>OY796658.1:6249119-7626582 GCA_963680705.1 Rhagium mordax
CTAGCATTGTGTAATAATTCATTCTTGCGGCATGACCTTAGACCTTGCTACGCGGAACTTCAAGCTTCAGTTGAGATAATGCAGCTGGTAATAATGAAGTAGTGCCCGCTATTCGGCAGTGATTGTAGACTAAAGGGCAGTTGACCACAGAGTAGCCTTTAATTACGGTGTTTGATTTTACTTCTTATTGTCGGGGAATGGTTATTAGATTTTATTTATACAGGGTCAGTCAACTAAAACCGATGGATAATGTTTATTGAGTTGTTGCGGTGGGGCCAGGTTGTTTATGGCCGCTGCCTGGGATTAAGCTAAATGTGCATGAAACGGCGCAATAGATTGAAATGGGATTGAAACTGTATCAACAGTCTCATTGACTTCCTAGACAGGATTATTTAAAAACTGCCACTAGATAACATTTCGAAATGTTTTATTAGGAAAATTCGTCAAGGAAAACTTTACTATTTACTGTTTTGTTTATCTCACTTTGATAAACTAACAAAATCAAATGGAAATATAAAACAAATCTGCTTGTTACCAACGTTATTAAAATAAAAGATTGCCTCGTTGATTATCAATAGACATGATACTTAAAGAGTATTCACTTCAATATACAAAAGTTCTTGACAAAATGGTAAATTATTGGATTATCATCATTGGTCGCTTAGATATTGTGTCGATTAGTATGGAATTTTAGATCCTTACGAAAACTTTGGAAATGCTTCTTTTCGATAAAACTGTCTACCAGATCTCTTAGGATGTTCTTTGAATTATATACTGGATCAGCAGACTCTTCAATCCAGTCATTCATTCCTTTTTTAAATTTAAGGCTGTTAAGACCTTGACAACCACAACATTTTAATTAACTTCTCCAACGTAACGAGGATAAATACTAACCTCAACTATTTTTACCAACAACTTCAAACAGTGCGACTCTAACTGATCACCTTTGCTGAGACACAAGTCAACTCATCAATCGACAACATTCATTTGATTTGCTCTAGTTATGAACTACATATTTATGTAGGCATTTTCAAGACTGCAGGTCTCAAATCTATCTCAAATCGTTCCCAGTGGTACTATAAATTTTTCTGTTGTGTCTATTATTCTATTTTATCTATTGCTCCAAAAATAATCACCGAGTTACCTTTCTGTTGGTTGATTTTTTGTTCTAAGGCTCTCGAGGAGCTGATGACTTGTAGAACAGTTCCTGGTTCTCTTCTGCGTTAATCATCTTGTCTTGGTCTTCATCTAAAGCGTGGTTTTTATCTGTATCATTGGTTACCACGTCAGGTACGAGTGACTTTCTGTGCTGGGTGATGGTGGTGGTAAGATCGCGCCTTCAGATACCTGTCAGTATGTATTGGTTTTCAGTACAACTTGTGTCCCAGCATTCCATTATTTTTCTTGTTTAGAAACAGAAACTTTCCAGTTTATTCAATTTTATTGGAGAAAATTTTTCGGTGTAGGTTATTACGGTAAGTTTTAAAGTTCTCAATTCCTCGTAGCTATGCTTCCAGATTATGGTGCCTTCCAGGTATTAAAACTAATATTTGGATCTAGTGTGGTAGGTTTGCAACTCTTGAAATTCAAATGTTTTCATGAATGAATTAACAAATGCAGGTGATAGAGATAACCCCATTGCTGCTCTATCTTTTTGCATTTACATGTTCCCAATGAAGTTGAAACGAGTCCACTTGTGCACAGTTCCATCAGGTCAGCTAAATTTTTATCATATCTATTTTGAAATTTTTCGCAGACAACTTCAGTGCCACTTCAATCCATATTTTTGTAAACAGTGATGATCAAAGCCGAAATCTTCTCTTCTTATTTAAACTGTCTCATAACCTGTTTCCTTTAATAGTACTTTCTGCTTGCAGTCTACTGTATCCATCAACTCGTGGCTTTTCCTTCATCCGTTGGTTGGTGAATCTATTACATTATTTAAGTTGGAAGTCATCTGAACGAATTTGCCACTCCCAACGAAGAGTGAACAGAAGAGCTCATGTCAACAGAGCTAATTTTGCTTCAGAAAAGACCACCAAGAGATGACTAAAACGTCAAGCATTCAAATAATATCGAGAAAGAGAACCCAGAAACCATTCTATAACAAGGTTCTCTTACACAGGCGTTCGAATGCAGAAGTAACATGGTCTTTAACGACTGCAAGCTGGCTCATGCATTCTGATAATAAATGTAGAGAAGCTGAAGATCTATTAGTAAATATTTGCATCAATTAAGGAATGGGCTCGAATTTCCTCCATTGCGAAAAATTACTTAATCTTATTTGGGATTCTTGCTCTGCTGCTTAGAATTATCGGTGGATAAAGCTGATATCCCATCTTCCTCTTTTAACTGTTTTATAACATGATACCAGTTTCTGATGTGGTGTTCTGTTTGTCCAATAAATAATTTGAGTTCTGTTGGATATCTTTTGCTCAACCGTGGGTCGATGAACCAAAAGCATCTGATCTTTGTTGCTCCTAATTGGATTTATGGTTTGGATCCTTTAATACCTCTATTACTTTTGCTTGTCGCCTACTGTGCCCTTCAAACCGTGTGTCTTCCTTTATTCGTTGATGAAACTATTAAACTGATTATATTGGAAGTTGACGATATAAAAATCAATGGTACGAATTACTACGCAACGTCATCTGAAAGAAGTTGGTAATTCTGAGGGCGCATGAGCAGAAGAATTCATGTCAACAACGTTCAATCGATTCAGAAGGTGACCACCAAAAGACAATAATTAAACCATCAGTCAGTCAAAATCAACGAGGAAGCTGGTAGCCATTCTACAACAAAAGGTTTCTAACGATCGCAAGTTAAGTCGTACGTTCAAATGAAACTGATAATGCAGATAAAGAAGCTGAAGCTCTATTTGCAACGAAATAGGAAAAAGGAAAAGGGAAAAGAAAAAGTGAAAAGAAAAAAGAAAAGAAAGAAAAAAGAAAATTGATATGGAAAATAGGACCTGACCAAATTCAAGTTGTCAAGCACTATAAAAAGATTGGTTTTGCGTTGTTCATAGATTATAAACTAGATTAGTAATTGCCTTGGCAGTTTGTGGATCGGGCGTTTTTTTTGTTTAGATCAAATACTACTGGTAGTGGTATCTATTAGCTCTGCCGTTCTGACGAAATTATTAAAAAACAAATTGGTATCTTAAATCAATGAAAATTTCTGGTCTATGACACAAGCCATTTATTCAAATTCTTCAGCTAGTTAAATTTGGTATATAAATAATTCAAATACTGCTTATAAAATAAGATGAGAAGTATTAGTTAAACAAACATAATCACATTAATAAACAGAACTGTATGTATCAATTTTGTCCGTTGTACCCTTGATGACCGCTCGTAAATCTATTTAAATAGAAAATTGGAACTCAAAAGTAACTGTACACTTAAAATCCACCTGCTAAAGGTGTCACGTCGTTGACAAATTAAAGCTCATTCACACCTAAAAATTCGCTATTTACCCGGTTTGTTTGCTTGAGAACACTTCAGGCTCTCGAGTAGTCAGCTTGAGTGTAAGATGTTTCAAAGATATCCAAACAATGTTAAAACCCGAGAATACGAAATGAAGTAGAAATTGGATACGTTCTACAAATTAAAAGTGACGTAAGTTTTTATTAGACGTGCCAAAGAATACATTAAACATGGACAAATTCAAGATACAAAAACATGTTAGGAATTTAAAAAAAAACAGGATATTGGTGGAAAATCAAAACAACTGCTGCTGAAGATAATACTAAGAGCTACTGAACTATATAAAATAGTTTGAAGCATTTTATGTTAACTGAATAAAAATTTTAAACAATGCAATGATCCTTTCCAGAACTTTCATATTTCTCTAATTTTTCAACCAAAACTACAATATCTATATTTATCGATTTTTTATTTTTTTACGCGATATGTGGCCATCATTCTCTGAATATGTAAGCGATTATTAAATAAAAATTGCAAGGAATATTACAGGCAATCTGATGACAAATTGGATTTTCCCCCAGTCCACATCGGCCGCAGTTTTGTTGTATTTCTACATTAACTTACATTCGTATTCTGTTTCATAATAAATACCCGTCGAGCAAGAATATGCGTATGCATGTTTCGATAGGCCTGACGCACCGAGCTGGAAGTGTCAATATTTTAATTGCTTGCAATCTTGCAATATGGGTGTTTGATTCATGGGACCCAGCACCTCCCACCCGTTGGGTGTGCCCGTTAAGATCTTGATTTATTGTAATTTAAAATATTAGATTTTGCAACGTTTTCACTTGCGCTGGATCCAGAATTCTTACTCAGATGTAGTACACAGATAATTGCGTTATTGTTGTTTTTGTTCCCAAGTCGCTAATAACTTGCGCCATCATGTTATTGTATATTAATTCGATTTTTTTCGATTAACAATTATTATAAGTTGTTTTTTTCCATAGCGGTGAGTTTAACCTTTACGCTTCGATTGCGGAATTATCCTTCGAATGATACATGCAATAGAAAAGGGCGGAATAGAACCAATTTCCCTTTTGTCATAGCTGCAATAGCCTAGGGGTTCTTTTGCTTCGGACAGAAATAACATTGTAGAGAAATTATTAAATAACTATACTTTGAGCTACGGAATATAGTTATTTGCATACTTTGTACGAAATTATATTTTAACGATAGGAACTTAAGTAACAACTATTATATTAGCAGTCCATTACTCTTGGCTTAAGTAAAAATACTTCCTGTGTACACAAAGCCCAGGCTTGTTTAATAAGACGTTGAAATCGCTTTCTACGGACCACCTATTTATTTCTCTTATGCCTTTAATAGAAACATTAAAATCAAAAACTCCGATCCATTCGGCAAATTTTTTAGACATGAAGAATTACATAATTATGCTCTACCCACGGTGCGGAGGAATAGAGCTGGCTGTGTAAACTTTTAAATTCCGACTTACGTAAAACTTGGTCTACTAGATTATGTAAATAATATCTCCAGTAAGGGCACTCCTGATTTTAACAGAATAAATAATCGCTTGGCATGTCTTTCTCATAATATTTCTAATAATTGTGGTGAAGAAACTAATTTATTTAATTGATGCTATTTTTTTAATTCTCTTCTGTCAATTAGGTAAATAAATTGATCCTACTCGTCTGCAATATATAATATATCCTTATGCCTACTTATGTCAAAATACTGCTGCCCACATATTCAGTTTATAGCCTATATTATTAATTGCTGTACTGCTGTTCTTAATGAATAGAAAGCAGGTATAGGAGATACTTTTGGCAATCAAGATGAGCCTGCAAGCTTTGATATATTTATAAGTATTTTACTAGGTTTATTAGCAAGTGATTAGGAGACTTCAAGAAGTTGTCCTTGAATCAGTGTGTGAAAAAAGATCAAATACTGTAAAATCTGCCATTAATATTTTTGTCGTTGTTGACAGGTTCTCGAGTGCCTATTATCTATATATCTTACAAGTTACAGTTTTTATAAATATTTACTTGAATGTTTCATAGGAAGCGCCGATTTCCAGGGTTCGTTAAAACATAAACAAATCGAGTGAGAAATCTTTGTGTTCAAACGATCCAAGCAAAATCGCATACTTCAGATGTGGGTGCAGCGGTGGCGTAATCCACAAGGCAGTTCGCATAGTTTCTGACTTTAACAACTGTCTGTCGTGCACTACTTTTAATTTCAAATAGAAAATTTCAACTACATCACGTTTAAAGTCCAACTTGGAGCGCTAACATAAGATATCTCGACAAGTATGCATGACATTTGTTAAACTTGTCGAAAGCGAAATCTAGAAAAATCTCGTGTTATCTCCCATTTGGTTTCTGTAGTTTATTTATTGAGGGAAAGGTTTTATTAGGTCAAAATCATTTACGACTGACTTGGATAGAGTTGCAGTAGAAACTGCATCTGATGGATTATGCAACTTTTTGCTGTTTCAGTGTGTGTGCGTGCTCTTCTTCTTGGCCAAGTACTTCAGTAAGTTTAAACTGATATATTTTTATTGAAGAAGAAAAACACAAAGGGCTTGTTCCCACAAAATTCTTTTTTATTACAACCGGTTTCGTGAATTTCTATAAATACCAAAGGTTTGTCAAAATTAGCATTATTGTGAAAAATTTGTCCAATTTTTTAGAAAACTAATAAATTTTATGTAAAAATACATGTACTAGAATTTATTTATTGTTATTAATTAATTTTAAATTAATCAAAATTAAAAACACAAAAGACAATGTACGCGGACAACAGATTAAAATTTAAAAATAACGTCCTTAACAACGTACAATAGGAACTAAACATTTTTTTTAATTTTATTTCTAACAAATCCCTATAAGGGTCACGAAGGTGCTGAATTGAACATTGGATTTTATCCAAAACTCCTTCCGAAGAAACAAAATTGAAACCCGTCGCGGAATTATTTTCAACAATATTGAGGACTTCTTAAGGAACGATTTCTCCAGACTTGCTTTTGGTTAACAACTTGAGCTTCTCACTTTATGATGACAACTCGAATAAAACAAATATAGAAATCTGTGTTAAGCTCGCATTATGCTAAGACATGTCCAAAATAAATTCGAATCGTTGAATTGCATGTGTAGACGACATAAAACTGTACCTGACTATTACCCGAGTCTGCCAGCATTTTCCGCATACTTCGTAAAATCCCACTTTGTTTTTAACATAATCCTGAACCGGTTTCCGAGATGAATCTTTTTATTCATCTGATATTTTAGACTTGTTCTTGACTATGTATAGAAACAAGCTAACGACCAGACTCGACATACTGACTGACATTTACAAAAGGTTTTATTGTAAATAACAAAACGGTCATAAAATTATACAATCAGAAAAATGCATTAACTGGAGTGCTCCTATGAATCGGAATTGCTCTGTTAAGCCAAAAACGCACTTTTTTTACTTGCGCACGTTATGCGATTTCACGACGTTGCTTAATTTTTAAACGGGTATCATCACTGGTATTACAAAAGTTTGTCTAAAATCAACGAACAATTGAGAAACTACATGTATACACAAGAGTTGTCTTAAGTGTTATATTCTCCCAAGAATTCCTTATTACAAATTAGAATAAATTAGACGCGAGGTCCGTTACGACAAAAATAAACATTTTTACGTTTTGAATTAAAAATATAAAACAATAAAGCTGAGGTTTCTATTGGAATGTCTATTCTTCCCATTCATTCGTTTTGTTTATTTTCTAGCTAACGCCATAAGCTGTCCTCGACAATTCAAGCAAATAACCCACGCAACATTACTGTACATAAAATATACCAATTGTAGTACCTGCTAAAAAGAGAACCTCAGGAATAAAATAACCATTGAATGTAGCAGATTTTTGCGTTGAGTTGAGTTATTCGCACTTTGTTTTGTGTAACTATGCTCTTTTATTTTTTGCGGTCGTTTGTCATTCCTAACTAGATTCTGCCTGCCAAAGACGTAGAGGCACGTTTGTATTCCGGGATACTGATTTTGCCTTTACCTTTGCACCATAAGAAAGGGCATACCTTTCAGCGTTTATTTGAAATGAATTATGGTTTAGATTTATTTGTAAAACCTAATCCTTCTGATAGATAACACAACATTTATATTCGTTTACAAATAACATTTTTCGTGAATTTTTAAAAATGCAAAATCTGCGGAAAAGTATAATTTTTCAGCAAAATAGACCTTTTTAAAAAATTCGTATCTCGGCTAATATCGGAGATGGGCGAAAAAAAAGTCCGTTTTCTTCTTCTTCTTGCCCGCCGTTCCTGTGCTGACGATCTAGATCCAAAGGGAAAGGCTCGTTTCTAAATAGTGCATCTGGAAAATCTCTGAAATCCCAAAAAATCGTCCCTTTTAAAAAAATCATAACTTTCTTAGGAAGCAAAATCGAAAAACGATTTCACCGAGTGATTTTCCAAATTCCATCTAGTTTTCAGAAAGAAATGTTCCGCCGGTCCATCTCGAAGGAGCCGCAAGTTATTAAGTTCAGAAGGGAAAATTGACGAAATTGAAAAAATTACGAAAACACGAAAAGTTCAAATATTATTTCCAAACTAAAAAACGCCGCCCGACCGTCGCTCTGGCAAGAAATCGAAGCCCGAGGATCCAACTTAGAACTACATCGTGAATTGTACGGTCCTGCTGCGATTTTCGGGGCAGCAGGAACGAACGAAAAAGTGGAATTTTGACGATTACCGAAACTTGAAAGTTGGGTTAAAACTCCCTTAGACAACAAGGAACGTGAGAAACAGGTGTAATTAATATTAAATAACACCAACCCTCTCTGACGCCTTAAGTGCGGCCCTGTCCTCTTCTCTCTTTAAGAGTATTTATAAAATGTTCTTGCATCAGCTGCATATACATGAAAGAACAACCTGCCGATTTGCAATTTTATTTATGGAAATATGATGCCTATAATTCATATAATTACAAGCACTGACAGCTATAATTCTTAAGCTACAATGCCGCAAATGAGTTATCAGTATAATTTAAAAAATCGTTGCCAAAATATTATTCACAAGGCACCAAGGCACACTTCATTATTGACAATTTTTTATACCTGTTTAATTCTAATATTTCTATTTTTCTTTTCCAGGTGAGTACCCATGGATTCACGATTTTACGATCGTAAGTAACGCCAAAATATTAGCATTTAATTTTGTAAAAAACATTTTGTTCCATCATGCGACAACTTCCGCATACGAATCGGGAACAAGGTGTTTAAGATTTACTGTTTTTATAAATTCACTGACCTTTACTTTAACTATCCGTTAAACCAATTTTATCAACCAACGTTATTAATAAACGAAACAGAAATAGATGGACATGATGAATAATTGTGGGTAATTTTAACCTACTGGTTCTAATGCATACATCTAGGCGTCTAAAAATAACAATATTACCTCAATAGTTAATCATTTTCGTATGTTTCGTACAGCAATATAAGTATACAAAGTGCACTTAAAAAACAATGGTGGTAAACACTTTCGGTGTTAAGCAAATATAATTTTTTTTTTGTCACCGAGAGGTTTTACAAGAGACCAAATGCAACTATTGCAGAATCGGTTTAAGTTTACAACAATATTAACACATTTATATTTGTTTTTTGTACAGTTGTGACTATAAAAAATTGTCCAATAAAAATATTTAAACCTTCCCAAAATCTGGCCGTAAGAATCATAATTGAATCTGTTCGATATTTTCAATTTAGGTCACGACTGTACTACTTACTGTGCTTTATGTAAAATGCAAAAAATTCTTTCGGATTCCTTCCGTGACTGCAACGCATTTTTTTCTGCCAAGCAAGCGTTTTTTTATGCTTCGCTCGTACGTAGGTACCTATTCTGTTTCATTAATATCGTATTATTAAAACTTAGTCGTGGCTTATTAATAAAAGTGTTATATACACAATATATTCTATAATTTTCCCACATGCTCGTCTTCAAATTTCTTCAATTATGATCACGCATCTTGGTTTCACGAGACCGTAATTAAAACAGTTTTTTGTTGTATCTGTTGTCTCAAACCGTTAAATATTGTGTTTAGTGCAAATAAACTGAGAGTAAAAAACTAATGAGAAATTTATTTTAGGTCCCTATGCAAATGGACTTTCTTATATTTAAAATAAAATTAATATTCGGTACATATAATTTAAAAATTACCGGAATTGCAAACAGTCCTTAAAACCTACATATTACCTTTAAAAGTATCATTAAGTATCATATTTGGAGGTAAGGTACTTAACTCCTGTTGAAACAGCTCGTAACTTTTGGTTGCTTTAATAGTTAACGCGACAATTTGTCAATAGTGCGCATAAAAGTATTTAGTTAGAACAACACAAACATTTTAGTGAACTTACTGGGGCAAGTGAAATGTGTTAATTTTAACACAGTTGTATTTGCTTTATCTATATTTAAAGACAAACATTGAAATAGCCGTTTCACAGACTACACAATACCTGCAATTCAATGTAGTATATCAAAAATGAATTTGGGAGATGTGCTAGTGAAACATTTTTTACGTTACATTGCCTATGTATCACGAAGTCAACTGGTTAGCTACTTTTCCGCTCCAAGAGCAATACTTGAGCAGATCTTAATAGCTAGATTTTTACAAATCACCAATCTTTGCTATCGATGTGGCCCAAAAAACGCTGCAACTTTGTACACCAAAACAATGAATTCTAGGAATCATCGCGATTTATTATCACACTGGTAAGTTGAACATCAACCTAAGAAAATCAAGAGAGCTGATCCAAAAATATTGACATCTACAAATTCCGATTTCGTTGAAGATGATTTCGAAAACATTTTTGCACCTCTGCACTGGTGAGCTGTCCCACTTCTGAAATATTAAATTTTAGATTTTCGTACCCTGTTGTTTAAGACCTGCGCACGAAGAGACTTTCATAATTTTATTATGAGCTATAATTTATTGTCTTAAATGTCTTAAATTGCTTGTTCTGTGTTTTGTTTGCATAACATTTTAAATTTATTTATTTACAAAAATATGCACATAATAAAAAAATATTGATAAAAGAAAATCGTCTGTTAGGCACCAATTGCAGTTTTTCAATTTACATATTTTCTGGTCATTGAGTGTTTTATCATGTTTTTTTCATATTTATTTTTAGTTAAAAGCTTTAAATCCATATCCCATCAAGGTATTTAATGCATTATTACAACAAATCCCTTACCTATGATTTTGAATTTCAGTTGTACCTTAGATTTCAAACTTTCTCTCTAGACTCACTAATTGATGTTAATGAAGCATGAACGTGTTCTACTGAAGCTTCATCAGGATCCATTTTAGCATTAACTTTCTTCATCGCTTATGGAAATGGAAAGATCCTCATACCTTCAGAGATGAACAATTTAACTGAATAACCATCTTAGACCAAGTCATATCAAAGATGCGTGTGATTTCAATTATCGGATGGATATTATGTCACGATGATTATCTCTATGGTTTTTCAGTTAAGTTGTGCCTTTAGATTACGAATTTTCCCTTTAAGTGTTCCCTTATCGATATAGCACGAACGTTTCGTTCTGCTGCACCTCGGGATCTATCCAACTTACAGAATTATTGGAGAGTTGGAGTCTTAAACAGCGCATCTTGCTTTGGTTTTACACTGTGGTGATCAGGTCGAGACACCAATATGGGATAGTGGTGTGGGAGGGCGTCAAGTTGGAGAGTAGAGGTAGGATGGAAGGTCACGTGGCCACCTCCAAGTGGAAATAGTGACCAACACATTATCTTGGGCAGAAGTACATCTGGACCACAGTGAAGTGTAGGAGAGCTTTGCTCTACTACAGCTTTCCTGACAGAAGTATTTGCCATTCAAACTGTGGAAGTACGTAACTCAGGACGAAGTCTGTTCTTATTCAGAAGTATGGAAACGCTTTAGAAAACCTTGTCAGACATAAAATAGTGAAACTGGTGTGTTAGTAGATCGTTTTGAGAGCGATCTGCTAACCCAGGACGAAGTCTGGCTCTTATTCAGGAGCATGGGTGTTTTGGAAGACCTTGTCAGACATAAAGTAGTAAATCAGGTGTTTTTGGTCACAATGGAATCCTAAGGAATGAGAAAGCCGATGAATTGTGTTGGATCGACACTCTGGCTGAGTACGACAAAGAGACAGATCTCGACCGTCCTTAATCAGTAGTTTTACGAGTCACTGAAGGAGTATTACTGGGTCTGAGTAGAAAAACTATGAATCAGCTAATTTAAGTAATGAGCAAATCAAAAGGCACGTCCTTGACAAGATTTTGGAGGCTAATTAAGATTTAAGCACCAAAACCAATTTTCTTCTTTGCTATGACAACGCACAAATTTTCCTTAGAAAATCAAATATTTTAACTGAATCACCAAGTTATAGTTCAAGTTGATCAAAAAATCCCTTTAAAGATCGATTTTGAGGTTAATATTATGGTATCAAGATAAATATGATTTTCTAGTTCAGTTTCGCCTTTTGATTTCAAACTTTCTCTCTAAGCGTTCACTTATTGCTGAAGTACGAAATTTTTCTTTTTGGTGTTATGTCAGACCAAGCTGCCAATACCAAATCTTGATTGAATATTATGGTACCAACAAAAATATAATTTGTTACTCTATAGTCTTTATATTATGAACTCCTTTAAGTGTTTACTTATTGCTATTAACAAAGTGAAACGTCTTCTACTAGTGTATCCATCCATCAGGATCTACTTTACCTTCCTATTGGAACTTTGTTGGAACAATGCAATTGTATTGTCTGAGACCAAGCGTCTTAACTGTATTACAATACTATTCTAATTTGTATCAAACATCCTCTTAATATCCCCTTCTCCATGGATATTATCAAAATGATATGATTCGTCAATTCAATTCTGTCTAGGCTTTGCACTTCTTCTCTAAACGTTTACCTACTGTTACTAATGAATCATGAACGTTTTCTTCCAGTGCTCCATCAGAATTTATTTTATACTCGTACCAACTTTCTTCCAATAAATTACAATGCAAGGATGTGACCTTGAGAGATCAAGCATACGAACTGTATCATAATGTTAATCCGATTGAACCAAAGATCCTTTTGATATCGATTCTCAAATGGATATGACTACTGATTCGTCAATTCAGTTTTGTCTTTAGATCAAAGACCCCTTCAGTATTAATTCTCGTATGGATAACCTTAATAATCTTTCTTGACAGTGTATCATTCATCAATACTGCATTCTTTGTGATTCCGGATTCTTCCTTGAAATTTTAAACAATTAAACGTATTATTGACAAAAAGTTGATTTCTGAGGAATCAAATTACACGCTGTATTTTCATTTTCAAATAAGTAAACAGTAAACAGAAGTTCACGTATATTTGAACTCATAGTAAATTGTATTTCGTATTATTTTTTGCAATAACGGTCTGAAAAGAACAATTTGATTGATGCCACACTTCCGTCGGTCATAAATGAAACAGCAACACTTTTTACGATACGCCATAACTTTAAACGACTGCATCCTGCCACCATCTCAACTTAATTCAGTTACAATGTACGCAAAATGCAACAAGCAAAGCCGTCCGTTATATTTTTCAACACTTTTGCAACTTAGTCGGCGTTCGGATTTGCGACACATGAATAGGAGCGTGGAGCGTATGACATTTCCGCGAGTGGGCGACCTTCGTCTCGCATTTGCAAAGCCCTGGGTGTGCAGGTAAGCATTGGAGGAGATACATCGCGCCAGTCTGACCTATGAGGCAATTCCGAGCATGGCACGTACGGCTGGAATGCGATGGGAACACAACCGAGAACATGCCTCTACCACGCTGCAAGCTGCTCCTCCTGCTTCACCTATCTCCCTTTGACCTTCTTTTATAATCCACAATTGTACTAACGGTTGCAGCTTGCTGGCATGCAAAAAGGCAATTTTGCGTTTCAGTAGTTGATTTACGTTACTACAGCGCTGGAATTTTATGTCCAGTGTTCGGTCTAACGAGGCTAGGAAGGTGTGGATGTGTACTGAGTGAAAATCGATAACAGAATTACCTGGTGTCGATTCGGGTTGTACAAGGTGAGAAACAAAACCTGGTGAAATCGGCAATCCACAAGTTTCACCCATCTGAACAGGAATTTTCTCCAATTCTCTGATTTTAGGTGTGTTCTCAGGTATTTCGACGAGAAAATCTTCGTTGTATGATAAGTTGTGTACAAGTGTCAGTTACAATATGAGCATATCATGATGGATTATCACTTTCATCCTACTCACAGCTGTTTTTGATTTTAATCCAATTCACAATCATCAAGAAACAGCCGGGAATGTCATCCGAAAGAGAAAATGGTGTAGATGTCTTAAAAGTCTCATGGAAATTTAAATACAGTAACGATTAATTTGATGGAAGTTGAATTTAAAATAATTCGTGTTTAAAAATTAATGACACTGTTCAATTTTGATTCTAAAGGTTTCTTAGAGCTGATGACTTGTTGAAGAGTTTCCTGGTTCTCTTCCAGGTTGGTTGTTTTGATTTCATGACGCTTCAACCATATTGCCATGGTATTCCTCTTCGCCTGCGCAATCGCATCATTAACTCCACCCATGCTCTATGGAAATCACATTTGGTGACCTAACAAGCCACTTCATTCGCAATCAATATTATAATTTTCAGCTCTTCTGTAACAATTCGTACTAGATGAGATAAAACATTGTCCACGACCATTTCTAAACTCATGAATTAAAGAAGCAACCATATCCCACACAATCGCCTTCGTAAATATCATCGACTAAATCTTCCATTTGTCTCTCTCCCACTCGAGGTTTGTGCTGCTATTCTACCAATTGAGACTTTTATTTCTACTTCTTGATACCAAGACCCAAGATAACTCTTCACTCATCCGTGAAGAAATATCTGCTCAAATTGCTACTTCTGAGAGATTGTTGGGACAGTTGCGTAGACAATGGGTAATAATTATTTTAACATTAAGTAATAAATGCAAGAAGAAAGATAATTGCTCAACTGAGTCATTTTTTATCAAGCCTTTGAAAGACATATTAACATATTATTTGAAGGTGCCAAAATATATTCCAGTTTTGTGACAGAAATGGTTTTTCATTGTTATGTCAAGACCTCGTTAGTTTTAAGAAAGTTTCTAGTTTACATTTTTTGAAATAACCGAAGTTGATCTACAGATTCAACACTAATGGACATGACGATGGGTATTGGATATCTTTGCAGCGTCACTGGAATTTTTGTTTCCAATATAATTTGATCAATTTTCCTTCTATGCTTGAAAGAAAAAAACGTGGGCGCAGACACGTTTTTTTTTTTAATTGTCTCCCTAAGTTTCAATTACAATTGTATTATATTTTTTTGGTTATTTAATTATCAATTTATTAGGAGCAGGCGAAAAAAGTAACCTCTTGCCCATTTCTGCAGTTGCAGTTTCACTTCTAATAATACCCCAAAAAAAACTTTTCTAATCATTTAGTTTCTCCATATTTGCTACAATGAAATATCAAACGTGACATGTGCTCGACTAAAAATAGAATCTAACACAATGGACGTAGTTTGTGTACTTTTTCACCACCATAAGTATTTTAATTAAAGGGGATTGGCGACAATAAAAAACACTAACATGGTAAGCGACTTGAATAAAATATATAACGGAGGTTTCTAAACTGCCAGTCATGAACTAATTGCACTTTTTAATGTTGCTGAAACTCTTTAAAAGGAATATATTCTGAAACATAATCCTCATGCGGTAGATTCTTGCAAACATCTGCGAACATATTGGACGTGGATAGGCTTTCAATAATTTGGAGTGGAGTAACAAGAGCAACGCGAGCTTTCTAAAGTATAATGTAGGAAAATCTAATGTGAAATATTGCAATGAGTTTTTTATGAGCAAGATGAGTTCTAACAAATAAAAAATTTTAAATAGGGTTTCAGTTGATGCTTATAAAAAGGGAAAAAAAATTAAAAAACCAATGTTAGAAAACTGGCCTGTGTGGCCGGAAAATGCACAAATTTTTGGGAACCTCGAGTAACTCAATAAGAAGAAATCTAGTGGTGATAAATCAGGCGAACATATTGGCTATTCAACATGTTCTTCTTTTTATTCATCTGCCAATATATTGTTGTCTCAGATATTCCCCCAATAGGCGTCGCGACGCTGCCACTTATATCCTACAAATACATGTTTCGTTACACTTTGCCATACTTCTAAACCTACTTTCTAAATCAGTTCCTCATGTAGTGACTTTTGTTGTATACGACCCCAAGACACAGGTGTGAAATTAACATAAAATCACCATTATTTCTAATATTCATAAAACCTTCAGGGACATGCACTGCATGCATAACAGGTACTATTTTCTCGAGAACCCCCATAAAGTTCAAGGTGCTCATATTTAGAAACATGTATGCAAACAAGAGGTTGATGCCGAAGGTGTACTTGTATATTTTTCCCTTACAGTTTCCTCATTTATAACAGGTATTACTGTGTTCTGACCTAAATAATTTTGCTACCTAGAAGCGTGTAACATAAATACATAATTTCCATGAATGCATGTATGCGTATGTATCATTAATACTGAAACAAAAAATAAGTACGCCGTACTAACCCAGTAATACGTGGGTTTCATAGCTATCGCGTATTAATTATTGTACTAATTTTTATAACTAAAATTTGTGTATGCCCATCCTTACGCGTTAGAGGTCCGCTAGATAATATTGCTTTCCTGTGAATTCATCATGTAATTCAATAATTTTTAGTACTAGCTAGAAGAGCAGCTGTTTCCATTTAATTTTCATTAGTTCTTTTTTTACTCGCCCTATAGTTAATTTTCGTGAACAAATCTGAAACCTTGGTGGTGTTTGATACTTTATTGTAAAGGACAATTTTATTATTAATGATATGCTCTTATGTATTTGTACAAATTTTAATTAACTCGTTTATTTATTTATTCATTTTTTTAAAACCAAATTATGCCAAGCATCCCACCCAGACGTCTGCTATATCGACGTTCTCACTGAAACGTGCTGGTAATTTTTTATAGTCCCATTTTACCTGTCAAACTTTAAATAAGTTTTAAGTATGTGAAAATACTCTGAACCTAACTGTGGCTATGAGAACTTCGGTTATCGATTGTGAATTAACGGGTTTTTGGGAAGGTATTTATTAGCGTTCGAGTATTTTAAAGAATTATCGTGATTCGTAATTTCTCTATTAACTAGTTTTTGATTGCCTCGACTACTTACAATACATTCCTTCCATGTGGCTTCATAAATATTAATGCGATGCAGAAAGGAGGAACACGGATTATTGATTTATTTTCCATTCACAAGTATTTAACAAAAATTAGTACAAAAACACCAGGTTGCATATTTATCTTTAGAAAAAGTGGTTAATTTTCGAAAAATTAAATATATTTGCAAGGAGGCCATGGAAAACAATTAACAAACAATACATCTTATAATATAAAATAAATATTGTTTTCCAATGACATCTACGCATATTTATCGCACTTCCAATATTTACTGAGAAGGTCATGAAAACAAAAAAGGAAAATTTAAACAATCGTAAATGTCAAAAACTAGCATGTTTATAATCAATAATACTAAATACCCATCATCTATAGGCTACTGCATTTAATTTGGCAACACGGAGCATTGACATAAATAGAAACGGCGAAGGCCCAAGATTGGGACCTTGTGGTACTTCAAAACATGCTAGGAATACGATTGAGCTTGGACTGTTACATATTGCTCTCTATTTAATAAAATAATAAAAACAATATTTCTACTCCGTCAAAAAATTTTTTGCTCACTCTTAAAACATATACTTATTTGCAATATTTGGATAGATAGAAGGATAGATCTGTGTTTCTTCCATCATCTCGCCGATTTGTTTTCCGTATATATTTTTTTAAAACCAATATTAAGCGCGTCCACTTAAAACAGTGCTCTCATGCACGCGTTTTTATATTTACGTGTATCAAACGTATTTAATCGGCGTCAAGTACCCTCCGATAAAATATATTTAATAATTACTCACAGCACCCGGTAAAAAACGTAATCAAAAATGCATTAACCGCTCAACAGGTATCATTAAGAATGCCTTAGCTCTCCGCCATTTTTTTCCACCGTAACATCGTGACACCCATAACTCGTGCAGATCTTTAGGAAGATGTCTTCAACGAAAACGCAATTGATGGCCTAGGTACCATTAATCAAAATATTAATGACTCCGGGTGTTTGTTTTTTACCGTAATTTCTATCGATTGACGCTGATGAATGCTATTACTTTTTGTGTGTATACTATACGTTGAAATGTATTCGAATAGAGCTAGCAGTTTGTCACACGGATTAATGACTTGGTGATTTATGAAGGAATGAGCGGCGACCTTTTGCGAAATGCGAAAAATTGGAGAGGTAACGCTAGTTTCACCAAGTCAGAAGATGCGTATATGTCTTATTTTGATTTGGAATTGCTGAGGTAACAAACATTTGTTATTTTTTTTTTTTAAGATTTTCGTTAATCTGATTATTTGCAGAACTCTTCCGTATCTTTCGACGATGTTGTGGTTTCGTTCTAGGCCGGAATGAGTTCTGTTGGTCTAAACTGCTCTATTTAAGGATCGGTAGAAACGTTGTGCGCATGCTCATTTGCATAACCCACTGCGCCGCGTTACTGGAGGGGAGCCACGCCTCGTGCAGATGCATATATAAATGAGCTCGGGCCGACAGAGCTCACATTGCTTCGGAAGCCAACCGCTGCAAGATCGTCGAAACATCCAAGCCAGAAACTCTACAACAGCACAAACAGTAAAGTATTTGGTTGTTTCAGATACAGAAAGAATTATTTTCTGCTTGAGTTATGACAATATTAAGCCAATAAAACCGTCTTTATTTACTTGGATTCTAATTGATTTATCTTAATTAACTTCTGTGGTTGTTTTATTAAACTTTTGCGTCATAATTTTGTTACTTGACAAGTTATGTCTCCTAATTTCAGTAATCGATAATCAATTTGTTAAAACCTATTAAACTTCACTGAAGAATAATGCTGACCAGATTAGGAAGTTGTCCATTAAATATCATCAAATTGAATTTGTTTACGAGTGCATTAAATCTATGCCATAATCCGTTAAAAAATAGTTACAATCTTGTAGAGAAAATGACAAATTTCAGTCGTTAACTTAATATTTTACGACGTTTTTCCTTAGACAGAAGCTTTTGGGCAATAAATTTTAATTTATTAACAGAACTGTTTACTTACGAAGAAACAGTAAAATCTGGGAGGTCCGTTATGATAAACACGCCCAATAACTCGATCATATGGTGGGCTTCTTAATAATACTAACGTTATTAAAATATACATAAACTTGATTAGGTTTCTTAACTGACATTCGATTAATAAGTTACTTAAACTCAATTTAAAATTCAATAAGTAGGTTTGTTTTGCGATATAACACTAAAGCACTATTATATCATTATCGTTGACTGACGTTTGAAACGATTAACATCTACCACAGCAAACCGAATAAAATAACAAAGCTAAGTAGTTTTCTTAATAAAATCAAGGTGTACAAGCGCACAAATGAAATAAGCTTTTGAAGAAATATTAGTTGCCTTCCTTTCACCCACTAAGCTCAGCTAAGTTCAAATTTAGTAACCTGAGTCCAATCCAATGCTAAACCAATTGGCAAAATTTATATTATTTTGGACGTCAAATGAGAAAACTGGCTAAAGAGACCTGAAACACTCCTGAAAGGCTCGTTTTTTACTGTGGCCATGGCAGCTCATTTAAACTGCTTAAGAAACAATTTTTTTTTAAATCACCAATTTGCCATTGACCGCCCTAAAAGCCTTTTCTATGGGAATATCCGATGACTTATGAATTTTGAAGTGTGCCAAGATCAGTTTGAAACAACCGAGGCATTTTATGCTCCCCAGCTATTTACAAAGCTGCACCCATAATTATTACAGACGAATTAGAACTCTTGCACATACCTTTACCTTCGCTCGCATGCTGATTGACATAAAGAATAAAGCTGGGGATTGTTTTTTTTTCCGGATTATCTTGAGTCATCTTTACTGACATATCATGTAAAGAATGAGGTACTTTAAGAATTTAATCAACCTGCGAACATTTCAATCAAATAGCCGTGTTTTTCAATAGATTATTTATTAGACGTCTATATCTCATCACAACAGTTTCTTTATTTGTCCATTATTATTTGCTGGTAAGGCATAACTGAAATATTTAATCCTAAAGAGGGTTAGTCCTTTCACTTAATATTTTACGATATTGGCACGCAATGTTAGCTATTTAAATTGATTGAGACTTATTACACATATGGGACCTTTGAGTCGGTAATAACAGCATATATTATTCTGCTCTACAACCTTACACATGTAGTTGTTGGATATCTCATTTATGAAATTTATGACCGACATAATACGTACACTAGGTGATACACGGCTCTATCGAGTAGGTATGTAAAATATAATCTATGCGATCGTGGAAATATGTGAATTTAATTATAAATAAATATTTTATAAACAGAGGCTTAATTTGTATATTTAAGTTAATATTGATGGTAATAGATCTCTCTTTGGTACACACAAAGGCAATAATTATAAGGCAAAGTTTAACCACATAGTGTAGTCGGTAATCCTATGGCGATCACCAAATAAAAACAACTGATAAGGTGCAAAATTTTTAAACTGATTCATAAATTATTAAACACCAAATTTCAATCAAAGATCTTGTAGTTTTATCAAGTTATCGCATATACAGTAAAAATGAATCTAGTTCAACCACCACATCAATATATCCTTAGCTGATTTCTGTAGATTATTCTGCATGCTTTTAAGTCCTTATGTGGATTACTCCACGATATCATATTATTATGACAATATTAAGCAGTGTTCTTTCTAAGAAGAAGACTACAATAATAAAGTTAATCAATGCGGAAGGGACCGCAAAAATTACTTTACAAACCAACAGCTTTGCAAAAATCTTAGACAAAGAAAATATTCAAACACAATTTCGGTATAAAAATTAAAATTATTAATCTTGGCCACACACTATTCTCAGTAATGTATTCGAAAGCTTAGTTTTTTCTATTGATCCTTGAAAAGAGTAGCAAAACATCTCGTTGGAACATAATTTAACTCTAATGACCTCTATACAAAGTTCTACGGTTTTCGAGATATTTTTTGAAGATTTTTCAAAATTTATCATTTCAGGTATTACAACTATCTACTTTTTTATGGTTCCAACTGCTAAAAATAATTTTTATCTGTAACCGTAAGAATCTGTAACTGTAAGAATGGGAAAAAAATGTGAGCTAACAAAGTCCCAACAATGGGTAGAATTCTTTTTAAATGCAACTTTGCATTGCATTAAAAAAAAATAAAAGCGATCAAGCGATGTTCAAATGCTTTTAAGATTTTCTCTAGTTTATGCCCTTTCTAACGGTATATCACATTCCATGCTATAACAGCTGAAATGCTGAATTTTGGAAAATTTTCAAAATTAATAAAAAAAAAAATAATTTCTCGAAAACCGTGAGAATCTGCATAGAGGTTATTGGGGCTAAATATGTTCTAAACGGTCTCACCTATACACCCTTTCCATTTGGCAAACCATCCGTTAAACACCCTGGATATTAATAATAGTTGTGAGGATAGAAATCTGCGGTTCCCGCTGCTGGATTTCTCCCCTCCTTTTTTCTAAAATAAAGCGTTTTTTATACTATTCAAACCGCCAATTAGTTTTATACAAGTTGATTCATTCATTCTATGTGGTAATTTCTAACTTCTTAATCTTTTCATCACTAGTAACTTTAAAACTGCGAGAGGTAGAAAACTACAGTTTGTCCATTCGAGTTTTTCTTTCTTCTTATTCTTTCTACCGTAAGATCACTTTTTAATTCGGTCCGAACGTCTTATTTTTTTACGAGCTAATTGAAAAGAACGTTTCTTCACTTATATCTTCAAAATTGTGAGCGATAGAAATCCGCGATTTACACCACTCAAATCTTCTCATATTTCTAACATTTTTCAGTTCAGTCCAAATATACAAGTTTTTTTTAAAAGCCAGGTAATTCCCTGATTTTTCTCCATTTTTATCTTGAAAACTATAAGATAGAAATCCGCAGTTTGTGCTGTTCGAATTATCCTTCTTTTTTCTATAATAATACAATTGTTTCATTCGACTCAGACGTACGATTTTGATAGACGAGCTGATACATGCAATTTCCTTTCTTCTCAAACTTTGCTTCGCTCGTATCTTGAAATTCGTGATAGACAGAAATCTGTAGTTTGCGCTGTTCGAATTCTCCTTCTATCTCTACAATAAGACGATTTATTTAGTCGGCCCAAACGTCCGATTATGATTCATGAGCTGATACATGCAATTTCCTATCTTCTCAAACTTTGCTTCGCTCGTATCTTGAAATTTGTGATAGACAGAAATCTGTAGTTTTCGCTGTTCGAATTCTTCCTATTTCTTCCGTAACAAGACGTTTTTTTCGTTCGGTCCAAACATCCGATTTTGCTTCACGAGCTGTTTCATGTAATTTCCTATCTTCTCAAACTTTGCTTCGCTCGTATCTTGAAATTTGTGATGAATAGAAATCCGCAGTTTGCGCAGTTCGAATTAACCTTCTTCTTTCTCTTTTCGTCTTTTATCTATAATAAGGCGTTTCTTTCATTCGGTCCAAACGTCTAATTTTAATTGATGAGCTTATTCATCTAATAATAAGTTTAGAAGATAGGAATCTCAGACTTTGCTTTGCTCGTATCTTGAGATTTGTGATGGGTAGAAATTCGCAGTTTGCGCCGTTTGAATTCTCCTTTTTCTATAAAAAATGACTTTTTCATTCGGTCCAAACGTTCGATTTCGAATTCTTATTTTTTCTATAATAAGACGAATTTTTAATTCGCTTTAAACGTCCGATTTCGACTCACGATTCACGATTCAATTAATTTCCTATCTTCGCTCGTATATCTTGAAATTGGTGATAGATAGAAATTTGCAGTTTTCGCTGTTCGAATTCTCCACCTTTTTTCTATAATAATACGTCTATTCTATTCGGTCCAAATGTCCGATTTTGATTCACGAGCTGTTTCATGTAATTTCCTATCTTCTCAAACTTTGGCGCTCGTATCTTGAAATTTGTGATAGACGGAAATCTCTAGTTTTCGTTGTTCGAATTCTTCCTCTTTCTTCCGGAATAAGACGATTTTTTCATTCGGTCCAAACGTCCGGTTTTGATTCACGAGCTGATGCATGCAATTTTCTATTTTCTCAAACTTTGCTTCGCTCGTATTTTGAAATTTGTGATGGATTGAAACCCGCAGTTTGCGCAGTTCGAATTAACCTTCTTCTTTCTCTTTTCGTCTTTTATCAATAATAAGGCATTTTTTTCATTCGGTCTAAACGTCTAATTTTGATTGACAAGCTTATTCATCTAATAAATAAGTTTTAGAAGATAGGAATCTCAGACTTTGCTTCGCTCGTATCTTGAAATTTGTGCTGGATAGAAATCTGTAGTTTTCGCTGTTCGATTGCCCCTTCTTTTTGCTATAATATGATGATTCTTTCATTTGGTCCAAACATCCGATTTTGATTCACGAGCTGGTTCATGTAATTTCCATCTTCTCAAATTTTGCTTCGCTCGTATCTTGAAATTTGTTGTGGATAGAAATCCGCAGTTTGCGCCTTTCGAATTCTCTTTCTTTTTTATATATTAATATGAATTTTTCATTCGGTCCAAACGTCCGATTTTGATTTACGAGTTGATTCATGTAATTTTCTATCTTCTCAAACTTTGCTTCGCTCGTATCTTGAAATTTGTGATGGATAGAAATCCGTAGTTTGCGCCGTTTGAATTAACCGTCTTTTTTCTATAATAAGGCGTTTTATTCATTCGGCCCAAACGTCTGATTTGATTCGCGAGCTTATTCATCTAATTTTTCATCTTCTCAAACTTTGCTTCGCTCGTATCTTCTTTTTTCTATAATAAGCCGATTTTTTCATTTGGTCCAAACGTCCGATTTTGAATCACGAGCTGATTTATTCACGGTAGTTTCCTAACTTTACTTTTCTTAGTTCATATTTTAAAAATCATGAATTTTTAATAATTAATTTTTCATCGAAAATCAATATTTATCAATTTTCACAAATTATACCTCAAAACCAATGTATATTTTGTTAATTTTGGCACCCTAGGAAAATAATTTTGTGCCATGCAAGTTTTTTTTCCCATCCTACACTGATTAATGAAATTCAAACACAAAAAAATAATTAAATTTTTTTGTAGAAAATATATTGAGAGATTTAGTGTCCATTCATTTCCATTAAATCGTGAGCCATCGAATTTGTTATGAAGCAAGAACAAAGACACCTGTATCAGTCATTTGTTTCACTTAGGTACAGTAAACTTTCCATGACAACTTTATTCTTGTTATAAATAAGTCAGTTCATTGTGTAATTTACGTTGCATTGGTGTTAATATCGACAACAACAATACTTCCCTCGAATGAAAAAATCTATTAAGGTCCCAAGCTCGCCTTAAAATCAGGATACCGACAAGCGTATCCACTTCAGTTAATTTTTCAAACCAGCTTTAGGCAGTGTTTTAACTTTTTCAAATTCACACAAGGCTAATGCATTCCAACACACCCGAGCAACAATTAAATTGTAATTATTATAATTCGCTGCACTAGATACCACGTTTTTTTTACCTACAGCCAAGTCGTTATATAAATCAAATTACCTGTAAAAAAATAGATCGAATATAATATAATTTTTGCAGTCGTTTAGCTAATGCTTTTACATATCAGCTGATTCGGATTATAACAGTAGGCCGGTGCTCTAAACAGTCAAGAGCTATTCATGATTCAGGAAGTGCGCTGGAGGGGCAAGTATACAGTTAGTCAGATCCAGTCGGCCTTGGATCGACTTGAATAAATGCATGCACCTTTAATACTACCACTACCTGCCACACGGTTTAAGTAACCCTTGTTAGTGTCGTAGAAATTAATATCCATGAATTTTTATCAAGCAGCTAATGACCAAATATTATCATTAATAACTTCGAGAGATATCTGATTTCCGATAAACCATTCATAGGTTCATGTTTATTTTCCTTATGGTCACGGTTTGTTGGTATTGTGGCTTAAGCTTATAATTACGCAGTTAGGTAATAAATATGAATTTTTATTAGAAATGCCACATGGGAGCTGTAAACAATATATCACATGTCAAATGCGACTACAAAAATGTTTAACATTTCTCTAAGCTAGGAAAAGGCGGTTTTTGAAGAATTATCATAATTAATAAATAAATTTTTACCGCTATCGGTCCATGGAAATCAAGCAACATCATACAATTTCAAATGGCAAATTCTATCGTAATAATAATAATTACCAACAGAAGAAATAGGAAGAATGAACTTTGCAAGCTCCTAACCCTAAAGCGTGCAGGACTTAATTATTGGAGGAAAGCTCCATGGGGTCACCCATTTTTTAAAGACCTCTTAGGCTAGTCATTTAGGGCAGTAGCACGATACACTTACAAGTGTGTCTTTGTTTCAGAAGATAAATGATCAATAGCTTTGCTCCATAAACTGTGGAGTGTTATGCAAAAGGGCTCTGATGGAGCCTTGTAGAGTACCTTCGTGATATTATTGGTCTCTTTATCGTTAATTTGTCATAGGATTATTTACAGCTGTTTCTAGTGCCATTTGTTTTGCTCCTCTCTTCAAACAGCAGTGAACAAAATTACAGTTTCTTCTTAATATACAATATGTTAATTTAACCAGCAGCAAATAATTATCTACAACCTCTTATAAAATCAAATAATATTAATAGATGAATCCATCTTTTGTATTATTGTACCCAAAAAATAAACAACAAAGCAGCTACTTACATTTGCATCGGAATTATTGTTCTTCATCAGTGCAGCGTGGCTTAAACAGGATCTGAAATGAGACAATAAAATGGAATTTATTTACGATATAATTATAACAAGAATATTATGATAAACACACTGTACGCAATAATACATCGCAAATTTATGGCAAGCGATAACGTCAGCGCTGATTAGTGATACATAGAAACAATATCACGCACATGAGCTAGACGATTTATAGAATATATGGCGAGCATAAAAAATGCAGTATCTAAATACCGTGAAAAGGAACAGGGAATAGGGATAAACTCGGGGATAGATAATTAAAGTACAACTCCTTGGAAATTAATTTCCATTAGAAAAATTATTAACGTTGTACTGTACGAAAAACTGATTTCAGTCAAGTTGAGAGGTAAATTTCGACATTTTTTAGTAACTACTGTAGGCACTGATTAAGCGGTAAAAGCGAAGTACATTTTGAAAATAATAGGACTTGCAATTTTTTTAATGTTAGGAATTTATGTAACAGTCATAGTCATAATCTCGAAAGGGCATTCTATTAGCTATCATTAGCTCTTTACCTGAACAGAATCGGCCAAGTAGGTCGCAATATAGAATTATTTGTATAATAAGTATAATTCTTGAATGTGAATGTGCAACATTTTTAGAGATAGCAAATTTTCGAGAATTTATATTTGGAGAAATTACCCAGAAAATTTTGAGAATTTTAGGAGAATTTTTAAAGAAATTTTGAGAATTTCTACTAAAAGTTAAGAATTTATAAATTCGATCAAAAAACATAAGACAGCATAAAACTTGATATGAATTGATGTTTATTATTAGTTCTACTTTGTTTTTAAAAAAATGCTTGCGAAGAGCTTTATCGTCATTGGTTCATGAGGTGCACGCATAACTCTTCAATAAACAGAAACTGAGAGTTACCTTTAGCCAAAAAATAACACGAAACAAAAACAGCCAATACGTTGTATAATCGAGGCAAAAAAAACTAAAACAAGACTTTTTCCTATGTAATTAAAATGCCTCAAACGAGTTCCATCTTTACATCTTGTAAAGTTCCCATCGACAAAACCACTAATTAAAACAATAAAATCGTGTTAGTCTTACCTCTGACAATTCCTGTTCGGTTTTATATAGTTATGATTTAAAATTCAAATCTCGACGAGATGTCGCACTTATGTTGTATGTAAATATTAAATATGTAAGGAATATAAAGGAGTCTAATAGTTTCATCATTGTGCATAGTGAATAAAGTAACACCGCTGAAGTTGTAAATATATGTAAATAAGTCGCATCGTTAAAATTAAAACTTCTTTTAACAATGGAGCAAGAGGATGCATTAAATCATGTTCATTGAGCCAGGTGTCGGCATAATGATCACCTAATATAGTATAGGATAAGAAGCACTTAAAGTCTCCATCGAATGCGGAATGCCTTTTTGCGACTGTTCCAATTGTTTATCTAGCATATCCAGTCAGATAAATCAATATTGAATATACAATTTACCCCTTATTAACAGTGCCTTCGGGCTGTTTATTTTGTAACTCGAAGTAGAACATTGTAAATGTTGTCATTTTAAAATGCTGAAATAACGCTATTCTTCGAAATCGGCGATTAAATGCTTTTAACCGTTTCGTAAATTGGACAGATCCAAATTGGTTATGCATTGATTATTAGCTCGGTGCAATTTATTGGCACGGTAATTTTATTGTTTGAAAACCTTTGCAGGTTTTCGTGTTTATAGCTGTAAGATCAACTTATAAGGCGGCAAGAGTAAATATAAATTAACAAAAAAGACAAAACATGCCTGTGGTAATTTTCAATTTTGGCAATTACGTCATCATAAACACATAGATCAATTTCTGTGATAAGTAAATAATAAACTGTCGCAGCTATAAAAAAATTTTTCCTATAGTTGGCGACTAATCTCAGATTGAAACCCATGGAAAATGGACTATGACATACTGCATATTCAGTGATAACTGGCACACCGTTACTATCTTGACAATATTTTTTTCACTACAAAGATATACGAATATTTAATTAGGCAATATTTGTACTGCAAACGTTATTATGTCTTGGACCGAACCAGAACAGCTCCACAATTTCCACTATTTCGAAATCGGCGGTGTTTATGTTAATATCAAATTACAGAATACAAACTTTACCTTTTGTATTCTTAATGGCACCCAGACCATTAGAAATGTAAATTTCATGCCCTAGTTTCAAAATTCGTTCGACCGTACAAACGAATCGACAATAAAGAAGATTTTATAAGTGAAATTTTAATTAAAATGCTTGGTAAAGAGTCGAATATTCTAATAGTCCAGATTGACAATACGAAAGGAAATATTACAGTGCACTAACTACAAGTTGTTAGATTGGATGCCTGTGTAAAAAAGATTGCTAGCTCAGAAAAATTTTAAATGTTTCCAGGTTGCTTAAGTGGTGCAGGAAATGTCACAAATCAGCTCAGTAAAAACTTTCATCTTAATTAAATGGAGAAAAAGTGTATTCAATAAACGTTTAAAGTTTTAACATTCAGCAAAAATTACAGCAAAGCAGATGAAAAATTAATTCTTTTTCGTTTACTAAATAATTTTTTAAATTTTTCCTCTAATAAGTTCTTTTCCAGATTTTACATTGTCTGGCATATAAAAACAATTTTTCTTTAAATATCTCCATAAGGGAAAGATAGAGGTTTCAAATCTGGGCACCTAGAAGGATATTCAATTAGCTAACAATTAAATGGCTATCTAGGGTCACATTTACCACCTCTCGTGAAGAGTTTCCCCTATGTTTTAAGAGTCACTTATTCATATTGGAGACAATGGAGGATTATTATTATTATTATTTTACAGCGAATCTAGATGAGTTTTTAGTAGATCGTAAGTTGGTTGGGTCAATTATTTAGGACAGTGTTAACTTCCTGGCGAAATTCCAGGGCCTACTATAATTCGATAAGTATTCCCAAAATTGAAAAAAATCGTATTAGGCGTTTTTTATCGAAAAACTTTATAAGAAAAAATTACTGAAAATTTCCCAAAATCCCCAAAGTTTTATCAAAATGAAACAAAATTAATTTTTTCTTAAAAATCAGTTAGTAATATTTTGTTTATGGGAATTAATTTTATAATTATCATTCCAAGATCAATCCGAAGCAGTCCGCATCAATCCGAAACTGTCACCGTTTTCACTATCCGTCCGTAACCGCCGCTCCGACTTGTAGTAATAATTTTCTAGAAAATGATAATGGTAAGAATACACCGTGGTCCGCTACTATCCGTCCGTACCGCCTTCATTTAAGTATAGATATTCAGAGATCTTATTGTTCTTGAGTACCGCTGTATTATGCTACTAAATCAAACTGGAGTTAATTAGTAATTCCTCCGTGTGTCTTTTGTTTCATAAAATATGCATCGGCTGGTTAGATTTGCTCGCTCGGGCAATCTTTAAGGCTTCAGTGCATAAAGTTTTACCGGAAAACTTAACTTGCGAAAAATAGTCAATGGTTAATAGCTCTACGTTTGTGGCAGTAGTTCGCCGTATTGTAAAACCCTCTGTATAGACAAGAATATCTATAGCTAACCGACTGCCCGTCATTCATACTATATCCTGTTGGAAATTCAGTTTGCTTGCCGTCCGAAATCGTTTCAGCCGCGAAAACAGACACCGGTTATCAAAACTCACCGCCTTCCAAAATAAAATCATATTCACGCGTATATACTCTTGATTGCTAGCCCGCATATTTATTATCGTTATCAAATTTGTACACACTCGACTGCAAAGTCGCTGAAATATCCGGTTTATTGATTTATTCATTACTGTTTTAATAAATAAATACTTTGGTATACATAGGTAAAATTCACGAGTTATTATTTCAGTTGTTTATTTCTAATTAACCCGTTTGAGAAATTGTCCAAGTCCAGTTGACAAGACAATCATCTTAAGAGCCCTGGACAAATAACCGTATATCCATCTGTTAGCTACCCATAAACGTTTTTACCCCCGGAGAACCAAACAAGTGCTGTTCCTTGCACTTAAAAATAAGGAACTGGCGCCCGAGTTTCCGTCTAAAAAGTGTTACAAAGCCAGAAAGTTCTGTTTGTACGTAGCCAGTTACAAACAGTACAGGTCTATTCTAATTTGGTACCTATCTGTAAACTGCGATGCGTATTAAATGCCTCTGTAAATATAGGTAGATTGCCGTGTTTTAAAAGTAACGTTATAGATAGAGAAAAATCGAAAAATTTGATACGCAAAGCTAAATAGAAAATCAGAGATTTCTGCATGTGTAAAGTAGATAAATATCGTGCCTAATAATTTACAAATAGTTGATGGCTGAGTAATAAACATAAATATGATTTTGTACGGACTGAAATTGATGACGGTGAATTAAGTACATAAGAAAATCTCAGAAACAGCTAACAATATTCTTATGAGATGAAGCACGATGGAATTGAAAATGTAGAATAGTGGGGGGTAAGTTTTATCCCTAAACACATTACGAAATTATCCTGTAACACACTTATCTACAAAAAGAAAAATCAAGATACACTGGATCGGGTGCTCTAGCGGGCTATTATATGAATCCCCATTTACAGGTTCATCTAATGAAAGACTCCTGATTTAAATGGTCCCTCACCTGGCCTCTGCTGTGCCTAGGCCTGTGATCTTTATCTTTCAATTAATAGCATTTTTGTATAATTTATTTAAATTGTACTCCACAAAGTTAAACTGGTTTTAAAAATAAAAATAATTTTATTGTAATTTGAATTTTTCTGCAATTTTTTATGTAATATGGTGCAAAAAATGTATCAATGGATTTTTTTTTTTTAATTAATATGGCTTGCATAAAAAAATTATCGCTGATTTGCCTGTACAAGAAAAAAATATGTCTGCTTTAAAAAATCCAATTTCTAACAATATATCAAAAGATAGCAATCTAACTGTTGGTTTTTAACGTTTTTTACCACGATTTGGATTAAAACGAAGCTATTATAAAATATTTCTATTCATTATAGGTTCACTACAAAAACCTAATAGAACACTTAAGAATAATGAATAATATCCACTTTGATGTTAATTAGAAGTAAACAAAGTTTAATTTTAATTTATGCATTCTTTCATGCGTAACTATCTGTATTATTTTTCGTCCACTTGGGTTGGGTTTAATTAACATAAAGATTTCATTTAATTTCTTGTTAATAATGTTGGAAGAAAAACCGAGTTCACTACTCCAAAATCGGTAAAATCACTAACCCATATCGTTTAAAGAAATATCTGAAGGACAAAATGAGTAGTTGTAAGTATCTGCTTCCTTAAAACAGTTTTTTATCGTCCAAGTTTATTATTTGATAGTTATAGTAATTTGGGAAAAAAGTTAGTTTACTTAGATTTCGATTTTGCAATAAGCAATTTAAGATTTTAGACTATTTTAAAGTGTAAAAATCCCGACTTCTATTATTTAATTATAGTAATAGAAAAAAAAATTGTCCCTTTCCCCAAAATTGCAAATTTTACTTCTATTATTATCTTTAATTCGTGAGTTATTTACGAAAACTGTGGATCTGACTGAAAACTTTTTTAATCCATACATACACAAAACGTTAGTTGAAAATTAAAAAATAATTTAGTTATCTTATTACATAAGATAAATACAGTAATAAGTTTTCAATTTAGATATGTAGGAATTTTATTTGCTAGAAACATCCTGATGACATCATCCTTGCAACTAAAGCCATTGAAGAACATTATTTAGCAATTCTAAGTAGGTATCACGCTTCATCTTATGGGTAGAAAACTGTTACAACTTCGTCTAGACAATTCTCCATTTGTATAAAAAGAAATTGCTTATCATGTTTATTTAATTAGCAATCAATATGCAGGCTTCTCTTATGACAATTTCACAGTTAATTTCGCAGACAATTTTCTTTTTTATTTCTATTTTTTCTCTAATTTTTTATTACTTCAAATTCATTCGTTTTCGACTTAATTGTGCATAATATAAAAATTTTTCATCAACCTAGAAAAAAGCTACAAGGCCGTGGACAGCTTAGTATAATTTTCGCATTCTAATGTTTCAAAAAAGAAATTTCGCATCTAAATAACCAATCAGTTTAACAAATAGCTTCGGCGCATAAAAACTTCGTCGATATAAGAAATATTTTATAAATAAACTTATATCTAATACTCCTTAGCGAGTACTACGCTGTTAATAATTGCCAATATAAAGGTCATTTTTTCGGCAAACGGCTTAGAATTTACGAGCCACGAGCCGAAGTAGAACATCAACAAAAATAAAAATAAAGCGTTAGAGAAATCGATGCAGGTGATCGTTTTATGAGCAGAATTTGCGTCCGTTGCAATCAAGCCAAAGGAAATTGCGAGCTATCCAGGGTTGGATCTCCTAGGAAGTTGCTTTTAATTACGCGCGGAGATAAAATCGTTCTTGTTGCACCTGCACTTGCGTGCATGATTAATAAAATTATTATTTTTTTGGCGTTTCGCCGAAGACCATAAAGCCTGTAGCAATTAAAATGAGTAGCTCCAGAGACGTGCTTAAATTCAAAAAAATCGGCGATGAAACGAATGCGTCAAATCTTAAAAAAAGTGTAATATTTAGCCTTTTTTAGCAAACATTTACACAATTTATCACATCACATCACATACATGTGGTCACTATTATTTAGGTACAGGGTGATTGCTCATACACAAGGTGCTTAATTTAAAAAAAATAAGGTTAGGTTTGCAGAAATATTTCATTTCCGATGTTCATTTGTTTTTTCTAAAAATATAGAGCAAAGCAAGCAAGAAATTTATTTATCAGGGGGGAGGGGGATTATTTGGGCCTCGCGCCGGCCATTTAATCGGGGGATGGGGAATTTGTACCAAACTTTAATGTTCAATAGTAGAAATGGGGCAATGGCCTTGATAATAGAAAGTGAGAGTCGTAAAAACGTGATTAACGTTAGAATGTTGGTTCGACAGAATTATTAATAAATTTCCTTATATTAGAACTTTATCATTTTATGGGGTTATTTAATTTTTAAATTACGCTTTATCGTTAAAAAAATCTTATTTTAATCAAATATTATACACGCGATATATAAAAATGTTCTATTTGACAGTTAAGCTTTAAACATGACGTCAACCCAGCAAACACCGCTTCGAAACTATTAAGGAACATTAACGCTACTTATATTTCGTGTTACACTTTTGTTTCAGTCACAAAAATGCGTGTTTTTGGTGACAAATTGCTTATTTGTCCGCAACATTGCATCGTTAATAAACTGCAACTATTACTTTACACAATTGCGAAACAAAATATTCGTAACAAATGCCAATTTACATTTGTAATAAATTCGTTTTTACCAAAATCTAACTCCGAAAATATCTTGAAACATTTAGGCTTTCACAGTTTCATTCACCAAGTTATTTGTAAATACAAAACTTATATAAATACTTCGCAACCGTTATGCAAATTTAGTTTAAGTACAGATACACAACAGTTGCACGTTATTAGAAACCTTAAGGTTGCTCATTAATTTCAGAAAAGTTGCTTATCATAAGCAATATAAATATTACGATTTACTTTCAAATCAGTTTCTTTTTTGTTTTATACTTATTATGCAAATAGTCCAAATAAAGTCAGGTTTGATATATGTGCACAAATCCACCTCCCACCCTGATCCCTCACCTACCCATTCCCGATCATTGGAGTCTTTTTGTTTTTTAAATGCATATAGCAGCATTTTACAGACGCTAAAAAATATGACAGACCCTATCAATACATGCTGTCCATCTTTGCCGAACCACTTATTACCTATTCACTGTTGAATAACTCGAAAACCAAAAAGTGTTTTTTTGGTTCTCGCGAGTTGATTAACAGTGAATAAATAATTTGTTCGGCAAAGATGGACATGTACTGATAGTATAGAGCCAGTTATATTTTTGAAGCGACTGTAAAATGCTATACTAAATACATTTAAAAACAAAAAAGACTCAATGATCGAGTGCGCAGGTGAGCGATCGGGGGCTGGGGGTGGATATATGCACGTATAGCAAACCTGGCTTCGTTTGTTATTGGACGAGTAATTTTCTTTTCCGAAGACAGCAGTCACATTTTGCCAGTAGTGGGGCTCGTTACTTTTTCAGGACCCATCTTTAAAATCACTTTTTGCAATATTTAACAAAATTCACTTTCTCAATCTCTCATCTTTACAGACCATAAATCCATTTAAGACAAACTCTTTTCTATATCTAGGTGAAATTAATCCTTGATCCTTAATATTCACTGTTAGTGTATTTGGAGGAATCCTTTAAAATATAGGAAAAAGATAAAATATTGACAAATAGATGTTCAAAACAATTTATTGTCCATTGTACAATAAAATAATTAATTCATTTTCTCTGTTTTCTTCAATCTCTGGCTGGCCGCTCTAAACCAGTCCTTACAGGCACCTTCAAAATTGGCATCAACTGTCATAAATGGAAAGCATTTCCTGCATGAATCTACAAATAAAAATCAGTTCTTAATCAAACTAGCAATGTACAGAGTGAACCCCAATTTATTTATTTCCTTAAGGTGAGTACGCTAACCCCACCCTATATCTAGTTTAAAATAAAAATAAGAAGAGGAGGCGGGGGATTGTCAAGAATTTGACACGGGTTTATTTTTGTCATGAAATGAGAAAAACATTTCAATTATGAAACCTGTGTATATGTAACTCTAGGCCACTCAATAAAATAAATGAAGTTAAACAATTACATATATTATTATTCCTGCGAGAAAGAAGCTTGTTGCAAAGGGATGGTAAATCCATATAAAAAAAATGAAAGAAATACACGCGGTAGTTTTTGAGAAAAAGAAATAAAATACGTCAACATTTTGAATTTAACTGACCTATCTCATTTCAAGGGAAAATAGGATAGGTCAGGTTGATTTTGTTTTTTACATTCGTTCATTAGCTTTTACCGGACCACTATAAATGCTGTGAAGTCATATTTTTTATACCAGTGTTTACACATTTTAAACGCGTCAACTTTATTAGCGGCCTTTTTGTGAAGTTTTTTTGGATAATTTATCCTTCGAAGTACATAAGAAACAGACAGACAATATACTTTGTCGATAATTTAACTATCTGGTGATTTTTTATATCTTTGGCACAGAGGAAGAATATAGTGGACGGCCGACGGAATGTCTTTGATCTATTAGCGCTCACAGTTGTGACCTATATGTTTATATCGGAAGTGTTGAATGTTGCGAAACTTAAAAAAGTTCCCCAGGAGCAATGTTGCCTTTTACCTCCTTTTAGATATTTTTATAAAATGAAAATATTGGACGTTTTAAAATCTATAAATACATGGTGTCTACAGAGCAATGGCAGATTCCTTATGTAAAAATATTACGATTTAAACAAACTTACCTTAGTGAGTCCAAAAGTTGATATTAGCAGAGATATAGGGCGTCAAAGTAAAATTTTTGTTTCGATTTAATTTTAATAATTTCTTTAAATTCTCTTTTTCAGATTTTTAAAATTTATTACATAGCAACACTAGCAAATAAAGTACGAATAACAATGACTTTTAAATAAATAAACCTAAAATTTAATTATACTTTAAAAGTAAAGTAAAATTGCTTACTTTAAAATCAATTACCCTGAAAACGGTTACTCGTAGCGACATTTAGAAGGTATATCTTTTTGACATAAAAATAACGGGAAAGCAGGAATTTTTATTAAAAAAAAATAATAAAAAATCCCCCAAAAACATAACGTATGAACGATACGCAGAGGTGCCCCCTACAAATAACAGCAAAACTATAATTACTGAGATTTGAATCCCTCGATTTGAATCACCAAATTTTGTTAAAATATTTAAATTTTTAAAGATAGGTATTATTTAATAAAAAACGAAAACATTTTGTCCAATTACAAACCGAAGTGAAATATTGAAAAAGACAATCGGTAAGATAAATGGCTACTTGAAGAGCAAGACGATCCATAAAATTCAGTTTCATATGTTACAAATTGTGGAAAATCAGATAAAATCAGAAGTGAAATAAAATATTCAACGCCCGCTATCTCAGAAACAAAAATCTTTAGAACATAATATGTTCATATAAACTTTTCTTCACTTCAAATCACCTGAAGAATTACTTCTTTAAATATTTTGTTATTTAGGAAGCATCCTGTATATCAAAACTATTTTATTCATTACGGCAAACCAGTAGTTTATAAAGAAATTAAGAATCATGTTTTTAGTCACTTTAACGTTAAAATTGCTATGTTAATCCCTGAACTTCATTCCCTTTTGATTGAAACAATTTAAAAGAAAAACATGCGTTTCTTGCTCATCGGAGAATCACTTCAAAAAGAAATACAAAATAATATATTCCTAAGCAAAAAAAAAGAACACTCAACGATTCAATTTTGCAAATAAATACGTACTGTGCAAGTAAAGTAGATATAATAATCTAAGTGTAGATTACGAGGTAGATTATTATAGTTAGTAGCAAAGTTTTGTACATATTCTTTATTATTATTTATAGTTATCCATTTAAATAAGCACGAAATTTTAAGAAACGCGTTTGTTTTATTCGATTTATAGGTAATAGTAAAAAGATCCGCTACCCACGCTGTTAATGTGCCCACGCCATGTTAGGTATTGTCCAGGAAATTAACGCTTTTTACAATACATACAATTAAAACTTATCTAATTTTAAATCTATTAGTACTTATTACTTACCTAATACTCTAAACGTGTATATATTGTGCAATTGTTTTTCACAATAGTATTTTTTGCACAAATACCAGACACTTGTTTACACCACACGTGTAAGTACACATTACTACACATTCAGTCAGACTAACTTGTGTTGAAGCCGGAAACAGTTCTTCGCGCTGGCGCGGTGCAGCTTCCCAAGATTCTATTGGTCGTTTGAATTTTATCTCTCTCTCAGAAATAATTCTAGCCTATAGAAACGACGCATTTGTTTGAACATGTATAGCGAAAATGTAACGTATTATTAATTATGTAAATTTTTCAACGCTTCACAACTGAAAATGAATTGTTTCAATAATTCCGTAATTGTTTCTGTTTATAGCTACTGAAGGAATACCGCATCAACAATTGCGTAATATTCTCAAATTTTAACAATTGAAAGTATGGCGTTTTGTAAGTTACGAAATATTTACGTTTGTGGAATTAAGAATAACATTTGTTAGGTAACAGTTTCGAATTTTTCCAAACCCACCAAAGATGTTTTGTATTATATTAAACAATTTCAAAACAAATCTTTCAGGTACAGATATATTGCCATAATTACGAATCTGTTTCACACTTTGAAATATGCTTCTAGAGTTACTTATTTGTGACTTAACGTTACGAAACAGTCACACTCTGCGTTTGCTGGGAAATTGCTAGAACGACATAATTATTAATTAATTTCCGTATATTTGAACTATATATTATTTTTTCTACTACCGATCTTAAAGTACTAACTTTCCGCACGCTGTAGAGTGCGTAAAGTTAAACTTTACGCACTAGTGCGTAAAGAGTTTTTACCTTACGCACTAGTGCGTGAAAAAATAACATACTAAACAGTTGCATACCTATAATAATCATATCTTATTTTAAAAACGTTAAATGTGGTTATTTAATTTTATGCAGTCCATTTATTTAATATCACGGTATTATTATTAAACATACCACCTAATTTTCAGTATTCTTTAACAATATTGATTGAATTTTGAAGTTTCATTTATATTCTTGACATTGACATTAGACAAAGAAATAATAGACATTGATTTCACTCATTTAAAATTAAGTGGGCTATATGTATTGTGATTTTTAAATGACATATGAAGTTTTGACGTAATAGGTATGTTTTGACATTTCACATTATTATTAGAGAATTTAGATGCATTTCGGTAGTAGAAAAAATATTGTATGCAATTCGTGCGAAAAGTGAGCTTTTTTCACTCATGGGATTGTCGCATTCGCCTACGGCTCATGCGACAAAATTCCCAGTCGTGAAAAAATCTCACCTTACGCACTTGTTGCATAAATAACAATTATAGCTGCACATCTCCATATTAATTTTATAAAGCATTTTGTGAAAATAGATTTTCCACACGACGTAGGACCAGGGATAATTGCCTGTAAAAGGGTGTTTAAAACTCCAGATCCATAATTACCAGCTACGTCTACGCGTTTAAAGCGTAACTGTCGAATACAACATTTTGTATGATATGTAATTAAAATAAGATTTTTGTACTGATAAAAAGTGATCTAAAAATTAAATAATCCTGTAAAATGATATAGTTATATATGGAAATTAATTAATGATTACGCTGCGCTAACACTTTGACGTCATGTTTTTATATATCGCGTGTATAATATGTAATTAAAATAAGATTTTTGTAACGATAAAGCGTGATCTAAAAATTAAATAACCCTATAAAATGATATAGTTCAAATATACGGAAATAAATTAATAATTATGTCGGGCCAACATTCTAACGTTATCCAAGCAGGTTTTTCCAAAAATTTAATTTCACGTAGTTGTTTTCAACGAGCACTTTCTGGTCAGACCGCCAATGCTCTCCTAGCAAGGCAGAATTTGAAGAAGAAGAAGACTGAATCGTTCAATTTGTTTGGAAGAACTCTATTTTAGTTTATTGAACATCTTTGCGATATGCACGCGGTTGCAACCTTAATAAAGTTTAATTACGAGCGATGTAATGAAGTTCGTGTTTTTATTAGGTAAATGGTGAAGAGCGGTTGAACGAATATACAGGATCTGAATCCTTTTGCCTTTGAGAACGATCTTCTTCGATATTTGCACTAGTGTGTATTGATTCATTTTGACGTGATGTATTCGTACCTCTTGACACTGCAATTGTACAAAGATGAGGTAACCAATTGGTCATGAAAACAAATAAATTCTAAGATTGCCTAATTTAGTTACAATATCTTCGCAAATGGATCTTCGGAAATCAACGCAGCTCTTGGTATGAACGCTTTACCCAGTATCTGATGTAATTTGTAAAAGTTTTCGGGTTCTCTTCCGCATTGATTATTTTGAATACTTATTTGATGATTTGACCATCTTTTTCTGAGGCAAAATGCGTAATTAAACTGACGTAAGCTGTAATTCCACAGGACTAATGAGCAACCGTCTTGTTGAAACAAAATTAAGGAAGATAATATTCAAGGCCAGAAGTGAATGATGTGATTCGTGGTATAAAAATGTTGAACAGGGATATCGAAAATTCTTGAAGACAAAAACATAAAATAATTCGGAAACGGCAAATCATAGAAAAACATGATTTGAAAGAATGTTACAATAATTAGGTAGGCACTCTAATAAGAAACTTAACAAAGGACTTTTGAATATGTTTAAACATATGTTTGCGCATAATGACGCGAGTGTTCTCTGCAAAAACTCCAGTAACGTTTCTTCCTCGTCGAGAAACGTCTCAATTTCCTAAAGTAGTTCGGACCTGCACAGTTATTAGTGATTCTCGCCAGGTACGTGTAATTACATAGCACTGGGAAGATGTACTTCGTGTGTGTTCATACATGCGGCCGGCCCATTTATTAAATCCATTAGACTGCGGACGTTAACCATTAGAAATTTTACATTATCAATGTTTCAACGCAATGCCGTCTCATCCTCACTTTGTACCATAATTTAATATTATTAATTAGTAAAGAATAATGTTCCGCATTTTTCATCTGAAACTACTCTGACGCTAATGTATGACCGGCCATTAGGCTGATTTTCCAAGATTGAGTTTCAAGATGGACATTCAACGTTAAGAAGTTTGAAAGCAGATGAATCTGGTAAGCATACTTAATGTCAAAATAATGCATCGGTGAGTTGTCTTACGGGCGTAAATTGAAAGCCTTTGGCTAATGAATCGTGTCTATCCGTATCGCCCAGAAAATTAATTTTTTCTTCCAAAACCCATATTAGAATCAATCCGTAGCGTAGAATCTAAGGGCCATTACCAGTTGTTGAGCACCAGTTAGATTTTAATTGCCTACATATATTAACACTTTTAGATCTTTCCCAGTTTTTTTTCTTTTGCTCTAATTACCTCTCAGACCTTGGGCGTAAGTAAGCAGATTGAAAACGTATTATAAACTGATTTACTATCCTTGATAGTCACCAATTTTAATAACTTTAAGGCAACACCCAGCTCAAACGCTTCGGTATTAACTAATTAAACTGTACCTAATGAAAATCCAATATCATTATGGTCACCGGTCGGTTTCAAATGCCTGAAGAGATTCAAAGCATAAAGCAACGTATAAGGCTTAAAGGAGCAATAAATGTAAACGATATAAATCATAGAAATCCTTACTATTTATAATAAAACTGAAAGTAGCCTACTACCAACATAGAATACTATTATAAGTACGTGAGATGCCTGTACGCCAGATGCGTTAACCATGTGGTGGCTGCGGCAGTTAAAATTTCACAATAAAAGCGTTAGTTTTTCGCAATGGTAGCTTTATTATTATTAAACCCGTTCCTAGCCAAGCAAAAAATATCCCACCAGTTTATGCAACCCCTATCTCAAGAGACACTTTATAAGAGCAAACAAAGATCCTCTGTGAAGGTCCATTGGTTGAACGCCTAACAAGACCCATATGTAAAAAATTCACAGTCCTTCGCAAAGATGCAACCGGAGGAGACATTGGAAATGACGAAGTAGAACGCATATCTTGTGATATTTCGGATGTGATAAAAATGAAAATTTGTTGCAAAGTAGTAAATAGTTATTTTATTACCACAAATCATTTTCGAAAAGTAAAATCTTATTATCAGTAGTTTTATTTAGAAATTAAAATAAAAAGTTATTTTATTAACAAAAACATTCTCATAATGAAACCTAAAATGGTAGGTATTATACAAATTTTTTTCACTAACAAACATTTTTGATGTTAAAACTAAAATAATTTAATATAATTTCGGGAAGATGAAAAGTGATTCCTAACAATTACAAATACCGATATCGATTAATCGCAAACTATTAAACGCAGCTAATAGTACAGGAAAAGTGTCCAAATTGAGCAAGAACATAGTGAATTCGTTGAAACTTGACATAAGTTTAAAAATACATACCTATGTTTCAAGAAACTTAAGAGTCCCGAACCGTAAAGGGTGTGTCGTAGCTGCCTACTTGAAAAATCGTGGGATGAACTAGGTTTTCACATGCATAATAAAAATTGGCAATTGAACCATGAGAAATTTTCAAAAAATAAGAATATTTTCATTTACAGAGAAATATTAATTTTTGACTTTTTTATTAAATTTTTTTAACAATTTTACGTTTCTTTCATTAATTTTCTGCCTGTTTATCTGTGAGAATATTCTGCAAAATGAAGAAGTACATAATCATTGTACAAGTGAGGATTATCGAGTTGTTTAAAATTTTATATATATTGAATGAAACGCACTTTGTATCTAAAGAAGATCGGAATCGATAGCATCTAAATCTTCTGCGTCGTTTAGATCCTCGATAATTTTATCCATGTATGAATTTAGACATCGTACTCCCTGACAATTTCCGTAAATTTGTGAGCATTTTCAACCTGCTTTTCTGTTGCGGTTGCAGGAGATAAGCTGCAATATTGATTCTGCTGTTGGCACAAAAAGTGTTGTCGCAGGTTGTAAGGAGCCGTTAATTTTCTTTTATCCCCACTGTTGTGGATTTTTTTCGTTGCCAAGCCATTTCTGAATTTTGTAGAATACTCGTAATGAATATTAAGCGACTGCCTCTGAAGTTGGTGGTAATAATTCCAACTTTGATTTTTGTTTGTGCAGCGATTTTTTTGAATTGATTAAATCTGTATGAGTTGAGTGAGACATTTGTGATTTTTCTTATGCATTTCTTTCTGAAGAAGTTTGATGACTTTTAATTTTTCTTTTGGAAATATTCTAGACGTGGTATCATAACCACTGAAGGCATCAGTCAGTAAAATTGTATTTTTCTACTACCGTCTATATAAATGAACTTTGTTACCCTAGCAACACGCGCGATAACGAAAGTAAACATTCGAGTTACCTGGTTGCTAAGGCGTTGCTATCTACGAAAGTAAAACTTATGCGGACAGGACAGAAAAGTAGAAAAACAAATTTTAAACAAAATTAATTCGTTCTATTTGAACAAATTAATACAACTAAACAATTTTGTATTAATACAGAAAGGTCTTTCTAGGAAGTACGCCAACATTTTTGTCGGCACGTAGTTCCTACCTACTACATTTTAAAAACGCTTCATAAGTTTGCATATATATACCTTGCTTTGGATTTCTTGGGGTAAAACAAGGCACAAGCAATATTCCCATTTATTTCGCCACAAAACATATGTATTTGTTTATTTTAGTTTGAAACCACCAGAAATTAAAATGTGTAATATTTCGTTGCCATGGAAACAATTTTCACAGGCAGCCTCCTAAACTATAAAATTTATTAAAAACGTCAATTAATTTCATGAAATAATTAGTTTTAAATTAGTAAATCCCATAGTTTTTTTCGGTATAGTAGAAAAAATATAATACATTTCACGATGCGAAAGCCCTTTTAAGTATTCGGTGTTTTTTTGAAGATCTCGGCTTCGCCTCGACAATTCAAAAATCACCTCACACCTTAAAGTAACCTTTCGCATCTAGTAATGTAAATAACTATTTTTATACGTTCTTGTCATTTCTGGATTTCTGACGAAGAAAGAATTTTCCATATAATTTTTCCTGTTCCTGGCCTTATGAAATATATATCTTTTTCTTCTGGAGTTAAAGCGATTAATAGAACAAGGAGATCAACGTCCTCATCAACTAAGTACAAATGTTCGTCTATTATGTAATGTTTCAATAGCTATTTTAACAATAGGTTAATCCACATCATCTACAGCTTGTTTTACAAAAAATCCTTTGTTTTAAAGAACTTTTGGCAACATTGAAATTAATCGGATTTCGTTAAGGTATATCATTTGACAAAAACTTTTCTTGAGGGAGGGCTACGATTACTGAATTTTGCCTAAATTTGGTTTTCACGTAGTTAACATACGTCGTACAAATGTGGATGCAATAAAAATCCACCTTCAAATTACATAAATAATAAGTATAGAGTTACAAAGATTTCGCAATTTTCTTGATTATTTGATTAATTTCGGTACATTTTGCCTGTACTGTAACCGTGTGACATATCATTGGATCAGGCATTGAGAGAGGAGTTGAACATATATTTTATTTTCCTTCAAATCGCCGCTATCTTTGTAAATTGCGAAAAACGACAAAATTTTAAGTTACCTACATATGGTCATCGGCTATACATATTTCGACGAGACAAAAGGAAATAAGCTGTTCGACGTGCTTCTCGATGTTAAGTTGTCTTGGAGATTGTTGGGCGTGAATTTTCTAACGCAGCTATAAATTCCCATGTAATAATTTTTTGTTTACTTTTGCTAAATCTACCTCATGTTAAAGTAATGGCACTCAAACCTCTAACACTCCGTAATACGTACAAATCAGGTATCGGCAACCTGCCAGAGCAACCCCGATCCTAAATCCACCCCTATGATTTGTCAAATTGCAAGTCATTGACAAAATTGAAAAAATTTCAAAAATACGAAAACTTCAAATACTATTTCCAAACGAATTTCCGAGAAACTGTTTTGGTTTTTAGAAATCCAAGGTAGAGGGTCGAACTTAGAACTACATCGTGAATTGCACGCACGGTCATGCTCTGATTTTAGGCTCAATAGGAGTGAACGAAAATGTGTAATTTTGACGTCTATCGTTCTGAAACCACTGAAATCTCAAACTGCCATGAAACTGATTTTCGACCCCCTACTAGGAAACTAAAAACATTTGTTTACCTGCTCTTGAAACATGCAGTTTCTTACTTGGATACAATACTCGATACAATTAAATGTCAAAGTGAAGGAAGGGCACTATCAAGAAACAGAAAATTGTTTCGGGGTCCTGAAGTCGCCCCGAGTCCGAAACTGTAATCGGTTCCGTCCTAGGACCGATATTAAGAAATCATTAAATTTCGCTGGATCGGCTATAAGGTGTAATCTATCGGACGCACTATGGATTTTTTGGCGAATTTTGCGAAAACACGAAAATTTTAAACCTTATTTCCAAACGAAAACAGGCCGCCGGGCCGCCGTTCTGGCAATAAATCCAAGCTCGAAAGTCCAACTTGAAAGTACATCGTGAATTGTGTGGTCCAACTGCGATTTTGAGGTCAGCAGATCCTAACTAAAAAGTGACATTTGTGACGTTAACGAAAAATTTTAAAGTTTTGGCAAGTCCTGCACGCGTATAAAATTTGGAGGGTTCTGCGCACGCATTCGGCCTTTTTAATTGCGCAAAATTTACAAAACTCTTCGACATGGGGTATTGAAACGCTAATAACTTTTTAAATAATCAAAGAATCCCAACGACATATAGCTGTTGGAATTTTCTCGACAAGAATACGCCTATAAAAAAATAATAACATGACTGCCGGTACCACGCGATTTAGACAACCAATCAACAATTGGTCACTCTGTTGTCGCCACTGTTTCTATAAGTCATGCTTCATAAAATGCAACATGAAACTGATTTTCAACCCCCTATACGAAAACAAAAACATTTCCAATGTTAAAACGTTATACTCAGAAACAATTTAAAGAATTTAATTCACACCTTTCCCACTTCAATTTATTTTCGCTGTTCAGTTTGGAAACCCTTCTTGGCCACAACTGTAGAAAACTGGTTATAGAAACTAGTTCCACTAACAAACTTTCTGTGGACTTTAATAGCCACGTTATATGGTGCAAAAGTTAAATGAGAGATACCTCTCTGATTAAATCCAATAAACAATTCAAACTCTTCTTTTAAATTGCCTAACAGAGGCGTATAAGCGGTAATTTTTTAACCATAAACTTTGTTAATTTAGATGTATGTTGGTCGGTCAATTCGGATTCAATTTGTAAACATTTTATTCGATCTAATCATTATTATTTGTCAAGGCGAGATTAACATCAGTTCCTTATTTATAATATTCATTTGTCAACATAAAAAACAAGATAGAGATATATCGACAGTTACAGTACGAAGACCCATACCAGTTTTTTGTTCTTATAAATGGTAGGTATTTTTAAATTAAATTTGAATAATTCGGTGCGACAAAACAATTTTTTCTGAGGTAATAATCTAATTATTTTCTAATTACAAAAAAACTAATAAAGAAAATAATGGACATTTATATAATAATATAGAAATAAAAAGTGGATTGCTAGTTTTTTTGGTAGGTACTTTTTTCGTGTTTTGATTCTTGAAAATCCTCTCCTTCGATATCTTGTTTATGTATTTTGCCAGTATTGATAACTTCAGCTGAAAAACTGCTGGATTTCGATTTTACAGCGCAGTTTTTACAAATGACCGTTTTAATTGCATCAAATCGTAAATATAAATACTCTGTTATAACTGTCGTAAACTATTTTATTACCTTTTTTGAGAAGTGTAATTACAGATGAGGAATCCCTTTTTAAGAAAACGGTAAATACATTTTTATTCATCGGTAACCACTTTTATAATTGCGTTTTATACGAAAACAATTGCATACCGAAATGTTTTTGTCAATAAATTTACAGCTAATTATAAACCTGTTTTATGTTTCATCTACTTTTGAAATTACCCATTAGTTCCACCTTAATTAATGAACTATTTATAAGACATTTGATTATGATATCCTCCCCACTATTAAAATTCTGAACAGGCACGTTTGAATCTTGCCCAAGGATCCTGGGTTCCATTCCCTATCGGGTGCTCGGATTTGCGCACGGAGGTGAGTGTGTGAAAAGGAAATATGTTCGTGTTTAACTAAAAATAAATCCAGTACTTGTTTCTTGATCAATACTTCCATATTATAATTATCCTGTATTAATCAAATATTCCCGAACCATACTAACAAACAAACTTATGTAAGTTGAATTATTTATGACTCATTAAATACTTAATTTTTAATTATGGGTGGGATTTTCCTGTGGAATACCAATGTGATTATTATTTATTACAAAAGGCTAGAAAACTTTGATATTCAACGCTGAGGATAAAACAGTGAGTAGGTATAACCCGGGAACAACATGATAATTTAAATTCTAGTCATCATTTTGATATTTTTTTGGCCAGGATGTAACAAAAAGCAGTTATGTAAATGTGGTAACAACTGAAGTTACCCTTCATGAGGTGTATTCAATTTTTGCTAATGAATTATAATTTCACCATTATTGCAAAATTAATTTTCACTTTTTCTCTTTTTATTTTTTTATGAAAAAAAAATTTTGAGGAGTGCATTTTTGTATTTTTCTTGTGCCCGCGTTTTATATTGTAATGTAAAAAATAATTTGGTACTAAAACAGACATTTCGTCTTTTTAAAAGATTTATAATTGATAAGGTACTATTAGAATATCTAATTATTATAATACATATATTTTAATAGTAAAAATAAAAAATATATTACTGTGGAGGAACAAATTGTTTTATTTTTTACTGTTAAGGCTCCAAAAAATCTTATAATAAATTTAATTAAATATCCGTCCCTACATGGACTTTTCGTGACGGTCCGACGATAACAGTTTCAGAATCCGGACGACTTCATTACCTCGTAAACATTTTCGGTTACGTGATAGGGCTTCTCCTTCACTTTGACATTTAAACGTCATTTTTGACAGTTTCTTGGAGAAAAACGTACGTTTCAACCACCGCCGGGAAAGTTATATGAACGAAAAATTTTTTGAAAAAGAAACCAAGAAAACGTACTTTTCAGCCACAGACAGCCCTGAAGGGGTTGTGCCGAAAAATTTTTTTTTCACAAAACACAGAACGGAAACACAGAAGGGCCTGTACCCGAAAGTTTTTTGAAAAAAATTTGTTTAAGAAAAACCAGCCGATTGGAATTTTAAAATTTCTATTTCAAGAGGCAAACCCTAAATTTTCTTTCACTTTCTCTACCCCGAGATACTAGACATCAAAATAGACCGTTTAGGTCAAATATGTAAAATGTTACTCGTTAAAGAGATACAGGGTGTTTAAGGTGAATTTTGTTTTTGTTTTGAAAAGTAGCAATAATTTAAAAACAGATATTTGATTCAAAACTGGCGGAACTAGGTTTTTGATGATACGAAAAAATAATTTGTCAACAGTTCTAAGATCCCTCCTAGAGGACGCTGGTTTTAATTTAATAAACAACGTATGTAACGAAGTGATTTTTTTCAAAATCAAGGAATTGCTTGAAATATTACCGTCACTGCCGCTTTTTAGTAAATAAGTCCTGGTTTAGTTAAGTTAGTAATAAGTTGTGAAAAAGCCCGCTGGTAAACAAGCAGTCAAGTAATTAATTGATTAATTTTCGATAATTTTCCGTTTAAGTAAAATTCGAGATTTATTCTAAATAATGACCGAGTCGGAAACAAAAATCATTAGTTACTAAAACCAATTAAAATATTAATCCTTGTCCGTTTTAATCCGTTTCTTCTTGCAACATAGTCTAGAAATTGCAAATAACTCATTTATTGATGCTCCGAATCAATGTTACTAATTACATAATACGCCCGACCTCCGCAAGTAACGTCGTGTTGTAAATACGAATCCGTCGTTTCAAGTCAGGCCGCCCCTCTAACGCGTAGTCTGAATACTCCATAAAGGTAATAAAACGCTGGAGGAACGTCCAGTCCGAGAAAGTCCGCAGCAGTCCAGGTTCAGTCCGAGACCGTCCGCATCAGTATCAGATCCGATCGACAGTCATCAATTCCAGAGCATTCCGAAGCCGTCACCGTTTCCGTCCGTAACCGCCGCTCCGCGTTTTAATAGTAAATTTACTTGAATATTGGTAAGAATACACCGTGGTCCGCTACTATCCGTCCGTACCGCCTTCAGTTAAGTATAGATATTCAGAGATCTTATTGTTCGTGAGTATCGCTGTATTATAATACTAAATAAAACTATGGCTAATTAGTAATACCTGCGTTGGACTTTCATAAATTGTACATCGGCCGGCTAGATCTGCTCGCTCGGGCGATCTACAAAGCCTCAATGCATGAAGGTTACCGGAAAACCTAATTTAATAAAAATAGTCATTTGATAAATAGCTCTACGTTTGTGGCAGTAGTTCGCCGTATTATAAAACATTCTGTATAGACTAGAATATCTATAGCTAACCGATTGCCCGCCGTTCATATTATATCCAGTTGGAAACTCCGTTTGCTTGCCGTCAGAAATCATTTCAAGCCGCGAAAACAGACACCGGTTACCCAAACTCACCGTCTCCCGAAAATTAAATCGTATTCACGTGTAAAAACTCTTGATTGCCAGCTCGCCTGTTTTTATCATTTTTAAATTTGTACCTACTCGACTACCAAGTCGCTGAAATATCAGATTTAATTAATTTGTTCATTAATGTTTTAATAAATAAACACGTTGATATATAGAGGTAAAATTCACGAGTTATTATTTCAGTCATTTATTTCTAACCCGTTTGAGCAATTGTCGAAGTCCATTTGACAGACGTTCAGCTTACGACCCCGGACATTACCGTATCTCCATCTGTTTAGCTACACCGGAACGTTCTCCCAATTGGAGAACCAAAAAAGTGCTGTTCCTTGCACTTAAAAATTAAGGAACTGGCGCCCTAGTTTTCCGTCTAAAAAGGTTACATAAGTATCCAAAGAAAGCGCCACTACACGTAATTTAAAGGGATTAAAGCAATCAGGCGCACTTTAATAAATGTTGAATGTGGTCACCATTTATTTTAATACGTTTTCTTAAACTTTTTTGTAAATATCGCCTCATAGGTATTAAAAAATTCTTGATTATTTTTTATAACATTGGCAGCTTGTTCAATTTTGCCTAAAAATTCGTCACGTGTATTAATCTCATGTCTGTATACCATCGACTTCGTATGGCTCCATAGATAAAAATCGAGGCGATTAGTATCTGGGCTATGGGGGGGGGGGGGCAAGGAAATTCAAATCCAACGATGTAGAAAACGGTCATTCAGATGATTCCGTGTGTACAATGGGGTGACACGTTGCTAGGAGATAACCTAGAATTGAATTTTTTTCAGCATTTATTTTCTGATTGACAGCCAACTTTATAAGTTACATGGTTTTCAAGAGCAATGGATATTGATATTGGTATCTGATATTCAAGTGCAAATATCTCACAAATAGATTAAGATATCGAGACAATTAAAATATATCTTTTCTACTCAAAATTAGTGCCCCTTTCTTAATATTGGAGCAAAACGTCATAAATATTGCAAGTAAAACAAAAATTTGTGGATTTATTCAACCCGGAGCGTGTAACTAGAGCCCTTTAGGAGGGATCCTAAAACTATTAACAATTTCTTTTTTCGCATCGTCAAAAACCTAATTTAAAACTTTGAATATCTTCAATTGTCTTCAAATTATTGCTATTTTTCAAAAAAGAAAAATAATTCGCCTTAAACACCCTGTATCTCTATAACGGGCAGCGTTTTGCTAATACATATATTTTGATGTCTTTTATCTGTAGTTGCTTTTTGGCCCATTAGTTTTGGGACACCCAGTATAAGCTTGATGATGTTATTGTCGTGTGACTTTTAAAACAGTTATATTATTTTGTCATGAGAACATTTTTGTAGCAAAAATTAAAATAATTTTGCTTTTTAAATCAATTTAGATGGTCTTCTGTAAAGCTGCAATAAAGTGGATATAAAACCATTTAGCATACTAAAATTTTTGTGCCAGTTGAGCAGCTCCTAATCACGTCTGGCGTTCAATAATTATTTAAAGACCACGGCGCAGCTTGTCAATTGTTTATGGAGCATTTTCTATTGAACTCGAACTTTTGGCAATATACATTTGAGCAGTTATTTCCTCTTTTTTTAAGACCATGTAAAAATGCCTCCCTAGACCGTAAACCTTCGCCTCCGCCATAAAATTCTTTCTCAGTCTTCTCTAGGCACATTCAGGCCCACCTAAGTAAGTCTAATTTTGACTTTTCAGAAAACAGAAATCCATTTCCCGCTGCTCTATTACTCCAATAAAAATGTTATCTAGTAAATTTTAATCATGCCAAATATTTTAGTTTCTCCAAAAAAAAATATCACAAGATCGTAAACTACGTTTTCGGACAGCTATAAAAAACTTGCCTCTGCAGTTCATTAAACCATATTATGTGCAGATCAAAATTTATTTATTGCCTGTAAATTTTCAACAAATCTCAAATTACCTTATTGATCGTTAGGAGTCAACGAAACTTGTTTCGGGTTGATGGTTAGTCATTAACTACCACTAACTGAATAGGTGAGTCAGTTCAGTAGACTTGACTTCTCCGTTCGCAGATCACCAGCTCAAATTCGATGAGTCAAGAAATTAAGTTTATAACGCACAATCATGGAGGTCTAAGTAAAGTATATACTTTTTCTATGTAACTACAAAATAAATATAGCAGCAAATTTTTTTATGATTTAACCTCGGATTCAACTGTATAAATTTGCAATTGTATTTTTACCAGTAATAACCTTAAGAAGGTTACTGATGACTAGCACTTGCAATTTTGCGTTTGCTTAGCTCTAAATCGATATTTCAAACAAAGTGAAGGATACTTAAAGCAGTCTGGAGTCTGACATTTACAAACCCAAACCAACCATGCATCAGCATTACTTCTAGGTGCATATCTAAATTTTACGTTTGTGTAAACGGAAGGAAGGTTCAAGAGCTCTCGGTGCACCGTCTTAAGTGCGCCAATGGGAGCTTATTATATTACATAATTCGACGGCTCGAGTGCCTGTGGAGAAATAGCCTCTAGGATTTCACACAATCAGGCTAGCCAGCCGAGCTTAACCACGTAAGGGAATCAATTAAGAGACACCGGGGAGCAAACTGTTTACATTTCGAATTGGAAATGATCAATGGGTTTAATTATGAATCGATAATCCGGTGATCGATGTCAAAGTCGACAGAATCTATTAGCGGAAATTTATCCCTAAATAATAATCGCATAAGCGTTGGATTAAGTAGGTAATTCATTCCTGTCGGTACTAATAGTTGACAATAAATAGTTTAAGTACTTTGGCCATGTGCCAATTATCTGCTTCAAAGAGTCCAACTATTGGTCATGAAGGAATAATTTATGTACCTGAGAGCCTTTAGTTAATATCGCAGTAAATAAATAAAAATTAATTTGGTTCTAATTAATTCTAATATTCTTTTAAAAATGTACTAATAAAATCAACATCCTGTCGAACATAACGATGACGTCGATAGAGCATTATACTCGCCGGTGTAACCGAATCCGTGACTAAGGTGGCTACAAACTTGGATACTTATACAAAAAATTATGCAATTTATTTCCTCGATGTATAATAAAACAACTAATGGTCGCTTAAATGCAAATCGAATACAATAAATGAATTTTATATAACGTACAGCCTTGGTAACGCTGCATCAGGAAATTATTTAATATTTATATTATATTATATGCAAATTGAATTTTTCATAGAAACATTGTAACTTTTATTACGCATATATGTCTGTGTTGATATAAACTTGGTACTTTATATGGAAATTTGTATGTATAAATATTAGCTGAAAACTTCTTATTAACGGTTATTTGGCATCATTAAATCTCTAAAGGTCTAAAGATTTTCTATCAATGTGTTATATGTTTAAGTGCACTTAAGATTTTATATCATGTGTTCGCAAATCATAAATGGATCAACGTGTAACTAAATCAATATAATGATGCACAGGGTGTAGAGCAGAATAACAAAATGCATTTTAATGTTGTTTATTTTGCACATAATAATAATAAGAATAATCTGGGGATATGAGCAAAAGAGTTTTTTAATAAATATCCTTGGAAATATTAAATTAAAAAATTAAAATTAAATTAAAGCCTCCCAAACCCTTGTCAAACTCATTTTATTCTATTTTATAAACGAAATACTAAATGAATCCAGAAAGTTGTCTAGGATATTAACTAAAAATGCGAATAGGTACACAAATATATGTATTACTATTTAGTGATTCTTAGGGCAAGGCAGCCCAAAACTTTGCAAACTCTTTTTAATTTTTTTAATTAATACACAAAGTACTCTAAAATACTAATTAAAAACACCATTAGGTATTTAAATTATTCTACTAAGCGATTTTTAAAACAAGGCCACCCAAAACCTTTGCAAACTGTTTTTATCGTATTTCATAAACGAAATAATACATGAATCCACAAAATTCTCTAAAATATTAACCAAAAACGCCATTAGGTTATATAAATTATGTTAATATTGAGCGATTTTTAAAACAAAACCCCAAAGCCTTTGCACTGTTTTTATCATGTTTTATGAACGAAAAACTACATGACTACTACGATATTAACTAAAAACGCCATTTGGTACATATGTTATTTTATTATTTAGCAATTATTAAAGCAAAGCCGCCCAAAACCTATGTAAACTTTTTTTAAACTGCTTTATAAACGAAATGCTACATAAATCCACAAAGATCTTTAAGATATTACCTCAAAATGCCATTAGGTATATAAATTACCATATTTTTAGCAATTTTTAAAACAAAGCTGTCCAAAACGTGTGCAATTGTTAAAGCAAAGCCGCCCAAAAACTTTGCAAACTTTTTTTATAATGCTTTATAAAACAAATGCTACATAAATCCACAAAATTTTTTGAGATATTAACTAAAAATGCCATTAGATACATAAATTACCTTACTTTTTAGCGATTTTTAAAACAAAGCCATCCAAAACCTCTGCAAGCTATATTTAAGTACCTTATTTTATAAACGAAATTCTACTTGATTTCACAAAATTCTCCAAGGTATTAACTAAAAACGCCATTCGGTACAAACATTTGATTATTTAGCAATTATTAAAGCAAAGCCGCCCAAAACCTTAATAAATTTTTTTTAAACTGCTTTATAAAAGAAATACTACACAAGTTCTTTATGATATTAAGTAAAAATGCCATAAGGTACATAAATTACCTTATTCTTTAGCGATTTTTAAAACAACCGTCCAAAACCTTTACAAACTATATTTACCTTATTCTATAATCGATATACTACATGACTTCACAAAATTCTCTAAGGTATTAACCAAAAAGGCCATTTAGTACATACATATTATTAGTTAGTAATTATTAAAGCAAAGCCGCCCAAAACCTTTGCAAACTTTTTTTAAACTGCTTTATGAAAGATAGCTTTTCTTTCATAATTCCACAAAGTTCTTTATGATATTAACTAAAAATGCCATAAGGTACATAAATTACCTTATTATTTAGCGACTATTAAGACAAAGCCGTCCAAAACCTTTGCAATTGTTAAAGCAAAGCCGCCCAAAACCTTTGCAAACTTTTTTTTATAATGCTTTATAAACGAAATGCTATGTAAAACGACAAAGTTCTTTAAGATATTAACTAAAAATGCCATTAGGTACATAAATTAAATTATTCTTTAGCGATTCTTAAAACAAAGCCGTCCAAAACTTTTGCAAACTATATTTACCTTATTTTGTAAACGAAATACTACATGACTTTACAAAATTCTCTAAAGTGTTAACTAAAAAGGCCATTTGGTACATACATTTTATTATTTAGTAATTATTAAAGCAAAGCTGCCCAAAACCTTTGAAAACTTTTTTAAACTGCTTTATGAAAGAAATGCTACATAAATAAACAAAGTTCTTTAAGATTATTACCTCCAAATGCAATTAGGTATATGAATTTCTTTATTATTTAGCGATTTTTAAAACAGAGCCGTTTAAAACCTTTGCAATTATTAAAGTAAAATCGCCCAACACATTTGCAAACTTTTTTTATAATGCTTTATAAATGAAATGCTACATAAATTCATAAAGTTCTTTAAGATATTAACAAAAAAGGCCATTAGGTACATAAATTAAATGATTCGTTAGCGATTTTTTAAACAAAGCCGTCCAAAACTTTTACAAACTATATTTACCTTATTTTATAAACGAAATACTACATGACTTCACAAAATTCTCTAAGGTATTAACTATAAACGCCATTTGGTATATATATTTTATTATTTAGCAATTATTAAAGCAAAGCCGCCCAGAACCTTAGCAAACTTTTTAACTGCTTTGTAAAAGAAATGCTACATAAATCCACAAAGTTCTTTAAGATATTACCTCAAAATGCCATTAGGTATATAAATTACTTTATTCTTTAGCGATTTTTAAGACAAAGCTGTCGAAAACCTTTGCAATTGTTAAAGCAAAGTCGATCAAAACCTTTGCAAACTTTTTGTATAATGCTTTATAAACCAAATGCTACATAAATTCACAAAGTTCTTTAAGATATTAACTAAAAATGCCATTAGATACATAAATTACCTTATTCTTTAGCGATTTTTAAAACAAATCCGTCCAAAAGCCTTGCAAACCATATTTACCGTAAAAATACGGTTTCGTTTATAAAAATAAACGAAATACTACATGACTTCACTAAATTCTCTAAGGTATTAACTAAAAACGCCATTTGGTACATATATTCTATTATTTAGCAATTATTAAAGCAAAGCCGCCCAGAACCTTTGCAAACCTTTTAACTGCTTTGTAAAAAGAAATGCTACATAAATCCACGAAGTTCTTTAAGATATTACCTCAAAATGCTATTAGGTATATAAATGACCTTATTCTTTAGCGATTCTTAAAACAAAGCCTTTGCAATTGTTAAAGCAAAGCCGCCCAAAACCTTTCCAAACTTTTTCTATAATGCTTTATAAACGAAATGCTACATAAATGGACAAAGTTCTTTAAGATATTAACTAAAAATGCCATTAGGTACATCAATTACCTTATTCTTTAGCGATTTTTAAAACATAGCCGTCCGAAACCGAAACCTTTGCAAACTATTTTTGTTCTATTTTATAACCGAAATACTACATGAGTCCACAAATTTCTCTTAAATATTAACGAATACCAACCACCATTGGTACATAAATTATCTTAATATTAAGCGAATTTTAAAACAAAGCCGCCCAAAATCTATGCAAATTATTTTTATCGTATTCTATAAACCAAAAACTACAAGAATTCAGAAAGTTGGCATCGACTATAAAGGCCATTAGGTACATAACTGATCTCATTATTTAACGATTTTTAAAACAAAGCGGCCCGAAACTTCTAATTCTATAAACGAAATACTACATGAATCCATAAAGTTCTCTAAAATATTAACGAAAATCGCCCGTAAGTCCCTAAATATTCTTAATATTAAGTTACTTTTAAAACAAAGCCGCCCAACAAAATACTACAAAAATCCACAAAGTTTTCAAATGTTAACTAAGAACACCATTAGTTACATAAATTATCGTATTTTTTAGCGATTTTTAAAACAAAGCAGTCCAAAACCTTTGCATACCCCTTTTTACAATACTTTATACATAACGAAATACTACATGACTTCTAAGATAATAACTGAAAACGCTATTTGGTGCACACGATGTTTTATTATTTGGCAATTATTAAAGCCGAAATTATATTAGATAAATTTAACACTGCAGCAACTAAGAGAATTACTGTATGACTGACATACATCAAACTGCCTTATACAAATAGCAAAAGTGCACTACACGGCCTTCTTTATGGTTTTATCACGTCTCTGAGATTTATACGTTCCATAGTTTTGGTACGCATTCCGAGAATAAATTATTCTGGGCCACAGGGTAAACATACCAATATTATTAAGTCGTTGCCATTAAAATGTAGGTAATTCTATGCTATTCAAGTTTCAATAAATATTTAGTACGCAGTACTAAATCAATTAAGTGTTTTAATATGCCTAAGCCTAAGATTATAAAATTAGTAACTAAATAGTTAAAATTACTACTTACAGTTAATTACTTTGTTTTTGTTTTTTTTGCAGATGTAAGAAGTGTGCAGATTTCTCTCCACTACACATAGTAAGTATAAATAACTAATTAAATTTAAAATTTAAATTTCGTTTCGTCCCTCCCCACACTTAACTGCATTGACGCAAATTAATTAAATTAATATTTTAATTATTTTCTAATGGAGGCATCCATAATGCGAAGATTAATTTCGATGTTTCTGAGTTTAACGTCCTCGTAATCAATTCAATCAGGGTCAACGAAAGAACTTGTTGGGTGAGGTTATGTATCGCAGGTGAGAATGAATATTTGGCGAAACAAAATAAAATTTCCAAAATGACTTTAATTGATCGTTTAGCAGTTGACTCTATTATTTCGCATAATTAATTTTAACTGTGAAGTAGTTTTATAATGAAGAAATTACATATATTTCCAAATTAATTGCATTCAAATAGCCGAGAAGGAAGTTTACATTATTTAACAAACGAATATGACGATGAAAAGAAAGTGGCCCATAGAAAATGCAGCAGTAGGTACTAAAATAGAATAGAATAATGTTAAAATAAAAATTCACTTTTAGAGTAAACGCAATCGATGTTTAAAAAAAGGAGGTAAGTATTTAACCTTTATAAATATTAGGAACAAAAATATTTACATTATAAAATGTGCTAACAACGTCGCTACAAATACTTTATAGTTTAAGATTTATTAAGCAAATATTGATTCTCTCATAACTCGCTCTGGTAGCAGGTTTCTATATAGTACACCTTTCTTTTTTATTTATCTTTAAATATGTAATTGTCAAATTGCCCAAAATAGAAGAGCTAATTATAAAGAGTTAAAAATAGTAAAGGTTGCATTCGAGCGTTGCGGAAGACCAATGGTTAATCAAATAAAAAAGCTATAATGTTTTCAGATATACATAGTAACGCCTAGTGCATTGCTCAAACAAATCTACGTTAAAAAAATTACATTTTAAAGAAATATTCGTTTATTTACAATTATTATGGACTAACTAAATTTCTTTTTTTATTTATTACCATCAGACAAACTACCAATGTGATAAAAAAAAAATTTTAAGTCCCTGCTCGGGCGCCAAATTTGTGACTCTCTTTTTTACCTTGCTGGAGTTTGCAACTCACTACCTACAAACAGTGCTTGCCAACTTTGTAACACATTTTTAAACAGAATCTCGGGCGCCAGTTCCTTATTTTAGAGTGTAAGAAACAGCACTTTCTCTCTTGGCTAGGGTAGTATGTAGTGAAGAAACGGTAGTGTACAGGGGTCTGGTGGATGGTTGACGTTTTTAGCGGCTATTTACCTTATGGGTCTAGTTAGTTTTACACAGCATAGATGATAACTCGGATATTTTAGAATAATATACCAAATTTTTATTCGGCGATGAACAGACAATAAAAATCATGTATATCAGTTAGTCGGTTCAGTGTACAATTTTGATTTTCTAGATATAACGTTTTTTTAAATATTAGCTCGATCAGAACGTACTTCGATCATATTTTACTCCCTTCAGATATTTTCCCGAAACTGCCTGAAGCGTCAAGTGAATAAATTTCCGCTCCATAGACATTCGCATGGGGCAACGCCTGCCCAGCACTTCTACTCGTTTACCATTTTAATTAATACTTCTGTTGCGTAAATCCGCATAATTACTGTACACAGTAGCCGAGAGGAAGTCGGAGAAGTAAGCGAAGGTGTTCTTAATTTATTTTATTCCTTTTGCATGTTCTGCTCAAGAAGTAAACCATCAGATATAAAAAAGGATGTGGGAGTTGGTAAGCAGAAATGTCGCGTGTCACTCGGCTATCTCTGAACATTAATTATGTCCCTTTAATCGCCACTTTGTTTATTTTTTGAACAAATGCGCAAGTAAGCTAGCTAAATGGATTAAATTAAGTATCTTACATATTCAGACATTTCTACATTTTTCTTCTTGCTCCAAAAACAACATACAATCAGTGAAGTTGGTAAAATGATGAGAGCGTTGTACGGAAGCAAAAATAATTAAACGCTTGTAATTATACATGCAAATTCCAAAACAATGACTTGACAGAATGCTTGATTGAATTAGGAAGTTCTGTTAAAGTCAATCATTTACATATGGAGAAGTTTCTTTTGGGCGGACTAACAATGTGTATACAAGATGTCATGAGATTTTTTCTTTTTCATCATTAATCTTGTCTGGTCCGTAAACAAGCTAAGTGTTATAAGTGTATAATTAACAGTAAGAGGATTTGATTATACTTAATGCCAGCAGGTGATCTCAAAATGTTTTTTATCAATATAATAAAATTAAATCGAGCTATTTGGAAGTATCGCTTTTGGTCGTATGGCCTGCATTCAAATGGAGCAGCAGGTATAATTAACTTTTCTATTAACGCGCTTGCAAATTGAATTTTTGTCTACAATTTAAAAATTCGTTTATAAAAATATGACCTCTAAAGGAATCGGAAGAATGGCTTTAAATTTAATTTTTTTTTACTTCATTCCAGTTCGCACTTGCGATTCAGTAGTATTAATTATGTGTGTATTACTGTTTTTTTTTCTGGAAGAAACCCATAATTTTGGATATAATAAGATATGTAACAAACGCACCGTAGAGCCCTCTCTGTTGAAGTTGGACCGCCTGCGTGCTGGTGCAAATAGGTTTTATAAATAGAAAGCAGGATGTAGCTTAACCAAATATAATGTTATTATAATATATTCCTTAACAGCATAAAATATTAGAATCATTTTTAACACACAAGAGGCTAAATATTTTTGTAGTTGATACATAAATGGAAATATGTAAATGACAGCGGTTGCATAAACGATTGTAGACGGATAATTCTAATAATTAAAGTGTGCTCGTAGCATGATCACAGTGCTATTTGCAGAGAACCGTTCCATTGTGTGAATCTATTAAAAGAAACTTTTTACTTAATAGAAACTTATTAGCATATAATAACAAAAATGGCACCAAAAGTGGGTTAGATACAAAGCAAAAGTAACAAAACAAACGAAAGTATGGCGACTCATTTTTGTGTATTGAAATACAGGGATCCACATAGGATCAGAAACCCAGCACGCAAAATAATATCATTGATTGCAATAAGGGAGCAGTGGACGATTTATGGATTTATTTTTAATATAAGGAACTACCTACCAAGGGGAATTTATTTAAATTATATCTTCCTTCCTCAACTTCTACATTTTTCTTTAAAATATTTTAATTTATTATATTATGCCGAATCTAGGATTTATTGTCCATGCTGGTGATGAGAAACAAGGAGAAACCTTCCTATCTTTGATTATTAAATTAGAAATTCATTCAACAAGGAAACACTACCACGCCTTATAAATTTAACAAATGGTGATGAAGACGTACAAGATAAAAAAAATATTCCTGCGAAGAAAAATAAACTAAAATACATATATTTCTATTTAGTGTTCATCTAAAATCCAAAGGAATTTAGATAAAGGGAATTTTTCACGCCTACCCAAGTTCCTGTTTACATTCAGAGCTGGGAAACTTAACAACCTAGCGTGGGTGAAAAGGAGTTCTTGGAATATCAGGATTCGCTTCCTGTTGGGTTTTTCTCTTTGGTTTTGTAACTGCTTATGTAGGCGACGGTTACGAATATTTTTGAATGACAATTAATCATATTTGCAACAGGTGATAATTACGCCTAGTTAAACACCGAATGTGGATGAAGACATCCGCAATTTTTGTCAAGAGAATTAACTTCAAAACAATTCAACCGGTCTCGTGATCAAAGTTGCAGTAAAAGGAATTTTATGAGAATAAGACTTTTATTTTCTTCATTAATATGGGTAACTACTTACATAGGATTAACCCCTTATCGTTATATTTTTGTATTTTATCTGTTAAATACATTTTTTTTAAATATATTGAATTCGTGGAGTTTTCTTAAGTCTGTTGCTAACTAATTAGAACCGTATGGTAAATTTTCCAGTCAGATGAAACCGACAATCTCCAACAGACCCCTTTACAAGACCGTGTCTTCACTGCAGCTATTCCAGCCTCTGTCAAATCCGCTGAGAAAGAAAGTGTTGTTTATTACACTTAAAAATAAGTAACTGGCAGCTGAGTGGAGCAGGCAATGACTGTTTATCACGGCAATTCATATAATTAATCACGTTCGCAAAATGTCAACTAGAGAATTTCAAAAAATTGCAAAACCTATTTTCAAAACGTACTCTACTTTAGCTGTTTAGCTTAGTTTCTACAAAAATATTAAAATGTATCCTTCAGTTTCCGAGTTTCATAACAATATAGTCCAGGAGAGTTAGACTTAAAAAGACGGAAAAAGCGAACTTTTTTACTCTGAGATGTTTTTTTTAAAAAAATGTAGGTTTTGAGGTCACAAAATATATGTCACACACGCAACCACCAGCAACATACAGCGTTTTGAGACATAGATATATATATATATTTGGTTTTTCGGGTTTTTTACCAAAAACTGTCAATATCTAAACCCAGGTGCATTTTTTCGAAAAAAAGTTTCAGATAAAAGTTGATCGAAATTAAATTTTCTATTGCCTCTATGAATAATTTTGATTTTCCCAATAGTTTTCCCGTAAAAGGAAAAGGAATAACTGCATGTAACTATCAAAAGTGAATCCTTAAATCTAAATTTGATGACAATAGGAACGGAATTTTCTTGAGCTGCTAAGGTATAATAAAAAAAACAATTTTTATATATCAATATTTAATATGACAAAATGACTTATTTATTCATTTTATTTTATTTTTTATTTATTTATAATTAAAAATAACTTTTTTCTACTACCGATATTAAAGTACTAACTTTCCGCACGCTTTATAGTGCGTAAAGTTTAACTTTACGCACTAGTGCGTAAAGTAAAATAGTAAAAAATTGCATATTAGAGCACTTATAAGCACCTATTATAATCATATCTTATTTTAAAAACGTTAAATGTGGTTATTTAATTTTATGTAGGCCATTTATTTAACATCACGGTATATTATTATAAAAAATACCTAATTCTCAGTATTCTTTAACATTAATTTTTGAATTTTTTATAAGTTTGATGTTTCATTTATATTTTCAAAACTGATTAGTCACTCATTTAAAATTAAGTAGGCCATAGCAATATTGTCATTGTTAAATTTTGACGTATAAGTAAGTTTGACATTTTGAAGTTCGTTTCATATTGTTATTAGAAAATTTAAGTAAGGAAGCCTTTTAATTTGTTATTAAATATGATTTTTACATAACTTTCAACTTTAAATTTTATTTTATTTTAAATTTCTTAGTTCTCGAACAGATAAGTACAAAATGGATGTTGATTTATCAGATTTATTTTACGCACTAGTGCGTAACGAAAAATACTTTACGCACTAGTGAGTAAAGTTTAACTTTACGCACTATAAAGCGTGCGGAAAGTTAGTACTTTAAGATCGGTAGTAGAAAAAAGTTATTTTTAATTATAAATAAATAAAAAAATAAAATTAATAAATAAGTCATTTTTCATATTAAATAGTGATATAAAAATTATTTTTTTATTGCAACTCAAGAAAATTCCTTTCCTATTGTCATCACATTTAAATTTAAGAATTTTCCGCAATTTTTTCTCAAATTCACTTTTATTACTTACATGCGGATTTTCCGCTTTTACGGGAAAACTATTGGGAAAAACAAAATTTTTCATACGAGCAATTTTGTAGGAAATCTAATTTTGAACAACTTTTATCTGAAACTTTTTATCGAAAAAATGCATCTTCTTTTAGATATTAACAGTTTTTGGTCAAAAAACGCGAAAAATCAAATATGTGTGTTTCACTTAACATGGATACACCTCTATAACTTTTTTCATTTTTATCTGATTTGAACCAAATTTTACTCAATGATAGATCCCATTAGGATTAACTCATGGCCAAAAAACCATTCGTGCCCTTCTAAAGCAAAGCCACCTGCGATACCAAAATAAACGCAAAAAATCAAGAAAACATATTAGGCATTTTTTTTATCGCAAAATTTTACAAATGAAAGTTGTTCAGAATTGTCTAAAAACTTTAAATCCAAAATCTCATCAAAATTTAAAAATATTGATATTTTGATTTAAAAAATTTTAAGTCCGAAAATATAATTTTACAATATCAATTATCATTCGTATTTAGTTGCAGAGTATTTCTTTAGTTTTTTTTTTTATAAAAAATAAAATATTACAATACAATAACCCATTAAAATTATATTTTCAGACTTCAAAATTTTTTCAAACAAAATATTAATATTTTTTTATTTTGATTAAATTTTGGACTTAAGGGTTTTTGAACAATTCTGAACAACTTTCATCAATAAAATTTTTGATAAAAAAATGCCTAATATGTGTTTTTGATTTTCCACGTTTATTTTGATATCGTAGGTGGCTTTGCATTAGTAAGGGGCAAATGGCTTTTGGGCCATAAGTTGATCCTAATGTACTCTATCTTTGAGTGAAATTTGGTTTAAATCGGATAAAAATGAAAAAAGGGTGTATCCATATCCATGTTAAGTGATACACACTGTATATCTCAAAACACTGTATGTTTCTGGTGGTTGCGTGTGTGACATATATTTTATGACCTCAAAACCTACACTTTTCTATAAAAAATCTCAGAGTAAAAAAGTTCGCTCACTTTTTCCTTATTTTCCTGTACTAATAAGCCACAGAGTTTCTAAAAAAATTACGTGCTTTTTGTACATCTTTCTCTACAAGTGTACTGGTTTTAATAAATATTCAATTCATTGACGCACACACCGAAAATATCGACTACAAAATTTCGTCACCGATACGAATCTCCTTAACCTATATCTGACGTGCCCGGTACCAAATTAAGGTAATTATTGCATTATTTTTCAGATCTCTACACATGTGTTCGCACGCCTAACACCTTGGGCTCGGCCTATCGAGCATATCGTAATCGGGTCCACTCCTTTACAAGGCACCTAACATTGCCCTGAGATGCTCTATTATGTTATTGCATTCGAATCAGATACGTTTTTAAAATAAATTTATAAGCGAACTGTTTCTGGTATTTTTTTATTGTCTTGTTTCATATCCTGGGGTTACGATCGAAATGGGTCATCTCGACTCTATATACGTGGGCGGACCGCGTGGAATGCAAAATATGTTTTGATCGTACATTTAGAATATGAGGTTCAGATAAATACCAATGATTATAAATCTATTTTCTCCATTTTCAACCGAGTAATGTTATACGAATATGGTCGAGTCCTAATTGAATAGAGGAATACTTAATGCAGAGTCGGCCGATAAATATAAGTTTCTATTATAAATTTTATTCATAGGTATAGGTATGGTAAAGTTGCTATCAGCACTGGGCAGAAAACCAGCTGGTGGCTCAAACAGCTGCAATTGAATTTTACTGTTAAGAGATTATCGAACAAATGGGTCTACTATTTACGTAATCAAAATTTTTGGAAATTTTAAGGCTTATGGTATTTGCGAGAGTATTTGGGTAAATGGGAAAATAAGTTACAATGAATATTCGTGGGAAAAAACAGATACAATATTAACCATTTTGTGGCGTCCATGGAGTGTATCATCAGTACTGACGTAGTAAAGTAAACGTGGAAGATATTTAGAGATGTCAAAGCAATTATGATGAAACATGTGCAGGGGAAATGCTGATGCTTCTTTTAAATTGTTTGGTATAAGACAATTTCTTCTGTTGGTTCAATTTTTTTAAAGAATTAGATAGATCAGTATTCATCAACCTCTAACATTGATAACTACTTCCTCTTTTGTATGTAGCCTTCCAGAGCTTCTTTTTCTTTCAATAGTGTTTGACTTTTACCATTTATCATCATTCTAGAGAAAGAACAAATTTCCATCTTGCCTCGTTAATATTATTCGTTCGAAAATACTTTTTGTTGATCTCTCGGTATAAACCAGCAAGTAGCTCAAGCCACAAGTGGAAAATAGGCATGGTCAGCTAATTGAAAAGAAAAATGTGTGATTCCTCACCATAAAGTGCTGATCGGCAAGGAGAAAATATCATTAATAACTAAATAAGGCACATTATGTATAAGTACAATGTTCTGTAAAGTAATGTTAGATCCGGCAGATAAGTAAAATTGTAAATGTTAATGAGGATGCTAATTCAATAAGTTTTCAAGCCGGTTCCTATAAAGTTAAAAGGTTTCTTGATATTTATAATATATAATGTTAATATTCACTTTAGCTTGGCATTAATAAGGTATTTTTGTCAAGCAGAGCATTAAAATAAACTCGATATATTTGTAGCTTTTCTTTTTTTTAATTCAGCACCTCAAATAATGTTTAATAATTAATATCCTTAATATCCCCCTATTCATTATTTAGAATATTATATAAAATTAACAATTTTCATCCAAAAATTTTAAAAAGTATTAAATTATTTATTTGGGCATTAATTCATTAATTGAAGCAATCAGTTAACATAAATTTAATTGCTATCCTCATTTATTCATTTATTCGTTCATTGGTTTATTCATTTATTTCTTGAATCCATTGTTCGTTTATTCCATAATGCCTTTATTCTTTTATTCACATATTTGTTTACTTATTCAAATCATCATTTATTTATTAATTTATATTTATTTAATAAATAATATTTTTTTATTAATAATTTATTCGTTTATTCATTTGTTCGTTAATTTAATTATTTAAGCAATTATTTATTCTTAATATATTTATTTACTATATCATTTATTTATTTATTTATTCGCCTTATTGGTTTATTAATTTATTTATTTCTTGATTTCGGTTGTTCGTTTATTCCATTATGCCTTTATTCACTTATTTGTTTATTTATTCAAGCAATCATTTATTTATTAATTTATATATTTAATTTATTCATATTTTTTGTATTAATCATTTATTCGTTTATCCATTTGTTCGTTAATTTAATTAGTTCTTAATTTGAGATGTTCGTTCATTCCATTATGCCTTTATTCCTTTATTCACTTATTTATTTAATCAAGCAATCATTTATTTATTAATTTATATATTTAATTTATTCATATTTTTTTATTAATCATTTATTCGTTTATTCATTGGTTCGTTGATTTAATTATTTCTTAATTTGAGATGTTCGTTTATTACATTATGCCTTTATTGCTTTATTCACTTATTTATTTATTCAAGCAATCATTTATTTATTAATTTATATATTTAATTTATTCATATTTTTTTATTAATCATTTATTCGTTTATTCATTGGTTCGTTGATTTAATTATTTCTTAATTTGAGATGTTCGTTTATTACATTATGCCTTTATTGCTTTATCCACTTATTTATTTAATCAAGCAATCATTTATTTATTAATTTATATAGTTGATTTATATTTTTTTTTATTCATCATTTATTCGTTTGTTAATTTGTTCATTAATTTAATTATTTCTTAATTTGAGATGTTCGTTTATTCCATTATGCCTTTATTGCTTTATTCACTTATTTATTTAATCAAGCAATCATTTATTTATTAATTTATATATTTAATTTATTCATATATTTTATTAATCATTTTTCCGTTTATTCATTTGTTCGTTAATTTAATTATTTCTTAATTTGAGATGTTCATTTATTCCATTAAGCCTTTATTTCTTTATTCAGTTATTTATTTAATCAAGTAATCATTTATTTATTAATTTATATATTTAATTTATTCATATATTTTATTAATCATTTTTTCGTTTATTCATTTGTTCGTTAATTTAATTATTTCTTAATTTGAGATGTTCATTTATTCCATTATGCCTTTATTTCTTTATTCAGTTATTTATTTAATCAAGTAATCATTTATTTATTAATTTATATATTTAATTTATTCATATATTTTATTAATCATTTTTCCGTTTATTCATTTGTTCGTTAATTTAATTATTTCTTAATTTGAGATGTTCATTTATTCCATTATGCCTTTATTTCTTTATTCAGTTATTTATTTAATCAAGTAATCATTTATTTATTAATTTATATATTTAATTTATTCATATATTTTATTAATCATTTTTCCGTTTATTCATTTGTTCGTTAATTTAATTATTTCTTAATTTGAGATGTTCATTTATTCCATTATGCCTTTATTCCTTTATTCAGTTATTTATTTAATCAAGCAATCATTTATTTATTAATTTATATATTTTATTTATTCATATATTTTATTAATCATTTTTCCGTTTATTCATTTGTTCGTTAATTTAATTATTTCTTAATTTGAGATGTTCATTTATTCCATTATGCCTTTATTCCTTTATTCAGTTATTTATTTAATCAAGCAATCATTTATTTATTAATTTATATATTTAATTTATTCATATATTTTATTAATCATTTTTCCGTTTATTCATTTGTTCGTTAATTTAATTATTTCTTAATTTGAGATGTTCATTTATTCCATTATGCCTTTATTTCTTTATTCAGTTATTTATTTAATCAAGCAATCATTTATTTATTAATTTATATATTTAATTTATTCATATATTTTATTAATCATTTTTCCGTTTATTCATTTGTTCGTTAATTTAATTATTTCTTAATTTGAGATGTTCATTTATTCCATTATGCCTTTATTTCTTTATTCAGTTATTTATTTAATCAAGTAATCATTTATTTATTAATTTATATATTTAATTTATTCATATATTTTATTAATCATTTTTCCGTTTATTCATTTGTTCGTTAATTTAATTATTTCTTAATTTGAGATGTTCATTTATTCCATTATGCCTTTATTGCTTTATTCACTTATTTATTTAATCAAGCAATCATTTATTTATTAATTTATATATTTAATTTATTCATATATTTTATTAGTCATTTTTCCGTTTATTCATTTGTTCGTTAATTTAATTATTTCTTAATTTGAGATGTTCATTTATTCCATTATGCCTTTATTTCTTTATTCAGTTATTTATTTAATCAAGTAATCATTTATTTATTAATTTATATATTTAATTTATTCATATATTTTATTAATCATTTTTCCGTTTATTCATTTGTTCGTTAATTTAATTATTTCTTAATTTGAGATGTTCATTTATTCCATTATGCCTTTATTCCTTTATTCAGTTATTTATTTAATCAAGCAATCATTTATTTATTAATTTATATATTTAATTTATTCATATATTTTATTAATCATTTTTTCGTTTATTCATTTGTTCGTTAATTTAATTATTTCTTAATTTGAGATGTTCATTTATTCCATTATGCCTTTATTCAGTTATTTATTTAATCAAGCAATCATTTATTTATTAGTTTATATATTTAATTTATTCATATTTCTTTTATTAATCATTTATTCGTTTATTCATTTGTTCGTTGATTTAATTATTTCTTAATTTGAGATATTCGTTTATTCCATTATGCCTTTATTGCTTTATTCAATTATTTATTTAATAAAGCAATCATTTATTTATTAATTTATATATTTATTTTATTCATATTTTTTGATAACTCATTTATTAGTTTATTCATTTGTTCGTAAATTTATTAATTTAAATAATTATTTACTCTTTTAAGATATTTATTTACTACATCATTTATTTATTTATTCGTTTATTGGTTCATTATTTATTGACTTATTTAATTATTTCCTAATTTCGGTTGTTCGTTTATTTCATTATGTCTTATTCCTTTATTCACTTATTTGTATAATTAATATATAATCATTTGTATATTTATTAATTTATATATTCATTTATTTATTCGTTTGTTTGTTTATACCTTCATTAATTCATTTATTCGTTTATTTTACTCTTTTTTTCTCTTTATTAATTTATCAGTCGTATCCTGTGCTATTCCTTGATGTTCCCTATCCCTTGAAACCTTCAGAGGCAATCAAACGTTTTTCATCAATCTGGTTCAAACTAACCGATAACTGGCTTTTAAACCACGCCCCCTAAATGCACGACAAATCAAATTAGCCAATCCCAATGCTGCACCTTACCTGTAAAAGTATAAATCTGTTGGACAGATGCAGTTTTTCTGGAGTCAGTTTTTCTGGAGTCAGTTTTTCTGGAGGTCTCTATGTTTACAGAGAGAACACGTGGTTGGCGGGGATTCAGCAATTTGAATTTGGCGCGCACGAACTGGGTGCGGCCTAAAAGTGGAGAAGAGGGGGGTAGTTTCAATCGCTATCATTACGTCTACCGTAATACCTATATTATATTATATTATATACAGACGATTCTTGTAATCGTAAAATCAACAGTTTTTCAAGATTCTGCACTATCTTGACGCTTGGCGGCGTCAATACTTAAGTGACAGAATATTTTATTAGCAAACGCTGGATCTCAACAAGTTCCTGTGAAAAAAAAGAGATTTACGTAACTGTTCGCTCCAGTTTATAGTGACCTTATGTTAATTCGCATTTTAATAAAAAGCCCGTATCGAAAATATAAAGTCCATTTACCGCCGGATTAAGATAGGGCCTCTTGAATAAATTTAAAAGTGTGGCTATTAAAATGTACAATTTAATTTAGTACCCAATTTTCATAAATAATCTCCGTTTTTATGCTGAGGAGTATCAGGATAATGGTACTGGTTTTAAGAAAGCTGTAAAGTTGATGTAAATGATGTTTTAGCCAAAACATTGTACTTAAGCAAAATTTAATGCCTGCAGTTGTAAAAATCGTGTATTTTATAAGCTATAAAACTAATAGTTGGGGACCTCTAAATGGCGGAGGTATTCTTATGACTATATATTTTTTTAAATTTAACACCTTATCTTAATCCGCAAGTATTATATTGCTTTCTTTGGCATCTGCAAATTGTATTTTTACCGCAGTTATTCTAAAGAATATTCCCATTTACCCAAATACCCATAAGCCTTAAAATTGTCAGAAAATTTTAAGTACGGTCCTAATCTGAATAGAAGAAGCCAGACCCATTTGCTCCGTAATAGCAGGCCTTTATTATATCCACTATATGAAACTTGTATTTAGTTGCAAAGTAAAAGAATATCGACAAAGACTTTTTATCCTTTTTAAATGTTTGCTTCATTGTAATAAATTTTGCGCTTTCATGCAAATCGTAGAGCAGAACAAGTTTCAGGAACTTCTATAATATAAACGATTCATTGGAGCATATCAAAAATAAATATGTCCAGTCACAATCTTAGATCAACTATTTCCGTCATGTAAGAAACTCGATAAACTTATCGTGTGTTATCACCACCGTATTTAAAACCAAAATCATAAAGAGACATTTAATACATTTAACATAAAAAAAAATATGCGACTGGTATTTTCATCTTTTTATTCTATTAATACACTTATTTTTAAGAAGGTTTTTTTTACTCTGTGGTAATACCCCTAAACCGACGCGCTATGTGTATATGGATTTTGGAGTACATGTTGATGAGGTCTAGTTTATTCCCAAAACCCCTAAGTCAAAAAAATTACATAAAATTCGTTAACCGGATTTGGAACTCATCGAGTGGAAACCTCCAACAAAACCAGGCGACGTTGCTCGTCACCTTGACTCAGCTCGCGAACAAAACCCAGCTTACATGCGGATAAACACCGAGTTCAGTGCCGCTGACTGTTGACTCATCGGTCGTTGTCCACATTGATTAATTGACTGTCTAACTCCATTTTCGTTGTTAAGAGTTCTGATTCTAGTGGTCTACCAGATGGTTTTATATAAACAAATCGTCTTCTTCACCGGTTTTAAACCCACGACAGAATCGTACTACGCGCGGCGACAGCTCGACAGCGCCTCAAACATTTGTTAATATCGACGATTGGTAATTATAAGCTGATACAGTTTTTATGGAATGTTCGACATGCCAAACGATGTTGCAGCGCATAAACAAGCATGATATTATTTTTTTCCTTTCAACAATTAAATGTTTTGCTTTTTGGCATGTACCTCAGCTTGACCAAGCCAGAGCCTTTTTTATTGGACCACATAGACCTAAGGATGATCCAGGATGATTAGGTTTCAACTTTATTTGACGGTTGACAAAGGCGTTTTAATCAGGGGTGTAAGTCCCGTGGTGGTATTAACAATATGGATAATAATAAAAAAACTGATAAAACAAATCAATACCGCGTCAGTCTTAACTCTATAGTGATACTATTACCGATTATTAGATCATGAAACCACTTACCACTTGACCATGTTCCATCTCGTTAGTATATAAATAACGTCCAAGGCGGTTAACCATATCTGCCTCTTCTTGTTTCACATTTGAAACACTGTCGCTTTCCAAGGCTCACCATGAAACAAAGCAGAAAATAGTTAGTCGTCTAAAGATAAAACTGCAAAATAGGACTTACCGTCCAGGCTAGTACTAAGAGAGACGCACACGTTGGTATAGCTCTGTTGATGATGGCTCTCCTGCGGATAAGTAAGCAGTATCAATAATTATATAAATTGTTAATAGAGAACAATGTCAAATAAATACATGGTGGTTAAGGCATACCATTTGTTAAATGTTTTTCTTTTGAAGCCCCTTTTCCCTTTTACGATACATTCTGTGGTGGCTCAATATAAACCCTATCACTCACCCTGAAACAAAAGAAAATATAGTTAGACATTTAGTAATAACACTTAAATGAGAGTAATACTTTTATGAAATAAAATAAAAGTGGTTATGTATATTTACCTTACGATGTCTTCACCATGTCCTATCTCGTTCGGAACCTACCTACATATAGAAAAATACAAATTAGTAACAATAATAATTGAATAATATAATAATACATGCCTTTATCTCCTTTCCCTAAAGCGGTTCGTCTCCATAGTACCATCACTCGCACGCGAAAACCAGAGCCTACTAACTGCTTTTCTGGGCTCCGAAGCCCCCAAAAAATCCCCGAATACAGTTACAAGCCTTAACACTTGATATATCCCAGCTATTTTGGAAATAACAAAGATATTCTCAAGATACTCGTCGAGATCTCGGCTCTGGTTTGACGATACCGGTCGTTCTCTCTACGATAGAGTGAACTATGAACGATAACCGATCCTAGCCACTTTTCTCACCACTGGAACTTGTTGGATATATAAATCTTTGACCTCTGCAGTCTTCTTCTCTTCGTTCCACAACGGGAACTGGCATTGGCTTAATCTGAAAAAAGATTGCAGTGTCAAAAGAATGTTTCTAAAGAGATGAGTTTTTCGCATGGAATAATATTCTGATTTTTATACATGCAGATCAGGAAGTAGGTAAAGAATTAAATGAAATGGTAGATACGTAATGAATTAGGAGGATAATTTCCACTAACTACTGATATTGTATTGCTAGGTGAAGCAACAGCTTTGCTGAATATATGAAAACGATTAATTTGCTACTATCAATGATAGACATTACTTTTCATCGCTTTAAGGTTGTTATATCTAGTAGTAAGTGAGCTAAATCATCAACGAATCAATTGGTGAAATTTTGTCGCAGTAAATGAAGAAGCTTGAATTTGAGAGTAATAAAAATATAGATTTGATAAACAAATCATGAAGTAAATTTTTAACAAACAATAAATCTGGTACCTTTGCTGGTTTATTTTGTACGGTTTTTTATCTGCATGGGATTAGAGTCTTAATATAGATACAGTTTAAAACAGAATTTTACATTTTCAAAAATTAATTATGCCCATATCATTATTTCCTTTACTGTAAACATTCACAAGCATTTAGTTGTTTTTATCGCTCATTTATATAATTTTTGCTAAATAATAAATAATTGGTCTAGGTCGTGAGAGTTCATAAGCCTAAAGGTGTTTACTTAAACAATTAATTCAGCTTAAAAAAATACACAAATAAATTAGCAAGGAATCTATCTAATCTATTAATGGATGCCAATGTAACAATTAATTAATTACGAAAAGGAGTGAGCCATTATTCTCATTTCACCAGGGGGTATTCGAATCGCTATTTAAAATGGACACCTGCTGTCCTATAAATAATATCTGCACTTCTGACGAAACCGATATTTTTTTCACGATTAATTAGGTACCGACCAGGTTACAGCTATGCCCATCCAACCGTCCTAATATAGAAACAGTTGATGTTTCCTACATTCCGCAGGTTATAAAACGCTTGAACAAAGAGGAAAGCAAAAATAAAAAAATTGCCCAAGGAGATAAATTGGTCGATAAAATTGTTCAGTATATATTCAGAACAAAGTGAACAACCAAAAAGGAACAAGGAACCCCGGATGATTTATTTATAAACTTTAGTTCTAACATAATCTTAAGAATGTTTTGAGTACCATTGTTTCATGAGATAATAATAATTCTTCTCTCAAATAATCTTCTTCTTGTTTTATTTTCTTTGTCTTCTCATTTTCTTCGTCTTACTTTATTCTTTTCTTTGTCTTCCTTCTTATCTTCTTCCTCTTCTTTCTTCTTCTTTCTTCCCCTTTCTTCTTTCTTCCTCTTTCTTCCTATTTCTTCTTCTGTCTTCTTCTTTCTTCTTTTTTCTTCTTCTTTCTTCTTCTTTCTTCTTCTTTCTTCTTCTTTCTTCTTCTTGCTTTCTTCTTCTTTCTTCTTTCTTCTTTCTTCTTTCTTCTTTCTTCTTTCTTCTTTCTTCTTTCTTCTTTCTTCTTTCTTCTTTCTTCTTTCTTCTTTCTTCTTTCTTCTTTCTCCTCTTCTTTCTTCTTTTTCTTCTTCTTTCTTCTTCTTCTTCTTTTTTCTTTTACTTTTCTTCTTGTGCCTCTGAGACAATGTTTTTAGGACCATAACTTATAGGTATGTATTATGCTATACATATGTCCCGCTGAGCTAAATTAAAGGAAAAATTCCGCCAGTCCATTGGACCGGAGTTCTTTTGTAATTTGTGACATATAATTAAATGGCATGGATACAAAATTATGTGGCCGTATTTCGGCCCAGATTAAATCATTTGGCGTACCAGTTTATTAGATAATATCATTGTCCGTTTCACGTCAAAAGCACAACGCACGCCTCTTAATAAAAATATTGCAACATAAAAAATAAAAATTACATCCATATGTTCATATATAATTATGTTTTTGTCAGTTCCTGTTAAAATGGAATGTTTTGAATGATGGACGGTTTTTTTGTGCTCGTTCTAAATTTTAAACGAATGGTTTAAATGGCTCCTACCGTAGACCGTACATAATTTGTGCCTTGGCTTGAGCGTTCTCTGATGGGCAGTTTTTACCGAGAGCTGTCAGTAGATTTTTCTAAATTGTCAGATAATAATTTGATTACAACATAACTGAGTTTTAAAGACAGCTAAAATTTATAAAATTTAATCTTTCATCACGATTTCGGAGGTTTTTTATTTTGTAGAAGAATAATTTAAAAAATGTTATCTCAATAAATGTAAATGCACTGTTATATGTTAACTGTTAATGTTTAGATAAATTAGGTTGTGCTAACATAATAATTAAGTGAATTATTTTGAAAAATGAAACACCGGCCACATTCCCATTTAATAAAATGGCTCGGACGCGGTGATTAAATATGGCCATCGTAACTTTTGTGCGCAGTGCTGTTTTGGTATTATGGCAGTAATTACCAATTACATAAAAAATTGAGGTTGGCACTCTTGATTAATGCTAATTTCGTTCAGAGCATTCATGGAACTATAAAATAAATTTCTGTAACGTACTTATACTATCCTCTAAACTTGATTTATGTCCGCTGTTAAGGATATTTCATTAACTAAATTAATTCTCCTCTTCAGGACGCCAATATCAATTTTTAATGCGGAGAAAGTTCAAACACTGTTAAAATCGAAATTTTTTGCGTCACCAATTCCAGTTTCTATCAGAGACTATATGAGTTATCGCAAAGTCGTTAAGTAATTTACAATATTTATATTTTTCCTGCATCCGACATATGAGATAAATACGATTAATTAAATCTCTTGCCCCAGGTGTATGGCGCTGGTAAATTGGAAACCTTTTTTGGTTTGGAATTCTCTTTCCATATATATAGTGTCACTGATTTCTTAGGCCCTTCATAGTGAAGAGGTACCTTTTCTAGTCTTTCTGCCCATGTCCGTCCTACGTGAAGCGTCATTGGAGAAAAAATCGGGTCATAGAACGAAAATAATGCGGTACAATTTACTTATTCTATGTGATTTATTAATACCAATTATAACTGTTTTCACACCATGATTTCTTTTTCATTTATAATAAATATGTTTAACGGTGTCAACGGTTTGTTATTTAAATAAATATTTTGCTTTCGATATAAATTATCCGGACATTCGACATTCAAGATTAAAAAAGCTAATACACACCGCCTCTCTTGTCCGTTGGTGAAATATAAATAAAAGAGTCTGGAACTCCTTAGTTGTAAATTTCGCTGAAATTAAGACGGCGAAAGTAAGCATTGGGTGGTTTATAGGCAATAAAGCATGAATCGGTCTTAAGTCCATGATGGATGGATAGTGAAATCTAAATACAAACAAAGTGATCCTAAGTTGCTGCGACAGATATGGTTTATTGGGATGCCGGTAACTGGTTATATGATTAAATTATTTAAATACTTTAATTGACCATTTCATTATCAAATTCCAACAAGCGCACAAATATAACAGTTAATTAAAAGAAGTGGTTTGACCACAATTAAAGTAAAATAAATGACCTAATTCCTCTCAGAAATGCACCCAAAGGCGTCACCTGAGAGCAAACCCAAACGTCCTAGTTAACGGCCAGTTTCTATTTTAAAAATAGCATACCACTTTATTCATTGAGGCAGTGTATACAAACTGTTAAAATTTAACTATTCGAATTATATTAATGAAGCTAATAAATGTCTTCTACAAACATTTACCTTTCAATTTTAATTTAAATTTCGAGTAAATAAAAACATTGACCAATTACCATTACTTAATAAAGTGTATCTTCTTATAACTTTGAACGCTTCAGGATTATAGCTCCTAAGCATTTGGCACTATATTATCATTTATTTTTAATTCCGTCATCAATTTTTAACACACTTTTGGTAATTTATAGGATATTTGGTAACTGGATTTATTTTCACGAGTTTTTAGCTATGAATTTAACAATTAGACCTCTCCTAAGGCGTTGCTATATATCTTATACTACCAATGCCTACCATTTATGATCCCACACATTTCTATAATAAGTGCTAATCCTTATCTTGATCCGACTCTAATTTATTAGCCAACTAAAAGTCCAAATCAAGTGAGTTATTCTTAGTCTCTACTTTCTGTCTTTTCAAAAGTTTGTGGATTTGGAAATTAAATTTAGCATTATTTTATCGTTTATTTTTAATACCGCCATCAACTTTTAAACCATTTTCAGTCGTTTTTTACGGTTATGAATTTAATTTGGCAAGTCTTTAAATGTGATTTTGATTACTGAACGATTTCTTGTTGTACACATTGAGACACCCCAGCCCGGGGACAAAATCATATAAATACCGGACCCAAAACCCCGATCGAGGAGACTGACCTCAGACTCCATCATGGCGAGCTGCTGTCGGGAACCGACGCCTGTCACAACCCTTCGTAAACCCATATCGAGGAGACGGACTTTAAACTCCAGTGTGGCGAGCTGCTGTCGTTAACCGACGCCTGTCACACTCCCCTCGATACGGTTCAACGTCTACGTAACCGCGGAAAATACATTTCTCCGACACACATACACGCTTATTGTATGTTACTACGAAGTGGTAGAGAGGTGGACGTCTTCGCGTCCAGCTACATGGGTCCCGACGACGAGCCGAGTAGGGAAACCGGGGGAGAGAGTATTTTGAATTTCATCGTCGTCCCAAGACTAGGTGAGAATGTCACATAGCACGCTTTACCAAATATTTAACTTTCCGAACTAGAAATAACAAATTACGACTTTATAAATCGGGGCAGAACGCTCGTTCCTGTGGTACTTTATTTTATTGATGGCTTTGCATAACAAATTGTAAATATCTTTTGTATTTGGACTATAACCGAGTAACCCAGTTTTAAGGAATTTTATAACTGCCTGGGCCGATGGCAACGATTATTAACGTCATTTAGAATAGTATATTTATCCCTTGGATACTCCTTTGTTTGCTCGGTACCGCTGAGCAAAAGGATAGTTTTACAATCTTCAAGCACGCTTTTGAAATATGCCATCTGGATTGTTACCGACCGACCCTTTGAGGTAACTACGAGCGTCCTTTGGTGATAATTCGGTGGCATACCGTAATGTATTTATGGTCACAGTAACTGTACATTTTCATTATGTGTGTCGCTGTGTTTTACATACAAATATCTCAATCTACGATTATAAGACAGTTGTCTTAGCGTACTTCTGGGTTCTGTTTACGCACACATCGAACAAAAAAAACCTATAAAAGAAACAAATAGAGAGGCAGTTGCCTCGCTACGGCAAGGTTTTGTCGTGAGCACATTGTTCAACGTATTTTATGTAACATAGCGATGTCATAGTGAGACTGTCGGCGACAATGGTCCGGTAATTATTATAAAGCGAGACTTGTATTACCTATCAATCGTTTGGTGGACACTCGGCACACGGCGGAATACCAGGGGAAGTTTCTCCTTGCAAGTAGTAAAGTTTTGCCCTTGCACGTCTGCCCAGGCCATTACAATAATTAATTGTGACAGTTGTCTTAAAATAAAATAAACAAGTTTAACCATTTCGAGACTATTCTTTCACTAATCGTTTTCTTTCAGAAAGTAAAGTAAACTCAAATATCAGATTTAAGTTTACCAGTGCATAAATCTAGTAAATTAAAATAGTTCACAGTAGTTATAATATCAAACTTTATAAAAAGAATCTAAGTAAAAGCTGCAAACTCAACGTATTTTGGGTCCTACCATTTTAAAACTAGACGATCACATCAAAAGGCCAAATGCTCTGGAAAAAGATTAATAAACATACGCGGGGGGTATGGGGTGTCACAATATTTGTGGACTAATTCGTTCCATTTACTGCGATATACATTTCCTCAACAAGTCTTGTTCCTAATTTTGATCCCACATTGCATAGTTACAGTCTAGAGAACCTCTAAATTTATTAGCCAACTAAAAGTCCAAATCTAGTGAGTGAATCCTAGTCGTAGGAGCCAACTAGAAGTCTAAATCTAGTGAGCAACTTTGAGTATCTACTTTTTGACCTTTGAAAAATCTATGGATTTGAAGAGAACCTCTAAATTTATTAGGCAACTAAACGTCCAAATCTAGTTGGTAAATCCTGTTTCTTCTATCAGTCTTTCCAGAAGTACGAAGATTTGGAAACTAAATTTCGCATTATTTTAATATTATTTGCCTTTGAATTTGCTTCAGCTGTGATTTTGCATGAATTCCTTTAACAAGACTTGACATAGATCTTGATCCCATATATTATGAAGTTTTACAGTCTAGAGAACCTCTAAATTTATTAGTCAACTAAAAATGACCTTCTACATTTATTAGCCAGTTAAATGTCCAGATCTGGTGAATAAATCCCAATCCTATTTTCAAAAGTATTTAAATTTGGAATTTGTAATACTGACGCCTTTGAAGCATTTTTGATCATTTGGATATTTCCTGGCTCAGAATTTATTTCAGAATCATTTTGAAACCTGATAACTGCTGAAACCTTGCTAACCATTTTATTCTTCCCATACTACACCTTTAATTTATTAGCCATTTCCTACCATTTATTATGCCACACATTTCTTTAACAAGAGCTAACCCTGATCTTGATCCTACATAGGAATTTTGCAGTCCTAAAAACCCCAAATTCATTAGCCAACTAAAAATCCAGATCTAGTGAGTAAATCTTAGAATCTACCTTCTGTCCTTTCAAAAGTTTGTAGGTTTGGAAATTTAGCATATTTCATCATTCATTTTTAACACCATCATCATTATTTTGGCAAGTACTGTGATTTTGATTCCTGCATGACTCTTTGCTATAAACTTTTGTCCACTAATTCGTACCATTTACTATGATATACATTTTTTCGACAAGTGTTGATTTTAATCCTGATTCCACATCGCAAATGTTGCAGTCTAGAGAACCTCTAAACTTATTAGCCAACTAAATGTCCAATTCTAGTGAGTGAATCTTAGGCTCTATTTTAAGTGTTTTCAAAAGTCTGCGGATTTGGAAATTGAATTTAGCAGTATTTTATCATTTATTTTTCATACGGATATCAGCTACCATGATTTCGAAGTATTTTTTTTAATTTGTTGGAAATTGTATTTATTGCAAAAGTCTGTGGATTTGGAAATTAAATTTTGAATTATTTTATCATTTATTATTACATTTTTAGCAATTTGTGGGAATATTTTTTACATTTGAATTTGTCTTAGAATCATATAATGAATTGTGCACAAAAAATCGCACTTTCCTGCGTGCATACGTTTTCTAATTACCGTGAACCTTTTAGAGACCTAATAGTACTTACACGATTTTAGATCGTAATATATTTTCGTATTATACAACTACGCCCATGCTTATACCTAATATGGACAGCTTCTTGAGTTACTTCTTACGCATTCTCTTGCATGAAATTGTAATTATAAATTTAAATTATGCAATTACCGTAAAATTCTATATAATAATATATTCACTTTTACTACTGCCATATTGTCGCAGTAACGCGTGATTATTTTAAGTGGATTAGACATTTTTGACGCTAACTAACACGTAAGATTATCAAACGCAAATTGGCATTTCGAAATAATTAAGGAAGCAATAAGATACGACTGGACAAGGTTTTTGACAAATTGACTTGAATTCTTGGTTTTGCATTATTGTGCGCCCATATAGAAAATATCTTACAGGAACATAGTGCTGACAGAAAATAGATTTTTGATATTAAATTATAAACCAAAAATGAGTTTTTTACCATGGACACCTAAAATAAACTTTTTATTAATTATTAATTAGTATTGTTTAATTGTTGTTCTTGATCTATCTATTTCAGATATTATTCCTTAAAATACTCTTCACTGATGAGGCACAATAATTTTGAAACAGGTGTCAGTAGCTGCCTTGTTTATTTCAATATATATATAGCAAAACAACAATCCTGTTTTTTAATATTAATAACTTAAAAGGCAATACAAGTCTGTTTGCCCACATGTCTTGTTCGACCACTTTTAAATACCTAAAAATAGTGGATATAATTTAAGCGCGTCGATTTTGTTTGTGCGTATTAAAATAATAAATAGCACCACATTAAGTTTGTTAGCCTATTTGCCTATTTCTGCATATTATTTTTACTTATTCTCCATCTGCTGCGGAATTCTCTTCAAGACAAATAGCTTAAAAAAGATCCGCTGATATATTTTGAAAGTGTTACCGGTATCCGAATAAAAACAAACACGAACGATGTATATTAATGCCATTTTAATGGGAATAAATACTTAACAGCGACGCACCTTTAAATAGCTAGTGATGGTGCACATTTCTAATTATAATTTAAAAATGGTTATTTTAATTTCTCGTTTTATTACTGTGTACTTCTAAATTAAAATATGTTTGTTCCTTTTAAATTTATTACAGCTATGTTGAAGACAAGCTTTTCTGATAGTTTGAAAGGCAACCAACTTGTCCGGAGTGTCCAAGATGGCCTAAAATGCCCAGCTGTACTGAAACTGTGCAATTACTGGTATTTATATCTATCTTGTCGTAAATTTACTTTCAAAGCCATTATGAGTGATAAATATTAATCTAAACTTTTGGTCATTTATGTAAACATTGTAAGCCACATTTTGTTTGATATAACTTTTTTCTAAGATATATTAACGTAGATATCTACCTTCTATTTATTAGTATAGTCTATAAACCCAGCAAAAAAGCCATCACATCGTTTGACTTTGTTACTCAAAATATGGGGGACGGTAAATAATTGCAATACGGATGAAGAACCATTTTCAATTACAAATTTCCATAAATATTTTAAATTAAAGAAACCAATTGTAGTTAATGATAGCGTGGCGAGTACGCATATTTTAGAGTATTATCACCTTATGATGCTAATGGTCTAATGGTGTCAGAATATTTGGGAAAACCCCAAACGTATGACCTAGAAACCTAAAATACCACTCAACGTAAAAATAATTTAATTCGTTATAAATTTTGCGCTTTTACCTGAAGTTATATTATTATTATAAAATCCTTGCCAAAAACAAATCGAGCATATTCTGCAGTTATTTTTCAGCCTATTTAAAATACAGTCGGTTATCTCCCCTCAATTTACGGTCGTTGTGCTTGTTGGCTTAAGCGAACGAACATCAGATTTACTACCATTTAATTAGCAAGTTGGCAAATTAAGCTTTAATAAACGGAATATAAACTAATTCTACATCATTTTTATGTTTGTATGCCATAAATAACGTCGTGTCGCTATTAAATAAAATAACATTATGTAGTATCAACGACCTGGCCGAAATAATTAAGGATGAGTATAAAAAATAAACGAAACAGAACTGAAACGAATCTACCAGAAAGGATTTGGAATCAATCGATTTGGACAGTTTTAATCGTATTTAAGTACAAAGACAACCTTAACTTTTCAAGTGGGTGGCCTAAAATATTCGTCTGAATATCAGGATTCTTTAAGTGAGAGTTTCATCAAAATCGATTTAACGGTTCACAAGGTAATCGCGGACATACGAACTGGACTGGACTGAATGACAAAATTGTTAAAAAATGAAGAGATTTGGTCCGGATAACCAGATAGTGATACAGGTGGTTAAAGAGTTGCTCCACAGAGAAGATTGTTTCCTAGGAAATGGAAGTTCAATTATAAGAACAGGAAAAGACTTGGTCCAGATAACGAGATCATAATACAGGTGCTGGAAGAGTTGCAACTAAAGATATGAAACACTCTACAGAGAAGAATGTTTCCCAGGAAATTGAAAACTTATCAGCTGACCAGCCTCCACGTCGTGGAACCTCTTCAAAAGATCTGTAAGGCAGTGGCTCAAAACGTACCTCAAGAAGAACGCTGCCTTGTTCAAAAGACGGTATGGCTTCCAAAAGGGGCGTTCAGCAATCGAATTATGAACGTAGGCAAGATGGTGGTTAAAGAGTTGCTCCACAGAAAAGACTGTTTCCTAGGAAATGGAAGATCGATTATAAAAAAAAGGGAAAGACTTGGTCCAGATAACGAGATCATAATACAGGTGCTGGATGAGTTGCAACTAAAAACATAAAACACTCTACAGAGAAGAATGTTTCCCAGGAAATTGAAAACTTATCAGCTGATCAGCCTCCACATCGTGGAACCTGTTCAAAACGTACCTCAAGAAGAACGCTGCCTTGTCCAAAAGACGGTATGGTTTCCAAAAGGGGTGTTCAGCAATCGAATTATGAACGTAGGAAAGATGGTGGTTAAAGAGTTGCTCCACGGAAAAGACTGTTTCCTAGGAAATGGAAGATCGATTATAAAACAAAGGGAAAGACTTGGTCCAGATAACGATATCATAATACAGGTGCTGGATGAGTTGCAACTAAAAACATAAAACACTCTACAGAGAAGAATGTTTCCCAGGAAATAGAAAACTTATCAGCTGATCAGCCTCCACGTCGTGGAACCTCTTCAAAAGATCTGTAAGGCAGTGGCTCAAAACGTACTTCAAGAAGAACGCTGTCTTCTCCAAGAGACGGTTTGGTTTCCAAACGGGGCGTTCAGCAATCGAATTATATATAAACCTGAACAAGATAGTGAAAACGCGAATGATTTATGAGAGTACGTTATGAACTGGTTACCCTTGGAACGCATTCAATAAATCCAAGAGGGATCAAACGAAGGAAACTTTGGAACAACGTCAGGCACTGGAGCACCTTTTGCGTATAATAATTCTCTGCCTAAATTAACGACACCAACCACAGATCCAATGAAGCGACTGCTGGAGTTCCACAGGGGTCGGTTCTAAAGCCGCTCCGGTGGAACGTATGTATTATTGAAAGAGTTAATTTTAGCACATGTTTTGAGATTTAAGCCAGTTAGTTAATTACTGGAATCATTAATAAACATCGAAAATATTAAAGGCCCCAAAAGAGACCCCTGCGGAACTCTTGGCGCTGCTCCAAAAATTACAATCTAGAAAACAAATAATCTATAAAATTATAGACAATAGGCTGACCCAACTGAGCTGCTCGACTAATGGAAGATGCTTATTAATACTTCCAAACGGCATATATTAAAAACTCACTTATGGCTAGTGGTCATTTGCTTTGTCTATTATCTGCCACATAATCTCGCATCAAACTTTTTCATAAGCTGAGTCTTTTCTTCGGCTGCTTTCTCGTGCTCCATATTTGGTACGGTTCGAGAATTACTTAAGTGCAAACCTTAATATTTGCATTTTTTCAAAAGATACCCATCGAATTTCACTGTACCCAAAATATGGGTCATGTTATTGTCCGTAGAATAAAAGAATGACATTAAAATTACATAAATGGCATTTTAAAATCCGTTTAATCGAGTCGAATCTAAAAAACATTGCTTTACTCGCCTCAGTCGGTGACTACAAACGAGTTATAAAAATCGCTTAAAAGCTCGATTTATTTCCAACGAATAACTTACAGCACCACAAAAAGGAAGTAATTTATTTAGAACTATGAAATAAACGCGTACCGGCTAGCTTGGCAACAGTGAAAAAATATTTAATTAACTTGACATGGTTCGATCAGAGATATTCTATTAGAAAAAGCGGATTAATATTAAACGACAGAGTATGCAAATTAGGTGCAGTCTAACGTAGCTGCGGGTCAGAGCTCACTAAATTTAGTAACATCCGTAAAGTAACTGTTTATAGAAATTGAAATATTCACGGCGCGTGCGATTTGTTTATTTATTCCGACGATAAATCAAAGTTGGTAAATGTACGCATCTCGCATTTGTTGCGTTAGTGAGTTTTCACATTAACAAAATTTTTTCAAAGGCTTTGGATGGTTTCCTTTAGACAAGATACTCTACCAAAATACTTACTCTTTCAAAAATTGTAAATTCAATTCTAAAATCAAAAAATTTTTCTACCCTAAAGCCAATAACGATGGGAGGATATCTACACAGAGACAAACTCCTCATGTCAAGTAGGCCTGCAGAAATAGAAAAAACGGTGTAACTAATTCGTTTCAGATAGCCACAGGTAAAAACAGGTGTATTTAGTTATAAGGAATATACCTCTGCGATACCTCCCAAATCAAATAAACAGAACATTGTTTAAAAGTCACTTTTGTGTGAAAAAATCATGAAATTTGGAGTTTTTTAAAAATTGCAGTAAGACTGCAGTAGATTAATTTTTTTGAATGTTTCTGTTTACTAGGTAATTCCAAACCGGTTAATTTAAGCCCCGGTTGATTTCATTTCATTGATTATTTATTTAAATAATTGCCGAAAACCATCGAAATTTTCGAAAATTTCAAGCATTTTTTACTCTGAAAGGAAAAATGCTAGACTCTTGAAACTTTGGTGGAATATGTGTCTCATTATCCTCAACTTACAAAAAAAATTTCGTTTCAAAATGTGTATTAGTTTTCGAGAAATTCTATTTGTTTATTAAAAAGGCCCCAAATGTTTAATGAAAAATTGACCTATTAACGTTATCAAAAATAATTCAACCACAGCTCATTTTTTTCGACAAGACGTCAATTTTACGAATCTGTTATGGGCGTATCGATTTTCAATAATTTTGACCGTCAAAATGGCGTTAACAGCATTGCTACTTTTCGGAGCTGCGTTTTTTGCAAATAACTTTACAACAACTGAACGTATCTGCACAAATCTTTCACATTTGAGTTGCTGGTATTTTTCTACAAATTTATAAAAAAAAATTGTTGCTCTGGGACATGTAGGAGCCGAGATAATTTTCTAAATTGTTTAATGCGCCAAACGTTTATTTATTAATATTTATGGCCAAAATTGAAACTGGATGTTAATATGATCTTGAATTTTGTGAATTCATCATGCCCTATTGAAAACGGGCCCTTTTTGAGGTCAAAATATAATTTTTAATATTTAGTGATTTTAGAGCGTCTTCAATTTGTTTGGCTCAAGGGACAGGTGAATTTTTGATCAAACGAGTTTCAAATTGGGGTAGCGAGAAAAATTCGTCATATCTCCATTATTTTCCGGCCAATTTCGACGTTTTTTTTTTTAATTTGGGGTAGCTCACGAAAATAATAACAATGGGCACATTTGCAATATCCAAATAATAAACAAATAATTGTTATAAACAGTTTTTTTTTTTTATTTATTTTTTCTTTTTTGGGCTTATGCAACTTATAATGTGCTAATGTATTAAATATAAATTTATAAAGATTATATAATGGTAACATTGCAGTAACATCGTATATTGTTTGATGGAGAAATAGTTTGTGCATACATTGTTACCATTATATAATCTTTATAAATTTATATTTAATACATTAGCACATTATAAGTTGCATAAGCCCAAAAAATAAAAAAGAAAAAAATAAAAAAACTGTTTATAACAATTATTTGTTTATTATTTGGATATTGCAAATGTGCCCATTGTTATTATTTTCGTGGGCTACCCCAAATTAAAAAAAAAAACGTCGAAATTGGCCGAAAAATAACGGAGATATGACGAATTTTTCTCGCTACCCCAACTCGTTTGATCAAAAATTCACCTGTCCCTTGAGCCAAACAAACTGAAGACGCTCTAAAATCACTAATTATTAAAAATTATATTTTGACCTCAAAAAGGGCCCGTTTTCAATAGGACTTGATGAATTCACAAAATTCAAGATCTTATTAACATCCAGTTTCAATTTTGGCCATAAATATTAATAAATAAACGTTTGGCGCATTAAACAATTTAGAAAATTATCTCGGCTCCTACATGTCCCAGAGCAACAATTTTTTTTTATAAATTTGTAGAAAAATACCAGCAACTCAAATAAGAAAGATTTGTGCAGATACGTTCAGTTGTTGTAAAGTTATTTGCAAAAAACCCAGCTCCGAAAAGTAGCAATGTTGTTAACGCCATTTTGACGGTCAAAATTATTGAAAATCGATACGCCCATAACAGATCCGTAAAATTGACGTCTTGACGAAAAAAATGAGCTATGGTTGAATTATTTTTGATAACGTTAATAGGTCAATTTTTCATTAAACATTTGGGACCTTTTTAATAAACAAATAGAATTTCTCGAAAACTAATAAACATTTTGAAACGAAATTTTTTTTGTAAGTTGAGGGTAATATGGGACACATATTCCACCAAAGTTTCAAGAGTCTAGCATTTCTCCTTTCAGAGTAAAAAATGCTTGAAATTTTCGAAAATTTCGATGGTTTTTGGCAATTATTTAAATAAATAATCAATAAAATGAAATCAACCGGGGCTTAAATTAACCGGTTTGGAATTACCTAGTAAACAGAAACATTCAAAAAAATTAATCTACTGCAGTCTTACTGCAATTTTTAAAAAACTTCAAATTTCATGATTTTTTCACATAAAAGTGACTTTTAAACAATGTTCTGTTTATTTGATTTGGGAGGTATCGCAGAGGTATATTCCTTATAAATAAATACACCTGTTTTTACCTACGGCTATCTGAAACGAATTAGTTACAGTTTCCCGTTCACATCGTCTAATTCTACAGGCCTAAAGGGAAACTTTCCAATAATATAAATCTAAGTAGTTTACGAGCTTTTTTATCTTTATTTCATTCAAAAAATATTCTTAAAGTTTTATATTTCCTGTCCAACAGCGCTTGCAATTTTGAAACCGACGTATGGGTGTACTGCTTCATTCATTCCTTACTTTGCCACGACTACTTACAATGCTCCCAATCAAAAACGTATGAAACTATTAAGGAAAATGGTTAGATCCTTTTTTTTGTAAAATTTCCTAGTTAGCCACTCATTTCAAGTTGAAACCTATGAATAATGGACCACAAGTAACTATCAAATAATTTTTAGTTCAGAGAACTCTAATAAGGATAGACATCCAATAAATTGAAGATTCAACAGCAAACCCAGACCGGGAACCTCGAATACAAGAGTATTCAACATCTGAATATTAAAAAAATAAGCATTTGTACACACATCCATGCATCCACGACGTCACCAGACCATTAGACTCCGCAGGTGTTCGTTGCGTTTCAAAATATCCTTAAAGAATGAACGAGGCGTGAACCAAACTTTGGTCCATTAACTTTAATGACCAGATCGGTAATATCGAATATTTAAATTAGTATTTCGATATACTAAGAGATACTTTTACTTGCAGTCTATATAGATTGTTTAATTAATAAAGAAAAATATGATATAGGATTTATCATCCCAGCAAAAGATAAATTAACGAGTTGTGGACGATATCTGGATTTTTATAAAATGCATTGCCTCAGTTGTTGAATATTCCAATTCACTTCCTCACCAAGTAAATGAGTCAGTGAATTGTTACAGCTCACCAATTTGTCCTATTTTAAAGTATTTCAACTCAAAACTACATGAAGAGATGGCTAATGCTTCCGTGGCAGTTACTGATGGAGACGACATTAAAAGATTGTAGAACCGATTTCCTTAATAGAGCCTAAACCTCAGGGATGAGTTCATGCTTGATGACGAATAAATGCAAGATCTGCATCCATGAATCCCAATGAGCACAGAGGCATTGAATCATGGCTTAAATGAAATAAAGCCATAAAAGAAAGTCCCCTGAAATATTGATACGGTTGTGATCAGGATGACAATGGCGCTTAGATTTCGTAGAGAAACATCCTGAACAGCGATGATGTCATCCATGCTGGGTACACAAACAGATGTTATTAACCTATCTAAAAGAGGACTTTGCCACTTCCAAAAACGGATTTTCCACAATATTTGACTACGAGAAGAAACGAAAACAATATTCCCACTTCAGTAGTAAAGCAAACAATCATACTCGACCAAAACGATCGCCACGTTTCTAATGATAAATAAGTTGACAAGACCAGAATAAATTAAGTATTGCTAAGTAAATATTAACACAACAGGAAAAAAGAGGCTACTTCAGATACCAGTTTATACCTTTAAATATTTACCATACAAAAATAAAATATGGTTATTTAAGCATGTACGACATATGACACATTAAGTCAATTTACGGAACATGTTTCAAATTAATACGAGATAACGCGCATCAGTTCGTTTTAATTTATTTTCACGTTTTCATTTTGCGCCAGTCCTACTTAAGTGCATTAGTGAGGCGGCGCGGCCAGCCATAAATCACAGACGGCCTTGAGTTGGCCGAGTTAGTCATCTGTCCCGTGTTCTCACGCTAGTGCGTAAACAGTTGACAGTCAATCCGGAAGTTGACGGCACAAATGAAGCGGAAACCTGACTTGCTGCAGTTAATGTTAACCTTTGCAATTATTTTCACTTGTTTCGCAACGTTCTTGCAACAATAAAATTATTGTTTGAATGAATAATTAATGTGCAGTATCCTTGCGAGCCGTGCAAACTGGTATAAATAAAAAGACGCAAAGTTGCCGGGTTCCTTTTAGTAATTGAATGTTGTAAAAGCTGGTGAAAAAGTTGTTTTTTAATGGCAGCGTTCCCGGCGCAGAAAAAGATAATTGTTTGTCGCGCAAGAAAGCAATATTCAATTTCAGCAATGGTTAAAATCAATAAAGGCTTCCAATAAACTTGGGCAATTACGAAAAGTACCTACATAAACTTGTGTAATTACCTGGTGCTGATTATGCAATGAAATAGACATGACGAAGTATTAACTTCAAAACCATAAACTTTGCTTCAAATGGAATGCGTATTGAAAGACAACGGACACACAATCAGTATCCGAGTGTATTTTCGTCAAACAGCAACCAGGTAGGGGGCTAGGAATTCCAAGCAAGGGATCTCTCAAATTGCTTGATTTTGATTGTTTCTTCTAATTCTAGACCAAATCGTGAAAAAAGTTGTCTAGAGCTCAATTTTCGTGAGCGTCGATAGGTGAAAAATGTATTTCGATATATTTAACCATTTTCAAGACATCGACGAAAATTGACATTATTTGACAAATTTCGAAAGTGTCATAGTAAAGATTTTTTAGAGGCACTTTCAAATTCTCTACTAAATTTTGGAATATCAAGTCCAACTTCCCTGTTTCAAATGGGAATCGTAGTTGGCTTCGACCTCAAAATTTTGAAAAAAATTGGAGGTTTTCAAAACTATATGTGTTGGGGTATAATGGTATAATTATATCATTATCAGGAAAGGTATAACACTTTTGCTATTAAAAATCTGGATTTCGTAACATTTTTCGTAATGCTGTGGAAAATAATATTTTTGACTAAGTGGTTAAAAATTTATTTTATTTTTACAACCAGATGGTAAATTAAAATTCACACTATTACGGGGCTTTTTTTGGATGAATGTACGTTTTTTCGTTGATTTTCTAAAAAACTGTCAAAAATTATGTTAAAAGGAATCGAGGAATTTTTTAATATGGGGCTTTGTCAAAGACTTAATATTTAAAGTGCTCTCAGAAATGAGAGAAAGTCTCGGAGAAGGCTTACATCAAAGAGTGATGGATATTGTATCTGGCTGCGTGGCTGATGGCCCAATGCCAAAAAAAAAAAGAAGAAAAAAAAAAGGTGAAGGATGCTATCCTTCACACCCTTACTTAAATGCTGAGAAATCAGTTAAGAAGACTCTGTCTCGACAAAAATGGCATACCCACAATTCTAACGCTACTTGTCCTTACTTGGATATATCTATTCTATGTTGAAAAGTGCATGAAAAAATAACCACAAATAGAAAAATTATGACACTTTTTCAAAATCAGCTGATATCTCAAAAATGATTAGAGATATCCAAATATACGGTTTTCATATACTTATACTACATATTAGGCCGTTGGAATTAATAAAAAAGAGGTGATTTTCAAGAAGTTTTATCTCCAAAAGATTTTATTGCATAGAGTGCATCTTTTAGGTATAAAAACTTGAAAAATTATAGCCCGTACGCACAGAATGGCGGGGAAAGTACCTAAAAATGCATAATAATTATGCAAAAAAAGTGCAGTATTTGCTGTTTTTGTGCATTTTTCAAGGGTTTGTTTTAATATTATACAAGCCTTAAGTAACATATTGGGTCATTTAAGACCCTTTATGGACCGATTGTAGCCATTAAACGCATCCAAAAGTGCATATAATTTGCATCCGTTTAAAAAAATTTTTAATAATTGCTCTAAAATTAATAAAATATCGTCCATATTTTATACTCGGGGGTTTTCGTGGTCACTAATTACGAATTTGAAGAGAAAATCGGAAAATTCAAAATGGCTGATTGATAATGGCGCGAAATTCAATTTTAAAAGTACATTTTTTTCCCTTTTTTTCACATAAAATGTATACAAAGCAAATAAAAAAATGAATTTAGGTCTCTTTTTAACTAAATTTTCAATTTTTTTTTTTTTTGCATTTCCCCCTCCCCCCCTCTTATATTTTTACGCGCAGCCATTTAATAAAAAAACTGATAAATAGAAGAATGCTTTGGTAATAAATTGGTAATGTTGAATAAAATAAATTAATACTTGATTTTTAATGTGATTTCCTTTGTAATTAACTTTTTTGTATGGCGGAAAAATTAAAAAAAAACAGAGAATGCAGCTGATGTTATCAGCCATGTTCACTTTCAGTCTACAAAACAAAAATTACAATATTAAAATATTAAAAAGGAAAAAAATGTACTTTTAAAATTGAATTTCGCGCCATTATCAGTCAACCATTTTGAATTTTTCGATTTTCTCTTCAAATTTGTAATTAGTGACCTCGAAAACGCCCGAGTATACAATTTGCACGATATTCTATTAATTTTAGAATTTAGAGCAATTATTAAATTTTTTTTTAAACGGATGCAAATTATATATGCACTTTTGGATGCGTTTAATGGCTACAATCGGCCCATAAAGGTTCTTAAATGACCCAATATGTTACTTAAGGCTTGTATAATACTAAAACAAACCATTTTTCTCAAATTCTTATGAATTTTAAATTAATATCTTTGAAAAAAAACCTTGCAAAAAATGCACAAAAACAGCAAAAACTGCACTTTTTTTGCATAATTATGCATTTTTAGACTTTCCCCGTAATTCTGTGAGTACGGACTATGATTTTTCAAGTTTTTATACCTAAAAGATGCATTCTATACAATAAAATTTTTTGGAGATAAAACTTCTTGAAAATCGCCTTTTTTTATTAATTCCAACGGCTTATATCGACGTTTTACAAAAATTAAGCTCTAGACACCTTTGGTCGGTTTTTCTCGATCTGATTTTAAAAAAAAATAGGAGAAACAAGTCAAATTCAAGCAAATTTATTTTGGACACGCTGAAACACCCTATACAGGGTGAATCTTAGAGTGGCGGCCATATTTTTGGGGTTAATAGTACTAGTCGTCATGTCGTTTTGTAGGTTGTAAAATGACCGAGTTATGAATTTTTAAAAAAAATTCGCGATTCATGTATAATTCCTGTAATTCCGGTGCCGCTGGGCAAGCACTTGCTGCATTACGTGTGCCCGGTCGACAGTGTTGCCAAGTGTAGATGATATAAAACCAATCGATTACATTTTACATTTTCACTTTTCATTAATAATTCAGAGATACCCAATCACGAGAGAGAGATAAGGGTACCTAGTGAAAATGAAAAATTAATTAATTCAATTGGATAAACAGGTTTATTGAAATACGCAGTTTTAACTTCCATAATGAAAATTGTAATACAAAACAAAATGAAAAAGCCGGCTGCATAGTCTGCATAATTATTATGACACAAAATGAAAAAGATTTTAAAAACAGAATTAGTTAGGACATTTAAAACCACCCATCAGCTGTTAGAGTCGCTGAACTGTTTACAAACTATGACACTGACCTAGTTACTTAGCAGGTGCATTAACAAAAAAGGGTGATAAAAAAAAGGTTCTCCTGAAATGCAAAAGCCTCGCACGGCGGCGTGCCAGTTGTTTTTCTATGTTTTAGTTTTAGTTTTTAGTGTTAGTGACCAGTCAGACAGCAGCTAGTGTGGTTTATTATGGTTATAAAATTAAATTGTTTCAGTTTTTAGTGAAAGAAATTTATAAAAGTGGAAGTTTTGCGTTTGTGTTTAATAATTGATCGTGTAGGTGTACCTTCTACGTGTGTGTAGTTTTATTTTAGTGGTGTTTTAGAGGCGTTTTAGAGGCACATGAAAAGTTTGGTGCACCGTACAATGTACGGTGGTTTGGTGTACACGACTCCTGTCAACAACGTTGAAGAATTACGGGAAATAGTAGAAAACGCTGCGAATCACATAAGGCAGAATACGGACTTCATTAAAGTTAGGGGTTCTATGATGCGGCGAGCTACAGCGTGTTTGGAAAATAACGGAGGATAGTTTCAACACCTGCTATGAGAAATGCCGATCCAAGATAAGTAAAGATTTATTGCTATTAGAAAAAATAATTTTCTGTTCATTATTTGTTACTAAGTATTAAGTTTTTTCTCGAGTTTTTTAGGTATTACTTTTTTTATTGTTACACTTACGGAGAATAGTTTTTACTTTGTTATTGTTTAGATTCATTTTATTTAGTTTCTTGTTTGCTTTACAATAAATTCCCCGTATTTTATTTCAGTCGTGAAGTTTGACAACAACGCACTGTTCTAGACAGGCGTGTGCGTCTCAGTTATTAGACGTTACTCTCGCTAGCGCATTCCACTGGCGGGGTACCCAAATTCAAATAAAAAGGGTTTAAACAATATTCATTTTTCATAGCGCGTTAAAAAAAAAAAAATTTGTAGTTTTGTGTTCCCATAGTTGAACGGTGTCGCCTCATATAAATATGGCCGCCACTCTAAGATTCACCCTGTATATTTTACCATATTTCAGACGGCCTTAATGTTCCTCATTCGTACCTAAAATATGAGAACATTCTAATGCTTCACTTGGAAGTAAAAAATTAAAAATGAAATATAAAGCAATTTACATTGCTAACCGCTCTCCATTTTTCCGAACGGAGATTTGAAAACAAAACAATTTTCAAAACTTTTTGATAAAGGTCGTAGGATACCGTATCTAAAATTGTTTGTGTTCCATCATGTACAGGGCACTCGAAAAATAAATTCAAATTCCGAGTATTTTAAATTGATTTATCTCAGTTTTTTCAAATGGAACACCCTGTATATTTTTACGTAGTAATATGTAGAATTTGAATGAAAACATTTTTTTTATAGCTGTTACTATTGGAATTTCTATCCGTATTTGAAATTATTGGCAAATATTAAACATGGGCTGATAGAACGACTTTCATTTAAAGACAGTTTTAATAAAACAACAGTCCATTAAACTACAACTACATTAAATGTTCAAAGTGTCTTCCGTTTTGTTGTAAACATAAATTTATTCGTTCTCAAAAGACCTTTCCACTTCCGTTAATATTCGAGGTGATATATTTTCAAACGCATGTATTATTCCCTCCCGCATATTTATCTCGGTTGTCGGCGGCTCGTTGTATACGATGTCCTTGATACAATCTCATCAACTTGTGTGGTATAGGAGCTATGGAAGCCCGACGCACTGTTGCAGGACCCTGTATATAAACTTAGATACGGTTTCTATTCATAACTACATGTTAAAAAATCTAGCTCCTTCCTTCCAATTCCATATCCTGAAAACTCCATTATAATTAATTTTTCTACATTGCTACGTTTTGTGAATTAAGCTTGTACCATCTAGTAATTAGCAAGACCTTCTTCGCACGAAGTGTGCTGAATTTTAGTGGATCACAAGCAGTCATTGTGTCTAGCTTCGGTGTTATTTTTAATAATGGTCACTTACTTCATGATGATCTGGTGTTCTCAGTTTGGTATGAGAGTGGGCATGCTCCAGTTCTTTAGTACAATGTGTAACTGAGCCCTCATTCGCATCAGTGATTTTTAGACACGATACATCTCAGATGTCTAATCTTCAAAAATATCTCTCCTACGCTCTATAAGTCGGCTGGTAACTGTGTATTTTAGGTTGTATTTGAATATAATTGTGTTTTCCAAATTGAATTACAGTATTTAGTTGATGTGCATCTTCGAATTATCGAAGTTATGGTATTTAAGCTCTAATGTAAAGTTACGGGCTTGGAACCGTTCGAATTCATCTAATAAAAATATACAAACAACTTTTGTTGTGTGCATGATTTGGGTCAATGCAAAAAATACGATATTTATAGCCAGAGTAGTTTTTAAATGTCAGAAAAGTTCAAGTACAAATAACTCGATACATCTAGACTTCGCAATTAGGAAGAAGACGTTTATATCCAAATAGTTCTATTAAATTTGTTTGCAATGTGGTTGAAAAAAAAAAAAAGAGTAGATTCAAGTTCCGGCGGAACTGGAATAATAACTTATGGCCTCGGATTACTTAAATATCACGACAGTCGATATGCAATTCTACACCCACGATTTGGAATTAATTATCAATAATTAATTTTCAGTTATTTAGGTCCTCAAGATCTTAATAAATTGTTAATAGATAAAAGAAAAAAAAAATTCTGTTAAATTATTAGGTGGCGTTCGGACCACATTACAATGCAATTATTGATGCCGTTAACGACTCCCATTTTCTATTAAATAATTACAGTTTTGCAACATAATCTTCTCAACTCAAGAGTAAAACAATATCGCGCAGATGTTTCAATAAGCGTATAGCCTTGTGTAATAAACTACAGACATTATTACGCAAACATACTTAAATATCGCACATATCTCGACAGTGCGACGCATTCAAGTCACTTACCTGAAGATGACACGGCTATAAATTTACAAGATCATGAAAATAAACGAACAAATAAATAGTACATCTGAGCCAGGTGCAGAGTGTTGTGATACTTCTGAAATGAAATATGGTAAAGCTTAAAGTAAAACTGCTGAGGTGAGCATAATTGAAAATTACGGCGCGGATTATTGCGCTAATTCATGGGCGTTGCATAGCTTCCCTAAAGGTAGAAAATTACCATGCTTGATATAGTATTTAGCTCTCTAAGCACATGTATGTCAAGACGGAAATGGTACTTTTAATTCCAAAGGTCTATAAGAAAGTAACATAAAAATCCATACTTCACATGCGCGCATGCAAATAAATTTCTGAAAGAAATGAAATCCAAAGAAGTCAGAAATCCATAGAGGTAAACTTTAATAGAATAAAATAGCAAAATAAATTTTACTATTCAGCCTAAATCCTCTAATGTCTTAAAAAGACATAAATACTCTTTTCAGAGCTTATTTGCAAACTATCTACATTTAACTGATAAAAATTTGGTCAGTACTACGAATGTAGAAAGCAAATAATTTAATAATTGCAATAAGCCCCACCAGACGGATTAATCCAACTAAGGACTCCCTCTGTTACCAGGCAGTGCAAGTCACCAACCCATGGACCGGTTTCTGGCTTATTAGCCTTCATCAGCATGGTATAGGCAACTCACACTGCACGATAACAAAGGGACTCCAGATCTTGTCAACATCGATCGACATGAAGTCGGTAAGATGCGAATGTGGACCGTGGGGCCCTCTGGTGAAACTTATTGCAATGTGGATTTTGCCCAGACTAGGCTCGTATGAAAGAAATGAAATCCAAAGAAGTCAGAAATCCATAGAGGTAAACTTTAATAGAATAAAATAGCAAAATAAATTTTACTATTCAGCCTAATAGTTTGCAAATAAGCTCTGAAAAGAGTATTTATGTCTTTTTAAGACATTAGAGGATTTAGGCTGAATAGTAAAATTTATTTTGCTATTTTATTCTATTAAAGTTTACCTCTATGGATTTCTGACTTCTTTGGATTTCATTTCTTTCATACGAGCCTAGTCTGGGCAAAATCCACATTGCAATAAGTTTCACCAGAGGGCCCCACGGTCCACATTCGCATCTTACCGACTTCATGTCGATCGATGTTGACAAGATCTGGAGTCCCTTTGTTATCGTGCAGTGTGAGTTGCCTATACCATGCTGATGAAGGCTAATAAGCCAGAAACCGGTCCATGGGTTGGTGACTTGCACTGCCTGGTAACAGAGGGAGTCCTTAGTTGGATTAATCCGTCTGGTGGGGCTTATTGCAATTATTAAATTATTTGCTTTCTACATTCGTAGTACTGACCAAATTTTTATCAGTTAAATGTAGATAGTTTGCAAATAAGCTCTGAAAAGAGTATTTATGTCTTTTTAAGACATTAGAGGTTTTAGGCTGAATAGTAAAATTTATTTTGCTATTTTATTCTATTAAATAAATTTCTTTTTACATACCAGGCGGACTCAAGCCAGGTCAAGCTTACGTTGGCTTATATTGTGCTAGGCGAAGAAATTGGAAGGTTACCTATATAAATTGTCAAAAAATAAATTGGCTAAAAACCGAAAAAAGTAACACGCATGAAAAAGGACCATCCCTATCTAAACAAGCGCGGAGTGACCGGTTCTCAAAAAACGGATCCCAATAAAATTATTAAGAATAATAATTCACCTTCTGTTAGTATTTATATTTGATATACCACTAATGTTCGCAGTAAGTAGATATCTCAAGAATTTAATAGCATAAAGCTATTTTATTTTCTCTATTTTACTAGTTTCTATCTAAGTATACCTAATAGTAGAAAATAAGCTTATGCATGCAAAAACAAATATTTGGGAAGTGAGGCAAAAAATGTTATAGTACGAATACCTACATTATAGAATCTGGAGATTTCAACGATAGGTAATGCTGGAATCTTAAACCAACCTATCGATAACACTAAACGTTTTTATATTTAATAATAAAAAAAATATGCCTGTGTTATTGTATTCTTTACGATGCAAATATCTGAGATCTAAAGGCAAGGTCTAGTCAGAGTCCGAGTATACTCAATCTTATATTTTACAATATAGGTATCTAAATAAAATCATAACATACCTAGGTAGGTACTTATATTTTAGTCTTACATTAACAGAATTAACTAATTAAAAATTGAATTAAAAAGTTGCACTTATTAAAACTTAATTTTTTGGGTGAATCACGAGTATACTTAGGTACTTATTATTTATAATAAGTAGGATAAATATCCGCGATCTAAAGGCGCGAGGTCTATTTATATCCAAGTCCGAATCATATACTCTGCAATTAGGTATAACAAATAGAAAATGTAGGTAGTAGGGAAAAATAAATTTTATCAATAAAAATGTAACCTACAGGGGTTTTCGTTAGAATTAGCCACACCCCTACAGTGTTTATTTGAAGAAATACAGAAAAATTTTATATACTTACAAAAGTTGCAATGTTTTTCCTGAATTTTAATAAACTGCCAATAAAATAAACAAATTACGATCGCAAAATGGAGAAATTCCATACCTAAACTAAGGGTTTTTTAATGGAACGCCCTGAAATTAATGGAACATATTATTAGTACCTATATTAATTTTCCGATTTCAATAACAAAACCTAAGTATACTTAATAAGTTTATATTTAGGTACTAAGTACCGGTTCTCCAGTTATTCAAAATAAAAATGTATGTAAAATATAGATAGGTACAGCCACTTTGTAGGACAAAATTTTTCTGTATCTCTTCAAATAAACTCTGAAGGGGTGGCTAATTGTAAGGAAAAACTCTGTACGTATATAGGTATATACCCTATATTTATGTAAAAAATTTTAGGTAAGAAGGAAGGAAGATTACTTAAGATGATTTCTGGTATGAAACTTTTAACAATTGAATTTAAAAATATTTTTTTCTTTGTTCTGCGAAAACTACCTAAGTATTTAAGGAAATATTTTTTAATGAATAAATGAAAGATTATTAATAAATCTGAGATTGACGCTGTTATAACTAAATCGGGAAAATAGTATTTCGTGGAGAAAAGATAGTGATGAGGACAATAATAATTTCGTCTACAAGACAGATAAGTACTTACCTAATACCTATTTTATAAATGATTTCAATTTGAAGCCAATAATAATACTATCATAATTTTTTAACAATATCAATCTGCAACACGTTGTTGTGTACTATCTTGTGTAGGCACCTACTAGGTTTTAGTATTCTTTTTTAAACATTTTCCATTTTGAAAATAATTAAGTACTTATTATGAATAATAATTATAATATAATAAAAATTTCCATTAAGCAAATCCGAGAGCAAATCTAATGCTACAAAATACTAATTTCTAATTTTTTATAAATGACTTTATTTAGGCTTTATTCAAGCATAATAACAAAAACGTAACCAATTTGATATACTCACATTGATGTTTCATCTCACAAATTCATTCATTATGGTCACCAACCAAAAAACTAATTTCTAATTTTTTAACAATTTAAAATTAATTTTTAAAATGGTAAATAATTACTAATTACTTAAATAAGTATAATCATTATCATTGGTAATAAAAATCTAAATTATTTTCTAAGTAGGTATATAGGTGTTTGGTGCATTCTTTCCTAAAACTAAGTAGGTACTTATTAATGTCACTTATAGAAATTTTCAGTTCGCTATATAGATAAACTATTATCTATCTGCCTAAATATTTGATTTTGTCTAGATGTTGTTCTAAAATTTTCCAATAAAAAGTCACAATAATTACTACCTACTTGTACCAAGTATGTACAGTTATGATTTTCACGAGGATTTTCATTTGCATATTTAATTTCATCACAAAAGTGACTAGGTAACATAATATGATTTTTAATTTTAAATAGGTATAAATAACAATGTATTGACACGCATATTCTTTGACACTTAATAGGAATTTCTAATCTTTTAGGTATGCATATAAAATGGGGTTCTGCAAAAATTTTGACCAAAGAAGCACACAGCAAAAAAAGAAAAATCTAAAAAATCTGCCTAAACTTTGAAAAAGGAAACATCTAGTTTCCGGAACGTCAGCGCATTATATTTTTGTATTAATTTAATTCCTATTGGTTGTCAAAAGACACCCTCTAACTGTTCCTCTGACATTACGTCAAAGGATTAGAGGTTATTTCCCAGTTTTAAACTCATTAATTTGAATATTTCTTATCTAAAAAATCATCAACTTTTTTTTGATAGGAATCTCAAGAAATGTGGTAATAAATCCCCCCAAAAAAAAGGAAGAAAAATTATATATACGTATGATAATAATAATATTTATTCTTAATAATAAGTATTAATAATAGTACAGCCACCGAAAATTAATTTTTCGTCTTAAATCATTTATAAATTATATAAATAAATATTTAAGTTTTCTCTAAAATTACAGATCTAAGTATATATTAATTCACCAATGTCCGAGGTTCACTACGTACTTGTCAGCAATGTACGGGGTGATTTGCTTACCCCCCCCCCCCGTTTCTCTGTTATTTCTGTAGTTACAAAAAAATTATTCTAACAAAAGTTGTAGTTGTAAAGTTTTTAAATATGGCATCAAAAAAATAATTGAAAAATAAATGCCGAAGTTAAATACATATATTATAAATTGTATTTTTTTTTAAATGGAACACCCTGTATTTTATTGCTATTTTCGACGTAGAATTTCAGTCTGATTCGAGGTCTGATTTCAACAATATAGAATATGCTTATATAATATATTTACTTTTAATAGTTTTCGAAATATTTTCTTTTAAACATAAATTACACACTATTTATATATTTAAAAGCAAATATTTCGAAAACTAATGAAGGTAAGTATTATACAGGGTGTTTCATGAGGAACTGTACATAGTCCAATGGTAGATAGGGCCCATCAAGGTTAATAACAAACCACTATTTAAAATCATTTTAGCCAAGTATTTAGGGTTGTACAGGGTGATTTATGAATTTTTACCAAAATTTGTTTTCGTTGCCTTTTAGAAACTAATTGTCCGATTCAATTTATTTTCGGTACACATTAAGTACTATCAAATACCAACAGTTCGCCATAATTACGAAACCAAAATTCCAGGTCCGTATTAGGAAAAATTTCATTTGATCTGTGCCTCCTAAAAAGTTCACCCTGTAGATATTTTTTTTAAATCTTATTACTGTAGTTTGAAAGCACATAAACTACCAACACAAGTGGAATACTTCGTTTTCTTGTCACACTTACAACAGATACGAAATAAACACATTAAATTTAAACATTATCTTGTTAAAATTCAAACTTTCAGTAATTCAATGTTATTTGTCAAAGTTCCTATCAGTTTAAGTTTCTAATTAATTATAACTATTATTAATTAAAAATAGTATGAAATACCAACAGTGAGTCGCAATTAGACAAGACTCCAGGACCGTATTAGGAAAAATCATCATCTCGTCGATTCCTCCTAAAATTTTCACCCTGTATATCTTATTCTTAATTTTACTTGCTATAATTTAAAAGTACATAAATTATCAACAAGTAGTGTAGTGCGATCCACACTTTTCAATAATAATTATGAACGTCCAACTACCGACACATAAGTTGTGTAGTAATTAAAGGGTAATCTAGTACATTCTGTTCTAATTTGTAATGTAGAATATTTTCATGTTCAGTTCTAGTTTTAAGAAATGAACTTTTATTTAGTGTGCAGCTAATGACATTTGTGCAGGATTTCTGCGAAAGTTTGTCAATTCTCTCTACAGTAGGAATATAATAGACTTTTTATTTACTGACACTGTTAACAAAAGGAGTAGTCGGCTTTGGCAATAGTTTGACAGGTATAATTGTTGATGAGGTATAACTTTTGTTTCTACGTTACTAATGCCATTAGTCCAACTTGAGAGCAGCAATTAATAGACCGAATTGAACTGTATTGTAACGTAATAAGAAACTACCCGGACGTTATACGAAAATCTGTGGGACATTTAGTAGTTAGACAAATAAAATGCCGTGAAGAGGGGGGTTTACATTTTGAAAATAAGTTATAGATTTTTACTTTTTATTATGTTAATATGTATTATTTTGTTTTGTTTGTTGTTTTGTATTCATGTTGCGTTTTTTATTTTGCTTGTTCTGTTCTGTTACTATTAAATTGTTTTAAAATTCAATGAGTATTATTTACAGGCAGAATAACTGCTCTAACTAAAACCAATTTATTGAAAATGTCAATTTTATCGAGATAAATTTTGTTGGTTTAAAACCTGTTGAAAGTGTAATAAGAAAACGGATCACACTACACTACTTGTTGACACTTTATGTACTTTTAAATTATAGCAAGTAAAGTTAAGAATAAGATATACAGGGTGAAAATTTTAGGAGGAATCGACGAGATGATGATTTTTCCTAATACGGTCCTGGAGTCTTGTCTGATTGCGACTAACTGTTGGTATTTCATACTATTTTTAACTAATAATAGTTATAATTACTTAGAAACTTAAACTGATAGGAACTTTGACAAATAACATTGAATTACTGAAAGTTTGAATTTTAACAAGATAATGTTTAAATTTAATGTGTTTATTTTGTATCTGTTGTAAGTGTGACAAGAAAACGAAGTATTCCAGTTTTGTTGGTAGTTTATGTACTTTCAAACTTCAGTAATAAGATTAAAAAAAAACATATACAGGGTGAACTTTTTAGGGGGCACAGATAAAATGAAATTTTTAATAATACGGACCTGGAATTTTGGTTTTGTAATTATGGCGAACTGTTGGTATTTGATCGTACTTATTGTGTACCGAAAATAAATTGAATCGGACAATTAGTTTCTAAAAGGCAACGAAAGTAAATTTTGGTAAAAATTCATAAATCACCCTGTACAACCCTAAATACTTGGCTAAAATGATTTTAAATAGTAGTTTGTTACTAACCTTGATGGGCCCTATCTACCATTGGACTATGTACGGTTCCTCATGAAACACCCTGTATATTCTATATTGTTGAAATCCATGTTCCATTAAAAAAAAACAATTTATAATATATAACTTCGGCATTTATTATTCAATTGTTTTTTTGATGTCATATTTAGAAACTTTAGAAAAAGCCCTACAACTTTTGTTACAATAATTTTTCTGTAACTACAGAAATCACAGAGAAACGTTGGGAGGGAAAGTTAAGTGGATGTACTCTACTCTGTATATAATAAAATATATATTTCAACTGAAATGCAAAACTTAGGAAGTACCTCAAAGTCAAAAAGCAAAAACAAAAAAGTAGAAAATAAGTATTAACTTGCACACTGTCCAGCTTACATTTGTCTTATTTCAATTAAAATTTAAAGTTAAAATTATAGTGGATAATAAAAACAAAATTAATTTACATAATTAATAATGAAGATAACTATTTGGAACACTTCCTACAACACATCCAATTCCGTATCAATGAGCCACTGTGAGAGTAGGGATATTTTTAAAGTTTTGACCTTGCTTTTTATTTTTGAGGTTAATACAGGGTGAATCTTAAAGTGGCGGCCATATTTTTGGGGTTAATAGTACTAGTCGTCATGAACATGAATCCGAATTTTTTTTTTGTAGGTTGTAAAATGGCCGAGTTATGAATTTTTTTAAAAAATTTGCGATTCAAGTTTCCTGTAATTCCTGCGCCGCTGGGCAAGCACTTACTGCATTACGTGTGACCGGTCGACAGTGTTGCCCAGTGTAGATGATATAAAACTCCCGCTAGCGCATTCCACTGGCGGGGTACCCAAATTCAAATAAAAAGGGTTTAAACAATATTCATTTTTCATAGCGCGTAAAAAAAAAATTGTAGTTTTGTGTTCCCATAGTGAACGGTGTCGCCTTCTATAAATATGGCCGCCACTTTAAGATTCACCCTGTATATCACAACATAAAGTAACTCTCATGCTCGCTCTCATGGCTCTATTTTGTAGTTTCTGAAGTATACTAAATTGGCTTTTTTCAATGAAAACCAAAAATGTGGTAAAATAATAGACTAAAAATTTTAAATTTCGTATTCTTTGAAAGATTCTTTGATATTCTTGACAATACACCTATTTTCTTCGCAATTGTTTCTGATATGTATATGTAATAGGTATGTATTAAAATCTTAATTAAAATCCAAAAAAATGCCTCATTAATCTGTTCTATTTCATCTTTTTCAATTTTTAATCTCTGAGAATTAGGTATTAAGAACGACGCAGTATTATATTTATTAGATATTATCATAAGTATATTTTGCTTTATTACTATTTAATTTCAATTTATTATATCCCAACCAATCTACCATATTTATTATTTAAATCATATTGTAAAGCTTAAATAATCTTCAATTCTGTTTTACTGTGCAAAAAATTAAGGTATCATTAGCAAACAATTGAATTGTACATTTGTTTACCCCCGGTTTATAATATCATTAATCCTAATATAAAAAGCAACGGCCCCAAAATAGAAAATTGAGGCACACCAATAACTGTCTTTTCTTTCTTAGAAATCGCTCCATTAAATTTTGTCACTTGAAATCTATCATTAAGGTAATTCTCTAACCATTTTCGAACAATTGCTTGAAAGCCCATCCTCTTTAATTTTAACTATAAGATTTGTCAAATAATGCTCTTTTTAAATCAAGAATGATTACCCAATAATTTTATTATCATCAAGATGTTGTTTCCAGCTATGAATTGTTTGAGTTGCAATTTCACATGAATAATTTTTCCGAAAACCAGCTTGAAATTTAGTTAAAATATTATTGTAAAAATTGATTTTTAACTAAAATTTCTATAACTTTTTCTGCTGCAGGTAATAAATTAATTGGTCTAAAATTCTCCCAAATAACAGTGTTCGAAATCAATTATCTTACGAGTTCCATTAATAGAATGCGACACGTATAGGTATATTTAAAATAATGTAACATCAAATTAACATTAACATGATTTTTAAACCGTCATCAAAAATTATTAAAAAAATTTGCTAAAATAAGTGCAAACTTGACAAGCCAAAATTAATCGTTTTAATTGATTATTATGTAAAACATTGCTTTTTTACCTCGTTTTTTACCAAGACATGATAAGCAGAAAAATTTGTGCACAGAAAAAACTTATTACAAACAGGTAAGAGGCAAATTTACATAAATTGTGCATACTAGTCAGCAGCATACAACAAGGAATAGTTTTCAAGCATTTCAATTTTTTTTACTGCGCCTGACATCGGATACTCTAACAAAGTTTTGGACCCTCGATATGTTAAGTACGCCACGCCAACAATTATGCAATACACATCTTATAAGTTATAAATTGAATATTATTCCAATAGATAAACTTCTCGACAGTTTTACGATTTCCTCGCCGGATTGTCTTCACTGTAATTCACCTTGCATTGTATGGATTCTAATAAACAGCGCTTACTGATAAAAAAAAATCCATGCAACATTCGAAGACAAAGGGACATTAACTTGCTAACTGATGGATAGCCCAAGAGATGCTTCCGCAACCGCCGATGGAAAAAACGCAATTACAATAAATAATTATATAAATTAGTATTCTGTTCAGAACCAATTAAAACGACCATCCCTAAAAACTCTTGATTGGCAGAAACTTTTATTATACCTGTCGTGTACATGAAAAGTATATTTCGCACTGCATTTCAACTCGACTCTGGAATTATAAATGTGCTCCCGGTCAGTTTTTTCATTAACGTCGATCTTTAGTATTCAACTTAAGTCAGCTATGGCATGGCGGCAAAGAATCAGCCAGTGACGTTCTGGAGGACGCGAAGGTAATTTTTATATTTTGGTAATTGAATCGGTAAGTGGGACAAGCAGGGTTCATACCATTTTTATGGATTTTCGGATTTTTTTTATTTTCTGATTTCTTTTTTAAGAAACGTCAATGAGTGAATCCGAGAATGAATCAAATCATACGAATACGGTTATAATCATGTAGATGTAGGTATGGGTCCATGTTCCATAGATATTAAAATGACGAAAAAAAATTGCTTAGAACCAATGCAAAAGAAAGCGTTCGAACACTCCCATGCAAGAGCAGCGAGAAAGCATCAATTTTTTGCAATTTTTGCGGATATAAAATGCATTTCTATATGCTAATTTACCGAAACATAATGGCAATAAAATGAAAAAACTCCTGATATATAACTGCGCTGTTTAACGAGGTTGATGAGTCTGAATATTTAACAAGGCATTAGCGCATTCGGTTGCACATTTCGTTTGAATGTGTGTTTGTGTTCTAATGCTATGCAAATAAATATACAAAACTGTCGATAAATATATCCAATTACAACTTATCAAAACTTATCGGGCGTAATCTGTAATTACTTAATTCGATGCCTTAATTGGTGATTAATCTTCCAAAAGTGTCTTTTTGGATACGCGTGTAGAAAAAACTCACTTTAATTGGAAATATGTTTGTAAACCTCTCGTTACCTAAACTGACAATTTAAACTTTAAGCCGATGGGGAAACTTGTTTAGTTATGTTAATAGTTTTAATAACAGAATATGTTTAGTGTAAATTATCTGTCGGTAAGCTCTTTTAAACGCTTTGAGGATTTTGATCAATTCGTTGGGTTGTTTGCTATACCCAACGAATTGACAAGATTTATTGATTTGCAATTGCAATTAACCAAGCCCGTTTTGGGTACAGACATATTTAACGTCAAATTATTTAACACATTTATTTTTGCCCCTAATTTTTCAAAATTTTCCAAAGAAGCTTGAATTTTTATGAAAAAACGTCTTTTTACAGACCGTAAGTAGTCACGAGAGTAATAACAACAATTTTTTTTTGAAATCTTCGTTTATTGATTGCCTATCGATCTGTTGAGCTAGATTTTCGATTTTTGCCACTAACTTTTCAAAAATTTTCAAATTTCTTTGCAAATTTTGGAAAAATTAGGAGCAAAAATCGAAAATCTACCTAGACCGATAGGTGTATCACATTCGGAAATAGGTGTACAAATCGTCCAATAATTTCCGGAAATATTAGGAAATTATCGAAAATTTTAGGAAATACTCGGAAATTTTCAGACGAGTTTTCAGTCATAGGAAATTCTGGAGGGGATTAAGTTTACTTAGTGAAGACTTACGGGACGGGGATTGTGTTTGTTCTCGGTAATCAAGTAAAAAGTGAAAAATATATTTTATTAAAATGTTTTTATTCAAAATTTTTACTTTTCTGACGAATGCCTATATTATCTAGTGTTGAAGTTTTGAGGCTGGAAATGGTTAAGTATTTTCATCACATCATACTTAGGTGTTTGGCTAATACCTACTCTGAAATTAAATTGGTAAAATAAAAATTGAGAAATTGATTGGTTCTCAATTTGTTAATAACCAATTAATTTTTAAATTTCCTAATCTGAAATAGGTACACAATAATACGGTGTTGCCAACACCGAAAATTTTATCACAAATATACGATTCACGCATTTGACACATTACATATTTAGGCAGTGGCACAACCAGAATTTTGGTTGTGCCACCATTTTTGTCTTAATCAGCCTCAGCCTCCTCTTGAGAAGGTATCTATGCCCACACTTTAAAAAAAATTTTCCAGAGATACGTAGAGTAATAAATTAACTACGTAATTTTTTCCTCAGCTGTACTTCGTGATCCCTTTATAATTTTGGCATAGAAACCGCTCCGGCATCAAATCTCGCATCAAATAATATGTTTTTTAAAATAATTTAAAAGTTTTTTTTTCAGTAAGTCGTCTTATTACAATTCCAGAATTTTAGAATTTAATTTTCGATGTTTGAATTTTGGATTTTTTCCAAAAATTATAGATGTTTTAAAGAATTTTGGTAATTTGAGACATTTTTCGGAAATTTGAGAAATATTTCGGAAAGTTTTAGGAAATTTCGGAAATTTTAGGAAATAATTTCCGAAAAAGGAAATAGGTGTACAAATTTTAGGAGCGTGAGAGACCCCTCGACCTGGACAGATCGATAGGCAATTTTAAAAGCGAAGATTTCAAAAAAAAAATTGTCGTGATTACTTTCATACTTATTTCAAATCAGTTTGCAGGTCGTAATAGATACTTAAGCTCAATCGGAAAGTTTGTTTAAATCTTCGCTTTTTAATTGGCTATCGATCAGTCCAGGTGGATTTTCGATTTCAGCCACTAATTTTTCAAAAATTTCCAAAGAAATTTGAAAATTTTTGAAATGTTAGTGGCAAAAATCCGAGTAAAAGATCGAAAATCTACCTCGACAGATCGATAGGCAATTAAAAAACGAAGATTTCAAAAGAAAGAACTTTTCGATTGCTTACGTATTAAGACCTGTAGAACAAAAAATAGTTATTGATACAAGTGCGTAAGAGATTTTTTCACGAATAGGTATTTTACGTACGAGTCGTAAGCGAACGCGACAATCCCATGAGTAAAAAAAAATCACTTTTCGCACGAATTGCATAGGTACAATATTTTTTTACTACCGAAATGGACCTAAATTCTCTAATAATAATGTGAAATGTCAAAATTTACCTGTTACGTCAAAACTTAATGTCATTTAAAAATCACAATACTTAATTTTAAATGAGTGAAACTAATCCTCGAACTAATCAATGTCTATTATTTCTTTGTCTATGTGAATACCAAGAATATAAATGAAACTTCACAATTGTAAAAAAAAACAATCATTATTGTCAAAAAATACTGAAAATTAGGTAGGTATGTTTTATAATAATAAATAAATGGACTACATAAAATTAAATAACCACATTTAACGTTTTTAAAATAAGACATGATTATTATGGGTGCTCTAATAGGTATGCAATTATTTAGTATGTTACTTTACGCACTAGTGCGTAAGGTAAATTCACTTTACACACTAGTGTGTAAAATTTAACTTCGCACATAACATTATATTATTATCACAAATTAATAAGTTATACAGGGTGTCCCAGAAATAAGCGCACAAAAAGAAACAACATATTCCCGACGTCAAAATAAATCGATTGTATAAAACTTACCTCTATACCAGAATGCTTCCTAAGACAGCTGCAGGCCCCTAAATGTGGGCCCCTGAAGACGGTTTTTATTTATTATTTCCGAAACTGTTCATTGTAAAGTGATGAAATTTTGCACATCCACTAAACTTTCTAAGCCTAACAAAATGAGGTGAACAGCATCTAAAAAGTTTTACCAAGGGTGGGTCAAGCTGTAGGGGTGCGGTGTGAAAATTACCACAACTTTTCCTTTGTACGTTTTTTTGAGTTTTGACATCAAATTAAGAATTGCCAGAGTTCTTCACAAAGGGAATGTCCTCTTGTGTAACTTCGATCGGAGGCACCGTTTTCAAAATAAATTCATTTTAATATTAAAATGTTCTAAAATTATTAGGTAAGGGGACTAATTTTTTCCTTTTCTCGTCAAAACAAAATTTAAGCATTTTGAGCAGTTGTTAAAATAAATAATAAAATCTTGGTTTGATCTGGTTCTTAAATTTTGTTTTGACGAGAAAAGGAAAAAATTAGTCCACTTACCTAATCATTTTAGAGCATGTATTTGAATACTAAAATTAATTTACGAGTTAATTTATCTCGAAAACGGTGCCTCCGATCAACACAAGAGGATATTTCCTTTGTAAAAAACTCTCAATTCATAATTTGATTGTCAAAACTCAAAAAAACTTACAAATAAAATGGTAATTTTTATAACCCCCCCCCCCCCCTTCAGCTTGTCCAACCCTTGGTAAACATTTTGAGATGATGTTTACCTCATTTTGTTAGGCGTAGAAAGTTTAGTGGATGTGCAAAATTTCATCACTTTACAATGAACAGTTTGGGAGATAATCTCGGAGATAATAAATAAATCTCGAAATAAATAAAAATCGTCTTCAGGGGCCTACATTTAGGGGCTCTCTTAGGAAGCATTTTGGTATAGAGATAAGTTTGGTCCAATCGATTTATTTTGACGTCGGGAATATGCTCGGGAATACGTGGTTTCTTTTTATGCATTCATTTCTGGAACACCCTGTATAACCAAAACCAATTCTTCCAGTGACGAAGAAAAGGAAAGTGCATTAAAAGGAAAATATTAAATTTTTAACTCAAATTAGAAATTTCTATACAGGGTGTTTCAGTTAAAAGTCCCCGGGTCATTATCTTGAAAAATCTCGTGAAAAATAATAATGATATTTTATTTTTGTAAATTGAGGATGATAGATACCAAAGGAGGCTTTAAATAACTGTAGTTAGAATTTTTCCTCTACGGTTCACATAGATGGCGCTGCGATGCAAAATTATTTTTTCGATGGCTGGAACCTTGAAACATGATTTATGTGATTAAGGGATAATTTATGAATAATTTTGATGGTATAGAAAATTCGAGAGAAAATTTCGAAAAAACCAGCCCTTGTGGAGTTATTGAATTTTTTTTTTTCATTGTTCCAGTACACGGAAATCTTGATAAACTTCTGTAACTTTTTTATTAACAGTTCTAGACTGTCGGTTACTTGAAACTTTTTTTTCACGTTAAGGAAAGTGCTCTTATGCACTAATACAAAATACAAAAACGTGTGTAGCACTTCCGGTTAAGCTGGAACTAATAAGACCCTGCTAAATTTTAAATACAATAATCTGTATGTTATTACATATTTCAAACTTTTTTATTTTTTTATCTCTTCTAATAAAAATGTGCCTAAAACCTGAAATAGGTAAGATAATAAAGGAAATACTCACTAATTTTATGATGAGCTAAATTAAACTTAATAATTTGATAACAAGCATAAACAATTGGTGTATCGAACCATTCATTTGTAATGTATAACTTCTAACTAAACAGCTTAAAACTTTGATTGAAATGCACTACAAGCCTTTGTTAAATATCTGTCAAAATTAAAATTTAATTTCAAGGCCAACTAATATCTCAAAAGTTTAATTTAGCTCATCATAAAATAATTATTCATAAATTATCCCTTAATCACATGAATCATGTTTCAAGGTTCCAGCCATCGAAAAATAATTTTGCATCGCAGCGCCATCTATGTGAACCGTAGAGGAGAAATTCTAACTACAGTTATTTAAAGCCTGCTTTGGTATCTATATCATCCTCCATTTACAAAATTAAAATATCATTATTATTTTTCGAGATAATGGCCCGGGGACTTTTAACTGAAACACCCTGTATATGCTTGTGAATAAAAAAAAAAGACTCGGACGAGCTGGGATAAAAAAGATGTAGGTATAATATCGAGCCTAATATAATATTATGATAATCTGGTGCAAAATAATATACGGCGTTCTACTAAAAAAAAAACGCTCTGTTGACAAGAAACGGTAAAAGAAAACTGCAAGGTCCCATCTCTTATAATAATAGCAGCGGAGATACCCTACAAAACCATAGTTTAAACTATCGAAAATAGGATCATATAATAAATAGGTACAGTAGTAAAACGCCGAATAAAACACTTAATAGTACAAAAAACCGCCTCTTAGGTTATAGTAGGCTGAAAACAACCTTTCTATCTAAACTTCTATGTATTCAATGTTGTAAAATTAGTAATAAAGAAAACAGTCAATTCAACTTACCATTTCTAAGAAATCGTAATAACCAGACGGTATGGAGCACATTTTTGTTTCGTTTTATGCAAATCACTTGTTAAAAATGTTAAACTGTTCGGATTAAACGCGTAACACGGTTTCGTTAAATCGCAATGAATAAAGATTTGTACTACACAATTCACATCGTATTAACTTCACTTTTATTCCTACAAACGAATGCAATTGACTAATTAAACGGCGAGAATGAATATTCAACACGACACAGAACGTAGCAAACTCGCCGACAGACGCGAAAGAAGCGTACGAAACGGAATCACAACAATGGTGGCAGAATGCGAGACACACGACAGTCGACAAATTAAAATAAAAAAACTTTGTACTGGTAGGCCGTTTCGCGGAACTCTCCCGACGCGACGTGAAGTAATTAAATCAGCGTTGCCAACATGATATGTGTACACATTGTTAGGTATGTTTCTTTCATCTACACTAGGTTGCACTAGGTGTAGAAAAGTGTATGTCAGTGCAGCTATGCATGAAATAAAAAATACAAGTATGAAGAAAGAAACACCTAATCGAATAATGCACGTCGTTGGACATTTCATATTTCTATAAATACTTTTGTTTTAAACTAATATGTTATAGTTTGTATAATTTCTTGGTAAAGACGTTTTAGGTAAAGATTAGTTCAACAATCAAACAAATAAATAGGATCATAATAAAAATAGGGTTTTTCAATAAGTTTTACTCTAGTTATTGCAGGATTTTAATTTTGCTATGACATTACTCTGGTACGTTCGTCTCAACTCGCCTATCTATACTTCCTTAGCTCTTATTTTAGCACAGAATTAGTGCAGGGTCGTTGAAAAAAGCTATGATCTAAGGGGAAGCTTCAAAATTCACGGATATAAGATAATGGGTATAGAATAGGAATATGGGCAACTGTCAAAAATGCATATGACTACTTAAATCATATCTATATGGCGAGCGCCCTATCTTTTCGCCATGAGAAGCAATTGAAGATAGAGATAGAAATAGAAGTACTGTTGCTGTCGCATGCTTCTAGTATCCCAGTTAGCACAAAATGTCCGTGGGATGTCCATATATGAGCATTTACGTTCCATTTGGGATCGTCGCGGCAAAATGTCCCTCGGACGTTCCAAGGACTGAAATATCCCACGGAAACATCCCTGGGACTTACCGTCAGGGACGTCCCTGTAGAGTATATTAAGAAAATCCTTGGGATGTCCCAAATAGTGAAACAACCCAGGCTAACGTCCCAAGGACTTAAGGACTTGGATATTTAATTCTGGGTAAGGTATTTTCTAAAAAAACAAATATATAATGCACATATGCTCAATCACAATTGACGGTCGAAAATATTGAAAACTATTTTTTAAACCTAAAAATATTGTTATTTTGGAGTGATAATGTTTTTATTAAATAAATATTATATCAGGATTCATTCAACAAAAACAAAGAGTAGAATAAGTATAAAAATGTGGAAACAATCTAGTTTTTAATCGTTTAATCTGATATTCAGTATGTTTGGTATTATGTATACCTAATATTAGAATTACTATTAAAAGTTTTTCTTCTGTGATAAAGCAAACGATTGGTAAACAAATTTTCAAGTTCTGTTTGGGTTCTCAAATATTTTAAATTTGCCGCCGCTTAATAAATGTAACGGACCAAGCAGAGCCCAGAACCAATCCAGGGCAAGGATAAGAAGGAGACTGGAGAAAGAGCAATATGGCTGCGTGCATGTTTTGTTTGGGGTTTGGGTGTTTGGTGTCTTTTTGGTCTGGTGTTTTGTTAAAAGTTAAGTGGTCTTTTACAGATTGATTATTGTATTCTTTTACGCTTCATTATGCCTATTAATTTGTGATGTTCCTTTGAATAAATGATCAGTATTCCTGTAAAGGGTTATTTGAACTTTTGATGCGACATTGACACTGAAGTAGATCCTCAAATACTTATTATACTGAACTTGACCCACATTTCGCCAACCAAGTTGACATCATTGGGAGGTGATAAACAGTTTTAAGCATCTGCCAATGATGCCATGTTGGCCAAGCTCGTGACTGTAATAAACTTTTTGGTATTTGTGAAAATAATTTCATTGTCAATTAGTATTTTATTTTGAATCCAGTTGGATGTAGGTTTTATATCTGGTATGCTATTAGAGCATGTCCTTGTCAGGTCCTAATATTGTCCAAACACGACCTGAAAGGACGTTGTTGGGACGTGACAGGGATATCCTGAACAGTCCCAAACGGCTTGCGCTGGGACGTCCCTACTTTGTTTTGGGATGTCCCTGGGATGTTTCAAATGTTCTGGCTTGATGTTTTTGGGACGTCCCAGGAACAGCCTTGTGTTATCTGGGATGTTTGTTATGAGCAGGCTCAAAATTTGAAACCTTTGAATTATAATTGGATACACACGATATCGCTTTTTGCGTTGTTTCCTAGATTTTCATAATAATTAAAGTGGCAACATAAATAACAAGATTTTGGTTGATAGTACAGAATCGGCAAACAGAAATCTTGATAAAATTTGAAAATTTTAGATAAATGCTAATTTTTTAGGTTAGCTGTGACGTCACCCATCCAACAACACAAAACACAAATCTACAAACAAACAAACAACAAAACAACAGAAAAATGGCGACTTCAAGGCTTCAAGTTCGCCAATAAGCTTGTCTCAAGCATAATGCCAAATCCCGACCAATTGTGTCGCAGTATAAACTGTCTTGCGCATTACCACGCTACAATAGTTTGACTCTGAGACAGAGATATATCACTCTGAACCATCATAACTGTCTTAAAAAGACAGTAACGACAGTGTGTCTCTAGTATATTTTGGTCTGTCAAAAACCCACACTCCATATTGGTGTACACTAGACGTTTAACAGTATTTTTTAGTTATTTTAGTTGGTACTTGAGGTGCAAGACTGAAAACGATAAATTAGAGTAAGGTAATCACTGTCACCATTCCTTCGTCACTCTCCACAATACAGGGTGAATCTTAGAGTAGCGGCCATATTTTTGGGGTTAATAGTACTAGTCGTCATGAACATGAATCCGAATTTTTTTTTTGTAGGTTGTAAAATGGCCGAGTTATGAATTTTTTAAAAAAATTTGCGATTCAAGTTTCCTGTAATTCCAGCGCCGCTGGGCAAGCACTAACTGCATTACGTGTGACCGGTCTACAGTGTTGCCAAGTGTAGATGATATAAAACTCTCGCTAGCGCATTCCACTGGCGGGGTACCCAAATTCAAATAAAAAGGGTTTAAACAATATTCATTTTTCATAGCGCGTTAAAAAAAAAAAATTGCAGTTTTGTGTTCCCATAGTGAACCGTGTCTCCTCCTATAAATATGGCCGCCACTCTAAGATTCACCCTGTATAGTTCTTGGCTAAATTACCTCTACAGGTAAACCTTAGAAGAAGAAGAATAAGAAGATAAAAGAGGAAAGAAATATAATTGATTAACTATACTGTCATCTGGCAATTTGGTCAATTTGATTCGTACGGTCTTTATTGGCGAATCAGAATTGGCACATGCCAGTACTGTAGTTACTCATAACGGTTCTATTACTTTATTCCTAATCATGATAATCAAATAAGAAGGAGAAGAAGGAGGAGGAGGATGAGGATGAGAAGATGAGGAAGAAGAAGAGGGAGAAGAAGAGGAAGAAGAAGAAGAAGTCACTGGTCGGTTTTAATATCAAACACATTGCGCTGCTAGCTAGATCTGCGTGTTTTTGTTTTGAGTTTCATAATATTGGTTTACAAAAATAGCTAAAAGTTGATGAAACCGAAGAGTTATAATGCATTTCTGAATACCATTATGAGACACTTTACTCTCACTATATTTCCTAAATTTGCAACAGTTAACAGTTAAGTAATTAGTTCAATAATTTCCATTATACCATTCACTTTCTTTAATTTCCTGTAATTTGTTTTTGTAAATTGCCCTTTCTATGGTTCGCGCGGCTGATTCGTATTGCACTTATCGTGTCGCTTCTACCCCTGCCAAATCTGTGCCACCTTGATATTTTTAAATACGCTAATCGTTCCTTTTATGCTCTATGGTTAATAGTTTCTTTTATGTTCTGTGACTGGCTAATAAGCACGCTTGTTGATTCTTGATTCTTATTTGTTTGTCTCTATTCTTGTGTTGGTACAACTGCAACGTGTGGAAGTGTGGAAGTGTTGTGATTATTTTTTAATGATAATTATTAGTTTCTTTATAGTTTTTTTAGTATTATTGTGTTATAAGCTGCAGGGGTAAGACACTTTTTATATACCCACCCCATAATATAAAAACGTAGATATTGCGGTTTTTAAAATAACAACAATATAGGTGTTATTTAGGTATATCTAACCTAATTTGTATAGAGGCCGACTGGCCGTTCATATTATTATTATAGTCCCATTTAAGGGGTTAATGGCTAATCTCCAATATAATTGGTACCATCTGCAACCTTAATTCAGGATTATTAAATTATAATTACGATATTGGGACTGATTTTGCATTTGGATAAAAAAAACTTTTATATAAATTTTATTATCAGATATGATTTCTGTTGAGTGCACGTGTGAAATGGGACAAGATTTTAATCTCGGATACATAAGGAAATGCACAGTGGCAGCAGCAGATAGAAATGTAATACGTTTTAATTATGGACATAAATAATGGGAATTTTAGTCGGATCAAAAGCGGCATGCAATAAAATAAATTATATACCCGCAGCAATTAATTGGAAAAATCTGCAATAAAAGTCGGCGTTAGATAACTCCCTCATTTTTAAATCAGTATCCACGGCAGCCAGCGAGAATGTCCCGTTAAAATTCTCTTCCTTTTAAGCCCCATTTTATTAATATGAAAATAATTTTTAACAATACACGAGTAGCTGTTAAATCTCTACAAGGAAAATTAACCTACATCCAGGAAACTTATCGACGCATCATTATAGTTATGTCCAAGTCAAATATGGGTTTATTGTATATTATTACGTTTTCATTTGGTAAATGCCGATAATATGTTGTTTGTCTCGTTTTTTGTGAGAAATGGAAGGTATAGTATTACAAATGTAGGTTGTGTGTGTCATGAAGTATGTTTTTTAACCACGGCGTTAAATATGTATACAAATACAGGCTGTTCCTCGGGCAGGTCATTAAAGAGCAGGATGTTTCGATTTCCATTTAAATGAGCCTACTCATGCAAATTCTCTCAAAAATTTATTTTTTTAAATTATATAAGTACTAGACACGAGACTAGACACAAATTTTTCGTGACATTTTGATGCATCGTTGAAATAGTTATTTGTGTAACTAGTGCAAAAAGTGTATATTTGTTGCATGATGAGGCATGAGGTTTGCAGCACGAGCGAAGCGAGAGCTGCAATCATGAGTGCAACAAATACACTTTTTGCAAGTGTTGCACACAACATTTTTTCTACGATCGAATTAGATTGATTTTTTTTTAAATTTAACTGAACAGAATATCAAATGTCAAACACCAAATTGACAACTAGAGAAATTGTCACTGTCAAGTGTCAAATGCCATCTATGTAAATACTTTTGTTGCCTAGTAACAAACTTACTTTTTACCGAGCTTTTTACACTATAAATAGTGCAGAAAGTTAATACTTTTTACTCTCGTTTTTACTCGACTTTTTATCTACGCTCGTTATGTAATGACAGTAAATATGACACTTATTTCAATGTCATAATGACGTTGTTTATAGCACTAGTGCGATATATAGGTATTTATCGCACGCATTTTATAAAAAATGCACTCAAACCATTGGTTGCTAAGGAGATATCAACAAACAGCTATTGTTATTCCCTTAGTTATTACTTACTTGTAGATACTGTGTGGTGTTCTCAATAAATAATATTAATTGATTAGTAATTTTTTATGTCTAAAAGAATTAAAAAAGTCAAGCGTAGATAAAATCTTGTAGTATATTATAAGTGCCATATGAGGTATTTTATAGCACTCCTCTGTTTACAAAACTCACCTTCGGTTCGTTTTGTAAACTAGACGCGTGCTCTAGAATACCTCATATGGCACTTATTATATAAATAACTATTATACGAATGTAGAAAAAAGGAATTTAGAGCATTTATTCAACTATAAAAAATTAATTACTTATGACAACGAAATCCCAAATGGCGATACAATTTTTTTAGATATACGGGTGGTCCAGTTTATAATAGCAGGACTTTACCAGGAGCTAGTTCAGCGTAAAATAAAGACATTTTGTCCTATAAACTATGGTCGAATTCTGCTTCGTTTAAGATCTACAGGGTGTTAAAGATGGAATTTTTTTTAGAATAATTGGCCATAACGCTAATAACAAAAGATAGCTCTTTGAAATTTAGCATAGAGAGGTTGTTTTACATTTTTTATCGGATAGTGGTTGCAATTTTTTTTATCAAGAATACAGTGGCGTGCGTACGGGCTAGTCAAAAATTATTTATTATTTATTATTAAAAACGCTGTATAATTAAATATTTTTTTTAAAAGTCGGATCTAATTTTATTTCCATATTGATTACTGCATGAAATAGAAAATAAATTAGTTTTTTAGCAAAGATTTCGTCCGTAGCTCCACTATACTGTTAGAAGTACGAAAAAATGCTAAATATACGAGTACAAAGTACAAAGTTGCTCTAATTTGTAAGCTGCATGTTGTCAAATTATTTTGAAAGATGGCGGACTTCCGCAAACAATTTTTCATATAATTGTTCAAACAGATACTCCAATACATATTAATATTTTTATATTTATTTATTTACACCAATCTGTTATTTTCGTAACTTGCGTGACTTCAGCAATTAATAAGATACGCATATTTTAGCTAAAATACTTCTTCCTGCACCATCCCAAGTTTTTATTCGCTTTTTTTACCAAATTTTACCTTTTTTAACATTTATTTTGATGCGGTTATCAAGCCAACTGGCAATGACGTAAATAATTAATTTATTCATGACAATTTCCTGCATAATTTACTAATTTAATTATTTTTTATAAAGAACAAAACCGATAACAAAACGGAATATGGTCTATGTGAACTGAAAGAAAGGTGGAGCTTTTATTACTAATTAACCGGTTAATGACATTTCAGCTGAAGGTGTTCCCCAAAAATACGTTTCCGATGTCGCATCTGGTCACAATATACGTAATAGCGCAAAAAGTGTGGGTCATTATAGTAGACTTATATCGTAGGTTGAAAAAATCGCACAAAAAATATTGTTTAAAAATTAATAATTACATTGTACGTTGTCTCTGCAGAGCGAAATACGCAATACGGCAAAACTTACTAAATAATAATGCGCCGGCCTCACCCATTACTGCGGTCACCAGTTGCTGTGGGATTAAGTAACGCATGTTATTGGGGTACGGGGTTGGCGCCCATGTCGGTTGTGCGTAGAACTGTTTTTGTGTTAATTGTTATTATTTAGTGTAGTCTGTACTGGTTCATACTTGTGATTTGTTTAATGTTCATAATATAAATTGTAATTTGTTGTTTTTTGTATAATGAATTATTGAACTTGATCCAAAATTAATCGTCAATATTTAGTAACAACTGAAGCCGGCCCTGTCTCTTTCTCGATATCATTCAAACTGGGCGGATCGTGTCATTTTTTTCATGAGAAAAATCAGGCGTTGTGTATAAAGGAGTGTCTAAGAAAAAAAAATTAGATAAAAGCCTTTTTTCGACCACGACTGTATCACGTTTAAGCAAGATCTGTATCTCATGATAAGCTAGCCAGGTGTCAACGATGGAGCTGGAATTGTGCGCAGCAAATTATCTTCTGTGAAACATAAAATCATATTGATTTTGCTTAATCTAGAAATTAACAACTAACTATTTTTATTGTAATTTATATTATTACCCCACATCAAAATTTTAATGATCGCAATTGGGTCTATAATGCTTAGAATAAATTATCGTTTATGGCGTGGAGGTATGTTACATTAATTTGTAACGAACCTGTTCTATACACAATGTGTTATGTAATTTATATGTTTACATGGCACAGTAATTTATTTTTGCTCAAACTAATAACCCGGAACTTATTTCGTATTACGCATACAAAAAACCGTAATAGACCGGGAGTAAAACTGAATTATCCGTTTCGGTTTTTTCATTTATTTATTTCACAGTTCAAATTGAAGGTGACCATTGTCGGACCCCCGGGCTCGCAAATAATTTACCGTTTCGCGCCAGTCATTCGTCAGGGAATAAGGACGTCAGTGACATTTTTAACACATCTACTGGCGCATGTATGATGACGTGTTATATTTCGTAGCCACACTAATAAATTCTTCGAAAAAGTTTGCCTACCTAAAGTATGCACTAGTTACATCGGTAGATGTAACAATGGGAAGTTTTAGTGAAAAACGCCTGAATATTACCACTACTAAGTACCACTAATAAATCTACTAATTCTACTAATTTATTTTTATATTAAAAACATTTATTATTAGATAAAAATTAAAGAAATATTTTTCATCACGCCTCGAGCCGATTCTGGTTTTCAGACATCAGATCCGGTCTCTAAATAGTTTATATAGATTTTTTTTTCTAATTTTTTATTTTAGTTATTATTCAGCACTACACCTTCAATTCATTTGTATGCGATGTAATTAAACGTTATTAACCGATAAAAAAACTGTAGATTTGTTTTTGCAGCCGGTGCTCAGCATTACTACTTCCACGGCTATGGAACCAACCTTAGCAAATCAAAGGAGATCATCATAGACTTTCTCCTATCGCCTACGGTATTCATTGTGTGTTATTATTCTACACTATTTGATTCTATTTTCATGCTAAGCCTAGACTAGTACGCTGGACATCTCATTAATTTTTCATAAAAACATGGGCGTCGCAAGTGTGCTTATACCTATTTGAAATAATAAGGAAGTCTTGACCTTATTTTTTTTTCGTCATTAAGTTTTTGTTAATATTTAGATAAACCGTAAATTAGCATTAGTTATGCGTACTTGACGTGTTTGTAAGACTCTGATGGGTAATTGTGTAATTCGGGGCCTGCAGTTCCGTGTTAATTATCTGGGTTTTGCCAAAGAAAATATGAGAAATTTGAAATGTCGAAAGAAGGTGTTACGCATTAAAAATATTTATTTTTACGCCTTGATGGCTACTAGATACTTATTATTCAGCTTATTGTCAGTTTATGTAAATTTAAAAAATATATCCAGGCGGGCAACGCCAAAAAATTTCACATAACCAGCAAAAAATGGATATCTTTAAAATTACTTTAATAGAAAAAATTACCTTATCATGACAAGTCCTGAATATTTATTTTTAACAGCGTTGGACTCCTCTTGATTGAAATTCAACGCGGTTTGTTCTTAAGTGCCGCAGAGGCGAACGTGCAATAGAAAACAACCATATAGTTTGTTTACCTACACCAACTGATAGCGATCAATCGCCTTATTTTAAAATAGTGAAATTTGTTTTTATTGATACAATTTCTAATTTCAGTGCTACTTACTATGTGGCGTAGGTAATAATATGTTTGCATATACGCTAAACTAGTTACATAAATAAATACAGAAAAATATACTCCTGAATTGATTAAAATAATTAAATTGCATAGGTATACCATAAACACCCAATATACATTAGAGTAGCAAGAGGAGTTATGTTCCCTATCTTTTTTTTTATTTTTAATACGATACGATAAATGATAGGAATCTTAATTTGGTTAAAAAGTATGTGGAAGCAATCACAGCGCCATTTGCATTGAATTCCGCATCATCCCACTGGTTTCTAAATCATGCCGGGATACGTGGCGTTAAAATGATTTAAATGCCAATAAAAGTTGCACACAACAGTGAAAATGGTAAGTTATATCTGTGCGATAAATACCGAATTAAAATTCCTTAATGCATGAGATATTAACATGGAAAAAGAAAATGTATGTATATAGTATGTATAGCTACAACAGGTTAGCGTGATATTTGTAAACTGCTGCTTAAAAGTAAAACGGATTTTACAAAAAAAAAAAAAGAAAAATGAGAAATAAACTGCAATAAACTGTTGTGTGTAGAAACTAGTTTTATTCATTCTAAAAACTCTAAAACTAAACTTTTAAAAAATGTGAATATACAGGGTGTTTACATAGGTATCTAAATTAAAAAATTCAAGAGGCTTGTAACGAAGTAATTTTTCCAGTCAAAGAATGTCCGTTTTTGCTTTAAATATTACCGTCACTTGAGTACACCCTGCCGCCGTTTTTTTTAGTTAGTCCTGTTTTAGTTAAATTAGTATTGAGTTGTAAAAAACCCGGTAAACAAGCAGTCAAGTAATTAATTGATTAATTTTCGATAATCCCCCGTATAAGTAAAATCCGCGAATTATTATAAATAATGACCGAATCGGAAACAAAAATCATTAGTTACTAAAACTAAAAATATTAATTCCTATCCGTTTTAATCCGTTTCTTTTTGCAAGAAGAAGTCTAGAAATTGCAAGTAATCCATTTCCGGTTATTGATGCTACGAGTCAATGTTGCTATTTACATAATACGCTCGATAAAACGCCGCAGGAATGTGCAGTCCGAATCAGTTGAAGATCAGTTCAAAATCAATCCGAAGCAGTCACCGTTTTCACTTCCGTCCGTAACCGCTGCTCCGAATTATAGTAATTAATTTTTTTGATAATAATCTTGGTAAGAATACACAGTGGTCCACTACTATCCGTCCATACCGCCTTCAGTTAAGTATAGATATTCAGAGATCTTCTCGTAGATCTTATTGTTCGTGAGTACACCGCTGTATAATACTATTAAATCAAACTAGAACTAATTAGAAATTCCTCCGTTGGTCTTTTGTTTCATAAAATATGCATCGGCTAGTTAGATTTGCTCGCTCGGGCAATCTTTAAGGCTTCAGACATAAAGTTTTACCGGAAAACTTAACTTAAAACTTAAAATAGTCATTGGTAAATTATAATAGGTCTGTTCCAGCAGGCATAAGAACTGTCTCGAACTAGTTCGGAATTTAACTGAGCATGCGCAGTAGCAGATAGGCAACACTTATCGGTCTCTGCTCATGCTCAGTAAAATCCCGAACTGGTTCCGGACTAGTCCTTATGCTGCTGGAACAGACCTAATAGCTCTACGTTTGTGGCAGTAGTTCGCCGTATTGTAAAACCCTCTGTATAGACAAGAATATCAATAGTTAATCGACTGCCCGCCTATATCCTGTCGGAAATTCCGTTTGCTTGCCGTCCGAAATCGTTGCAAGCCGCGAAAACAGACACCGGTTATCAAAACTCACCGTCTGCCGAAATAAAGTCATATTCACGCGTATATACTCTTGATTTCCAGCCCGCATATTTCTTATCATTATCAAATTTGTACACACTCGTCTGCAAAGTCGCTGAAATATCCTATTTATTGATTTGTTCGTTACTGTTTTAATAAATAGGAAATGTTGGTCTACATAGGTAAAATTCACGAGTTATTATTTCAGTTATTTATTTCTAATTAACCCGTTTGATAAATTGTCCAAGTCCAGTTGACAAGACAATCATTTTAAGACCCCTGGACAAATAACTGTATGTATTAAATAATTTTATTTTTATCATATAACTCATTTATTTTATTACATATGTAATATATTTGAAACCAGGACAGTAAGGGGAATCTAAATATGTAAAAAAATATAGGGTGTTCCTTGAAAAAAATACACTCTGTATATTTGACGTTTTATATCAAATGTGACGACAAGGCTAAATTCTACATAAAAATTACAAACATATAAGACCGGTATAGATCGAATTGCTCAAAAAGTGTAGAATTAACAGAGGGTTCACATTTATAGTGACACCCCTGTACATCACCGTAATAAAGAAAATGATATATTCAAAAATATGAAAATCCAATATGGTGCCCATAAGGAAAAATAAAGTTGACTGTTGTTTCTCTGCCATCTTAGACGTGATGGCAAATACAATGGCATATGCGGATTCCTCGAGGGATTCCTCGAAAAAAAAAAACTACCCTAAGAATGTCTTTGTTTAAAATACGTGGGTTTATTGGTTTTTAGTTTAAAAATTAAAAACGATTTTAGGTTTTTTTTCTAATATCTTTAAAACTAAAAAACAATAGATCACATGTCTTTTCAGATTATTAATCAGCATAGAAATGTGCAGCTTTGCTTTAGTTTAATCGACTTCGTATCTCTTAAGATAAGCGAGATCCCCCTGCTGGGGGCACCCTCTATTAATTAGTTAAATATTATTTTGTTTCGAAAATTTAATTTCAAAATTTTATTATACTTATAAACGGTGCATTGTTGAGCCCGATATATCAACAGGTCGCTGTCGATCCCACCCTTTAAAACAGCAAATAGAGCAGTAAATTTTATCGCATTTTTTATCATTTTTTAAGTACTCAAGGGCATTCAAATTATATGCACCGTTACTGAACCCAACGTTGTTACTATATCGTTGGTGGATGAAATCAATTTTGCCTGTAAGAGTTGCTGCGTACGTGGGAGAACTAACCGAGATATACACGAAGATGGGAATAGTACGTTGTTGAGCCTTCCTTAAAATTTGCGCACTGTGTCCTAAGACCATATTTAACCAAATGTTGGTGGTATACACCTCGATATGTTGTTGAGCCCGAAGTGTAATTTTGAGCTTCACAATGACCGTTTATATACCGGGTGTAAACGAATAGTGGGCCACCCCTGTAACTTCCTCGTTTTTAAAGATATCGGGATAGAATTTTGTAAGGTGAAATTAGGTAAAATTTCCAACTTTTTGAGACCTATCCGCCATATTTGTCACTTCCGGTTTCACCGGAAATGGCCTCAATAATCTTTTCTAAATGGACCACCCTGTATGTTTTTACATTTTTGAAATAAAGATCACATTTTGGATACATTTATACTATTTTGAACAATTTATACAGGGTTGCACGAAAAATAATTCAAATTTTAGTTGTCAATCTAGATGGCTGCGAATATGTTAAAATTATTTTTGTTCCGATGTAATTCATATAAAAAATACAAAAACGTCAATATGTCTAATAATACATTATACAGGGTGCTCCAAGCTAATTAATATCACATTTTTCAAAATAACTCTTTTTTTTTAATATTATGATATGGGCCACCAGGATATGCAGGAAGCTAATATTTTATGATATGCAATAAGAATGAGTCAGAGGTCCTTTCTGATTAACACAAATATACAGGGTTGATCAAAATTTAATTGAACTTCGATATAAATCATAAATTTCTTAAGAAAAAATTGTCATTCCTGTCGGTAACGATTACACATTACGGAACTAATGATACCGTTTAACCCCTACTAAATAGAGCTTTCTGAATATCCGGGTGGCCCATATCATAATATTAAAAAAAAGAGTTATTTTGAAAAATGTGATATTAATGAGTTTAGAGCACCCTGTATGATGTATTATTTCATATATTGACGTTTTCGTATTTTTATATGAATTACATTGGAACAATAATAATTTTAACATATTCGCAGCCATCTAGGTTGACAACTAAAATTCGAATTATTTTTCTTGCAACCCTGTATAAATTGTTCAAAATAGTATAAACGTATCCAAAATGTGATCTTTATTTCAAAAATGTAAAAACATAACAGGGTCGTCCATTTAGAAAAGACTATTGGGGCCACTTCCGGTAAAACCGGAAGTGACAAATATGGCGGATAGGTCTCAGAAAGTTAGAAATGTTACATAATTTCACCAAACAAAATTCTATCCTGATACCTTTAAAAACGAGGAAGTTACAGGCCTAGTATTCGTTTACACCCGGTATATATTGAACGGGCTCAACAAAGTCAGTTTAAACTCTATATATACTGCTTTTTGATATAAAAAAAGTGTACTTATGTTAATAAAGTTCCTTCTGTTATTTGAGTCCAAACACCAAAATTTTTTTTTCAATTTTCCCCAAAATGTATTCTATGTAGTCTTCAGAATCATGACAAATATTAGTCCAATAAGAATAGGTATCTATGGCTTTCCTAAATTTCACCAGACCCTTTCGTTTCCTTATTTCTTAATTAACTTAATTGTAAAATACTATCAAAAATCGAAATGTTTAACGGCGTTCAAACTAATTTTTACTTCACTTTAAATTTAATCACCGAGCCACATACCTACAATACATTATTATCTAATGAAGATTTTTGTAATGTGAAAAAACGCAAATAAACATAAAATTGTAGAAACTTTACTAGCGCGAAGCAATATTGCTATTGCTACAATTATCGGTCAGTAATATCTTATCGATTTTGCAATTTAGTACGTACCTATAATTTCATCTTGCGAAATGGAAGCTGAAGATGTATAAATACCTAACTAGTTTATCAAATATCAAAGTTCGATCGTACGACTACGAGTTATTGGAAAAATGTTGTATAACGATTTAAAAATAAAAAAATATTGCAGACGAGAAAGTGCGAAGCCTATTATTAATTACTTACCGATAGTACTAAATACTGCCAGTACTTAAAATATGTTAGTATCGATTACGATGTATTGGCTAATCATCGTTATTAAATATGAAATATTTTATTGACATAATAATATATTTGAAAACTGAAATACGCACCGTAATGGTGACAGATCTTTTTCAAGTTTTTTAAACCGCTTTTGTAAAACTGATTAAAGCAGTGTCAAAATCCTAAACGTTTTTTTGTTTCCAGATTTTGCCATGGGCTGACCAACTCTGCTAGGATAACCAACAGGTAATGAAATCACAAAGTTTACATAACGAACATTTTACAAAAGTTTCTTAATTCATTATTAATAACTTATTTAAAACATAAATTAACTCGACTTATACAATATTGTCTAATATATTCGCATATCTGATTTAATTAACATTTTATGGTCGGTTATTAACAATTTACGACGAATTATGAAACAATGTTGTGGAATTCTCGGCAAGTACGCCTTAAAATGCATTAGCGAAAAATCGTAGTTTTACTATAGACACAAACGTTTTACATACCTATAGAATTATCGCTGTTATTAATTACTCATGAATGACAGCAAAAATGCGTAGCTGACACAGAAACATGGTACAGATGACGATGCCTAAAAAGCTTTGCGGAGGTTGCTTTATCTGGTGACAAATGGCTCGACTTTCTATCACCTGAGATAGCAAGGATCGGTCCTGCGAGCCTCGATTGTTCTAAGTCGCCCGATTGCGTAATTATCGTTGAGAACTTAATTTGTAAACGTGACAAAGCGAGTGAAAATAAAAAAGTTTCGTCGGGCAAGGCGCTCCACAAGGGCCAATATTAGGACCATTTCTGCGATAATATGTTGGAGGCGTGACAAATTTCCATTAAATATACTTTAAATGCAACTTTGTGAAATTCATACATTTGTAGCCCACCAAAATATGCGGAATAAATACATAGAAAAACATTTTTTTATTTCGGATGCTAATACATTAAAATATGAAAATTAAAAACGAAACAAAATATCTCGAAGGATTAATGTCTCGATTAATGTCCACTATTCTCTGCTTTAATGCATGATATAAATACAGACTCCTAATTTAATGAGATATAATCTTACTCTTTAGGATGTGTCAACCCACCAAATGTGGCTTCTGGTGTTCCTTTGTATAGGCACTTGTCACGTGGGCGCTAAAATTATTAATAATCCGTGTTTTACATATTTAATAATTTTCTAACGGCGTTTTTGGTTTAACCGGAGCATGTTTGAATTCCTGTAATAACACTAATACTCCGCTACAAAAATGAATTAAGTTTTTGTAATAATAAATGTATATACCGGGTGTAAACGAATAGTGGGCCACCCCTGTAACTTCCTCTTTTTAAAGACATCGGGATAAAATTTTGTAAGGTGAAATTAGGTAAGATTTCCAACTTTTTGAGACTTATCCGCCATATTTGTCACTTCCGGTTTCACCGGAAATGACCCCAATAGTCTTTTCTAAATGAACCACCCTGTATGTTTTTACGTATTTAAATAAAGATCACATTCTGAATACATTTACACTATTTTGAACAATTTATACAGGGTTGCACGAAAAATAATTAGAATTTTAGTTGTCAATCTAGATGGCTGCGAATATGTTAAAATTATTTTTGTTCCAATATAATTCATATAAAAAATACGAAAACGTCAATATGTCCAATAATACAATATCATATAGGGTGCTCTAAACTCATTAAAATCGCATTTTTTTAAATAATTCTTTTATTTATATTATGATAAGTATGGGCCACTAGGATATTCAGAAAGCTCTATTTAGTAGAGGTTAAACGGTACCAAAAGTTCCGTACTGTATAATCGTTACCGGCAGGAAGAAATTTATGATTTATATCATAAAATATTAACACAAATATACAGGGTTGATTAAAATTTAATTGTAGTTAGATATAAATCGTAAATTTCTTAATAAAAATTGTCATTCCTGCCGGTAACGATTACACATTACGGAACTTTTGGTACCGTTTAACCCCTACTAAATAGAGCTCTCTGAATATCCGGGTGGCCCATATCATAATATTAAAAAAAAAGAGTTATTTTGAAAAATGTGATTTTAATGAGTTTAGAGCACCCTGTATGATGTATTATTGGACATATTGTCGTTTTCGTATTTTTTGTATGAATTACATTGGAACAAAAATAATTTTAACATATTCGCAGCCATCTAGATTGATAACTAATATTCGAATTATTTTTCGTGCTACCCTGTATAAATTTTTCAAAATAGCATAAATGTATCCAAAATTTGATCTTTATTTCTAAAATCTAAAAACATACAGAGTGGTCCATTTAGAAAAGACTATTGGGGTCATTTCCAGTGAAACCGGAACTGACAAATATGGCGGATAAGTCACAAAAAGTTGGAAATCTTACCTAATTTCACCATACAAAATTTTATCCCGATATCTTTAAAAACGAGGAAGTTACAGGGGTGGCCCATTATTCGTTTACACCCGGTATATATAAAAATATACGGAAGAGTAAATTGTTTCTGCGTCAAAATCTATTTAAATAAATTCTCGTGTTCGTAAGAACGAAGTACACATTTAATATACTTTCCCACTATTATTGTATAAGCATAATCATTGAACTAGATCAATTAGAATATTATTAATAATTAAAGAATAACATGGTTAGTAGTGGCTAGTTAATCTAGTATATTAAATTAAAATATAAATTAGTTTCTTATTATTATTACTATTAAGATCTTAATCTTCGATAGTTATTGAGAAATGCTCTACAAATATTATTTTTCTTGTTTTCCTCTCAGTGAATTGTGACCAATCTGTGTCGGACGTTAATTAAATTATTAATTTGATGAATGCCTTTACTTAAAGAAAATTCATAACCCCGAACGAAATAAAGCTTTAGTTTCTTGCTTTGGTATAAAATGAAACTTTAATTTCGTACAATTTTCACAAACGCCTGTGAATAAATTTTACAATATACAGGGTGTGTCAGGTTATGTTTGCGCCGTTCCTAATTTTGTTATTTTTGGAGTTCCGAAACTAGCAAACTAATGTAGATTTTTTCTCTAAATAAAACAATAAATACCATTTTGTGTTCTAAGATTCTTTTCTTGAAACCTCTTCTAGTCTGTCCTATATTTTTTTCTTTTAATTAATTTACATCTCTGAATGATACTAAAACGGGAAAAAAATTTTGACATACCTAGGAGAAGTTTTAAAAATAAAATAAAACATTTCTGTTTCAACGAGTATTTTTGTTTAGAAAATAAGGGATTCCACCAACTTCCTGTCCAAATATGAAGCTTACTTTTACTTTTCTAAATTTGCTCAGACAGTTATAACTACTTTAATAATTTACGAGTCCTGGTAGTTTATTACTTAATTATCTATAGTTAAGTTTGTTCTGAATTCGCTAATTGATGTAGACAGCTAATAAAAAAGCAGTGCCAAAATTTTACGACTTCCTGAAAGATATTACAACGATTTGAATATCTGTAATTCAGCGTTGATCTGCCAGACAACATACGGTTTGTTTTGAAACAATAAAACAGCACCTGGTTTATACATTTGAATCAGTTAGATTTATCTTGAGAAGAAACTCGAACGATTATAATTAAGTTCGATTTAGGACTATATTCGGAGTAGGTATATTCTAAATATATTACAAATTTGTAGACCTCCCTCGTAGTCGGGAAGAAAACTTTCTATAGTACTTAGCATATTATCAGTGTTTTCATCAGCAATTACTATGGTTAATCTAGTTTAGAAAATTGAAATCGCTGCGAGATACATAACTATCAAGAATTACTTACCTACCTGCAAGGATAAAAACTCACGTTGTTCAGATTTAATTTGAATTACAGAAGTACATAATCCATCATATTTATATGAGTGTTACGCTTTGGAAACGATTTAATTCGAAACTTATTATTTTAGTTCTTGTGTGCGAAATACCTGCCACTCTATGCGCTGAAAGCATGCGGTGGTGTTAACGCACTTGGATAGTAATTTAATTCATCAATTTCACCATCTCCATAAACAGGATAATTTATTTATAATTTTTTAATCCGGGTCTAGTCCTGCAGGTCAGGCAAGCCTTCAATGTAATCGCACAAAACAGTGTCCAAATCTGCTGGGTAAAGGAACACGATGCAAATCAAGAAAATGAGGAAGCGACTGTTTTGCCCCGTAAGGATTCTGGAATTCATACTGGAGGATTTCTGACCCAGTTTGACCAACATAAATGGCATAGGAATCTCTTCGTTACTCTTATCTTGCAATCCATAATCTACTACTGTTTTTGGGGTTTCATCCAATATTAGTAATTTTTTTGGACATAGCTCCATAAAGTAGCTAAATCGGACCTACCAGATACATTAGCATTAAAAACCCCAAGTCACGCCTTCCACCTACAGTTACTATTTGTACCTTTGAAACACTTTCCATAACGCATTCAATTATATTCAACAAGAGGCTGATATTCGATGTTTTTGGATGTGAAACATCATCCTACAAAAATAATACCGTAACAGAAAGCATGAACTCTAACATTTCTAGGCGTACCTGTTTGTTATTGTTGCTAACGCAAATCAATATTGATGATCGTAACAATGGAAATAAAAAAACATTATACATAACAATTCACGTGGATCAAGCCGTGTAATAGCATGAGAGTATACTATTTATATGAATGTCTCTTAACACAACTCTGAAGTATTATTTTATGCTCATAGATATTGATAAGGCAAATTACTGTTTCTGTACGATTCATTAGCGCATTATGTTTTCAGTGTAATAATCTATGTGTGAATAACCGTATGAGTGAATGTGCTAAAAATAAAAATATGGTCCCGTGCAAATCAGCACGCCTCCGCACTTACGATATTATTGAATAATCATAACATTTATCGAGTCATTAAATATTACAATTTTACGAGGTAAGAGGATATTTAATTGCTGATGCTGTTGCATATACAATTACTAAAAATCTTTAATATTGTGATGTCTTTATCTATGGATATGGTGGTTATCAGCTTGCTATTGCTCCAGAGGAAATGATGACGTTTATATTTTTACCACAAGTGACGAAGATTCTTTTCAAGAAGAAACTACTGGGGAAATTCAAGAGGAAACAAACCAAATGTTTAATCAATTCTACCTCTTGGACGATATACTGCGAGTCTTGTTCTAAACGAACAGAAAGTGCGGAGGATTTAAAACTGCGCCCGAATAAAATAATCTAGATAACAAAAATGTAGAAAGCAATTTGTACCGTTAAAAGCGTATCAGTTGCGTTTATTCATATAGTTGTCAAATGTAGGAGACCAGAATAGATCCAAGATAATCAATAAATAATTATGACACGGAAAAGGCTAGTTTGGGGAAACCCGTACTGCGTAGAAAGTTCTGTTTTTTTGGATACGGCTTACACCTGTAGTGGATTCCTACGGAATTGTTGTTCGTTTGATGTACGTAAAAAATGAGACAGTTTCGGCTGGAACTTGCCTAAAGGTGTGAACGCGAAGAGCTCGGTTTAATAAATTTTCGCCTAAACAAACAATTAATTGAGCTATTTAATCTGCCGCAGTAATTATAACGTCTGTTTTTTTTATCTAATAATAGTTGATAGATATTCTAAAAATAACTATAATTACACTTCGTTTAAGTCAAATCCTCAACGGTGTTTCTTACGATAAGTAATTCATCATTTACTAACATAGATCCAATTGATTATATTACGAGTACTAGACTTTTTGCGTTTTATTTCCAACTAATATTCGTGTTATGCATTTTGGAGGAAACGAGGATGACTGATGATTGATCATTTTGCTTTTGTGATTCGATGTACAAACGTTGTAAATCCATTTTGATTTGTATCTAAATTCATATGGGATTCAAATATTCGATCATCGTCAGCGATAAATTAGAATGGATAGGTACCGTGTATGTATATACAAATCGCTGGATGTTTTCGAAATGTGACACAAAAAATTGGGAACAAATTCTTATAAAGTAAAAAAAAAGTAGCTAATAGTGGACTCAACCGTTAAAACAATAATAGTAAAAGTTATGGTCCATTCTAAGGCTATTCGAATTTTGATGCAATTTCTTCATCTGAAGATGAAAATTTATAGTCAACTTGAAACGGAATAGCATTTGTATGTGTCGATAGTGTCATGTATTTTAATAGTAAAATTAAATTCAATACTTTAAAAGAAAAATAGAAAAATAAATAATAAAAAAATTGTTCATATAGAACTTCACTCTGAATAAAGGCAACAAATAACTTACTTAAAAAAAATAAAGGTTTAAACATATAGCTTTAAAGGATACCACTCCGAAGGAACTCATCTTCGTTGCAGAAACACCTGTTACAGGATAGCAGGAAGACGGTTCACCGCATGTGGCTCGTACCACCTAAAACAGTAAATCAAAACCACAAAATAGATAAATAAAATAACATTACCCAGCAGAAAAGTAATATTAATCAAGTCAATTCACTAATGTCAAACAAGCAGTGATTTATAAAGAATGAGCAAAGTTGTAATTTTATCTAGCGAAAAGTCTAACGTAGAAAAACGTAGCATTAATACTTGGTATTAATTAAGATTTAATTTTATGTAAAGCTGATCGTCTATGCCACAAAGATAGACACATTGTAAATTAAAACTGTAGAAAGGTATAGTGAAGTGAAATTTAAAAATGTAGTGCTTCATCGTAGCCAAGAACGGCAAGTGAATTTGTGTTTTAACGAAATATGACATATGGATATGTATAGATCGGTTATGAGACCTAGAGTTCAAAAATGATATGATTTCCACAACATGATTACATATAAGAAAAATATTTCAAAAATTACATACCCAAAATGACAGTTTGGCATCTAGTATCCTCATAAGAAAAAAGAATTCAGGATCACCATGGAGACGGGAACCAAAAAGAAAGTTGTTGAAAAACCAGCTCATGAGAGGCGTCACATAAGTGAAGTCGTTCCTGAAAATAAATAAGAAAATTGTGACCAAAGACGAGAAAAAACAGAGGAAAATCACTACTCACCAGCTAAAATTAATAATTTGATCGAAGTAAAACGAGATTATACCCTGGCTACAACAGAAATTAACAAATAGAAGAAAGAAAAATCAGGTACTTACATATTATATAGTTGAGGACTTAGGCACATAAAATAGTCTTGATTAATTGTGCAAAGCACAGAATATCTGGCAAGACAGTTTTTGACCACGGTCATTGAACTTCAGTGAAGGCAGTAGGTTCATAAGTTCGCTAAAACCATAGAACACAAATATCAGATAGACTGCTCATTACTAATAAGATAAGTTAAGGGGGACATTTTCTTTTAAATCATTAAATTAAGGATTTCATTTGTTAGTACATTTTACATAGATCAGTTATAGCAGGCTCTTAGCTTAAGGATTTATTTACCAAATTTTTCGATATAAATGTTGTTAAATGAATAAATGATGTAAATTTGAAAACCATCTATGTCTGGGTTGATAAAACGATAAATTTTGCTCATTCTAACAATCTGAACAGTATCCGTGCTTAGTGAGGGCGACATCTGTAAGTCCTGCTAAAGAACTACACGTATGCCGTATAACCAGTTCTAGTTCAATAATTACAGATCCCTGCACTTCATGCCATACCAACTTTTAAATATAATCACTAGAAAATAAAACAAAACCTATTGAGAACATAATATGCATTTATTAATAAGAATTACATAAGCTAAAGAATACGAAAGGTAAGTTTCCTCCACTTAAAGACCCCAAAAAGACCCTGAAGAGGAAAACAGGAATTACAGAAAACCTGAAAGTAAGTTATTCGCTTCGCACAGTACACACGGTCGTTTATCAATGCAAATAGACTGGTCGCTGTGTGTAAGGCGCAGGTATTAGTATTTTGCATCAGCAGTACGGGTGGACCAAGCCAAAAAAGGTCACAGTTAAAATAAACTAGTAAATAAATTCTAAAATTAATTTAAATTGCTATACTTCCTAAATAAAATAAATACTAAAGACATGCTATTCGAAAACTATTATTTAAACTAACATGCAATAAATATTAATAAATTTATACCACCTGCCTACCTTTTCAACAATTTAAAATAATCAGATATTTATAAAAAAAACTTCCCCATAAAACATCACAAAAATATTTGGCATACAAAGTGGGGCATAGAAAGAAAAAAACCATCGATAAAATAAAATAATTATATTTTACAATAATTTCCCCTATCACTACAAATAAATTGGCGCCCAACGTGGGGCCAAGCAAACGAATACAGGTTAAACAATTAAAATAAATAAAAATATATTTCCCCTACCACTACAATAGATAGTTTGATATCAAAAGGTCCATTTTATGTTGACTTGTGTTTCAATTTCTAAGAAAGCAAAGTCTAAGGTCAGAAGAAGAGAGGTTTTTATTGGAGATACAAAGCGAGGATTTCGGAGGATTTGCTTGTATAATTGACTTGACAACGAATCAATGGGTAGTGAAAATGAAGAAATAATCCGTCTCCGATTGATCTCATTTTGTGTCAAATCCTATAATATACAAATTACAATCAGTTGTTTTGAAAAAAAAAACACTACTTTGATGATAAAAAATGATTGATCCTTTTTAGTAATTAAGTCCACTTTAGAATAGCGTAATTTCATGGAAAGAACACGACGTGGGCACTAAGGAATATTTTAATATTTACATAAATTCCAATTATAAGTTAGTTATTTTAAAGAATTTCAATTATAGCCAATCAAAGCTCGCATTAGAATTCACATCGACATCTCAGCGTTCGCTGATTAATATGTCCACAACAAATATTTAGGACATATAGGCCAATGACGGAAGAACGTTCGGCGTTCTACTAACGTCATAATTTAATACGGATAAATAAAAAACTATGTATATTCATGAACTTGCCTTTTCGTGTCGGCTTATGCTAATGGTGTGTCGCAGCGCTAGACAACTAAAATTCCTACTATTTACGCAACGCACACATTCCTAAATTGTTTATTCTCGTGCATCATGCAGCCGAAGAAGCCCAGATAAACAAATTAAATTGCGTAACGACGAAACTTGTTGATTTGATTTAATTCGGTCGCGTGGGCATATCCGTACGAATATTTGGTAGTTACAGCTTTATGTATGTATGTACATACGAGTGTATATGAACATAAACTATCGCATCCAGTCAATAGCAAGTTGTGTACCTATTGCAAAACAGTTCGTTCTCGAAAGACTTATTTTTTCACTAGCTTTAGCTAGAAAATTTATTGGTTTGAATTTATGTTGACGTTGTCGTTTACAACTTTCGGATGAATAAAAAATGCCAAGACGACTTATTACATCTGCAAGAGATGTACATTCCAATCGCAAATGATTTGTTGAAAGGAGTGAACTTGTGATTGAGCAATTAGGACACATTATGCTTTAGAAATCTTCTTAGACGTTAAAAAATGAGCAAGGAAAGTTGTGCATCAGCTTAAGGCCTTAGGACTGCTGCATATATTAATGACTTTAATTTAAATAACAGCAAACATCAAAATCAGATAACCTTGAAATTTTTATATTCAATACTTCTTATAATAACCGATACATTTTTCATGATAAAATTACTTGTCAATACAGCTATAAATAAATTGACTGAAGCAATAACAAACCGCGCCCATACCAGGAAACCCGGACCGAAACATTTTTTTAAGCAACATTGTTTTTCATTTTTGGAAACCTGATAAAATTCCTGCTGAAATTGTGAATATATTTTTGGCTACGTCTCTGCCAAGGCATGTTCTGTAAATGTTAATTTATTTCTGTTTGATAACTGCCAATACGATTTTTCTTCTATAGCTTTGCACGTGAAAGTTGCATTTATTGATAGGTGAAAAGTACTCCTGCAACGCAGCCTAATTGTTTCGCTTTGCCTGCTACTTTAATATAATATATAATTGATGACTAAACCACGATAATCTTCAAGAGCACCGATTAACAGGTGCAGCTGCAATTTACTATCAGATTGTAGTATCTTTCTGCAAATAATATAACGCGCGGTACTCCAGTACTCCTTATAGGTGCCCATGGTAAAAATGCCGTGCTATCGCCGCATATAATGGGCAAGTAGGTGGCTATTAGGTGCAGCCATTATTTGCTCCGGGAATTATGTCTAAATATTTCAACTTTGCGGTAGATACAGTGGACATAATGCCCTCGAGATGTAATACATAAATCTCTGTATGTTCATAAACCTACATAGTGCTGCGGATCCGGGAATATATTAAAAAATTGCTTAAGATCTTGTCTTGCTCATAAATTACCGTTTCCTGGGTGGAATCTTTCCTAGGTTTTCAACGGGCTTGTACACACGCCGGTGCCTAATTGATCTACACCTAACTCGTGTAACATGCGTTGCGTAACTGGTGTCCGGCAATATCTAATAAATAATTTCATACTCAACGTCATAAAAGATAAATACTGCCTAGAGCTGCGCCATTTTCTTTGACGTTATTAAAAATTTGTCGCGCAAATTATCTTCTACATTTTTTAAACCTGCCAACACCCCAATCGCTTTACTGCTAACAATTTAAAAATAATACAGCGCACATTGGATGCTCACAAAAATTGAAAAAAAAATTTACGATAGGTAATAGTTCGGTATATCTCTCAGGGATCTGTCCTGGAGCCCTTATTTTTTCTTCATTATAGATAATGATTTACTAAACTGAGCTAAAGATATATTATTTTAGCAGTTTTAATAATATGTTTTGGTTGAAATAGCATAAGCATAACTGAGAGGGCTATAGTGCTATGTACGTCAAATATAGGGCTGTTGGATTTATAATAGGCATTCGCTGCGTAACTTTGAACTAAGAGCATTAAGCACGAGGATCTCCCAATTAAATTGGCTGTGCAATAATGGCGAAACAAGTGTATCCTGCATTAGTGCGAGGCCCTGTATATAGACATGGTAGGATTTTAGAAATCACCCATGTGTATTGCATTTCACGGTGGAATCCGATTAGACTGCTGTTTTTGTGTTTCTAGAGAATTAATTTGAAATTCAAATGTTATGTTTGATTTCTAATTGAACAAAATCGTTGTCGTGCCGTACGATGATAATGAGCAATTCAATGTAAATGAATAATTAGCGGTAATGGACGAGAGGGTAATAAAATTAATTGTAGTTGTTTTTCTAAATGGATGCTGTTTAAGGTGTACACATATTTTAGGAGCATAACACAGCTTGTGTGACGGTGTCGTGGTAGTCTTATCAACAACTTAAATAACAAAACAAATACTACCATCTATACATAAAAGAAGGGGCGCCACCAGCTGTTAGCAACCTCGCTGACAGGCTCCCCAGATAATATGAGAGGGTGTCCAAGCGTTTAACTACTTTATAAACAAATAAACTACCTAATCAATTAGTTGTATCGCACAATGTGGGTTGTCTGCCACCTTAAAGTTAAGAGAAAAAACTCCGAGGCCATTTTCTCGCTTCTCCACGAGGAAACCGTCGACCAATAGGATTATAGCGTCTGGAAGCTTTAAAATTACACAACCTAAGAGTAGGTAACCAAATATACACCCTGTGTCCACATGGCCGCGAGAAGAGAAACTAATTGTTAATCTTACCGTAGGTATGCAACCCATTTAACTATAAGAGCGAATGGAGGTATTGCTATTAGGGAATTTTGAAATGGATCAGCTAATATGCCTTGTTGATAATTTCGTGGATATACACTAAGTAGCTATAGTTCTTTTGGTAGTCGCGTTTGGGTTGTAACATTCGCCAAATACTCAGTGGACGTTGGAATCAGTTATTTGATACAAGAAAGTTGATGAGTTCGATACAGACTTTGCGTCACCTAGAGAGAAAAACCTCACAGACCCAATTGAGTTGAGTAGTTGACGTTCCCAAATCTGTTCCACCAGTCGTCTACTATCTTTTGCTAGGCGTCACCAGCATCGATCTTTATCATACCATCTTTCCATTACAACTTAGACTGATGCTTCGACGCCTACTTTCAGAATTCTACTTGCTGGGTAGCTTCGGTATGTCTTGTCCATCTCAAGGGTCCAATTTTGATTGTATCTTTTAACCAGCTCATCTTGCTGTGCCAAATATCGTTTTCAAGTAACCACCTAATATTTTTGCTTTCTAAAACTAGCAGTAGGTTCTCATCTGCTATAGTAATTGTCTGTATCCCAGATTCATAGGTCGGTACTGGACAATCTTTCGTTTTTTCAGATTCAGCTTCCACTTACTTCGACTAAGGTTTTTACTCAGACCAGGATACCATTTGTTGGCCAGCATCACAGCATCACTGATTTCTCTATTTCCCCATATGCTGTGTTCACCAAAAACATCAGATAAGCGATTTTTTTGCTACATCTATGTTGTAGTCATCGCAGAAAGTTGTGAAACGTTGTCCTGTGTTTCAGACAATCCAATCCCTGTTGACGCCGTTTTCTCTTCGTAAATGTTCTATCCTACGTTCTCTGCAGAATTTGAAAGAATCATAAATATAAATATCTTTGTTTTTGCGTAGTCTCATTTGTGAGAATTGGCCAAACACCTAGGTCTGCATCTTTTACGTCACTTCCAGAGCAATATTGAATAAGAGACCAGCGGATCTTTTCCTTCGACTTTGCTTTATACTGAGATTGCTCCTACATTTCATTCTGAATCTGTGCTTTACCCAAATTTTTGCTTTAATAATCTTATCAGCTTATTTGGGTTCTTAAGAGCATTTAGCTTTCTAGAAGCTTTTAGAGGTTAGTTCTTATTATGCTGTAATACTCTGCTTAGAAATATACGAGGAAATGGTTGTAACTTAAAGATCTGATTCTTTTGTTAATTAATCAGATCCGAATCCCATTTCATGTGGTAATGCCTTGGAGCAAGGATATTGGATAGTAACCTATATACAGCGTTGGGAAGCTTTAAGTTTTTAGTTTTTTCAATTTAGTTGACTCACTCTTCTGCCAATGGGCAAATAATATCAATATGTCATTCATTTGGGATTTGGTCATTAGCGTGTGGATTTATTAAGCCTTCCTTACCTTCGTATTTATTTCCGTTGTTCTCTCCGTTGTTGATGGGGTCTTTCGACTTATTATTTCTTAACTTGGTCTTGGTTTTATGGTACCCATCAGGGGTCACATCATCTTCATTATCTAGACTCTTAAAGGTATTCTACCTATCTCTTGAGAATTTATCTATTGTTGACAATATTTCCATTTCTGTCCCTACACATAGTTAATTAATGGCACCTTTCCCATGTTGTCTATCGCTTTATAGAAATCTCTTGTCCAGACCTTGGTCATTATCACCATGTGGACTTAATTAGTTAAGAGTTGCACTTTCGTGTTTATGATTGTCGTCATTTTCGTTGTTCTTGAGTTAGTTGATTCATGGCGTCTTGCACTTCCTGTTGATCAACTGGGTTTTCATTTTGGTTTTATACCTACGTTTCGAGGGTGGTCACATGATCATCATTATCTAGATACAGCATCTGTTTAAGGCGTCCTACTGCCATCTCTTGAGTTTGACAATGTTTCCATTTCTGTTCCTATACTCATAGTTCATTAGTGGTCCTTTCCCCTGTGTTAATTGTTTTATAGAACCGTCTTGTTTTATTCTGGTTTTTTAATGTTTGTGTTCTCATCTGACACCTTGTCTTAAAAGATACTTTTTTGTGTATGTGTTTTTCATGTTTTCTGATTTTTTCCTGCATAGGTACTATTGGTTTTGCTGATTTCTTCATCAAACCAGCATTTTTAGCCGAAGATTTTTATTGAGTCGAAAAATCTCCTAAATTGGCGATTTCTCATGCTTTAAATTTTAAAGGAAGTTTTATGTAACGTTATCGATAATAAATTTATTTATGAATAAGTAATCTGTGTAAATGGCTGCGTCTTTTTTTTTTTGTTTATTTAATTATTTGTTTTAATACTTAGGTAGGTATACCTAATCTTTATTTAAATTGATAATTTTCTCGCAAGCAATTCATTTTAAATGGAGTTCTGTCCTATTCTCCGGGAGACTTCAATGATAGATTAGAAAAGGAACTTTTGTGAATAGGTATTCAATATTCAATAATTTAAAATCTCAAAAAATGTTAATTTGTCAAATTTATTTATGAATAATCTGTGTAAATGACTTTCTTTTTTTGCTTATTGTTATTTGATTTTTCATTTTAATTTAATATTTAATTAAATTGATAATTTTCTCGCATCAAGTAATTTATTTTAAATGCTGTTCTCTCCCATTCTCCTGGAGACTTCACTGAGAGACTAGAAGAGAAACCTCTGCCAATATTCAATATTTAATCATTTAAAATACATCTATTAAAAAAGAGAATATATTTTATAGCAGATTATAATATAAATAAAATAAAAGGACTTAATGTCCTGGGCAAGCAAGATGTGTTTATAAACATTGGATTACAAATTATTGTTTTCTTTAGCTTCCTCTCTTATTTAAACTTTTACTTTTCCTCACGTACTGCAGCTTATAACAATTAATAACCACTTCCTCGATAGATACTCCTCTTGAATATATTATTATATTAAACATAATTAATATTCCATTATGTTGGTGGCTTACAATTTCAGACCTGTTGAATAATACATTCCGAATGAGGAATTATTTCGACTCTCCGACACATCGAAAGGCAATGCTAGGCCCAGTTATCTTAACTGTGGTACACGTTTTTTGTCCGCATTGTATAGTTAAAACCAATTAAAGCTACATAGCGTGCTATGGAGCTAAACAATTCGTTTTGATTTTTATTCGGACACGAACAATGTTTCAATTCCACCAAAAGAATAGAACAAATATCGAAAATCGATCAATCAAATGAACTTATCCTGGCCAAGTTATTATAACAACTAGACATTTATCACTTGCCGAGGCGAGTTCCGCATGGTCAGTTGGTCAGTACTGCAGGGGGGTAATGGGGGGCATCACGCAGCGTAGGTCGTGACTCTAGAAAGCCCCTCGGTCCCCTTGTACAACTTATTCTAAATACAGCTTTTCTCTTGCCTACTACTGTTTAGACGCCTCGAGCTGACTTCACTTACAGATACGCTCCGTTCAAATGGGTGACATGCAGTACCAATCCTGCCTGATATATTACTCGCCTGTAATATTTAATTTGTTTATTTTCCATGCCCATTAACCTAGTCGAATGCGGGTTTCGGATGTGTAATTATTATTAGTTTTGGCCACTTTTGGGTACGGTAGCAGTTAATCCTTTACCATGGGAATTAATGTCACGATTTATTTGGTAACGCGTTCAGTTTTTGATGAATGATTTTGGAAAGCCAGATTAGCGTGCTGGAGTACAAATGTCGTCGGTTTAATTTGATATCTAATGCAAGGCATCGTGAGCAAACAAAATGGTAGATTGGGAAAAATTAGCTGGAATGGAACACCCTGTATATTTTAATTTTGAAATTTTTAGGTATGTTTTTTATTTTTTTATTTTATCTCCAAATACTATTGAACGAAAATTTTTGTCAATAAATATTTTTACGTAGAATTCAATAAACCTGTTGCCACTTCCATAAGTAACACGATTTCAGAGACAGAACATAAATTTGCTTTTCTTTTAATGGAACCCACATGAAATTCAGTTTTTTTAAATAAATCCCCAAAAACCAAGTAGGCTTAAAAAATTTATTTATAAAGTTATTTCTCTTTAATGGAATCCACAGTTGACTATATGAACTCATTAGATATATTTTATGTTACTGACTTTTGTGTGTCTATTATTATATATATATTTTTTTGGATATGTTAAAATGATGAAATATCTTTTTTTACTAGATTCCAAAGAAATCAAGTAGGCTTAATAAAAAATTGATTTACTACATGAATATTAATTGCAATTATTCTGAAAAGCCAAACAAATAAGAATATTTTTGGAAGATTTATTAAAAAAATTTAATATTTCATCATTTCAAGATAACCAAAAAATATCAGCATGCAAATGCTTATGTCTTGAAAAAAAAAGGAAATAATCTCTTTTATGCACCCATAGTCAACTGTGCGTTTCATTAGAAAAAGTTTTTTCAGGATAATTCGGCAATTTGAATGTCAAAGGATTGCAATGAATAGGAACATTTTGTCATGTATTTTAAACTAAAACCCCACTAATAAATTAATAAAATTAAAAAATAAACTCAGATTAGACCAGGGTAAAATGAAATAGTCCTTAATAAAACAATAACGAGAAACTTACGTATGGTATATTCATTAGATAAATACAAGTTCAAAAAAAGGATATCATGTCGGAGAACCATCTGATAAATCTGCTGTAAAACGATTGATGCGAGAGAGGTCAACGAGCCTCATGTAAACAAAAGGTCAGCTACGCTAAAACACATACCAATAGTAAACAAATTAAAGGCGAAAATAAAGTAAATGCATTGTGCTATGTTTCTTTAAAATAATCAATAACAGAACAGCTGTTAGTTACATGCTTTAAACAAAGTTTGAACCATTTCAACGTAACAGTTAAACAAAGATGGACTTTATTTATGTAAATTTGTATTAAAGTTGTTATTAAATAGCATAAGACTAACCTGTAAAACCTCCAGCCTAGTAAAATGACCAGACACAATGTAAATTAGATCCTAAGAAGTGTGTGAAGTGATCTTCGATAAAGTTCAGTGATCCCTCGTCCAAGTTATCGGCAGGTCTAAAATGCATCTCACGTAATATCAACAAATGCGTATCCACAGATTCGTCTTCAAACGAGGATGCTAAAAATGCCATAAATTCATAGCAAAATTATATAATAAAGTTAAGAAAGGCAAAAATACCAACCATGATGACAGTTGAGAATCAAGAAATCCATGGTTTGGGACATTTTCTGCATGTTCCTTAGAAACGAAACAAAAATAGAGTTGTTATTGGGTAGTGAAAGAAGCAAACCCACGTCCAGATCGCTCCTGAAATAAATAGAGAAAAATATAATTTAAACTGAAAATTTATATTCCCAGTAATTTCAAATGATGGTTCAAGGCCAAATACTTACGAAAAGGTAACAGAAAAGCAGCTTCAACTTACCAGGAATAAAGGTAAAAATTATCCTAATTAATAAGCAGCCACTTGATTGGTCGAAATCCAAAAGTGCATCCAAGGCCTATTTAGTTTATGCAAATCCAGTAAACAGTGCACTAAATTCTAGAACAGTCAGCCATCATATCTGGACTACAAACCACAAGTGTCAAAAACGTAAAACAGGTCTGCCAATTCAAGTGTAAATAACACGACACGGTAACTCGAGAGTGCAGAGCGTACTCTGAACCGAAATTTAAAACCTTAAGTTTACTAATTTTGTTATTATCCACAAGGACACTGTCCTGTATTTGTTGTAGGTTTATTAGTTTTAATTAGAGCAGGGACATAAGTTAAGAAACGTTTTTGCTTTTGATTGTCGCATATTTGCAATAAACCTAACATTTTGAGTTCCATCTATGTTTAATTGAAATAACTAAAGCACATAACTCAGAGACATCTAGCTGTCAAATGACAAAGTAATATTCATCCTGATAAAGATCTCTAACTTTTCTAAATCCTTGCAAGTCAAATAAGAAATAAACCAGCGCGAAATTTAAATAACCTTTATTCAAAACAGTACAGCAGCAGATTTATAGGTAAGATATTTCTTCGATGGTAGAAGGGAACCCCAAAAGGCCCTGAAAGGTAAAAGAGTAATTATAGCAAACCTATAGTAAGTTTCACGTTAAATTATCACAAAATCATACGCACTGTCGTTTATTAATAAAACTTTGCAATATTCTGCCCAGTGGCGGACTGATCGTATGCCATAAAATCGATAATTCAAAAAACATATACAAGAACTAATAAAATATTTCTTTTAAAAAATAAAAACCATTTCCACTTTAGAAAATTAAATTTAAATTTCAAAACTAAATAACTTAATTACTAGTGCATGCATAAAATTATGTAAGTAAATTTAATATCTAAAACGTGCAAATATAAAATATAAAATCTTAAAAATTTAAACTTACCTTAAATTAAATTAAAGTAAATTACAAAAATTCAATTAAAATAATATTCAAAACTCTATCCCCTAAAGTCTCATATCATAACAATTTCTTTTAACAAAGCAGATATTTTAAACCGAAGGATTATATTTTTCAAACGCCTGTCTTGTGGTCGTTCTATATTTTGGTAAATTTTATGAATGTATAGATATTCCATGGTAGCATTTTTAATACTGGAGGGGCCTCCAGAGCAAAAATATTTTGCACATAAAAACATTTCCATTTATATTTTTCATAAAATAGAACATTTCGACCATATTTACTATTTCCTGGTATGGAAAATGTACTGTCTTGTATAAAATTTGTCAACATCTTGAGATTTGGCTGCAAGGAAGATCATGAAAAACAAACAGATAGAGGAGGAGGAAACAGCTGAAAAATTGTCCTATAATTTTCTTTCTTTGATTTTCGGCCTTACAGTCGAAGTATCATTATCATGACCAATTAATGCCATACATAGTTTTATAGATCCTTAATTTAATTATTCCGGCATTATCTGATACCTATCTAATATTAAAGTTTTACAAATATTTTAAATTAAGCGATAAAATGCTCCAATCTCGACAATTATTTAATTAATAATACCTTGAATTATTTTTGGGTGCCTATATTCAAATTATGTTATTCGATACATTAGAAAGGGAATTTGTACCACGTCAGGCAATTTGACAAATTTACAAATACTGACGCATTATGTTGCTTTTAGATTGCAATACTGATACCGTTGTGTTATGGTATCTATTAATACAAAAATACTACTTTTACATATTTTAATTGTTATTTGAGAATAAGACATATTATTACCAATTATGTATTATGATTTACGTTTTTTTATGAGCCTTGGAAAAATCCGATAGTGAAATGCATTTTACGTCACCCTCAGATAAGTTGTCGAGTTCAAATTAATTGCACAATTGCACAATTCCTCAACTTTTTTTATCATATAAAAAATAGGTTAAATCGTATACTATACTAGTTCTTCAGCAAAGTATGTTTATATTTATATTCAATATTTCATGACAGTTATATATTTAGAATTTAGCAATTATTAATTATATTTTCATCCTATCTTCAAGGTTCCGAATATATTTTTTTATTTTTATTTTTTAAATAGTCATAAACATATATTTTTGTGCAATAATTAATGTGCGGCCAGCAGTGAGTTATTATTATTTTTATACTTACATTTATCTAAAAATGGATATTTTATAACGGGAAAGAAATTTTAAATATAAAATATTATATTAATGAATATAAGACTTTGTGGTAAAGACGTCATCGCGATAAATATACTCGTTCGCAGCCTGTTATTATGTAATTTTATTTTTACAAAACAATTTTAGTTTTAATGGATTTCTAGTATTATAATAACTCTATTCGAGATTCAATAATAACGGTTGTTTGCGTTTTGTGTATAATTTTTTCTACTTAATATTTTTATCCACATATTGACAACAAACAATTGTATATCGTGCTGATGACGAAACAAATGATTCCAAAACGTCGACTTTATCAACAACAGTTTGTTGCTTTAATTACTAGCCACTGCCTCACCTAAAATTAAAGCATTCACGACAAGGAAACTGTACTTTCAGAGGATGATATTTGTGCAGACGAAGAACGCGAAATACACGTATTGTTTAGAACTTTGTGGGTCCATAGAAATAACATTGCTCGTCCGCAATCGGACATTGCCTGCCAACTTAAGGAGTATTCAAGGTCCAACTGAAATATTACACAGAATCGACTCGGATAAAATCCATTTAATCGTAACCGCTAGTCCAATCATTTTGTCAACCCACCAAAACAATTTGATACAGTTTTTTGGGAATCAAGATTTAAAAAATGTATTAAACCGGAACCGACTTGTGAACCCGGATAAATATAATTCAAGGAAAACAATAAAATTGTTCTTGTATATTTCGTTTATTTTGTAAAGAACTAATATCCCCCTTTGTACAGTAGGGAGTCAGGATGGAGGAAAATGGGAGGAAGAACAAACAGTTTCATGCTAGGGTTTCATCCAGAAAGATAAACAAGAAAGTAAATAAAATACTCACAGGGACGAGCTAGAGAACTAATGAAATGATTGGCGACAATTTGCAATATTATAATCTAAATATTTGCTTTACGTGTGCCCTGCGGTTCTATATTGGGGCTCGTATTGTTGTTCAATAATATCAAGATGTCTTGGTTTTAAGGCACCTTGATGTATTTTTTAGTGAGATCCGTGAAGAGATCTGTATAATTTTGCATTAAATAATTCATTATTAGTTATAAACATTTTCCTTGTCAAAAAAATTGTGCTGGTTTAATTTATAGCAAATAAAACGTTAAAATAAGGACCTACTTGGTTTAACACTTTAGAGTAAATTGATCCTTAGCAAATTGTTTATTTGTTTTTAATTTGAGTTAAATATGTGGAAACAACCGTTTTATTAACCCAATCAGCGGTAATTTGTCGGACGGCAATGTAACAGTACTTAATTAAAACCAGCAGTTTTGGTTGGCCCATTACGTGAGGTACGGAAAAGTGTTAATTTTAACACTTCCGTATTTGGTATAAGGCTTTTAAATATTAGAAATTGTTAAGACTCCCATTAATTTTTCGTTAATTTAGAAATGATTTATGCTGGGAGTTTGGTGACATTTGCCAGTGCTTCCTCTATTGCTACTGTTTATTGAATTAATTTATGCATCATTATATACATATAAGTAGTTAAAGGAAAAATGTAAATAAGACGGTTATGTAATTTTTTTTGCAAATTGGTTGCAGTATAAGTTTCTGATCTAAACACAAAAGAAATCGGTTCTTAATTTTGTTTTATAGATTTTTTTGAGTGTAAAAGGAAAACGAATAACTTATTGCCTTAGATGAGGTATATACTTTGTGGAGGAATTTTTATAACAGAATTCCAATGTCATATACATCTGTTTAAAGCGAAATAATCCTTTAAGATTCCTTTTAATCTCTTATCATCCAAGAATAATACTACCCAGACTTATATCCAATTGACTCGTTAGAAAGTCATAAATCTCATGTGATTACACTAAATTCCTTTGCAATGAAGATTAGATGGAAACCCAAAGAAGTGAAATACATAAGACCATTCTGTATCCTCTATAAAAGAGAGCATTATTTTCTAGAGTTGGTCCTCCAGCTATAAAAATTGTGCCTTCCAAGGTGATTCTGGCGTTAACACTACAACCTGTTGAAAGCACCAATAGAACCAAATTGGGTGTCCATACCTTAATTTGTCTCATTCCACATTCCATTCTACCACAATCTGCTTTTCTGGCATATATTTCTACTTCAATATACAACAGTGGTCGCTATCGGACCTGTTGGAGTATTTGACCCCAATAAATAATGGTGAACCCCAATAAATATTGTTGACCCCAATAAACATATATGAACAATATAGGTACTGGTTATTATTCTAACTACCTCTAACTCTGCCTTCACCATATTACTAGACATTTTGTATGCCCAGCCCTTGTTTCTATGGCATTGCCATTGTTCAATCACATCCTCTTATTTGCGTAAATCTGGAACTGAAAGACAGCAGTACCTCCATTCTACTTTCCCACCTTCTTTTAATTGCTTTTCTGGCATCTATCTCCACTTCAATATTAAACAGTAAGCGATATCGCAACTATTAAAGTGGTTGACCCTAATAAATATTGCTGGACCCCAATAAATATTGCCGAACCCCAATAAATATTGTTCAACCTGCCGCCCACCATAATATGTTAGCTGCGTTTCTGATATCTATCTCGACTTCAGTATTGAACAGTGGGCGCTATCGTACCTATTAAAGTGGTTGACCCCAATAAATATTGTTGAACCCCAATAAATACTGTTCAACCAGGTCGCCCACCATAATATGTTAGCTGCTTTTCTGGCGCCTGTCTCCACTTCAATATTCAACACTGGGCGCTATTGCACCTGTTAAAGTAGTTGACCCCAAAAAATATTGTTGAACCGCAATAAATATTGCTGGACCCCAATAAATACTGTTCAACCAGGCCGCCCACCATAATATATTAGCTGCTTTTCTGCTATCTATCTCCACTTCAATATTCAACAGTGGGCGCTAACACACCTGTTGAAGTGGTTGACCCCAATAAATATTATTGAACCCCAATAAATATAGCTGGACCCCCAATAAATACTGTTCAACCAGACCACCCACCATAATATGTTCGCTGCTTTTCTGGCATCTATCTCCACTTCAATATTAAACAGTAGGCGATATCGCAACTATTACCCCAAAAAATATTGTTGAACCGCAATAAATATTGCTGGACCCCAATAAATACTATTCAACCAGGCCGCCCACCATAATATATTAGCTGCTTTTCTGCCATCTATCTCCACTTCAATATTCAATAGTGGGCGCTAACACACCTGTTGAAGTGGTTGACCCCAATAAATATTGTTGAACCCCAATAAATATAGCTGGACCCCCAATAAATACTGTTCAACCAGACCACGCACCATAATATGTTCGCTGCTTTTCTGGCATCTATCTCCACTTCAATATTAAACAGTAGGCGATATCGCAACTATTAAAGTGGTTGACCCCAATAAATATTGTTGAACCCCAATAAATATTGCCGAACCCCAATAAATACTGTTCAACCTGCCGCCCACTATAATATGTTAGCTGCTTTTCTGGTATCTATCTCGACTTCAGTATCGAACAGTGGGCGCTAGCGTACCTATTAAAGTCGTTGACCCCAATAAATATTGTTGAACCCCAATAAATATTACTGGACCCCAATAAATACTGTTCAACCAGGTCGCCCACCATAATATGTTAGCTGCTTTTCTGGCGCCTGTCTCCACTTCAATATTCAACACTGGGCGCTATCGCACCTGTTAAAGTAGTTGTCCCCAATAAATATTGTTGAACCGCAATAAATATTGCTGAACCCCAATAAATACTATTCAACCAGGCCGCCCACCATAATATATTAGCTGCTTTTCTGCCATCTATCTCCACTTCAATATTCAACACTGGGCGCTATCGCACCTTTTAAAGTGGTTGGCCCCAATAATATTGTTGAACCTCGCCAGCCACCATAATATATTAGCTGCTTTTCTGGCAACTATCTCCACTTCAATATTCAACAGTGGGCGCTAACACACCTGTTGAAGTGGTTGACCCCAATAAATATTGTTGAACCCTAATAAATATTGCCGAACCCGGCGAACCCCAATAAATACCGTTCAATCAGATCGCCCTACTTGCATGCAACTGGATTTGGAAGACAGTTAGGAGTAACTTCCACTTTACATTTTACTCGACACAGATTTCGTCAACTAAGTTAGCATCATCTAGTGTTCATGGGAAATAACCGTTTTTATTTTATAACGATTGTTAACAGTACCAGCCTTAATAAAATTAAAACCGTAGTGAGGCATCATTGCGTCGGCTACCATAGCCTGAGGCCTGAGGAGAATTAGTGTTGACACAGAGGCAAATCTGGTCTTACTGATGAAAAAGCAAGTTATTAGAGAGCCGTTTTTCATTCAGTTCGCTCGGTGTTCAAAGCACACCAGTGTATAAGAAACAACACGAAACTACTTATTTAGTACCACACATAAAGCCGCAACTAACAATTTAAATGCAATTTAGGATAGTATAATTGCGATTTAATTCCAAATAACTTGAACATTATGTTTAATAATTGATAATTCCACGAACTGTTCGTTTATTCTGGTAGAAAATAGATCATTTGTTCTTGTAATTGCACCTGTAACGTGTAGTGAACATTCGTACAAAAAAATCACTTTAACTGCAATTTGCGTTTAGAAAGTGTTTTGATTATTGTAAATTAATTTACAATAAAGATAAATAAACCGGTCTAATTTCTAAATTATAATTAGATAATTACACTAATTTTAACAAGATTGTGTAACGTATACTATAACTTGGATTTGTTACCGGTGTTTACTATTGGTATAATTATAAACGCATGCATATTTTACTTATACAGGGCCATTGAAAATGCGCTTCACGAAGGAAGCGCAAAAATTGACAAAAATATAGTTTTAGGACACCAAAATTTGTAAAGAAAATTGCGTGTCGGCTAAAATGTCCAGTCTAAGATTCTCGGCGGTTTACTCAAATTCATCCAGTAAAAGAGTTCTGTTAATTATTATGTTACGTTAATTATTGTCGCTTTGGAAAGGATTATCGAATATCTGAATAAATAATTCGCAGTTGACATTTTTAACAGCTATTTCTTATTACATTTTTTATACTTAGTGCAAAATCGAATGCGACTGTATTAATTACCTATATTATATAAGTGTAGGAGAACCAGTATTTTTTTTCTCTTCCGGTCGACATTGATATTCAAAATTTAAAGCAGATTTTTTTCCACATTTTTTCAAGCCGACTTAAGGAAACTAGTTTAATATTTACCGATCTTGTTATATTCTACAATAATCTTTGTCATAATTTGTTGCCTCCTTAACCAGCTAGCTGTTAATAATCCAGGCAAACAGGTTTAGTCGCCCGGCATTTATCACGTAATCATAATTTTTATTCGGATATGTTAACATGTTACAAATTATGTTGTGTGAAATTTAAAAATAAACACGGTCTTCGAGGAAGATGCACCTTGCAACCAATGCACCTACAATGTAAGGAAAGATAATATTTGGTGCGGAAGTGTACTCTCGGGCGTTATGAAATAATCGATATTTTATTGGCAGACAGAAGGCGAAGTAGGTAATTATTTAAATCACTTGATTTCGTCAGAGGCACTTAAAATGGGTCAAAAAGTGTAAAGTTTGAATTATGTAAAATAAATACAGTTCTAGTTAAAAATCATATTAGTTCTGTTCCCATGCACTGACAAAAACGAATTAATTAATTAAAGAATGAGCAAAGTTGTAATTTTATCTAGCAAAAAGTCTAACGTAGAAAAACGTAGCATTAATACTTGATGTTAATTAAGATTTAGTTTTATGTAAAACTGATCGTCTATGCCACAAGGATAGACACATTGTAAATTAAAATGGTAGAAAGGTATAGTGAAGTGAAATTTAAAAATGTAGTGCTTCATCGTAGCTAAGCAGCAAGTGAATTTGTGTTTTAACGAAATATAACATATTGGATATGTATAGATCGGTTATGAGACCTAGAGTTCAAAAATGATATGATTTCCACAACATGATTACGCATAAGAAAAATATTTCAAAAATTACATACCCAAAATAACAGTTTGGCATCTAGTATCCTCATATGAAAAAAGAATTCAGGATCACCATAGAGACGGGAACAAAAAAGAAAGTGGTTGAAAAACCAGCTCATGAGAGACGTCACGTAATTGAAGTCGTTCCTGAAAATAAATAAGAAAATTGTGATAAAGACGAGAAAAACCAGAGGAAAATCACTACTCACCAGCTAAAATTAATAATTTGATCGAAGTAGAACAAGATAATACCCTGGCTACACCAGAAATTAACAAATAGAAGAAAAATCAGGTACTTACATAGTATATAGTTGAGGACTTAGGCACATAAAATAGTCTTAATTAATTGGGAAAAGCACAGAATATCTGGCAAGACAGCCATTTTAACCACGGTCATTGAACTTCAGTGAAGGCAGTAGGTTCATAAGTTCGTTAAAACCATAGAACACAAATATCAGATATAGGCCTGTAGAATTAGACGATGTGAACGGGAATCTGTAACTAATTCGTTTCAGATAGCCGTAGGTAAAAACAGGTGTATTTAGTTATAAGGAATATACCTCTGCGATTCCTCCCAAATCAAATATACAGAACATTGTTTATAAGGCACTTTTATGTGAAAAAATCATGAAATTTGGAGTTTTTTAAAAATTGCAGTAAGACTGCAGTAGATTAATTTTTTTGAATGTTTCTGTTTACTAGGTAATTCCAAACCGGTTAATTTAATTAAGCCCCGGTTGATTTCATTTCATTGATTATTTATTTAAATAATTGCCGAAAACCATGGAAATTTTCGAAAATTTCAAGCATTTTTTACTCTGAAAGGAAAAATGCTAGACTCTTGAAACTTTGGTGGAATATGTGTCCCATTACCCTCAACTTACAAAAAAAAATTCGTTTTAAAATGTTTATTAGTTTTCGAGAAATTGTATTTGTTTATTAAAAACGTCCCAAATGTTTAATGAAAAATTGACCTATTAACGTTATCAAAAATAATTCAACCACAGCTCTTTTTTTCGTCAAGACGTCAATTTTACGAATCTGTTATGGACGTACCGATTTTCAATAATTTTGACCGTCAAAATGGCGTTAACAACATTGCTACTTTTCGGAGCAGCGTTTTTTGCAAATAACTTTACAACAAATGAACGTATCTGCACAAATCTTTCATATTTGAGTTGCTGGTATTTTTCTACAAATTTATAAAAAAAAATTGTTTCTCTGGGACATGTAGGAGCCGAGATAATTTTTTAAATTGTTTAATGCGCCAAACGTTTATTTATTAATATTTATGGCTAAAATTGAAACTGGTTGTTAATAAGATCTTGAATTTTGTGAATTCATCAAGTCCTATTGAAAACGGGCCCTTTTTGAGGTCAAAATATAATTTTTAATAATTAGTGATTTTAGAGCGTCTTCAATTTGGCTCAAGGGACAGGCGAATTTTTGATCAAACGAGTTTCAAATTGGGGTGGCGAGAAAAATTCGTCATACTTATCTCCGTTATTTTCCGGCCAATTTCGACGTTTTTTTTTTTAATTTGGGGTAGCTCACGAAAATAATAACAATGGTCACATTTGCAATATCCAAATAATAAACAAATAATTGTTAAATTGTTTAATTTTTCCTTTTTTGGGCTTATGCAACTTATAATGTGCTAATGTATTAAATATAAATTTATAAAGATTATATAATGGTAACAATGTATGCACAAACTATTTCTCCATCAAACAATATACGATGTTACAGCATTGTTACCATTATATAATCTTTATAAATTTATATTTAATACATTAGCACATTATAAGATGCATAAGCCCAAAAAAGAAAAAATTTAAAAAAAAAATTGTTTATAACAATTATATGTTTATTATTTGGATATTGCAAATGTGCCCATTGTTATTATTTTCGTGAGCTACCCCAAATAAAAAAACGTCGAAATTGGCCGGAAAATAACGGAGATATGACAAATTTTTCTCGCTACCCCAATTTGAAACTCGTTTGATCAAAAATTCGCCTGTCCCTTGAGCCAAATAAATTGAAGACGCTCTAAAATCACTAATTATTAAAAATTATATTTTGACCTCAAAAAGGGCCCGTTTTCAATAGGACTTGATGAATTCACAAAATTCAAGATCTTATTAACAACCAGTTTCAATTTTGGCCATAAATATTAAAAAATAAACGTTTGGCGCATTAAACAATTTAAAAAATTATCTCGGCTCCTACATGTCCCAGAGAAACAATTTTTTTTTACAAATTTGTAGAAAAATACCAGCAACTCAAATATGAAAGATTTGTGCAGATACGTTCATTTGTTGTAAAGTTATTTGCAAAAAACGCTGCTCCGAAAAGTAGCAATGTTGTTAACGCCATTTTGACGGTCAAAATGATTGAAAATCGATACGTCCATAACAGATTCGTAAAATTGACGTCTTGACGAAAAAAAGAGCTGTGGTTGAATTATTTTTGATAACGTTAATAGGTCAATTTTTCATTAAACATTTTGGACGTTTTTAATAAACAAATAGAATATCTCGAAAACTAATAAACATTTTAAAACGAAATTTTTTTTGTAAGTTGAGGGTAATATGGGACACATATTCCACCAAAGTTTCAAGAGTCTAGCATTTTTCCTTTCAGAGTAAAAAATGCTTGAAATTTTCGAAAATTTCGATGGTTTTCGGCAATTATTTAAATAAATAATCAATGAAATGAAATAAACCGGGGCTTAAATTAACCGGTTTGGAATTACCTAGTAAACAGAAACATTCAAAAAAATTAATCTACTGCAGTCTTACTGCAATTTTTAAAAAACTCCAAATATCATGATTTTTTCACATAAAAGTGACTTATAAATGTTCTGTTTATTTGATTTGGGAGGAATCGCAGAGGTATATTCCTTATAACTAAATACACCTGTTTTTACCTACGGCTATCTGAATCGAATTAGTTACACCGTTTTTTCTATTTCTGCAGGCTTAATAAACTGCTCATTACTAATAAGATAAGTTAAGGGGGACAATTTCTTTTAAATCATTAAATTATGGATTTCATTTGTTAGTAGATTTTACATAGCTAAGTTATCACAGGCTCTTAGCATAAGGATTTATTTACCAAATTTGTCGATATTCATGTTGTTAAATGAATAAATGATGTATATTTGAAAGCCATCTATGTCTGGTTTGATAAAACGATAAATTTTGCTCATTCTAACAATCAGAACAATATCCGTGCTTAGTAGGGGCGACATCTGTGAGTCCTGCTGAAGAATTGCACGATTGGTGTATAACCAGTTCTAGTTCAATAATGTTCAATAACTTCATGGCATACCAACTTTTAAATATAATCACTTGAAAATAAAGCTAAACCTATTGAGAACATAATATTCATTTATTATAAAAATTACTTAAACTATAGAATACGAAAGGTAAGTTTCCTCCACTAAAAGTCCCCAAAGAGACCCTGAAATGGAAAACAGAAATTACAGAAAACCTGAAAGTAAGTTATTCGCTTCGCGCAGTACGCACGGTCGTTTATCAACGCAAATAGACTGATCGCTGTGTGTAAGGCGCAGGTATTAGTATTTTGCATCAGTAGTATGGGTGGACCAAGCAAAAAAAGGTCACAAATAAAATAAACTAGTAAATAAATTCCAAAAGTAACTTAAATTACTGTACTTCCTAAATAAAAAAAATACTAAAGACATGCTAGTCGAATTGGTTTATTTGGCAATTTGGTGACGCAGATCTTTCTTGTATAGAACAGAAGAACAAAGCTTATTATTGTCGATGAATCGGCTACAGTACTTGGGATTGTAAAAAGGAATTGGAAAAAAATTGCACATAAAACTGTGTCACATTCAACAAATTTACGGCAAGACCCTTCCTAATCGATGCGCTATATTCAATAGTTGAATTACCAGCGAGACAGCTTCTCCCTCGTGGACCGGACAGGTATCACAATTAATAACAAAATGAGCCACGATCTGAAGAAGCCGTATTTTCCAGTACCAGAGCACGATTCTTACAATTCCTGTTGCATTGATAAATGAATAGGCGTGGTACGACGTCCATAAACAATATGAATTATCTATTGACAAGATTAGGACGAATACTTCTAGTGGGCAATGCAAGTAAAATTACAAAAGCACCTGCTGTTTACAGCATTTTAAAAAGTCCTTTCGCTCCAGTGACTCGGGAGATTACATCCTTGGCAATGCCTTGGAGGTGTTTGCATCTAAATAGGCATAAGATATCAAATTATGACTTATTTTAGGGCACAGGTCACCTTAGAAGTATATATTGACGATTATTTCGCGGATTTATAATTATTAGAAATTTGATTCATTTGTAATACTATAATGGAAATAAGTGGAATATTCCTTACATGGGACAATAAGATTTTGTTCGCATTCTGCTTTAGGTGGTTTCATTATAATAATCGCCCTTTTAACGAAATGCAAAATAGTAATTACTAGAATTATTTTATCAAAAGAGCCGATTCTCGTAAAATATTATTTATTTATTATTAATGCTGTCATTATTGAAGGCTATAATATACCAATTTCATGACAGTCGATACAGGCCTCTATGTTACACTTTTGAAATAGTTCGTTCAGAAAGTTTATGAATATTTTACGCAGTTTACTAAAGGAGGCCATTTATGTGAATAATAAATAATGTATCCACCGCCTTAATAATTTCCTTTCAATATATTTGTTTAAATTGAAATTGAAATTAAATCAGTTTAATATTTCATATACTGTTTATACTATAAAATAATTATGTTCATATTTATTTTCCTCAATCTCTGACGAGCAGGCCATATTTTGTGATCCTAAGAATGACTGCTGATAAACGTCAAGCAATTGTTAAAAAAATTACTAGATTAGCAAACAGGAAATGGCCCAGAATAGGCCTCTGCGGCACACCAGCTTTAAGCACCAATAAAAAATATAAACTATGAAAACGTGAAAAGAACGCCTGTAAAATGTCCTTAACAAGATGTAAGGTTAAATGATCCTCAAAATATGACATTGTTAAATAAAATAAATCATAAACTTTCTTTTCGAATAAATTACTTCAAGGCAATGATATTTCTTGTTCTATATGTTTATTATATTCCTATTATGGTAATTATATATTTATTCAATGATAGTATGCGTTTATTTCACCTGTCAGCTTGCCTTCATAGAATTTCTGAAAATAAAATAGAAACAAATGTTTTACTCAACTAATATTACGTCGATGGAGACGTTAAGTTTCTCAAAAGTCAATAAAATCAGGTAGTATAATTTATGGTTTATTGAAATGTCAAAGAGCTCTGATATAAAATATAAGTAAATAAATTTGTTTTAATATTTCTCTGGTTTCCCATCAAAAGAAATCGTTCGCTTTTTACTAAGGATTTCCGCCTTGAGGAACACTTTTTTTAAGATTTCCCTGGCCCTTATAAGGACACAGTAAATATTCATTATTAATGTAAATATCTCGGTAACGAGTCGCTACGCCTTTGAACGTATGAGGAGCCATTATAATAACCGGTGAGTATTTTCAAACAAATTAATTGTTATAGTTGTGTGGCAAGACTTTTATTGGAAATTATACATACACTTGGTGAAATGTTAATAATCATAAACCAATTTCAAATGCCTACATGTTCGGCTCTGCCGTTCGTAAAATTCCAGATATGGAAGTTGACCATTAATGGCGCGCTCGTAACTTAATTTAATGCATTGAAAAAGTTTTATCGATCCTCTCCTGATATTCAGCACCTAGAGGTATTATTATTTGCTGTGTGGAATTTTTTTGAATACCAGTTATGCGTCTAAGATTTTTGGAAAAATGTTAACAACGACTGCAGTGAGTGCAGTGGCTCGACCCTTTATTGCATTATTATGACCAAATAAACAAATGTTATATCTATGAGACGACCTACAACTATCGTTAACGAATTATTCTCCACATGTGTGATGCGTATAAGAACTTGAATGTTTTCATTCCCTAATATTTTAATTCTTCTGACTTTAATCTCAAGTGCCCACGCTATTTTTCGAATAATTAACTGCTTAACAGATAAGTGTTAGAACACACCTACTTATTACCATTCATCGTAGCAGGGCTTCGAGATTTATGAAGTCAGATGTAATGTATCAATCAAGTTTTCGAAAGAAATATATTAATTTACAGTAAATTAAAACGCAACCGCTACCACTCATAATATTTTTAATATCAGGCACAAGTGGCAAAGCCACAAAATTATGTTTGGTTAAATAGTAGAAACCGACTGAATTGTACCAATAATTAAAGCGACTTGTTACATGTAAATTAAACTACGTACCTACCACAGCATTTATTGTATTTAACAAAAAGGATACAATACAGTAATTTATTTATTTTAGTTAAAATAGTCCACTTTCTTCGTAACGTAATGGTCATTCCAAGTACCTACTCGCTACAGTTTTGTGAGGTTGACAACCACAGCATAACTAAAATAAAATATAGCGGTATAGATTAATCCATAGTCTGAAGTATTCTCATTATAATACCAGAAATAATCTGATCTAATAAAAGCCTTGGACACAACTCTTGTTCGCACTATATGTATTATATTGACCATTGGCTTTCCATTCGACACAAGGCATTCTCCATCTCAGTATTACAATAGTTAATAAATTCTAGGCACAATTTTATTGTTACTGCTAAGGTATTGTGCATAAAACAGCTGGCTTGTAAACAGAGCTGAAACAAAAAGACATGACCTTCAGACGATACTTAAACGAAATTAAATCGGTAATTTCCCAAATAACTCGTATAATATTGTTTTGCTACTTACCTAGCCATAAAGGCAGAAGTTAAGATATTAATTGAATATTTGGAACATTCGTTCGTTGAGAATTTCTGTCGAATTTAGTCGTTGGTTATCGGTTTCATAGCTGATGTTTTGAAGTATCGCCTTGGAGAGTCGTGGCGCTGTCTAATGATAGTGACGTTAGTCACGGTCGGAATTTGTTAAATAATAAATATCGATGAGATGTGAGTGTCATGGAATTGTTTTTTTTTTTTTCAATAGGAGACTTGGTTTAATCTTAATAGGCTTTGTAATATATCTTTGGTTAAATACAAAATAAATTTTTTTTAAGCCCACTAAAAGGTATAATATGGGGTTTCACAACCGGTATCCCTGAAGACAATATTAGTTACCAATTACAGAACATTGTAGGTTTCAAAATTAATAGTTATTTAAAGCGGTTAAAAAAATTGTGCCACAACCTTAAACAAATAATGAACAAGTGATCTCATTTAAGTGGACATTTTAATTAAAATTTGTATCAGAAGCAAATAATTTTTGTACGTATTTCGAATGAGTAATTTTAAATATCTTATTTATTAAAATTGTTTTAAATTATTATCGGCGTATTTTCGCTACTGAGGCCTCCTGGCCAACCTGTAAATTTTGCCAAGCCTCTTCTTTGTCGAATAGTAAAGATTTTTTACTTATCTAACATTTAACAGATAAAAAAATCGACTGCTTTACACCCCCTCCAAAGGATGGTGTATCAACTACATAACTCTCGCCTACAGTTAGATAACTTTTATTTGTATACTAATTTACAAGCCACTTTGTCTCATTAAAAAATCTGAAAAGACATATTTTACGAACTGGCTTCCTTTAACTACCCGGAACAATGCATTAGAGTCTCCCCAACTGTAAAATGCATGCTTAATCAAGTCCCACTAAAATTTAACAAGAAATTAGTAAAGTAATAAACAAGGTCTTAACGATTCAGTGATTAGTTCACGTAATGAGTTGAAGTACTTTTCCAGGTACAAGATTTTAATGCCATCTCTTTATCCTAGACCACGACTCCTCTTAATAGGGTACGAGTAAGAATATTCTTTTAATTGACGAGGTACTGTCAGGGATGTAATGGTAAACGCCAGTTTAGATTTTTTAACTTTTAGCAGAAGAAAATGGTTTTGTCACTTTTTTTTTTATTAAAGATTCCCCTTTTTAATATTCTTGAAAATATCTGCACTGTTGACAAATTGTCAGTCAAAACGTTTTTATGTGTATCTAGTATTGGGCGTGAACCTCTTGAAACCATGCGAATTTTTGTTCCTCTGCAGTTATGTTGATCGGCCATCACATTTTTGTCGTTACATCAGCAAAAAATCATTTTATCCACGAAATTCTCGTCACGATTACTTTAGTTAATTACACGCAGCATCACGGTACATAGCAGTTCAATCATTTTATTTCTTCGAAGGTTTCTTAACCCCTCCTCGTCACGATTACGAACGTCTGTCATATGTGAGGAGAACTCAATCAATGTCGCCCCATTTTATTAACATTTAATTGTCAGTTTTTACTTAACGACTTATTCCAATTCAATCCACGTTATTAATGATTTGGGACTTATTCCGAAGACCAAATTCAGATCAGTTTACGCTTTCAACTGGGTAAGCTAGTACAAATAGTACAATTAATATCTACTTTGCGTAAGGAAAGTTTATGAGGATTTGATTTGTTTTCATTTTGGGGAGTTCATAATTCAACTTGCCGTAAAGGTAAAAGTGAAGGATGCGAAAAAGATTTTTTACATTTTTCTAGTTTTTGGTAAGTTTTTCAGTAATAATGTAGCTAATATGGATTTTATAGTAGTCGTTATCTTGCCAAAGGCAAAATTTTTACAATCTCACCCCAAAATATTAGTTACGTTATTAAAAAAATAAGACATACAAAACATCAAAGCAAAAACTGTATTTGTTGGCATTCATACCAGCTAGTGGCGTCGTGGCGTCGTACACGTCCAGCAGGTCCCACTTCGTACACGCATGCAATTATGCGTGTAGTGTGTAGCAGCAGAGTTGGATGAGTACCTGCCTACGGGGTAGCCGTAAGAGGATCAATTTTCAAGTGTATTTTAAATTGAATTTTTGCATTTCAAGACTGTTTTAGATTCAATTGTTTTAACTTGTATCTCATGGTTTTTGGGGTCACTGAATAAGAATTTGGTGTCAACTGAGAGTTGACAAGCTGTCAAATTTAATTTGTGAAATATAACATAAAAGATTATGACAATTAGAAAATGTAAAATCTTCTTAACATTTTAATTAAAGTCAGTTACATGGAAATGTACTTCTTTTAACATCAGCAACTCCTGAATACCTCTATAATTCCCAATAATTATGTGAAAATGGCAATTAATATAAAATTGCCAGTTTTGATTATATCAAATTTGTGTTCAGCGACATTAAAAACAGAAACATTAATATAATTTTATACGAAAATTCTTAAATTAACCAAATTAGCAGTTTTAATGACATCTGTCAAGTGTCAAAATTCTTTTTCGATTTCGAATTACTTACTTTTATCAAATTAACAGCTATAGTGACAGCTGTCAACTGTCAGAAGTAATTTTTGACATCAATACTAGTTCATCAACAAATAAATTGATAGAATTTTATTTGAAAATTCTTAAATTGATCAAAATGAATGCCAGTTATAATGGCATCTGTAAACTCTCTAAATATTTTCGATTTTAGATTCGTGTTTAGTGAAGAAAAAGTCCATTAAAATAATAAAAATTCCGTCTAAAATGCTTATTTTCTTCAAATTGGCAGCCATAATAACAATCGTCAAAAATCTTTCTCGATTTCAATTCATTAAAATGACTATTTCACTCACTTTAAAATTATCGCATAATCTGACCAATCGCAAACCAAAGACAGCTTGTATTACAGCGAAAACACCGACTGTCTTTCAATTCTAATTGGTCTATCAGCGTGGTGTTTTCAACGACGTAACCGTGAATACGGATGGCCGTAACCATGGATACGGATGGCAAAGCAAAGTTTGACAGTTTAATAAAAATTAATTATAGAGACAGACGTCAAAATGAGTCGCTTCGGTGCTACTTCAAGTGAAGTTATCAACCAAAATATTTGCTCGTGAAATAGTCTAATAAAATACCACTCGTGATTGAATTTATCTTATAAGTCTGTCTTTTATTTCTAAACTCAACTGAGTTGCTTGAAAACACCACTCGTCCTACGGACTTGTGGTGTTTCCAAGCAACTCAGTTTCGTTAGAAATAAATCGACAGACTTATCGCGAAAATTCAATCTCTTGTGGTATTACTACTGATAATTCCTGCTAAATCGCTTAATTTCTTCAAATTGACAGCTATAGGTAGTAGCAGCTGTCAGCTGTCAAGAAATTTTGTCGTCGTATTTAACAATAAGAATTGACAGAATTTTATATGAAAATTCTTAAATTCAAATCAATATCAAATTTAAGATTCTAATGACATTTGTCAACTGTCAAAAACCTTTTTCGGTTTCAATTGTGTGTTTAGTGATGACAGAATCCATTTATTAAAATGATAATAATTCCGGCTAAATTGCTTATTTTCTTTAAATTGACAGGTATAACAGCAGTTATTCTTCAGTGATAAATAGTTTGTTATAATTTTAGGCGAAAATTCTTAAATTAATCAATCCCAACTGTAGAAAACATGAAAAACTACATATGAAACTGGCAAAGGGAAAAAAATCGAATTAACTTTCTGGTAAGATGTAAAAATTTACAATTAACCCCTAATTTTTTAAAAATTAAACCTAAATCTGACATATTTTATAACGAAAAACTAAAATCAAAATACCTTCATATACTTTCTATTTTCTATTTTCAATGCTTGAATCTTTGTATCAGTGACGCTAACTCACAAAAAAAACGTATTGAACTAGAAATAAATAAAAATAAATCAAAACTAATGACAACTATTGACAAAACAGAGTGGAAAAAATTTAACGAACAATTACACAAAAAAACAGAAACGGTATTTACAACTACAAGGAAAAAACATATTAAAAAAATAAACCGCCTAATGAATGAAAGGATAAACTCAGAACCATTAGTCGTTAATAAAAACTGGCTCACAAACTTAACAGATATCCAAATTCCTAACACTGTAAAATATATCTTAAGTCTCGGACCAAAATTCTCTCTTCCATGTAATACTTTTCCAATTGATAAGATTATCGCAAGTATTGAACAAGGTTTATTACATATTAATAATGAAAATAAAATAGAAATTAGGAATAAAGTCTGCAATATTTTAACGAACTATAAAAGTAAATTAAAAAATACTACTAATAAAGCCAAACAGCAATTACATTATTATATTAAAGAAACGAAAAACTTTTTAACATTAAACTCAAATATACTCATTTTAACAGCCGACAAATGTAATAAAACTGTCATTATGTACAAAGCAGATTATGAGAGAAAAATGAATTGTATGCTTAATGATGACACTACATATAAAAAATAAGCACAAGATCCAACAAAAAAAATTCAAACCAACCTCAATAATCTTATTAATTCATGGCTTAAAAAAGGACTTATTAATGAACAACAAAAAAATAAACTAATTTGTCATAATGGCCACGCCCCCTATATATATGGCCTACCAAAACTACATAAAGAAAATAATCCATTAAGGCCAATAGTAAGCAACATAAACAGCCCCACATACAATTTATCACAATTTTTATCTAACATTCTGAGCAATATTTTAGGAAATACAGAAGCATATGTCAAGGACTCATGGGAATTCTGCGATTTCATAAAAACCCAAACAATACCCAAAAATCACATCATTATGTCACTTGATGTTACATCATTATATACTAATATCCCTATAGACTTAGCAATTGTTTGTATAAAAAACAAATGGCCCGAAATTAGTAAACATTCAGATATTAACCAAGATGAATTTATTAAAGCCATAACATTATGTTTGAACTCCACATATTTTACCTATAATAATCAAATTTTCTCCCAGATTTTCGGAACGGCCATGGGGTCTCCCATTTCTGCAACAATCGCTAACCTAGTAATGGAAGAATTAGAAAATAGCGTCCTAAAATCATTAAATTATGTACCAACCTTCTACAAAAGATATGTAGATGACTGTATCATTTGCCTGCCAAAAAATAAAATAGAATATACGGTCAATAGCTTTAATAAATATCATCCAAGACTTCAATTTACTAATGAAATAGAAGAAAATAATAGTATAAATTTCTTAGATGTTTCAATAAATTATGATAAAAATGGCGTCATTGAAACAAATTGGTTTACAAAAGAAATATGGTCCCAAAGATACTTAAACTTTAACTCACACACCCCTAGCTGTTACAAAAAAAGTGTCGTCAACTGTCTGACAGACCGAGCAATTAAACTTTCTCATCCCAAACATAGACCTCAAAATTTGAAAAAAATTAAAAATGCCTTAGATAAAAACGCGTACCCTAAAAACTTTTATGAGCCAATTATCAAAAAAAGAATACATAAAATTTACAATAAAACTACTGTTAATCCGAATAATCACCAAAATAAATATATTTCCATGCCATATATAGGTACCAAATGTTTCTGAAAACATTGCAAAAATATTTAAAAACCACAACGTAATAATAGCACATAAACCTTATAATACCACAAAATCATTTTTCACAAATCTTAAACCTAAACTACCCATAGAAGACGAAACTAATACTGTATATAAAATTGACTGTAACAATTGCAATAGTACATATATAGGTCAGTCAAAACAATATTTGCATAAAAGAATGTACTCACATAAATACAGCATTAAAAATCGAAATACCTCAACAGCGCTAGCACAACATGCCTTAGAAAATAACCATAACTTTAACTTTAACAACATTCATATCTTGGAAAAAGAGCCCAATTATCACCGAAGAATCGTACATGAAATGTTGCAAATAAAAAGACATTCTAATTCAATAAATAGCCGAACTGATATAGAGAACTTAAGCAATACCTATTTTAATTTACTAAAATAAAACAAATGGGGTATAATATAATTAGTAAGTTTATACATCTTCCCAATTTACTTTACAAAAATTGTTAACACCAAATACTTAATTCTAATATTTATTACTCGTGTCACAAAAAACATCCACTTATAATGTATACCTGCTAGCCCTTATCTTGTCCATAACATAAATAAACCCTCACTTACGCATTATTTTAAATGTGAAACTGACAAAAATATTTTCAGTTGCTTTTAAGACTCTCAAAGAATAACATCTACTTTATACAATATGTGTAATACATTTTAATTTCAAACAAACAAAAAAAAAAAAAAAAAATTGTAAGTTGGTTCACCATAAGTTATGTGTAAAATTTATATATACCTTGTTCACTAAACATTTCACCTTGTAGTCCCTGATGATGGTTTTAATAAACCGAAACGTTGGAAAAAAATAAATTTGTTTTAATATATATGACCGATATGCCCAAGAAATATACCATAAGCATTTAAATTAATCAAATGAACAGTGTTTTAATGATATCTGTCAACTGTCAAAATTCTTTTTTATGATTTCAAATTCGTGTTTAGTGATGACAAAATCCATTAAAATCATAAAAATTCCGTGAAAATTGCTTATTTTTACCAAGTAGGCAACTATAGTGACAGCTGTCAACGGTCGAAAGTAATTTTTGACATCAATTCTTGTTCAACGACAAATAAATTGATAGAATTTTATACGAAAATTCTTAAATTAATCATATTGGCACTTTTAATGACAACTGTCAAAAATCTTTTGGATTTTTTTAATTAAATTATTATTAAATTAAATTAAATTATTATTTTTTATTAATTTAAATGTGTTTAGTGCAGTCAAAATCCATTCAAATTGACAGTTATATTGACAGTTGTCAATTATTAGAAGTCTTTTTTGACATCAATTCTTGTTCAGCTATAAATAGATTGATAGAATTTTATGCGAAAACTCTTAACTTCGTCGAATTGACAGTTTCAATCAGTCAACTGTCAAAAATTTTTTTCTATTTGTAATTCGTGTACTTATAGTGAAAACGAAATCCATTAAAATCATAAAAATTCCGTTGAAATTGCTCATTTTCATCAAATTGACAGCTCTAATGACAGCTGTCAACTGTCAAGAGTCATTTTTGACATCAATTCTTGTTCAGTGACAAATGGATTGATGGAGCTTTATACGAAAATTTATGAATTCATCAAAAAGACATTTTAAACGGCATCTGTCAACTGTAAAAAATTTTTTCGATTTCAATTTCGTCAATAGTGATGACAAAATCCATTAAAATGGTATTAATTCCGGTTAAATCGCTTATTTTCTTCAAATTGACAGCTATAATGACAGCTGTCAACTATTAGAAGTCATTTTTGACATCAATTCTTATTCAGGGATATAAATAGATTGAATCAAATTGAAGTTTTAATGACTGTCAACTGTCATAAATCATTTTCGATTTCAAATTCGTGTTTAGTAATGACAAAATCCATTAAAATGATAATAATTACTGTCATATCGTCTATTTTCTTCAAATTGAGTACTGTAATGACAGCTGTCAACCATTAGAAATAATTTTTGACGTCAATTCTTGTTCAGTGTTAAATAGATTGATAGAATTTTATACGAAAATTCTTAAATTAATCAAATTAACAATTTCATTGACTGTCAACTGTCAAAAATATTTTTCGGTTCCAAATTCGTCTTTAGTGATTACAAAATCCATTAAAATGATAATAATTCCGGTTAAATCGCTTATTTGCTTAAAATTGACAGTTATAATGACAGCTGTCAATTGTTAGAAATAATTTTTCACCTCAATTCTTGTTCAGTGATAAATAGTTGGTAGAATTTTATATGAAAATTCTTAAATTAAATAAATTAACAGTTCTAATGACATCTGTCAACTGTCAAAAATCTATTTTGATTTTAAGTTTGTGTTTAATGAAGATAAAATCCATTAAAATAATAAATAAATCGCTTATTTTCTTCAAATTGACAGCTATAATGACAGTTGTCAACTGTTAGAAGTCTTTCTTGACATCAATTCTTGTTCAGCTATAAATTGAATGATCAAATGTTATACGAAAACTCTTAAATTAGTCAAATTGGCAGTTTTAATCTATCAATTGTCAAAAATCTTTTTCCATTTTTAATTCGTGTAAGGACAAAATCCTTTAAAATCAAAAATTCCGTCTAAAACTCTAAATTTCTCATTTTTATCAAATTGACAGTTATAATGACAGCTGTCAACTGTCAGAAGTTATTTTTGACATCAATTCTTATTCAACGACAAATGTATTGAGAGAACTTTATTCGAAAATTCTTTAATTAATCAAAAAGACACTTTAAACGGCATCTGTCAACTGACTCATCTGTAAAAAAAATTTTCGGTATCAAATCTGTATTTAGTGATGACGAAATCCATTAAAATGATAATAGTTCCGGTTAAATCGTTTATTTTCTTCAAAATTGACAGCTATAATGACAGTCGTCAACTGTTATAAGTTATGTTTGACATCAATTGTTATTCAGCGATATAAATAGATTGAATCAAATTGACAGTTTTATTCTGTCAACAGTCAAAAATCTTTTTCTATTACTAATTCGTGTATAGTGAAAACAAAATCTATTAAAATCATAAAAATTCCGTTTAAATTGCTCATTTTTATCAAAATGACAGCTATAATGACAGCTGTCAAGTGTCAGAAGTTATTTTTGACATCAATTGTAGTTCAACGACAAATGGGTTGATAGAACTTTAGGTATACCAAAATTTTTAAATTAATCAAAATGACACTTTAAACGGCATCTGTCAACTGTCAAAAATTCTTTCGATTTCAAATTCGTGTTTAGTGATAACAGAATCCATTAGAATCACAAAAATTTCTTCTAAATTTGCTTATTTTCATCAAATTGACAGCTACATTGACAGTTGTCAACTGTCATAAGTAATTGTTGATATGAATTCTTGTCCAGCGATAAATAGATAGAATTTTGTGCGAAAAATGTCATAAAATTTTTAAATTTTAAGTTCGTGTTTAGTGATGACAAAAATCATTTAACATGTAAGTACAAAATTCCGTGTAAATTGCTTATTTTCATTAAATTGACAGCCATAATGACAGCTGTCAACTGTGAGAAGTCATTATTATCTATATTAATTCTTGCTTAACGGCAAATGGATTTTTCATAAAAATTCTTAAATTACTTTTAATGGCAGCTGTCGACTGTTAATATTTTCTTCGGTTTTAAATTCATTTTTGATGATGGTAAAATCTATTAGAATCATAAAAATTCCATCTAAATGCTTATTTTCATCAAATTGACAGCTAATTGATCATTTTGACATCAATTCTTATTCAGAGACCCCAAAAACCATATGATGCAAATTTTCAACAATAGAACTTAAAATAAAGTTATGCCTTAAGTTTTCTAGAAACGCGAAAATCCCATTAAGAAATTGATCCCCAAGGTGAGTTTTTTTTCGTGGTGCCCCCAACAGGCCTAATTCACGGTCTGCCCTTATTGCATCTTATTAATCCTTTTTTTATGCCCTATCTTGCTATGAGTTTTTTAATGGTCACAGTTGATTCTCGACTTCTTCCTCAACACAAAAATTAATTGCCTGCGAAGACTTCATCTGGCCTAGTGTCGTATGTGAATTTTTTTCGTTCATTGAAATCTTCATCAAGCACGTTTGGGCTGCATTGTGTGCATTCATTTATATAAATATTTGAATTGATTTACTGTAAGGAGTGTACTTCGTTTGTAGTACTATAATTATGAATTTTAGTCATGCAAGTAAACATGATCCATATCCGCTATTGGTATTTTTACAGAAGGTCATTTGTAAAATCGTGAGCGCTAAAAGGAAATATAATAACAGTATTAATGGTTTGCACCTTTAAAGTTTATACCGTTTGCTTATCGGTGTAATTATTCTTTATATGGTAATATAATTTCAGATCGGAACTAAGTGGTTGCAGAAGACGAATAATAGTAATAGTTGATGCCATGCAAGAACTAGATGTTTGTCTGAGATGATGAAACACAATATCAGGATCTTCATGAAGTAAATATTAATTGATAAGTTCTTCCTCATATATGAATTCTTCTAAACGATGTTTGGTTTTTCTCAAAGATCTTTAAATACGTTGCATGTACTCCAATTTAAATATACAAATTTTCTTGCTGGAGTCCCACAGGGATCCACTTCAGAACCTTTTCTTTTTCCGACTATATTTTAGTTAGTTTTCTCGCTTTTTTAAGCATATTGATCTGAAAGTCAAGTATCGAGTATAGACTGAAATAAATTAAAACGAGAGTTTCCTTATATTTTTTCTGTCAAAAAAATGCCTCAACAATAATTCAAGCTCTGTAAGCTGCTCGCGTCCAATACAGTACCAGAATAATCTGTACCCGTTATATGCCCCCGAATATTTGTCCATCAAAGAAGCCAATCATTTCAGTTAAAGAAATTAAATAGGTATTCGATAATGACTACTTTACCAACCGTTTAGTAACCAACACCTGCACACTACTCGAACAAATGATTATGCCGGGCCTTAAGACTTTACCTACTAATATTTTAAAGCAAACCATACTGTTTTCAAATAATATAATAATTAATGATACTCTTGTAGTTTAGTCTAACAACCACAATGCCCGATTAATCTTGTTCCTTCTGAAATTCTATTTAGGTTTACCATATGTTTGAGTCTCGGCAAACTGTTTTGATTTTGTGGACTCGAAGCGCACATGTTCTATGATTAATCTTGTCCGTCTTTACATGCCATTCCGTGGAAGCATGTGGTAAATGTTGGACTTATATATAAATTAATTATATCAAATTTTAATTGTCCAATTTGTATTATTAGATCAGATTAACAGCGATGTAATGGGTTTGTTTACAATTCGTCTAATGCGGAGCATCCTAACCGATTTTTTTGATAACAGTGCCGGCTATAAAGGAGCTGGGTTCTTTACTGCTATATTGTAGACGCAACATTACACTTTCTGATCAAATATTGGGGCAGCGCAACAAATAGTTGGACTGGCTTTCAAGCTGTAACTATTCGTAAGTGTCTAAGGTGTTCCACAAGTGTCACATTTGGATCCGTCATTATTTAATGTATGCTTGTATGATTTATCAGTGGCAATACAGCGCAATGTAGGTATAGTGCGATGGTGGTGGGATTTTTGACGACCCTCGAACTCATTCTTATTATCTATGGGTAGTACGGTTCTCCCTCAAAAAGTTAATTGTTATGGTTCTTACAAACATTAATCAGTGTGATTTTTTTTCTGTGGAATATTTTAAGAAAGATTTACGATACAACTCTGGAGTTATTATCAAACTAATTGTAGTGATTTTAAGTGTAATGGCTCATTTACTTTCTAACGGCGGGGGTTTCTTTTGTCATTAAGTATTGAAGTCTTATTCAGGTTATAATATTAAATTAGTAGACACGCTGAGGCCAGAAACAATATTGTACGTTACTTTTAAAAGTGTTTGTCATCAGGCACTTTGAAGCTCACTTAAAAATAAAATACCAGGAGGTTTCGTTTGTCATCGAGTCATTGAAAAATAGAGATAAATACCTAAGTAAAGTAAATAACGAACTAAAGAAACAAAGAAACAAAAAATAAATAAATAAAGGAAAAACGAACTAAATAAATAAATAAATAAATAAAGCAACAAACCAATAAAGAAGAAATAAAGAAACAAATATATAAATAAATAAAGTAATGTAATAAAGAAATAAAAATATAAATAAACGAAGAAACAAAAATAAACAAGAAACAAAGAAACAAACAAGCAAATGACTAAATAAAGCAATAAAAAATAAAAGACAAAGGATCACGATAATAAAATAAATACATAAATAAAAGAAGAAACAAAAAAATAAATAATAAAGGAGCAAATGATTAAATAAATAATAATTAAAGGAATAAAGCAACGAAGCATTAAAGAAATAAAAAACAAAGAAACAACGATACAACGAAACTAAGAAATAAAAACAGAGAAATAGAGAATTAATGTAATAAAGTAATAAAAATAAAAATAAATACATAAAGAAGCAAATAACTAAATAAATAATTAAAGCACAAAAACAGCAAAGTTATAAAGACATGAAAACAAGGAGACAAAGAAACGCCGAAATAAAGTAATGAACAAATAAAAACAAATAAATGGAACAAAAAACAAGAAATAAAGAAACAAACAAGCAGATGACTAAATAAATAAATAAATAAGCCAACAAAGAAACAAAGCAATAAAGAAATGAAAGACAAAAGAGCCAGAGTAATAAAATAAATATAGAAATAAATGAAGAAACAAATAAATAAAGGAGCGAATACCTAAATAATAATAATTAAAGAAATAAGTCAACGAAACATTAAAGAAATAAAAAGCAAAGAAACAACGAAATAAAAACAGAGAAATAGAGAAATAAAAAATAGAGAAATAGAGAAGTAGAAAAGTAAAGAAATGAAGAAATAAAATAGAATAAATATAGAAATAAATGAAGAAACAAAAAATAAATAAAGGAGCAAATAACTAAATAAATAAGAAGTAAAGAAATAAAGCAACGCAGCATTAAAAAATAAAAAAATATAAATAAATATATAAATAAGAAAATAACTAAATAAATAAATAAATAATTAAAGCAAAGAAGTAGCAAAGGATTAAACAAAAAAAAAAGCGAGGAAACAGGGAAACAACTAAATTAAGCAATAGTGAAATAAAAACATAAAGATGAAGAAACAAAAAAAACAAAGAAATATAGAAACAAACAAGCAAATAAATAAATAAATAAGTAAAGCAATAAAACAACAAAGCAATAAAGAAATAAAAGACAAAAGAACCAGAATAATACAATAAATATATAAATAAATAAAGAAACAAAATAAATACAAAACAAATAGAGGAGCGAATACCTAAATAAATAATAATTAAAGAAATAAAGCAACGAAGCATTAAAGATATAAAAAGCAAAGAAACAACGAAATAAAGACAGAAATAGAGAAATAAAAAAGTAGAGAAGTAGAGAATTAATGTAATAAAGAAATAAAAAATATAAATAAATATATAAAGAAGCAAAAAACTAAATAAATAAATAAATAATTTAAGCAGAAAAGCAGCAAAGCTGTAATGAAATAAAGAAACAACGAAATGAAAACTTAAATAAACGAAGAAACAAGAAACAAGAATAAAGAAACAAACAAGCAAATGACTAAGTAAATAAATAAAGCAATAAAGAGTCTTATATAGGTTATAAACAGGCGAGAAAGGAATTCCAAATGGATGGAAATGAAAAAATAATTAGTGCACACGCTGAGGCTAGAAACAATATTGTATGTTACTTTTAAAAAGTGTTTCTCAGGTATTTTGTAGCTCACTTACAAATAAAATAACAGGGGTCCCCTTTGTCATCGAGTACTGAAGTCACTTACCTTATAACAGTCGAGAAAGCGACTCCAGATGGGTGATAATGAAAAAATAATTAGTGCACACCCTGAAACTGTAAGTAAATATTGAAAGTTACTTTAAAAAAATGTTTGTCAGTCATTTTAAAGCTCATTTACAAATAAAAAAGCGGGGGTTCCTTTTGTCATCAAGCATTGAAATCTCCAGTCTTATTTAGGTTATAACAGGCTAGAAGGCAGGTTTGATTAAATTTGTCCAAGGGGACAAAATTGGACGAGGACGATTTTGTCCAATTATGTCCATCCGGACAAAATCAATAATTATGGACGAATTGAACACAATTGGACGAAATCAATTAAATGAAATAAAATTACATATTTTTTTTTTTTTTTTTTTTTTTTATTAATGGCATTAGGTCATTGACCATGCAGCCATTTTACATATTTAAAAAGAACCATTTATTGTATAGGTACGTCAAAATAACAAATTAACAGACAACCCAATGAACAACATTGAGTATCGGATATATCATAGTCGTCATTATTCATTCTGAACCTATTTGGTTGTCTGGATAAATTCTCAGGCTAGGAAAAATAAAAATACATTTTATAAACAATTTTTTTTTAAACTGGCCAGAAAGTAGCACTTTCCGGCTTACTTTTAGGCCAGAAAATCGCAATTTATTAAACTGCGGCCGGTAAAATGATAGTTGCTATGGCGAGAGTCCTGTAAAAGTTTTAATAGGTACCTTGACATATTTTGACGTTTAGTTGAAAATTTTACATTTGTTATAAAATGGAATTTCGAAATGACGAATGCGAATTAATGGTACAATAATGTACCCGTTTAAAAAAATATATTGTAACGTTCCAAAAGTGCTTTTACTGGATTCGCAGGCTTCCAGGACTCGCCTGCGGCTCGCCCTGGAATTTGTCTAAGTACTCGTTCAGTGAAATGCCACCTTTGGAACTTGTTACGTAAACTACTATTTTAAATACATTTAACAGTAAAAAGTTAGGTATAGGTATATAATGTAACTTATAAAAAAAACAAAACTAAAATGTCAAAAAAATAAGGATATAGGTAGATATCCTTTATAATTCATGAAATTTGATTTTGTCCAATAGTGTCCGATTTTGTCCAGTTTTATCCAATATTATCCGTGTCCTTGACGAAATAAAAAAAAGTTGACAAATTCACAATCCTGCTCGCAATCCTGCGCGAAGGAGATTCCAAATGGATGAAAATAAAAAAATAATTACTGCACACGCTGAAGCTAGAAATAAATGTTGTACCTATATTAGGTACTTTCAGAAAGTTGTAAGCAAATATTGTAAGCTATACTTTTAAAAAATGTTTGTCAGGCATTTTGAAGCTCACTTACAAATACAATAGCAGGGGTTCCTTTTGTCATCAAGCATTGAAGTCTCCTATTTTATTTAGTTTATAACAGGCATTACCAGGCATTTTGAAGCTCATTTATAAATAAAATATTGGGGGTTTCTTTAGTCATCAAACATCAAAATCTTTAGCTTTATTTAGGTTCTAACAGGCGAGAAATGGATTCCAAATGGATGAAAATGAAAGAATAATTAGAACACACGCTGAAGCTAGAAATAAATATACTTACCTATGTTACTTTTAAAAAGCGTCAGGCATTTTAAAGTTCATTTATAAATAAAATAGCAGGGGTTCCTTTTGTCATCGAGCATTGAAGTCTCCGGTGTTTTGGACCAGCCTCAGTTTCTTTTATCGGTTTCTGTACCGGCGGCGGTTATGGCGACTACCTAGTTGCATGGGTGACCCCGTATTACACCTTGCCGCGGGTTGCCGTGTTAATGTGTAAGAATTAATTACAGACAATTGCGATTTCCGCAAATATAGACAACTTTAACAGGTGAAACTGTACGATAAATTATATAGTTGCCGGTGATATATTAGCCGCTGATAAAAAATCACCACCTGCTTTAGTAGACATGGTCGGTTACTTGTAGGTACTTTTAACTTATTTGGTATTTGGTCAACATGCAAGCGGGCAGGCCTTGATTACTGTACTCCTCCACAGGAGTTGTTTATCAGATTTAACACAGAGGTAAACAAGTGTTGAAGAAAGAAACAACGAAAACACAGTAAAATAATTTTTCTGCGAACTATCGTAGAAAATTTTGACTTCTCAGAGGATTCGTATTAGTTGTAAGATATTGTCTTGGAAAAAATTGAATTAGACATCCTCGACATTGGAGAAAACTAGAGAATAAAAATATTCGAAACCAAGTGCTACATTAGTAAAACCAGAAGCAGGAGTGACGATAGGAGATATATGATCATCTCTTAGTATCCATGTGGCCGACTGAATGAAGAATGATTCATTTTTGCTATACAAAACATGTTTTGGAATATTTTCTGGACTAAATATTCTAAATGGTTTCAAGTCAAGTTCAAGATTGCAAAAATACCATACGCATTCAGTGTTTCAGTCGATATTGAATTATTGTCGTAATTAACTATTAAATATCTCCCGTTCTTTTAGGCTCATCAAACGTGATTTAATTTATTTTAAACTCTCTGAAAAGAAATCTTGTTGCCACTTTGATAAGCTTTTATAAAAGAATGACAATGTAAGAATCAATTCGTTAGTTGTACGAACGATGATTTATAAACTCGCATACAATTCATATAATTACCATAAATTACGTATCCGAAGAATGACCGATATATGCTAATGTGTCTTATTCACAGTGGCAAAAGAAATGAACCGCCGCGCCGGTAATGTTTGAACAGCACGGACTTCTTTAAAAAAATTACCGGCGTTTCAGCTTGAAGGCGGCCACTCGAAAAGGCAAATTACTCCAATTCATCTGGCCAAATCAAAAAAACAAAAACTGTACTGGTGCTGTCCGTGACTAAAGACCACTTTTAATTTTTGGTAATCGCCACCGTTATCTTTCATTATTGTCAGGTCATTGGATTTTGAAACGAATCTAAAGCAAATGTTGCATAGTTGGACGCTAAAATATCAAACGTTTAACCTCGGAAACCAAGTCAGTATCATCAGGAGATACTAACCGTAATTTAACAACAATGTAAGCGGGCTATTTCGGATCTTGATTCATACTGTTTTTACGTTTTGTTATTCTCTACAAAGTATTCAGTTTTACTTGTTACACTCATTAAATTTAGGCTTGACGCTAGAACATATCAGTTAATTATTTTATATTGTTTAAAGTGAACCAAGTGCTATTTAAACCTAAAGGGAATTGCATATCTCGTCTGCCCAACGTACAGAATTACAGCTAATCCCGTATAATCAGTTTGGTAATTATTTTAAATAGGCGTTACAAGTACCCATCGAACTTCTCACTTCTCACGGTAATCGTCTCATTAAGCATTTAAAATTAGGTAAACACATTTAGGTTCGGTGAGTTTGTGGCAAACGCACACTTCATTACCCAAATCTTGTTTACTTTGGCTGGCACTGGAGTCAATTCAGCAAACGAAATATTCAGTGTAACGTCTTTTCAACTGAATTAATATAGCCTCAAGTGTACCAGCCGTCGTAGTTGACTGACCAAACCTAAACCACGCTTCATTAGTATACACTTTCTTGCGTGTTTAAGATACTTATTGCTTTTTTTTTAATATGGCGTAATATTATTTTAAACATCCGTGCGCCATCGCCCGTTATCTATAAGTAATAGAAGTCCACTGAACTGTTTAGAGCTGTCTATTTGCATTAAATTTGTGTTTTATGCATTAACAAAACTTTCTAAGGGATAACTTTCAAAAAATTGAAATAAAAATTCTAAACGCAACTGTTTTTTCGTATTCCAGGAGGCGCTATTTTTATTTAAAAAAGCCTCAACACTTACAGTCTCTAAATTGTGAAAACCCAGATAGATCTAGTCATCACGTAGTTGTTGCAAAGTCAGGTGAACGAAATGGTTATTAAGGAATACCTTTTATTGATTTAAAATGATTTACAAGTCGAAAAAATTACGGCGCTAAAAGAATTGCAAAAATGTTTCCTGAGTTTCGCTGGAAAGTAAGCACAGTAAGTTATTTTTTTTAATATTTAAGAGAAAATAATGGTTCCCTTAAAATGAAGTCAGGACGCAGAAGATGGAAAACAGGCAGAAGTAACGAAAATATTGAGATGGTAAGGGAAATTTTAATATTGCCGGGCAAAATAATGAGAATGAGAAATTAATGATAAAAATTTCTAAAATTACGAACATTAAAGTAGAATAATTAGAAAAGACTTAAATAAGCGACCTACAAAAAAATTTATTGCCGAAAATTATCCACAGATGTGAGAAAAAAGAAGAGATGAAAGGGTACAGTCAGTTATTATGAAGATTTAGAACCAGGCAACAAATTGGAAAAATCTGGTTTTCAGATGAAAAAGTGTTTTCGTTGCGCGAGCCAAGAAATCCTCAAAATATTAGGATTTATTCTGGCAATCTGAAATACTGCTGGTATTTTTTGCACCAAGGAGTCATTTTTCCGCCTCAGTGATGGTTTCACCAGCGGTATTAATGATAGAAAAAACAGAAATTTATTTTGTGGAAGTTGGTGTTAAAATAAATTCTGAAGTTTTTCAAAGAGATATTTTAGGCAATATGCCTCCTGAAATTGAAAGTGTTAGTGATGACTTTACCTTCCAACAGGATGGCGCGCCATCCCACACTTCCAGAAATATGATAATTTATTTGCAAAAACACGTTGTAGAATTTATCGAATCCAATATGTGGCCGCCAAATAGCCCTGATCTCCACCCTGTTGATTACAATATTTAAAGTACATTAGGAGCCATGGTCCACAAAATCACCACTTTTAACACTATGTACAGAATTTTACAGGGAATTAAAAAAATGGGGGTTGCCATTTGCAAAATCAAAAATAAAAAAATTTTCTAAAATAGGCCTAATATAAAATCAAAATCGACCTGTCTGATCGACTTTTCCAAAACTTTTGAAGATATTGAATTTGTTCTACTATTTGTTCTTCTTGATCTCGCTGTATAAGTTGCAGGATATCTACAATATATGCAATGTTAAAGAAAATTTTTCCACCCATTTTAATTGCAGAAAACTCCTCTTAAGGGGTTAATATATCTACTGTAATGTTTTATATTATGTTTTCTTCACTAAAATGGGTGGAATCCTGTTTTTTATAATTTCAAAATTTACAGCAGTTCATTTATTTATGTGACAGCAAACTTCAAATACCATATGTCAATAATTTGACAGAACATTTTTCACTTATTAATTTTGCTCAAGGTTTCCTGGAGGATGAAAAATTTCCGGAAATTTTTTGGGTTGCCATGGTAACGAAACCAAAGACAAACTTCTGATTCGCTAAAAAAGTGAGGTGTGAAATTTTTAGTAATATTTTCAATTAATATAAAAAATAAAAAGTAGCGGTCCCAAAACTGAACCTTGAGGAGCACCTACTTCAATATTTACTTCAATAAACTGTTTCCTATCAGAAGATGATAAAGTTAACAAATTTGCTATTTTTCCCTTCAGCTCATTTCGTTCTAATTTTAGAATTACCAAGTTATGATTTATTAAGTCAAAAGCTTTACTAACGTTTATGAAAATACCAATGCACCTTTTATTCTGTTCCAAATTCATAGAGAACATTGAAAAAATTCATAATAACTAATTTCGTAACTTTTAAGAAGTCCATATTTCGATTTTGAAAATAAACGGTTTTGAGTGGAAAAACACATTTTTTCTATGAATGACTTTCTCTAAGATAATTGAAATGAATGTTTACAATTATCAGGTAATAAAATATCCTCTTTTTATAAATCTGAATGAAATTAGGACAGTTATTTCCATTGAAACAGAATTTTTTTTATGGAGTCATTGGAGTAACGAAATTAGTTGTTACATTGTTTAATCCAAATGGATTAGATTTTAGTTCCATGATGATATTAAATATTTCAGATCTAGAAGAAGGATACTTTTTTTATCTCATGGATTTGTTTCTATTAATTCTTTTGATGTGTTTATAAAATCAAAATTTAGGAGTTGTATTATATGTTAATCAATGTTTATGTCTCCACATAAGATTTGGAAAGCTTTTTTTGAAAATTACATCTTTGCTGACATTTTTATCCGAAATTGGTTGTCTATAAATTGTTAGAGATTTTATTATCTCATTTTTTAGTTTTATGTTGACAGCACACACAAAATTTGCAATTTCAGATATGTTTAAATAAAGAGAAATATTTTGGTATTAAGTATTTAGTAGCTATAGGTAGATGGAGGAGGTCTTCAAGAATAACCGGTAAGGACTTCAAATTTAACACCACTGAATTTTTTCTCATCTTGCGAAACTTTGTCCTAATTTTAAACCCTTTAATGCAAAAAGATTGCCACTTTTATTACCCTTAAAATACTCGTTTTACTTAAAATGATTTTTACTTAGGGTCAAGATGTATTGAAGGCGGCTATTGAAATAAAAGCATCCGTTTTACATGTAATCAATTTTCAGTGATTGATTTTAAAACACTTAACGCTATTGTTACATGCACAGTTAATGTTTGTACAATTAAACGCTCCAAAGAAACTTCATTCACTTCTTCTGGCTGCATATTCAAACACCAATCTATTTAAATGTAAAGCCACCTATTTCTTATAAGCTATAACAGTAACAGTAACAGAAAATTAAACAACTTTAACTCACTAATGGCATTAGCCAAACAACCAGTTAATTTTAGTTTATGCGTTACACGATATAATAAGAAATGTAATGAGCTTAAGTTTCTTTTTCATCGAGTTTGTTTTTGGGTATCCGAAGAATGTGTGCCACCAAACTTACGAAAACGTAAAACCTCATTAAAATTGATTATTACGGTACAAAATAAACATGCATCCATTAGTATTATCCAATTTATTGAAGCCAGCGAACCAGTTTTTGTCGACCTTAAAATTTTATTCAAAGTGTAGCTGACAGGGGAATTTATTATCTGTTTTATAATTAATTTCGTACTATATTAGCTTTACCACCTCGCACGCTGGCGTTGGAAATTTAAAAGCATCGAATAACACACCAATAAAATTTTTAAATGCCATTTAGATGTCTTCCTCGCAATAATAACAGCATTAAGATAAGGCTCTGGTCGGTTTATATCGGGATAATTTGATGGTATATCAAATAAATTAAATGTGAAATTATTAATTCATTTGAACTCGATTCACTATGAGTTAAGCCTTTTAAAGGCTTTTTGTGCCCACGAAACTTACTCTGCCCTCCACCTTAATACACACACATCCTCAGTACAGTAGAAAAATCTGATTTTGGCAGCTTGACCACTGTGTTACGCTTTGACAAAAGTGAGAACATTGGGATTAGTAAGGGGGACATTTGTTTACTTTGGGTTATCTACTTTGATGGAGGCACTTTGTCCCGTTGTATAAAATAAATTTAATAATAATAATAATAATATATAATAATAAAATATGAGGGACGCTGGGTTCTAGACCCACTCTACTTTGAATATTTGACAATTATTATTGTTATTTTTGTTTTGTTTTTTTTTTGTTGTTTCTGTTGTTTTTGTTGTTCTTGTTGTTTTTGTGGTTTTTGTTTTTTGTTTTTTTTGTTTTTTGTTTTCTTTCTGTTTTTTTGTTTTGTTTTTTTTTTGTTTTTTTGTTTCTGTTTGTGTTTTTGTTTTTTGGTTTTGTTTTAGTTTTTGTTTGTGTTTGTGTTTGTGTCTGTGTTTGTGTTTGTTTTTTTTTTGTTTTTGTTTTTGTTTTTCTTTGTCTTTGTCTTTGTGTGTGTGTGTTTTTGTGTTTGAGTTTGTTTTTGTTTTTTTTTGTTTTAGTTTTGGTTTTTTTTGTTTTGTTTTTCGTTTTCGTTTTTGTTTTGTTTCGTTTTTGTTTTTGTTTTTGTTTTTGTTTTTGTTTTTGTTTTTGTTTTTGTTTTTGTTTTTGTTTTTGTTTTTTGTTTTTGTTTTCGTTTTCGTTTTCGTTTTCGTTTTCGTTTTCGTTTTCGTTTTCGTTTTCGTTTTCGTTTTCGTTTTCGTTTTCGTTTTCGTTTTCGTTTTCGTTTTCGTTTTCGTTTTCGTTTTCGTTTTCGTTTTCGTTTTCGTTTTCGTTTTCGTTTTCGTTTTCGTTTTCGTTTTCGTTTTCGTTTTCGTTTTCGTTTTCGTTTTCGTTTTCGTTTTCGTTTTCGTTTTCGTTTTCGTTTTCGTTTTCGTTTTCGTTTTTCGTTTTTGTTTTGTCTTTGGTTTTTGTTTTTGTTTTTGTTTTTGTTTTTGTTTTTGTTTTTGTTTTTGTTTTTGTTTTTCTTTGTCTTTGTCTTTGTCTTTGTCTTTGTCTTTGTCTTTGTCTTTGTCTTTGTCTTTGTGTGTGTGTGTGTGTTTTTGTGTTTGAGTTTGTTTTTGTTTTTTTTGTTTTGGTTCTTTTGTTTTGTTTTTCGTTTTTGTTTTGTTTCGTTTTTGTTTTTCGTTTTTGTTTTGTTTTTCGTTTTTGTTTTGTTTTTCGTTTTTGTTTTGTTTTTCGTTTTTGTTTTGTTTTTCGTTTTTGTTTTATTTTTCGTTTTTGTTTTTCGTTTTTGTATTGTTTTTCGTTTTTGTTTTGTTTTTTGCTTTTGTTTTTGTTTTTCGTTGTCTTTGTCTTTGTCTTTGTGTGTGTTTTTGTGTTTGAGTTTGTTTTTGTTTTTTTTTTGTTTTAGTTTTTGTTTTGTTTTTCGTTTTTGTTTTGTGTTTCGTTTTTGTTTTTCGTTTTTGTTTTGTCTTTGGTTTTTGTTTTGTTTTTCGTTTTGTTTTGTTTTTCGTTTTTCGTTTTTGTTTTGTTTTTCGTTTTTGTTTTGTTTTTCGTTTTTGTTTTTCGTTTTTGTTTTTCGTTTTTGTTTTTCGTTTTTGTTTTTCGTTTTTGTTTCGTTTTGTTTTTCGTTTTTGTTTTGTTTTTCGTTTTTGTTTTGTTTTTCGTTTTTGTTTTGTTTTTCGTTTTTGTTTTTCGTTTTTGTTTTTCGTTTTTGTTTTATTTTTCGTTTTTGTTTTTCGTTTTTGTATTGTTTTTCGTTTTTGTTTTGTTTTTTGTTTTTGTTTTTGTTTTTCGTTGTCTGTGTGTGTTTTTGTGTTAGAGTTTGTTTTTGTTTTTTTTGTTTTAGTTTTTGTTTTGTTTTGTTTTGTTTTGTTTTGTTTTTCGTTTTTGTTTTGTGTTTCGTTTTTGTTTTTCGTTTTTGTTTTGTCTTTGGTTTTTGTTTTGTTTTTCGTTTTTGTTTTGTTTTTCGTTTTTGTTTTGTTTTTCGTTTTTGTTTTTCGTTTTAGTTTTTTGTTTTTGTTTTTCGTTTTTGTTTCGTTTTGTTTTTCGTTTTTGTTTCGTTTTGTTTTTCGTTTTTGTTTTGTTTTTCGTTTTTGTTTTGTTTTTCGTTTTTGTTTTGTTTTTCGTTTTTATTTTGTTTTTCGTTTTTCTTTTGTTTTTCGGTTTTGTTTTGTTTTTCGGTTTTGTTTTGTTTTTCGGTTTTGTTTTGTTTTTCGTTTCTGTTTTTCGTTTTTGTTTTTCGTTTTTGTTTCGTTTTGTTTTTCGTTTTTGTTTTGTTTTTCGTTTTTGTTTTGTTTTTCGTTTTTGTTTTGTTTTTCATTTTTGTTTTGTTTTTCGTTTTTATTTTGTTTTTCGTTTTTGTTTTGTTTTGTTTTTCGGTTTTGTTTTGTTTTTCGTTTCCGTTTTTGTTTTCTTTTTCGGTTTTGTTTTGTTTTTGTTTTTCGTTTTTCGGTTTCGTTTTCGTTTTCTTTTTCGTTTTGTTTTTCGTTTATCGTTTTTTCAAAAATGTGACCCTTTTAAGTTGAAGCACCGTACCAAATTTTAAATATATATATCTTCTGGACTACTCGAGTTATTAAAAAAAATCATTTTCAAACGTCAAACTTTAATACCCTGTATATCGAACTTGGGGTCTAAAATGACAATTGGCATTATGAAAGTCCCATTATTTTTGCTCAAGGAATCTATAGTTACCGGATTGACTTTCCTTTTCCAGACACCCTGTACATAAAATGTATAGAAATTCGTATTTAAGCGAGTAAAACTTTAAAACAATAAATGAAGTACGAGGGATTTCGTTTTAGAAGGATCGCCTGTGCATCCACATAATTGAAATATTCACTTCAGCACCAATTAACTGAAGTAGATCTCAGAATCACTAATAACCTTTTTAATCAACGTCAATAAAGATATTACAAACCTACTTATCTCAAAGCGTTTTATGGCCAAAACTTATTTTGACCAATTTGAGGCGGCTTAAACAAAGGCAGTTCAACATAATTAATAAATCGGGCAGTAATGAGAGCGGTTTGTAAAAAACTTTCTGTCGAAGCAATCTATAGGAACCATTGTTGTCTACTAAGCAGTTTTTTATTGATATAAATTACGTAAACAAATGTGTTCTGCAATATCGCCTTATTGTTTTAAACGAAAAAAATATATTAATATTATATTAGTGGGTAGAAAATAATAAATAAAAGTAGTGGTATGAGGAAGAGTATTTGTTTTTCCTAGAAATTAATTATAAATTATCCAATCTGTTTAGCACATACATACATTATTAATTATAATCTGATTCACGGTTGTTGATATTTATTTATTTACTTTATAATTAAAATTATTACAGCCGCTTAATTCGTGTGCTGCAAATACTATTTCGTCCTTGGACAGTCGATGTCGAGTTAATAATTAAATTATCAGGAAAGATTTTTTTTTATTTTATATTGCAATACTTTGAAGGATTTTCAAAATACGAACATGTACGAGAAAAACATCAAATTTTGTTCCAGAGAAGTTCTTATCACATCAAAAAATCTTCACTGTAAAATACTGATAGAAAATTCTGTCAAAAATCAAGGTAAAGAATGGGCAATCCATTTGTCTATCTGTTTCAAAAAAGGCAAATTTATCATTTTGTTCAAATACATTCCACAAAAAAATAGAAACGCATTCATCTAAGGAACCTTACAATTTTGCTGCTCCCAAGCCACAGCGCTTAAAAATAATACTCTCCTGATTGCTAATTAGTGATGGATAGTTAGACAGAATATCAATCATTTCGTTGATTCAGTGAAGCATTTTCCGGACGTCGCGTCGTCCACCTGCTCCTCTTCAGTACGCCTCTGGGTATTTCATACTTCGAAGCGTCTTATCGAACTCGACGTATTGCAAAACTCTCGTTCTCGAACGGGGTCAGCTGTGAGAAATCAAACAAATGTGAATCGACGAAAAAACTTAGATCACGGGCACCCACGCCTCCTAGGATCATGCGCAGTGGAATTCGTGTAGCAATTGTTTCATAGGCTTGTTTACTTGATTTAAAATGTGTTCTTTTGTTTGGACATCACGACATTTAACAATAAGTCTGTAACGAAACAATTTAACGGCGTTTGTTCGGCGTAACCATAAAAAAAGTTATTATATTAAGACTGTGCTATGTAAAACAATAAAACGAAAGAAAGTACTATTCAAATCATAGTTATTATTAATAATAACAACAATGTGGATGCGAGAAGCATTAATTGGTACTGATTTCAGCTTTTGTTAGTAATTCCATATTATTGGGAATGTTTTAGGTATGTAGATCATGAAAAAAATGGCTGAAAATCTTTCCATTTCAAACAGATGTCTCCTTCCTTCAGGGGTTGACCGCCCACTTAACTCTAATACTGAACTATCCTTTATTTTATTACATTACCATTACTGATTAATCATAGAACTGTTCTATAAAAGTTTTATTATCCCGTTTTAAAGATTCCTATTATTATTCACATAAACGTAATGTCAAATCGGTTTTATTTTGTAACGAATACATAATTATTATTTATAGAACTATTATAAAACTCACCGGTTCCTTCTTCAATGAATTGTTTTGTAAGATAACCCGACCAGTATTAGTACTATTTTTAACTAATTGATTCTGCTGCGATTTAACAATATAAGGACAGCCTAGGAAATTTTTTTCAATATAATTATAGAGTGGTGTTGTACAGGTTTTATTCGTTTGTTATATAGCTATTATAAAACTTACCGGTTGGCCCTATAATAAATTATTCTTTAAATAATTAATTAGTAAGTATTATTAGTAGCCCATAGCCAATGCTTATATTATTTTGGGTTAATTGGCTCACTTACAACATAATTATAAACAAGTTTTATAAAGGTCTTATTGTTACTAAAAATTCCCAATATGTTTCTTATAATCTTCAAGTAATTATTAGCAATTTTATGTTTTATAACGAATAATACATAATTGTTGGTTACAAAACTATTATAAAACTTACTTGTTGCCACTTCAATAAATTGTTCCTTAAAGTAATCCTCGGTCAGTGTTGGTGCTCCTTTGAATTAGTTGGCTGTCTGCGGTAATTTAACAGTGTTAAAATTGTAAAAAGCAATTTGCAACATAATTAATTGCAGAGCGATTTTGTAACGATTTTATTATTTCCTTTTCAGATTTTTCAGCATATATTTTTCTATAATAGAGCTTCAAGTAAATATGCGAACATTTTAGTTTTATAGCAACTACATAATTGTTGGTTGCAAAGTTATTATAAAACTTACCGGTCTTTGATGAATTGTCTTTAAAGTAATAATTAGTATGTAATTAACTCATTTCTGACGCAACTATAAAGTAGTTTTATAAAAGTTCTATTATAATTAAAAATTCGCGATATATCTCTTATAAAACGTTAAATATTTGTGCGAACAGTTTTGTTTTATAACGAATGCAACATTGTTTGTTAGAGAACCATTATAAAACTTAACGGTCTTTAATAAATTGTCAAAGTAGCACTCAGCCAATATTTTTACTATTATGAATAAATTGACTTTACGGCAATTTATCATTATAAAAACAAATTAAAAAAATCCCAACAATATAATTTTAGAGAGGTTTTGTAAAGGTTTTATTATTTCCTATTAAAGATGCCCAATATATTTCTTCTATGAGAGCTCTGTAGCTTCAAATAATGCGAAAATGTTTGTTTTATAACTAATGCGTAATTGTTTGTTATAAATCTAATATAAAACTTACCGGTTGCTCCGAGGGTTGCTCGTCTAACGAGTTATTTTTAAAAGTGTTAAGTATTATTAGTAACCCCTGCCAATGTTTACATTATTTTGTACTAATTGACTTACATGCAGCAGATTTATAGAGTGGTTTTATTAAGGTTCTATTATTAATAATGGATAAGTCTCTTGTAAAGCTTCAAGTAATTGTGCGAACAGTTTTGTTCTATAACGAATACATAATCGTTGGTTAAAGATTTAAGTATTTTACAATAATGAACAAGTTGATTCTCTGCGGCAATTTATCAATATAAAAACAAGTTTAAAAAATCCTAGCTATATAATATTAAAGAGGTTTTAAGTTATATTAAGTATTTCATATTAAAGATTCTCAATATATTTCTTCTATAAGAGAGTCCTATTGCTTTAGGTAATTATGCGAAAATTTTTGTTTTAAAACTAATTGTTTGTTATAAAGCTGCTATAAAACTTATCGGTTGCTCTTGTTTTTTAAAGTGTTATTTAGTATCTATTATTAGTAACCCCCGCCAATGTTAACACTAATTTGAACTAATTGGCTATCATGCGACATAAATATAGAGCGGTTGTAACCTTCTTTCGTTAATGGCGGAAGTTCGAAAGAGGTTACTTTGACGCCTGAGGGGCGGCGGTGCTTTTTAGGACGGTGTCTCGGGCGCCACTTTCTGTTTAGAGTGCAGAAAGACCACTTTACTCTATTAGCAGGATAATAGAGGCTTCAGGTAACTGCAGTGAAGACACGGTTAAGCCAGGGGTCTAATTAACCTATAAAGAAAACTCAGAATTTCGGATTAAAAACAGAACAAGTTTTATTCAGGAATTAATACAATAAATTTAATATAATTACGGTTAAACTACAGTACAAATATAAGCACAAATATTTACAGCAAAACTTAAAGCAGGCAGGCTAGGCAAAACTAAAAGCGGCAAACTACGGTTATTAAGCGGAAAAACGGCAAGCAAATAAAGCGAGTAAGCAAATGTACGGTTAAAAACGGTTAAACGGAAAGCGTGCGGCAGGTAAGAAGCTCTATCTACAAAAAGCTACTAGCAAAGCTCGGTTGGCAATCTATTATTTGACCAGACAAGACAATATAATTTACAGGCAAAACATATGTTCGAATTAAGTTAATTTTATGACGAGTACAAAAAAAAAAATCATGGAAATAACGGAATACGCAGACTAATTTTCTGGCTGCCCAGGGGGAAAAGACGCGAACTAGTGCAGTTATTAGCAATAAAATCGACAACGCCCTGACGACAGTGCTGTTTAAGCGATTACACACGTCAAATCAGCAGGCCGTCAAAACGTCGAGTTTTTCGCGGTTACGGATTTTCTTAATACGGAGCAGGCGGAATCAAATATCGACAACGCCCTGGCGACAGTCCTGTTAAGCGATTACACACGTCAAATCAGGAGGCCGTCAAGACGCCGAGTTTCGCGGTTATTAGACTTTATTAACGCGGAGCGGAATCAAGTATCGACAACGCCCTGGCGACAGTCCTGTTAAGCGATTACACACGTCAAATCAGGAGGCCGTCAAGACGCCGAGTTTTCTACGCCGAGTTTTCTACGCGGGGATAACTGATTTACGCGATTTAGGGCTAGGCCAGAAAATAACGACGACGACTTGGTAACGTTGCCAGTAAGCGATTACACACGTCAAATTGGCAGGTTAGCAAGACGCTATACTCGGAAGCACAATTTTGCTCTAAACCGGAACGTTACTCGTGACGTTGTATTGACTTAGAATTAAGCCACTAAAACGTTAAGCGCGGATCATACAAAACAATTCGAACATACATAGGAAAATAATTGAAATAAAATTACCGGTCAAATATAATAGGTTACCCTAATGTCTTACTCTTTCTAGCAGCGGAGCTTCCTTCTAGTCGGTGTGGCGGTTCGGACTTCGTTCTGGGCTGGTGGTCTGGTCGGGATGGAGCGTCAGCTCAACTGATTTTAAACGACGGGTGTGTTAGTTTTGTAGCCGGCTTCTGACGTGTACCCCTACCCAACTTGCGCACTGAACGCGAAACTGACTTCAAGCATTGCTCACTTATGTTGGCGCGGTGCAGCTGGTACTGCAGTCCTTGCATTATCTTGCATAACGCGTGATCGGAGCTATCTCTGGTTTATTGCATTCGTTGCGGCATAATTTAAAAATGCATACACGGAAAAGACGCGGTTCAAAATGCTTAATTTGAAGTAAATTAATATTTGTTACATTTTGCCTGCCTGTTTATACATTAAAAATTATATTTTATTTACAAACTAATAATACGTCGGTGCTAAAATTCACTTCGTTACACGGTTTTATAAACGTTTTATTATTGATAAAGATTCCCAATTTTTCTCTTATAATTCTTCAAATAATTGTTCGAACAGCATTGGTAACAAATCGTTAATTGTTGATTACAAAAATATTATAAAACCTGTGTCGCTCTTTTAGTGAATTGTTCTGTAACCCTCAGTCAGTATTGGTACTATGGAATATAAAAATAACTAAACATTCTTATAACATAATTATAAATCGGTTTTGTAAAGCTCTTAAAAATCCGCAATATTTTTCTTCTATAAGAGAGCTTTTTAGCTTCAAGCAATTATGTGAACATATTTGTTTTATACATAATTGTTTATTATCGAACTGTTATAAAACTTAGCGGTTATTTTTTTAACGAATTACTTTTTAAAGTATTAGTGACTCCCAACTAATGTTAATACTATTTTGGAGTAATAATGGACTTACTTGCAACATAATTCTATAGCGGTTTTATATAGGTTTTATTATTATTAATTATTCCCAATATATCTCTTATAAAACTTGGAAGTAACTGTGCGAACAGTTTTGTTTTATATAGTTATTATAAAACTTACCGGTCGCTCCTTTAATAAATTGTTCTTTAAAGCACCACCCGACCAATGTTAATACATACTGTTTTGATTTATTTGGCTCTCTGCATCTATTTAATAATATAAATGACGTAAAAATAATTATAGAACCGTTTTGTAAAAGTTTTATTATCGTAATTATTCCTTTTTAAAGATTCCTAATGTAACTTGTATATAACTTCAAGTTATGTGCATATCAAGTTATTGATTATAGAACTATTATAAAACTTATCTCCTCCTTTAATATTATAATCAAATCAAAGGCTAAATCCTTCCATGATATATAACGTAGTAGTTATTATCCATATATGCATAAGACCTGTGTAGCTATATAATGACTTGATAACGAATTGAATTATTCTATAAAACAATCACTTGTTACAACCTTCGTACAACTAAATTTATATAGTTGCAACATAATCGAATTATTCTTAAAGGCACTTCGCAATAATCTTCCCACACAGATAAAACTGCCTTATAAAACAAAGAGTTCTGTAAATGTTGTTTAATTGCAACTGAAAATTAATATAAATATTTTATAAAACTGTATTTATTTTTTTGATCTCTCATCGTTGATCTTGTGAGCTTTGGCCATCCACATTTACTGATGAATTATATAATAACAGATAATTTATAGAGCTATTATAAAACTCACCGGTTCCTCATTTGATGTATTGTTCTTTAAGGCAACCCCCGGTCGGTATTGGTACTATTTATAACTAATTCTGCTGCAATTTAACAATATAGAACAACCGAAGGAACTTCTTGTAATATAATAATTATAGAGCGGTTTTGTACAGGTTGTTATCTCCACCAACAGATTTCCGATATATCTCATTTATGAAAAAGCTCTATAGCTTCAAGTAATTATGCGAACATTTTTGTTTTATATCTATCTAATTCATAATTGTTTGTTATATGACTATTATAAAACTTACCGGTGGTCCCATTAATAAATTGTTCTTTAAATCACTAATAAGTATTATTAGTAACTCTCAGCCACTGTTTGTATTATTTTGGATTAATTGACTCACTTACAACATAATTATAAATCGGTTTTATAAGGGTTCTATTGTTATTAAAAATTCTCAATGTGTTTTTTATAATCTTTAAGTACCTACCTATATATTAGCAATATTATGTGTTATATAATGAATATATAATTCTTGATTACAAAACTATTATAAAACTTACTGGTTGCCCCTTTAATAAATTGTTCTTGAAAGTAACTTCTCAGTCAGCGTTGGTGCCCTTTTGAATTAATTGGCTCTCTGTGGTAATTTAACAATATTTAAATTATAAAAAAAATGCATTATAATTATAGAGCGATTTTGTAAAAATTATTATTTCTTTTTAAAGATTTTTTGATCTCTCATTGTTAATCTTGTGAATTGAGCACTTTGCCTACCCATAGGATCTGCTGATAATTAATAAAATAATAGGTAGGTACATAAAGATTGTGCATTTTAATCGCGAAACAGTTTTTTTCTAATAAAAAATGTCGGGATTGGAACATAGATCTGTCAGATATTGAGTTTGAAAGGACGTGTTCAACTGAATTCCACTAAAATTTACACTTTACGTTTCAATCTAGAAAGTTGTTAAGTTCTCCGACATTTATGAAGAAACAAAATGAATGGTGCGACATTTGAAAACTTTAGAATAACACGAAAGGCACAGGATTAATTAAGCAACAAAATAAGCATAAAGAGCACCAATAAAGCAGATTCGTTTTACACAAATTAAACATTAGTGTTCAGATAGCTCGCCAACTTCACGGATCTATCCAACATCCATAAAATTACTGCGTCTCCCATCTCGAACGTTTCTTTATTTGTTGATAAATCACTCATGTATGTCGTCGTACCGGTTTCTCCTGCGAAAAAGTACATAAGACTAAAATCTACAAATTTCCACCGGTTTCATTCGGTGTTGCGACCTATTTACTAGAACTAATGAATGAATCGAGTTGTCCGCCGCTTTAGATAAATGATTAACGATGTCGGGGTTGCGGCAGCAAGCAACTTGATCTATATTGTAATTTACGTTGCATCAATCTCGGTTCACCATTGCTCCGGCATGCCGCAAGATGTATATTTCAGTTTCTCAATAAACATCAGTTTGGAAATGTAACTGAATGTTATGTAATAAGAAATAAAATATATTAGTGTTTATTGTATAGGTTTGTTTTCTCTCGGCGTGATTTGGTTTCTACAGCTGCTTCTTATTGCAATCAATTATTGGCCGATCAATTTGCTTTTGAAATATCGAGAACGTTGCACTTTCTTACCCTCTTCCTCTGAATTTGCGTACCTGATCATGTGTTTCCACTATTAAGATCGGCGCCAGGAGGTCAGAAGATTTCTAATCTTAAAAAAAATTGAAAAATTTTCCATATGGTATGATCTTTAACGTGCTCACATCGCAACATTTTTGCGGTTTAAAGGCTTTCATCATTTTGTTTAACTAGGTGCAACTAACACCCTTAATATTGTCATGTGTTTTAAACTAAAACCCCACTAATAAATTAATAAAATTAAAAAAATAAATTCAGTCCAAACCAGGGTAAAATAAAAATTCATCCAAGGCCTATTTAGTTTATGCAAATCCAGTAAATGGGGCACTAAATTGTAGAACTGGCAGCTACCATATTCGGACCACAAACCACAAGTGTCAAAACTTAAAAACAGGTCTGCCAATTCAAGTAAATAACGCGACACGGTAACGTTAGTGTGTCGAGAGTACACGGAACTGAAATTTGAAACCTTAACTTTATTAAATTTGTTATTATCCACACGGACACTGTCCGATATTTGTTGTAGATTAAGTTAGTTTAAGTTAGAGCAGGGACATAGTTTAATTCAAGTAATTAAAGCATTTACATTCATCTCAGCTGAATCTCTAAAATACAGCAGAAGCAGAGGCATCTAGCTGTCAAATGACAAAATAATATTTATCCTGATAAAGATCTCTAACTTTTCTAAATCCTTACTAATCAAATAAGAAATAAAACTTGCACGAAATATAAATAATCTTTATTCAAAACTTGTACAACAGCAGATTTATAGGTAAGATATTTCTTCGATTGCAGAAGGGAACCCCCTAAGGCCCTGAAAGGTAAAATAGTAATTATAGCAAACCTGTAGTAAGTTTCACGTTAAATTATCTTAAAACTTTGTCTGGTGAACAGCGATTACTACTATTTTTAATATTTTATTAGCAGAAAGTGACAACCTTACTTAATAAACCAGAAATATTTAACCATCGGCATCGGTAAAGAAAAGGTGTGATACATATAACTTAACAAAGGACCTGTAATATTCACCGCAGGATGCAGAAAGTAAACTTTATGCTGTAACAAAAAAACTCGCCGGCATTTTTGTGTGTAGGCATATTCTACATCATAGATTTGTTCCGTTTAAATATCTTCACTGCGCGTTTGCCGTACACAAATAAGACACAGTAGGATATTTCGAATCTATTATGCCCACTTAACCTTAATTTTAACATGAACAGTTAAACATTTGTAAGGAGTGAAAAATAAAGCTGTAAAACCGAAATTACTATGATTTATTAGCTACGATGATGCATTAGTATTTAGATAACAATCTGATGTTATTCTAATTTTTACCTAGCCTAGCAATGCTTGTTAACTGGAGGTCCTCGTATCTTTAAACCTATTTAGGCCTTATATATTCGACTTTAGGTAGAGTGACAGTTGCTAGTCAATTTTAAACTGACAAAACAATCGCATTTTCTCATTTTAGAGGAAACTATCGCAGATAATATTAAAATTATGTGTTATTACGAGACAAATAAGCCGGAAAATTCATGATCCTACAATAAACAGTTTCGGTGATACAGAACGTCCAAGTTGTATTTGCAAAATCTAAAAAAAACTACGTTTTTCTTTCATGTCTCTCCCTACAATATCGAGAGACAATAGTGTATGAGGCTGAATTAAAGTAGACTATATGATGAGAGAAATAAGCCTGAATTCATGATCCTACAATAAACAGTTTCGGCGATACAGAGCGTCCAAGTTGTATTTGCAAAATCTAAAGAAAAACTACGTTTTTCTTTCATGTCTCTCCCTAGAATATCTTTTTAACGCTTCGAGAGAAAATAGTGCATGTAGGCTGAATTAAAGTAGACTATTTGATGAGAGAATTAAGCCTGAATTCATGATCCTACAATAAACAGTTTCGGTGATACAGAGTCTCAAAGTTGTATTTGCAAAATCTCAAAATACTACGTTTTTCTTTCATGTCTCTCCCTACAATATCTTTTTATCGCTTCAAGAGACAATAGTACAAGTATGATAAATTAAAGTAGACTATATAAGATGAGAGAACTAAGCCTGAATTCATGTTCCTACAATAAACAGTTTCGGTGATACAGAGTATCAAAGTTGTATTTGCAAAATCTCAAAATACTACGTTTTTCTTTCATGTCTCTCCCTACAATATCTTTTTATCGCTTCAAGAGACAATAGTACAAGTATGATAAATTAAAATAGACTATATAAGATGAGAGAACTAAGCCTGAATTCATGTTCCTACAATAAACAGTTTCGGTGATACAGTCTCAAAGTTGTATTTGCAAAATCTCAAAATACTACGTTTTTCTTTCATGTCTCTCCCTACAATATCTTTTTATCGCTTCAAGAGACAATAGTACAAGTATGATAAATTAAAATAGACTATATAAGATGAGAGAACTAAGCCTGAATTCATGATCCTACAATAAACAGTTTCGGTGATACAGAGTCTCAAAGTTGTATTTGCAAAATCTCAAAATACTACGTTTTTCTTTCATGTCTCTCCCTACAATATCTTTTTATCGCTTCAAGAGACAATAGTACAAGTATGATAAATTAAAATAGACTATATAAAATGAGAGAACTAAGCCTGAATTCATGATCCTACAATAAACAGTTTCGGTGACACAGAGCGTCAAGTATTTGCAAAATCTCAAAATACTGTGTTTTTCTTTCATGTCTCTCCCGACAATATCTTTTTATCGCTTCGAGAGACAATAGTCCATGTATACTGAATTAAGATGGATGAAAGAAATAAGCCTGAATTCATGTTCCTACAATAAACAATTTCGATGATACAGAGAGCCGAAGTCGGTTTTGCAAAATCTCAAAATACTGTTTTTCCTTTACGTCTCTCCCTCCAATATCTCTTTATCGCTTTAGGAGACAATATTGCATATACGACTACTTAAAGTAGACTGTATAACGAGACAAATAAGCCTGAATTCATGATCCTACAATTAACAGTTTCGGTGATACAAAGCGTCAAAGTTGTATTTGCAAAATACTACGTTTTTCTCTCATGTCTCTCCCTACAATATCTTTTTATCGCTTCGAAAGACAATAGTATATATGCTGAATTAAAATAGACTCTATGACGAGCGAAACAAGCCTGAATTTATGATCCTACCATAAACAGTTTCGGTGATACAGAGCCTCAAAGTTGTATTTGCAAAGTCTCAAAATACTACGTTTTTCTTTCATGTCTCTCCCTACAATATCTTTTTATCGCTTCAAGAGACAATAGCACAAGTATGCTAAATTAAAATAGACAATATGATGAGAGAAATAAGCCTGAATTCATGTTCCTACAATAAACAGTTTCGGTGATACAGAGCGTTAAATTTGTATTTGCAAAATCTCAATTTTTTTTTTTTCATGTCTCTTCCTACAATATCTTTTTATCGCTTCGAGAGATAATGGTCCATGTAAGCTAAATTAAAATAGACTATATGATGAGAGAAATAAGCCTGAATTCATGATCCTACAATAAACAGTTTCGGTGACACGGAGCGCCAATTTCAGGTTTGCAAAATCTCAAATTACTATGTTTTTCCTTTATGTCTCTCCCTCCAATATCTCTTTATCGTTTTAGGATACAATAATGCATATGAGACGATTTAAAGTAGACTGTATAATGAGAGAAATAAGCCTGAATTCATGATCCTACAATAAACAGTTTCGGTGATACAGAGCGTCAAATTTGTATTTGCAAAATCTCAATTTTTTTTTCATGTCTTCCTACAATATCTTTTTATCGCTTCGAGGGACAATGGTCCATGTATGCTGAATTAAAATAGACTATATGATGAGAGAAATAAGCCTGAATTCATGTTCCTGCAATAAACAGTTTCGGTGATACAAAGCGTCAAAGTTGTATTTGCAAAATACTACGTTTCTCTCTCATGTCTCTCCCTACAATATCTTTTTATTGCTTCGAGAGATAATAGTCCATGTATGCTGAATTAAAATAGACTCTATGACGAGCGAAATAAGCCTGAATTCATGATCCCGCAATAAACAGTTTCGGTGATACAGAGGCTTAAAGTTGGGTTAGCAAAATCTCAAAATAGATACTACATTTTTCCTTCACGTCTCTCCCTCTAATATCTTTTTTTTTTCGCCGGATGACAATAATGCCAGTGATAGTGTTATAGAGTCAACTTATTTTTTATCGTCGCACATGATCTAAGGACCTTAAAAAATACAGGATCCAACCAATTTTTTAGAACTTTTTTGGCCTTACAGCTATTAAAGCAAAAAAAATTACTCTTTAAAATAGTCTTAGTTCTTGTAATTTTAAACTCTTAAAGTTCATTTGTTACAGATCATTCACGTACATTTTATCGAGGATGAAATTTGCAATTTTTTCGGGCGATCGACAGAGAAATTTATCAAAAATTATTTTTTATTGGTCAAATTTTGGACTTAAACTTAAAATCGCCGAAATTTTTATTTATGAGTTTCAACGTATATTTAACTTTTCGGTGCAAAATAAATTCGAATTCTACTACCCCAGAATTTACGTTATTTATTTATATTTATAATTTATTTCCAGACAAATTCTTTGAGACTTGTCTTGTGACTTTCTTGCGTTTTTGCTTGCGACTTATTTAATAATCTACCAAAGTAAATAATATTGCATTTCACAGCTTAATCTGTTAAATTTCAACTTTCAGAAGGCAATCCGCGTTCCATCACAGAAATATGCGTGTAGTTTCATTATGAAAACACCTAAATTATCCGTAACATTAACGTTCGCAACATTCTTCTGTATATTAGGAAAATAATAACAAATCCTAACTACCGTAGAATGTTATTGTTTCGCCGCGTTTCAATCATTCAATCATCATTCAATCAACATGTAATATGGTAGCCGCTCACACATCTGCAGTTGATTGAAAACTACAATAATAGAATGCCGAAGAGGTATTTTATTCAAATTTAATATCGGCCATTGTTATTCCAGAGATACGGCGAATTCTGATCATTCCGCAGTGCATTTCTCAGAATTGATTATATCTCTCCATCATCTTCGAAGGGCAAATAAATAGTGAATCAACAGTTGTATAATATTCCCAGACTATGTGCAATCGTATGTTATAACTTTAATTGCGTGTAATGGTAAAGGACAACAGCGTACTACGTGTTGCGCTGCTATTGTAGAATAACTCGAAGATCGTGTAGTCATTTTCAACATTGATACTCAATATAGAATTTCAAGGCAGTTTATATGCCAAGAATCAACATCCTTTTAACTGTATTTCGTTATAGCAGTTCATATTTCACATCCGGGAAGTCGGAAATGTGAGTTTCGTTGATTGATAGTTTTTATTATTGATGTGGGAGAATTTCATATAGGGTGAATTATGTTATGAGATTCATAAATGTTATGATTATGTTTAGATGCTAGAATTTTCAATCAAATCACTAAATCACAGTTCGATGCTCCACAAATGATAGATTCCATGCTGAGTAGAATCGGCAAGAATACAATTCTCTCCAAGCTTGATATCCAAAAATAATTTTGGTTAATTCCACTTGCGCCAGATTTCTGAAAATATACAGTACGTAACACCCTTCTTAGTTGGACGATTTTCGTATTTGAGCATGCTTTATGTTAGTAAATATTCACTGTTGGCATGATATTCATATACCATCGTCTTCGTTTTCAGTGTTTTCATTATGTGGAATTGTTACGTCATAATTAAAACGTTTTAGCATTCAAACGTTAGTTGTAAGAGTCCGATAGGAGTCGTTAATAACTAGTATAAATACAGCAACTCCAGAAAGTAACCCTGTGGGACACTTCACTAGGCTAATACTGCGCATGTGTTGTCCCTTTACCTAAAGAGGGTTAAGAACATTTAAGAGCGTAAAATCAAATTCTACAAATGTTACCAATAGGCTATGATCGCTAGTACTAATACAAGAACATTACGAAACCAGAGTCATTATTTTATCGTCTGTAAAGTGTATCAGTTTGTGGTTTTGTGCAACTATTGACGTCATGCTTGGACTTCAAAAAGCAGCATTTAATTCGTTTTTTACTTACGGAGATATTACGAAAACAGCCAACCCAAAATGGGTCACCCTACTGGAAATTGCCACACGCAATGTAAAACGCTTACGGTTATAGGTTTAAAATAAATATGTGCGTTAATATTTCATTCTTTTCATTGACTTTTGGACAACGCTAATCAGACAAATTGCTTTTCATTATATTAGGAAATTACTATACGGCGCTGTCAGAGAAATGATTGAATATGATAATTGATAATTTATGACAGTTAGTCGAAATGATAAATGAAATTTTGTAAACGGTTTCGACGTAATATAAGCCGCAATCCGGAGGATATTACAAAAAGGAAACTTTTCGTATCTAGATTTGATTTAGATTAGACAACAGTGGTTAATAAAAAAAACAAATCGTTTGATCAGACAAATCCGGAACGGAACGTACAACATTGGCCCGTCAATTAAAAATCAATGTTTTAATTTAATTTAAAATCGCCTTTCTGTATTCCTATATATAGAATGAAACAATGTTTGTAACAAGTACTAAAAAAAAATGTTTAGCTAATTGAAAAGATTGAGGTGTGGCCAGCAGACGACTTTCCATTGCTACTTGTCGTCAGTTTCGGTTGAAAATAATCAAAATAGGGTGCGAAGAATTATGAAGTCAAAAAATTATTTGGTTTTGGAAGCACTTTGTCGGAAACTTACGGAAAAATCTAAGTCAAAACAACTACTCTTCTGGGAAATGATAAAAAGTATTGAATTACGTTATTCGTGCAATTGGCAAAACACCAAAAACACCAAAATTGCATTAAAATATTTAGTGAAGTCACCATGCCAATAATTTATTACCCTACATATTTTATTAAACAAAAGCTGCTCATTTTCCTTGTCGCTTTGTTGTTTCAATCAATTGACTATTTTATCAAATCATTAGCATTAGGCATTAGCATATTAATTACATTTTCCACATATTTGATCCGTATCGTATCAAGCACACGCAGCATCCGACGTGTCATAACCGCCAACTGAGGAAGTCGTCAATTTGCCAAAAACAATTTATTCCTTGCGCCTATGATATTCGGCTTAAACTATTTTTTATATATTTTAATGTGTTTTTAATTTCGCATCCATCGTTTTGCAGCCAAATTAATTAGTGCCTAGCCAAGAAACTGGACAGTATTTTTGCGCCTTTTTTATGCCACATCCTGAAATTAATCACTTAAGTAGAGGTACCTCTACGATAATTTCAGCAATTATTTAGCTAATAGGTACAATTGTATACAGGGTGTTCATTAAGTATGTACAATAAATTTAACAGACGATTACTTGAGTGATTTTAAGACAGAAAGTTCATATAAACATGGGTCCAAAAATGCTTCGTTTTCAAGATACAGGGTGTTAAACTTTTTTAAAAAATTTCACCAAAAATACTTTTTACAAAAATTACAATTTAATAGCTTAATAAATTGACAGCAGCTGTCTTATTGTTTGCCAAATGCTGCAATCATTTTCCAATGCAACCCTTGATTATTTCCTACGTTTCCCCATGTTTCTTGTGTGGTCCATGGATATGCAATTAATTGAATTTAATTTTCTGTCTCGAAAACTAAGCAAGATCCGAAAAAAATGCAAGAGACATAAACGTTGTATTTTCAGTTGCTTAACCCAAAAAAAAAAATAAAAATTACAAAATAGTCAGTGGCGTACATTTTTTTGTCAAAAATATTCGTTAGGGTGCCGCTCGGGACACCACTGGACTTAATAAATTTTATTAAGTTAGTGCGTAATAAGCCCTTTAACACTACAAATAACGTTGCCAAATTACAACAAATTTGGGTAACGGATACTTAAGATATTTACGAAAAACCAAATTTTTTAAAAAAGTTTAACACCCTGTATCTTGAAAACGAAGCATTTTCGGACCCATGTTTATATGAACTTTCTGTCTTAAAATCACTCAAATAATCTTCTGTTAAATTTATTGTACATACTTAATGAACACCCTGTATGTAAGTAATAAATACTGAAATGGTGTTACTTCTGTCATAATTACAAGGTGAAGGTGCTGTTTTGGTTTTAACTCGGGCAGGGGCGTGGTAGTTGGTTTTTAAAGATGTGCAATTTGTACGAATTTTCAAATTTAAGACTTCAGTGGATAGAAAACTGAGGGTATTGGATTTACTTACCAAAATGGAAACTAGATGGAAACAAAATATAAATCCATGGCTTAATTTTTTGCTTGTGATGAAAATATGCAGATAAGAGTTAATTGTAAATATGTTAATAATTAAATTAAGATGTTTAAAATTTTACTAGATTCAGTTTTGGACGTAAATTCATGTATACCGAAAAAAAAAATACAAAAAGCAACAAAAAAGCAGCGATATCTTTAGATCTTTTTCTTGTAATTAACATACTATATTAATTAAATTTTAGTGATCACTTAACAATAATTGAGAACTTGAAATTTAGGCCGCTCTTATAATTTTTTTTTTCACATACATATTAAAATTTGATAATCCTTAAATATTTTTTAACGGGCATGACCTCAAGCTAGTAAGTAAATAAATTTATTTCCCACAAAATATACATAATATTATGTAAAATACTATATAACTTAAATATTAGGTAAAATTAACATTATATATTTTTGTGAGCTAGGAGAAAGAAAGTGTACTACTCTGTAAATAAAATAAATAAATATAGACATCTGTGTCAATAAAACAAAATAGAAATTGATTTCGTTGTATAAAATTTTGAAATTATAAAAACTGTTTTTATATAAATATTGTTTTAATTTCAATTTGAACTTAAAACTGCAATTAGTTTATTTAATATCTGGAGGTAAATGGTTGGAAATCTGCTCGAATATAGAAAACATCGACGATTATTTTAATATTAGTCCATTTTCTAAACGCTGAAAATTCGCTAAAGTTCTAACTTCGTTGACTCAAAACCGATTTTAATGATTGTTTTTTTTGAAATTTCGGAAAAAGTTTATAGAAAATTTGCCCATTGAGAAGGTGTGCTTTTTATTCTGTCTATTGTTATTAACAAATAAGTGTTTTTTAATACACACTTAATTAAAAAATTTATAACTCTTTTATTTATTTAAATAATTGCCTGAAATTTGATTATATATTGTTTTCGGGGTCACAGATTACGAATCTGGTGTCAAAATCGGTCTAAAAACAAAATGACGTCTACAAAATGGCGTCGATTGTCTAATTTTTTCGGATATCAGGAAGGTTTTGGGGTCGCTGATTACGAATTTGGCATTAAAACTAAAATAAAATAAAAAATGGCGGATCCAAAATGGCGGAAAAGGATCAGTTTATTTTATTGAGATTTTATTTCTTATACCGGGCGACAGCTACAATTACAAACCAAAATAAAACCCTTTTATGTGAACCACAGCCACCTAATTCCATTTTTTAAAATTAAGTAAAAAGTAGGTATTTCCAAAAAAAAAATAAAAACATACGTAAAATGATCGGCTGGTTTAAAAAATGTCAAAATAGCAGGATGTTCCATTTGAAAATCATAATTTCTTATCAATTCCGATCAAACCGGAAGTACCTTGAAATTCAAAATTATCCTAAAACATATACCGGGTGGCCACGAGTCAATGTACGCCACCAATTTTTTGGTTGTTTTTGAATTTAAAAATTTCGTTATTGGTATACGTGAATAAGACAAAAGTGGGCTATTTTTAGACTAACGGGAACGAAAATATCACTTCCGGTTCAACCGGACAAAGCACAAATTAAACAAGAATTAATTTTAATGAACCTTTTAAAAACACTTTTATTATTACAAAGGATCTCGTTAAGAAATGATTATTGGCAAAAAAATTAAAGCTTATGAATCATTATCTCCAAATAATAAAAAAAAATAGTACGGTCCCATTTATAAATTTTCCATAGGACCCCTACGGAAATGAATATGAAAATTAAATTCCGCTTTTTGAGAAAACCTAAAAATAGTCGTATCTATCAGTAATTTAAATAACTTTTTTATTGTTTACAGACAAGCTTACTACCTTGCTAATAATTTCCATAGCCTACTTAGTAATTTTCTTACATCACATTCATCTGACGCGGCTATCTTGTACAAAATAAAAAATCGTTCGTATTTCACTTATTTTTTGGAATTTTTGAAATTCAAAAAACTGGTGCAGTTAAAATTTCATGTTTTATAAAACACCACAAAAAAAAACATGGTCATTCTATTTAAGAAAAAAAAGTTGATGTCACTTCCGGTTCAACCGGAAGTGATATTTTCGTTCATGTTAGTCTAAATATAGCCCACTTTTGTCTTATTCACGTATACCAAAAACGAAATTTTTAAATTCAAAAACAACCAAAAAATTGGGGGCGTACATTGACTCGTGGCCACCCGGTATAATAGGTAGTTCAAATTTCAAATTAAAAACTTTTATCTGAAGTAGAAAAGAAATTACAGGTGTTCCCACTTTTAGTTGTGACCCGGTTTCGGGTTTTTTGTTTTCACCATTTTTCCATTTTTGATAAATTTTAAGATAAAATTTGAAATCAGCGACCCAAGAAACCCCTATACTGGGTGAAAACCAAAGTGGGTACACCTGTAATTTCTTTTCTACATCAGATAAAAATTTCAAATTTATAGGACGTGAATTAGATAATATTACATATTTTTTAGGATAATTTTAATTTTCAAAGTACTTCCGGTTTGGCCGAAATTGACCAGAATTTTTGATTTTCAAGTGGGACATTCTGTTTTTTTTTACATTTTTTTGACCAGCGTATAATACGTATAATAGTGCCTTTTTATAAATTATTTTTGGAACTATTTTTTATTTAATTTTTAAAAACAGAATTAGGTGGCTGTAATTCACATAAATACCTTTTGTTTTGGTTTGTAATTGAAGAAATAAAATTCCAATAGAAAAAATTTACCATTTTCCGCCATTTTGAATTCGCCATTTTTTTATTGTATTGTTAATGCCAAATTCGGAATCAACGACACCTAAAACCCTCATAATATATCTAATAAATATAATTAAAACAAATAATAAAAAATTAGACATTCGACACCATCTTGTAGACGCCATTTTGCTTTTGGACCGATTCGAGGCCAGATTTGTAATCTGTGACCCCAAAAACATAGTGCAATCAAATTTCAGGCATTTGTTTAAAGAAATAAAAGAGTTATAAATTTTTAATATAAGAGTTTATTTAAAAAAACACTCATTTGTTAATAACAATTGAAAAAATAAACAGCACATATTCTCACCTATTGGGAACTTTTCTTTAAACTTTCAATTTCAAAAAAAATATATCAAAATCGATTTTGAGTCAACGAAGTTAGGACTTTTTTTCTTTAACAAATGGACCATATTTAAAATGTGGCAATATGAAATCCTGATTTTCACTGGAATAATTATAAAGATTAGAAGACGGAGTTTTACGCGCAAGATTATTACACCGTGGGCTAAATTTATTTTATAATTTTTTTGATTTTAGTCCGATTTTATGAAATTTGAAATACAGAAGAACAAATCACATATGAGTTTTCAAAAAAATTATAAAGAAAAAAGTTAAGGGAGGGGGGGGGGTGGCAAGTGGGAAAGGTTATTGCAAAAATTACCTACCTACCATAGAACTCTAGACTAGATCCCAAATCTACTTCTAATCGATCTTTGTTTTTATATCAATTTAATAAAAGTTCACGTTGTGAACCAATCTTGTTCAATACAATAAGTTATATAAGTTATCGCAGGGTAGTTATAAGTAATTTTTAAGAATCATTGTCGTTTATTTACAATAAGTTGCATTTTATGTTCTGTGGTGATATCTAATCTTTTAATGGAACGATACTGTTCTGGACAATAGTCAAGGTAGTTAGCGCCATCTAGGCACCGAGAATTGCAATCACCCTCATTAAATTCGTCATAGTACAGAAATATTCACAGATATCTTTTCGGTTTGAGAAAACATTTCAGTATAACCAACTAAAAGAAAATTAAACTAAATATATCAATTTTTCATATTACTTTATTAATAATAATCACAAGAAAAAATCTCAAGAGCAAGAAAAGTTTCTCCTAAAGTCCTAGGAACTCCTCAACGACCCTGAAAAATCAAAATCAACAACGACCCTTGTAAGTAAGTTCTCCTGTTTGCATACGCATTATCGTTCACAGATAAACGAAGAGTGAGTAGAGGAAGAACAAGTGTGGTGTGCTCTAGGAAAGGAATTTTGTGCGTTTATAAGTGGAAAAAGTATAGATTCTAGAATAAATAAAATAAAATTTCCCCCACATTCACCACAGTATATTATCATATTATGCTGTTCATATCTTACATTTAAAATTTTTAACATTTGTAAAAATTCAGCACTATAATCAACTTTTTAAATTTGTTCTTGCAATCGGTAGACAGACATCGTTCCGCCATACTAATTGTAGAAAATATTTTTGTTGGCTTTCTTCTATTTTCTGCAATTAATTAGATCGATTGTTACATAACCGACGTAATGGCCGTAATTAGTGTAAACGTGATTTAGAATCAGAATTGTTTTTTAACCAAATATAGGAATGCCGGTGACAGTTAATTTATTAGATATTCATTAGAGTTTAGTGTCTCATTTTTTTGCAATTAAATATGTTTGCGCAAAAGTCTGTTGAAATAAATACTAGCTGCATTATTTTACATTTCTTTAATGAATTTTATTTTGCTATTAAATTTTATTGTTTCATAAGTTCCTTTATCTGTTCCCAGCGAGTAATATCCAATTTAATTTATTACGTCTTAAAGTCATTCAATAATAAATACAATAAAAGTAGCTCGTTATACATATCGGCCATTAAATGCTTTTTCAAACAATGTAGATATATAATTTATCTTCATTTTATATTCGTGAGGCATTAAGGCTGCCGGAGATTCCATTGGTTATATCATACCTAACATTAAATTGCGCAGTCGGTTACTCGAGTACCTGCCTTTACAAAAACCTAAATGTATCGAACGGTTATATAATATTGTTTTTTATTGCGGTGCAGGGACTCTTCTCAATTTGCTTGTACAGGGTGAATGCTCACGATTGGGATCTCGGAAACGGTAAGAGATAAGTTGGTTAATTAGGGGCGAAGTTGCGCAATTTTGTATCCAATAATATGCCGTGATGAAGTCAAGAATATTTTGTTCGGTTTTTGAGATATTCTGACATATTCTGGTAGATATATTAAATTTATCTATCGGGAAAAACTGCTTGAGTTATCTGTGCAGAGAAATTTCTCCATCCAAGGTAAACTACTTAGATTAACTACACGAGATTATGTTCTGAACAAATGGCTGCGATGATGTTATTATGTTTTACAACAATAGACGAACTCGCCTACTATGTAGTTACAAAACCAATTTTTATTTGGAAAAGATCACATTATCATTATTTTAATTAGTTATTAGGTTAACAATGTGGGTATAATAAACGGAAAATATCACAATAATCTAGCTGCCGAACTGGATCAACATCAAATAATATATTTGTTGATACGCGTTTTAAAAATACATTATTTAGGCCTGCTTCCTGATAATGGAAATAAAATAAGTAGGCACAATTTCTCATTAGTAACAGATATTAGTAAGAAATCGAAATCAAAATAATTAATAGTTATCCGAAGATATTAATGAATAAAAAAACCGCTCCGCCATATAAAAAATTAAATAATTATTTCCGCCTGCAATACATTATTAGGTGGTCTTATTATTAATGATAGACATTACCCACCATAGGCCATAGGCGTCACTAGATTTTTCAAAGTAAGTCTAGTCTGCTTGTGGAAACAATTGTTTCTTGGTTGGGCGATTGGCGTTTTTTCAATTATTGGATGATTTTAATAACCATTCTCCTAATAAAATCACAGGAAACTAAGTGAAATTCATAAAATTTTGCAGAAATACGCACCAGACTGGCCTATTTTTTATTGGTACTAAACGCTTCTTTGTTGTGATCTAAAAAATAAAACCACACAAGCAGTGAAAGTCCACATTAAATATTTTGCAACTTTACAGCGCATGTTTTATGTCTGGTAAGCCGTAATACTGCGCAATAAATATTTGCGGGATGTGCGTAAACATTTTAGTACTGCCCGAGCAGCGTTAAACTTAATTGATTTGACAAAGATATCGAGAGTTGTGAGGATCCGACTTGAAATCAATAAATTAGTTAAGAATAGAGATTCGTTTTGGTTAAGAAATGTTTAAGCCAAATTTGTAATGGTAAACTTTCTGCGTGAATTAATTTTGGGAAACCTTTCTTAAAATTAGCAGTATTCTCAAGTTGAAAATTGACCTTTTGCCTAGTAATTTGCGTGATATTTTCAGAAAAGTTTTCCAAGAAAGTTTTTCAGGAAAGTTTACTGGCCTCCGGCTATATACTGATTTATAGGTTTCTAGTAATTGGTTCCAGTAAATGACAATGTATTTGTATCGAGGACACTTATATGGATAGCACTAATATTCTTAAAATGGAAAGTTTACTAGATTCAGTCGATTTTTAACAGTTAGCTTTTGCGAATTTGTTCTTTAAAATTTGATGTAGGTAATTAAGCTTGGCATAGCATTATTAAATTAACATTTTAACTGACGAGTCAATAATACACCGTCCAGTTTCCTCGACAATAATTTACAAGATATTTCGAGGAAAGTTTACGGAATTCCTGTTTTCGGCCGGTAAACATGCCGACACGAATTAGTTTTAGCCTACTTGCTACAAGGTGTTATTATCTCAAAATTCAACTAATATTTGCGTAAGAAAATTTTCCTGAAAAGTTTACTGACCTCCTGCTATTTGCTAATTTAAAGGTTTCTAGTAATTGGTGAATAACAATGTATGTGCATCGAGGACACTTCCGTGGATAGCATTAATGTTCTCAAAATAGAAAGTTTACTGGACTCAGCATGTTTTTAACAATTAGCTAGCTGTTGCAATTTTTTTACTTAAAATTTGACGTATTGGCATAGCGTTATCAAATTAACATTTTTACTGAATCAGTAATACAACATCCAGTCTCCTCGACAATAATTTAGGTACATATTTCGAGGAAAGTTCAGTATTCCTGTTTTCAGCCAGTGAACGGTAATATTTCCAGGAAAGTTTTCCAAGAATATTTTTCAGGAAAGTTTACTGGCATAGACTGGCATAGGGTTATCAAATTAGCATTTTAACTGAATCGGTAATACAACATCCAGTTTCCTCGACAGTAATTTACAATATTTCGAGGAAATTTTACTGTATTCCTGTTTTCGGCCAGTAAACATGCCGACGTGAAATGGTTTTACTTACTTGCTGCGAGGAGTTTTTGTCTCAAATAGAAAATTGAACTTTTGACTAGTAATTTGCGAAATATTTCCAGGAAAGTTATCCAAGAAAGTTATTCGGGAAAGTTTACTGGCCTCCTGCTATATGCTGACTTAAGGATTTCTAGTTATTGGTTCCAGTAAATGACAATGTATTTGCATCGTGGACCCATGTGAATAGCATTAATATTCTTAAAATGAAAAGTTTACTAGATCAGTTGATTTTTAATAATTGGTTAGCTTTTGCGAATTTCTTATTTAATATTATTATTTGATGTAGGTAATTAAGCTTGGGATAGCATTCTCAAATTAACATTTCAACTGTCCAATTTCCTCGACAATAATTTACAAGATATTTCGAAGAAAGTTTAAATTCCTGTTTTCGGCCGGTAAACATGCCGACGTGAATTAGTGTTAGCCTATTTGCTTCGAGGAGTTATTGTCTCAAATAAAAAATTCAACTTATAATTTACGTAGATAATATTTCCAGGAAAGGTTTCAAAGAAGGACAGTTTACTGACCTTCTGCTATATGCTGATTTAAAGGTTTTTAGTAATTGGTTCCAGTAAATAATATAGTATTAGCATCGAGGACACTTACGGGGATAGCATTATTATTCTCAAAATGGAAAGTTTCCTAGATTCAGCCGATTTTCAGCAGTTAGTTAGCTTTTGCAAATTTGTTATCAAATTAACATTTTTACTGAATCAATAATATAACATACAGTTTCCTCGACAATTTACTACATATTTCGAGGAAAGTTTACTGAATTCCTGTTTTCGGCCAGTAAACATACCGCTAATATTTCCAGGAAAGTTTTCCAAGAAAGTATTTCAGGAGAGTTTACTGGCCTGCTTTTTGGCCGGTAAACATTGCTCATATAAATTAACTTGTCTCGTGCAAACAGTTATGATCAATACAAATCAGAAAAAATTTTACATAGCCAATTAAGCCTGGCAAGGCAGCCAAGCCTGACATAGGGTTATCAAATTAACATTTTAACTGAATCAGTAATATAACATCCAGTTTCCTCGACAGTAATTTACAATATTTCGAGGAAAGTTTACTGGATTCCTGTTTCCGGTCGGTAAACATGCCGACGTAAATTAGTTTTAGCCTACTTGCTGCGAGGAGATGTCTCAAATAGAAAATTTAACTTTTGAATAGTAATTTGCGCGATATTTCTAAGAAAGTTTTCTGGAAAGTTTACTGGCCTTGTAAATATTGCTAATACAAATTTGACCTAACTTGCCTCATGCAAGTGGTTATGGTCAATATAAATTTGAAAGTATTTGTATCAAGCAAGCTCACGTTGTTAGCAGTAAGTTTACTGGTTTCAGTCACTTTCTGATAGTTAACTTGGCTATTGTAAATTCCTTAGTATTTAACGTAGGTAATTAACTTGGCATAGTATTATCATATGACTTTTTAACTAGATAGAGCAGGAATCAGGTTCTTGTACGGTAATCTACAAGATGTTTCAAAGAAAGTTTAGTAGCCTTCTGCTTTTTAGCCAGTAAACATTTCCTCCAACGTGAATTAGACTAAACTTACGAGGAATTATTGTGAAAGTAAACTAGGCAGTATTGTGAAAGTAAACTAGGCAACAAACCGTGGATCTTTACCACTTACCTACCTGATTTTAATGGAATTAGTGCTTTTAATATTTGATACCAGTAACTTCCTATAATCAAAATTTAACAAAAGAAGTATTTGCATCAAGCATGCACACGTGGTTAACATTGATAAGCTTAAAATATCTGTTATTGGAAAGTTTACCAGTTTATGTTAATTTTGTACAATTAACTTGGCAATTGTAAAATTAAGCAGTCAGGTATTGATCCTGTCGACGTTTGGCCTTTTAACATAAAAATAATGCCGGATACTGATTTTAATTTTCTAGCATTTAATCCAGTATTGAAAAAACTCATGAGATACCCTCCAAAGGGCAGTTAAAGGAAAGTTTACCAGTAATTTATATTCCATTGCAAAGAAAGTTTACTAGCCTTCTACTTCGGTCGGTAAACGTTGCTGATGTAAATTAGGCTTCATATACTTGCTTCTAAAATTATTGTCGACGGCAGCAACTTAATAAAACTGGCAACTTTTGTCTCATTTGCTTACCCATAATAAGACAACGTGAATCTTTAATACTTGCTTGATGTTAATGATTTAAACTTTTCTAGTGTTTAATACCATTAAATTTTATCGTTTACATTGATGGTATTGATACTTTCAAGAGGACAGTTGAAAGTTTACTAGTTGCAGTATCTTTTGTGACAGTTAACTTTTTGCTCTAAATTCAGTTTTGTTGCTAATATTTCTTGCAAAATGGTTTAGTTTAGTTTAAATTCACTCTTTACATGTAATGTATACTTTTATTTTTTAATTTCAGATTTCCTACTTTTCCATCTTCACTCACAATTTAAGGTAAGTGTAAGTCCAAAAAAAAAATATCCAGCGTTTTCTTCAGTTTCAATATGGCAATCTATAATTTGTTGTCCAAATACTCATGAATAATAAATGGGACTACTGCGTGAACTTTATATTACTACGAAATCAAACATCGGTAATGTTGCGAAATAGCGTTTATTTATTGGCAAACATCCGGCTTTACTCACAATTGAAGCACCGTATAAACGAGCAGCATTGGACATAGCCAGAGGTGTTTAGAACCATTATAATCGGCATCTCGGTCTTGCTTGCAGCATCTATAATTATTTTAACCTATATAACACCAACAAAAAAGAAGTAATCTGTTAAATCAGGCACGAGGCGAGAAATATTTAAGTATATAAAATAAAAAAGAGAAATTTCTTATTTTAAACCTCGTTATTATTACAAAACGTACGCGGGTAATTACAATCAGTAATGTAAATTTCAATAGCGATAAAATAATTCTTATGAAAATGAACAATTATTAAATATGTACAAATTTATATCCACTTAACATCTGCATGCATTGTTACATTATAAATAACATCGGAGTAATTTTGTGTGAAAAGAAAATTTAAAAAAATTCTTATTAGAGAAAGCTTTGCATACCAAGGTAATGATGTATAATTCAATTGTATAATTAATATTTTAAATTCAAAATTATGATTTATTAAGAATAATAATGGGCTTCTACCTGCATTGTTTAAATTTATATGAATCAGTTTAGATTAATTACAAGCTGGAGAAAATATTTAAATAAACATAATTCGCAGAGAGAATGGCGTTTAATTAATGGCACAATGTAATTAAAAACAAAAACAAGTATCTTGTTTGATGCGGGGAGACCCTCATGTCTCGCGAAATTGTTCCTATTGTTTCTCTACATATTGTATTGGCAAAAATAATGGCATAGTAGTAGCCATGGCGGTGGTTGATCCAACGCCATTCCTCCACATTTAGGCCACACCCCTGACATGTGCGCCGTATTCTAATTTGCCGATGCTCAAGGGCTGTTGATCGGAGATAGGATTTAGCGATCGTAGGGGCGTGGTCTACAAGCAGAGGAGTGGGGGATAATTCAACTGTTTCCATGTGCACTCATATGATGCCTGAGAATATTTAGTTTTTCGAGCTTAATTTTCTGCAATTTTTATGTAACACTAAAATATTTTTTACTTTTTATTTAAATGAATACTTATCGCACTATGGATGGAGGTTAGAAAATGTATATGTTGGGCAAGTTTATATTACATTTTTGAATATAAATTAAGTCCGACTGCCGCAATTATAAATGGGATAAACCACAATTGACATCGTTTACTAACGTGCTATATCAGGAGATATCAACAGTAGGTGACGAGACGAACTTCTAACTTGTGATCTCAATAGACTCCAAATTAACTAAGAAAATATTAAAAAACCTCTTCTGAATGAGCATAAAACATAATCGTCTTAATTACTTTCTATAGGATCGTACATTGCAAAAAATACCATTTTTTTTAATTCGGCGCCAACTTCTTAAAAGTTTTGTGGTGGTACCAAAGCTCAAGCTTTAATCATTAATATATTAAGTAGTCATTTGCATATATTTTAAATTAGGCAACCAAAAATCCAACACAGGAGGGTAAGAATAACGTGAAATAGCAGATAATTAACATTATAACCGAAAGAGTTATGGGATATTAAAACGTACCCAATGGGAGCAATTAAGTTAATAATAGTAATTTTCGATTATGGTACAATAATTACGAATTGTGTAAAGTACCGACATTTCTTTGAATTCTACCATTAGTCATTCAAGCAGGCATTTTTGTTTTTGTTTTAAACAACTGGCTATAATTTCTAATATAGGTCAGTCGATATCTCGTTTTATTTGTCGATTGTTGCAAGACATATTTGAATTATGGTTATTTTTATTTTCTAATTTGATACAGTTTAAGATCGTGACTTGCTGCAAACTATTTCTGTTGGTATTTTTTCAACGTGCCCTAGACATAAACAGTTAAGGAAAAAGTTCTATTTGCTAAACGTACCATTTTGTTGAAATTGGTCGCCATTATATAACGCATTATGGCATATTGAAGAGTCGAGAAACTTCCTATAATCAACATGGAATTCATATGATTTTAAATTAATCTTAACGTGTAAACGCAAATATAAAGTTCAGATCTTAATCAATAAACAATTTTCAAACACTCAGATCCCAGGGAGTTAATTTGATATGAAAAATACTATCAAGAATGTTTTAACTGGCGAATGTACTCCGTTAGTGTACCGTTTCAGGGAACTTCGTTATAAAAAAGCAACACAGCGATTAGTAATTGTATCGTTAGTTCAGTTGCAAATTTAATCGTTCTATGGGTAAAATCATTATTGCAAAGGAAAATATGTGATGGTTTTTTGCTTGAGATATAGATAAGTCGTAACTGTTCTCCATTGTTTGCAGATTTTGCATGTTCCTACTATACAAATTAAGTGTTTTTAATAATTTGAGGTTAACGTAGTATAATTTTAATGTTGGAATTCGCTAGTCGTCAATATTTCATTATACAGAGTATGATTGAGTTTTAAAACGGGCAGAATTTGCGTTTGTAGACCTTTTTCCCCTACATTTTTTGTGACAACTAAGTATGTATATATTAAGCCAATTGAGCCAGATAGTAACATCACAATCCCACGCAGACTGGTGCTTTTAGAGCTTGTAAGTTACTCATCTGTACTTCTACAGATAGTATATTTTTAGACCTGTAGTTTTACAGATCGATAAGTTTACACAGATAATTGTATGGTACTGTAAGAATACAGGTCAGTGAAATTACAGAGCTATGGGCTGTATTATTACAGATCTATGGGCTGTAATATTACAGACATTACATACAGTGCTTTATTGCAGAATTCACTACAGAGCATTTCTTAGACCTAATATTTTACAGACAGTACTTTTTTGACCAGAACTTTTACAGAGCTACAGTCTTTCGAGTTTGTAAACATACTTGCCTGTAAGGCAAAGTATTAGACTATACTGTATGTCTAAAATTACAGGCTATAAAAGCACAGCATCAACCACAATAGTAAACAATTCTACGCTTATCGAATACTGTGTCCGCACTTTTACATCTTGTAGTTCACAGACCTGTAATTCTACCAGGCAGTACTATTTTATAACCATCTTTGTACAGGTCTAACGTTTACAGGGCTGCTAATGTACACGTCTGTAAATTTGCAGGCTGCAAAAGGACTGCTGGGCTCACAATCATGAGCAATTTCACGCTTGACTAATATTATGTTCGCACTTCTACAAATCTCTGCTTTTTTAGTTTTTAGTTTACAGATCTGTATTTCTACAGAAGCACTTTTTTTAAACTCGATATTTTACAGACTGTACTTTTTTACACCTGTTATTTTAGAGACCAGTACATTTACAGAGCTGCCAATTTAAGAGTTTATGAAAATATTTGTCTGTATAATTGCAAGAAAAGTATAGGCTGTAGATCTTGTAGTTCACAGACCTGTAATTCTACAGGCAGTACTATTTTGTAGCCATTATTGTACAGGTCAGAGCGTTTACAGCGCTGTTGATGTACAAGTCTGTAAAGTTATAGACTGTACGAACAAAACCAATTTAATGCTTAGCGAATTTTGTCTTCGTACTTCTACAGTTCTCTGCTTTTTTAATTTCTAGTATACAGACCTATATTTCTAAAGAAGTACTCTTTTAAACTTGATATTTTACAGACAGTATTTTTTAGATCTGTTCTTTTCAGATCAGTACGTTTACAGATCTACAATTTTAAAGGTTTATTATAATACTTATCTATAGAGTTACAAGCAACGTATTGGCTGTATATGTATGTGTCTAATATTATAGCAGCTCAGTTTAGTCAGAAATCCACGCTTAGCGAATATTGGGTTCACGCTTTTCCAGCTTGTAGTTCACAGACCTGTAATTCTACAGACCAGTACGATTACAGAACTGCAATTTTACAGATCTGTAAATATACTTGCTGGCGTATTATGAGCTGTAAATATATGTAAAATTACAGCCTATAAAAGCACAGTTCAACCAGTAGTAACGTGACGATCGTGAGCAATTCCATGCTTGACAAATGTTGTGTTAGCACTTGTAGCTCACAGACCTGTAATTCTACAGATAGTACTATTTTATAGCATTAGTAGTTTACAGACCTGTAATTCTATAGATAGTACTATTTTATATCTGTTATGTTACAGGCCAGAGCATTTACAAGGCTGTCAATGTACACGTCTGTAAAGTTACGGACTATGAAAGCACTGTTGGATGAGGCAGTAATGTCACAGTCGTGAACAGTCCCAGGCTCGCCCGCATTTTTGCAGAGCTCAGCTTTTTTAGCTTGTAGTTTACAGACCTGTAAATCTACAAACAGTACTTTCTAGACCTGTAGTTTTACAGACACGTACAAAACTGTAATTTTATAGGTCTGTAGATACACTGAGCTGCAAAATTTACGAGTCTGCAAAGTATAATCTGTAAATGTACATATGTCTGTAAAATTACAGACTACAAGTACAGCCACAGCATAGCCAATTTCCAAGTTTTTTCTTAATAATCCATCAATAGAATTTTAAGTGTTTTTGAAACTTGTTGTAGTCTTTATAAGTAAAAATAAGTCGATTAACAATAGAAAATTAATCGATTATTAGGTGACAGAAGACCTCGGACTACGTAGTAAAGGATAAATGGGATAATGAATGCACATAATCCACATTGTTAGATGTAAAGACTTTTAGATCCTATGAAAACTCCTGTACCGATTGCGCCGGCGAGTTGACAAGTGGATTTGAATATAATAAAATGTAAAGTACTACTAATTTGCATATGCATGTCAAGTGTTGTATTACAATGGAAGTGTAACACCTCTATGCTTATGTTTATGGATTTGTCAAGTGTATTTGAATGTACACACAATGAATATAGTTTTATTGAGGTTTTTGCGCTTTTTCATGTAAATTAATGAGACGCCATGCCATGATTGAATATTTTAAAATGATTTGTTTTTATTACACTCCCACGATTTGTACATATATCAGTGCGAAGGAAAGTATAGGGAGGCTCAAGAAAACTGCATAATCGGATAAGAAACATGTTGCATTCTCCCAATTTCTGTCCTCACCTGTAAACCTTCCAACTTATCAGAACGTTTCTTGATTTTTTTTCCTTTTTTACTTTTATTTTTTTTCCGTTGCTTTTCCCCTTTAAATTAATTTTCCACGACTAATTTTCAATCAGCGTACTTTATTTCGCCTTTGTTCCAAACTTTTCGTCATTATTTACAAACCTGCCACTTCACCTCAAATCTAATTAAACCAACTAATATTTGACACATTTAAAACCCACTACACGGTAATTAAGTTGTTAGCAACCGACAAAATACAGAGTATTAGACATTACAGGCACTTTTCTCTTGTTTGATTTCACCGGATATTATTTATCTTATACCGTTGTCATTATGGAATGCGGAAAGTTAATAAATGTAATCCGTAAATCTTAAAGCTCATAAGTAAATAGTAATAAATACAAATTTCCTCTGTAACCAAAACTGAAAGTTAATAAAATAAAATGACAATTACTGGGTGTTCTTTATTGCTACTTTCATGAACGATAAGAATAAGTACTACATGGATTTATTGACAAATTGTTCGGTAATTAACAATGTACGCCCAGCTGATTATTTTAGTATTATATACGAGTTGTTTACATTGCCAACTTATTAAATGAACAAGTGCATAGCCTCATTAACTGCCAACGAACATTAATAATAATTTGAGAAATTTTTATATTTGTAACGAACACTGATTACAATTATAATAATAAATAAATTATATACAGAACTATGTACATTTTACAACAATTACATGTACGTAATCAGGGCAGAGCTGTGACCAGGACCCAATGAGAGTACTGCATCTAGTGCCAGATCATTAAATTTAATTATATATTCTTTTAAAGTTGGTTTGAGGCAAAATAATTAAAATAACAAACAATTTTTTTTAAATCCGACGTTGCGATAATCGGAAACAAAAATCATTAGTTACTAAAACCGGTTAAAATATTAATCCGAGTCTGTTTTAATCCGGTTCTTTTTGCAATATAGTCTAGAAATTGCAAGCAAACTATTTCCGGTTATCGATGCTCCGAGTAACTGTGTAATGGCTTCCGCTCTTTTCCAGATACTTACGTAATCTTTTATACGGAAATCTCGGGCGCCAGCCCTTTAACTTTTGAGTGCAAAGGACAGCACTTTTTGGCTTTCCTATTTGGGAAAACAATCCGGGGTAGCTAACAGATGGAGATACAGATAGCCAGAGGTCGCAAGTTGGGGGTCTGTCTAAAGGACTTCAACCCCTACTCAAACGGATTAATCAGAAATTAAAATGACAGAAATAATAACTCGTGAATTTTACCTTTTTAAAATAACGGATTTATTCAAGGATAATAATGAACAAATTAATTTACTCTAAACCTCCACGACTGTACAAACAGTCGAGTGTGTATAAAATTATTTCAAAAATGATAAAAATAAGTCGTGCTGGCAAGCAAGAATGTTTACGTGATTTTACGTCTGAATTTTCGGATACGTGAGATTAATGAATTCTGATGTACGACAAGCAAACGGACCTTTCCACTCGGATGTATTATGCACGGCGGGCAATCGATTAGCTATAGATATTCTAGGCTATACGGAATTTTTACATACACGGCAAACTACTGCCACAAACGTAGAGCGATTTGCTAATGCTTATATTATTATTATATTATTACGTAAGTTTCGCGAGCCAGTTCTATGCAGATCACCCGTTTGGAAGGCCCTAGCGAACAATTCCTCTCAGTTGATGCATATAATGGCTATTAGATTTATCGTAGGTTTTCCGGTAACCTATTATGCAGTGGAACTTTTGAGGTGACCCTAGCGAATAGACCTCAGCGGCTGCTGCATATATTAACAAACAAAAGACCAACGGAGGTATTACTAATTAGCTCTGGTTTGATTGAGTAGTATAATACAACAATACGTGCGGACACAAGAACCTTTGAATATCTATACTTAACTGAAAGCAGTACCTGCAAAATACAGTGCACGACGATGTATTCTTACCAAAATAATTTTCGGAATCACGTTCTGGTAGGATTTGCTATTTAATTCGGAGCGGCGGCGCGAAGCTGTAGACGGCTGGTTCGATCTGGCACTTCTGAAGGTGGATCGGATCTGATCTGATGCGGACTATTTCGGAATGAATCTACTGCTGGAATGAGAGCGAAGTGACTGTGCTTCCCCTTTTTGTAAACTTTTATGACGTATCTGTCGTGTTAAAAGAGAGGTGGTCACCGACTTTACACGATGGGATCGTGTGCTCAACACGACGTTCGTTGCAAAGTGCAAGCGGATTATGCAATTAGAAGTATTCGTTCAAAGCGTCGATAACCGGAAATGCATTACTTGCAATTTCTATACTATGTTGCAAAAAGAAACGGATTAAAACGGGCAAGGATTAACATTTTTAGTAACGAATGATTTTTATTTCCGACTCGGCCATTATTTATAATATTTCTCGGATTTTACTTATACGAGGTATTGTCGAAAATTAATCAATTAATTACTTGATTGCTTGTTTACCAGCGGACTTTTTAACAACTCATTAATAACTTAATTAAAACAGGACTTACTTACTAAAACAGCGGCAGGGTGTACCCAAGTGACGGTAATATTTAAAGCAAAATTGAACATTCCTTGATCGGAAAAAATCACTTCGTTACACCTGTTGCAAATTGCATAACACGCTCGAATTTGCTAAGTAACGTCTGTAGTACGAGCCATACGTTTCAATTCAATCCGCAGCTTTAACGCGCATCTGAGATACGTCATCAAAGCAAGGAATAAAATTCGTGAGGAGCGTCCAAGAACTATCTGTCTGAACCAACAGTCGAACCCGATACTTCGTCAACATGTCCGTCTCCATAAACCTGCCAGCAATTAACAAATAACCGCCGCTACGATTATCATTTTCTTTTGCGAAATATATCGATAAGCATACAGTGCGATTCAATACTAGCCGTCCGCATCACCTTCAGTTAAGTATAGATATTCGGAATTAATATCGGTTGTAAGTACCGCAGAATACTACTAAATCAAACTAGAGCTAATAATTTTTTCCGCGTTTTATATTTTGTTCTATAAAATATTCACCGGCCGATTAGACATTTCTCGCTTGGGTGGTCTAATCGAATAAATCAAAACGCGAACTTATTATACGCTTGCGGAGGGTGCACTTGCCGTTTGTGTGCTTACGCTATATTTTAATAGTAGAATTGTACAGAATTACCGCTTTTGTTTCATAACTGCCCAGTAAATCGTTAATTTCTTATTATTTATTTAATAATTAATTTCTAACCGTCAATTACAGTTAATATATACTTTTATATGCTAATTAACCCGTTTGAGAAATTGTCCAGTCCGTTTAATAAGGCAATCATCTCTTGCCTCACTGGACAAAACCGTATCTTCACTGAAAGCTACCCTGACAGTGTTCTTACCCCTGGTGAGCCAAAAAGTGCTGCTCCTTGCACTTAAAAATAAGGATCTGGCGCCCGAGATTCCGTTTAAAAATGAAGGCATTACAAAGCTAGAAATACTGTTTGTAGAAGTAAATTGCAAACAGTACAGCTGACGTAATTGAGCGTCATCACAATATACAATAAGAGTTCGTATTGAAAATTAAAATCGGAATGTCGTATATTTGTGGTTTTGTTGAAATTTTTTAATGAATGAATGCAAATGGTTAAATTAATTTAATTTCATTCAGAGATGATTAATATAAAAATGCTCCAGAGAGATGTGCAAATGGCGAAACTTTGCCATACGCACAAGAGAAGCCTCTCTTGTAATGTTTCGCTGGATTACCAGTGCCCAGAGCGTCTGATCAGTAGAACAATATACATTATCGTGAAGTGTTGCATATTGGCCCAGATGGTTACAATAAGTAGTAAATTCACTTTTAAATATGGTGTGTATGAACAGAAATGAATGTAAGCACTCAATTAACAGTCGTAATTTGTCAGTTTTACTTCGGTAAATTAATTATTGAATAAAGCAATACACCTAGTCACCTAGTCTCGAAACTACGGTGAATTTCGAGGTTCTCTCTTTCCGGGGTTCCCCCCAACCGGTTTGTTGTTGGGCCGTCATGGCGTCGAATAACGTCCAGCAGGTCCCGCTTCGTAGTTGCATACAATTATGCGAGTTGCAAAATTTGGTTTTGCACATAAAATTAGCCTTGTAGGTGTAGGTGTAGTATCGAGGAGCAGCGTGACATGTGGCGTCGTTGTTGCAGGCAGCAAGGGTCGGTGTGCCAAACCTACATAATTTTATCAAACTGTGCAATATTAAAGCATGTAGTTATAGGTTTGGTCAGGGATGGTAGCTTGCGGCTTGATGTACCTAGCAAAATGAACCCGACATTGATTTACAGCGACATTTTTATTTTACTCTCAGAAGTGGTTCGGATTCCAATATGAACTATGCCTCGTTTCCTTTACTCTAACCAATATACAGGGTGGTCCGAATTGTACCTTCGATAATTTGGGAATCAATAGAAAATGTGAAATTAATGTGAGTTTTCTTAATAAACTTATATCGAAAGGTCGAAAAGTTAACCGTTTCAGGAAGTTACATTTTTTTTTGTATTTTTTTATATCTCCTGAAGTAAAAGGAATATTTTATTGAAATTTTGTGTGTACAATTTCGTGAATAAGTACCACGTTTAATCATTATTTTCATTTTCCCACTTCAACCAGAGGCGTAACGATGGGGGTGTGAATCCCTTTGTTTAAAGAAAAAGGGTACGCCAATGATCGAAATTGTATTTTTTTTACAGTTTTTGCAGTGAAATTTTAATTAGAATTCTTTGCATATTCATTAACTTTACGTGTGATCTCTGATTTTATTTCTTGTTGGCTTTGATTCCAAAATTCGAAGATGTCGGAAATATATTGAAGTTGGTGGTGAGCATTTTGAACAGCTCCTCTAACGATTTGAGCTTATTTTGTGTAATATTTATGTTTAATTACATTTTATTTAAATAATCCTAATTAATGATTTACTAAAGAAAAAAAGTTCGTTGACTTAAAACCAAGTTTTATAACTTTTTTTTTTTCTAATTTCTTGAAAACTTTATAGACCCCATAGGTGAGAAGGTGTTCTTTTGATTTTTTCAATTGTTATTAACAAATAAGTGTTTTTTTAATACACTCTTAATTAAAAAATGTATAACTCATTTATTTAAACAATTGCCTGATATTTTGTTACTAATGTTTTTGGGGTTACAGATTACGAATCTGGCCTCAAAATCGGTCTAAAAACAAAATGGCATCGAATATCTAATTCTTTATTTTCTTTTTTTTTATTATAATTATTAGTTATATGGGGGTTTTGGGGTCGCTGATTACGAATTTGGCATTAAAACTAAAATAAAACAAAAAATACCTAGCGGAGAAGGATTAATTTTGTTTCATTGGTATTTCATTTCTTGTAACAGGTGACAATAATTACAATTATAAACCAAAACAAAATCCATTTATGTGCATCACAATCACCTAATTCTGTTTTTCAAAATTAAATAAAAATAGCTAGTTCCAAAAAAAAAAAAATTCAAAAAGGCAAAATTATACGTAAAATGATCCGCTTGTCTCAAAATAGGTTGTTCCACTTGAAAATCAAAAGTTCTGGTCAATTCCAGTCAAACCGGAAGTACTTTGAAATTCAAGATTATTTTAAAAATGTGTATATTATCTAATTTACGTCTTCCAAATTTAAAATTTTTATTTGATGTAGAAAAGAAATTACAGGTGTTTTATTTGTGTTTCTTATATTGCAATGAATTCTAATTAAAATTTAACTTTAAAACGATACGTTTTACGGAAAAACTAAAAGAGGACTTTTTATTCGTAAACTGACTGTAGATTTCAAAAATAGAAAAAAAATTACAATTTCGATCATTGGCGTGCCCTTTTCTTTAAACAAACGGATTCACACCCCGTGGTTACGCCTCTGGTTGAAGCAGGAATATAAAATTAATGATTAAACGTGGAACTTATTCAGGAACACACAAAATTTCAATAAAATATTCCATGTACTTCAGGAGATATAAAGAAAAATTAAAAAAAAATTAACTTCAACTTTTGAAACGGTTAAGTTTTCGATATAAGTTTAACACATTTTCTATTGATTCTCAAATTGTTGAAGGTACAATTCGGACCACCCCGTATATTTCCCAAATTTCAGAACGTTGCTCCGTTGTCTTAAAAGAAAATGACAAGAATTATGACGTATTTTTGCATACTTTATACAAAATAACCATGTACCATCTACTGAAATGCAGTTTTTTATTTTGACGTTTGAAATGAACCTAGAATGATATTCTGATATCCGCCAAGATAATGTCACTATTATGTGCCCCCTGCTATTTCTTCCCGGAGCTGTCACCGTGTGTAGCCAAATTTATTTGTTTTTTTGTTCATCTATTTTCACTGTATAATTAGTTAAAATAAATTAAGCTCTTTTGTTCCACACTTAAGATTATTACTGTTTTAATTTTGCTTCTAGCGGCATAATTTGTTCCTACACTCATTTGGCTTAACTGCAGGTTAGTTATTGTCAAGCAAGGTAAATAGAATTAAAACTTTTTAGTTGTAGATAATTGGTTGCAAGTGTTGTTTTTTGTTTTCACCACCAACCTGATTATGACGACATAGTTGGCGGAATATCTGTCGTCACTAGTATATAGCTTGCAGTACCACATCAAAGGCCTCGACAGGTTTATTTTTACACAAGAGCTGAGCTCAGTTTCAAGTATTTCTGCGTATGAGATTTTTTAAATAGGTTTTTATCAAAGCGAATAACATAGTGATTAGTCATTCAATTAAATATATCGATAATTGTCATTTAACGATTAGGACAAATTTACTTCTACATAAACGCTGTTCCCATTGATTATTCTCTCAATGATTGTTTATTGCCGCCCTTGATTTTGACTGACAATCAATGCCGCGCAATGTATTAAATTTATTGTGTTAACATATTTTTTTATAAAATAAATAATTGTTTTATTATAGTTTATTGAACAAGGCACAAAGCCGAGTATTGTTTACACCATATACAGTGTAGGTGGAAAGCATTGAAAATTCTCCGTTTGGTGGAAAGAACTACTGACAGATAATTTGAGCTGCCTGAAGCATTTTTTATTGTGAAGGATTTCTTTCACCGTTGCAAAAAAATTCGTTAAATGATACACATATTTTGTTATTTTAGTACTAGTTGACGCAAGATTAAATCTAATAATCCTTAATAACTTCAATTAGACACAATTATTGAACCTGGCCGGTGTCTGTTGCACCATTCAGTATTGAACTTGTAACTTGTACCATAAGTATTTCTTTAACCTACATCGAATTCAATGATTTCATTGTTCCTTCGTGCCGGTGTAAAAGCGGTGCCAAATGAGTAAGTTTTCTATAATAATTAGAAATTCGGTGTCAAATCCGCAAAAACTAAATAGAATATAAATATACTGCTACACCAATCCGAGCTCACCTACTTTTTTATATGTGTGTATAATATAACATAGTTATGTACGTAAAATAGGAAAGGTATAGGTGATAAAATCTAAAAGTGCAAATCATAAGCTGTTTCAAGAGCGCTGCTCCCCGTCAGCGTAGTTTCATCTGAAATTAAATACTTATAACTTGTTCAATTATTAAAATACAGTTCGATGGTACGCGGTAAAAACACATATTTTTAAAAACGTAACCTATTTCTTTAGGCTTCCCACTAATCGAATAATCTACAAATATATTTATAAACGAGCTTAATAATGGCAACTTACGAATTAATAATACGCTTTAAATTGTCTTCAGAATTAATAAACTGAAGTCGACTATTTGCCGCGAGCAACACTAACCTAAAAGTGCTAAAACTTTTAATAAACCGACCCGTGAATTTATGGAAATATAAACAGTTAGCACGTGCTAAAAACGAAATTAAAAACGAATAGTGTCTGCGTTTAATTAAACCCTGTTTGTACTGTTTGTAGCTTATCGCTGAAAAATGATAGAAATTATGAATTTTATGAATAACGTGCCCTTTTGAACTGAAAAGTTGAAGGAACAGAAAGTATTACATATAAGCGAAAAATCGCGACGAGGCTTTTCCTGAAATATCTCAAAAACTAAGCAGGATCGACTTACCTTTTTTGAAATCAGTTACCTAATTAGTTTGTATAGGTATGCCTTTAAAGTTCGATGTCCGGGTTCTAAGATTTCTCCTTTTCATCCATATTTCTACTACTAATATTTACATTAAAATTGCAAAGCCTTAAATCATCGGTGGACCTTGAGGAATACTTTTCATGGTGCAGTCGATTTTTTTAAACCTGTTTTTGTTTATCTTATCTTATGGCAATGTAAACATAGAAGTTTGACATTTTGAAGTTGCTTTAGTTTTTTATGTTCTAAGGTCGTAGAATCGATTAAAAATAAATTCCTTAAGCATCTTGTTGCAAATTAAATGTTGTATAAAAAGATCTCTTGCATTTGTTTATTTTTTTATTGATGTGTAAAATTTTCGATTATGTATTGTGGACAATGCTCGTTTTAAACTGAAGAAATTTGCCTGATTTTTCGCTTTACTTAGCAATGCATATACTATTACAAATCTCTTCCCAACGTGTCTTTCCATTGTACTTATGTGTTTGAAAATTCTTTATTTCAAAAATGTAGTAAATAATTACTAAAACTACTAGTGTGATACTAGTGCGGTTTATAGCACTCACCTTCGGCTCGTACTATAAACTCCACACTCGTGTTATATAAAATAAAATTATTATAACAAGTGGCTAAATAGGTGTTATTTCCGAGTGTGGAGTTTATTATACGAGCCGAAGGTGAGTGCTATAAACCACACTAGTAAAAAAAAGACACCTTTTAGTCACGTGTTATATACAAAAATTTTTTTTGTATACATTCGAAATTACAGAAATCCAAAATTATAATTTTTTTTTAATACGACAAATTATAATAGTTACCACGTCGTGATACTAAATTCTATTGTTGTTTCCATAGAAACAAAAAATAAAATAATGCAAGATATTAAAACTAAGTTTTTTTCACTTTTTTTTCTTTTCACCCTTGTCAATAATGGCACTGTTTTGATTCATTGAAACTGTCAAAAAAATGACGTTTTAGGATATGACGTTACAAAAAAATTGTTTTGACACATTAATCCTGAAAAATCATCAATTTAAAAACCAAGATGTTTATAACTTTTATATAAACTCTCGTATAAACTCCTGGACAAAATTAGTGCACCATAAATTTATTTATTATTATTTTAAAAATATTCTAAAAAATTATAAAAATATTTCGTTCGGGTTCTTAATTTTTTTTGGTTAGTCGTTTTTGTCATAAGTACAAAAAATTTCTTTTTTATTGCAAATTTCATCCCTAATGATGATATCCGTTCATAACCTAGGCAACTACAAAAAGTCAAATTTCCTTGTTATAACTACAGTACAAACAAAAAAGCTATAAATAATTGAAAAAATAATCATTCCCTGAGCCCAGTGAGGTCACGTTGGTTATTTAAAGGTGTTTCTAAATTGACTACCATAAATTTAAGAGCTTGTAGAGAACGTTAAAATAAAACTAAAATCTCTATACAGTTTCGTCGAAAAACGCTTCGTTTTCAAAATACAGTGTCGACTGGCAGATCAGTTATTTAGCTATATCTCTAAACAGAGTAGGCAGAGGAATCTAAATTTTTGTGATCGAGTGTTACTTAAGACTACCGATGACTGGAAAATATTTTAAATCTGATACCACCATTCAGTGGCGTAGAAAAAGGGGTAGCATAACACTTTTTTGTTAATAGAAAATTTACTGTCAGATGTTTTGAAAATATCGCCTAATTTTCAAATTCCTCTATCAAAATGCTATAATAAAGATGCTCTTATTAAATATCTCCAGAGGCGTTCGTTTTCGAGATATTCACGGTTTTATGTGGTACCTACTTAATTTGGTAGATAAAACAAAAACAAATGCAACTCAAACCTGCTTAACTGTCAAGAAATTACATTTTAATCTCAAAGGTGCACTTCTTAACAAATTCATATTGAAAATTTCATTTTTTGATTAATCGTTCAGTAGCAATGGGCATTTACGATAATTGGAGCGCTACATACCGCAATGTATCAGAGCGTTCGATAATAAGAACATATCTACCGAACCGCGTTCGGTAAATGTATCGAATGTATTCGCTACATCTACCCGATCCAAAATTTATGGATCGACTACATCGGTTGGTAAATGCGGTACAACCTTAAAATATGATTAAAAAAACTTAATTTTTTACATTTTGTGAGTATTTGAGAAAAATGAAACCCATCACAGTCGAAAATAATGAAGTAATTTTAGATGAGGACGGAAACATTTATGTATATGTATAATGAATTAAGTAAGTAAGTAGGTATACCTAAATATGCAATACATATAAATGTTTTTTTACTTTCCATTTTGACATGGCGAGCAGTATGGACTTATGAATAAGCATAAAATAAAAAAGTAATTCAATTTTCAAATATTTATTAATTAGTCAAGTGATGCTTTAGGTTACATTTGAAATTTTGCGTTCGGTAATTCTTAGCTCGGTAGATGTATTGACATAAAACAGCTGATTACCGCAATGTACCAGGATACATTACCCGCTCCAATTATCGTAAATGCCTAATATTTTATAAAAAGTACTAAAATGGTAAATTACACATGTGCGGAAGTTTTTATTTATCTTGTACATTATTAAAATATTCTACCTTTGCTTTGCTATTTTATTGACTAAGTACATTAAAATTTTTTTATTAAACCATGAGTATTGCCACATAAAACCGAGCATATCTCGAAAACGAACGCCTCTGGAGATATTTAATAAGAGCATCTTTATTATAGCATTTTGATAGGGGAATATGAAATGAGACGATATTTTCAAAACATCTGACAGCAAATTTTTTTTAACGAAAAAGTGTTTTTCTACGCCACTGAATGGTGGTATCAGATTAAACATATTTTCCAGTCATCGGTAGTTGTAAGTAACACTCGCTCACAAAAATTTAGATTCCTCTGCCTACTCTGTTTAGAGATATAGCTAAATATCTGATCTGCCAGTCGACACTATAACACCCTGTATTTTGAAAACGAAGCGTTTTTGACGAAACTGTATAGAGTTTTTAGTTTTATTTTAACGTTCTCTACAAGCTCTTAAATTTATGGTAGTCAATTTGGAAACACCTTGTATAACATTGCCATCGTTGAAGAGGCGTTTTTCGTTGGATATTTCAACGTTATTTAATCATCAAAATTCAATTAAACGTTAATATGACGTTTGTTCCACCATTGTTATCAACGCAAGGGTTCATTTATACGTTAAAAAAACATGAATTTATTCATATAAGTAAATTTACGGGTAAAAACACGTTATAAAAACGCAAAATTCTAAATCAATAAGTTGGTGGCCAACGTTATTTAAACGTTAAGATAAACGTAATATTTTTTTCACTTCGGCTGAAAAGTTAAGTCACAATAATTTCAACGGGGGGCGTTTTTTTATTGACGGTATATTAATGTGAAATTTGGATGGTTCAAACATGTTAATACAAGTTCTATTCTATGCATTATAAAAACATATATATTATTATGAGAAGACGTTTTTGAAACGTTTTCTATAAATATTTAATGGGCGTTTAATAGAGGATATATAATGTTTTAAGAACGTTTGAAGAAAACGTTTTTGAAACGTTTCCTATAAATGTTTAATAGCGGTGGAATAATTCTGACTTTTGTTAAATATTTAACGTTACGGTTACGCCTTAAACACGTCACATCATAACGTTATCTAGCGGTCCAATTCAACAATTAATCAACGTCAATAATTATTTCAAAAGAAACGTTTATTTAATGTTGATTTTAGTTTTTCAAATAAATTTGGTTCTTAATCGACCTTTTTTATATTTTATTAAACGACGAAATGCAAAATGAAGGGCCACCAAGCTTGGAGTATTCTATTATTAATTTACTTACGACCTCCTAGTGCGATAATCTTTTCAACTTCATGTATCGTCCAACAAACTATTTTAAAGCGGAATTACTGAAGTCAAAAAAGAAAAATAGTATTAAACAGTTATTGTATTTTCAATGGCGTAATCTTTCTTAATTGCCCAACCGACAATTTGAATGTCACTGACAAAGCTGTGTTTTGATGAAAATATCACCGTCACACCTGTTATCTCGCAAAAGGATATAATGTCGAAATTAATGATGTTAACCTGCCTGCCGAGGTGCCCACACAAAATCAAAGTCTGCGTTAATTAATTAAATCTAAACATTACTTTGTATCAGAAGTAATGGATCGTAAATTAGGTACAAATCATCTAATAAGTATTTAATACCTCTGTCTCCATATGAATATCGGTATTTCTAGCTTTGATAGCAGGAAGATACGACTAGAGATATAAAGTTCATGACTAAAGTAACTCGAATTGTTTATGTGAGTGTGCATTACCTGCACCACGATGAAGACCAAATATTTTCATGAGGCAACCGATTTTTCAGACCTTTTTTTGTTTATTTTGTAGCTATTTAATTTTGTAAGTGTTTTGGTTTTGGTTTTATATTTACGTACGATATTTTTTAAATAAACAATTTGTTAATAACTTCGTTTTCAGCACACATTAACTGTTTTTATTAGTAGCCTCCTACCATGAAAAACAGATTCCTCGCTGCCAGTTTACTGCAATCAATAAATTAAACGCGTTTTGCTAATAAAATAAATCAATTATCAGTAACTAGTTAACCGTTTCTCTAAGTCTAAGGGCATTAAGAGAACTTACAGCCGTTTATTGTGTAACAAATTCGTGTTCATTGTCCGCTAGATGACAAGCCGAAATGGTTATAACACAACTCAAAATTGACTAGAGATATTCATCGTTGATGTCCATATTATAAACAATCCGGCTCGCATTCATCCATTGTTAGAGTGTAAAATTGAAGTGTTTCGAAACCTCATTGGGGGCTCTTAAAGATAAATCGCGCCGACTGGAATTATGCAACGAAAGTGAATAAAAGCGCCCAATTTGCGAACCCATATTCCGAGATTTGGTTCATTGTTCGCCTAATTTTTACTCCGCCAGCCCTGAGTAAAATAGTGAGACAATAGAAATTTATCAAAACGTATTGGAATTGTTGTTGGTCACGGTAAATACAGCATTCTGTATTGAAGTGTGTCAATCACGCTTTTAATATTTTGGCGGTATCGAGCAAATTGCAAGCGAGTTTCTTTTTGTGCGAATATAAACGAGGTCCTTGGACTGCCACCTACTATTAATTTTTTTATTGCAATTTCTGTATTCTATAGCGTGATAATTTTTTTTAATTCACTAAGAATATTCAGCAAATATTTTTACTCGTAATTTATAATAATTATCTAGTGCTGTACATTTTTTTTACTTTTAACAAAATTTAGAATTATTTCTGCTTCATATTCCCATTGATTAAACGGAGGTCCAAAATTTTTTAAGCACCATCTGTGTTATACTATATTATTATTAATATATAACTGTGCATTTTAAATTCACCATATATTATGTGTTACATGCAAACTGTTCCTTTTGATTAAATTATACGTACCTACATTAGTTCTTATAAAAAATATTAATGCCCAAGACCACCCACAGAGGCCACGGATTAATGTTAATGATCGAATGTTAATAAAATACGGTTTTATGCAGTTGATCCAGATCCTTTCCTTGCCTTCAAATCGGCCGACATTCTAATAACAAATTTATTATTTGACGATTTTCAGCTCCGTTTGTTGTTCGCAATTATTATTGGAAATTCGAATGTACACGCACACATAATATTGTTACACTACAATTAAATACTTCATTATCTTTTACAAATATCTGAGACTTTTATTTTTTATGCTGTAAAATATGCAGACGAATATAATACTATATTGATATTAAATTAATAAAATTATCACTTTGAAGCTTTTCCTTACACTATTTGAAATCAAAAATGCATTTAATGAAAATTAAACTAATTAGAATTTGTTTATGATTGGCCAAAACACAAACTGAAGAATAAATTTGTGGACTATTTAAAAATAAACAATCAAATCGAAAACCAACAACCCACAAGTTCAATAAAAAATTTAGAGAAGCGACTAAAAAACTCAAAATTATAGGCCTATGCGCGAGTCGATTTGCTAAAGTTGTTTTGCCAACTGCATATACCTGTCTTGGTCTTCTTTTAAAACAAAGTGAGCTCTGTTGGTCTGAGCTCCTCTATTTATACACAACAAAACCACGCCTACCAACCACGTGAACATGAATCGCACGCATGACAAACCAATCGAAGCCACGCCCCTTAACGGCGCATAAATAGACAAGCTAGGGTCAACAGAGCTCACTTCGCTTTGGAAGAGCACCGCGACATAGCGGGTGAAACGTCACGTAATTCTAAATAATCCGCATAGCACTGGATCACACACACAGTCACATCTCAAAAACTAAATATAAATGTGTACACGGGAATTGTTGGTGGTTTGATTTTAAGCTCTTCCTTTTTTTGAAACACTGCAGAAGAAGAAATAACTCCTGCGTTACTTTGTTGCTTGACAACCTTTATCTGTCCATAAATAATAATTTGGTATTAGTGATTCATACGAAGTTAAAGTCAGTAGCAAAATTATTTAACTTCGTTAGAGCCACAGTCGAAAATCTGCGAAATTTTCATGGTCAGTGTCAGTAGGTATACTGAAAAATAAAAAATGTCTAAAATCAAACAAACTACGCTTTAATTGTTATAAAATTCAAACCGAACAGTAACTGTAACAAATTTGTATTTATGGTCGGCCGTAAAGTATATTAACGTATAATTTGCAGGAAGAAAAAATATACACACTTAAATTTTAATTATTTCCTCTATTTTTTGCTACTCAATAAGTTTAGCCTAATTTGGTAAAAGCAATTTACGATATTTTCCGGTTATTTTGTTTGATATGAATAATAAATGACTGCAAAAAAATTTTCGTGTGCTTAAAAAAATTAATGAAGGTGTAATTGTTAGGAAAATGTCATATGTACATTTAAAAATAAAGAAGTTAATGTCGGCCGCCAGCGTGTGCAACTGATTGATTGATTGATTGGTCTCCTGCTGTCACTTACTTGCGGGCTGTCATTTTTCAAAAAAGCGTTTCACTGCGTTTTGTATCAGATTTTTTTTTAGCGTAGTGTTAGATAACCTAATTGTAAGCTAATGAGATCTAATAACTCATTTAATTACTTAACGCTTTATTATCATGTCTTTTAAAATACTAGAATTTTATAATTGTTAGTTAAGATTTTAATAGATATAAATAATATATTATTACACATACACGTTGTAACAGAAACTTTTGACTTAACAAGTGGCAAACTACGTTTTTCCATATTTCGCCGCCGCCGCGCCACCACCATTCTAACCACACAGATGAAAAACCAAAACCTATCCAGCATTGCTAAACAGCAGTTTAGTGGCTTAGATGATAATTAATCATCTGAGCAAATATTAAAAAAACTTTTGAAAACGTCCAAGTTGCTGATTTGAACGTTTATCAAAAAGTTTTCAAATTTTTTGTTTTTAATTTTGCTCAAATGATTAATTATCCACTATTAGCAAATTAAAATTTTTTTAAAATATTTAATCAGATTTTTTATTTATTTTTTTTAATATTGCTGAGATTGTAAATTGTCGACTATTAGCAACTTGAAATTTTTCCGAAAATTTTTCCAAATTTGTTTTTTTGATTTTGCTCATGATTAATTGTCGACTATTATTAACTTCAACATTTTTCATTTTTTTTTTATTTTGCTCAGATGATATTTTTCCGTTCAACAATTTTCCAATATTTGTTTTGTTAATTTTGTTCCAATGATTAATTGTCGAATATTAGATACCTGCAAATTTTTCAAAAATTTTTCAATTTTTTTTTTTATTACGATTTACTTTACTCTTTTGGTTTAGATGCTATCTAGCAATATTCAGACCGCTGCAATCGTGATATTTTTCAAAAACAGTTGAAAATCTCCGAAACGGTACGTTTTAGGTACCATGTACAGGGTGATTCCTATTACGTTCTCAGCTCAATTTTTTCGTTTGCCTTTGGAAATAAAATAAAAATATTTAACGTAACTTATAATACTTTTTACAAGGCTTTCAAATTTTAATAAAAAAACAATTGAAAGTCAAATAAAAGTGGGAAAAACATGGCAATATTTATTTTTAATGGAACTCCCAGTATATTTTTACAATTTTGAAAAAATATTTAAATTCTCTCCAAAAATATAGGTACATTTACCTTCCTATTTAGTAAAATACTGATAATTATTATTATTATTATTATTATTATTGCAATTATTTATCAGTGTTTTGCTAAATATGAAGGAAATACATATTATGTTATGTTATATTTTTAGAAAGAGAATTTAAATCTTCTTTCAAAATTGTAAAAATAAACGCCCTGTATATTTTTGCATTTAAAAAATCATCGTATTGTTTTTTCCCCGCTTTTATTTGACTTTCAATTGTTTTTTTTGTTGAATTTTCGAAATCCTTGGAAAAAATACTATAAGTTACACGAGAAGTTACGTTAAATATTTTTATTTTATTTCCAAAGACAAACCAGAAAATTGGGGTGAGAACGTTATAGGAATCACCCTGTACATAAAATTAACTGAGGAATCCAAAAATGCACAGATATATTATAGGATGTTCCGTTTAAAATAACGAAGTTGTGAACCCTGTGAGATACAAGAGAGTTAAGGAAGAAATCACTTTAGCTGGAACACCCTGTATATGACATTGCAAAAAAAATTATTAATTAACACTAGACGATTGAAAATGGCTTACCGTTTGCAACTTCAGCAGATAGTTTATAATTTTGTGATATTTTTAATTTTAAAAAAAGTAATAATAAAAATAGTCAATTTTTCATTTTCTAAAGAGCAAAAATCGTTACATTCTTGATCCTTACTGACCTCGTTACTGACGATTACCATTTCATCTTGAATTTCCTCAGTTTCTTGAAAGGAATCCTAATTATTTTAATTTAATTCTTGTAATAATGACACAATTAAAGGTAATAATAAAAATTGTCAATTTTTCACTTTCTAAAGAATAAAAATCGTTACATTCCTCTTCGTCATTGACGATTACTGTTTCAGTTTGTCGAAAGGAATCTTCATTATTTTAATTTTATTCTTGTAATAATTTCACACCTAAACGTAATTATAACAATAGTCAATTTTTCAATTTTTAAAGCGGGGACCGCGTTTCTAAAATTTTTTCTTCTGTCAAAACCGGTTTATTTATACCGAAAGAATAAGGTTCAAAACGCCTTTATGTAAAGGTAACGTGACCGTACAGTTTATAGTAGAGGCTGAACCAATTCTTGAGGACAAGGCGGATAATTTTGCTATAAGTAGGGCTCAATTTCTAATTTTGAGATTAAAATGTTAATTCCGAGATTAAAACCAGAGTTACGGGATTAAAGTAGGAAATTTGAAATTAACGTTGTTGCTACTTTATATTTGATTCAAGAAATATAACAGAAGCTGTTGCATTTTCTTTCTAAGAGTGTGCGCAGTTTCGACAGCCGACGACTGGGTATACATATACTGCTCCGTTCGTCCCTTATTTTACCTGACAATTATTTAATAAAAATATACCTATAAATAGTGCCTTTTGGTCTAAAGGTATAGAAAAACTAATTTAATAATTTATATTTCTTTGTTTTAAATATTTTTCTCCTACCTTCTTGGATTTCCTAATTCTTTTAGAATGATCTTAATACAGGGTGGAACAAAAAGCATGTCATACAGTCGATGATAATTCTAAGCAACAAATTGGGACGATATTTAACTCAACTTACCTCTATGCGAAAATACTTCAAAACATTTTTGTAGGCCTTTTAAGTCGAGAATAAAAAATAAAAAATTTGCTCTAATTCCTAAGTCATTGTAGATATCTTCTTTCGATTTGGTACAATATTTTAGGTAAATATGGTGAGTTTATCTCGAATTAAAGACAAGAAGTAGAGATCGTGTGACCCATTTAACTTCTATTTTTTTTATGCGCACACCTATGACAAACAAATTATTGTTTTTGAAAATAAAATTCAATTTTAAATTTTTTTTCTTACCTTTTTTTCTACGAGCTTTAGTGTTCAAAGAAAATTAAGATTAAAAATATAAATCCTGCAATTTTGATTTTATGATATGCTTTTTTGTTACACCCTGTATGGTGTAATTTTTTATTATTTAACCAAAAACTTTGCTCGAACATCCTACGTATCTGCCAATGTGGAGAAAATTTCCATTTCGTATTTGTACCCGTCAGGAACTAATTATTTCGTGTCTGCAGCAACAAAACTTCAGATTGTAATATAACCATTTGACTTTGTCAAGCAGATAAAACAGTCCTAATTTTTTCTAAATGGACGTCATTAAAATGTCCGCTGCGCCATGTATTTCGCTCCTAGACAATTCATCATAATAAATTTGCCAAGTCTTTTGAAATGTATACGCTCCGAACTAAATTACATCATGTGGTTAACAATTTAGGACAATGTTTTAATTAGCATCTTTTCTAAGCGATGCATGCCAGCACCACCGGCGTATCAGTCCGGTGTCGATGCTATCAGGTACCTTGTAGCTTGTCAAAAACTTATCCATTACAAATTTTTTTGTCAACTCATATCGCTACATCGTAACTAATTTATCAGATCAGCCTTAACGATATTTTTATTATGCCCAGGTTATTTTCTATTAATACTCCGGAGTCAACCTTGAGATCTCAATAGGTACTACTTGGATCGCACAGTACCTGAACCACAGACCCAGTACTACAAAATTTCGTTGGTGGGTCAAGCTTTACACCTGCCCCCACCCGAATTTCTTCTAGTGTACCAAGAATCTGGTCAGTCTATCGTAGGTAACCAAAAGTGAACCACCTATTTTGAGTCCGAGCCTTAAAAAAATGGTAACGTAGTCGTAACATGCATGGCGGTGTTGAGAGGTCCTTCGTGCAAGTGTATTGTGATATTAGTGTATTTATGTTACAAATATGTGGAAAATTGTGCAAAGGAATACCATTAGCTAGTGGACGAAATCTCCGTTAAAGGATTTATCTACTTGAGATTTTTTTCGAAAAGGATCTGTTGATGTAAGTTGCATATTAGCTTGTGATGTTTCTTCATACGGGCAATGCGTCTTTGTAGTCTGTGAAAGTTCATCTTTAAGTTGCCAAATTCGCGTGCAAAATCTGCCACATAGACGAATGGATTTTTGAAAACGTATCTTCATTGTTTACTCACATCCGGCGATAATTTTGTTTAAATTCAGACAAAAATTAGCGGATATAACTTATGTATTAATAACAAAATACAAACTATATTATATTAGTGTATAAAATAAGCAATCGTACCGAGATTTATACAGGGTAATTATATTTTTTGGCTCTTGAAAAGTGTGAAATTTTATATCTGATTCGGGATTAATTCATAATAAAATGGGACAAAATTAATTAGATATGATATGTGGTTTTATTTCATATTAATGATTTGCTTGCCTCTCATCCTGGGGGCTGGGGTTCAATTCCAAGAAGTGGCATTAGAATTTTGTCTGAAGAAGAGATTAGTTTCAGCATCCTCGGCTATTGGATGTGTGTCTGTTGTGTATAAATATGCCCTTGCGTGAAATCATTGTGAATAAAAGTGCCGTTTTATGTTTTTCGGACATGACAAAGTCAGACCTGATCTCCATCTTGAAGATATTTTTTTAATATCACTTAATGAAATCAAGTTACGCTGTTTATTTATCGTTAAAAACAGGATAATAGACAGCGGTTTTATTGTGCACAAGAATCAACTGGCAGACACCAGTTTGAAAAAACAAGTCCACAAATATTAGAATGAATTTTTCAACAAATTTCAGTTAAAATTAAATCAAGCGGAACCTTTTTACAAAAATCTGCTGAAACAACTACTGCTCCAACTAATATCGATAACTGGATAAATAATTTGAATTTGAAGGAAAAATAATGAAAGTAAAAAATTATTTATTTTATCGCCAAATTTTTTTAAATTTTTACATTTTTTCAAAGCTATTTTACAGAGAGGATTTACTAAGTTCACATATCAGCCTGAATAAAGGTTGGGTCCATAGAGGGTGTCATAATTCACAACAAGATACACATCTATGCCTACTTCTATTTTATCTAAATCTATTTTTTTTAATCATTAAATGATAATTCAAAGAATTTTAGGTAAATTCATTTGGTTTAATATGAAATCAAACATTGCTCGATTAGAAATGCGGGACTGACTATAGGTCACTAGCTATTACCAAGCCAGTTATAATCCGAAAAAAATTAGTTAATATAAACCGTTAACGACAAAAAATCAGTTCCTGTTCATGGAAATGGTTGAAAATCAAAATTTGTAAAGGGTCATCGCTTTTAGGGAATTCAATGGTAATAAAAAAAAATCCAGGTCCTATTAAAAAAAAAGTTGATGATGGTTTCTGGATGACGAAACGTCGGATTTAAAATTTGACAGCCAACTTGTAGAGGATAAAAAGTGGCAATAACGAAGTGTTATTCGTTTTAAAATGTATTTTCAAATAACGTCAGAAAAAAATAAAAAAGATTTTATGAAATTTCGTTTTTTTTTCCGGATATTTCCGGAAGTATTCGGAATTTTCCAAACTGCAACACAGCATTCTGATAAGCATCAACTTGCGCAACTTTGTCATAATTTAACCGACTCGAGGCTCGAAAATGGGCCATCCTGTACAGGGTCATTCTTCATATATTGACACCCCACTTAAAGCAGTTATTTGATGAGTTATCTTTTACTCCTTTTACTCTAGTTAGTGGAGTCAATAGAGGTTTTCACTTCGGAAAAATTCCGGGAAGCGGTAACTTTTGAGAATACATCTCTGAACATGTCAGAAACAACATCAAACGTTACCAACAATATCCCTTGAGCGTCATTTGTTATTAAACAAATTAGTGGCAAAATACCAGTTTTTGTTAAATATCTCTTAAAATATTTTTTTCTTAAAAAAACTAATTACGCCATTCATAAGTACGGGAAATTTCACATCAAAAATGTATATGAAGTTTTTTTTGTATTATCAAAAATGTAGGCTCCAAATTTTTTTGTTTAACGCTCGAAAATGGAACGCAGCGACATGCAAGTAAGGTGCGTTGTTGTAACTTTTGAACTAATTAATGAAATTGAGCCCAACAAAGCTTAAATGAAAGAAGAAACATCTGGCTATTGGATTATTACAGTTTCAAATATAAAAATGAATGTACGTAGGAATAGTACATATATGAAGTCGGAACATAAAGAGATTTCCTATGAAATCGGTAAAATCTCTACCATTTCTACAATTTTTGAGATAAAACCTGAAACTTTCACATATTACTCTTAAAGTAATGTATAAAAATATCCTATGAGTGAAAAAAATCTCATAAATTTAATTTTGAAGATGTACACTTCCAAAATTCCAAAATTTTGAGAGTGACAAAATTTGATATGTATAACTAATTTTAACCACCTATTACTCTAGTTTAAATCACGTTATTAGATTTCTGTAGGTATGATTTTTGAAGCTTGAAATGTGTAGTTTAAGATGCTTCAAGGGGATTTATCTTAAAAATTAAATTAACCCTCTTTATTTTACGAAAATAAAAAAAAATTTTTTGCTCCAAAATTCGTGAAATTAGAGATAGAATAAACGTTAATAACTTTTATAAAAAATTTATTTAGTATACCTAGCCAGTATATATTTATAGTAGGACTCGTAGTAGGACCTCAAAATATGTAAATCTGATGTAAAAAAATTTTTTGGAATATTATATACGGGGTGGGGTATTTAAGTTGACAATTGCGAATAACTTGAAAATAAAGCATTTTAGAGAAATATGTTTCAGACAGAAGTTTCATCATTTCAAAAGCTGGATCTAATGGCTATAATTTTTTTTCATTTAGTGAAGGACTTCAAGACCATTTGAAGGTCAATTTTGTTTCTTTTAATATAAATCCCTATTTTTTTACAGATTCATATTTTGCGCTAAAAAATCAACAACTTTTGTTACTACCATTTTTCTAATTGAACTCATTGTTTGTGAGTAATTAAGCAATGGAAAATAGAGGTTTACATTAAAAAACACCAAGTTGACCTTCACAATATTTAAAAAACTTGTAGCCATTAGATCCCGCTTTTGAAATGATGGAGCTCAGGTTTGAAACACTTTTTTCATATTGAAACTATCAAGTTTTTTTCGGTAAATCGACTCGATATTGATGTTTCTAAAATGTTTATCCTGTTTAAAATATCGAAACATATTTAAAATATTCACGTGATACAGGGCCATGAGTCAAATTATAATGCCAGAATAACAGAAAGAGTTAGCATCATCTGCCCCGCACGCTCTAGGTCTGGGTTTGATTTAAAAATGAATTTATATCGTTTAATATAATTTGAATATCTATTGTGTTTAATAAAAATCTTTTATTTTGTGTAAATCATTTTTACTTTTTGTATCGAGATACCTATGTAGGTATATTATTTTTTTGAGATCTAACCAATACCCTCGCCAATACCATATTGAATAAGTTGATCCGAGCGCAATTTGTTTAAAATTTATCGCGTTACGTAATTTTTAATGAAATTTTTATCGAAAAGTAGGCCATATTGGATCAGCCATTTTGAATAACTTTTTTTTTGACATCATAATCTGTTTTAGCGGCCTCGAACACCCCTAATATGTCAATTTGAATTAAATTGCCTTAAACTTTCTCAACATAATAATTTTGATTAAAAAAAAGTTTTTTTGTTTAAATAGGTAATAATTAATAAACAATTTCCTCACAATTATATGTTTATAACTTTTAATTTTAAGCTATGTAAAAGTGATATCAAATGGTTTTAGGAAAATCGAAGCTTTCCGTAATTATTCCGAAACAATGCATATATTCAGCCTCTATTGACTCCACTAAATATATTTTTATAATTCGTTGTCAGAAAAACAAATGAACATCGGAAATGTAGTATTTCTGCATAACCTTCATTTTTCTAAATGAAACGCCCTGTATATGAATGCACGTGTTTAAAGAGCAAATTCCTCTGATTCCAAAAATATATAGGTTGCCTATGTTTTAAAAACATATTTTTAAAAACAAATGAATTCATTGACGTTTGTGAATATTTTTGTCAACGTCAAGAAAAGTGCCTTACACGGATGATAAAAAGCGTGATATTCTTCGTTTATTGTATAAAAATAATAATAATGCATCCGCAGCGAGATCAGGCTCCATTTTTAACGGAACCAACTCTAAGAAACCAAATTCTTTATTCGTTGTGTTATGTTGTTGAGTTAATGCGCATTGACCTTTTAAATGGTGGTAAATCGGATAAAAAAAAATATTTCTCAATTAAATTTTTTTACGAAAGAGTTTGGGAAGAATTTATTTTGATGCAGTAATTTCCAATGATCTCATAGAGGTCAATCCCAAGTAACCTACCACAATTTATGAGTAGTCTTAGCGACGGATAGAATCACGCAAGTTAGTGAAATAAACTATTTCCATTTTTTTAATTTTTCTTAGCGAGTGAATGAGTCACGGGCTAATCCATCCAATAAATATTGCGATTTAAAACTAGAATATTTTTTTCTATTTACACAGAAAGTAGCATATTCTTCACGCGTTAATATAAATAATATAAAAAAAATCAATCTATGAAATTAAACGAGTAAATAAAGTAACGTCTGCAACATTTATTATCAACTGGAAATTATACTTTGACAATAATAAGTCATTTACAACGTCGCGCTTTCTCTTGGTATTTCCATAGACATGTAAGACATCCTACCGCATTTATATCATTCTTGTCTAACCTGGTGTTAAGTGAAGACACCGAATTTCACTCAATAATTTAGCTTCATAAAGGCAACTGCTGGAAATACTTCGGTTCTCCTTGAAGTAAGCACTAAACGTTTATAATTCAGTGCGATACATCACATTATTTATTAAAATTACACATAAAGCGAACACTTGCACGTACAAAACCATTGCACTAAACATGAATAATAAGTGTAATAAATTATGCCTTTGATGTCCCGGTAGTAAACCTACATCCCAAGCACAGATACAACTTGAGGAAATCAAAGCGAAACGTATAAATTAGCTCGGTTAAGTGCCTTCTCGCTCATCGATACAAAGAGCGTCAAACGTTACTTAAGTGCTGGTGTTTATTGTTTGAGGCGAGAAGCGTCGATTTTCTCCCACTGCTTGAGGCGCATCCAGGGAGGAAATCATGACATGAGTTCACTCCCAAGCCGATAAGAAATATTGCTTTTTGTACAAGAAGTAGAAAATAGGTGTTTATTTAATTAGGGAATGAAATGCTTAATTACCACCAGAAGATGAAGTCCCTCACTACACTTCTAAAGGTAATTTTTTACAGGAGGAAATTACATTTCACTCCCAAGTGTGAAAAGAAAATATTACTTTTTATACTGGTAGCAGAAAATAGTTTCTTATCTAACTGGGGAAGAAAGTGCATTATTTCCTTTCACAGATAAAATTTACTATTAATTATCTACGGGAGGAAATGACATTTGGCTCCCAAGTGCGGGAAGAAAATATTACTTTTGAGTAACTAGTAAAAATGGCTGTTTTTTAATTAGACAATGGAAAGCATGATTTCCACCCAGAAGATGAAGTTCCTCGCGAGGCTTCTAGAAGTAATTATTTCCGGGAGGAAATCACGTTTCACTCCCAAGTGTGAAAAGAAAATACTACTTTTTATACAGGTAGCAGAAAATAGTTTCTTATCTAACTGGGGAGGAAAGTGCATGATTTTCTCCCACAGATAAAATTTACTATTAGTTATCTACGGGAGGAAATTACATTTCGCTTCTAAGTGCGGGAAGAAAGTATTATTTTTGCGTAAGTAGTAAAAAATAGCTGTTTTTTTAATTAGACAATGAAAAGCATGATTTCCACCCAGAAGATGAAGTTCCTCGCGAGGCTTCTAGAAGTAATTATTTCCGGGAGGAAATCACGTTTTACTCCCAAGTGTGAAAAGAAAATACTACTTTTTATACAGATAGCAGAAAATAGTTTCTCATCTAACTAGGGAGGAAAGTGCATGATTTTCTCCCACAGATAAAATTTACTATTAGTTATCTATGGGAGGAAAATACATTTCGCTCCCAAGTGCGGGAAGAAAGTATTATTTTTGCGTAAGTAGTAAAAAATAGCTGTTTTTTTAATTAGACAATGAAAAGCATGATTTCCACCCAGAAGATGAAGTTCCTCGCGAAGCTTCTGGAAGTAATTATTTCCGGGAGGAAATCACGTTTCACTCCCAAGTGTGAAAAGAAAATACTACTTTTTATACAGATAGCAGAAAATAGTTTCTCATCTAACTAGGGAGGAAAGTGCATGATTTTCTCCCACAGATAAAATTTACTATTAGTTATCTATGGGAGGAAAATACATTTCGCTCCCAAGTGCGGGAAGAAAGTATTATTTTTGCGTAAGTAGTAAAAAATAGCTGTTTTTTTAATTAGACAATGAAAAGCATGATTTCCACCCAGAAGATGAAGTTCCTCGCGAGGCTTCTAGAAGTAATCATTTCCGGGAGGAAATCACGTTTTACTCCCAAGTGTGAAAAGAAAATACTACTTTTTATACAGATAGCAGAAAATAGTTTCTCATCTAACTAGGGAGGAAAGTGCATGATTTCCTCCCACAGATAAAATTTACTATTTGTTATCTACGGGAGGAAATTACATTTCGCTCCCAAGTGCGGGAAGAAAGTATTATTTTTGCGTAAGTAGTAAAAAATAGCTGTTTTTTTAATTAGACAATGAAAAGCATGATTTCCACCCAGAAGATGAAGTTCCTCGCGAGGCTTCTAGAAGTAATTATTTCCGGGAGGAAATCACGTTTTACTCCCAAGTGTGAAAAGAAAATACTACTTTTTATACAGATAGCAGAAAATAGTTTCTCATCTAACTAGGGAGGAAAGTGCATGATTTTCTCCCACAGATAAAATTTACTATTAGTTATCTACGGGAGGAAATTACATTTCGCTCCCAAGTGCGGGAAGAAAGTATTATTTTTGCGTAAGTAGTAAAAAATAGCTGTTTTTTTAATTAGACAATGAAAAGCATGATCTCCACCCAGAACATGGAAGTTCCTCGCGAGGCTTCTAGAAGTAATTATTTCCGGGAGGAAATCACGTTTCACTCCCAAGTGTGAAAAGAAAATACTACTTTTTATACAGATAGCAGAAAATAGTTTATCATCTAACTAGGGAGGAAAGTGCATGATTTTCTCCCACAGATAAAATTTACTATTAGTTATCTACGGGAGGAAATTACATTTCGCTCCCAAGTGCGGGAAGAAAGTATTATTTTTGCGTAAGTAGTAAAAAATAGCTGTTTTTTTAATTAGACAATGAAAAGCATGATTTCCACCCAGAAGATGAAGTTCCTCGCGAGGCTTCTAGAAGTAATTATTTTCGGGAGGAAATCACGTTTCACTCCCAAGTGTGAAAAGAAAATACTACTTTTTATACAGATAGCAGAAAATAGTTTGTCATCTAACTAGGGAGGAAAGTGCATGATTTTCTCCCACAGATAAAATTTACTATTAGTTATCTACGGGAGGAAATGACATTTCACTCCCAAGTGCGGGAAGAAAGTATTATTATTGCGTAAGTAGTAAAAAATAGCTGTTTTTTTAATTAGACAATGAAAAGCATGATTTCCACCCAGAAGATGAAGTTCCTCGCGAGGCTTCTAGAAGTAATTATTTCCGGGAGGAAATCACGTTCACTCCCAAGTGTGAAAAGAAAATACTACTTTTTATACAGGTAGCAGAAAATAGTTTCTCATCTAACTAGGGAGGAAAGTGCATGATTTTCTCCCACAGATAAAATTTACTATTAGTTATCTACGGGAGGAAATTACATTTCGCTCCCAAGTGCGGGAAGAAAGTATTATTTTTGCGTAAGTAGTAAAAAATAGCTGTTTTTTTAATTAGACAATGAAAAGCATGATTTCCACCCAGAAGATGAAGTTCCTCGCGAGGCTTCTAGAAGTAATTATTTTCGGGAGGAAATCACGTTTCACTCCCAAGTGTGAAAAGAAAATACTACTTTTTATACAGATAGCAGAAAATAGTTTGTCATCTAACTAGGGAGGAAAGTGCATGATTTTCTCCCACAGATAAAATTTACTATTAGTTATCTACGGGAGGAAATGACATTTCACTCCCAAGTGCGGGAAGAAAGTATTATTATTGCGTAAGTAGTAAAAAATAGCTGTTTTTTTAATTAGACAATGAAAAGCATGATTTCCACCCAGAAGATGAAGTTCCTCGCGAGGCTTCTAGAAGTAATTATTTCCGGGAGGAAATCACGTTCACTCCCAAGTGTGAAAAGAAAATACTACTTTTTATACAGATAGCAGAAAATAGTTTATCATCTAACTAGGGAGGAAAGTGCATGATTTTCTCCCACAGATAAAATTTACTATTAGTTATCTACGGGAGGAAATTACATTTCGCTCCCAAGTGCGGGAAGAAAGTATTATTTTTGCGTAAGTAGTAAAAAATAGCTGTTTTTTTAATTAGACAATGAAAAGCATGATTTCCACCCAGAAGATGAAGTTCCTCGCGAGGCTTCTAGAAGTAATTATTTTCGGGAGGAAATCACGTTTCACTCCCAAGTGTGAAAAGAAAATACTACTTTTTATACAGATAGCAGAAAATAGTTTGTCATCTAACTAGGGAGGAAAGTGCATGATTTTCTCCCACAGATAAAATTTACTATTAGTTATCTACGGGAGGAAATGACATTTCACTCCCAAGTGCGGGAAGAAAGTATTATTATTGCGTAAGTAGTAAAAAATAGCTGTTTTTTTAATTAGACAATGAAAAGCATGATTTCCACCCAGAAGATGAAGTTCCTCGCGAGGCTTCTAGAAGTAATTATTTCCGGGAGGAAATCACGTTTCACTCCCAAGTGTGAAAAGAAAATACTACTTTTTATACAGATAGCAGAAAATAGTTTATCATCTAACTAGGGAGGAAAGTGCATGATTTTCTCCCACAGATAAAATTTACTATTAGTTATCTACGGGAGGAAATTACATTTCGCTCCCAAGTGCGGGAAGAAAGTATTATTTTTGCGTAAGTAGTAAAAAATAGCTGTTTTTTTAATTAGACAATGAAAAGCATGATTTCCACCCAGAAGATGAAGTTCCTCGCGAGGCTTCTAGAAGTAATTATTTTCGGGAGGAAATCACGTTTCACTCCCAAGTGTGAAAAGAAAATACTACTTTTTATACAGATAGCAGAAAATAGTTTGTCATCTAACTAGGGAGGAAAGTGCATGATTTTCTCCCACAGATAAAATTTACTATTAGTTATCTACGGGAGGAAATGACATTTCACTCCCAAGTGCGGGAAGAAAGTATTATTATTGCGTAAGTAGTAAAAAATAGCTGTTTTTTTAATTAGACAATGAAAAGCATGATTTCCACCCAGAAGATGAAGTTCCTCGCGAGGCTTCTAGAAGTAATTATTTCCGGGAGGAAATCACGTTTCACTCCCAAGTGTGAAAAGAAAATACTACTTTTTATACAGATAGCAGAAAATAGTTTATCATCTAACTAGGGAGGAAAGTGCATGATTTTCTCCCACAGATAAAATTTACTATTAGTTATCTACGGGAGGAAATTACATTTCGCTCCCAAGTGCGGGAAGAAAGTATTATTTTTGCGTAAGTAGTAAAAAATAGCTGTTTTTTTAATTAGACAATGAAAAGCATGATTTCCACCCAGAAGATGAAGTTCCTCGCGAGGCTTCTAGAAGTAATTATTTTCGGGAGGAAATCACGTTTCACTCCCAAGTGTGAAAAGAAAATACTACTTTTTATACAGATAGCAGAAAATAGTTTGTCATCTAACTAGGGAGGAAAGTGCATGATTTTCTCCCACAGATAAAATTTACTATTAGTTATCTACGGGAGGAAATGACATTTCACTCCCAAGTGCGGGAAGAAAGTATTATTATTGCGTAAGTAGTAAAAAATAGCTGTTTTTTTAATTAGACAATGAAAAGCATGATTTCCACCCAGAAGATGAAGTTCCTCGCGAGGCTTCTAGAAGTAATTATTTCCGGGAGGAAATCACGTTCACTCCCAAGTGTGAAAAGAAAATACTACTTTTTATACAGGTAGCAGAAAATAGTTTCTCATCTAACTAGGGAGGAAAGTGCATGATTTTCTCCCACAGATAAAATTTACTATTAGTTATCTACGGGAGGAAATTACATTTCGCTCCCAAGTGCGGGAAGAAAGTATTATTTTTGCGTAAGTAGTAAAAAATAGCTGTTTTTTTAATTAGACAATGAAAAGCATGATTTCCACCCAGAAGATGAAGTTCCTCGCGAGGCTTCTAGAAGTAATTATTTCCGGGAGGAAATCACGTTTCACTCCCAAGTGTGAAAAGAAAATACTACTTTTTATACAGGTAGCAGAAAATAGTTTCTCATCTAACTAGGGACGAAAGTGCATGATTTCCTTCAACAGATAAAATTTACTTTTAATTATCTACGGGAGGAAATCACATTTCACTCCTAAGTACAAAAAGAAAATACTACTTTTGTGTAAGTAATAGAAAATAGTTCTTAGCCTAAGTGGAGAGAAAAATGGCTGATTTACTCCCACATATAAAATTTGCCAGTAATTATCTATGGCAGGAAAACACATTTCACTCCCAAATACGAAAAAAAAAAAATAGAATAGAACATAAATATTCGTTCAATTATATGAACGTTAGCTATGAAAATTGTTATAATATTACACACTTTTGCCAGTAGGAGCGGGATATACTATTCACACGGGGACTTAATATTTACTACCTACCACCCGGAGAGAAATGGAGGAAAATTATATTTCCTTTGCAGTAGTAGAAGATATTTATTTTTTTTACTAGGAAGTGTAATCGCCCAAGGGGGCACAGTTTACTAAGTTATACATATAAAAGGAAAATACATAGCATTTTTTTCAACCCTAAAATACGAAGAAAACTTTTTACTTAATTGTCGGGAGTAAAATATTGCACACTGAGATAATTGTATTTATGGCATTATTAACGACAATATATTTTGCTACATTTTAATAGCTTTGATTTCTAATTCTATTTCGTTTTAATTTATGCAAGGAAATAATTATCTATCAATATTAATACTCGCAATATATTTGGGACGTATTATCGAAGTTAATTACATGGCCATGATTGCCGTCGCATTTTTCTAATTGGCTTTTGAATTCTAATTTTCCGTCGAATATGCAAGTTTCGGTGATTAGTATCTAAAATAATAAAATATTAATTACAAATTAGATATTAGCAAATACATTACATGTGTTCTAAACCTACCTTAGGTTCTATTTCATTTTACTGAATAATACCGACTAACCGTAAAAATTAACGCAAAGCGCTGAAGTGAATAATTTATTTAATAACTTTCAGGATGTTCCTATAAACAATGGGAGGGAAGAGATCCTTATCGTGGTTAACATTTTTGTTTTGAACGGCGATTAATACGCGGAGGGTTTCCTTCTCACAGATGAATTGTACTCGCATTGTTGAGAAAAGTTATTACGTAAAGTACAGCGTGAAGTGTTTAATATCACACAAATTGGTTTTAAAAATGTTATATTTTCATTCCTCGAAGTTTAAGAGCCAATAAGGTGTATTTGGAAATAAATTTCCATTTCCAAATGGCAATATCGGGGAATTTAATTAATACCCGGAATAAAATGAATGATTTGAGAACAATTCTTTGGTATATCAAAAAACCTTAAACAAGAAATATAACAATCAATACTAGCACATTAACGACTTATAGAAGATAACGTTTACAACTTCTGCAACCAATTCTGTTACTATTAAAGGAAACTGGGTTAAAGTTGTTACGCTATTTATTAAAACTAAATAACATTCAAATATTTATAATACAAATCACACCATTCTTCATCATGACAGTTAATAATCCTCAGTTTATTAAAACGCCTCACGTCGCAATTGAACAAAAATGTAAAATCAAGAAAGCGTATTAAACTATGAAAAGTACTTAATAGAAATGTTTCTTAAAATACCCACGCGTAATATTTTATATTTATTTTTCTAAATTTAAAAGGTGAGAACTCGCTTAAGGTATTTATTTAAATAATAAATAATATCTAGGAACGGTTTGTTACTGTAAAACACCGTAATGTGTAATGGGCAACGATCTTACGTACGGGGTCCTCGAAAGTGTAGAGCATGGTTTCTATTTCAAAAAAAAATTTTTTTGTGCGTTGCAGATTTAGTTTTGTTGATCTAGAATAGAGAATCTTGAATTTTTCCATATGGTTCCGGTTCGATTTCCGACGTCATAGACAAAGCAGAACATTTTCTCCTGGCAATGCGAGGGTAAATTTTTTAGTCACTTTTCTTCTATTTTTTTAACGATTAGGTTAATTGCAATATTTAGAAAATTGTGATCATTAAAAGAGACAACACACTGGGCGAAGATAGTACATCATAGTCTGCCTAGGTGTGGTGTTTGATTTAAGTTTTTGAGTTCCCCTAATATACTTTAAGTGTCCAAGTTTAATTAAAAAACTTTCTATTGCCATTCTTTTTTTATACGACAGAAATGAAAGAGAAACGAAATCAATAAATATCCGCTTTTCGCCACTTCGCAGCACTTGACATGTGAGCATTTCATTATATAGCTAGCGCATATAACGTCGTTATTAATATTGCCACTAATTACGAAATACACTTGCACTTGTTAATATACTTCTATTGAATCGTAAATTCAAATAACTTTCTGTCGTGTGTGTGCATGAGGCTAATAAAACCAGGAAACTTATTAGAAGCCTGAATAAATTAATTGCTATTATTTCTCAAGATAATTAAACTAAAGATATGAGATCATTTTGTTAGTAAAACAGTACTAATGAATCCAGCAGTAAATGTTGTTGAGAAACTTTGTGAATAATGTGCTTTGAAGCTGGTGTTATTAATTAAAGAATGATGCAAATAAAAAAAAAACTAGGATAAATAAAGTTTGAGGTATGCCTTAGCAAGTGTGTGAACGAAGCTACTTATACTTATATTATTTTAACTATCTAATTTTGTCCACGCTTTTGTGGAAAATTATTTGATGCGCCTGGTTTCAGTGAATTGATCTCCAGATGATTCTACAGCATAAAAATCTCCTCCTCTCCTCTCTCCTAAGAAAATAACATTAAACATGTTGATTTTAAATTTAAATATGTTCCTGGGATTGCCCAATATATTTCATAATAAGAAGGTTCGTCCAAATAAACTTATCACCGTGCCCCAGTGATTAAAAAATGTGTTATAAATGCATGAAGAAACTACGCTTCCTATATATCGAATAAATATTAATATAAGGTGCCTACAAGTTTGAATTAAACAAGCATTTATAATTCATTACATTTAGGAAAATTCTACTAATTTTATAATTATTAAATTATGTTAAATTATGGCGAAGTTAATGGTCAGCATAAATTTTCTTATAAACGGTGTTAGTTGTCCATGAGGTCAAAATATGAGGCACAAAGTTGACGATATCAAAAAACAAAATATTATTTTGTGCTTATTATACCGGGTGAGCCAAAAAATTCTGCGCTTTTAACGTTAACGGTTAAAATGGTCCTTTCCAGTTATTTATTTCCTGAGGTGTTTCGTTTATTATTCAATAAAGCTATAATAATTTATTTACCTCACCAATTTTTGTGCGTGACCACATTTTATTTCTATTACCAATAATAATGAAAACGCTAATTAACGAAATTTATTGTAATCGCCGAAAAGACGCCTCTTTCTTGTATCCGAATATTTACACCCAGTGTGTATGTCGCGGTGATGAAATTTTTTTAAAAATTCTTTCACTTCTTGCGACAGGCATTTTTCGCTCGCCCTAATTAATTTTTTATACAAAATCACATTAAATTGAATTACAAAGAAGATAAATTGAAATCATGATTTAATTATTTATAGTCTGCCCCACGATTCTCATTAAATATAATTTTTACAATGGAGACTTCAACGGTCAATCAAGCGAGAAGCAGCAATAAGAACAAATGCTTTCGTTAGCTCTGGAAGCCTTTCTAACTAAAATTAAACATACTTAATTAGTACAAAGACATCCTTTAACTCTAAGTTATTTATTATTGGTATAAATCATATAATTTAACTTTTAATTAGTTTTATCTCTAATAAGGTATACGGATTTTGTCGGCGTTTCGTCTAATGAAAATTAAAAATTAATTGCAGCTACATCGATATACAATTATTGCCATTCTAAGGCACTTATTGAAAATTTTTACAATCCAACATGGGAAACACATTTATGAATAGCGTATTTTTTGCGTCCCTATAAAATATAATGGTCGTTTTCTTCAAGTTGTTATTAACTTTCGTCATTGCTATACAATTCTCAAATGTTTAAAGTATTGAAATCAAATTTACAGTTATAAATCATTTAATAAAGGAAATAGACCTTTTCATGAACGAATGATAAACTTTCATGGCACACTGTACTGCACGTGTTTAATACCGAGTTGATTATTTTCGTTTTCTTTCGCCATTATTTAAAGAATGTCGAGATTCTATGAGTGTGTAATTATCAACTGAAGAAAACCATTTATTAGGTTGTTACATTAGTTGGGAATTTTAGAGAAATTGCTATTTATTCTCCGGTGAGTATTCAATTTTGTTATTTTAACTACCTTAACTTAATTAGTATAACGCTGAATATTACATTACAAGTGTATGGGTCGGTGATATTAACGGTTGTTGATATGTCTTTAAAATTGGCGAACCGAAAAAATTCCGCTCAATATGGAGCTAGTAACAAGGTTTAAAAGCACTCGCACAACTATGATTAGCTAATACGGTGAAGTTTGAAATTATGGTACCCAAGCAGAGTAACAATCAATAACTAAATTAGTATAATTTATTTAATGATATGTGTGCTTTCGTAATTGAATGAAACTATTTTTCTTTATACGTTTATGGGGACTGGGCAGAAAGCGTCAATCCTAGAATCCTAGAAGCAGGTTTTAGTGTATAAATAAAAAATTTATTTGACCTTACTAGTAGTAATATAGTGCGGGTTCTGTGAAACTTTTGACCTTGGCGGTCAAGAACATGGTGGAGACCACGGGAGCGTTCCTAGAGGCGCGGACCTAGATCCTAGGATCGATGGGCGGAGTAGGGACAGATTTGAGCCAATGAATTGTAGTATGGATCTTTGATCTAGATCTTGGTATCGGAGGAGTGGAAGATATGGGCCAATAGCTGTTCATTAAGATTTTTGCTGAGTTATGAGGGTGCGTTTTTCAAATTGTGAGTTTAATCGCAGTATATTTGTAAAACATATTTTTAATAGATTCCGCATGTTTAACATGAATTAACTTTGAGTTAAGTACTACTTAAAATTAACATAGTAAAGTCAGTGAAATTTTGCAAATATTCAGTAAACTTATGTTCATTTTTAGATTTTAATTTGGACTTCAGTATAACATATTTTATTACTGGATTTCGCATGTTTATTATAAATTGGTTCTAATTCAAATACTAAGAATTATCACAATAAAAAAACTGCTGTGATGATTCCTAAAAATTAAGCAAATTTACGTCTATCATATTTTGAATTTGACCTCAGTATATGTATAAAACATTTTTAACATTGAATTATCTTAGAATTAGATACTACTTAAAATTAACTTAATAAAGTCACTACAGTGAAATTTTCAGTAAACTTGCTATTTCCAGATTTTAAATTTGACTTCAGTATAACATATTTTAATACTGTATTTCGCATGTTTTTCAAGAATTGATACTGAGTCAAATACACTTAAAATTAACACAGCAAAATAACTGCTGCGAAGTTCCCCAAAACTTTGGCAAATTTACCTCTTTCATATTTTGAATTTGACCTCAGTATATGTATAAAAGATATTTTTAACATAGAATTAGCTTTAAGTTAAATACTAGTTAATTAACATAATAAAATCACTGCAGTAAAATTTTCAGTAAACTTGCTAATTCTAGATTTTAAATTTGACTTTAGTATAACATATTTTAATACTGGATTTCACTTTTTTATCATGAATTGTCTTTAAGTCGAATATTACTTACTTAAATATTAACACAGTAAAAAAATTGTTGTGAAGCTTTCCAAATATTCAGCAAATTTGCCTATTTTTAGATACAGAATTTAATTCGGTATAAACATATTTCTAACAGGTTTCGCATATTTATGGTGAATTGACTTTGAGTTAAGTACTATTTAAAATTAACATAGTAAAGTCACTACAGTGAAATTTTGCGATTTTTCAGTAAACTTGTCATTTTCAGGTTTTAAATTTGACTTCAGTATAATGTATTTTAATACTGTATTACGCATGTATACCATGAATTGGCTGTGAGTGAAATACTGCTTAGAATTAACTGCTGCGAGGTTTCCCGAAAATTAAACAAATTTACCATTTTGAGTTTGACCTCAGTATTATGTATAAAACATATTTCTAACTAACTAACTGAATTAGCTTTGAGTTAAATACTACTTAAAATTAACATAATAAAGTCACTGCAGTGAAATTTTCAGTAAACTTACTAATTCCAAATTTTAAATTTGACTTCAGTATAACATATTTTAATACTGGATTTCGCAAACTTATTTATGAATTGGCTTTGACCTCAGTATAACATATTTTTATCATTAATTTTGAGTCAAAATTCTACTTAAAATTAACATAATAAGTCACTACAGTGGAATTTTCAGTAAATTTGCAAATATTTCCAAATTTTGGAGATTTGACTTCAGTATAACATTATTCTAATACTGCATTTCGCATGTTTATCATGAATTAGTTCTAAATCAAATACTACTTAAAATTAATACAGTAAAATAACTTATGCAAAGTTTCCCCAAACTTAAACAAATTTACCTTTTTCATATTTTGATTTTAACCTCAGTATATGTATAAAACATATTTTTAACGTGGAATTTTGCATGTCTTTTGTGAATTTGCTTTGAGTTACAAACTAGTTAAAAGTAACATAATTTAATCACTACAGTGAAAATTTCAGTAAAATTGCTATTTCCTGATTTTAAATTTGACTTTAGTATAACATATTTTAATACTGGATTTCGCATGTTTATCATGAATTGGGTTTAAGTCAAATATTACTTACTTAAAATTAACACAGAAAAAAATGTTTTGAAGTTTTCCAAATATTCAGCAAATTTACCTATTTTTAGATACAGAATTTAATTCAGTATAAATATATTTCTAACAGATTCCGCATATTTATGGGGAATTGACTATGAGTTAAGTACTATTTAAAATTAACATAGTAAAATCATTACAGTGAAATTTTGCGATTATTCAGTAAACTTGTCATTTTCATGTTTTAAATTTGACTTCAGTATAATATATTTTAATACTGTGTTTCGCATGTGTATCATGAATTGGCTGTGAGTGAAATACTGCTTAGAATTAACTCAGTAAAATAACTGCTGCGAGGTTTCCCGAAAATTAAACAAATTTACCATTTTCACATTCCTATTGAATTAGACCTCAGTAGGTATATGTATAAAACATATTTTTAACTTTGAATTAGCTTTGAGTTAAATACTATTTAAAATTAACATAATAAGTCACTACAGTGAAATTTTCAATAAATTTTGCTTTTTCCAGATTTTAAATTTAACATCAGAATAAAATATTTTAATACTGGTTTCACATATTTATCATGAATTGGTTCTAAGTCAAATATTACTAAAAATTAATACAGTAAAGAAACTGTTGTGAAGTTTTCCAAATTATCAGCAAATTTGTCGTTTTTTAGATTCCGAATTTAATCTCAGTATAAATATAGTACTAACAGATTCCACGTATTTATCGTGAATTGACTTTGAGTTAAGTACTTCTTAAAGTTAACATAGTAGAGTCACCACAGTGAAATTTTGCAAATTTTCTGTAAACTTATCACTTTCAGATTTTAAGTTTGACTTCAGTAAGTATAACATATTTTAATACTATTTCGCAGTTGTATCATGAATTGACTTAAGCATGAATACGACTTAAAATTAACACAGCAAAATAACTGCTGCGAAGTTTCCCAAAACTTTGGTAAATGCTACTTAAAATTAACATAATAAAATCACTACACTGAAATATTCAGTAAACTTGCTATTTCCAGATTTTAAATTTGACTTCAGTATAACGTATTTTAATACTGTATTTTTACATGTTTTTCATGAATTAGGGCTGAGTCAAATACTATTTAGAATAAACACAGTAAGACAACTGCTAAGTTTTCGAAAACTTAAGCATATTTACATTTTCTATATTTTGAATTTGACCTCAGTATACCTATGTAGGTATAAAACATATTTCCAACATTAATTTTGAGTTAAAATTCTACTTAAAATTAACATAATAAATCACTACAGTGCAAATTTCAGTAAATTTGCTATTTCCAAATTTTAGATTTGACTTCAGTATAACATTACTTTAATACTGGATTTCGCGTATTCATCATGAATGAGGTTTAAGTCAAATTAAAATTAATACATTAAAATAACTGCTGCGAAGTTTCCCAAAACTTAAGCAAATAAATTTGACTTTAGTATAACATATTTTAATACTGGATTTCTCGTGTTTATCATGAATTACCTCTGAGTCAAATACTAGTCAGAATTATTGCAGTAAAATAACTGCTGCGAGGTTTACCAAAAATTAAGCAAATTTAATTTATTTTCATATTTTAAATTTGACCTCAGTATAAAACATATTTTTAAAATTTTTCAGTTAAATTCTCTCGTAAATTCTACTTAAAAGTAACATAATAAACAGTGAAAATTTCAGTGAACTTGCTATTTCCTAATTTTAAATTTGACTTCCAGTATTATATTTTATTACTGGATTTCGCAAGTTCAACATGAAATGGCATTGAGACCAATATTACTTAAAATTAACACAGTAAAGTAACTGCTGCTGTGATATTATCCAAATTTTCAGCAAATTTTCCTTTTTCAAACTTTGAATGTGACTTCAGTAGGTATATTTCTAAAACAAATTTTAACACAGAATTTCGTACGTTTATTGTGAATTGACTTTAAGTTAAGTATTACTTAAAATTCACACATTAAAGTCATTACAGTGAAGTTTTGTAAATTTTCAGCAAACTAGTCATTTTCAGATTTTGATTTAACTTCAGTATAACATAATTTAATGCATAATTTGAATGTTTATAGAGAATTGACGTTCAGACTAAGATTACAAAAAAATTACACACTATGGAAAAATTTCCAAATTTTCAGCAAGTTGTCTTTTTCATATTGTTAATTTGACTTCAGTAACTCTTTGGAACATATCTTTAGAACTGAATTTCACATCACATGTCTATCATAATTATTAACTTAGAGTCAAATATTAACTAGCAGGCAAAATTGAATTTTTGGCATATGGCAACAATGGCGGACTCAGTAACGGTCACTTAAAATACACAAACGGGACCAGCAACGTACGGTTTACATATACGGGATCCACAAGGCCATGTTCATATATAAAATGTATATTTCTTGGAAATCATTACCCCTCTATGAATACCTTGACTACTGTTTTAAAAAGATCAAAAATACGATAAAATATACTCATCTATCTGTGTTCTAGTATTTAAAGTGATTAGTACACGAAACTAATTATGTACGAATGGCCACCTAATAGTCTAGATCTATTAAATTGATTATACAATGTAATGCTATCTTAAGGTAGTAAGCACGTGAAATATTTTTTATATTACAATAAGTTAGAACAAATAAAGGCAAAAATTCCGTTGACAAATGGGAAAGAAACAAAGGATAATCGCTGTGTGCGGTGGTAGTCATCACTTCATTTATTTATTTGTTTTCTATGCGTTTTATATGCAAAATTATATGTAGGAAGACGAACAAATTTGGTTGACTAATACTTAAAAAAATGTACTGTTTAGTTTATGATATATGATTTAGTTGCAACCAAAAGCACAATAATTCCATTTTTAGATAGACGTGCATTATTCGGTAGTGATAAATAATGGTCCAACCATATTTGAACTCTTTTAGGAGGAAAGAAACAACTCGAATATGTTATTGTTAAGAAAACGTATGTTTCAAGGCAACCGTGCGGAATTTTATATTAACCGTTATGCAACTTTTTGTAACAAAAACAACTAAAATAAAACAACGAAATTCCTATATTTATTTTTATTTCTAAATTTAACTAACATATTTTTAACATTTCTTGTAATGTTTTCCAAAAAAGTCTTCTTGTCTATTATCAGGTGCATATGCATCTATACCGGTTCGGTATTGTACAGGACCAAAACAAAAACTTGTTTTTAACATTTCCACTGTTAAAATAATAAATTCCCAGTCTGGTTTGTCTAGGCGCATGCTACTTTTTAACTAACACATCTAACCCGTTTATAATGATATGGAATCAAATGTGGAATACTAATTATTGTCGTAAATATCAGCGTCACGTTAAAAACAAAATCGTGAAGGAGAAAAATTACATTTTATTGTGCTACTAATTAGAAGAGGCTTCTTTAATAAATAATAAACGTATCCTATTTATGGGAAACAAAAATTTTGGGTCAGGCTTCTTGAGTTTTTATTAATTAAATAACGTATGTGTAATTAACTTGCCGTTAAAAAATGAAAATGTATAATTAACTCCTTTATTCTTAAAATTGACAATTAGCAGTATTCATAGGAAACAATGACTAATTTGAATCTTTTGTGCTCGCCGATAATCTGAAGCGGAACAAAGGTTAACGTATTTTTTGTTCCTGCGTCTGAGCATGCATTTCTTTATTACTATCAAATGAAGGTAATACGAGGATATTAAATTTATAATACAATTATGTCGCGATATTTATGTGATTTCTAATTGAAAAATGGCATTTATGCTCCTATTCAGCACATAAATACTCCCTCGCTAGCAATTAATGAACATATTTACCTCTAACAATGTTGTCGCTACTGAGTCGTGCCCTACATTAATGATAATAAACTATATTATTAGATGAAGTATTGTGTTAGTTATCTGTAAAAAGTGAGAACCTTGTGGTATTAAATTTAATATCTCGAGACTTAAAAATTCAATTTGCATTTTAATGCAGCTTTTACTGCAGCTGCACCCTTTTATGGTGCAGGTTTTTTTATAAGGGTCCTTTATTATCTCCGTGTTTGGGAAGTACTATAAATTAGAATAAATTTAGAAAAGCCCTAAGAACTTGGAGATTATACAGGGTGGGGCGATAGTGCGTCGGACTTCGATCGATCGAGTATGATAGCTAAAAATTTAAGAAGTAGTGCAAGTAAACTAGATAAAAAAAGTCTGTAACTAAAAATTATTTTCGAATATACAGGGCGAGCCAAGACAATGTACAGGATCAAGTGCCTTTTTTAAACGGAATAAATAATTTTTTTTAAAGTTTGGGTTGCAACTAAATTATTTTTTAGACTAATTTTTTTAGACAAAATTACATAAAAAAATTTAAATAATGGTGGAATTTCTGAAAACATGTTATAATTTTTACTTATTTTGTATGTTGCTATTTTTATTAAAAAATTGTTTAAGATGTAAACTTATTTTTCTTGAAATATATTACAATTATATATATATTTATAAAGGGGATGAAAAGCCAAATATCTAAAATATACAAGGCGTACCCGAGGGCGTACCGTTTAAAAAAATGTGACCATGTGGCGCCCCCTGTATATTCATTAAGCAGACTCATCATAACATATATAAAAATTAAATATGCTACAGATTTCTATTTTTTTTTCTAGCTATAAGTATTTTTAAACAAAATAAAAGGATTTAAAAAGTAGAATTTTCAAACGATCACCCTGTACATTTTTTTAAGCCTCTTTCTAGACTGCTTTCAATCCTATATTATTATTGACCATCTCTCAACCAATTGGATGAATTGAATTTTTCTGTTGAAATAATGCCATCTGCTGATGCCGAGGCTGATGCATATTGAAAAATTTACAATCTATATTGGCAATTATGCCATTATAAGAAAAAAATATGTAAATACTAGTTACGAGAAATCTAATTAATGTTTTTGAATGATTTTCACTTCCTAAGAATAAAGAGGGTGGCCAAAAATTATTTTCCAATTTAAAATTTTTTGAATTGACTTTTCTCAATTTCTTCAAATGGAACGCCCTGTATATTTTTCGATGATGTGATGTAGAAACGAAAAACGAAAATTTTTTGTTTGTACAGGATTTTTCCTTATAATTAGCCACCCCACAGTGTTTATTTGAAGAAATACAGAAAAATTTTATGTACAAAAAGTTGCAGTATTTTGCCTGAATTTTAATAATCTGCCAATAAAACAAACAAACGACAATCGCAAAAGGGCGAAATTCTGTAAATTTAGGTTTTTTTAATGTGACACCCTGGAGAACGGAGAGTTTAAATATAGACTTATTATATGTTTTTGAAATTAGAAAATAATAAGGATTTCGAAAATTGTAACGACGTCTGTTTTTCCAGATACTTACGTAATCTTTTATACGGAAATCTCGGGCGCCATTACTTTAACTTTTGAGTGCAAAGGACAGCACTTTTTGGCTTTCCTATTTGGGAAAGCAATCCGGGGTAGCTAACAGATGGAGATACAGATAAATGCCAGTGGGTCGTAAGTTGGGGGTTTGTCTAAAGTACTTCAACCCCTACTCAAACGGATTAATCAGAAATTAAAATGACAGAAATAATAACTCGTGAATTTTACCTTTTTAAAATAACGGATTTATTCAAGGATAATAATGAACAAATTAATTTACTCTAAACTTCCCCGACTGTACAGTCGAGTGTGTATAAAATTATTTCAAAAATGATAAAAATAAGTCGAGCTGGCAAGCAAGAATCTTTACGTGTTTTTAGCGTCGAAATTTTCGGATACGTAGGATTAATGAATTATTATGTACGACAAGCAAACGGACCTTTCCACTAGGATGAATTATGCACGGCGGACAATCGATTAGCTATAGATATTCTAGGTTATATAGGATTTTGACATACACGACAAACTACGGCCACAAACGTAGAGCTATTTGTTAATGCTTATGTTATTACGTAAGTTTCGCGAGCCAGTTCTATGCAGATCACCCGTTTGGAAGGCCCTAGCGAACAATTCCTCCCAGTTGATGCATATAATGGTTGAGATTTATCGTAGGTTTTCCGGTAACCTATTATGCAGTGGAACTTTTGAGGTGGCCCCAGCGAACAAACCTCAGCGGCTGCTGCATATATTAACAAATAAGAGACCAACGGAGGTATTACTAATTAGCTCTGGTTTGATTGAGTAGTATAATACAACAATACGTGCGGACACAAAAACCTTTGAATATCTATACTTTACTGAAAGCAGTACCTGCAAAATGCAGTGGACTACGATGTATTCTTACCAAAATAATTTTCAGAATTACGTTCTGACAAGATTTACTATTTAATTCGGAGCGGCGGCGCGAAACTGTAGACGGCTTTGGTTCGATCTGGCACTTCTGAAGGTGGATCGGATCTGATCTCGCGGACTATTTCGGAATGCACCTGGACTGCGGACGACTTTCACGGAATGAGCTGAACTGCTGCCGGTTTTCTCGGAATGAGGATGAGCACGGAATGAGAGTGAACACGGAATGAGAACGAAGTGACTGTTCTTCCCCTTTTGGCCCTTTTTGTAAACTTTTTGACCTATCTGTCGTGTTAAAAGAGAGGTAGTCACCGACTTTAAACGACGGACTCGGATGCATATCCCAGCGTAACTTGCAGAGGTGCAGCGGATTCTGCAACTTGGTGCCTCAATTCAAAACGTATTTAACCGGAAAGGAGTTACTTGTAATTTCTAAACTATGTTGCAAAAAGAAACGGATTAAAACGAGCAAGGATTAACATTTTTAGTAACGAATGATTTTTATTTCCGACTCGGCCATTATTTATAATAATTCTCGGATTTTACTTATACGAGGGATTGTCGAAAATTAATCAATTAATTACTTGATTGCTTGTTTACCAGCGGGCTTTTTAACAACTCATTAATAACTTAACTAGTACAGGACTTACTTACTAAAACAGCGGCAGGGTTTACCCAAGTGACGGTAATATTTAAAGCAAAAAATGAACATTCCTTGATTGGAAAAAATCACTTCGTTACAAAATATAATTATATATACTTAGGGTGTTCCGTTAAAAAAAACCCAAGTAGATAGAATTTCCCCATTTTACGATTGTCATTTGTTTTATTGGCAGATTATTAAAATTCAGAAAAAATACTGCAACTTTTGTATATAAAATTTTTCTGTAATTCTTCAAATAAACTCTGTAGGGGGTGGCTAATTATAAGGAAAAACCGAGGGAAAAACCCTGTACATCCCTGGTTGGGGCACCCACCCTACGAGTCTGGCCCACTCTAGCTCTGCGGGGCTGTCCGTTCCGATTTCTTAAGTGAGTCGTAAAAAAATCGAAAAAAAAGTTTTTTGCGTACCGCGAAAAGTATGTTTTTTTTTTCGTTAAAAGTCAAAAATATGTCAAAGTGACGTTTGAGAATGGATTCGGCCTCCGTCTTTGGATAAATAGCACGTCTTTTCATTGATTTTCCAAAAAACTGTCAAAAATGACGTTTAAACGTCCTATCGAGGAACTGAAAATGGTTTCGGGGTCCTGAAGTCGTCCGGATTCCGAAACTGATATCGTTTCTACCCTAGGGCCAAAACAAAAGAAAGTTCACCGGATCGACTATAACCTGCAAATCGTTTCTACCCTAGGGCCAAAACAAAAGAAAGTTCACCGGATCGACTATAACCTGCAATCTGTCGGACGGAGTATAAATTTCAAGATAAAAATTTGCGAAATTTCAACAAATCGGTAAAAAATTAATTGTCCGGATGCTTTAGGATATTAGGGTTGAAATTTCGAGGGACCCGACAGGAATGACGGGTCTAGCTTCCTTTTTAAAGTCCGTTCAAAAATATCTTCCGGTTAAAGAAGCTACGGCCCCCGGAAAAGTACCGTTTATCGGTAAAGTCGACCTTTTTAAAAAATTCTTATTTTGGTAGATACCATCCAAGATGGACCTTAAAAAAAAATTGCTCTTCATTTATCCTTCTTCTTGGTCGCCGTCAAGGTCCGGTTCCTCCAGGTCAAAATGAAAAGGCCCCGGAATATTTCTTACGTGTCGGGACGTTGTTTAAAATCCGAAAAAATCGCCTCTTTTAAAAAAATCATAACTTTCTTAGGAAGCAAAATCGAGGGAAGCGATATCGCCCTTAAATTTCTAAATTTCATCTGGTTAGAAAAAAATGTCCCGTCCGTTCATCTCGAGGGAGCCGCAAGTTATTAAGCTCGGAAGGAGGACGTGTTTTAGAAAGTAGAAAAAATTACGAAAACACGAAAACTTCAAAGAAATCCAAGGTAGATGGTCTAACTTAGAACTCCGCATGTTATCTATTTTGATATACACACACATCTCTATGCGCTTTTGAAATGAGGTTCTACTGTTCCTAAAATTGTCGGTGTGATAGATATAAAAGCAGTTATTTCCTTCATATTTTGGACTGTCATCAGGAGATGGCTATAATTGTTCAATTACAGTTCGGTCAAATGTTTAAAGTTGTACGCCGATTTTGACTCAAAATCCGTTAGCACTTAAAACGTGTATATTGAGTTCTACAGAACAGAATAATTGTATATATTCCACAGGAAATCGCTACGTTATCATATTATTAGCCTGTATTTGGAAACTCCGTTAATCACCATACAAACCAACTCGGTAGACTTATTTAAAAATATCTTGCCCAACATCTAAGGCCTAATACACTCATTAACGTGTCTTTCTGCAATTAGTTCTCAATTGCCAAACCGATTAGCGCTTTATTACTACACATTCCATCTAAAAAGAGAATTTATGAAGCAGAAAAATTTAACTAGTGCTCTAATTGTAACGGGTATTTTTATTCGCGGCAATAGCGGTCTATTTTTCATAATCAACCTGTAAACACACAATCTCTATCGCCCTAAGAACTCGATATCTTGCAAAACAATATTTTTATAGAAGGAAAGTTCCTTCTGTCATGCACGAATATTGGATGTGCGTCCGTTGTCTTTAAAAATATTTTAAGCAAAAATTTTTTATTTTTGATTCATGTTATCTATTGGGTGCCGGTTGTAATGTAGCCATTTAATGAACTCAATTATTTCCGGTACCTAATACGTTTTTCAATTCGGGTTACTTGAAAAACACTATAAATACGGATTTTTCTTAACTGTGATCTAAGACGTAGCGATAAAATAAAAGAAATCGTGCTTGATGTGCTTGAAACAGCGATAAACTTTACTTTCCTCGGCCGAGTAAATAATCAACATTTTTCCTTCGTTTTGAATTAAATTCCTGTGTAAATTACGGATTTTTCAAGTTATTTCCCATGTGTTACAGAAATAAAGTTGTACGTACGTAGTAAGTATAGACTCGATACACTGGTATGTCTATAATTTCAGATAATTTCTTTAGAAAACACAATCGATTGCAATCTGGGTTTCTTGTGCTTACTTTAATCTTGTCAACATCAGTACTCTTTAATACGCGGCTATTTGAAATACATTGTTTATAGTTTCTTTCTATTTATAAATTATGCCTGAGTTTTATATCAATCAATGTTCTTGGAATAACGGAAAATTATTCCATTTCGTATAATTACAGATGGAGTTTCGACATTGTACGAGCCCACGCATTTGCATTAGCTAATGATCTGGATTATTCTCAAGCAGCTTTTAATCCGATTCCAATTAGTAACGTTTTTGTACTTAATTGATCCACAATTTATTTTTATATCATTCGGTTTTCAAGATCGTATAAAATTCCCAGAAGGCGAATAGGGTGATGTGGTAATTCAGGTTTATAAAGAAGTTTCATAAAATTGTCGGCACCGCCAGTAAAAATATATTGGAAAAATTTCCGAAATGTGTAAAAATAGAGCGGTCTTTCAATTGCCTATTTTGCACTAAAAAATTCATAGGAAAACACTCATTGCGCGTAATCAGGGCTAATTTTCAATGCAAATTGAATGATCTAAAGTTCTCTTCAATATTTCTTACCGTTTTCGAGATATTGGCCAAAACTGTCTTTTTGAAAATTGTGGGAAGGTCCTGTATCTAGCTTTTTTATTAATATACAGGGTGTTTCATGAGGAACTGTACATAGTCCAATGGTAGATAGGGCCCATCAAGGTTAGTAACAAACCACTATTTAAAATCATTTTAGCCAAGTATTTAGGGTTGTACAGGGTGATTTATGAATTTTTACCAAAATTTGCTTTCGTTGCCTTTTAGAAACTAATTGTCCGATTCAATTTATTTTCGGTACACATTAAGTACTATCAAATACCAACAGTTCGCCATAATCACAAAACCAAAATTCCAGGTCCGTATTAGGAAAAATTTCATTTTATCTGTGCCCCCTAAAAAGTTCACCCTGTATATATTTTTTTTAAATCTTATTACTGTAGTTTGAAAGTACATAAAGTACCAACAAAAGTGGAATACTTCGTTTTCTTGTCACACTTACAACAGATACAAAATAAACACATTAAATTTAAACATTATCTTGTTAAAATTCAAACTTTCAGTAATTCAATGCTATTTGTCAAAGTTCCTATCAGTTTAAGTTTCTAAGTAATTATAACTATTATTAGTTAAAAATAGTATGAAATACCAACAGTTAGTCGCAATCGGACAAGACTCCAGGACCGTATTAGGAAAAATCATCATTGTCGATTCCTCCTAAAATTTTCACCCTGTATATCTTATTCTTAACTTTACTTGCTATAATTTAAAAGTACATAAAGTATCAACAAGTAGTGTAGTGTGATCCGTTTTCTTATTACACTTTCAACAGGTTTTAAACCAACCAACAAAATTTATCTCGATAAAATTGACATTTACAATAAATTGGTTTCAGTTAGAGCAGCTATTCTGTCTGTAAATAATACTCATTGAATTTTAAAACAATTTAATAGTAACAGAACAGAACAAGCAAAATAAAAAACGCAACATGAATACAAAACAACATAACAAAACAAAATAATACATATTAACATAATAAAAAGTAAAAATCTATAACTTATTTTCAAAATGTAAACCCCCCCCCCCTCTTCACGGCATTTTATTTGTCTAACTACTAAATGTCCCACAGATTAATGTCCCACAGATTTTCGTATAACGTCCGGGTAGTTTCTTATTACGTTACAATACTGTTCAATTCGGTCTATTAATTGCTGCTCTCAAGTTGGACTAATGACATTAGTAACGTAGAAACAAAAGTTATACCTCATCAACAATTATACCTGTCAAACTATTGCCAAAGCCGACTACTCCTTTTGTTAACAGTGTCAGTAGATAAAAAGTCCATTATATTCCTACTGTAGAAAGAATTGACAAATTTTCGCAGAAATCCTGCACAAATGTCTTTAGCTGCACACTAAATAAAATAAGTTCATTTCTTAAAACTAGAACTGAACATGAAAATATTCTACATTACAAATTAGAACAGAATGTACTAGATTACCCTTTAATTACTACACAACTTATGTGTCGGTAGTTGGACGTTCATAATTATTATTGAAAAGTGTGGATCACACTACAATACTTGTTGATACATTATGTACTTTTAAATTATAGCAAGTAAAGTTAAGAATAAGATATACAGGGTGAAAATTTTAGGAGGAATCGACGAGATGATGATTTTTCCTAATACGGTCCTGGAGTCTTGTCTGATTGCGACTAACTGTTGGTATTTCATACTATTTTTAACTAATAATAGTTATAATTATTTAGAAACTTAAACTGATAAGAACTTTGACAAATAGCATTGAATTACTGAAAGTTTGAATTTTAACAAGATAATGTTTAAATTTAATGTGTTTATTTTGTATCTGTTGTAAGTGTGACAAGAAAACGAAGTATTCCACTTTTGTTGGTAGTTCATGTACTTTCAAACTTCAGTAATAAGATTTTAAAAAAACATATACAGGGTGAACTTTTTAGGGGGCACAGATAAAATGAAATTTTTCCTAATACGGACCTGGAATTTTGGTTTTGTAATTATGGCGAACTGTTGGTATTTGATCGTACTTAATGTGTACCGAAAATAAATTGAATCGGACAATTAGTTTCTAAAAGGCAACGAAAGCAAATTTTGGTAAAAATTCATAAATCACCCTGTACAACCCTAAATACTTGGCTAAAATGATTTTAAATATTGGTTTGTTACTAACCTTGATGGGCCCTATCTACCATTGGACTATGTACACAGTTCCTCATGAAACACCCTTATATTTTTTTAAAGAACAAAGTTTGCGAGGGTACTTTTGTGTGTAGATAAAGATTCTGAAATGATATTTTTATAGATTTTGCTGTATATGTATATCTATCAAATTCCGTTATTTCAAATGAAAACCATAATAGACTTTTGATCTAAAATTTTTTATATATTTTTTAAACATTTTTTTAATTAACCATATAGTCCATTTTTTTTTTGAAAAATTCCTCATAGATGAAAAGGTGTGTACTTTTTATTTTTTCAGTTATTAACAAATAGAATAGGTACCTACCTGTTTTTGTTTTTCTTAATCTACACTTTTAATTAAAAAATGTATAACTCTTTTATTTATTTAAACAATTGCCTGACATTTGATAACATAAGGTTTTTGAAGTCAAAGATTACTGACTTCAAAATTGATCTAAAAACAAAATAGCGTCGAAGCAGTCAAAAGTCCAGTTTTTTATTTTATTTTTATTTTATTTTTATTTTTATTTTTATTTTTATTTTTATTAGATGTCTGAGGGTTTTTGTGGTCGCTGATTACCAATTTGACATTAAAACTGAATTAAAATAAAAAATGGGGATCTAAAATGGCGAAAAAGCATATTCAAAGGTTTAATCAACCATAAAAGAAAGCTTAGATGTCATCATAAGATGCAAATATGTAAATTAAAACTAATTTATAATAGAATTTATGTGGTATAAGTAAATCTGTACAAGACAATCAAGAATCATGTTAGTTTTGATGTTAAACAGTGTAATGTGACAAATGGGGCATCAACAGGAAGGTCCCTGAACCATGAAGCTAAAAAGAAGCATAATGCAAGATATTAGTTCCAAATAAAAGTAAAAACTTAGAAAATACTTACGAAACAGAAACATTATCCATCCAGATTGCTTTGGAAAATGTAGAAATTCTGGAAATCTCCTTGACGACGAGGTAACAAACAGTCGGGGAGAGCGTTTTTTTGATCCCAGAGAGAAGGAAGTTTTCGGCGTGGCTCCTGAAAAATTAAAGAAAATTGTAGAAAATACCAAAGAAATTTATATAAGATTCATTGCAAGGTCAATGTACGTCAATTTTACTATCTAGAAGCCATGACTGAGGCAAATAACTAAAGCAAATTAGCAGAAAAAGGAATAAAAGTATCAGGTACTTACCTAGTTAAGAAATCAAGGTGAATATATCCAAATTGGTTTAGTTTTTCACGTGCAAAGTGGAACAACTATATTTGTTGGCAGTATTCGGCCATATTTTGACAATATTACTGTAGTGAGAGTATAGTCACCAACCATAGAACACAGACTAATCTAGATTCAAAATCTACTTCTAAACGATCTTAGTTTTTATATCAATTTAATAAAAGTTCACGTAGTGGACCAATCTTGTTCAATACAATAAGTTAGATAAGTTATCTCAGGGTAGTCATAAGCAATTTTTAAGGAATATTGTCGTTTATTTACAATAAATTGCATTTCTTGTTCTATGATGATAACCAATCTTTTAATGGAACGGTAATCGTTCTAGAGAATAGTCAAGGTAGTTAGCGCCATCTAGGCACTGAGAGTTGCAATCACCCTCATCAAAGTTGTCATAGTACAGTAACATTCACAGAGAGTGATCTTTTTGCTCTTAGACAACATTTCAGTATATCCAACTAAAAGAAAATTAAACTATATCATTTTTTCATATTACTTTATTAATAATAATTACCAGGATAAATCTTTAGAGCAAGGTAAGTTTGTCCTAAAGACTGGGAACTCCTCAACGGTCTTGAAAAATTAAAATAAACAGGGATCAACAACGACCCTTGTAAGTAAATTATCCTGGTTGCATACGCATTGTCGTTCATAGATATTAAACGAAGAATGAGAAAAATATGAATAAGTGTAATGTGCTCTAGGAAAGAAATTTTGTCGCGTGTATAGTGTATAAGTGGAAAAAAGTTGTGAATTGATTATAATTAAAAATAAAAATAAATATTTTCCCCTTTTCACCACAATATTTTTTTAAACCTGCCTAAAGTAAAGTAAAGCTGATTCAGCTTGATAGCATGGAATACTATTTGCAACTAAGTTTCTTTTAAAGATCAATGAAACGTCTTTTATTAAAGATACTTATTTTCCATTCCCAATAACACAAGAAGCAGCTAAACATCATAAAAATTATTTTTTGCAACTGAAAAACTGATTACGGGCCAGCTTGTGGGTGTAGGAAAAGTGGCATTTGTTGCTCGGCGGCTTGCAGTAATTGTGACGGAAATAGTTGCTTTACGACCGGCAGTGTCTATGGAAGAAGTAGAGGAAGAGGAAACCTAAAATTAAATAATTTTTTTCTTGCTTTTAAATTAATTTAATTAGTTAATTTTAATAAATCGATTAAAATATAATATTTTTAATAGTCCATTTAACTCTTTTATCATATGTCTCCACCATTTTTCAGACACCGTTTTACATTTTTTGATAAATTTTAACATAAAATTCGAGATCAGCTACCTAAAAAACCCCCTATACAAGAAATATAATCCAAATTAAAATAATTTACCCTTTTTCGCCATTTTGTATCCGCCATTTTTTGTTATAGTTGAGTTTTAATGTCAAATTCGCAATCAGCGACCCCAAAAACCCCCAGACATCAAATATAGCATAAATTGTCAAATACAAAAAAAAAACATGACAATCCAAAACATTTTCAAAATGCAATTTTATTGGCACCTCCAACGGTATTAAATAGATTACTGTAACGTTGGAATACATGGCACTATTTTTTCCATTTTAAAAGCGACTATAAAAATTAAATCTGTTAAAAATCCTCAAAAGAGAGGGTCATATTTGGGGACCTCAGCGACCACCTATTTGCAATCTCATTATTTAAGTAGTTTAGTGTTACTAAAGGAATATACACAGGAGTGCAATTTTACTGAAAATATATTTTATTTAATTAATTCAAAGGAATATCTTAAAAAAAATGGGGTTAGATATTGCCTTAAAATTTTAATGTTGGTCTTATTTTCATAAAAGACAAGGCAAATGATTTGATTTATGCCACACTTAATATTATTTCAAATCGTCTTAAAATTTTTTCATTATTAACTTTTTTCACATTTACTTGCAGTTTTTAAAAGAACAAAAATTTCAAGGGAATCTAGAAAATTAAACTTCTTCTCTCCATATTTTTCCTAAGTATCCTTTGTATAAATCGATAAAAATTCCCCAGAACATAATACGTTTATTTACTTAAAAAGAAAAACATTTTGTTTTAGCTGGAAAACCTTCTGACAAGAATGCTTTGTCCAAATACTTTTGAAGTTAGGTAAACCCCAGATTACTATACTGATTATGACCCGCAGATGAATAAATTATGCCTCATATAATAATTAGTGGTCAGTTAACTTATTTATCATTCTTTAAGTAAATAGTACGAGCATAGTCAGAAATTAATGTTAAAAAATTACTTAAACAGACGCAAGCTGGAGGATTTGCAGATGTAGTTCCTAATATATTTTTAACAAATATATTAACACATCTATAAGGGTATAAATGCTACAGAAATTTGAGTAATTTCAAATATAAACCGCTACTCATTTGTTTTACATTTTGTTGTTACATTCAAGAGGATTGCTCAGCAAAAGTGGTCACGATTTATGCGGTTTAATCCGCAACACTGAAATATTCTTTGATTTTATTGCTCAAGTACGTCACGCTGACTTTTAATGCACATAATTTCAACGCTTAATTACTCATAATTAAAGGAGACTTTCTTTGTTACACATGTAAATCATTGTCCAACCCAGTGTGTTCTCCGGAAGTTCCACGAAAATTTTGTTGGGAAGAATTTCTACGCATTATAATAATTATCATACAAAAGAATGACGATACATCACATTTTATAAATTAAATTGTTTCTCCTTTAATTAGATTCGTTGAAGATTTCACATCAAATAAAGTGACTCAATACTATTAAAAACAAAAGACGTCCCAAGAAACAAATTTTATATTATAATGAATCATCCAAGGGAAAAAATGATAATTTAGATTGGGGTAAAAATTTTTGTTATGATATTTGAGTAGTCATAGTAGAAAATAAATGTTCAACTCTGAATTGTGGCTATAACGTCATATCTGAATATTTTCACCAATTCTTGCGATTTAGTGCAGTCAGTTTTGTCGCATTCTTTTAGGTCTGGTGGAGAATCGGGCATTTCAAAAAGTATTGCAACCTACTGACTTACTGACCATTTTGTCCGCTGATAAATGGTTAACAACGATTTTCCTATTCCGTCTATTTATTGTCTTGTCGCAGCCATAACTGAGTTATAAAATTTTACGGTTATTATTAGCTATTAAATAATTAAATAGGCATCTCTGCATTGTTCGCGACAGTAAAAGTACATATTTTGGAATATTTATTGGCTTTTTTCATGTCCCCATTAAGCGTACAGAAATACCTATTATGGCCAGCTTAAGCTCTCTTTATGAATATTTATGTTTATAAAATAGTCCCGTTAGAGTATTTTAAAGATTAAGGCGAACCTAGAAATAGTTTATCAGAGACCTAATTTGTTCCCGTCAGTCGAATATGTAAAACAGATGCTTTAATGGAATTCTTAATAATTATATTGTTCGTGGCATTAATTGGATGCGATTTTTTACGTTGACCTGCGACGTGTCGTTTAATAAAAAGTGCGGTCATATCTAATGAATAAAAAAAAACATAAACAAAGTGTATGCTTCACTGCTTAGAAACTGATGTGAAAATAGCGCGCAACAGAATTTCTATCATGGCGATCGAAAACGTTATATGTCACTGCCTGCCCACTGCCACAGCGCATAAATATTTATATATTATGTTTAATAACTATAATTATTATTATTAATAATGTCGCTCTGGCAAAAGGCGCAATGGAAGACAGTACAACGTGGTACTCTAATCCTTAGTTTCGAGTTATTACTTTTACTACTGGGGAGATTAAAAATTAATTTAATCCCTCCTACCTGAAGATTATTGGCAATGTTTCAATAATATTGCAATATTTTAGAACATTGACATTGTGACTGATAAAATTAAATATTCTAGCATCTAAACCAAATATATTTTCTCACTCCATGATCCAAAAGTGCTATTTAAATCCTAATTTTCGAGGTACTAAAGCTTCACACCTTCAATTATTTTTAATCCCTTAGGATTAAAAATGAATTAAACCCCTCATGCCTGATGACTATTATTAATAAGTTTCATTATTGTTGTAATCCTTTAGAACATTGACATCCCTAGTTTCGAGGGACAGAAGTATCGCTTTTACTACTGAAGGGAATGAAAATTGATTTAATTTTAGCTGGCTGAAGACTATCACTAATATTTCGATGATATTGTCAATATTTAGAATATTTTGACCGATCAATTACTATTCACACGCCACGATCTAAAAGTGATATTCCGATCCTCGTTTTCGAGGGATTAAATTGTCACTTTTTTCTGGGAGAGATTAAGAATTAATTAAATTTTAATGTCTCCTGCCTAAGGACTTTTGTTAATATGTTTCATTCCTGTTTTAATTATTTTAATCAACCTTCTATTATAATCAAATATGTTTTCCAATTCACAATCCAGAAATATTACTTAATTCATAGTTTCGAGGGATTAACATATCATTTTCACTACTCTATGGATTAAAAATTAATTTAAATCCTCTGGCATCAGGACTGTTGTTAATGTTTCAATAATATTTTAATTTTTTAGAACATTAGCATTTAACTAATAAATTTCTAGAATCTAAATAAAATATATTTCTCACTCCACGATCCAAAATTTCCATTTCAGTCCTCATTTTCGAAGGACTAAAGCATCACTATTAATTATTTTTAATCCCTCTGGATTGAAAATGAATTAAATCCCTCCTGCCTATACTATTATTATAAGTTTGATTATTGTTGTAATCCTTTAGAACATTGACGTTTTGACTGGTCAATGTTCACAATTAGTTAATCCCTAGTTTCGAGCGACTAAAGTAGTGCTTTTACTACTGAAGGGATTAAAAATTGAGTTAATCTTAGCTGGCTGAAGACTATCGCTAATGTTTCAATGATATTGCCCATATTTAGAGTATTTTGATCGATCAATATTCTAGCATCTTAATTAAATATATTTTCTAACGCCATAATCTAAAAGTGATATTCCGATCCTAATTTCGAGGGATTAAAGTGTTACTTTTTTCTGGGAGAGATTAAGAACTAATTAATCATTTAAAAGAACCCGTCAGTATTCTTATAAAATCAAATATATGTTTTCCAATTCACAATCCAGAAATATTACTTAATTCATAGTTTCGAGGGATTAACATATCATTTTTACTACTCTATGGATTAAAAATTAATGTTAATCCTCTGGCATCAGGACTTTTGTTAATGTTTCAACAATATCTTAATATTTTAGAACATTAACATTTAACTGATAAATTTCTAGAATCTAAACAAAATAAATTTACTCAGTCCTCATTTTCGAAAGACTAAAGCATCACTTTTAATTATTTTTAATCCCTCTGGATTAAGAATAAATTAAATCCCTCCTTCCTGATGACTATTATTAATAAGTTTCATTATTGTTGTAATTTTCTAGAACATTGACATTTTGTCTGGTCAATATTCACAATTAGTTAATCCCTAGTTTCGAGCGACTAAAGTATCGCTTTTACTACTGAAGGGATTGAATATTGAGTTAATCTTAGCTCAGTGAAGACTATCGCTAATGTTTCAATGACAGTGTCAATATTCAGAATATTTTGATCGATCTAGCATCTAGCATCTTAATGAAATATATTTTCTCACACCACGATCTAAAAGTGATGGTCCGACCCTCGTTTTCGAGGGATTAAAGTGTCGCTTTTTTCTAGGAGAGATTAGGAGTTAGTGAAATGCCTCCAGCCTAAGGACTTTTATTAACATGTTTCATTCCTGCTTTAATCGTTTAAAACAACCAGTCAGTTTTCTACTATCATAGTCAAACATATTTTTTCCTATTCACAATCCGAAAGTATTACTTCATTCATAGTTTCGAGGGACTAACATACGATTTTTACTTCTGAAGGGTTTAAAAATTAATTTAAATCCTCTTGCATTAGGACTACCGCTAATGTTTCAATAATATTTTAATATTTTAGAAGATGACATTTCTACCATATAAATTATATTTTCATACTCCACTATCCAAAATTGCTATTTCAATCCTCATTTTCAAAGGACTAAAGCTTCGCTTTCAATTATTTTTAATCCCTCTGAATTAAAAATGATTAAAGTCCTCCTGCCTGATGACTATTATTAAAAAGTTTCATTATTGTTGTAACCCATTAGAACCTTGACATTTTGACTGGTCAGTATTCACAATCCAAAAGTGTTATTTAATCCTTAATTACGAGGGACTAAAGTATCACTTTTCCTACTGAAGGGATTGAAAATTAATTCAATCTGATCTCACTGAAAACTGTCGTTATTATTTCAATGATATTGTCAATATTTGGAATATTTTGATCGATCAATATTTTAGCATCTTAATCAAATATATTATTTCACTCCACCATTCAAATTCTGATTTTCGAGGGACTAAAAGTGTCAGTTTTTATTAAAAATAAATTATATACCTCTTGCCTAAGGACTTTTATAAATATATGTCATTCTACTATCATAATCAAAAATATTTTTTTCAATTTACAATCCAAAAGTACTTAATCCATCGTTTCGAGAGACTAACGTATCATTTTTACTACTACTAAGGGGATTAAAAATTAATTTAAATCTTCTTACAACTGTCGTTAATGTTTCAATAATATTTTAATATTTTAGAACATTGACATTTTGACTGAGTCTAGCATCTTAATCAAATATATTTTCTCACTCTACGATCTGAAATTGTTACTTTAATCCACATTTTCTAGGGACTAACGTATGATTTTTATTCTCGGAGGGATTAAAAATTAATTAAATCCCTCGTGTCTGAAGACTATCTTTAATGTTGCGATAATATTGTAATATGTCCATTTTGTCTGATCAATATTCTGTCATCTTAGTCAAATGTTTTCTTGCTCACAAATATATTTCTTTTGCAGTTTGCCACCGCTATTTTAATCCCCATTTTCGAGGGACTAAAATAACATTAATTTTTTACTTTTGGGATTAAAAATTAATTAAATACCTCCTTCTTGAGGCCTGAAAATTAATGTTTCATTATTGTAAACCTTTAGAACTTGATATTTTCACCAGTCGGTATTCTACTATCTTAATCAAGTAATTTTGGACTACTTCCCAAACTCTCATTGATATTGCGTTCTCTTCAAATTCCTGTTGACAGACCCTTATCAAGTTAAATAGTAACATTTAGAACTATCCATTTTTTTAAAGAGGCGCAACAACTCACTCAAAATATTTATCTCCCATTCGAATCATTGCCTGCAAGAAAAACGAACAATACATTGTTTCAATTACCTAAAATAAACGCAATTATTTTTTGCCTCGGCATGTTTACTTATGTAATTTATTAACCGTTAATTCTAATAAAAATACATTTAAAAAATTGCACTCGTGATAAAAACATAAAAATAAAAAGCTCCAATAATTAAATGTTAATAGTCTCGGTCTTTTAAAAGATTTTACATCATTAATATTAATATACAAGTATTTACTGTTATATTAATAGTAGCTGACTAAACAAAGTTTTTACTAGAAATTCCATTGCCTGTTTCAATGTTGTTTTTACCCGCGTCGGTAATCTACACAAATTCTGATAAATTATTAAACCAGTAGTAAGTGTATTTGCAGATACGCTGTTTGTAAATATGGTAGATGTTCCGATACAATAATGATTCCGTAAATATCCTTTTGTCGAGGACATACTTATATAATCCACTTTAATTGATATGCATAAATCGTTTTCTCCATCAAGATTTGAATAAATCTTTCGTTATTACAACTACACATTCCCAGTACACATACTTGATATTCTTCTCGTTTCATCACGGGATGTTCTTGAGACATTACCGTTTATTTATGTTCGATTTTTAATCAATATTCATAAAAGTTAAATCACGAATTGGATGTATTTGTTTCTCTATCCACTTGAATTATGGAATGCCTTTAATGTTAGCACGAGGTAGGCTGCATTGTGCATCAATTCATTTTCATAAGATCCTCCTCCCTCTCCTTGATCCGTACCTAGAATGTTGCATTATGGTCAAACAAAGTTGTACAGCTTTGGGATAGGTGCTGGTACAGTTAAATCTTAACATACAGTCCTTAAACAATATTAACAGATGATCGCGAGGCGAAATAAAATCTCAACGAGAAACAGAAAATCTTGCGTAATACACAGGTTTACAGAGTCGGACCCAAAATTGGAAATAAAATATGATTCTCATCCTATTATAAAACTGTTCCTAAGCATAAAACTTAATATTAGAACACCCGTCATACTTGTTCTTCTTACCTATGACTAAATTTATTGCAAATATTACTAAAGTATTTTTCACGGTATTTTCTAATAACACTTGCACTTAAGGTAATTAAAATACGTAACGTAGATTACGATCATTGTTCGCACGCTATGTAAAATGTGCATTTTATGCATACTCTATGATTTATTAAGGCTCATTATAATCGTATAAATCACTTAAAGACAACAATTATAAGTCTTTAATGATGATTTAATAATTATGCCTAGAGACCATTGTTGATAAATAGATCAATATTCTGTCACCTCGAACTTCATTTTCAAAGGACTAAAGTAACATTTATTAATCCGGAGGGATTAAAAATTGCTCTAATCCTTCCTGCTTGAGGACTACAGTTATTCGTAATTTTTTAAAACATTGACTTTTTGACTTGTTAATATTCTACCATCTTAATCAAAAATATTTGTAACCAAAAGTGTTATTTTAATCCCTACTATTGAGGGATTTATCACTTTTACTCCTGGACGAATTAAACAATAATTTAATTATTCCTGCCTAAAAGCTGTCGTTAATATGTTTTAGTATTATAATTTTTTAGAACATTAACATTTGATTGATCCATATTCTGTGATCTTAATTAAATATATGTTTGCACTCAATCAAATTTCTTTTACAGTTCAAGATCCAAAAATGTTATTTCAATCCTTTCTTTCGAGGGATTAAAGTATAATTTTATTAAGTTTTAGAACATTTCTGCTGATCAATGTTCTATCATCTAAATCTAATATAATTGCTCACCCCATGATCCAAAAGTGCTATTTCACTCCTCATTTTTGAAGGTCTAAACTATCATCACTTTTAATTATTTTTAATCCCTCTAAATTAAAATTAATTAAATCCCTGCCGCCTGATGACTATCATGAGTAAGTTTCATTATTGTTGTAATCCTTTAGGACATTGATATTTTGACCGGTTACTATTCCCAATCCAAAAGTGTTATTTAATCCTTAGTTTCGAATAGCTAAAGTATCGCTTTACTATTGAAGGGATTAAGAATTGATTTAATCTTATCTGGCTCACTACTATTTAATGTGTCAATATTTAGAATATTTTGATTGATCAATCTTATCTTATGATATATTTTCCAAAAGTGCTATTCCAATCCTCATTTTTTGAGAGACTAAAGTGTCTGTCACTCTTTATTCTGAGAGAGATTAGAAATTAGTAAAATCATCGTCCCTAAGGACATTTCATTGTTGTTTTAATTCTTTAGAATAATGACATTTTGACCGGTCGGTATTTTACTATCGTGTTATAATATATTCTTCCAATTCACAATCCAGAAGTATTACGTAATCCATAGTTTCGAGGGACTAACATATTATTTTTACTACTGAAGGGATTAAAATTAATTTACTAAAATCCTCTTGTCGTTAATGTTTCAATAATATTTTATTATTTTACAACATTGACATTTTGACTGATCAATATTCTGATATCCTAATCAAATATATTTTTTCACCCCACGATCCAAAAGTTGTATCAATACTTATTTTCGAAAGACTAAAGTACCTATTGATTTTTATATTGTAGGGATTAAAAACGAATTTAACCAATCCTATCATTAATGTTTGAATATTATTTTAATATTTTAGAACATTGACATTTTGTCTGAATATTCTACCATCTCAATCCTCATTTTCAAAGGACTAAAGTATCATTTACTGAGCCAGGGGATTAAAAAAGGCTCTTATCCCTCCTGCATAATAATATAATTTTTTTGAACATTGACATTTTGATCAGCCAATATTGTCTTGGATTATTCAAATATAGGTATGTCATTTGCATTCGCGCGATTTAAAAAACGTGTTTTAATCCTTATAATATTGAAGTGAAGTTTAAATGTCACATTTACTCCTGATAAGATAAATGAATTTAGTCCCTCCTACTTAAAGTCTGTAATCTTTTAGAACATTGATTTTTTAACTGATCAACGTTTTACCATCTTAATCATTGAATATTATCATTTTGACTGATCCATATTTTGTGACCTTAATCAAATATATGTTTGCACTCGATCAATTTTTTTTGCAATTCGCGATCCAAAAATGTTATCTTAATCCCCACTTTCGAGGGATCAAGTTATAATTTTATTAAATTTTAGAACATTTTGGCTGATCAGTATTCTATCATCGTAATCAAATATATTTTCTCAGTCACACATATTTTTTTTGCAGGTTGCTATCCAAAAATGCTTTTTCAATCCTCATTCTTTGAGGGACTAAAGTGTCACTTTTTATTGTAGGAGGGATTAGAAATTAGTTAAGAGCGTAAGGACTTTTATAAATATGTTTCATTCTTGTTTTAATCCTTTAGAACAATTAGATTCAAGTATTGATTTTTCTATTATAGGGATTAAAAACTAATTTAATCTCCTATCAATGTTTCAATATTACTTTAATATTTTAGAACATTGACATTTTGTCTGACGATATTCTAGCATTTTATTCAAATATGTTTTCCTCGATATTTTCGTAAGTACTTCGCGATCCAAAAGTGTCATTTCTCGGAAGGATTAAAAATGAATAAAATTCCTTCTATCTGAGGACTATTATTAAGTTTTTCTGTTTATTGGATTAAGTGGAAGGACAGCTCATATAGCTTGCAGAACGACGCTAAACTTGGCATTTTCTTTCAAATATATATATTTTTTAATTCACAATCACAAAAAAGTTATTTTAATCCCTAGTTTCGAGGGATTAACGTGTCATTTTTCATTCATCATCATTATTGAATAGTATTATTATTATTATTGTTGTTGTTGTTGTTGTAAGCCTTTGAGACATTGTGACCGATCAGCATTCTGCTATCATAATCAAATATATTTCTTTTCAAATTACAATCACAAAAGTGTTATTTTAATCCTTAGTTTCGAGGGATATCATTTTTACTATGGGAGGGATACAAATTAATTTAAACTGTCCTCCGAAGATATAGTATCTTAATCAAATATATTTTCTCACTCGACGAACCAAAAGTGTTGCTTTAATCCTCATTTTTGAGAGATTAAAAATAAATTAAACCTCTTCTGACTGATCGATATAGTGCTGTCTTAATCAAATAGATTTTCCTCCCTTCGTGATCCAAAAGTGTTATTTTAATTCGCATTTTCGAGGGATTAAAACATCACTTTTACTCACGGAGGGATTAAAAACACTTTAAAGTCCTCCTGCCTGAGGACTGTGATTAATGTGCGTTATTAATGTTCTGATTTATTAGATCATACACATTTTGACTAGTTCGTGTTCTATCATCTTAATCAAATATTGGTTTGCACTCTGCCGTCCTAAAGTGCTAGTTTATTCAACGTTTTCGATTAAAGTAGCACTTTTACTCAGTGGGATTAGAATTTAATCTGTTTTATCTGAAGACTATCGTTAATATATTGTAATTTTTGTATTTTTTTAGAGCATTTTAATTTGTTAGTATATTCTTTTTGCAGCTGTCCATTGATTACCATTCTACATCCGATTACGCTGAGTTCCGTTACATTTTGTAACATTTGTACAGTTTTGCCGTGTCGAAATCTTAACCTATAATGTTCAGAAAGTAATTTAAATAATGATATACATTATTCCAAATTATTACACTGCATAGGCCTTGTATTGTCTCTTATTTAACCTTCTGAAGTATGTACCATTGTGATCAAACTCCTCCTCATTCTTTAGTCAAGCAACGTATCTAAATATACACCTTTATTCTCTAGCTTTGATTATAAAGTGACTACACACATTTCAGATTATTATTTTGAATCTCGTAAAGTAGTCTTCGCATTAACGCCGAGATTTTTAAATTTATTGTAATCACTTGATTGTATGAAATTAAACATTTCTCAATTTTAACCGGACTCCGCGTGCAATCTATCATTATAATAATTTTTATTTATTGTAATACTAACAGGCTTTTGAATTTTCTCTAAAGGTGATTACGCTAATAATACAGGCTACGGCCAGATATGAAATACAAATACGATATTTACAATCTCACCGCAGGAGCAGGGAATGAATTTTATATTACTAATATGAAGGTTTTGTAAGAAGTAAAATCAGTCTCTCCTTGGTTTAGAAATGCACGTTATTCACTTATTTCTATATCCCTTGTATATTTTTTGTTTTTTTTTAAACTGATGGTTGAGAAGAAAATGCACTTAGCTCTAATAAAAAAATTTGAGTCGACTTCCCGATCACAATGGAATTTATAAACGAAAAGGAGCAAAATATGTTGTTCCAAATTTCAGGCAGATTTTTTCAGCCTTTCTGCCTTGTAACACTTAAAATAGCTGATAATAATGTTTTAATGTTTCTCTGAATGCTGTTTCCTCAGGCCTAAATTTTTGCGCAATTCTGCTACCCTTTGTCCTTCGTGGCGTGCGTTCATTAAAAATAGCTCATGGGTATGTGATTTGAAGGCTCATTTCTGTGTTGGTCCTACTTTAGCTTCGCTGCCTCGTTGTTAGGTTTTTGCTAAAGAATTTGACGTGGCCATAAAATGTGCATGATTGAAAGGACAAACAAATAATTTATTTATTTATATATGGAGAGAAACTTTTAAAACGTGATTAATTCATCATATTATAAGCCTACAATATTTACTGAGTTACGAATTTCGATATCACTTAACACATATAAAGGTGCAACATTTGATTATGATTGATAATTCAGCAAGGAGAAATATGCGTTTTCTAACTATTCTCTAATTAAGATATGGTGTCGTAATAATAAATATCAACGCACATGTTAGTGAAAATTTTAAAATAATGCCTTGATATTGCCCCTGATTGTCTGCATAATAGAAATTAAGAGTCCTTGTAATCAATCATTGTCAAATGCGAGTCGATTACGCTGTTACGCATTTTTTCGTAAAAACTATGAAGCTTTGCGTAATCGATACGTTATAAATAATGAATGAAACGAGAAGTAATGATTTCTGGCTTAACGCATTTGTTTTAAAATGGAAAAAAGGCTCTACTCGTGACTTCTAATACAATAGCCAGTCTCGTGTAATATATTTCTTGATTATTATTAGGTATTACTAAATACGTTGTGTTGTCATACCACGTGGGACATAAATTATGAACAATATCAGGAGTATCTGAACAAATTATGGCGCATTGTTCGCAGCAAATGATTTATTTTATAATACGAATATCTTTCTGTTATTGTCGTTGTACTACAAGCTTAATTGCTTTAATCGATTTTAAAATCTCGGCAATCTTGTCTTGTACAGCTGTAGCTTTTTGTTGTTGTAAAACGTCAAAATCCGCCACACCTAGGGCGTGTTTCTTCCACAACTCTGTTACTTTTACAGATAGAAACAAAATTTAAAGACAAAACCAGTAATATTTTGAGGTGGCGGATGAAGTCCAACTTGACAAATAAATCGAACTGGCCCTTTTTCATTTTAAAGTTCACGAATGTACGAATTTCATCATGCGAAACTGCTAGTGAAATTAAACAAATTTATAGTATGAACACTGAAGCTTATGACTCACTAGAATCCTAGCCAATAAATGGTTTGCAAGAAACTGGTGAAACTGAAGAATATCGAGAGAATAGTATATTAAAATTTTATCTGAAAAGCCTCATATAAAATAAAACGTTCCTCAGGGTTCTATTCTGGGGCCACTACTGGTCTTAAATTTATATCAATGATTTATCAATTTGGTGGCAGAATTAATTACTGACGACAATTTTGCCATACCTGCTGAATCTATGAGTGAACTAAGGAACGAAAAACTAATCCATTCATTAGCCAAATTTTTGGTATCGGAAAAAATTAAATATCGCAAAAACCGAAGATGCAGTTTTGGTCATCTTTTCACTGAACATAAATTGAAGATTAAATCAATAAATTTAGCTCTAAATTTTCTTGGTCACTCTTTCCAGACTCGTCTCCAGATTTGCCACAAGAAAGTTATTAAAGGCAAGAGCAATAGCAGCGCGACACGCAATTTTCTGTAGCGTCAGTATTTGGTATCGGGATAACCTGGTAGAGCCTTAGTCATAGCAGCAAATCGTGCATCTAAGATCGTAAAGTTTCAAAATTACCTTAAAAACGTAATGTATCTACAATTCATGCACTACTATAAATAATTGTTAACACCTGGTGCATGAGCGATACCTCTACATGAATTAAACATCGTTCATCCTCTAAAAAGTATAAATAATACATTAATTTCAGTACCTACTAGTAATATAATACATAAATATTTATTTTAGCTATTTTCTTTCGCGTGCTTAATTTTTAGCCATAAAATTTTCCACTTCGTTGTTTCTACAAGGATCGCCATGAATTCTAAATGAAGTCATTTGCTTCGTGGTGGATTTATTGTACCTACTGTTTTTTATAAACGCAATAATTGCAAAGAATCTTCAATAACTGTTACACCGTTTGGACTTGATAATTTGTTTAATATGCCATCGCTGTCTCAGGTGGATAAGTAGTTAGTAGGTACCTTCTGAAAATTAAACCATATAATTACTATGCACACTGAATTAACTAGTACTTAAGTCATGCGCAGTATTAATTAATTATAGACCACAGAACAATAAATTGCATCGGTAATAGTCGCATGCAGTTTGATGATTTTAATTATGTTTGACTGGTAATGAGCAGGTGTTGGTAATGAGCACATTAAAGCGCATTCTAACCTAGGCGTAGTGTGCATAGCAAGGTATCGTCGAAATGTTTACACACATAATATGGTTCCAGTTTTACTTTAATGGATTCTTACTCACTTTGCCAGAAAATGGAAAGCCTCCCATTTATGGCGGAAATGAAAAAAATATTTGCAACAAAAAAAATCTACATCTTGAGCAAGATATCCAGCAGAGCAACTCAAGAAATTTATTGAAGAAACTGAACACCACATCAAAAACTCATATACCTAGATGATTTAGTGGAAGTTTGCACAGATTTGATTTATTTCAACTTAGGTTAATAGGAAACTTTACTAACAAGGAGATGAATCAGCAATGGATTCATCTGTCACCAGCAGGATTCAATTGAAATTTGCAATTTCAATCCAAATATTGGTTTTGGTATATGGACTTCAGTTCTCTGCTGGCTCTTTCATATAAACAAGGTATCTTCCCTTCCAACTGAAGATTACTCGAGTGCAACTCATGTCCAAAATGAGAATAGAGAAACTTGATAGAACCTGGATCAATCATTTACCCAAAATCTGCATCTTGAGCAAGATGTGCAACTCAAGAAATGTATTGAAGAAACTGAACACTCATATAGATGATTTAGTGGAAGTCTGCACAGATTCGATTTATTTCAACTTCAATAAGAAACTTTACGAACAAGCAGGATATGAATCAGCAATTGATTCATCTGTCACCAGCAGGATTTTATTGAAATTTGCAATTTGTATCCAAATATTGGTTTTTGTATATGGACTTCAGTTCTCTGCTGGCTCTTTCATATAAACAAGGTATCTTCTCTTCCAACTGAAGATTGCTCGAGTGCAACTCATGTCCAAAATGAGAATAGAGAAACTTGATAGAGCCTGGATCAATCATTTACCCAAAATCTGCATCTTGAGCAAGATGTGCAGCAGAACAACTCAAGAAATGTATTGAAGAAACTGATCACTCATATAGATGATTTAGTGTAAGTTTGCACAGATTCGATTTATCTCAATTTCAATAAGAAACTTTACGAACAAGGAGATGAATCAGCAATGGATTCATCTGTCACCTGCAGGATTCAATTGAAATTTGCAATTTGAATCCAAATATTGGTTTTGGTATATGGAGTTCAATTCTCTGCTGGCTCTTTCATATAAACAAGGTATGTTCCCTTCCAACTGAAGATAGCTCGAGTGCAACTAATGTCCAAAATGAGAATAGAGGAACTTGATAGAGCCTGGATCAATCATTTACCCAAAATCTGCATCTTGAGCAAGATGTGCAGCAGAACAACTCAAGAAATGTATTGAAGAAACTAAACACTCATATAGATGATTTAGTGAAAGTCCGCTCAGATTCGATTTATTTCAACTTCAATAAGAAACTTTACGAACAAGGAGATGAATCAGCAATGGATTCATCTGTCACCAGCAGGATTCAATTGAAATTTGCAATTTCAGTCCAAATATTGGTTTTGGTATATGGACTTCAGTTCTCTGCTGGCTCTTTCATATAAACAAGGTATCTTCCCTTCCAACTGAAGTGTAACTAATGTCCAAAATGAGTATAGAGAAACTTGATAGAGCCTGAATCAAGCATTTACCCAAAATCTGCATCTTGAGCAAGATGTGCAGCAGAATCCAACTCAAGAAATGTATTGAAAAAACTGACACATATAGATGATTTAGTGGAAGTCCGCTCAGATTCGATTTATTTCAACTTCAATAAGAAACTATATGAACAAGGAGATGAATCAGCATTGGATTCATCTGTCATCAGCAGGATTCAATTGAAATTTGCAATTTGAATCCAAATATTGGTTTTTGTATGTGGAGTTCAGTTCTCTGCTGGCTCTTTCATATAAATAAGGTATGTTCCCTTCCAACTGAAGATAGCTCAAGTGCAACTCATGTCCAAAATGAGAATAGAGAAACTTGATAGGGCCTGTATCAAGCATTTATCCAAAATCTGCATCTTGAGCAAGATGTGCAGCAGAACAACTCAAGAAATGTATTGAAGAAACTGAACACTCGTATAGATGATTTAGTGGAAGTCCGCTCAGATTCGATTTATTTCAACTTCAATAAGAAACTTTACGAACAAGGAGATGAATTAGCAATGGATTCATCTGTCACCAGCAGGATTCAATTGAAATTTGCAATTTGAATCCAAATATTGGTTTTGGTATATGAAGTTCAGTTCTCTGCTGGCTCTTTCATATAAATAAGGTATGTTCCCTTCCAACTGAAGATAGCTCAAGTGCAACTCCTGTCCAAAATGAGAATAGAGAAACTTAATAGAGCCTGGATCAAGCATTTACCCAAAATCTACATCTTGAGCAAGATATTATGCAGCAGAACAACTCAAGAAACGTATTGAAGAAACTGAACAACACATCAAAAACTCATATAGATGATTTAGTGGAAGTCTGCACAGATTCGATTTATTTCAACTTCAATAAGAAGCCTTACTAACAAGGAGATGAATCAGCAATGGATTCATCTGTCACCAGCAGTCCATTCATGGATTCGATTGGAATTTGCAATTTGGATTCAAATATTGGTTTTGGCATATTATGGACTTTGGTTCTCTGCTGACTCTTTCATATAAACAAAGTATCTTCCCTTCAACTGAAGATTGCTCAAGTGCAAACCAGGAATGGAAAGGAAACAGTTCCTATTGTGATGCTTTCTAAAGCGATAGAGAGCGCTGTTATGCAGCAACTCTTAGAATCCTTCGAATCATGGTTATTCTATTTCAAATCATCCAAAGCATTCGGTGAAAAATTTTTTAATCGTACGAAACGTTTGTATTTTTCATATAATTTAAAGAAAGACGTATTTTTTGTTTGATTTTTTTGAAAAAAAAATATTTAAAAAAATTCCCATGTTAATTTGTTAATTAGGTATATCCATAAAATATTCCAAATCTCATAAAATATTTGGTGCAGCAATATTGCACAAAGATAAAATAAATGTCATTTATGGCCGGCCCAAGGGCAGATCTTTGTGGTTCTCCTCTTAGGCTGAGGAATATTTTATGATTATTATGTAAATCCCAAAATATCATTCAAGGACATCTAGTATAACAATTTTGCGCCTATATTAGGTCTTATTTGAGATTTCATGCTGCAATTGCTGAAAAATTACTAAAAGAAACATTTAACGCCTAAATTAGTCCGTTAGCAACTTAAGTACCTTTTTTTTATATACAATTTCATGATGTGGTTAAACGCGTAATACATACCGAGCAAAATCCAAACACGTTACATAATTTATCTGTACTCTACAAAATAACTTCGGAATTCCTTACATCACAGTTCCTGTTCTATATGCAATTGCATGGCTTCTCGTTACGTAAGGATGTCAAAGAAAATATATTGCCAGAACTACAGGTGTAAGATGTCAATAAAGTTTGCTCCATTTACTGCATATAGCATTGACAGGCAGCGTCGAGAGTGGAGACTGGTTCAGGATCTGTGTGTGTCTGTGCACGTAATGAACACTGCGCTTTCTAAAGGATGTTTTACACTTATAAGTAGAGGAAATTGGCTGGGAATTTTTATTTGAATCTTTCTTTATATAGTCACTCTAATTATTCAACTGAGATTATAAATCGTTTGTCAAAATTTAAGCAAACCGACCTGAATAGTCAACACCCGTTAAATATGATTTGTTAATGAGCCAGAGATCAATAAATTTTAATGAGGAAATCGATTTTCGGAGCTCTTCCGTAGTGTTTTTTCCACCAGGAGATAAAGCTCAACTTTTTGTTGTATCATTAAAATGTCCGTTATTCATCAATTCCTCCTTGTATAAAACGTCTCAATAACAACGTATTAATTTCGACAGAAATCATCTGCTGGAACTTTCCTCGAATTTTTTGTGCATAATTATTTTTACTTCAGCTGGTAATTATCAAAATATTAACAAGAAAGGAATTAAGCAGACCAAGTACAGTTGTATATGTTTTTGCGGAATTTTCGAAAAAAATCCATTAACGCGGATATTCTCCTTTGGAAACTAGAAATGATGCAAAGAATGAGGTCTGTAAATTCGATCATGCAAGACACTTTTTAAAACTACAGTATCATTGTTGTAATTAAATGTACATTGCTCTGTACAGATATGATCGTGGCGATAAGTAATTATTAGGTTAACATTGTTTTATAAAATTGTATTATGGTCCGGTAAGGTTCGCGCAAATTTTGCGTCATCTGCGGAGTTCTCCTTAATTTTAATTTAGAGTGGCAAAAAAAATTTTTCTACCAAACGAAACCCAATTCTACAGGGTGTTTCTTTCATAACTCGTTAACTATTGTAGATAGACAAAAATTTTTAAAATAATGTTCAGCATTCAAAACTGCATATTCCAAAAATATTTCTGGTTCTATAGGGTGTTCTATTTAGGCAGGGCAGTAACGAACTTTGTTAAGTTACATGGAACACCCTATATGTATATTACGAGGTATATTATTCCAAAAACGTCAAAAACTTTCTTATTTTCAATGGAACACCCTGTATATTATTTCATAATCAGATAGAGAAATACAAATGCTTTCTGATGTTCCCTCTTGCATTAATTTTTAGTAGTTTTGAAGATATTAGCAATTTAACGTAATATTTGTTAAAAAGGAAACAAAATGAAATCGTTGGAAATACTTGATTTAAACCCATTCGATTATAATTATTTAATTACTATTATTATTACGTATTGATAAAATATTTGCCATCATCAGGCGTTTTGGCGCTTTATACCCTCATATTTTATCACAAGATATCGTATTTGACTGGACTAGTACATAATCTGAAACGATGACAGCACTCCTGCTGGACCACTCATTATTATAAACTCACCCAACTAACCTTTATCTAGAAGATCTGAGCGATATTTTATAATTTTCTTCGATGGGATCTGATCGGAACCGAATCTAATTTAATTTTAAATACATGTATACGGTGTGCAGCAGCGATACATCTAGATTAACAGGAAGAGAACACAAAGCAATTTGTCGATTTTTATGGTGCGAAAAGTGGTGTGAAGGTTCCAATTCAACCTACATTTGCAGTAGTAACGATAATAGAATTGATAGCTTAATAACAGTCCGGAGTAACTAGCTGTTACATTTTGTAGTTTACGCGGTGATAAAAATATTCGTGCAAAATTGAAAAATAGTTCCAGAGCGCTGCACGACGTGGAGAGTTAATTAAATTTAATTCAGCTGATTAAAGTCGAGATTCAAATCACAGGCGTAAATATAATAATCTGCGAAAAATGGGATTCTCAGTTGCACTGATGAGCCAAGTCCATGGGCGGATTGCTCGACAGATACTGAAGGTCAAAGTGTCAAATCAGGGTAGCCAGCTGGCCAAGGTGTTCATCGTCCAGCAAGTTCTAACTATACTGTAAGAAACAAACTCGACGAAACTCGTTTAACAAGTAGATGCCAGAAAGGAGGAAACACGTTTTCGTTGTACCAAAATTGAACTAATATATAATACGACTTAATTGCCTGATCTTAGTCCTATATAGAATCCATTCTACAAGGAACAGTTTTCTTGACAATCCTGCTCAAAACCGTTACATTTTTTTGCGCTAAAAGTAATGGTTAAACGTATAAATTGTGGCATTAACGTATAAAAAGGAAAAGTATATAATTTGATCCACTTGTGCCGGTTTGGTTAAATCTCTTAGGTATGACTTGAAGGTACATACATAATACATGTCGTGCATGAGCAAAGCTGCTTAAAAATATATCGCTTTCTATTTTTCATCAGGCATTGGAAATTACATCGTGCCCCGTGCTATTTGAAAAAAACGCGTATTGTCGTGATGGGCGTAACTCGTAGCTCTGCATGTCCTAAATAGGATGTTTCTAATTGAAGTATCAGAACATATTGTCATGTATACCCCAGTTGGAAAATAAATATTAAAATAAAACTCAAAATAAATTAATGTAAAAATTCCTACTTCAAAAAGACCCAGGAGATTTTACTTACGAAGCAAATAGTGTCACTTTAAAAGGATATAAATCTTGGGAAACTTGTTTTGCTCTTAAAGGTACTTGCACCTATCGTGTAGAAAATATTCCACGGAGTAACACCTAAAAAACAGTCAAAATGCAATAAATTTACTAAAACCCAACACAAATATAGTTTTATAATATACAATAGTCAATAACAAACCAATTACAAATGTACTATGATGAAAACAAGATATATTTAGAAGTTTAAACAGACATAAAAAAAGGTCAGATACCTGCAGTCGATGCAAATATGTAGTTTAAGACAAATTTGTAATAGATTATAAGTAGAATAAGTTAATCTGTGCACAACCAGCCTAAATCAAGTGAAATTTAAAAGTCAAATAGTGTGTAAAAAGTGAAATATAAAAATCAGTGTAAGAATTAGCGTACCAAGGTTCGGAAGATCAAAATTTCATCAAACGTAATATGACATATGGGGCATCAGAAGAAAGGTCCTGGCTCCAACAAGCTAAAAAGAGACCTAATTCACGATATTATATCCATATAAGAGGAAAAACTTAGAAAATACTTACGAAACAGAAATGTCATCCGTCTAGTTTGCTATGGAATATGCACCAATTTCTTAAAAACTCCTTGACGACGAATAACAAACAGTCGAGGGAGAGCGTCCTTTGAATGAAAACGAGAAAGATGTTTTCGGCGTGGCTCCTGAAAAATGGAAAATATTTAATTATTTACTGAGAAATTCAAATCCAAAACCAGTAAAAAGACGTTACAAGCATACTGCCAAGAAGCAGAGGAAAATATCCCAACAAGGAAAGAAATATACAAGGTACTTACCTAACTTAAAAATAACGTTTAATTTACCCCAAAGTGGACTAACTTTTCATGTACAAAGTGTTAAAACCACAAATCCAGGCAAAAGACAGCCATAATTTTAGTTTTGACAACTTGAAATATTGTCTGAAAATGCCCAGCGAGCATAGAACTCTAAACCAGTGTAGATCGCTAATTGACGTTTAGTTAAGCTTTAACAATTTAAGAATTTGATAATAGTTCACACAGTGAACAAATTTTGTTGCAGGCTTATTCTAATTAGATATTAAGATCATTTGTCCTTAATTTTCAATAAATTGTATTATGTGTTCAATCTATCTGATCTATCTTTCATGGAACTATAAAATCACTATTAAAGACTGCAGTTCAATGTCACAGAATAAAGTAAACGCCATCTAGGCATAGTGAGTTGCAATTATCATTCTCAAATTCATCATAGTACAAACATTACTATCAAGAGGGAGCAGCTGGCTCCATAGGACTTTTCAATTCATTTTTTAAAACAAATAAAATAAAGCAGAATCTATTTTTATATCATTTATTGTCATTAATTACAAAAGTAAACCAGTTAGAGCAAGGTAAGTCTCTCCTAAAGCACCAGGAACTCATCCAACGGCCCTGAAAAACTAAAATAAAAAGGGGATTAGACAGACCCTAGTAAATAAAACCTCCTGGTTTCACACGCATTCTCGTTGACAGATCTAAAACAGGTGTAGTGTGTGCTGGGGAAGAAATTTTGTGTGTGTTAGCTGGAAGAAAGTATTGAGTAAAAATAAAATAAACAAATAATTAAATAAAATAAAACTATCACCACAATATATCCGAGAAATATAAAATTTCGTATACTAGATATTGCTGGGTGCGTGAAGTTAAAGAAAGAATTTCTGGACAGATCTTTTCAAAAAAACTTCAATCAACTTTGACAATGTTAAAAAATCAAAAACATTTTCCTAAAATAACCACAGGTCAAAGAAATTTCCAGATACCAAAAAAATTGCAAATTCTATAAATAAATATTTTTTAATTAAAACACAGTGTCATAATTAAATAGGGGCATTTTTTCATTCAGTTTATTTTCAGAGTTAAAGTACGATCATTTTTGAAGAATGTCAGTACTGGAACAAACTAGAACAATTTTGCACCGAGATATGCAGCATTTTTTTACAAAATATTTATTTGGTACAAAAAGTGAAAAACTTGTAGATTTTGATGTGAAATATATTTTGGCGATAAGGATAAGACAAAGGAACATCAAAAAGTAAACTGTCACTACTGTCAGTAATTATCAAAAATATTTTGTCATTTTTTTTTCATGGCAACCTATGTTCCATGCAGTACTGTTTTGCATAATATTTCCAGAACGGTTAGAACAAAGACAACATATTATATATTTTTGGAATCAGAGAAAAAAGATCTTTCAAAATATGTAAAAATGTACATTTAAAAAAACATAAATTGTGTCTTTTTCTCTTCTCTCTGACGCCATTTTGTTTTACTTTTCTTCATCAATAAATAGTAAAATCTACAATTTTTATTTTTTCACTTTCTTATATCTCGAAAAATACCTAAAGGCTGTATAAAGAAAATATCCTGTACTCCCAACGAGCTCCTACGTTAGTTGCAAACATGTGTTCCAACCCACCCAATTAGTTAGTTCAGCATCTCCATATATTCCCGTCAAAATATTTAAGTGGTTAATATATGCCTGATATTTCTAAGAATAAAATAGAATATGTGATAATTGCCTTGAGAGCTAGTCCCTATAGAGATCTGCAGCTTGATATGAAAATGCCGAGAATTTTTACCTGTGATGGCTATTAATAGTTTTCATCCTTAATTTATATTCGAGATAAAATCATCTCCGGCCACTCTAGCAGTTCATATTTTTCGAAATATGTGCGAATGCGTGCACTGGAAAGAATATTGAAATTCTATGCATGAAGACATAAGTTATCCTAATTGCATTTCTTGCGCCTCTCATGCGAGCCTAGATAATTTTTTTGTTCTCCTAAAATAACAGAAAATTGAGAATCGGATGACTTATCGTAGGACTAAAATGACGAATCGACTTGCTTTACCAGCAGCATAAGACTCGTTTTACAGATTATATTCGGTTAAAAATACAGATATTTTATATTTTACTCTTAAACCAAAATTATAGCTAATTTTTATTTTATATAAAAAAGGACATTTCTACAGTTAAAATGTATTTTCTGTAGTTTGCCCCTAAGATTCGAGTGTATAAATTAAGGGTTTTTTAAATATCCATCCCGGTTTCTTTGATATAATTTTCAGATGTACTTATAAAATTAAAAAAGGATAATAATAAATCGTATCAATTTGCCAAAATATAATTAAATATAAAAAAAAATTAACTGTTTTCTCTTACAATATATTTTAATTCTGCAGCGACTTGTAACCTGATCCACTTAATAATTATTTTACATAGAATCTTGAATAACAATAACCTTAATAGAATGTTTACTGTAGCGTGCAGAATTTTTTAACTGGCGTGGATTATAACCTGGCATTGTAAACTTTGTTTTCCTTGTCGCCTTGAAGTAGCGCTAGGTGCTGAACAATTTTCGAATTAAATTTTATCAAGGCTTTTAATCGTGTCTGCACCTCATTAATTCACGCACATCACTGTTTTTTAAATTTTGCCACATAGTTCACAAAAAAATTGCGTTTACTCAGATTACCAAGGATTTGCCAGGCTTTTTTGAATTAAATACAGGAAATTGATTATAATTCCATTAGTCACACTATCCTTATTTAATTTTAGTTCAAAGATTACTAATAACAAAATTATACAAATTTTTTTACTAATAAATAAATGTAATTTTAAAAGCGTGTTGTTTGCAAAAACACCGCGGCTTGATTGTTTACCGTTTGCTAATAATTCTTGTTTTTAATTACAATTTTTAGGTTATTCACTGTTTTGGCTATTAATATTTTAGTCGAAGAGTCCGCAGCTGTTGATTTCCAAAACCGTTAACAATTCAAATGCATTGCAGCTGTTTTCTAAATTTAAAATATACCGGGTGTCCCAGTAAAAAAATACTAGACACCCGGCAATCATAAAAAAGTAATAAAAGTACCTAGCCAGTGCTGAAGGTGCAATTGCATTTTTTTTATTTCGACAACGCAGCACGAAAGTTGGTCGCCAATTTATAATTTATACCGTAGATGACCTTGAGATAGAATAAATATGTGCAGCGCGTTTCAATTCGATCTAATCGCTTTCAACGTCACCCGTGTTCCGATTTGTCAAAAAAAATACGTTCCTTGGCAGCAATAACAATTACTATCTGACAAAACTAATTAATTTACTAGAGTGCGGACGTTAATCGAACTGAAAAACTTTCGTTAGGTAATTCGAGGTTGCATTAAACCGATTTTTTTCGGTCCGCAGATTTACATCCGGCTCGCTTGTTTTTTTCAATTCCAAAAATAGCCAAAGTAGCAGGAACGAAGAAATCTTAGCTTTTGTTTAATCGGTCCTATTGTTTTAGAGGTGTCCGAGTCGTTTCATAATTCCAAGATTTTGTCCAGTTTTGCGTTAAAGCGGACATTGACGTGATTGAATCAGCGAATGAAATAATAGTACATTGTGTACCTAGTAGGAAAAGACCAACATTCCCGGACGACCGTGAAGATTGCTATATTTTATTTACTACTATCTAAAATATAGAAGTTACTTTCCCGGACTCGTTTTTTGATGGTTGCTCAGTAATGGACTAAAATACTAGAATACGCTATTTTGGGGTCTGAAATTGCGCCGAGAAAGTAGACATTCCCGAGCGATTTCAGAAAAATACATTTTTTAAACAAATACAATTTTTGTGACGAATCCAGTTTCGTTTGTCATGGTAAATGATTTCCCAAAAATTTTATATGGTCTGCAGGGCTAGTAACTCCTCGACTAGTTTTTATATTTGTGTTTCTTTTAATTGGGATTGAGAAGTCAAATTAAACGTTTTCTCTACATTTAACAATAATTTATTGGCACTAAACTGTGTTCATAAATGTCGGAGTAAAAGCTGTTAGATCTTCGTAGTTTTTATTATTGAAAACGATACTTGTGACATTAACAAAGAGAGGAAAATAATTGAGGTTGTCATTTATGTTAATAAAAAAAAAACCGGGCCTAAAATAGAACCCTGTGGGACACCAACTTTTTTATATATTCTCTCGATAGATTTTGATGAGTATGATGATTATTTTGATGTTCTTGTGGTCGACGCCGCAGCCGAAAGCCTTTGACAGATCACACACTCTACCCGAAGCAATTTCAGATTTTTTTCCAATTAATAAAAATATAGTATCACTTGTGCTTTTTTCCTTTTGGAAATCAAATTGCATGTTACTCAAAATACTATACTTGTATACTTAAATATTTTGCTCCTCCACAAGTTTTTCCAGAATTTTGGAAAATGATGAAAGAAGCGAGATTGGCTTAAATACTTGTTTGGTTCACATTTTTCAACTTTTTTAAATAACGGTTTTATAATTACTGCTATTTTCATCCATCTAGTCTTGTAATTTGGAAAAAATATTAGTTTAGAGAAACAGCATGGGTAGTTAAATATGTGTAGAATATATTGTGTGCAACAGTATTTGGATCAGATAATAAATTATTGTTTTCATGATTTTTTGATTTCTGATTTTTTAGAGTTAATTTCAAATTATTTAAGTTTTTTTTAATTTGTTGTATGATTCATTTATCTCTCCAATGAAGTACTCTTCTTTGGTAATTTTGGTTATTTATTTCAAAATATTTTAATGGTTCGTTAGCCTCCAAAATTCCCTGATCTGATACTCATCGATTAGATCCAATCGATAGGATTATAAAGAAAATTATTGACAGTTCATTAATACAGTAAATCATCTTAAGCCACGTTGACTCGTGCCACTAAGATAGAGTTAGATACATCCATTATTAAAAATAGTCCCTTTGCCATCATACGTGATTTTTTTAAATTTTAATATTATTTTTAAAAATTTCATTTCTCTGGAGAGGAAACCGACCGAAAAAATGTCAAAAAAATGTCAAAATGTCAAAAAAATATCAAAATGTCAAAATGTCAAAAAAATTGAAAATGTCAAAAAAAGTCAAAATGTCAAAAAATGTGAACGTCAAGAAATGTCAAACCGACCGATTTTTTCATTAAGAAACATTTTCGTATAATAATTTTGGAAATTAAAATTCAAAAGTTATTTGAAACGTAAAAAACCAATTCAGCTTCGGTAACCTTGCACCGCAAAAATTTTTATACTGGCACCCAAACTACTATTTTTGTACCTTGTTTGAAACATACTGCATTTTAAATTAACGACAGGATTTTTCTAACAACCTACACATAGAGAAATAAAAAATTATAGCTATTATTGATTTTTCTTTATACTTTATACTTGATGCCAGAGCTCCAGCAAATTATCTACAACCACTTCCCACGCCCCACAGGGCTAATAACTGTAGATTCCAGAATCGTGTGCCCTTAGTAGAAGCGAACATCGATTTTTGCATTTGACATTATTATTAAGAACGTTAGTGAAAGCAAATCCTAATATGAACGAAATAATTTACTTAAACTCTCAATTTTTGATAAGCCGATGACCTTACATTAGAGTTTAATTCTGTTTGAAAATTAAACACACCAACAAATAAATAGATCGTTTCTGGCGACATAATTAAATCAACTGTTAGATCGATTTAATTAAATAATTATAACATGTTGGATTGCACTCAATAAAAAGTAACATATAAGATATTTGTGCAAGGAACAAGTCACCACGTTTCGCTATCTATATAGCTCATTTAACTGAATAGAGACCGAGTAAACTGATTAAACGCAATATTAGTTCGTGTACATGTTACTCGGTATAGATAGTTATCGAGAATGGCGATAAGTATCGACTAATTAAAATTCAAAACAAAGTTAACTGCGGCAAATGAATGAAACCTACCAACAAGGTATAAACGACATTTCTTGACAGGTTTCTATGGATTCCTATATAGAGACGTCACATCAATGAGCGCTGTAAGAGTTGCAAGAACTGATGAATAAATCGTTATTTATATTAATGAGAAAAAGTCATAATTGTGGTGCATTCCATCGGATAATTTGTAGATTCTGTGTCAATGAAATTAAAAATAATTGGATGTGAGGTTTCCTTTCCCTGTACCCATGAAGAACGCTTCGAGAATTAAATATTGTTTTATAGGGCGTTAACTTCGCGTGGAATGCCGCATCTGTATGCACCTCGCAAACACCCCTAAAGACGAGAAGTATGTTCATTATTTTGTATTATTGACAATGCCATACGTATATTATAAACAATAGTTGACTTAAAATAAAGCCAGCCCAATGTTTTTGAAATTTTATTCTTCCTCATCCTCTTACTCCTAATCCTTTTATTCTTCTTCTTTCTATTCTTCTTCCTCTTTTTCGCATTCAACTTATTTTTAGGTAATCTTTATATGCAAAAATTATTTTTGGGCTTTTCTAAAATATGATACCCACTGCCCCTGTAACCAGTAGATCGAATTTTACAAATTAAGATATTAACTGTACAAATATTTAACACACCCATATCGATATATAATACAGTTAATTAAATTTTTTTTATTGAATGATCAAATTTCAAATCCAAATAAGGTCTCGGTCTTAAACTGCTTCCATTAATGACTTATCAGCGGACAGGATCAGTCATTGCGTAAGTTTTTAATTTGCCTAGGTATCGGTATCTATGGTAAAAATACTATTAATAATTTCATTATAAATTTTACTCATTATTCTCTGAGGTGAGGCGGGCTTGGCATTACGTTAGTTATTGAACTTTGGTCTGGTGTGAGGAAAATATATTGTTAAATCACCTCGAGTCAAAATTGAAATAAAGATAAGCCAAACTTTATACACTATAAATTAGTCAATTGCGTTATTGAGAGACTTTGGCAAATAAACAATATTGTGCAAATTTTTTTGTTTTTTTTTTTGTTATTAATATATCACGTCCAATTAGACTGTGCGAACAAACTTTAAAAACTAACTGAACTACATTTTTTTTTGCTAAATATCAAAAACACGTTCTGGCTTAAATTGTTGAAACAATGTTCTATTCTATTGTTTTTAGGTTCTAATAAGTATTCAAATATTCCTATTTTTATTGAGAATTATGAAACAGTCAAATACGTACCATTAACCTCTTGCCTAGCAGAATAATTACCGCAATGGATAATGCGGCTTAGCAGCAAATGGCACGCTCCAAGTCTGACGTTAATTAACGTCATATGAGTCTTAAATTGTAATAAAATCATTCAATGGCCTTACCACACCGCTTCCGATGCATCAAATACGTCTTAACGCATGACGTATATTACGCTTACGATGGTGAACGGGGATGGCGTGGAAACACGTCGTCCGTGCCGAAATTCGTAATATGTCGGTATTAGATGAGCCAGTAAAATACGTAGTGTAGTTCTTCTGTTTTTAGGCTCTAATATTTAAAGTTAATTGTGAGAGAACTAAATGCCTAATTCAAGCTACTCACTGGTTGCCACAATCAATAATGCGACTTTCCGTCCGAGTCCAATATCAAAACACACATTTCATGCCTGACGTTAATTAACGTCATGAACGTTCAAGTTTATACTGAAATCCCTCAACCGCGCCCCCTCACACACAAAATATGTTTTAACACCTGACGTATATTAACGTCATGGTGTGCGATGGTTAACCAGAATGACTTTGAAACGCAAATTTCAAACCAGCTATATGCATATCAGCCTCTTACTCTAATCATTTACTTAACATTTTGGGTGTCCTTTATAAAAAACTCATTTAATGACTTTAGCATGGAATTTCCAACACATCAATGACGTATATTATCGTCATGGTTTGCAATAGTGAGCAAGAATTATGTTGAAACACCTCATCGGTGCTGAAATTTGTAATTTGTGAGCAATGGAAGGGTGAACTAGTAGAATTCTTCTTATTTTAAACTTGAATGTTTAGAGAAAACCAAATGCATACCATTTATGTCTTACTGAAGCTAATAGCAAGTAGTAGTAGTAGTAGTACGGGGGGAGACCTAGGCCTGGCAAGTAGGCCACGAATGGGCCCTTTTTGCCTGCCCCCCAGAAGCACCCCCTCAACCATTCACCACCTCCTCTCCCTCGAATCTCCTCGACCTTCTAATGAAGGTCAGGACGTCCTTCCAGTCCAACGACTGTAACTCCTCCCTTTGAAGTTCCCCGGCGCTAATAGCAAAGTGTGCACTCCACACCTCGCGTTAATGAACGTCTTGGGAGTTCAGATTTAAATCAAATTCATTCATTGGCCTTAGTACGCTACTGCTTATACATCAAACACGCGTCAACACCTGACGTATATTAACGTCATTACTTGCGATAATTAATACATCAGAATGACGCGACGTTGAAACAAGTAAATCATGGATCGTAGGCTGAAACAGTAAAATTCGACTTCTCACGCGCAATATGCGCACTTCACGTCTGACGTTAATTAACGTCATATCGGTCTAAACTTATAACAAATTTATCTTATCACGCCACTACTAATGTACTAAAAACGCGTTAAGGCATGACGTACATTTACGTCGTGGTTTTGCTATAGTGGACCAAATTGACGTTAAAACACGTCATTTACGCTGAAATTGTAACCTTCATCCTTTTGTAATATGTGGATGTTGGGAAGCTGTACAAATGAAGTTGCTTTTGAATCTGAAGCTTTCGTATTTGTTTGTTAGTAAAAAATTACCTAGTTATAACTAAACCACACATATTTTATATCAAAAAAATTGCTTGGTCTTAATTACTATTTTTGTTATACTGATGCCAGGCATTTGTCCTGGTGATTAAATAATTTATTTCAAAACTTCTGCTTTATTAATGTTACTATTTGCGTCTGTCCCTCCAAAGAAAATACGCTCACTTAGAATTAATAATTGTCAAACTCTAGCTATAGAAAAAAAATTTAATCTTCAGTTCAGTTTTCTTCAAACATTCCCATTTGTTGTTTTTTTACCGCCAAGCGCACCTACTAGCCTCATTTCGTAAGGTGCAGAATAAAGCGACGTTGTAATAACTAAACAGTACTATTATTATTATAATTCTAAATGTCCTTTATATTTATCTGTGACATGGCAGGTTCTTTTAACGTATGACCTAAATTACAAGAAAAAACTAAATTTACGAAGATATTATCCGTACAGGATCGATTATGTAACTTAATTATTCCTCAGCTCTGATAACTAGCTAATGATTAATAGTGTTTTCACTTTTTCCCCGGTGCCTTACACGTTTTGCGTGGTAGAAAAGATAAAATTGCGAGATGTCGTAAAATGTGGAAAACATACAACATGCATGTTGCGCTCTTGTTGGAATGTGTGTCACTTTTTTCACCATATTTGATGCTGCGCTATGTGGCCAATATAAGTAATAACAGTACATTATTATTAACTTTCATTTTAATTCAGTTTCCATCCGAAAAGAGTGATTTTTATTTTATTTTCGATATCCCATTCGTACCATTAATATGTACTTATGTTAATTTTAAACGTACAGTCGAGTCGCCCCCCAGGGGCCAGCGATCAAATTGTATGTCAGACTGCCTTTTGTACCTGCATTTTATAACGATATAACCTCTGCTAAATATTAATATCCGTTTCAACTAGTCGATCCAATACTAGATAAGGCTCGTAAGCCATTGAACAACAATCTAATAAACAATATATAAACAAAAAATGTGGGAACACGATCAGTAAATTAATACAGTAAGAAAGATTTATAATTGCAGCGAGTAATATCTACCAGTACGAGAACCAAGCATGGGAGTTAGTACAGGAGATACTACTTTTTTAATAGGTACTGGGTGTCCATTTGGTGCGTATCGTAGAGAAATAGTTCTGAGTTTAACACTGCGTGCTTTAAATAGATTTTTGGATATATACAGGGTGTTCTGTTTCGGCTAGATGGTAATGTAACATTGAGGCACCCTGTATATTACTGCATATTGGACTAGAGGACACTAAGAAATATCAAACCCCAGGCTGTGTAATATATCAATAAAAATTACGCCGTTAAGCTTTAAAAGCTATTATAAATTTTTTCAAAATTTTCCGGAAATGCTTTCTAACTGAGCTACATCATTTCACTATTTTTAAGTTAAAGAAGAAATTAACCACTCCCTCTTCGTGCTTTGCCCTGTTTCAAGGAATTCAATACCACAAATCAATCCTTTTTTTAATATACAGGGTGGTTCGTAAACAACCCGACATAGTGAAGATGTGAGGAGGGAACTCAAAATATGATGATTTAATGCAACTTACCTATATACCAAATTTTTAACCCGAAGTAGAGTAATATTTTTTTGGAAGCTTGAATACTTCCCAAAAAAATTGATGGAAAATGTTGGTCCTGTCTTTTCGTTTGACTGTCTCTCTATCAAGAAAGCAATTCGCGATAGCTTCATGAAATTTGGCATACACACTACACAGGTCTGATAAGTTGAATGTCGTACAAAAATGGTCAGTTACTACGGAACGGCGCACGGTGGGGCAAATAACAATCGACAATTCCCAGGCCTGGAATTAATGAAACTTAAAAAAATTTTTCTTTAAACTATTCGTTATAAAATTGCCTTTAATTCTATCAAGGCCGAATTTCGAAATTTCAAAATTCAAGATGGCTAATCCAATATGGCGGTCATAAATTTTTTAATGAAATTAAAATTTTATCAAAAGATTGTTAATAATTTTAAGAAATGTTACTTGGGGGGCTTTTCTGGTTTCTGATCTCATTTCTGATCAGCAATTTTTGCGATTCCAAAAACCTTTTTTTTAATTCTCGTTTTCGGTAATAAGATACTAATATCTAGTGGTAAAAAAATTAAATTAAATTAATTTTTTTACAATCTAGTAGTTTTTCATTAAATTCACGAACATCCAGGAAAAATTTAAGTAATTTAGACTTCAAATGATCAGCAACCCCTAAAACCCCCAAGTAACAATTTTTAATAATTTGCGCATGCACACTCATTTAAAAAAATATTTTGGCCACCACATTGCATCCGCCATCTTCGGTTTTGGAATCGCAAAAATTGCTGATCAGAAATGAGATCAGAAACCAGAAAAGCCCCCCAAGTAACATTTCCTATAATTTTTAACAATCTTTTGATAAAATTTTAATTTTATTAAAACATTTATGACCGCCATATTGGATTAGCCATCTTGAACAATTTTATAACGAATATTTAAAAAAAAAATTTTAGTTTCATTAATTTCAAGCCTGGGAATTGTCGATTGTTCAAAAAATGAGCTATTTGCCCCACTGTGCGATGGGGGGCGGTGAAGCTTTTCTGAAATAAAAAATTGAGCTATTTTCGAAAATATTAATATTTAATATTAATTTAATTTTTTTAATAATTCTTGAGTTGTTTTACACGAGATTTTTGTACACCATAAAGCAATTTATTTTATTTGCGAATCTCAAGGTGCCATGAGAAAACAGTAGCCTTTCTAGCCGATAAAAATGATGCCACAAATTAATAAGAAGTAAAATTGGAAAATTAAGAACAAAATCTGTCATTTTAAAATTCAATTGTCTTGTAATGGATTGAAAGTCGTAAATAAAGCAATTTGTCTTTTAATGTTTCAGTTATTTTATGAGCAAGTACAGGGTGTTTCCGAAAACCGTGCCCAGTATTCTTGGTCTAACTTTCCATGAAAAAACACTCAGAAATATGGACAATATTTCCAGTAAATATTTTTCTCAAGGGACGTATATATAAGACTTATTTTCCAATTTAGTCGTACATTCAAAATGGCCGACTTCCGGTTTCGACGGAAACACATCGAATTTGATAATTTTAAATAGAACACTCTGTATATCTTATTACTTTTTAAATCTACAGACCAAATTCTATCTGGTCACGTTGCGAAATTTTATTTTTACAAAAATAATTTTTGAATTATTTAATTTTTATAATACACTTAATATTAACTTACTACTAAGAATTATTATTTTTGTAAATAACAAAACAGATAGAGGATTCATTTTTTCCACAGCCTTCTGGCTTGAAAAATAAAATTAAAAATTTTAAAATAATTTTTGAAAAATATGCAAATTTTGCAACGTGATCAGATAGAATTTAGTCCGTATATTCCAAAAATAATAAAATATACAGAGTGTTCCATTTAAAAAATCGAATTTGATATTATTTCCGTCGAAACCGGAAGTCGACCATTTTCAATGTATATGTCACTAAATTGTAAAATAAGTCTTATATACATGTTCCAAATTTCAAAACATTTGGTTCAAAAACAAAAGAGCTACCTGGTATTATACACAAGAGTCTAGAGAGCCAACGTACGTTTTGTTTCAGGGCTTGCGCATGCGCATTGGAGTAGTTGATAGTTAACTTAACTTTATTTTAATGCATCATAACCTTAAATTTTTAGCTTTTGTAAATTTATTTTCAATTTCAATTTAAATTTCTGTTTTATTATAGAGTCAACATTGTAGATTATTAAAAATAGACTGGTAATTATAGGTTAGATTTCCAACAAACAAAAAGCATCTTGTTTTATTAATTTAAGGCATAAAAACGTCGTTAATAATGCACTGAACAAGCTTTTAGTTAATTGTACAGGAACCAAGCAGAAATTTTGATAAACATGACACAGTTTTCTAAAATGAATATTTTTGAGGTTAGTTGTGATGTCACGTGCACGTGGTGTTGGGACCGAACCGGATACCTCTCGGTGGCAATACTGCATGCCCCCAATAGACCATCGTATCAACTCAAATAGTACTTAAGAGCAAGGATAACTCATAGTTGCCATTTGACGCTTCTGCGCATGCGCAAGCCCGAGAGCAAAACGTACGTTGGCTTTAGACTCTTGTGTATCATGAAACAGGGACGTACTGAGCGAGAGGGGTTCCATTTTTTGGGCCCGTTAAATTCGTCGCTCACTCTTTTCTTATTTTGCTAACAAACTATGATTGCTTGATCAAATATACACCTGGATAGTATCTACTGCGATTTTTGTATAATTATTGTTAGAGGCAAACCGACATCGCGTGTCTTTGAAGTCAGTCACGCACTCTTCCTTTTATCTTCGTTTTATTAAAGTTTTCATTGTCTCCATATCAGGATTGATTAATCAATCTATGCCATGAAAGTTATATAAAAACAATACAACTTAATTTTTATTTATCTAACAAGTCATTCATTCCTAATAAATTTGCATAATGGTGACTTACTGATGAAGTTTATTATTAGTTACATTGTTGTTTAGGACTAACTAGCATATTGTCATTTTGGAGAAAACATTTGACAGAACAGAGCCGTATCTAGATATGAGGGCGAGCGGAGCTCGCCAAATATATTAATAGTCAATTATATTTGTTACATAAGACAAATTTTCCATATTCCGTTCCAAATCAGTTCAGATCGAGATCGACAGACTAATTGATGCAGTCACATCCGGGTACTGGCACTTGATAACTGCTTCTGAATAATATAAGTGAAACGAATCGTTACTGCGATTTCCTGTTCCAAAGAGAAAAAAGGAAGAAATAGAAATTGCATCTTAAATCCTTTGTACGACTAATCGCCCATGCTACACCGATATTTACTAGTACAACATTCAATTAAAGTTGGAAGATAGAAATAGATCAGTTGTGAGCTAACGGCGAAGTTGCGATAGGTGGGCGTTTGATGTCAATTAAGTTTCACTCCTTATTTAGGTGAATTCCAAAACATTCTGTGCATGTCTGAGAATGTGTAACAAACTCTAATGCATGCCGACACCTAATATACACATGTTATAATATATATTGCGGTAATATGTAATGCTAATTGTATCAACGTAGTTATTTGCATAATTATTGTATTTTCCTAGAAAATTTCTAGTCGGTTTTACTTAATCAGTTTCATTAACACATCCGAATGCGTTTTCATAATTCCAATGATTTAATGCAAACTGCAGCTTTCGAATGTATACGTTAATTTAGTTTTCTCGCCTACTGCCGTTACGTAACTTGGTGAGCTGGTTGGCTGGACAGACGGATACAATTTATCCTTGTTTCTGCAGAGTATGTTCAAAAACGAGAAGTTATGTTACTTTTGGCGTCCAACGTGGGGCAGGAGTTTCATTTGGTAATGCCTAGTAATTTCGTTGTTTGCAGCTTCCAAAATTATGTTATAATATATCTTTAATATTACATAACATGGCGAGCGAAGTCATTTATTGAGAGCGATAGTTGCTACCGCGGGGAAAAGCAATTGGCTAGGGCGAGCAAGTGAGACTCTCCAACAATATCGGAGCGCGTTCAATAAGCAACATATATTTCCCTTTTCTATTTCGTTTCCTGATTAATAAACGCGGGTAACTACTGCCTCAAATACTGAGCTATGCTACCAGGGAAGTTATTTCGTCCTTGCCCGAGAACAACGATTTAAATCATACACTAGGGCTAGACATAACCACCATGAACAGGCTTATGAATTGCTTCGCCGGCGGAGCCGGCTTTCGAATTTAAAAAACTGTTCCAATCCCAACCAGCTTGATATTTGGCGCTAATGACTATTGTGGTAGATTCTGAATCCATAATTCTATTATCCCAGAACTAGGCCGCAGGTCAAATAAATTTCTTATAATACCCCATAGGTCAGTGTTACTTTTTATTAAGCCACACGTACGATTTCTGTTCACGATATTACTTATTCATAAATCAATTGTATCTCCTTAATTTGTTCATATTGCCACGAACAAAAACACAATCCATCCATGTACCTTCACAGTACATCAAACCAAAAAGAATACGATTCCGCCGGGGCTTGTCTTCGTGAAATATCAAAGAAATATTAGCATTCGAACAATTCCCGTCGGTGGATAGAAAATAATATTTCATCGCCAGACAATTCGCCTACTTGCTCTTGTGTCTAGTCGCACGTGAAACTTGCTACATAATAAACCAGTCGGAACAATATATTAAATTCGTGTATGCTCCAGCCTGATACTAAATTGTATTTATTATAATTATTTACTGGTTCAGCGATAATGTAATGCTTACCACTGGTAGGTGATGGTTGTCGGTTCAAAAGTGGAGATGTGAGAAAGTAATTTGCATACTGGCCATTTCCTTTGCCGGGAGCGCTCGCCATGTTGCTAGCTTTCAAGTGGTACTCCAAGTTAAGAAGATATATAAATTGTTATACAGCGGTTGCCGAACGTGGAGAGTTTATTTGGGTGTCAAAAGTGATATATCACAAGAAGTAACGATTTGCGATTTGCAATTTTATCTTATCCACTTGACGTTTGTTTCTATTTTCATTGTTACCTAGCTTTCTTCAACTTGGACAAAAAAGCGGAGAAAAAAACTTACATTATGTTATTGTTGCGAGTATATTGTTCCAGCTACCTGCCTTAAGATGTTCTTGCTAAGAGCAATAAACACCGACAGACAATAACTATTGTGTGCAAATTAAATTAAAGGAAACCTTCAAAAAACAGTTAATCTATGCGCCGTTCGCCACTTAGCGATGAGGGAATTACAGGCCAAAAATGAGTGCTTGAGTCGTGATACTCAACGGTTGTGTTAGAAAAATAAACACACAGGAAGTGGTTAAGTATATTGATTTTGTAAAATGGAAATCTTCCATTTCTTCTAATTACTGAAATATCTGATGGTTTTCAAAACTAAGTAAATCTACAAACCATGACCTGCAATACAAAACGAACCTGTCATAAATAATGTAATTATACGTTTTGTGTTAAATTAACAGACGTTCACTTTCCTTTTAATTGTGGACATGCATTTTGTTTTTCTATTGACTTCCTCATAATTCCTCCAGTTTTTTTGGTTGATGGTGCTCTCAATTTGCACACTGAACTACTTACTTACAACGAAACTACAAAAGGCAGAAAAGCAAACTAACTATACGTTGTGTTGTTGTTTTGGTATCGTACTTACTGAGTACATATTTATTCGAGTTAAATTGTATTTGAGATTGCCTCAACTATTAATAGATAAAATATATTAAAAGCGATAATAAATCATTTTACTCAAGTACACCTCATTGTGAAACTTTCTTATGTTTTGCCGACCGCGAAACGATTATGGTGCTTTTCACGTAGATGGTTAAACGGTAAATAATTAATTGGCATTTGCAATAATAGCTTTAAAACGATCGGTTGTAGGGCAGACATGCAAAAAATCAAAATTAGTTTGTAATATCTGGATCTCAACTAAAGGCTGCAGGCAGAATTGGTCCTTGGATGTGACACTGGCACTGACGTAATTTGCACTGCATTGGCCGAAATATAAAAAAGCTGTAGAAGTTTCAAGCACAGAAGCAAAAAATCGGAAATGAGAAAATGACGTAGGAGTCTTAAAAAGTCGTGTCAAAAATTTTAAGTAAAACTAAATACCACCCACATGAAACGATTTCAATTCAGTGGGCAGTATTTGTAAAAAATTGAAAAAGATACCCAGTTGGTAGAAAAAGTAGAGGCTCATAAGTGTTGTGTTTTGTCTGTTGGAAGATAAGCAGAACATCTCCAACCTACTGTGTCTTTTCGAAAACGTAGGTGATTAAATACTGAAGGATGTATTGAAATATTAGATATAAATGGATTCACATTTTGTTCAGGATTACACTTACAGCGTAACAATGGACCATCTAGAGTGGGGACCTGCGATCAGGGATTGAAGGATCGCGCCGAATGACCTCATAACTTCCACAGTAATAACTTTCGACGAAAGGGAGAGAGGAGCAAAACAGGAGACTCCTTGGTGGAATCACCAGCTCTCCTCCAGAAGGAGTTATTCAACTAGGCGAAACATAGTGGCGGATAGAAGGAAATTCATTTTCGTTTGCTTGAGTTATGTGTAAACCTTTAGATCCAAATTGTAGAGAAAACGATGCGAGGAGATAAGCCTCCGAGATTGCTAGACTCCAGAAAACTTGCAGTGAGTTACTCTAGAAAAGATAATAATTATTGCAAAGTCATCAAATACCCAGAAGAAATATCTGGATCTGCTTCATTCCATACACGTCCTGGGTATTGTGTTTGGGTATACCGACAAGATGGGCGTCAAGGGAAGACTGGAAACTTGCTAACAGTATTATTAAAATATTAAATTTTGGGTTCCTTTGAAGATGAAAGATCATGGAAGGAGAAAGGAAATCCAAACGTTTCCTACCTGCCTGTTACATTATACAGTGGTTTCAAGAGGGCAATGCTAAAATAAAATCAAAACATCTCATGTCAATTTTGAGCTTTATTAAATATAACTAGGACAAGGTATTGAATATAACAAATAATCTAAATTCAGCAACAAAAGTAAGTTCTTCAAAACCTAATGTACCCAATAATGCCCTGAAATCAAGAGGCAAGGGTTAAAGCAACCCCAAAGCGAGCATTCTTGTTTGGTCCAGCACACAGTGTTACATATCAAAATATTGGTATTTAACAACGGTGCGCAGGCTAAAGAAAATTAAGCAGTATAACGTACTAAAATAAATATAATAAAATAAAGGTAATAAAAAGAAACATTAAAAGAATAATGGCAGTAGCAAAGGGGCACATCTGGGACACCGGAAAAATCATCAATTTTTACCAAATTTCAATTTTTGGCAATTTCCCAAGATTTTTACCAAATTTGAAATTTCTCAAGATTTTTTTCCATTTTAGTCAAAATGACGTCATAGGTCAAAGGTCAAGGTCATCAAAGGTCGCTCACGTGACCAGAGCATGTTTAAATTACGAAAGGATCACGTGATAAAACTTAACGTAAAATTTATAAATAAAACTTACACGTAACGTTAATTTATAAATTTTTCAAACTTGTAAATTTTATTATACAAAAATTTATATATTTCCCTTATAAAAGAGCTTTATAACTTTTTATGCTCTTTTACTATTTTTTTTATATACCTACCGGGTGACCACGGATAATGGTAAACCCCACCATTTCCACAATTTTTTAAATGAAATTTTACAGCAGTAATGTACGTCAAAAAAAACTCATTCACCTGTCAAAGTTACGTCTTTTAATTGTTTCTTCCACGGCTAGTGTGATAAATAGTATAAAATGTTGTGTTCAATGATTTTTTTCCCTTTTTTATTACTTGCACATTGCAGATTTAGCAAGGATGGGCACATCAATGGATTCCATACAAAATGTATTATTTTATGGCATCGGTTTAGTATTATGATATCTTTTGGGAAAATGATCAAAATGGACAAAAAGTGATTTGGTCAAATTTAAATGCACACCAAGACGCCATTTTTATATTTCTTTTGTTGATCTAAGTTTTTGGGAGTTATACCAGTACATTTGAACCAAATTAGACCAATCATGGTACTCTAGATTAATAAATGAAATTGGTTCTAAAAATATCAAGTGGGCTTAATGAATCCCCAAAATAGTTCTATCGTACTCAGAATTTTCTCAGTTTTCCAAAAATGCAATAATATACAGGGTGTTCCATTTAAAATTCCAAAATTGAGGTCACTTCCGTCGAAACCGGACGTCGAAAAAAAAAAATCGGATAGGCCAAAATAAGTATTTTTGGACGCACATTACTGCTGCAAAATTTCATTTGGATAGCTCAAAAATTGTGGAAATGGCGGGGGTTTACCATGATCCGTGGTCACCCAGTATATATATAATTTTTTCATCTTGTAAACGATGTGCTTTGGCCACCTCTTTTACTGTTGATCCATTCGTGATTTAGAAATATTGTAAAAATACTGAATATCTTAAAATATTGTAAAAATAGATAAATCTGCTATCAGATGATCACGTGATCCATTCGTGATTTAGAAATATTGTGAAAATACTGAAAATTTAAAAATACCTAAAAGTAGAGAAATCTTTTATCACGTGATCATTTCGTGAATTAGAAATATTGTAAAATACTGAATTGTTTAATGTTATTTGTGGCATTTCATAAATTATTTCTCTTCTTTTTCTTTTTTGGGATTTATTACCAATATTCAAATTTGAATATTTTTTAGATAAATCGAATTTTTTTGGATAGGAATCTCAAGGAATGTGGTAATAAATCCCAAAAAAGAAAAAGAAGGGAAATACTGAATGTCTTAAAACATTGTAAAAATAGAGGAATCTGTTATCAACTGATCACGTGTTCAAAATATTCTGCTCACGTGATCGACCTTGACCTTCGACCTATGACGTCATTTTGAAAATCCTGAGAAATTACCAAAAATTGAAAATATGTTAAAAATTGCAGTGGCGGATGGTGAATTTTTCGATGTTCGATATTTCAGTTTAGAGACATGGGACATTATACCAAATTATAAAAGTTTCATTAGGGATCAAAATGAGAATGTTGTGAAAAAAAATTTTAAAAACAATTTGCGAAAAAAAATTCCGAAACCTCCCTAGAAAGTCCTGAAATTAAATACATTTGAATTTTTTGAAAAATATTTTAATAATCTTTGAAACAATCCAAGACACGGTTTTTTGTTTTTGAAAAAATATTAATTTTTGGAAAAGTTACCAGCATTTGAAATTTTTTATGGCTTGAATCTTAGTTTAAAAAAATTTCAAATGCTGGTAGGTAACTCTTCAAAATATTATTATTCTAACAGAAAAACCTTGTCTTAAATTGTATTGAAGACTATATTCTGATATTTTTAAAAAAAATCTAATATATTAAATGTCACGACTTTCCAGGGTTCGGATTTTCGGAAATATTTTTCGCAAATTGTTTTTAAATTTTTTCTTTCGCCAATATTCTAATTTTGATTCCAAATGAAACCTCTTATAATATGGTATAGTCTCTAGATTAAAATATCGAACGTCGAAAATTCACAAATTGACAAAAATTAAAATTTCTTGAGAAATTGCTAAAAATTAAAATTTGGTAAAAATCTTGAGAAATTCCCAAAAATTGAAATTTGGTAAAAATTGCCGATATGTCCGGTGTCCCAGATGTGCCCCTTACTACTAGTGACTCATCATCATTACAATACATACAGAGTGCACTATAATGAATGTAAAAGTGAACTTAAGAATAATAAATAAGAATGAGTAAAACTTCACTGGTAAATGCAAGCGAGTTTGAACTGACTATACTTATACTCTTCTAACGTCTTTTTCTAGAGTGAATACTAATACTATTTACTCAAGGAAGGAATATGCCTTATGTATTAAATATTGCATACAATTATTAACTGAAATTATTTATCCCGTTTTTCTTCAAATTCTTCAAAACGAATTAAATAAATCTTTGCATCTTGAAAGACTCGAAAAACGTTAGGAAATCACACCAATATTTTTTTCATTACAATTCGACGAAGTATTCAAAACTGTCAATTTTCCAAAAAGGTCATTGTCATAAGGTAGAGATGATTTCATACCAAATTGTGATACGCTTCTATAAGGAAAAGCGACTCCCCAAATGTTAGGAGAAATGAACCATCTTATTTAGAAGAAAAAACTTGAACTCTGTTTATGTTACCAACTACCCACTAGATACACCTAAGTCGATTAAAAACCTGTATTTCAAAGCAAGCAGTAATTTCCTCCAAAACATCAAACTAAAAATTTGGGAAATTCTATTTATAAACCCACCTGTAATGCAATGAAGGTAAACGAACGTCTGATAAATTAGGTGTTACTCCATGACATTTACATTTTAATGAGTGGTATTTTAAAAATATCAATACGAATTAAGAGCCATATTAACTAACGAGCTTTATGACTAATTCGTTTGCGAACTGAAACAATATTTCCATAATCAGTTTGATCATCTCTGTGTAAGTTGCCTGTTTCTAATTACTACACATTTTTTGTGGCAATAGTAATTATTTAATGTACGAGGAAGTAAACAAATTGGGTTTCAAGGATGTTGTTTTTCTATTCTTGGTGTGGTTAAGGCCAACGCAAGACAACGAATTAATTGGTTTGAGGTTGTTTTCGCGAAATTAATGTGTAATTTGATCAGCTACGCTTTGCTGCTGGACAAAGGCGAGTGCCTGCGGCGAGAAAAACATTATTATTATTATTATTACTGGCTTTGTTTCTTTATGGCAAGCTGATTTTAATTTCCATCTAAAATAATACAATATACCGCATATTATCACAAATATCACTCTTAGTCTAAACGGTTCATTGTTCAAAGTAAGGTATGATTTACAGCTTTAGCGACAACTATTATTGCTGTAATGAAACTGCGCGCTGTGTTGAAAGGTGAAATAAGAAACTTATTGCTCGTGAAATAAGGTCCATAAAATTATTAATTGTTAATTGGTTTTGAGGCAACCATAACCGAATTTAACCCACATTATTCAATTCAATTAAGCAGCTATAAATTTAATGGTTAATCAAAGAAGGAACATAAAAGACTGCCATATTTGCTTAAATGGAATTTTGTATTATACAGTGTATCTATTCAGGTACATAAATTTTCTGCGTTGATGTAAATTGTCAATTACAAAGCATCAAGATTCTTATGCAGATGTATTGAATTGCGCTATACCAAGAGTGTATAATTTTTTTTTCCTTAAAGATTGAAGATGTTACCGTTATTGCATATCATTCAACTTGGAAGATCTATAAATAAAGCGAATTTCCACAGTTCTTAAGAGGCGTCCTTCATATGGTTCTTCAACTGCTTCAATAACTTCATCTACTCATTCCAAGATTGCATCACTGTTGATTTCGGTCAGTTTTGTCTTTTAGGCATACCAGTTTCTCGTAATCCTACAGTTTCACCTCATTCAGACCAATGCAATTATTAAAAATCGTCATGTTAATTGTTAGACATACTGAGGACAAGCTAAGAAATGTCCTTTTTCATTTTTAAGAAAGTATCAAAATATTGTAATCATTTTATCACTTATAATAAGGATAATTAAGACTTGTCTTACTGGTATACTATTTCGTCACTTTACAGCTGTAAATTGTGCAGCAGAACCACAGACAGTTGTGGCAGAACTAAGGTAATCAATGATTTTTTCCCATTCTCAACATCATTCTTTGTGCTGAGTCAGCAATCAATTATTTATCTAAAAAGAGGACAAGATAATTTATTGTATAAAAGTGTAAAGAGCGACATAATAAGGCTGTTTTGGTTTAAAATAACGCAATATCCCCTTTATGCTGCCATCAACTGCAATAGCTATTATTGCATGGTTTCATGCCTCAACTAACAGTTGTTTCTTTGTTGCAGATTTCCATTCTCCAAACAAGCGAGCAATAAGAAAATGAACCCAGGACACTTGCACTAACGAATTTATGGAGCTTAAGGAATCTGTGATAATGGACATAACAGAAGCATTCCGCAGTGAAGACATAACAAAAACAGACTTTTTCGATTTCGTTGTTACGCCGGACTCAAACGATACCCATTCCATCCAGCAATTTACGAAACAGATGAGAACGGTGAACGCGTTCCTGGGGAACGGGGCAGAAGATAGCAAGGAGACCAACAATAACATGTTAATATCTGACATGCCAACTACTACCTCAGAAGGTGTTGGAAATTTCGACGCTAACTTCTGGAGCGACAAAGAAACCGTTAGGATAGAAACTGCCATTTTAGAAGACTTAAACAAATATTGTTGGAACACCGAAGAGGCTAACGGCGTCGTCCAACTTAGCCCAGGTAAAAACAACAATAACAACACCGATGGACAAATCTACACACTAACAGTATTAAACGGTATCGATCAAAGTGCTACCTGGTACCGACCGCCTAAAGAAGAAGAATCCATATCAAGTCCGAGCTCCATGGAACACCTTCAGGCTGGTTTAGATATCGACTCAATCTTAAGTATAATGCCTAGCCAACTAAATAGCTATAATAACAATTACAACGAAAGTACAATGAGCCCCAACACGGACGGCCTTATCAAATCCGAAACCTACACCTACGAAGACAGCGGATTCGCCGACAATAAAGACGAGCTAACAAACGCGCTCATAATAGACACTCCAATGCTGGAAGCGCACGACAATTTTAACAACAACAACAACGACTGGAAGCTCACGAATAACAACAACACGACTAGCGGATCGCCGGATTCGCTGTTGCGCAGCGCATTACAAGGCAAGCCTTTCGTGCGATACAACGGAAACGTCAAAACTAGCAAAGTAGAAAACAACGCGGAGCTGAGAAGGGTGCTCTCGACGCCACCCAACAAAACCGACGCGATCTTCATGAAGGAGGAGCAGCAGGACAATATTCCGACAATCGTAGCAGGCATAGACGCGAACGGTAAAGTAGTTTTCGAGGAGCACGTCAGCTCCCGAAGGGAATCCGAGAACCCCTCGAGCACTCACAACGTGGACGACATCTTACTGAGTCAGCTGGATCAGCATTTTCCGGAGGACTTTGAGAAGTTGAAGCGGATCGCGAACGAGGTGGCCGAATCGGTGAACCAGTACTGCCAGATAGACACCTCCGCGGAAAATACCGTGAATAGTATTAGCCCCATCAGCTCCGACCAAATAGGCATATTGTACAACCTTAGTTCACCGATACAAATAGCAACGCCGGTGGTGACGAGTACGAAGTCCACGAAAAAGTACAAACGACAAAACAGTGGCAACAAATCTCAAGCGACGACGGTGCAAAATGCCACTTCCACGAGTAATGGCGTGAGGAAAGAGAGATCGCTGCACTACTGCAGCATCTGCTCGAAAGGATTTAAGGATAAATACTCAGTGAACGTTCATATTCGTACTCATACAGGTGAAAAACCGTTCGCCTGCAGTTTGTGCGGGAAGAGTTTTAGGCAGAAGGCGCATTTGGCCAAGCATTACCAGACGCATATAGCCCAGAAGAACGCCGCTGCGGCTGGTAATGTTACGGCAGCAAAAACTAAATCTAGGTAGCTTTTTGGAGTTTATATACTGAGCGGAATGTTAATATTTGTTTTTGGCCTTTCATCGTTACGATTTTGTATTTGGATATGACGCACAGGTTGCGTTCATTCCCAAACAGTTTTTAGGGACTGAGCTATTCTATTGCTTTGATAGAAGACACTAACTCAGACAAAATAACATTAGTAGTTATCGATAGATTGACCCAAACTGTTGGCCACCCAATCAGTGGTTGATCACTTAGTTCACACTTAAATTTAAGAAAACGTATTTAGCTGCCTTCAAATTATTTGTATAGTCAAAAGTGTATTCGAGGACAAAAAGTTTTGGTCCTTTGAAGGCTACTTTATCCACAAAATTTTGAAATAATTGACTCGAATTTTTATCACAATTTCATTTTTCAAACTATGGGATCAATAAGAATGGAAGGCAACATGAAGCAAATTATTTAGTATGATTTAAAAAAAATATGTATTTTCAATGTTTCTTTTTTGTGGTTTAATTTGTAAAGGTCTAATATGAATAGAAAGCAAAATATTTAAAAAAATATTTTTATATTTATATACACTTGTAGTTACCATTGACGTCTCTGACGATATTCGGCTTTTTAAATTCAAATTATATACAATTAGAAACATTGAAACATTTTTTCATTATTATCATTCATTATTAGAAAAATTTAATTAAGATAAATTAGAACCTCGTTTTACTTTTTTTAGTCAACCAATATACTCGTGCATTGTATTTGCAAAAGATACTGGTTTATTGGAGATTTTTTTTCTTTTTATTCTATAAATTGTTTAATATTGGATACCTATTCAAAGTTACAGTTCATATAAATATTTTTTTCTTGACAAATCAAATAATCTATTTTCACTTTTAATCTAATTTCTCTATTTTAGTGAAATAATTATTTTCCTATGTTCAATCAAAGTAGTAAAAAGTATATTAATTAATACGTTATTTAGTTGAAAAGATCTCAATTTTGTTTTATTCAACATCTTCTTCTTCTTCCTCCTCTACGTCTTCTTCTTCTTCTTTGTTATTTTCTTCTTCTCATTACTGGTGGTGCCAGCATAACCGAATAAAATAGAAATACTTTGCAAATAACTAGCAGCTATTTTAAGTTGCTAGCACCAGAACCAGACGCGAGTTATATTAATTGATTGACTAGAAAAATTATTATTTTTTTTATCTAAACAAGAGAAAAAAGGTAATTTTTTTATGTCTACAAAAGACATGGAAACATTTTTTTTTTCAAATAGTTATTCAAATTTAAATATAGAGGACCTATTTAATATCCACACATACAGGGTGTCCCAGCTACTTATCGTGCTCACCATGGGTATCTTGGAAATCAATTGTAAAGCTTATCAAGGCTTACTATTATGTACAAAAATATTTTAGTAAAATCAACTCGTTTTTGTTTCATATGCCAAAAAGTTATTTTTTTCATTTTCATTTTTCTTTATTTATGAAAATATTTTAATGCGGTTTGTTCATTCTTAGAACTTTTCTTGATGCAGATTTTGAAAAAAATATAAAATTTTTGCTAACTCTTTCAGATTTTGATATATTAACATCAACTTTCATTTTTCAAAATACAAGTCATAGCTGCATGTGGCTTAGTAAAAACCCTATAAAAAACTAAGAATTTAATTTTCAAGTAGGCCATGTAAAAAATTGTTTCAAATAGATATCTGCCAATGTTTTGTTTTTGTAAGTTTTTAGTCAATAAATCAAAATATATTTTGAGTGTTTCTTGTTTTATTTCGTAAAAATTAAGGACGAAAATAAAAAAACAAATAAAATAAATTAAATTACTTCTAAAAATAGGGTAGGTATTGGGTTTTTAACTAAGCCATATGCAGCTACGGCTTGTATTTGAAAAATTAGAGTTGGTGTTAATATCTCAAAATCTAAAAGAGTTAACAAAAATATTATAATTTTTTTCAAAATCTGCTTCAAAAAATGCTCTAAGTATGAAAAATTTTTTAAATAAAAAAGTTATAATGGAAAATAAAAATGACAAATATCAGTTTTTTACCTGTTTTTTACTTAAATATTTTGGCAATTTAAGTAAGCCTTGACAATCTCTACATTTAGTGTCATTTAACCTACCTTGTATCTCTTGTATCGTTTCCAAAGATACCCATGGTGAGCATGATAAGTGGGACACCCTGTATATGTTTGAAAGGAACCATACAAATTGATTCAAAAATAGCCTGAGGAAAATTTATACATTTTAAATGTCACAAATAACAACAAGAGATTTTTAGAGCCTATTTAATTATGTCTGATTTCCTAATTTAATCATCATAAAGATTAAGTGTTGCAAAAGTAAAACGTCGTTCCCTGGAGAATCGGTTTAGAAACTTCGCAAACATCCAAATACAATTCGGTGACGATGTAAGGATAATTATTTATTTATTTATTTTCGTCTGTTAACATTCCGTGTGATTAAAAACGAAATTATACAAATATTTTTTAAAACTAAACAACGAAATTCAATACTCAATTTTTACGTAATTATGATGTAATGTAGCAAATTTATTTGTCACAATTTTGTTCCTAAGCATAATTTTTGTTTTGTTATTTTTTTGTATATTTATGTGCTGTGATTTTTGAATGTGAAATTATATTCAAAAAAACGATGTAAGTAAGTAAAATCTGCCTAAAATTTTTCTTGCCATTTCTGTATTATTTACTTGTAAAATTTAGATACTTATTTATTTATCATATAAATCATATTTTTCCTTAGGATACTTGTTACTGTTATGTACAGGGTGGATTTAGTTAATTTCCACTTAATATTAAGCATACTTCCTAATGTTAAAAGTATTATTCTACCCTGTTTGTACTTACAACAGTACAGTCACAATAGAACCTCAAATGGGATTTATGGTTTGATCGACTAATTTCCATTAAGATCGAATACACCCGCCACACCAATCATTCGAAAAGTCTCTGTGTATTTTGCAAAGCTGTGGAAAGCTTTATAAATTCAGACTTTGTATATTCACTCTGTAGAATGTTATGTGTGAAGTAAAGGAACATATTTGTTTCTATAGGTAATAATAAAAAAATATCAAATTTGAAATTTTTACTTTTACTTTAATATAAATTAAACAAAAGGGGGATGTACTGTCAATTTGTGTCACCTTGTATATAACAATAAAATAAATAATCTGAAAATATACTTCTAGGATTTTTCAGTTTGACTTGAATAAATGTGTGTCCTTTCTATCTCTAACATAATCTTTTTATTGCAAAAGTGCAAAATGTATCCTAAATCTATCCTACATGAATTAAAATAAATATTTATATAAAGGAATTGTATTATAACAAACACGACAAGTTCAGTGTCATCTGGTAATAATAGTTTTAAGTCAAAATTATATTTCACGAAAAGGTAATTAGTAATTTGCAACGAAAATGCAGGATATTGCAAATTAAATATTTATCAAATTAAATTTTAATCTAAAGCTAGCGTAACCACCTGACAACAAAGCTGTAAATTTGCAAAATAATAGAAACAGCTAATTACAGAAAACTAGAGACTTTTGGGTGTTTTTTACATTAACAAAGACAAATTTTGTATGCGTGTGAGTCGAGTACTTTGACATATGGGGAATCGTCTACTGTGACTGTGCTACAAGGTGTGTTTAAAAATCCCTATAAATTGGGAACGACAGACACGAAAAATGACAATAATTTATTTATTAAAAATTATTCAGAGAAACCCAGTTTCTTGCATATGTACAGTAGGTTAAATTTTAGTTTTTAGATACACCTTGTATTTTCTCTTAGAAGCTTTTAGTTATTTTGTTAGCCGCTTAATAATATAGTAAAACTACAGTTTACCATACATCAAGGCATTAACTTGACCTTTCTTACCTTACAATACTCACTTTGTAAAAAGTATTAATTAAAAATGTTATTATTTGTATATTGAAATATATAGTTTAATTGTTAATTGAGGATTACAATGTGAGTACAAAAGCATTGTGACTTTTAAAAAGTCACCTTGCAATGCTTGTTGATCATTTGTAATTTTACCATCTTCGTGTTGTTGTTTATTTTATAAATATTTATGTACGTTTTGCAATTTTATAAAAATTGTTAGTAAGCACTTATTATTATAATGCAGTACAGTGTACTTGACAAGGATGTTTCAAACATGGAAAATATTTAGCAAACTCATAAGTCATAAATAATATGCTTCAATTGTGATACCTTAAATCGACTTAGCACAAAAATCATAAAAAGTCATCTGTTTTACAGGTTACAGTTTGCCCCTGTAAATATTTTCTCTGCTACAAATAAATGTGTTGACTGTACTAAAATTTTGTTTACTAATTTTGTAATATAATCAGTATTCGAATTTGTTGATTTTTGTAAATGTTCTTACTTTTCTTATTTATGACAGATTGCCATGGTATAGGGATTTTTTATATTCTTTTTGGATCTCATTCAATTGTTTAGTATGTTTGCTTGCTATGTTGGTCAATAACTGCCAATGTGTATTTTTTTTTTGTTTACTGTGTTCTCTGAAAGACAATAATACTCTATAGTCCATAATATACCTACGTACTAAAACAGACATTATATTATACATTCTCATATGAACTTTTTTGTTTATATGCCGCCATAGACATGTTTTTTACACAGTTTACGTTATGTATAGTTATACCAGATTTTATCTTCTCTTTATTATTGTATTATTGATTTTATTAAAGTATTTTATACCTAGATTCATATATTTACATTTTATAACTTTTTATTATATAATATTTGTATTTGTGAACAAATAAATATATTTAAAATACTATTTGTACTTTTCTGGTCCGGATTCTCCCACAACTGTAAACACATATTTTGTGCTTATAATACTTATAGGTCATATGTATGGAATATATTTCAAATATATTTTATGAATAATTTCGTACAATATCTTTGGATTATTATTTTAACAATACTTCATAAAGAATATGATAAAAACATTTTTATGATACATATGTATATGGAATATGTTTTAAATATGTTTTACTAATAATTTGTAACTGATTATTTTTTATTTTCGTTTATACGAGACGTAAATACTACAACATAAAAAACAAGTGAATGCAGCACATCTAAGAATATTCTATTATGAATATTCCAAAAAAGAGCACGAAAGTATATTCTATGGTTAACTTTAAAACAATCCAAAATATTCTAACAATAATTTGAAAAATTATTTTTAAAATAAGTACAAAGATATATTCTCTGGTTAAATCAATTCAAAATGTTCTGACAATAATTTGAAAATTATTCCTAAAATAAATACCTACAAATAGATATATTCTATATCCTAAAAATAATTTGAAAATTCGCAATATTTGTAAATTCTCTTGTCAGCAAAAATAGGCGGCCATGTTTAATGAACATTTGCAAATATTTTAGAAACGTTAAATTTATATTTTAAAAAATAAAACACAATATAAAAATTACGTATTTATTCTTAAAATTACATGTGCATATTTTTCATTTTTTTTTTTTTTTGAAAAACATCTATTTTCTAGAAATAATTCTGAAATTCTAAAAAGAATCTTCCTATTTATAGGTTATGCTCAGGAGATTACCAAAAGTGTCGAAATGTAATGCGGGTCTACAAAACACTAAATTTACTTTGGATCCCATAACGTAATTTTGACGAACTACCGACGTCATAAATTACGGCCAAAAGTCACAGCCCAGGGACGTCACAATAAAACGTATAATATTTCACGTAATTGTAACGTATTTTTAACCATTTTTTGACGTACTTTCTACTTTCTTGACAGCCAACATTTGCACATTAGAGGTCCTATTGAGCTCAAAAAATCATTTCTTTAACAAAACATATTTTTTATATTAAAGATTAAGAAGAAATGTTGAGTTTAATAGAAAAACAACAAATTTAAAGCTGTACAGCCTTTGGTTTTTAAATTTTCTTAAAGAATATTTCAAAATGGTAATTTTTTTGTAAAAAAATTAAAAACTGGACAAGTACGATGTTATAACGTTGACTGAGTATTCAGTATCAACGGCTATAATTAAAGATATTTCTTTTCAATTGCCAAATCTTAATAGAAAACTCAGGATTTGGTACTAAAAGTGAAAATTTTCTTTTGTTAAGGTAGTTTTAAATCAGAAATATACGTCATAAATACGTCTCTCGGAGGACGTCACAAAGACGTCTTAAAAAATACGTCGTACAGACGTAAACAATTAGTCATATGACGACGTCGCTGACCAAAAATGACGTCACCATGTTGCTTGGGAAGATTCTGGGACTATTTGGTCATTTGCACATTATTTCATTAATCATAAACTACTTCGAATGGTGTCTACTACATATAACACAAAGAAGAAAGTCAAAATACGATAAGTGGATATCGTCAACATTTAACGCAATTTGTAATGAAGCCAGAAAACTGTCTAAAATATGCATCACTATCAGGGAGTGATACAATTTTCTTCTTGATTCGTAAATTTATCTTATAAAAATATGTTATGTTAATAATGCTCCAAAGTTATCCCACCAAATTTATTAAATATTATTTTATACGTATACACGCAGCAGTATCGAGAAACGGATGAAACTATAGTATCGCCCTCTGATGACCACTCATATTTTATAATGCGTTTGCACGTCTTGGAGTTCATATGTCATTGCTTGCAGACAGGGAAATGTTTTGTTTCTTTATGGTGGTTTATCAATTTTAACATAGATGGTGGTAAATACTAAACAGTAAACACCGACAGTGCCGACCCGTCATGGCCGTCATATTTTTGTCAGTCAGAGTGAATTGAGTGAAATGAAGTTAGGTTATGTTATCGCAATAATGAATAACTAATATTTTGTAATACTGTTGGGCTATTTTTTTCAATTCTACTGATTTAAGTATGGCGGCAGTACTAAAAAAGAGGGCCCTTGCCGAATATAGTCAAACTATACAGGTAAAAAACGAAAACACTTTTAGGTTATGAGGTATTAACATGTTAAATCTTAGGAACCTTCTTCCCAATTACCCTTGAAAAAGCTACGTTTGGTTAAAAAGGCAGCACCGAGTACAGGCAGTACTTCGTTATCCTTTATAAATCTTTTGGAGGAATGTAAAAGTAGCACCGAAGCGTTGAGAATTTTGCTAAGCGTTTCAGATAGCTTTGAAATAGAGCAATCCGATTTGATAGAATGTGTTAAAAAATTGAGCGAGCATTTTAGAAATGAATCTGAATCAGCAGTGAGAGTAAAAATTTTGTCCTTATTATCAGATATAGGACATGAAACTAACGCTGATGTAGTTACGATTATCGATGAAACCATAATTTTACTTAAAAATGACAAATCACACAAAGTTATGGCACAAGGAATGAATACTATTCTTAAACTCGGCAAATTAGTACCAGACACTGCCACTGCGCTCCATCAAAGATTAGTAGACGTCGCTAAAACATATTTGAAAGACATTAGTCACTCGGTAAAGTGTAAATGTTTGGAAATAATTGGTGTCCACACCCCAATATGCACTGGAGAAGAAGCAGAACAATTGTTACTTTTAATTAGTTCCTATTTTAACAATGATGATGCCAGAGTTAGGGGTCAGGCGTTTTCTACGATTATTACATTGAATGAAAGGAGTTTCAAAATCAACCCCAAGATTTATGTTGATGTGTGTGAAGCCTTAAAAGATGACTATGAAATTGTTCGACATGTCGTACTCCGACTGATTTGGCTTTTGGGCAACACATATCCAGAAAAGTAACGTACTCTATATTTATTTGTAATTCAATGCAATTTATTTTAAATTCTATTTCAGCGAGATAGTGGTACCTGGAAGCGAACATGAGATTCGATTAATAGATGACGCATTTGGTAAAATATGTAATGGAGTGACAGACCTTTCGATGCATGTGAGAACTCTCGCGGCTAAACTGCTAGGTACAATGAAGTTAGTGAGTCCGAAATTTCTCAATCAAACTTTAGATAAAAAGTTGATGTCGAATATGAGGAGAAAGGTAAAATTATTTTTTTTATCCTATATCGTTCGTATGCAAATTTGTTGTATACGTAATTAAATGTACTTACTTTTAGAGAACTGCGCATGAATTGGCTTGGGAGAATGTTACCAGTGGAGAGTGGGCTAGTGGTAAAAAATGGGCAGACGATGCACCCCGAGAGGTGTTAGATGCAGAAAGTATTAGTCTTATGAGTAGTGGAGCTTGTGGTGCATTTGTACACGGATTAGAAGATGAATTTTTAGGTGAAATAATTACACAAAATTTGTATACAATAAAATGCTGCTAATGCTTTATTTTTATCTTAGTCTTCATCGTAGCGTTGAACAAACTTATTGGTTATAATAACGTTCTCATTTGTTTTAGAGGTTAGGTCTGCTGCGGTAGAATCCTTATGTCAGTTGTCCATATGTAATCCACAATTTGCAAACATGGCCTTGGACTTTTTGGTAGATATGTTTAACGATGAAATTGAAGATGTAAGACTGAAAGCGATTGATAGTTTGAGAAAGATCTCGGAACATATTATTTTGCGCGATGACCAATTAGAAACTATATTAGGTAAGTAACAACCCTCGACATTAAGAAATGCACTTTACTATTTTTTTTTTGCTATAGGAGCTATAGAAGATTTCTCGCAGGAAGTGAGAGAAGGCCTTCATCAGATGTTGGCCTCTTGCAGAATGTCCACTACTGCGGGATTAAAAATGTGTGTGGAGAAATTATTGGATAATCTGAAAAAATACCCTCAAGATAAACGATCTACGTACAGATGTATTCAAAGGATTGGATCGCAACATCCGGAGCTAGTTTTACCGCTGGTGCCCCAATTTTTAAATATACACCCATTCTTTGACACGGCAGAGCCTGATGTAGAAAATGCACAATGTATCCTTTTTTAATTTTAATTAATCATTCATATCTGCATCATTAAAACATCCAAATTATAATGCTGGTAGTTTATAGCTAACACCAAAATAATGACAAACATGTTGGAACAATCGGATGATATTTTATACTTTAATTTTAAATTTTAATTACATCCAGCTAAACAACATTTTCCTCAACATTGTAATAGATATTTGTTTATTAATCCTAATACTGAATGCTGCACAACATTCTTTAACTATATTACCGCTATTGGAGCCCCACACTTTAAGACATTACCTTTATTTGCGGGATACAATGACCCAGTACGTGCCCATTTTAAGTCTTCCAGATTCCAACTGCAACATAGTGTCTCGTCCAATGTCAGTTCCTGAGAGTTTGGAGTTTTTAAACAATGTTATACATAATCTTGACATGGCTGAGAACACAATAAGGTAAGTTGCTGTTGCACTTGTAAGCTAATTGCTAATGAGCAGCTTGTTTATTTCAGGGTGCACACAACGTTACTTCAAACAGCTAAAGAGCATCTTAACCGTTTAAGTGAAATGGACTTCACAGTGGCAGGAACAGCTCAGTTTACGTCACTGTACATAGGGGCCCAACTTCAGATATCCCAAATTTTGGAAAAAGGATTCTGGGCAAATCCGGGCACCTTAGCGACACAACAGGCGAATAATTTGAAAACTAGTATTCAGAATCTTCTGCATCACTGTTTGAAGTTGCAGTTTTTCTTCGTAGGATTGAGCCCCATAGAACAGTGTGCCGTCAAGCAGTTTCGGCTAAGGGCATTGGCTCTAAATTTAGTGTACATTGTCAAAGGTAAATCGTGTCTTAATTATATTATCTAGAGTTTGTATAATTACCGCTAATATATTTTCGATTACGTTATCAGTTATATTACTGGTTGTTTGCCGGTAAGTTACCTAATGAAGAATAAAAACGTTTCCCATATGATGCATACTAACATAAAAGTTCATGAGTATAAATACCAAGTTTTAATTTTGTTATTGTACTATTATACAATACAATCAACTTTTCAGGTAGTAATGCGTCGGCTCTTGCGCCGTGCCATCATTTTTTAACGGTGGTAGAGGACATGCAAAAAGAATTGAGTCAGTCAGGTCTGGAACCTGATAATTTCACAGCCTTAGTTTTCAGAGAACTGTCATTATTGGAAGAACCTAAGCCAGGTGCTGTGTCACGGATATTAATTCCAATCTTGTTGGAGGCTAAATTGGGAAAGATTCCAAGACCAAATATTAACGTAAGTATCATATTAACCATTTGACAAGATTTTTGTAAGTATTCTGTCAACACAGTACTACGCTAGAATCAATGAGATGGCGAGTGATATCCCATTGTAATCACATCATATTAACGTGTCTTAATTTAGTATTATTGTAGATTCGTATGAGTTCGGCTGTGATTCTAGAACCAAGTGGTCAGACTGACACCTCATTGAAATTTACTGCGGGATTAATAATGTCGGTGCCTTTTGAAGCCGAGCTGCGATACTTGATAGATCCAAGTCGAATTAGGATGAAAATTAAGTATCCAGATCAGAGGACGCAAGTCATTTTGCCCCGACCAGCACATTTGAAGCCTTTATACTTTGATGCCACTGATAAAGGTGATTGTGAATCATGTTATGTTTGTTATTTTTTTTTTAATGAATGAATGCCGATAGAAATTAAACATTTTATATATAATCCATAATGTGCAATGCTAAATAGCGGCTAATAGATTTTAAACAAGTCTTATGAGGAATGGAATCAATTACTGTATTTAGTGCACTATATTATTTTCTAAATTGATTATAAACTTTTTTAGTGTACTGAAAAATAATATTAAATATCTAAAAACAATTTTGGTAATAATTTGTAATTTTCAGACACTACATAATTTCTTGAATTATTTTCAAGATCTCTTAGCGCAGGGCCTGCGAAAATGGGGAGTCGGGTGTGATACTCCGTTCGTATGTGCCTTGCACTTAGTCCTAATGATCTCATTTTTATTTTATGTTTTAGATTCTCAAATTGGTCACAATATCCGGCTGTTAACGTCAGTATTAATCTCCCATCAAGTTTGGTCTGAAGCATGTAACGTGGAGATAAACATAGCTTTAGCCATTCCCGAGGCAGATATTGGAAAGAGAAAAACCTTAGCCGATTCAACACCTACTTTATTAGATTTATGTAAACCTGTAAAAGTTAGCGTTGCCCCAAAACCAATCAAGAAAACTTTGTAAATATCACATCATGTGTAATTTTAAAATAAAATATATTTTGTTAGTTTTTATTTTTACTTGCACTAACAATTTTTCTTAATCATATTAATTGTATAATGGGACGCATCAAACTATCACCCCTCTGCACACATAGAAAGTGTATATTTCTACTGCTTTCATCCAATAGCCTGCCGCTCCTGCACATTCTGATACCAGCAATTCTAAATATCACTAATTACTATCGTTTTTATTCTATAGCTCATAAATATGTATACGATTACGACTTTATTATATACATATATACAAAGTTCTTTCGTGTCTTATAAACTATACAAGGATAATATTCTGCAAAAATCAACTTGAGAACTTCGTCCACAAAGAACATCTAATAAATTTATTTATGACTAAACAAACAATTTTAGGTTTTATAAATTTTTATATAAATAACTACAAACTATCTATCGTTTAACTAATCATCTTTATTCTCTAACTTGGACAAAAGCGCCGTTTCTTGCTTCCGTCTTATTGCTTGTATAGCTTGCTCAAAACTTTCCCTTTTAGATTTCGATTCTGGTGGATAGAGTTCTCTTTTGGTTTTAACAACCCACTCCTCAAAATACTGAGGCTGATTAATATAATAGAATATCCCTACAGGGAAAGTAATGTACATTGCCATTTTTGCAACTTCTAACTGCCAAGTTCCCATAATGAACCTGAAAATTGTCATTAATAAATTTCAAACGTGTTTGATAAAAATAAACCTTTTCTGTTATAATTATATATTATACGTACCTAATCACCTAATTGATGCTTCTTTCCTTTCTAGGCAAGTAAAATTTTAATATTTACGTATCGCATAACATAACCTTAGAAATTAGAATTTCTATAGGGATTTTCGATTAAAAGCAAACAGGATGCCATACCATACCATCGATCAGTTCAGATCAGTTTTACAACCAGTGGTTCAACTTGGGCACGAACCAGAGACATGGAGTCCCATGTCTCTGGCACGAACGTGCAAAGCCCAATAGGAATAGGGTTGTTCATTTGTACTGATTTTATCAGCTTAGGGCTAATAAAAAATAGAGATACGTCAAAGAGAGATAACTTTGCTGTCACAAAAGAACAAATCCAACAACTTCAGAAAATGATCTGCCTGAAATATTGGCAGAGATGGTAACTACTAGATTCTAATTGGTTGACCCAAAAAATCGAAATAACAATAATAGGAAGAGGGATTAGAGGGAAAAATTGAAGCAATTCGAGCCCATAATTGGGGTTTACGAAAATTTACTTCGTTTACTTAGATCACTATCTCTGTCTTTATTATTCTTATGGTTTTAGAAAAAGAGGTTGATATACTGCGTAAACCCCGAATAAATCAGTATAAAGTTCAGATTCTGATTGGTCGAGTTCAAAATTTAATCCAATAAAAACCAATGAGTCAACCACTGACCGCTTATTTCGAATTTCGATCGATCAGTTTAATAGGGCGAGTTCACCGGTTGATCCATCATATGTTTTATCTTTATTCTAACCTCAGAGATAGAACGAGAAACAACATTTATCTGATATGGATCAATACATTTATGTTCTGTGGGATCAACCGGTGAATATAAAGCAACTCGACCATTGTTAATGAAGGTCACACGACCTCACACCTCGTGTCAGTTTTAAACTATCTATTTTAAACGGTGTTCTGTGCATTAACTTCGAAACGACGAGTTAAGTTCTGTGGTTAAGGCGTTCAGTTATTTGAATCCCTAATTTGTAATCTGCATAGTGTTGTATTAATAATTGTACATTTAATGCTTAGTTCTCGATTATCAGTATATTATTGCAAAGTACATAATTCATATTATATTTTACTATCTGCACAACAGTCTCAACACGAACTTGTTAGTCCGGTTCGGTTGGAGTGTTAGAGGTTAGAGGTAACCCGTGGCCATTACCATTACCCATGTGCCATGTGTATGAAGTGAAAGCGTCTATAATCCAGCAGACATTTGTTTTTATCAGTGTGCACAGCGTGTAGATTTAGATTTTGTATTTGTTTTGTTTTTATCGAAATCGAATTGAATTAAACACGGTCGAAAGCAAGTACCTATATTTTTTTTTTATAAAAAGGGCTTGTATTTAATAACAAAATGGTTCACAGAATTTGGTAAGTTAAATTGCATTTAATTAAGATATTTGTACACTACAAAGCATTCTTTGGTATTTTTTAGTATGGTTTCTGATTTCTTTTTCCCAAACATGGGTGGTGTAGAGGAACATATTTATAATATATCGCAATGTTTATTGCAAAAAGGACATAAAGTAGTAGTTATGACACATAGTTATGAAGATCGAGTCGGTGTACGATATATGACCAATGGACTGAAAGTGTATTATTTACCTATAAAAGTATTTTACAATCAGTGTGTTTTGCCTACAGTGATTTCTAATATACCGTTGATACGGTACGTTTTAATTAGAGAACGAATTGAAATTATCCATGGACATTCTGCCTTTTCCGCTCTGGCTCATGAAGCCATGTTAACTGGTAATATGATGGGATTGAAGGTGAATAAGAAATCAAAGATTTTAGGTATTAAAGTGTTAACCTGCTTTTTGTGTTCTAGACTATTTTTACAGATCATAGTCTATTTGGCTTTGCTGATACAAGTGCAGTGATAACCAACAAATTCATTGAAATCTCACTCGCTGATTGTAACCACTGCATTTGTGTTTCATACACTAGCAAAGAAAACACAGTGTTGAGATCAAAAGTTGATAGCAGAAGGGTATCCGTTATACCAAATGCAGTAGACGCAAATTATTTTACGCCTGATCCAAGTCAGAGGTCAAAATCACAAAGTAAGAAGTGTGATTGAAATATGTTAAATATTTATTATGTTTATTTTTAGTTACAGTCGTGGTGGTTTCACGGCTAGTTTATAGGAAAGGTGTAGACCTGACGGCTCAAATTATAGGAGATTTATGTTCGAAGTATGAAGATGTTTGTTTTTTAATAGCTGGAGATGGGCCTAAACGATGGTAAGAATTATATTATTGCTACACCGTAGATGTCTCATGCAGCCATGTGCATTCAAACGTAACTTATATGTAGTGCATTTAGATGTTCATATATATTTTATACTAGTGAAATTGAAATATGTACATACACATTATAAGGAGGTGATTAAAGAAGTAAAGATAACATGATATTTTGAGCTAGATAGATGCAAGATGCATAAACACTTTCTTTAATAATACATTAGTTTCAAAGTATTCGTTATTGTGCAGGTTACTTGAAGAAATTCGAGAAAGGAGGTGCCTTCAGGACAGGGTAACGCTACTGGGAAGTTTGCAACATTCCGAAGTTAGAAGTGCACTGGTGAAAGGAGATATATTTTTAAACACATCATTGACTGAGGCATACTGTATGGCCATTGTTGAGGCCGCAGCTTGTGGGTGAGCAATATTACTTTATTATATATATCATTTGAAAATATCCAAAAAGTTTAATTTTGTACAGCATATCACCCTCTGATTATAGGAATTAGTCTTTTCCGGGGTAGATTTAGCTTATGGTTTTTTGTTTTTGCAATACAGGTTTGTAAAAATCTGTAATGATGTTATTTAAATTCTCTATAGGTGCCCTAGATGTAAAAAACCCACATTCGCTAGGCTAGTATTTAGTTGACGTAGTCTTGACTTAATTGACATAATCGCGAGCATAATCGCCTACTAAATTTTATATTAGATTTTTTCGTTAACGTTTGTATGGTCGTAGAAACAAATTTTTGCGCAATTAAAGAACGTTAATTTTATACGGTGTTTTTATTTATTTTCCAGCCTGAAAGTCGTTTCTACGAGAGTAGGTGGTATTCCAGAGGTTTTGCCAGATGATTTAATATACTTAACAGAACCCAACGTTTCATCCCTTATGGAAGGTAAACTTAAATTAATTCATATTTTCTAAATTTTTCCTTGCCTGTATAGCAGCAGGTGGCGCAGAAGGTTGTTCCTCCATTTTTTAAGATAAGTTATTGAAATTTGAGCAATCGAATTCAAGACGACCTTCATATTTTGACCAATTGGCATCATAGAAATCTAAGTAAAAATCACTTCTTTCAGTGTAATCGGAAGTGATCCCAATTTCCTTATTTGTAATTTGTACTTATGTTATCATTACTTTTTTAGAAATTCTTCTCACTACGAATACATATAAATTCATATTTTAGGATTATTTATCAGCCAGTTTTTCATCGATAAGAAAAATGATAGCTATTATATAAAGGGATATCATTAAATAAAAAAGTTGATGCCACTTCCGATTATACCAGAATCTTTGTATCGGTTGGTCAAAATATGGCTACGAATGGTTATTTATATTCAATCCCCTAACTTCAAATTATTTGTCAATAATTGTAAAAGAGTGAGAGGGGACTTAATTACTTTCTATGTCATCAAATATGAATATATGGAATTTGTTATCTTAATGCGTTAGACACTTAAGTAATAATGATGATTTAAGGACTGGAAAAAGCGATAGCCGATATAAAATCAGACAACGTGGTGTGTCCATATGAATGTAATAGACGTATTAAGAAATATTACAATTGGGAAAATGTTACCACACGCACTGAAGTAATATATAATAAGGTGTCGCAGGAACGTACCAAAGATCTGTCACAGAAGTTGGACAAGTAAGAAAATTATATTTTATTATATACACTATAAGTTTTAAATGTTTGCGATATTAACTAATTTCCATAATAGTTTATTCCAATCATGATATACAGGGTGTAGCAGTAAATCAGCTGCTTGTTCTTTGAGTTTAGTTTAAACTGCACCTAATAAAATGTATTTTTGGATTATTGGATCATCTTCACACTATATATTTATTTCAATGTTTGCGTTGATTTGTATCATGAATATTATGTTAAAGTCACAAAAATGTAGTTGTCCTAAGTGGCAACCCTGTTTTTGATTGTGGCCATTTTGTGGTAAAATTGTGAATCTTCTCAATTAACTTTTTTTTTTCAGCATTCGATATATTTTTGATATTTATAAATATAAATCACATGCTATTTTTCAACTGTGGTTAAAAGAGATATTAATTAACGTCTAATATTTTCAGTTACATGAGCGGTAGAGTGTGGCCATTCCTGCTGCTTCTTTCTCTGATTTTTATCATCTTAAATTTATATGAAGTCATAGTTCCAAGGAGGCATATCGATATTGTCCCGGATTATAATCACAGGGTGCAAAGGAAAATAAAGGAAAAGTAATAACGATAAGTTAATCATAATAATAAAGAATTTATTTAATATTCTTATAATAATAAATATAACAATACATCTGTGTTCAGTAATTAACAAATTTAAAATAAATATATTATTCTTAAACAAAGAAAAATAAATATATGGTTTACCAAAATATAAAATTCATTGTACTGATTCGTTTAAAATAAACATTTTTTTATAGTATAATTATTTAATTATTTGATATTCCACTCATTCACGCATAATGACACGCAAGTGAGTCCGGGGAAAACCAAAAAAATAGTACACAAATTGTTTTCTCCAGATTTACTGCACGTGTCATTTAATATAGAAGCAAACTAGAATCCCTAATAATTCTAAATATGTTATAAAAATTTTTTTAAATATTAGGCCTGATAGAATTTGATTAGGTACAATATTGCTTAGGTTTATTTTGGAATGTATATGGAATGCGAAAACTGCCAATTTGCTTGGCAAAAACTATTATTGATATTGTGGTTTGGTCCACGGTTAATAAATACAATCCTCATAAACCCAAGCTCATCTCTTTTTTCTTATCTCTATGTAAATAATCTTTCTATAGTATTCCATACTTCAACTATTATACAAACTATGAGATAGAAGATCACTATACAAGACACAACAGGGTTTTTTATTGTATGCTAGGTCTGGTCCTCGTTTGGGGGCCTTTGCTCCTGACTAGTACAATTCCAGGACAAGCGTTTGTGGATGCTCGCATCTCTACTATCATTTTTCTGGAAAGAAAGAATATTTTAATAAATGGTTTATGTTTAGTTAATTTATGCAGTCTGGCTTAGAAACTAATAATTGCTTCTTGTAGTCCCACTTATGTCTGCCATATCTGGAAGATAAAAACGCCACTCGTACAGAGCGAATTTTTTTCATACCCTTTTCGAAATTATACATATCATGTTGATTACCAAGTTATGTTTAAAAATGTTATGGTCAGATATGATTTTGAATTTTTACCTACTTAAAATCCATGTAAAATCTTAAAAATGGTGGTACGAAATAGTTTTATGGTGCAAAATGTTTAGAGTCCTACGCACGATGATTGTGATGGCAAGATTTATGACCACCCTATACACTTTTTAAGTACATAAATAAATAAACTAGTAATAAGACGAACTGTGCCTTTGACTCTAACCCCTATATTATTTGTGAAAAATAGTGTTAAATTATGAATGCGTGAGGGTTACAATTGATTACCCTGAGACAATTAGGTATATAGCATGTATTACAGTTGCCAATGCAGTTATTTTCTAGTTCATTTTTTTATACCTTTATATCATCCACAACCCCCGCCGTATGATATCTGTAAGTCCTTTTCATAGCCTGGCGGTGTTGCCCTCTACTAAAGGATTCACAATGGTCTTCTTGCTGTGAAACACCTACAGAAGAAAGAATAATGTAGAAACTGCACACTATTACTATTGTTTATTTCTAGTTATCAAAAAAGGTAGTTTAAAAATTCTGCATTCCGACGGTTTGAATGCAGTAAGAAAAAGTAAAAAAAAAACAGAAGCATGTTGGTGCTATGCGCTATAACTATTCTAAGTGGACTATAACTTAGAGTATTGGAAATTCAATGAAACTGCCTTGTGTTAGTTGATAAAACTTACTGTAGCTATGTTTAGAAATTGGAGGAAGTAAAATGTCCACCCTCGCCATAGAAAGAGGATAATGGGACAAACGTTTTTTAGAAAACTGCAATTTTTGCATCCTCCTCTTTCTCTATTTGCACAAAGTATTTTTCAGCAGTTGAGGCCAACACTTTCATGTATTTACTTTTGCCCTCTGTCTACTAATGGAGAGGGATTGCCTCTTGGCGATGGCACTTTTCGTTGTTTCATTTTTTTGATGGAATTAATAGTAACTCTAACCATACCTCGCATTACATTTGGCAACTTTAAGGGGTGGTAAATTATTATTTCATATTTTTACTTTTATGGATTTTCTTGTATAAGTGTTGGGATCAAAAGAAAATTCCATTTGATTTGACTCTCCTTAGGGTGGCAGTAATTTAATAAAAAAATTAGAACTTTATTTTAATGGCGTTGCGAATTTTTTAACATGAAATTCGAAAATCTGTCGGTCTGTCTATCTGTCATGGAATATTTTATAAAAATTTAGTTAAATTATGCAAAATTGGTAAACAAGAGTGTCAGGGGCCATGAAATTTTTGAAAATATTTTTCAATATCAGATTTTTGACATGGTTTGGTGGGCCTCAAGTGAGAAAGCGCTGCACATTATTTCTATTATTTCGAGTAGTATTAACTAGAAACAATGTGTAAAATAAACAAACTAGTTTTTATACATGCACTAGACACATCCTTCCCGGGTCGTATGATATTTTGAGTACATTATGTTTTAAAAACGGGCCCTTGTTAAATGCCTAAGCAATTAATTGTTTCACAGCTTTGATATGCAAAACAGCTTCATGAATAATACATCTCTGCATTGTAGAATATTACTTTGACTAACATAAAAATTCTTTTTTAAAATCAAATTATATTTATAATGTCACCAAAATATAAAATACCCCAGACGGAGGTAAAGCATACTAAAATTAAAGCTTTATCGTTACAAAAATCTAAAGCATTATTTATTATAATTATCAATTCATTTTATATTAAATAGGTACCTGAAATAATTTTATTTAAAAGTTACTTTCATAATTCTATCCATTAAGTTTAAAGTTAAAGTCGCCTTTAGAAGAATTTTATAAATTATTCTTAAAGTTACGAAAACAAAATCAATCAGGACCAGCATAAAATAAAATATTTTCACCACATATTTCATTTTATCTGTATAGAGTTCAATTATTTGCCCTCCTAAAGCTTTTCAAAACACACAACACATCCAGCAAATATTTCAACTCCCTAAAATGAATAACATATAAGATTTTATCAACCATCAACCAAGCAAGTAACACTTCCAAAGCTCTGTATATCGCACATATATAAACGAAACTCACAAGAATGACTGAAATTACGTTGGCTCAGAGTGCTCTTCTTCTAATGTTGTGAATACAATATGAGACAAGGAGAAAATTACTGTCAGATAGGTATATATTCTAATGACTTAGAACTAATGCTTATTTTAATGTGTGATGTTTTACCATTTACTGACGAGACTGGTTAGGTAAGTTGTTAGGGTCGTCTGTTCGGTGCTGTTATCGCACAAACCTCTGATGTATTTTTATATAAATCTTTGTTTTTGTTGATAGTGCCTCAATCATTACGGTATTCCCCAAAGGTTCAATCCCAACCAATATAATATTGCTATTATAACATTTCACAATATTTTCATTAAAAAAATTTAAATAATTTGCCAATACATTTGTTTAAATAAAATAAGCAATGATGGTTTTCTGGGTATTTTTTTTGTTTTTTTATATTATTGTTTCATGTCTTGTTTTTTTTAAATAAATGTATCCATGTATAAAATACATGAAATTTTATCGTAATTAAGTATTTGGCGAATGCGCCAGTAGCACTAGGTCGTCCTTTAATTTTATATTTAAAAGTTGGCAACCCTAATCATGGCAGGTCAAATCACGAAACTTCTGTTGGTAATTTAAACATGTACAGCTACGTCCAAATTAAATGTCCGTTTGGATATTCAGATACTTGTGATGTGGGTCCAAGGGTACAATTTAAACAGATAATTGAATATGCAACCAATCCAGAGGTCCTTTGTTTTGTGTTCACGTATGTACCTAAATATTGGCATTGTATGCAAAACTATATCCATTATCTACTTTTATAAATGTATAGATCGGACATTCAATTTAGACGTCGCTGTACATCGACTCTTTATGGAACGAAATATAAAATGCCTAGGAGGGAAATTCTTCATCGGTAAAGTATTTTCGGGTTCTATTTCATGTAAAATATTTTGGTACTTGACGTTTGGACCATCTTGTTTATATTAAGTAGGTATGTTTTTATTCTATAAGAAGCTCTTGGTGAAGGCCATTTGTGTTGCTACGTTGCTACCATTATAGGGCTTTTTACCAGTCTCGTTATTGGGCGCATTCAACAGAACTATTATGCAACTACTGTTGAGTTGAGTGGTAATTGTCTCTTATTGTTTATGTTTAATTGAGAATCAATCAAATTTAGCGCTACCTCAACAGTTAGGTCAGCTGAATGCGCCGATAGTTACCAATTGTTCTTATTGCTGGATAAGCATATGCTGTTGTGATCTAAATTTCTGTAAATTAAGTACTTAGTAGGTATAATATTGATTTGAAAATCACTTGATTTATTGTAAATAATTTGGAAAAGGTGAGTGAAATTTATAGAAAAATCTAATTAACATAATAGTAAATATTTGTAAATTGAACGCAAAGATTACACGTAAATTAGATCGTAGAAAGAAATAGAAGGAAAAAATTATAAAGTTTATATGGGGATATGGATACCTACGTTCTTGATAGTGGTAGAAATAAATATATGAATATATGAGTTCAAGGCGTTTAATTTTTTTTAATGCGAAAAACCAATTTCAGTAGGAACTTGGTGCTGTTTTTTCGTCTTTATATCCCGAACGCTTCGTTCTATAAAATTGCACTGGTACAAAAATATTGCATATTAAATATTTAATAATGCCCTAGTCACCCCGTAGGTATAGTTCGGATGTCGTTGGAGCGCGCAGCGAAAAATAGGCTTGCCACGTTTATTTCTTGGTAAATATGTTACAAAATAAATTATAGGAGAAAATCTTCTCTACAAGATACATTTTTTATAAATTTTCAAGAACATCTTTATTCGCTTTTTACACATTTTTTAGAGCGCACCAAATAAAAAGTATTATTATTTTCTTATTGTTTCTTGAACTATATTTACAGCATTCTAAATAGTAGTTCCTCACTAATAGCCCTTCTTAATTTGCGACTGCTTATACATTTTATATACAGCTTGTTTATTGGAGAGGTTATCGACACGTTCCCTCCATTTTTAAATTATTAACAGTTAACTATACCTAGTGTGACAATATGAATATCTTTAAAACTGTATGTATATTTTTATGTACAGTGTGATCAACTTAACCTACCTATCCATATTATAAATCGTTGTAGAATAGTTGCTTTGAGTAAAAAAAAAGTTCTTGGAAAAAGTTGTATGGTTTTCCTCAAAGTTTTTACTGTTACTGAATAATTAATTAGTCCATTGCTTAATGTGCAAGAAGCGAACATAACCTCATTTTTTTTTCAAATGAAACAAACAATGAGATTTGCGGAGCAAGAACGATTTAATGTGATTCAAAAATTAAAGGAAAATATAGTGTTATATATTCCTGAAATTAGGAAGAAATCTGTATCGAATAGTATAATAATATACAGGGTGTTCCATTTGAAAAAAATGAGGTTATGTTTGATCATTGCCAATTAAGCAATGAACTTTAATTTTTCAGTCTTAGCAAATCCATATAACTCTTTCCAAGAACTTTCCAAATAACTGTTCTACAATGATTTATAATATGGACACGTTAAGTTGATCACACTGTACAAATGCGTGTATATTTTTCGTTACAATTAGTCGCCAGTGTTTGGTCCTAGTCACCATAGTTTAGCCCTAATCGCCAGTGTTTGATTTTAGTCACCAGTGGTCGTCTTATACACCAGTGTTTTGGCCGTAGTCGCCAGTGTTTAGTCTGAGTCACCAGTGTTCGTCTTAGTCGCCAGTGTTTGGTCTTCTTCACCAGTGTTTGGCTTTAGTCGCTAGTGTTTGGTCCTAGTCACCGTGGTCGTCTTAGTCAACAGTATTTGGTCTTAGTCAACAGTGTTTGGTCTTAGTCAACAATGTTTGGCTGTTATGTAGTCGTCAGTATTTGGTTCAATGTTTAGTCGTACTTAGTTGTCAGTGTTTGGTCTTAGTAGCCAGTATTTGATCTTAGTCGCCATTGTTTTGTTTTAGCTGCCATTGTTTTGTCTTAGCCGCCAGTATTTGGCCTTAGTCGTCAGTATTTGGTCTTAGTCTCCAGTGGTCATCTTATTAGTCGCCAGTGTTTGGTCTTAGTCACCAATGTTTGGCTTTAGTCGCCAGTGTTTTGTACTAGTCACCATTTGCTTAAGCGGATATATGAGCATAAGTATATATTGTATATATACAGAGTGTTCCAAAATTATGCAGCCAAACTCTTAGAGTGTGTAGAGGGGCTCAAAACAAAATTAAAGAAAGTGGTTTTCGAAAACGACAAATCTTATCAAAATGTGAAAGGTATATCATTTTTCTGTAATAATGAATGAAAAATCAAATTTTAAGTCAAATTTTTAATAGCGCCAAAGGATTCAAACATATTTATATACCCTAAGCCCTAAGTGCGCCACCCCTGAGCAGTTTTTTCAAAAATGAATGTTGGACACGATTGAGAATCTAAATAAAAAGTAATATCTAAATTTTGATATACCTACTTTTTTTGATTTTCAATTATAGCATAAAAAAATTTGTTCCTCTTCATCTTTGGAACGTTATAACTTCTTTAATATGCAGTATTGACCAAATGTTTATAGATAATTTTCGTGTGCCCCTCTACACACTCTAAGAGTTTGGCCGCATAATTTTGGAACACCCTGTATATACGTATATGTGTGTGTTGTATATTCCATTTTGTATCGTTCTTGCAGGACCCCCCAGTCCATTTGTTAGCCTTCGAAAGTGTCCGCCTACTGAAACCTAACAACCTGCTTATAAATCAATTCAGATCTACCTTGAAGAAAGGTTATTGCTATTGCACTGCAATTACAATTGTATTTATAGTGAGTTAGTAATATTCCTATATCTGCAGGTAAAATGGCTCAAAACTTTTTACACAAGGCTAGATGATGACCTTTAAGTAAATTATGATCTATTAAAGAACTCCTTGCCAGCTGTTTCTTAGAAATCGAATGTATTTATTTTACAACATAACTCATCCAGCAATAAAACAACTAACCGTATTATCACTGTATTACCTCTTGCTCCAATGAATATGTATTCAGCAACAACATGGTTAAACATATGTTCAACCATGTACATGTACAATATATTTTTTTAACGCCAACTTTACATCTTAATTTCTCAGTCTTCACACAATTATATAATTGTTTTGCACTTTCAACAAATTTAATAAAAAATTCAGCTCCGCCACCATAATTCATGTACTGCCTTGACAAAAATATTCTCTGACGTACAATAATAGTATATTATTCAACGACCGTATAATGATGTGTATTAATCACGAGGTGAAGTTTACGGCCACGAGCCGCAGGCGAGTGGCCTAAATCACCGAGTGGATTAATAGCCATTATACGGGAGTAGAATACTATACTTTATCCACGACTACTAAATATTTTTGTTGTTTGTAGCAGAACAATATAATATTATAGCTAAATCAAGGAAGCATCTGACAGTAGTGATTAATCACTCATTAATCACTGCCGTGATTAATGACAGACGTATAATGGGTACATTATACAATAGTCGTGGATAAAATCAAGGAAGTAGTGATTAATGACTCATTAATCACTGCCGTGATTAATGGGTATTATTAAGGTCGAGCAAACAGACGTATAATGGGTACATTATACAATAGTCGTGGATAAAAATAATTAATATCTTAGACAATGTATTTTTTCTATTATGCAATATTTTCCTTTTTTGCTACGTTTGTATTAAATTTGAAACGCGCTGCTGTATTTTGTAGGAGCTTCATTGTTGTGTTTATTCAGTATATTATTTGTGAATAGTTGTAGTTTGTTGTTTAGTTTGTTGTGCCATTCCTATCATTGCAATAAATCACTTAGTGGTTTGCGTTGTTCCTCTTTGAAGATTTTTTAAAGTATATTATTATGATATGATTAATGGGAATGATTGTGTTTGTACTTGATTAAGCTTGCTTCATAAAAGGGTGGAAATATGATACAGGAATCTACACATTAATTATTATTTAAAATCGCGATATTTTGTTTATAAATAATAGGTAGCTTATTTATTCAAAGGGATTACAACTCTTCGGGATAATCCGGATAACCAAGCTCAGGAGCGTTACTAACTTTAATCTCTTTCTCAAGGTTTGTTTTGGAATGGATGTACGCGACAATCTCCCAATTGTGATTATTTTGAATAAATTATGTTTACATTTATTATCCCATTTTGTAAGAAATAGTTTACCAAAGACAATTACCGCAAAATATAACGTTATAAAAAATCAATAGAGCTGCGACAAAAAATCTGTTCACATGCTTTTGTTTACTGATGTATGGACTTTTATAATTTCCCATATAATTTGAAAAAAATATACAGGGTGATTTTCTCTACAGAAGTAAAAAAACTTTAATTAAAAAAGTCCGGTCCTGGAATTTTTAAACGGCATCAACTGTGATAAGTACACAAATTGTATAAAATTTGAACAAATTGTGATAAATAGTATAAGGAAGTTCTGGCCAAAAGAAATATTGGCCATAATAATGTAATGTCGCCCACTCGGGCGCCAGTTCCTTAATTTTTAAGTGCAAGGAACAGCACTTTTTTGGGTCTCCTATGGGGAGAACGATCCGATGTAGCTAAACAGATGGAGATACGGAATGTCCGGGGGTCGTAAGCTGAATGTCTGTCAAATGGACTTCGACAATTGCTCAAACGGGTTAATCAGAAATAAATGACTGAAATAATAACTCGTGAATTTTACCTCTTTATACCAACGTATTTATTTATTAACACATTAATGAACAAATCAATTAAATCTACTATCTCAGCGACTGTATAGTCGAGTATGTACAAATTTTAAATAGATAATACACAGGCGAGCTGGCAATCAAGAATCTTTACGCGTGAATACGATTTTATTTCGGAATTTTGGATAACCGGGATTTGTTTTCGCGGCTTGAAACGATTTCGGACGGCAAGCAAACGGAATTTCCAACAGGATATAATATGAACGGCGGGCAATCGGTTAGCTATAGATATTTTAGTCTATAATAACTTACTTTCTATTCGATTATTTAAGTGCTGTTTGAATTTAATAATATTTACATATTCTAAGAACGATAATTAACTTTTTATTAATTTATATGATCATTATCTTACTAGACTATTTGTTTATTTTAATTGATAAATCCCTCGCAGATAATTTCCAGCAGAGATAAGTAAAGGCGACAAACCCAGGAAACATATGAATGGAATTGTTATTCAAATTTCCGGTGCCACGGGGCGCCATTTACTTTGGTGCTTATCAGTCAGATCAGGTGCAAGACAAAGTGTAAAGTTAATGGATTTATTCCTCTTAATCTCACGAAGTCCTCCGATAAAATAAGGGGCAGCATGTAGTTTAAAAAATATATTTCCAAATTTTCACTCCCTTAAAGTAAATGTGGAAAACAACGACTAGTGATTTTTGTTTGGATTTAATGTTTATGGTCACAGTTAGAATTGTCTTAATATTTCAGCGACAAACGTGATTGATCCTGTTCATAAACATTAGAATCCTAGGTCCGCTCCTCTCTGCCCACGCTCCCAAACCCATTATCCTGGAAGGACCAAAGCAGAAATAGACAACAAGGTATATACGTCAAAGACAAAGACCATATTTCCTTGCTGAGAAAGGTTCGCTCCGAAATCAGCGTTACCGCTTCATAGATTTGAATTATGAGCTAGTAATTAAAGAGTTAATTGGTTTTTTTATCAAGAGGATAACAAAAAAGATATATAAGTATTATATATTTGTCGATCGGTAATTTAAAATATTTTATAAAAATCATACAAAAAACATTCAGATGCTTCGCTTCCCCCAAACTAAGAGATATCGGAAATGGGACAGGGCTGGCTTCAGTTGTTACTAAATATTGACGATTAATTTTGGACCAAGTTCAATAATTTATTATACAAAAATGAACAAATTACAAGTATGAACCACTAACTCTGTATTCTAATAACATGTGTTATACCGTCCCCCAGCAACTGGTGACCGCAGTAATACCTTTTTTTAACCCATTAAAGCGCTAAGGAGGACTATACAAGAGTACTCCAATATAATTTACAAGGGATACTTTGAAATCAAGAGTAATCAACACCAAACCGACAACACAAGAGCTAAATATGTAACCACAGGATCTTTGCTGATCTAAATCTTTGCCAAAATTAATATAATCGAAAAAAATTCAGTCAAAGAAAATTTTCAACCAGTTAGTGGCATGTTAGCAAAAGTCAGGCAGACAAGATGTTTTAAAACCGGTCCTTGGTGTACATCGGTCATACAACTGGGTTGTATGATCTTCGACCAAATGCAAAAAATATTCATTGGAGCAAAGATTATTTATCTATAGCCAATATTAACCTTACATAAAACACACTGACCTGCAATAACTGGAACGTCGAAATCAAAACTCGTCGGGATTTGCTGGCTGACGCTGGACGTGGAGTTAACCTGCCTGGTCTTAATGAGCGGCGGATTCTTGCTCTGCGAGATAGCCAAGCTTCGTCTCAGGTTACCTCTAGTGGGAGATGGCGGGGGGTAGGATATTCCTCTATGCGTAGGACTTAGGAGATGGCTGCCATTTTTGCCACTAGGCACAGATAGCGTATTCTGGTTTAGGTTCAAACTCAAGCTGCCAACGTTTGGCGAGCCGAGGGTCAAGTTAGGCAAACTCTGCCCGAGGCTACCGTAAGGCTGCACGGACAGCGTGTTGGGGGTTTTGTGGAAGAGGCGGTTTTTGAACGAGTTCTTTTGGGACACGGGGCTCTTGTCAGGAGGCAGCGGTTGGACTCCTTCGTCGCTTGATATGGACCCGGTTCTATTGTCGTTTTCCATCGAGACAGCTCGAGACTGGTTTACGGATCCGATGGAGGACTGGTCGTTCATCTCCACAGACCCACTGCAACAAAAATAAGATCATAAGACTGCGTCAGTGGAATATTTCTCTGGAATATTCCTTTTGAATCATTCAGAGAATATTCCAGACTTGAGCTTTGGAAGCTCTGTTTTCTTTACCAATAGATGTGAGGTTATTTTAATTTCTTACCTATGACTATGCGCTAGACTAGATACTCTACTGGCACGGGAAGAAGTGGCTAGTGGCGACCTGGGCACCAACTGTAAACTAGGATAATCATTTTCTAAATTATAATCGAAACTATAATCAGTATCCACGCTCTCGTCGGCAATATAACTCATTTGTTTCGCTTGTGCATATAAAGTTTGTGCCTTTGCGATCCCATCCTTCCAACCCTAAAACAGTTTCAACTTTATTAATCACCATAAAAATTTATTTTTTTAAAAGCAGTAGTAATTCTATGCACTTGGTAGCATTCTGAAGATTGAAAATAAATCTCTTGATGGCTTAAGGCATTATGCAGAAGCAAATGAACATACTTGATGCTTCCGACCATTAACTTTCAACTTCCAGTGTGTCCGTTATTTACTAGAACGAAAACCTTACACAATGCATACCTTTATCTTCCTGGCATCGTTGTTCTGCAGAATAAAGGCCGCGACAGCCATATCAAATTCGTTTTTGTAAATGACAGCCAGGCTAGGCGTCTCCCTGTGTAGTTCGGAAACTACCAGTCGGTCGACGAGGTAGGGCTGGCGTACGACTCGCATTGTTGCACCTCCTTTCTTCGTCGATGGCTTGCAGACGAGGAGCATGTCGGTTAGCAGGAAACAATGGACCTCCATCTGGAATAAAGGTGCGTATAAATGTGGAGAATAGAAGTTTGGATGTACAACTTCCGCGCCACTGAATGATCATAATAGTTGATTATCCTGGATTGTGCAGGATACGGCGTGCATGTTTTACTTGCACTCTTCAGGGCGAGTCAAGTAAGAGGCAGTTTTCGCAGAAATTAGTACAAAATGTATAGAACTAACGCAATTCGGATTATGAGTTATAATTGTGGCGTACGAGGCAGCGAACAAGAGTCAGTGACGTCAGAATAGCCGGCTGTCCATCATATCATATCATTTCACATCACCATAGAGTTTGATATGTCCTTATTTTGAGTGCAAATTTAATTGCTGACTATTTTTGAATAATTATTAAGAAAGAAAGAAAGGCTGAGGCATCGTGTTCAGACGACTATCGTGACGTCAGGTCACGTGACATACCAGTGTTTCGCGGCCTCTACTTCTCGGAGGTCACGTTATAATACATCCTGGACCTGAACTAATGAATATTGGTGTGGTTATCTTACCTTGGATGTCCCACTATCTTTCAGTTTTAAATCGCCTTCGAGCAGCAAATGTCGCTTTCTTTCTGAAGGACAATTCAACATAGGCCTTGTTAAATCGAGCTGAGTCAGCGACCGTTCTTTCTTCAAAATTTTCTCTATATCGTCGTCTTTAGATTCCTAAAAAATATAACAGAATGCAAGTGATATGTTTGATAAATTCCATGGCTTAAATGGTGGCTGCCCGTCAGCTTTTAAAACATTTGGTTGGCGTTCAGAAGTTTAATATTAATATATTTTATTTATATAATATATTACCCCCAAATTACGTAGTTTCATCGGTAAAACCATTTTTTGGCTGATTATTGAGCAACAATCAAGCCAAATATGGTTTTAAAAAATTTCAAATATTTTTGCAAATTCAAATGGAACACCCTGTATATTATTCAACCCTAAGATGCCCCATTGAACTCTCTACAACTTTGCTGTACCTTTCTCTATACCTAAATTGGATACTTTCTCTTTTTGAAGTTTCATGGAAAAATAGCTTTGGCTCTATTTTTTATCGGAAAATCATAGTGAGCACCTGTCAAAAGATTAATATGTCAGATTTTCTAGAAATACTCGTATATCATTCTTACGGTTGTTTTAAATATTAATAAGTTGTATCAATTGCAAAAGTCCCGCCAGTTCTCCGTTAGTGACGTCAAAAGCGGAAGGTCTTGCTATTGGTTAAACTCCAAACAAATTCGTTTGTGCACGTGGCGTCACAATATTAACCTCAAAAATATGCATTTTTTACGATTTTCGAATATTATGTCGCTTTTACCGAAATGTCTGCTTGCTTGCTTTAAAACTAAAAATTTGTACTTTGAAACCTAGAAATTTCTACTTTGAAATTTTTACTTTAAAACTAGAAATTTATACTGTTAATACTAAAAGTTTCTACTTTAAAACTGGAAGTTTTTATTTTAAAACAAGAAATTTTTGCTTTAAAACTAAAAATTTTCACTTTGAAACCCACAAATTTCTTTTGAAATTTCTACTTTTAATACTGGAAGTTTCTACTTTAAAACTAGAAGATTTTACTTTAAAACAAGAAATTTCTGCTTTAAAATTAAAAATTTTTACTTAGAAATTCCTACTTTGAAATTTCTACTTTAAAACTGGAAATTTCTATTTTAATACTGAAAGTTTTTACTTTAAAACTAGAAGTTTTTATTTTAAAACAAGAAATTTTTGCTTTAAAACTAAAAATTTTCACTTTGAAACCTAGAAATTTTTACTTTGAATTTTTACTTTAAAACGAGAAGTTTTTACTTCAAAACAAAGAAATTTCTGCTCTAAAACTAAACATTTTTACTTAGAAACCTAGAAGTTCCTACTTTGAAATTTTTACCTTAAAACTAGAAATTTCTACTTTTAATATTGAAAGTTTCTACTTTAAAACTAGAAGTTTTTATTTTAAAACAAGAAATTTTTGCTTTAAAATTAAAAATTTTCACTTTGAAACCTAGAAATTTTTACTTTGAATTTTTACTTTAAAACTAGAAGTTTTTGCTTTAAAACAAGAAATTTCTGCTTTAAAACCAAACATTTTTACTTTGAAACCTAGAAATTCATACTTTGAAATTTTTACTTTAAAACTAGAAATTTCTACTTTTAATACTAAAGGTTTCTACTTTAAAACTAGAAGTGTTTACTTTAAAACAATAAATTTCTGCTTTAAAACTAAAAATTTTCACTTTGAAACCCACAAATTTCTTTTGAAATTTCTACTTTTAATACTGGAAGTTTCTACTTTAAAACTAGAAGATTTTACTTTAAAACAAGAAATTTCTGCTTTAAAATTAAAAATTTTTACTTAGAAATTCCTACTTTGAAATTTCTACTTTAAAACTGGAATTTTCTATTTTAATACTGAAAGTTTTTACTTTAAAACTAGAAGTTTTTATTTTAAAACAAGAAATTTTTGCTTTAAAACTAAAAATTTTCACTTTGAAACCTAGAAATTTTTACTTTGAATTTTTACTTTAAAACGAGAAGTTTTTACTTCAAAACAAAGAAATTTCTGCTTTAAAACTAAACATTTTTACTTAGAAACCTAGAAGTTCCTACTTTGAAATTTTTACCTTAAAACTAGAAATTTCTACTTTTAATATTGAAAGTTTCTACTTTAAAACTAGAAGTTTTTATTTTAAAACAAGAAATTTTTGCTTTAAAATTAAAAATTTTCACTTTGAAACCTAGAAATTTTTACTTTGAATTTTTACTTTAAAACTAGAAGTTTTTGCTTTAAAACAAGAAATTTCTGCTTTAAAACCAAACATTTTTACTTTGAAACCTAGAAATTCATACTTTGAAATTTTCACTTTAAAACTAGAAATTTCTACTTTTAATACTAAAGGTTTCTACTTTAAAACTAGAAGTGTTTACTTTAAAACAATAAATTTCTGCTTTAAAACTAAAAATTTTTACTTTGAAACCTAGAAATTCCTACTTTGGAATTTCTACTTTAAAACTGGAAATTTCTACTTTTAATACTGAAAGTTTCTACTTTAAAACTAGAAGTTTTTATTTTGAAACAAGAAATTTTTGCTTTAAAACTAAAAGTTTTCACTTTGAAACCTAGAAATTTCTACTATCAACTAAAATCTTGTTCAGTGCATTATTAATGAAGTTTTAATTGCCTTGATCTAATAAAATAAAATTATGTTTGTTGGTTGGAAATCAAACCTATAATTAGCCGCTTATTTTTGATAATCGACAATATTAAAACTTTATAATAATATATCTTCTGCCTGAGGGGATTTCTAAATGTTATAATGGATTCATAACAAAAACTACAACAATTGAAATTAAAAATAAATTTACAAAAACAGAAAATTTAAGGTTATGATGTACAGGGTGATCCACTTAACATTCCCTCGCCACGTTTCTGTTATTCCTGTAGTTACAAAAAAATTATTCTAATAAAAGTTGTAGGGCTTTTTCTAAAGTTTTTAAATATGACATAAAAAAACAATTGAAAAAAGAAACTAAAGAAATACTCTGCAACTAAATACGAATGATAATTGATATTGTAAAATTATATTTTCGGACTTTTGTCCTTATGAGTCCTTGGCATTGAATTAAAATAGGCTTATCGAATAATCAAGCAATTGATTTATCGATTAATCTATAATTAATTAATCGATAAATCGATCAATCGATTATTTAGGAAAATGTAATTCATCGATTAATCGGTGATATCACCCGCCCCTAATTTATAACAATTTTTTTGCAGAAAGTCTTCTACGAAATACTAAATATTTTCTTGCCATCTCTAAAACAATTATTATAAAGATAGTTTTCAAACCGTGCCATTTAAGCCAACCAATTTTTTACAATTCACTATTTGCGGTACTTACCACAATGTCGTAACTTTCTATCCTGGCTATGATTCCTTTTAGTCTCTCTTTGTCCTGGCGATGCTTCAGACTGGAATTCACATTGTTGACGAACTCGTCGACCATTTTGATCTAAAAATGAAAACGAATTGTGATAATGAATTCCACTATATCAACGATTGTTATACCATTGTTTGTAGATTTTCTCTCTCCACGTCTTCGTCGGTGTTTTTCAAAATGGCTTTTAAAAGTAGACCATACTTAGTCAGTCTTTGCATTGGTTGAACTAAAATGTCCATTAATCGCAACCTGAAACGAAAGGATTAATCAGCATCGATTTGTTGCTTTTCAGGAGTAACAAAGCTGCATATTTTTTACTTTGCCAGAACGATCGGTATACGGCTTGGTTGAAATCAGTGCGTGTTGCCAAGTAAATCGTAAAATTTTAGGGAACGATATTCACAAATATAAAGAAATGGAAAAATGAAGGAGAGTAATAATTCTACTTACGAAATTTACTGTAACTCATTTTTAACCATTTTTCCTTTATCCATTAATTAATTCTAAATCCTAATTGAACGTATTTCGTTGGTGACAAACAATTTATTAAGACCATACAATAAGAACCACGGAGGTGCAAACAAAACCAACTAATTGAGCAACAGATGCCCTTTAAAACCTTCATGGAATAATAATTGCGACTATCCCAAACCGCGCATTTACCATTCTTTTTTAGTACTTATGTTTTTCAGAGTAATGGTGGTAATCAATCCAAATATAATTGCTGCATTTCGAACCCGATTCAAATTAACCTCAATACACGTGAGCTGCAAATATCTGTCCTGTAACCAGCTCGTTTGGTATGACTTTATTAATATAGATGACGAGCTGTTTGCGCGATTGAATGTTCGGAATTTGGCAGACTGAAATGATACATAGGGACAGGTAAATGACAGGTGAACGCGTTGTAATGCATGCATGCAGTATTTATTACAAATAAGGACGCACAATAGTTGGGTAATATTGGACGAAGAATAGATGAAAGGGTTGGTTTGGTTGGTGTTAGCTTTCTGTGATTAAGTCACGTGCGTAAGGAGAGTGGGGAGAAATCAAACTTAGGAGCAAACATTTTGTAAAAATTATATTTAAGAAATAATAAAATTGATTTATAAATGACTTTGTTTAGGATTTATACAAGCATAATAATAACAAACATATCCAAATTGATATACTCATATTTATGTTTCATCTCTAAACATACTATTATTAAATTCATTGGACTTTCTTTAATATATTATGAATATTGGATTAAAAATTATAAATTTCAAAACGTCTAAAAAAAAATTAAAAAAATATTTTTTTTAACTCACCACAAAATTCATTCATTATGGTCACCAATTAAAAAACGAAGTCCACAAGAAGATGTACATATTCTTTCGCTATTAGTAGCTCATCAGGTGGACGATTAATCTCGCAAAACAAAGTTACTTACTTGAATTTACATTTTACAATTAATAAACTGTTACAATTAAAAACGTTTTTTAATTGGTGACCATAATGAATGAATTTTGAAGTGAGTTAAAAAAAAATTTTTTTAATAATTTGTTTTTAGACTTTTTGAAATTTATAATTTTTAATCCAATATTCATAATGTATTAAAGAAAGTCCAATGAATTTAATAATAGCATGTTTAGAGATGAAACATAAATATGAGTATATCAATTTGGATATGTTTGTTATTGTTATGCTTGTATAAATCCTAAACAAAGTCATTTATAAATAATGCATATCAAGCAAAGAAAGAGAATTGTAAAATAAAATTGATAATAATAAGAGTCTTTTAATCGAATAATCATGTTCGAGGTCTTAAAGTTTTTGTTTTTATATATTGACTGTTGATTTCTAAGCTTCCATTTTACGTTCAAGTGATCAGAATACAAAACAATTTTTGACAGTAAACGTGCTTATGAGTGACAAAAAATTATAGTACCTAATTTTAACGAATTTCGGTGAATTAAAGAAAAATATAATTTATGAGGTGCATTTTTCTACTAACCAACTAAAAGTTGCAATTGTCATACCATTTATTAAACACTTACTGAACACAAATAGTTAAGCCTCTCCCCACAAATTAAATGCGCGCTAAATTTGAATAGAGCATTTCTATTGGTGGAATTTTTAAAACCCATCATACAACCAACTACACTATGCTCCAAGAGCCGGTACCGGCCATTGCGTTTTGACGTTTTACGTTCTGTGCAAAAATTACGCTTTTTACTTACGTAACCTGTACTGTTTGTAACTGGCTGCCTACAAACACTCTCTGGCTTTGTAACACATTTTAGACGGAAACTCGGGCACCAGTTCCTTATTTTAAGTGCAAGGAACAGCACTTGTTTGGCTCTCCCAGGGGAGAACGTTTAGGGGTAGCTAAACAGATGGAGATACGGTGATTTCCAGGGGTCTTAAGATGATTGTCTTGTCAAATGGACTTGGACAATTTCTCAAACGGGTTAATTAGAAATAAATAACTGAAATAATCACTCGTGAATTTTACCTATGTAGACCAACGTATTATTAAAACAGCAATGAACAAATCAATAAATAGGATATTTCAGCGACTTTACAGTCGAGTATGTACAAATTTGATAACGATAATAAATAGTCGGGCTGGAAATCAATAGTATATACGCGTGAATACGATTTTATTTCAGAAGACGATGAGTTTGGATAACCGGTGTTTGTTTTCGCGGCTTGAAATTATTTCGGACGGCAAGCAAACGGAATTTCCAACAGGATATAATATGAACGGCGGGCAGTCGGTTAGCTATAGATATTCTTGTCTATACGGAGGGTTTTACAATACGGCGAACTGCTGCCACAAACGTAGAGCCATACCAGTGACTATTTTTCGTAAGTTAAGTTTTCCGGAGAAACTTTATGCATTGGAGCTTTATAGATGGCCCGATCGAGCAAATCTAACCAGCCGATGCATATTTTATGAAGCAAAAGACCAACGGAGGTATTACTAATTAGCTCTAAGTTTGATTTAGTAGTATAATACAGCGGTACTCACAAACAATAAGATCTCTGAATATCTATACTTAACTGAAGGCGGTACGGACGGATAGCAGCGGACCACGGTGTATTCTTACCAATATTATTTTCAAGAAAATTTACTAATATAATTCGGAGCGGCGGTTACGGACAGAAGTGAAAACGGTGACAGTTTCGGATTGATGCGGACTGCTTCGGATTGATCTGGAATTAAGGTTTTGACCGCTTTGTAAAGATTACTGTTTAGTTACTTGTTGTTTTTATTTGCTGTTATTCCCATTCATCTAATAAAATAGTAGTTTTCAATACTCTGGTGTACACTTTTTGTATATTAAGGTACGTAATGAAAATAATTAATATTGATTAAGTGTCAGAACCGCATTTTCTTTTTGAGGTTAGAAATTCTATCGATTCATATTTAATCAATAGTTTATTAATTTGTAGCGAGATAAAATTGCGATGATTTGAGTTAAGTTTTTAAAAAACACTAATAAAACTTTTTATTAATTATTCTTTATTTTTCACAGTTACAAAGTGTTAGCTTGGTTGACAGAATAGATCTGGTCCTTATTTCTAGAGAACCTATATTTATAATTTTGCTTATCGCAGTTGCTGCATTGCATTACTACACGTGCTACGCATAGTCATCATTATTACACGTGCTACGCATAGTCAGCATTCTGATTAAGATTATCTACAATACTAGGAATTATAACTAGCGTGTAAAACGGGTTATTGCATACATTAGTCTAAGCAAATGGGGAGGAGCTTAACTATTTGTGTTCAGTAAATAGAGTATAATAGAGAAAGAACGAAGTAATAATTTGATTTTGAGCAGTTTTTCCAAATAATCACTTTCAAAATTTATTTAATAATAACTTTCAGACAGCAAACACGATCATTTTGAAACATTGAACAATCTTTGTAAAAATAATTTTTACGAAATTATTAGCATTATACGTGATTTTGTCACCATCGCTTGCTGCGATTTATCAGCACAAAAAATAAAACGTCACCCTAGCATCCTCAACCAATCCCTTAAATTCATATATTACACTTCCTGGCGTATTTTTTATTGAGTGGACGGTGCAGAAACTATTTTACACGTGAAAGATTAATTAAAACAGACACGGTAGAAGCATTTTAAATTCACCGACGGTGCATTTTATTCCGCGATTTTTCAGCCCCAGCTACACAGTTAACAAGTTGCGGGATAAGATCAACCGCACACCGAGTATGTTAAAGTAAGTATAAAACTCTCACCTGTTGCATTCCTTTTGGCTCTCGCACCACGTTAAATAGGCGGTGAACACTTCACTGTCGAGATTTTCCCTACAATAATGCTGACACCTTGACTGCTCGGCGCAGTACTTGTAATACGGCTGAAAGATATCCTGGATGCTGTGAAAACCCTCCAGCATATTCTCGATGCAGGAAGACCTCTTGTACTTTCGCATATCACGCACCAAAGGAAACAAAGTGTTCCTCCAGAAGACGACGTTGGCGTCGAGGATTTCGGTGATATTGGAAAACAGTTTGTCGGTGTCGATCTCTTTCAGGAGGCTCCTCGACTGCAGGTCTTTTAAGCAGGCTAGGAACAGCTGGAAATTTAAATGCGGCGATTATATTTTCGAATGGGTAAATGCAATGCGCTACTTACGTCGGTGACTACTTTTAGGGTTTTTATGTACGCCACTTCTGTTTTTATTAGCTCCCACAGAGCCGTTTGCTGCTGCTGTTGTTTTTCGTTCAGGTCTGAAACAAACAAAATAACATTATATGATCTACCAACAACCCCTTGAAGCGGAATGATGAATATCAATTTTTCGATTATGAGTCCAATATGGTGGTGACCAAAAAAAGTTTTTTACCCCAAGTAATGGTGCATCAAATTGGCATTAATGGTACCTATGGAAGTATTTAAAAAATCACGTTTTTCAGTTTTTTTAAGGATAAATCAGGAAGGAATCAAAATATTTTGCATTTATTGACAGGAAATTTTAGAGCATAAAACTTTTGTCTCATTTGATCAATTCTCTATCTCTTATAGTTTCGAGATGCCAATGATGGCCATCGAAAAATTCACCACCATGTATATTTTCAACAACAACAACAAATTTGGACAAAGGCCATCAATTAGTCCACAAAAAAAAAATAAAGCTTTCAATTTCGTCTTGAATACTTCAAACAATTTTTTAAAACCGCTTCCTACTTAAAAGTCATACATAATATTCTACACACGTATTATTACTTCTACAAAAGCTATATATACATCACAGACAAATCACGCACATCATATACGTCTATGTTATACAATAATATTTAAGTAGAAAATAAAATGAATATTCCAGTTTTGCGAACGTAGTCCCATAAAAATATCAAATCAATATCTTCAATATCGTCAAATGAACAATTTCGTCCGCTTTGAAACCATATGCATGCAATGCAATAAAAATTTATAGTTATTACTCGACAACTGTCGGGAGCGAGCTTGTATTTGCAGCTTGTCTACAATTTCCTTTCAACTTCGACTATAAACGTATTTGTTTTGGAAACGCAATAAAAGCCATACACCGTGGAACATGAACGTTTGTAGAAACAAGTTCTTATTTATTTTCATTCTTCTAGGTACAAATTGGCTCTAATTCATTAATTAGTAGAAACCGGATGAGATTTCGGTCATTTCTATCTAATAAGGTATATTTTAAATAACTTGGTTCGAAATAGGTTAAAAGTTAAATAATTGGGTCTTGCGATAGCTTAGGAACGTCGAGCTGAGGGCACTTAAGATCGGTCGTCACAGGAAACTAGTCACTATGTAACGAAGGTCATAATCCAATACCGGATACGGCAACTGGAACCGGGCATCTCTGTTGCATATAGAATATGACAGGGAACAATCATATAAATACTGAAATCAAAACTCCCATCGAGAAGACTTCTTTTGTGATAATTCGTTGGCATCCCGCAATGTATTTATGGCCACCGTAACTGTACATTTTCATTATGTGTCGTTGTATTTAAATACAAATATCTAAATCTACAATTAGGGGCAGTTGACTCTGCGTATGTCAGGGTTCTAGATACGCCTGCAGAAGAAAAAACTAATAAAGACCCAAATAAGGGGGCAGTTGCCTTCGCTATGGCAAGGTCTTGTTGTATGCACATTGTTCAACGTATTTGATGTAACATAACGAAGGTAAATAATGTCAAATTTTATAGAGTCTAAGTAAAAAAAAACGCGACGTAGTTTCGGTCCTACCATGACCAACTAGACGATCACATTAAAAATCTAAATTTGTATGTTCTCTTTCTCCGGAAGAAGATTAATAAATATGCGAGGGGTAAGGGGTGTCACAGTGGCGTCATTACAAAACTAATTTATCTTCACTGCCATTTTCCAGGCAATATTGATTGTAAACATCTCATGTAGCAGCATATTAAGAGAGGACGAATTATTTTACCTGACAATGCTATCCGGCGAATCGATACTGTTACGAAACCAAACACCTACTGAAAATTTGATATTCAAAAACTGAGAAACTTTTATACGAACCATTTTTTTCTGAAACGTGCAGAAAATCGGCCGTTTCCAGATTTTTGGAGAACCCTGTATACGAAAATTATACACATTCATGGAGCTCTCAGATCTAGTTTTTACTTATCAGTTACATAAGTTATATTAAGTAATTTTCCACCCTGTATAAAAATCTAAAAAAATCTTAAAACTAATTTTAATTATTTACACTGTCCATTTAATTTTTGCCACGTGACGTGACTCCTGAAGGCTGCTAATAAAATGTACAAGAGAGAGCACACAGACTGATATTTATTAGACATATTTCAGCCCTTAATTGGAAGCAGACCCGGCCCCCTTGCAGGTATTTATATGATAGAACTGTAGCATCAAAATAATTAACTGAAGTTTTAATTAACGTGACGAGTAAGGGTTGTTATTTAAGCTACAGAAAAGTTTTAATATCGCTAGATAAAAACAGCCCGACTTCAGCTACATTTACAGTATTTATAGCCCTTATTTAGTGCTTTTCAACAAAACAAAATGTATACACTTTGAAGGGGAATTAAAGTTATGAATTTCAGGAACAGAGCTCGTAATGGTAGAAACATGGACGACATAAAACGTGCATAACTGTAAAAGGATTAAGATTATCGTAAAACATTTTAACAAGTGTTTAATGCGGAAGTAAGCACTATATCTAAAATTCACAATTAGGTACAGGGTGTGTCAAATTCGATGCTCACCATTTAACCAACTCTCTATCTCTTACCGTTTTCGAGATCCCAATGGTGAGCATCGAATTTGACTCGCCCTGTACAGTCGTGGTGACAAAAAGATTTCCGACCTGAGCGGCGAAAATAAAAGTCTACCCATTGATTTTTTAGCATATCTGGCAATACAACGTTTATTTATGTATATTGGCTTTGACTTACCACTATACTCTATAATATCTCGCCAATCGTCCTCAAGTTTGTAAAGAGCATCTATGGATTCGCACTGTCCTTGGGGATAATTGAGAATATGAGGGATTCCTTGTTTCGAATACTTATCTAATTGGTCAATAAGGGCTTCATATTTTGTATCCTGAAACAAGCATAAAAAGTCACTGGCCAGTTTCATTTCTGTATAAGCTGGATATTATAAGTTTTATCAGTACACGTATTGAATCCACAAAAAATGTTGATATTATTTCCAATGTTGTAGTGAAATTCCAAATTTTAGTTAAAACTGGGCAGTTTCGTTACCGTTTTAGTTGCAGATTAGCTGTTTTATCCATTATACGTTAATTATTATTTGTCTGTGTATATTATCATAATTGTTACTAACTGTTCAAATGGGTTGATTCCTAAGAGTATGTAACTTTGAGATTTAATATTATTGCATACTCGATCATTAAAGTTAATAAATGGCCAAAATTTCATTTGAATTATAATTTCAACTGGGCAGTTCAATTTCTGTTTCATTTAGAAATTAGACATTTCATCCCTACAAATGTTAAAGGCCGCAAGAGAAAATGTCAAAATTAAATTTTTATAATTTCAACTGGGCAGTTCCATTTCTGAATCAGTTGCAAATTAGATATTTCACCTACTACACTACTATTACAATAAAAATGTATTTGTTCATAATGTAAATATCAAAATTCTATTTTAATTATAATTACGACTGGGCAGCTTTATTTCTGTTTTAGTTGGATATTAGATATTTTATACATTAAGTTTATTGACATTCTCAAAAATATGATAATTGTCGGTCTGTGTATGTTATCAGGTTTGACTTAATTTGATTTATAATTCCAACTGGGCAGTTCAATTTCTGTTTCAGTTGGAAATTAGACATTTGATCTCTTACACAAAAGAAAATTATTTGTTTATAGTTGTAGTTCCAACTGGGCAGTTCCTTTTCTGACTTGGATGAAAATAAGATGTTTAAGGCTCAAAAAATAAAATAGTTTCAATAGCTCAACCTAAATAAAATATCTAATTTCCAGTGAAGATGAAAATGGAACTGCCCAGTTGATATTTAAAAATTTAGTTTTTTGCAAAATCTTTCTAGCTGTTTTCGGGACACCCTGTATATATTAAAAAATTATTATTTGTTACTACAAATTCCGAAATTTTATTTTAATTATAATTTCAACTGGGAACTGCCCATTTTCAATTTAGCTGGAAATTAGATATTTTATTTAATACGATTGTTGAGCTCCAAAAAACAAAACATTTTCAAGATTAATGTTGATCTGTATACTCGTACATTAATTATCAGATAATGCTCGACTAATGGCCACTGATTGTGCAAATAATTGTGTATACAATATGTAACCTTGGAGTTTAATATTGCTACTAATTGAGTGATTAAAGTTATTAAAGAAAAAATTGTCTTTATAATGTAAATATCAAAATTGTATTTAAATTATAAATCCAACTGGCTAGTTTTATTTCTGTATTAGTTGAAAATTAGATACTTTACCCTCTGCATGTGTTGAGGTGCACCAGAAACATGATTACTTGATTGATTGGCACTGATTGTTCCAATAGTTTGATGCCTAATATGTAATTTTAATGCTAAATATTATTGCTTGCTCGTTCTTTAAATTTACTAAGAAAATATTAGTTGTTGTTTTCAAGATGATGTTCGATCTGTGCGCATTATAGCTCGACTAATCAAAAGTTTATTTTTTTTTATAATTCCAACTGGGCAGTTCCATTTCTGATTCAGTTGGAAATTAGATATTTCATCTACTACATACGTTGACCTTGAACCTTGAAGAATGTAATTTATAGATTCGGTCGTTAGAGTTATTAAAGAAAGTTTCATTTGTTCATAGTGCAAATGCCAAAATTTACTTTGAATTATAATTACAACTGGGCAGTTCCAATTCTATTTTATTTGGAACTTAGATATTTTATCCACTACACGAGTTATGGTCCAAAAAAATTTGCTTAATTTTGATTATAATTCCAACTGGGCAGCCTCATTTCAGTTTTAGTTGGATATTTAGGCATTTTATCCTTTGCACTTGTTGACATTTGCAAAAAATAGTTTTAAGATAATTGTCGAAGTGTGAATGGTATCAGATAATAGTTACATTATTAAAATTATTGATTCTAATTGTTTGACTTAATCTGAATTATAATTCCAACTGGGCAGTTCAATTTATCTTTTAGCTGAAAATTAGGCATTTCATCACCTACTTATGTTAAGAGAATACGGTTTGAAGTTGATCGTTGATCGGAGGGTCTGTCCGTATTCAGATATTTGCTGATAAATAATAAACTCTAACCATGCAAGTATATTATTTGTTTATAATTGTACGAGTAGTTCCAACTGGACAGTTCGTTTTCAGTCTTGGATGAAAATAAGATATTTTATCCAGTACGGGTGTTAAGGCTCAAAAAGGAAAATAGTTTCAAAATGATTGTTAGTACACGATTGTGCAAATGATTTTGTACCTAATATGGAACCTTGAGGCGTATTATAATTGCTAATTTATTCAATATATTGTTATTATACAATTAAGAAAGTATTATTTATTAATAAAAATGCCAAAATTTAATTTAATTATAATTTCAACTGGGCAGTTCCATTTTCATCTTAGCCGGAAATTAGATATTTTATTTAGTACGATTGTTGAGCTATTGAAACTATTTTATTTTTTGAGCCTTAAACATCTTATTTTCATCCAAGTCAGAAAAGGAACTGCCCAGTTGGAACTACAACTATAAACAAATAATTTTCTTTTGAGTAAGAGATCAAATGTCTAATTTCCAACTGAAACAGAAATTGAACTGCCCAGTTGGAATTATAATTCAAATTAAGTCAAACCTGATAACATACACAGACCGACAATTATCATATTTTTTGAGTATGTCAATAAACTGAATGTATAAAATATCTAATATCCAACTAAAACAAAAATAAGCTGCCCAGTCGTAATTATAATTAAAATTTAATTTTGATATTTACATTACGAACAAATACATTTTTATTGTAGTAGTAGTGTAGTAGGTGAAATATCTAATTTGCAACTGATTCAGAAATGGAACTGCCCAGTTGAAATTATAAAAATTTAATTTTGACATTTTCTCTTGCGGCCTTTAACATTTGTAGGGATGAAATGTCTAATTTCTAAATGAAACAGAAATTGAACTGCCCAGTTGATATTATAATTCAAATGAAATTTTGGCCTTTTATTAACTTTAATGATCGAGTATGCAATAATATTAAATCTCAAAGTTACATACTCTTAGAAATCAACCCATTTGAACAGTTAGTAACAATTAGGATAATATACACAGACCAACAACAATTAACGTATAATGGATAAAACAGCTAATCTCCAACTAAAACGGTAACGAAACTGCCCAGTTTTAATTAAAATTTGGAATTTCACTAATAACGTATTTTTTAATAACATTGGAAATAATATCAAAATTTTTTTGTGGATTCAATGCGTGTACTGATAAAACTTTTAATATCCAGCTGATACAGAAATGAAACTGGCCAGATAAATAATAAACTCTGACTATGCAAGTATTATTTGTTTATAATTGTAGTTCCAACTGGGCAGTTCGTTTTCAGTCTTGGATGAAAATAAGATATTTTATCCACTACGGGTGTTAAGGCTCAAAAAGGAAAATTGTTTCAAAATGATTGTTAGTACACGATTGTGCAAATGATTTTGTACCTAATATGGATCCTTGAGGCGTATTATTATTGGTAATTTATTCAATATTGTTATTATACAATTAAGAAAGTATTATTTGTTAATAAAAATGCCAAAATTTAATTTAATTATAATTTCAACTGGGCAGTTCCATTTTCATCTTAGCTGGAAATTAGATATTTTATTTAGTACGATTGTTGAGCTATTGGAATTATTTTATTTTTTGAGCCTTAAACATCTTATTTTCATCCAACTCAGAAAAGGAACTGCCAACTATAAACAAACAATTTTCTTTTGTGTAAGAGATCAAATGTCTAATTTCCAACTGAAACAGAAATTGAACTGCCCAGTTGGAATTATAATTCAAATTAAGTCAAACCTGATAACATACACAGACCGACAATTATCATATTTTTTGAGAATGTCAATAAATTTAATGTATAAAATATCTAATATCCAACTAAAACAGAAATAAAGCTGCCCAGTCGTAATTATAATTAAAATTGAATTTTAATATTTACATTATGAACAAATACCACTATTAAACTCCAAGGTTACATATTGGACAATCATTTGCACAATTAGTGGCCATAATATATACAGATCTACAATATTTTTTTTAACCTCAACATATGTAGTGGATTAAATAAGATAAATAGATCTGGAACTGCCCAGTTGTAATTATAATTTAAAATAAATTTTGGCACTATAAATAAGTAAAACTTTCTTCAATAACTCTAAGGATCGAATTTCCAGTATATTAAACTATAAGTTACATCTTTCAAGGGTACATGTTAAATTCACAATCATTTGCACAATCAGAGATAATTAGTGCAATATTATTTGATAATAAACAATCAACATTTTTTGTGGAGCTCAATGCATGTAGTAGGTGAAATATCTAATTTGCAACTGATTCAGAAATGCAACTGCCCAGTTGAAATTATAAATAAAATTAAATTTTGACATTTTCTCTTGGGGCCTTTAACATATGTAGGGATGAAATGTCTAATTTCTAAATGAAACAGAAATTGAACTGCCCAGTTGAGTTTTTTTTTATTTAATTTAATATGTAACCTTGGGGTTTAATATTACTACTAATTCAGTCATTATAGTTATTAAAGAAAGTATTGTTCTTTATAATGTAAATATCAAAATTTTATTTAAATTATAAATCCAACTGGCCAGTTCTATTTCTGTATTAGTTGAAAATTAGATACTTTACCCACTGCATGTGTTGAGGTGCACAAGAAACATGATTACTTGATTGATTGGCACTGATGGTTCCAATAGTTTGATGCCTAATATGTAATTTTAAGACTAAATATTATTGCTTGCTCGTTCTTTTTAAATTTACTAAGAAAATATTAGTTGTTGTTTTCAAGATGATGTTCGATCTGTGCGCATTATGGCTCGACCTAATCACTGATTGTGCAAATGTAAATGAAACATTTTATTTAAATTATAATTACAACTAGCCAGTTCAATTTCAGTTTTAGTTAGATATTAGATATTATTTCATTAAGATTGACTATAGAATGATTTAGAGATGATTAACGATCATTACCTTTGTCATGTAAATTCGATATCAGTTTGATTCATTACATTATATTATGCCATTAAAATGGCCAAATACATATTGCAAGTTAGCTGAGCATCAATTCCACTTAATCTGAACTTAGGTTAACGTAAGGGTAACCCAAGTAAAATTTTCCCTATAACTTAGAAATAAGTAATCTAACTTTTTACATTATATACCTCCACAATTTTCATTTGTGGTCCTAATAAAGTATCCATTCACGAGACACCGGCGTTGGTGCACTGTTCTGACTTGCTGATTAAATTTATACTAATATTTGGCGATTTTAATCCTGGTATGGGATTATACAGGTGGGAGAAATACGTTTGCTGACTGAAATGGAATTAATCGCCATTGGCGCAATTCCGGAGGTAGGGGGCTTCTACTGGATGGCATAGGTATACTGATTACATACATTCGTAATTTGAGTATTATAAAAGAAATTAGATTATCCACAATTTGTGTAAAAATAAAATCAGATTTACATACGAATAGCAAATAAAAGAAACAGAGAGAAAACTTAAAAAATCAAAACTATCCTGAACTGTCTGAAGTTAATAGTTTAGAAAAATTAAGAGTTTGCCCAACGCTGACGAACAGTATAAACACTTATTTCACTGTTTCTTTAGATTTTCATCCGAATTATATCGCAGCAAATAACAAAGATCGTGGGTATAACGCCGGAGCTAGTCTTACATAATCCTGCCGTCTATACCCTTCTTATCCAAGATAAATTCTATGAACAGTGTTTCAGAGACGACGTACTTTTGTTAGTTGAAAGGAAATAGGATTAAACTATTTTTCAGCTAAGTCCCTACTAAATAATGTGAGCGAGATGTTCACATGTACAAGGTGTTTCAGTTTTTAATCCTAAGTGGAAGAGGACGAATTATTTTCCAAGGGAGTTTTAACCCCCTATAAAGCAAGTAGGAACGTAAATAAAATTATTTTTTACAAATAACTAAAAAACTGTATATAAACACGTATTTTAATACACTTCTGCATGATAACATTGATAAGATAAACAGAGATGTCTCATCAATTTTTTCCTTATTATCTCCTATCTAATGCCGATATCAATAAATTAATGAAAGATTACTAATCTGCAGTAAAAATATATAAATAAGGTACTTATTAGTCATAGACGGTGCATTTTTTCAGATAAGATTAAAAAATCAGAAAAATTCAGTCAAATGAATTACAAATTTTATAATTTAGGCCCCGAACTGTTTGAGGCGCACCATTACATTTGCCTGATAATAACAATTTTTGATCATAAACACTTAATTTAATGTCTTTTATGCATATAGAATCTCAGAAATCCTTAGCACTAATGGGCCTCCCAAACGGTTTCACCAAACATATTTTGATAAATTTTAATTATACTATTATGGCTTTACGAGTTTACAGTTGTGTGTTGTGCTATCTAAAGCTGGCATTAGCAGACAACAAACTTTTGAACAATTTCTAGCTAAATTAATTTTCATCTATTAATACTATACTATATCTACATTACCTCAAAAATTAAGGCATATATACATATTATATATATATGTGTGTAATTATAGATGCTCGTTTAAATTTAGCTGCAAAACTTTACTGGAGTAGGTTTACGAAGTTTTCAATTTATTTCTAACCAAATCAATATAATTTATTATTTTTGTAAAATATGAACGTTTCTTAATTTTCATTGAAATTAACTACTTAGTTATATTAAAAAATCATTAGGTATTAAAAGGCGACAATTTGTTCATTGTCGAGGCTTTGAGGAATATAAAATCCACACAAAATCCAGTGTACCTCAAGGGTCAGTTCTTGGGCCGTTACTTTTTAAAAACCATGTTAATGGTATAATTTTTCAGTTAAACTGCGATCTTTATTATACGCCTATTATCTGAAAATGTTCACCTACATTATCAAAGGAGACGATGGCAAAGAAGTTGAATTTATTATCACTTAATATAAGCAAATGTATTAAAATTTTTAGTGGAAAAACATAACACCTTCATAAATAATTATGTACCTACTGAATGATGAGATTCTTCAGATATGTCAAAAATTGAGATATGTCAAAAATTGAAGGATCTTGGTGTAACTTTTGACACTAAGTTCTTCTTTATTGAACGGTTAAGCTTCATTATAAGCAACTGGGCATTTTGAGAACTCCAACTTTCTGTTATTTAATGGGTTTGTTAGATCCAAATTAGAATGCGCCTAAATTCTACGGAATCCTCTGCGTACGACACACATAAAGATCAAATTGAAGCTATTCAGAGACGCTTTTTAAAATATTTCTACCTTCGCGAAGAGGGTGCGTACCCCTCTAGAGGTTTTTTCACGTAATGAGTTACTTCATAAGTTTTATAATATAGCTGAGATGAGCATCCGTAAAAAATAATTCATATGTATTTTTGCTCGACTAGAAATTTAAATTCAAATTTTGGAAGTTATTCCATTTTATTCATCAGCATTTCAGACTCGATTAACTAATTTATTTTGCTTAAATAACCTTCAAGCAAATGAAATCGATATATTTAATTGCACTATTAAAGATTTTAAATTTAATATTTGAAAGAATAAAAAAAGAAACGATTTCATCCAGTCCCTTTTCCCCCTCCTGTTTATATAACTTCTTTATTCCTTATATTTATATTTTTTTGTAATTTTTACTCCTGCCACACCTTTATTTGCTGACTGATATTCTCAACAATTTAGGTTGAGATAGGTCATAGACTATTAACCTACCAAGTTTGAAAACTACTTGAGTATGCAAACCAATATTTTTCTAGAAATATATTTTTGGAATCAGTATTTTGAAGTTTGACATCAAATATCTCAAAAACTTTCCACTTTGACATGACACTTTTTTGACATAGCCCAGAAAAACCCAGAAAAATATTATTATACAGGGTGATTCACGAGGAAAGGGACAAAATGTTATGGTAGATAGAGTTCACTATTAAAAAAAGCCTAAGCCTTTTTTTTATTGATCTACAGGGTGATTTATGAGTTTTGCCCAATACTTCTTAAGGTAATATCTTTTAAACTAATCACTAGAATCAGCTCGTATTGTGGGTATATAATACACTATTAATTGTCAATTTACATGCATAATCAAAGACAGGAAATTCCAGGGCCGGCTCAACTAATTTTTATTTTTAGGGCTCCTATGAAAAAATTCACCCTGTGTACGTGATTTTTAAATTCTAATACTGAATTATGAAACTACATACAAAAGTGATCGAAAACATGTACATTGTTGTTTTGCCACACTTTGGGCGAATTTTAAAAAACGATCAATTTTCGCCAAAATCGAAGGGTTTGCACAAAATAAATTTATAAAATTACATTTTCCTCTCTTATTCAAACTAAAATATTTGTTATACAAAATTTTATGATTTCATGCATGATTAATATGTAATAAATAATCAAACATAAATAATTTCAACATCAGATTAAGTAATTTTTATTTCTGAGGTTTTTTGTGAAAAATCAGTCTGTATACATTTTTCTCAAATTCTGATAATAAATTGTGGAACTACATTTAAAAATTAACGAAATTATTTATTTTTTATCACAATACATCAATAAACAGAACATTATAAACAACAAATTCACAGAACATAAAACCTTATAACTTATTTTCAAAATGAAAGCCTTCTGCCTCCCTACATTTTCTTTGTCGTAAAATTAAATTTCCTACGGCTTTCCTAATAACGACAGAATTATTAATGTTCTGTTTATTGATGTACTGTGATAAAAAAAATAAACAATTTCGTTAATTATTTCCTCACCAAATTTTGAAAATTTTTATTGCATTTCTGGACGATTCTCGACGAATTATGACGATACACAAAAATTTTCTTTTTTTGAAATAAAGCTTTCAAATTTGGTACACACGTTCTAGAGGTCCAGGAAAAGATTGAGTTCGTTGATGAGCAAAATCGGTCCACTGGAATGGGGTCTACCGGACACCAACATTTCTATTTCTAACTTTACAAAAAAATTTATTCGTGATGAAAGATTATAAATAGGATTTGATATACAACTTATTATAATATTGTGTCCAAATGTTGAAATACACAAAATACGCAAAAAAAACAAAATACGTACAAAAAAAACAAAATGCGTCAAAAAACAAAATACGTCAAAAAACAAAATACGTCAAAAATTACTTTTGTTATAAACTCCACCACACGGTGAGGAAGTTTTGATCCCATAATTGGCAGCGGTTTTTTTTAATGTAGTTCCATAATTTATTACCAAAATTTGAGAAAAATGTAAACAGACTGATTTTTTTCACAGAAACCTCAGAAATAAAAATTACTTAATCTGATGTTGAAATTATTTATTTTTGATTATTTATTTATGAAATCACAAAATTTTGTATAACAAATATTTTAGTTTAAATAAGAGAGGAAAATGTAATTTTATAAATTTATTTTGTGCAGACCTTCGATTTTGGCGAAAATTGATCGTTTATTTAAACTTCGCCCAAAATGTGGCAAAACAACAAAATACATGTTTTCGATCATTTTTGTATGTAGTTTCATAATTCAGTATTAGAATTTAAAAATCACGTACACAGGGTGAATTTTTCCATAGGAGCCCTAAAAATAAAAATTAGTTGAGCCGGTCCTGGAATTTTCTGTCTTTGATTATGCATGTAAATTGACAATTAATAGTATATTATATACCCACAATACGAGCTAATTCTAGTGATTAGTTTAAAAGATATTACCTTAAGAAATATTGGGCAAAACTCATAAATCACCCTGTAGATCAATAAAAAAAGGCTCAGCCTTTCTTCAACAGTCATTTCTAATTCACCTAAGTGAACTCTATCTACCATAACATTTTGTCCCTTTCCTCGTGAATCACCCTGTATTATAATATCAGAATCCGTAAAAAATGGGTTGTCGTTTAAAAAAATACTGATGACGTCACAGTTCGAAAATAAAACACGATCGAAAAGTGAAAATCATCAGAAAAGATGCCTCTTTGGAAGAGAAATTGACCTGTGCGGTGCGAGGTTTCCTGCAGAAATATTTACCAAAAATTTTATTCCAATAGTGCAAGACTTTACGTACTCACTGTATAAGGAAGTAAAAATTAAGTTTTAAGAGACTATAGTATTTATTTCTTTCGAATGCAAAAAAATATTCTCGTGGTTTTTTTATCCGCCAAAGAATTTAGAACAGGATTATATTATAATAATTATTCTACTAGTATTTCGAGTAAGTATAAATTATATCTTATATTCGTTGAACATGACATCGCGATTTCTTTTAATCAAACATTTGTATGTATTTAATCAAATTAATATGAGATTAGCACTAAAAGATCAATAAATATAAGGTTTATCTTATAATCCCATCATCAATACAGTTATTGTTGTTTTTTCCAATGTCAAAATTGTCAAATATATGTATTAAAATAAATTCGCAAATCTCGCAATATTTCTTGGGTTTCTTCAGATTAAACCGAAAAAAAAAATTAAATTGATTTTCTTGATGATCAAATGATTCAGCGTGCCATAAAAACAACTAACTTTTGCAAATACTCAACGGTTCGTATTATTTCATACTATCCTCAGATAAGAAAGAAATAAAGCCAAAAGAAGCATTTAGAGTATTTCTGTTTTTAGTCTCTTGTCATTCTGCCTTAAGAAGTCGGCTACAAATATCAAATTTTGTATGTATCTACAATAGATCATTTTCTAAACGCCTAAAAATTCGCCAACGTTCTAACTTCGTTGACTCAAAATCGATCTTGATGATATTTTTTTGAAATTTCGGAAAAAGTTTATAGAAAAGTTCCCCATAGGTGAGAAGGTGTGCATTTTATTTTTTTAATTGGTATTGACAAATAAGTGTTTTTTTAAATACACTCTTAATTAAAAAATGTATAATTCTTTTATTTATTCAAACAATTGCCTGAAATTTGATTACATAATGTTTTAGGGGTCACAGATTACGAATCTGGCCACAAAATCGGTCTAAACATAAAATGGCGTCGAATGTCTAATTTATTTTCTTTTTCTGATTATATTTATCAGATATCTGGGGGGTTTTGGGGTCGCTGATCACGAATTTGGCATTATAACTATAATAAAATAGAAAATGTGGATCCAAAATGTCGGAGAGAGGTCAATTTATTTTATTTGGATTTTATTTTTTATACCGGGTGACAGCTACAATTATAAAATAAAACAAAACCCATTTATGTGAATCACAGCCACCTAATTCCATTTTTAAAAATTAAATAAAAATTAGTTTTTTCCAAAAAAAATCCAAAAAATGCACCATAATACGTAAACTGATCCGCTGGTTTAAAAAATGCTAAAAATACAGGATATTCCAAGTTCTGGTTATTTCTGGTCAAACCGGAAGTACCTTTAAATTCAAAATTATTCTAATAACGAAATTTAATTAGTTGTTAGAACTGTGGAAAAATTTTCTATAAACTTTTTCCGGAATTTAAAAAAAAAAAATTATCAAAATCGGTTTTGAATCAACGAAGTTAGAACTTTTTTTTTCTTTAGTAAATGGTCCAACAAGACGTAATATTATGTATATTTCAAGTGCAGTGGTTTATAATAGTAGGTACAATTATAAGTATTAAATCGTTCAATTTATTGATCGTTGTAATAAATTTTTTAATATTAGTTTATTATTTTCTGCTTCCTTACCTTAGTGTTGCCAAAGAAGGCTGTTAAACGCTGCTTTATTTGCTTTTTACTTTGGTCGCTGTCGTGCAAGGAGAGAGTCGAATTGGCCACATTCGGTTCTTCGGTGCTCGAACTGAAGAAACTTGTGGTACGAGGACGATAACTCTATAAATGACGTTTTATTGGATTAATGGAATTGCCAGCTGTTTCTTTTAGGACATTCTAGATTAAATTACGGGTCAACTTTATGTCCAGAAATGTTTGCAGAAGTTATTGTTTGTACAGGGTGTTTACACGAACTTGTGAAAACAATTCAACAGATGATTCGTGGCTAAATCGAGCGACTCTAATAATTCATTCTAATCATATTTGAATATTTAGTAAAGTTCACTTAAATCTTTTACTGAAATAAGTTGGACTTGTTGAACAATATCTGATGCACCCGTTACACCTACTACTACAGTGATTGAACGGACGTTAAAAATTTAAAGAGAATACTTTTTCTCTTGCAGTCAAAATGTTTTGACCAAATAACTTTGATTGTTTCCGCTTGTTTTCCCTCTTTTAATTTTAAACTAAATCAAAACTTCAAAGGTACATTATTTATACCCTCAAATATACACATATTTTTATAACGCTTTATTAACGTTAATATAAAAAAATATGTTCATTTGCAAGGTATTCTAATATAGATATAAAGCACGTCATGTACTGTTAAAATCCCTTTCGCCGGTATCATTTCTGATATAAAGCGACAGTTCCTTTTAACTTGTTGAATTTTAAATTAACGCATCTGACATAACATCTGCGCTCGACTGCCGTAATTTGAATTTGTAGGATTCTGAACAATGAGGAATGAACATTTAACCCAAAGTTAGCCGTTTCGTTATTATGCGAAACATTTACATCAACATTAAATATTCGAATAAAACACCACAGATTTATTATTTCTATTTAATGCCGCCAAGTAATCTAGAAGGCCCCTTTTCAATTTATCTTGGAATAAGAAAAACTTACCCCTGATTGCTTTCGTGAATGATTGCTGTAAAACGAGCCGGATAGTTTTTTATTGCTTGCTTCTTTCGCTGGAACAAAAAAGTAATTTACAGATTTTTGTCAAGTACAAATATCAAGAAACCACAAATAAAGCTTAACGGACTTCAGTTATAGAATTCCCAGTATAAGGAGGATAATGATGGCAAATTAACGAACAAGAATTTAAAAATTCGTCTTATAATTAGGCAATCTGTTATGCCGATTGTAAATATTTTTCTACCACAATTGACTTATAACGCTTCGCTGACTCCTCGGTAAGAAAAGATAGTAAGTTTCAATTTTCCAATTCTAACGATTCGGAAAGTAACATCATATTCTTAAAATTGCTGGCATCAGTTCCATCCAGGACTGAGGTTCAAGTACGGAAAAGTTTACGACACTTTTTTAAACGGGTGGGTAGTTACAGAAACTTTTGTTTTGCACTTTAAACTTTATAAAATAAATATACCTATTCAATATAAAAAATACACTTTGAATCTTGTTGGATTTGACGCACGGGCGTGTTTTGTGTTTTTTATCACTTCATGCACGCAAAATTCTTCTTAATTAAAAAAGCGTATTCCCTGCAGATTTAGAATTTTTTTAATTCATGTAAAACAATTAAATTTTGTGAATGAATTTTAAATGGGAATATATTTTTTTGCACCATAGGAAAGGGCATACTTTCAGCTTTCATTAGATACGAATTATGTCTAGGTTTGTTAAAACTCGAGTGTAAAATCTAATTCTTCTGACGAATGGCACTACAGGGAGATTATTTTTAACAAGCTTTATTAAATATATTACGTACTTTCTACACAGGGTTTGTTAATTTAACTTGAGTAAATTAGATTTGTGTTGCTGGTATTTGTTCTTTAGTCTACTGTGGATTTTAATCTCGAACGTATTTAAAATAATGTAAAATGATACCCTATACAGTGTGACCCATTTTGTAGAAAAAACCCCTGCAAAAAATGTGTTTATTATCCGATTTTAACGGGACTTTTTTAAAAGATAGACCATCGAAAACTCTACTTCATGTCAAAAATTTAGAGATAAATTTTAATTTTCATGACCTACTATAATTTTTCTTCAATTCTAAAATTGGACAAATTTGAGTAACGTTTTTTTAAATTAAAAATTAAAAAATATGTTAAATTGGTAAATCCAAAATTTCGTGAAAAAATGTGTGTAGTTATTTTGTTTATTAAATTAGATTAAATTTGGGCGCTGATTTCAAATATAATTTCAAAATAAATTTTTTCCTGAAATCATTTTTTTAACTCGAGTTTTTAATTTTTCTAAAATTGTTAGACGTTCATTGGTTCCTCGAAAATACGAAAATGTAGCTCACACGATATAGATTTCTTTTTCCTTTGCACTTTTCCGCTAAAACAATTCATTTAAAAGTTACAGGCTGTAGAACGATAAACACCCTGTATATGATTAAGTTTGTTTAAAATACAAAATTTATTAAAACTGCACTGTTCTTTTATTTATTTATCATGGGCTACTTCTATTTTTAGAAAATATCACGTAGAAATTATAAAACACCACCTGTTTTATAGTTTCGTCATAAATCTGTCATTATTCAATATTTTTTCATGACATATTGGATTTACCCATTTGAGATGTTTTTGAATCCAGTGGTACAGTTAGGTTTTTCATAAAAATAATCGCTACTCAAATTTGTCCATTTTTCACATCGAAAAAAAATTATAGTAGGTCTTGAAAATTGAAATTAATCTCTAAATTATTGTCATAAAGTAGAGCTTTCGATGATCTATCTTTTAAAAAAGTCCCGTTAAAATCGGATAATGGACACATTTTTTACAGGGTGTTTCCGTTCAAAATGGGTCACACTGTATATTTGTTTTACTGTACAAAAGAGGCCTAGTTTATCATATTATTAGTTCAGTTATTAGAACAACATATAAGAAATAGAAAGCATTAAAAATATTGCAGGAAGAGTGAAATGAAAAGGAAAAACAAAGGAATAAGAAAAAGAGCAAGAAAAGGGAAACAAGCAAAGAAGACAACATAAAGAAATGGAGACAAGAAAGCAAAGATAACGGAAACACAAAGACAAGGATGCAAAAATAAAAACACAAAGAGCAAATTAAATAAAACCAAAAAAGAGAAAGCAAAGAAATAGAAAAACGAGGAAACGACGAAACGAGAAGAGAGGAAAAAGACAAATAGACAAAGAGGTAAATAGACCAAAAATAGAGTAAGAGACAAAGAAGACAAAGAAACAAGAAGAACAACCAAACTGAAACCAAGATGCAAAGAGATAAAGAAATAAAGAGATAAGTAGACAAAAAGGCAAAGCGACGAAAATACTAGGAGACAAAGAAGACACAAACACAAGCTTACAAGAAAGTAAACGTCGAGATATAAAGTGACGAAGCCCCAAAGGCGAAAGAAAAAAAAGAATAACGTGATAAATAGGCAAAAGAGACGAAAATAAAACAAAATTCAAAATAGTCAAAAATGTAACAACGGAGCCTTTAAAGAGCAAAGGATATTTCGAAAAAGGATGCAAATTTCCTTCTGCATGTTAGTCGTAATTAAAGGAAATTAGTTGCATAAATATAACAATAAAATTAGGAATTGTATCAAAAATCAACTCTAAAGAAGTATCGATTGTGAGAAGTATACTGGGTGGTCACTAGAACCGGTCCAGGCTTATAGCTCTTTTGTTTATGAATCAACTGTTTTGAAATTTGGAACAAGTATATAAGACTTATTTTCCAATTTTGTGACGTGTACATTTAAAATGGCCGACTTCCGGTTTCGGCGGAAATAACATCAAATTCGATTTTTTAACTAGAACATCCTATAATTATGTTATTTTTGGAATCTACGGACCAAATTCTATTTGATTACGTTGCAAAATTTCAAATTTTTTCAAAAGTAATTTTAACATTTTTGAATCATTTAATTTTTTAGTGTTAAATGGAAATAAAACTAGAAATATCATATATCGTCGTATTCAAAATAAAATGTTCTATCTAATGTAAATTTACGTATGAAAAGCGAATGGCCTTATTTTGAGGAACGTATAGTATCATTACCATTTCCGGTTTCACTGGAAATGTCATCAATTTTGAATTTTTAAATAGAACACTGTATATTTTAACAAATTCTGATTATGCATGAAATTTCCTATATAATAAATTACAATTTTTGATATTAGACTCAAATATGGCGGACTTATTTAAATTTTTATGAAAATCGAAAGAAATAATTGAAACTCTTTGTATTATGAAAATTTTAATTAGGCATTGGATATCATAATATGGTTCATTTTTGATGTTTTGGTGCAATGTGAGAATATTAGTTTATATAACGAAATTTCTAACTTTTGGACAACAATTGCTGTTTTTTTCAAACAGTATTTTTCTATAGCAAATGAAAGGAAACCAGCAAGACATATTTGGTTTTAATGTTTGATAATACGTTGCTGCCTTCCATAATTTTTGCTGATTGGTAGACTTTCATGAGACATCTGGAATTTTTTACTGACATCAAAAATGATTTTATAAATCAATAGCCAAGAGAGTCAGAGATAGACTGTTGTTTCAGCAGAATGGGGGGCCCCACCTCATAATGCCCGAATAGTCACCAACTATTTAGATGCAAATTTCGAGGATCAGTGAATTGGTACAAATGGCCTCCCAGATCACCTAACTTAACACCAATAGACCCCCATATTTGGGGTTTTCTGAAGGATAAAGTCTACATTGTACCGTCAGCCACTCGGGAATAACTAGAAGCACGAGTCAGAAAACCTATAAACGAAATAACTCCACAACAGTTGGATAATTGTTTGAGGAAATTCGTTATAGGAATTGATATATGCAGAAAAGAGGAGGAGAGGATTTTGAACATTTAATATAAATTCAAGGTATTTTTTTATAATGCGACCATGTTTACTATATTGGCAAGATAAAAACGGGACATATCACATTTTTTATAATTTTTTGCAGGGGAACCTTCTCATTTTCTGTATTAGTTTCAGTTATTGCCTAGGCCAAAAATACCTATTTATCCCTTTGCTTTCACAATCGTTCTCATAAGTAAAAATGTTGATTTAGTTGATATTTAAAGTTTTTGTGACTGTTTTTTTTTATTTGTTTTTATGAATAAATTCTCAATTATTTCCAAAAGTCGCAAATTATTATTATTATTCTTTATACGAGAGCAAAAGTTTTAAATTTACGACAATAATTTATAATGAAATCCGTCATACTTCATATACTACTTGAAGCTTAAATTATCACGATTCCTATAGGGAATGAAGAATTAGGGGTAATTGTTTGAAAAAAAAAATAAAAAAAAAAAATAAAATAATTGTTGAACAAAAGTTAGGGAAAAATAATTTTGAAAATTTCACACCTCACTTTACCGGAAATTTTTCACCCTCCAGGGTACCCTGAGCGAAATTAGTAAGTGGGAATTTTTCTGTAAAATTATTGACATATGATCATATTTGACGTTGGCTGTCACATAAATAAATAAACTGTTGCAAAGTTTGAAAATATAAAAAAGAAACAGGATTCCACCCATTTTAGTGAAGAAAGCATAATATAAAACATTACAGTAGATATATAATATTAACCCCTTATGAGTAGTTTTAGCTTTACCACCTCTTTGAGAAACCATCTAATAAATAGGACTCCAAGAGTTTGGTACACATTTGTATAGCCTGATAATAAAAATAGAGACACCCTGTATATTAATACGAATGGGGAAATTTTTGTGAAATATAATTTTATTTTTTTGATTTGATGGTATTTTTCTTTCATTCTGGCCCCACGTTGGGCGCCAATATTATTGTTTTGTAATGGAGACTTTGGGATACTATTAATGGATTTCTGATTTTACTTTTTTGGATTTGTTGATTTTTTTTTATCAGTTTTAGTTAAGTTCTAAGGTAAGTTTAATTTTTAATTTTTATGCATGCAATAAAATTGTACTTAATTATGAAGTTTTATTTTAATTTGCTTATTGTTGTTGTATATAATTTTTTCAAAAGAAATTGTGATGGTTTTAGTTCTTGTATATAATTATTGAATTAACGACTTTATGGTATACGATAAGTCCGACACTGGCCTGACTTATTTCAGTGTTTTTTTTTTTAATGAGCGACAGTGCGTACGATTTTATAATAATTTAACGTGAAACTTACTGTAGGTTTGCTACAATCACTCTTTTTGTTATTCATAAATAGAGGTTCTTTGAATTTCGTACTGGTTTATTCTATTAGACTTGTATGGATCTTTGCTGCTTTCACTACCCAATAACAACTCAACTTTTGTTTTCGTTCCTAAGGAACATGCAGAAAATTTGCAAATCAAGGATTTCTAGATTGCTATCTGTCATTTATGGTTTGTATTTATGCCTATTTTTACTTTATTCCATATTTTTTCTATGAAATTATGTTATTTTCAGCATCCTTGTTTTATGACGAATCTGTGGATTTGTTGATATTCCGTTAGATGAAATTTTGATCTGCCGTTGGCTTCGACGATGCAGCACTGAACTTTTTAAATTGCACTTCACAATAATTCCTTATGATATAATTTACATTGTGTCTCGTCATTAGACTAGACTGGTAGTTTTACAAGTACCTAAGTCTTACACTGTTTGTTTACATTTTTATAGAAATAAAGTGCATCTTAGTTTAACTGTTGTGTTGCAAGTCGTTTGAACTTTGTTCAAAACATGTAAATAACAGCTGTTCTGTTATTGATTATTTAAAAGAACTATTCTCCAATACATTTACTTTATTTAAGCTTTTAATTTGTTTACGTTTGTTTTATTTTGGCGTAGCAGAACCTTTATTTATGTGTGGGCCGTTGACTTCTATTGCTGCAGCAGGTGTTTTACAGCTGATCCAAGAAGATAATTCTCCAATATGATATCCTTTTTTAACTTTTATTTAACTACTCAGTATACCATACGTAAGTTTCTCGTTATTTGTTTCATAGTGAGGAATATTTTATTCTTTCCTCGTTTTACCTGAAATTATTTTTAATTTAATTTATTTAATAATCGGGTTTTAATTTCTTTTAGTAGTTTAAAATACTTGACAATATTTACTTTCTTAATAAACGCCATCCATTAATTGCAGACAAAGTTGGCAGCTACCTCGCTAAATACGGGAACGCATTCGAGTTTGGAGAAATGCTAACATTTAACATGAAGCTTGTAAACGATACGGGGATTGCGTGGGAATCGCGGAATTCTCAGAGCAAGAAAGCGCCGTCAGCTCTTCTCAAATTAGGAAATTATTAGTTTAAAAATCAGAACAACCTGACATCCTACCAACTGGCGTTCAGAATATTAAATATTCTCCAAATGTAGCCAATCTCTGGCTGGGAATAGTTTTAAACCGATGAACTTTAAAAGCAAGCTACCCAGTACCCATATAACTCATACAGGCACTGCGAATAAGTTTTTTGAAAATTAATTTTATCAGTGCAATGTCTTCAAGCACTAAATTTACTAAAACGAAAAAATATTTTGCATTGTCCTGAAGTATAAACTTATTTCATGGCCACTTCAGAGGGCCGTGTAAACTTCAGATTCTCGCGTACAAATTCTAAACTTTGCAGCATACGGTCATAAACTTAGGAGATACATTTGCCAAGGGTTGTATCAGGGAATGGGGGTGCTGACGACTAGACTTAGATAGACATAAGGCGCTCTCAATGTCACCTTGCTTGTAATCGTTTGGCATATCGTTGATCGGTACAAGAGTGCGATTCCTACAGATTCTGAAGTAATGAGTTTTTTGCAGATTACCGCAGCCGCATTCGGTCTAAGCCTCCACCCTTATAAGGATCGGGGTGAGTAACATTAAAGGACCGCCACTGAACCCTATCCATATATATTTGATCAGCGGCAATAAATTTTGGCGCGAGTCGCATAAATAAGGCATGAAATTTATGACTAAAAAGTCGTTACCTGTAATTTAAAAGTTGGTTACATGTTTCTGCGTATTTACCCTTGCTATCGGGGCAATAGAAAATTTAATTTACTCGCGAATTAAATTCCATTTTCTTGGACAGACAAAAGCACTGGAAGTTAACCGATAAAAGAAGCGCAGCAAATATAAACACAATTATGGGATCTCGTTTTGTTTCGAAATCGTGTTAAAATATGTCTCTCCCGCTTTATTTACTGAAATATCGATACGGTTAAATATACTCGGTCGGACAAATATAGCGAAATGGGAGAAAAAGTATTAATAAAACCGAGAAGCAATAAGAAGAAAAATAAAGGCTAATAAAGGCTGTTATTGGTAATAATAAATATCAAAGGTCATAAATTGGACACTTATGTCGTTTAATTGGGCTCGCTCTCAACCTGGCTGATTATAGAGATAAAGAGTGTTTATTTGTGGCGGTACATGTTTCTGCTTATTGGAATTTTCTACCACACAGAGTCGATCCAATCCACTTGTTTTTTTTTTATTTAACGCCGGCCGGCGTATATCTGTTCCTGAGGACAATCACCGACGCCAGACGAGCTACCCTTAATCTGGAAGTGTCAACGAACCCTCTTTCTCTTAAAGGATTTTTTGCTTGTCCAACATCTAATAAACAATGGTCGCCCTCCGAAGGATCATTTGTCATCTGAACAGTCCTCGCGTACAGTAATTAGAAGACCTTAGAAATAGGCTTCTAATCCAGTCCAGCTGTTCAGTAAAAAACAACACACATAGGATAACACACTTAATTACAAATAAATCGACAGGTGAACAGCTGACAGGAGACTGTAGTGTAGATTAACCTGAATAGGGGATAAAGTTAAATATACTCCACCGGACAGATGTGATGAAACAGGAGGAGTATTAATAAAATTCGGAAATATATTTTTTAAGAAATATGACAGCATGTTGACAGCCATCATCTGTCATTATATTAAAATTCACTTTTGACTTCCGATTCGTGATCAACAGCTCAAAAAACTTAATAATATACTTTAAATGTCGATTTTTTACATTTTTCATGAAAATTGACAGCTCGTTGACAGCTGTCATTTTGTCAAAATTCATTTGTGACTTCCGATTCGTGATAAACAGCCCAAAATACATAATAACACGCTCCAAATATTGACTTTTTACATTTTGCATGAAAATTGACAGCTGTCATTTTGTCAAAATTCATTTTTGACTTCAGATTCGTGATCAGCAACCCAAAAAACTTAAGGATATGCTCCAAATATTGACTTCCTACATTTTTCATGAAAATTGACAGCTCGTTGACAGCTGTCATTTTGTCAAAATTCATGTTTGACTTCCGATTCGTGATCAACTGCCCAAAAAACTTAATAATAAACTCCAAATATTAATTTTTTACATTTTTAATAAAAATTCGTTGACAGCCGTCATTTTATCAAAATTCATTTTTGACTTCCGATTCGTGATCAACTGCCCAAAAAACTTAATAATACGTTCCAAATACTAACTTTTTACATTATTTATGAAAATTGGCAGCTCGTTGACAGCTGTCATTATGTCAAAATTCATTTTTGACCTCAGATTCGCTATCAACAGCCCAAAAAACTTATTGATACTCTTCAAATATTGACTTTTTACATTTTTCTTGAAAATTGACAGCTCGTTGACAGCTGTCATTTTTTTAAAATTCATTTTTGTCTTTCGATTTGTGATCAACTGCCCAAAAAACTTAATAATATGCTTTAAATATCGACTTTTAACATTTTTTGTTTGTTGACAGCTGTCGATATTTCAAAATTCATTTTTGACTTCAGATTCGTGATCAACAGCCCAAGAAACTTATTAATATGCTCCAAGTATTGACTTTTTACATTTTTCATGGAAATTGACAGCTCGTTGACAGCTGTCATTTTTTAAAAATTCATTTTTGACTTCCGATTCGTGATCAACAGCCCAAAAATCTTAATATTATACTCCAAATAATGGCTTTTTACACTTTTCGTGAAAACTGACAGCTTGTTGACAGCTGTCATTATGTCAAAATTCATTTAATTTTTTCTTGCTAAATTCAGTTTCAGCGCATCAAAATACATGGGAAAAGTTGGGCTTGATCTCTAGGACAGAACATTTTTTTGTTGTTGTAGGCCTGTGTAATTGGCCATTGCTTTACACATATTTATAGGATTGTACGAGACACTAACTATAAATAAGTCGACAGGTGCACAGCTGACAGCAAACCGTAAACAAACGTTCTTTTAAAATGTTAAATAATTTCAGTGTTTGAATGATTAGCGGTTGTTATACACAATATTGTAATAAACAATAACTACTAATGAAATAAATTTACACCCACTTTACAGAAGTCTGTAGTTTGCCCTTTCATAGTAATGTGGTGGTTCAGCAGTCGTCCAAGAGAAGGCGGCAGTGGTATGAAAACGAATTAGGAAACTAGAGAATTGTGGAATAATCTAGGAGAGAATCTTGATTATGCTAGAAGGTATATAATATATATGTAGATATATATAGGTCAAATAAACTATTTAAGACACTTTCCGAAAAACCGTAAAATACCCAATTATATTCAATCTAAATCTAATTGAAAACTAGTAATTTTTGTTACTTATCGTACCTAATGCATTTGTGAGAAATACCATGCAAACGAATTTTATTGCTTTTTAGAGTTAGGTGCGAAATGCCTGGTTGTGCAGCAGTAAATTGCAGTAACTCTGCAAGAAGCGCTTTTTAATGAAACGCTTCCCCAGAGACCCAGCAAGGAGAAAAGAATGGTTTATCAAAATGAGATATCACTGGTTTAGGGTTAGTCTCGTTGGTATTAACTACTGTTTTTATATAAAATTCTTTTTATAGGTTATACACAAAGTTCACCTAAATTGTCCACCCTTTCAGTGTTAGAATGAGTTCTCGTTGTTATACACAACACTGTAAAAACAATCATTACTAATTCATATTTACAGGATTACACGAGATAACACAGTTAATTATAAATAAATCGACAGGTTAACAGCTGACAGTAGCCTACAGACTGTAAAGATCAAATAGGTGCTTCTTAGGCAAGTAGTTTAATGTGGGAAATTCTTCTCAGCATTAAAAAACAAATCTCACATTCGAGACCATGCTGTATTTCGTAATTATTGGATATACCGAATTTTCCTGGACAAATGGAGTAAAATAGTCCCAAATGACATAATATTTAAAAATTCATATTATAAAGTTTTATACACTTTTTCACACTCTGTATGTGAACTAAAACAGCATGGATTTGATCTAAACGAAAATGGAAAAAAACATGTACAGCAACGTAAGTAGGAAACACTGTTTTTCCTTTTCTAAACAGGATTTTCTAGAGACCGACGTGTTTGTCAATTTTACATAAAAAAATTCCACGTGTATCCAAGATCAGGCTGTTTGGCCTAGAGAAATATCTAATTCAATTTGTCAGTCAGTGTTACTTCAGGTTGATTGGTTGCCGCATAATTTTCCACACTTTGGGTTTGTATTTGGCAGAAGAGGCTTAAAGGTTTAAATCTACCGAGCAATTTGCTATGCAGCATCATTAATAAATAGGGCAAGGTCGGATTCTTTTAGCGAGTCGTTTATCATTTGCATGGGTTACTGCCAACTTCTACTATTGACCTTATCGGTTTGGGCACTGTCGTTACGTTTCATTAGTTTTAAAGATTAATGGAGATGATGCATTTTTAAATCAATATCGTTCGCAAATTTTTAGCATAAATTGGACACGAGGCATAAAATGAAATAAAGACAATTTGTCCTTTGCATTTATTAGCTTTTGCAAAAATTTTGGAGATGTTGAAGTAGCACTGCTGGTAATAGCTGCAAATGTTGGTGGCCAATTAAACTTGGCTTGGTTCTTCAGTTGAAGACTGTTTGAAGATGCTTTTGAAGGAGAGGAATGACATTCTGCCTTTTAGTTTCTAAAGCTCAATAGGGTTGGCAAGGAACTACTTGCTAGTATCTCCTATTATAAAGCATTTAATGTTTTTACCAATAACTATACCCGTAATTTTCTATTTTTTTTTCGTATTTTGTACAAGTTTTCAGGCGAGCATGACACGCACGCATTACCCTTAAAAAAATTATATACGAATACTAAATCGAATTAAATCCGACGTTTAATTAATGATGATGAATATGTAGAGCTCGACCACTAATTCTAGCACCCGCTAAATTCCACGTTATTATGAATATTTAATTATGATAATTTCGAAAAGTTAGTAATTAAATTACACACTCGAGCCTCCTTGTTACTTATTTAGGAAGCGAGCATACGCGAATAAAAGTAAGGGAAGTTTCTGACAACATAATCCGCGGCTTATATAATTTCTATTCTTTTCCACCTTACCTGTAATTCGGACATGCCTCCCTACCAGATTAGCGGTATCCTGCGAGAACAGCAGGAAACTTTCCACATTGATTTCCTTATCTTGTAATCGAGCGTCACATGCCGATAAATCAATGTTGCGAAGTTCGCACAATTTCGCCAGGGAGTCACTGAAAATAAAGAAAATACAATTCAATCACTGAATTCCATCAATAAACAATGGCCACGAGCGTAGTTGGATAGGTCGTTTTTTTTACAACTCGAGTGAAAACGTCGTCACACTCTTGGGGACTGAAATGATTAATAGTAAATGTGTTTGTTTTTAAATCACAGATTTGTGTTTGCTGCAATGATTGATTTGAAGGAAAATGGAATGAAGGTTTATCCGCACTTGGTACATTTTTCATGGGATTCAACCTGCGCTAAGAGATCTTTGTTGATACGTGCTTCATTCATAAAATTGGATAAAAGTAGAGCTCGAAGGCTTTGTCTTAAAAATCGATAAACAATGGAATCATTGGCGTTTTTGGTCAATAAAAAAAATTGGTTATAATAAAAAATAAGCATTTTTTTGTATAGCTCCAACTGTTTTTAATTAATAATTAAAGAGCGTTGTGACATCTTAGAAAAAATATAATAACTCCTATACCTAATATTTTTTTAAATAAAATGCATTTTAAAAATTAAGGGTTTTTAATTTCATTTATTGCTTAGCAGTCATCTTTTATTTATATTACGGGGCTGGCTATCGGATGAATAGGTTCTAGACGATCCAGCCCCTACGGGGCTGGCTACCGGATTAGTTAAGCGAAATCAGTGAAAAAAATGTTTTAGACTTTTCGGTGACAGCTGTCAAAGTGGCTTTTCTTGAAAATAAATTTTTTTTGAGTTTGCCATCAAAGTGACGTTTTCTCGAAAGAATTTTTTTGTGACAGCTGTGAAAGTGACGTTTCCTCGAAATTTTTTTGTGTGACAGCTGTCAAAGTGACGTTTTCGCGAAAAATTTTTTTTGTGACAGTTGTCAAAAAACTGTCAAAGTGACGTTTGAATGTCAAAGTGAAGGGGTGCCATCTGTCAAAGTGACGTTTCCTCGAAAAAATATTTTTTGTGGCAGCTGTCCAAGTGACGTTTTATCGAAAAAAAAAAAAATTGTGTCAGCTGTCAAAGTGACGTTTTCGCGAAAAAATTTTGTTATGACAGTTGTCAAAAAACTGTCAAAGTGACGTTTGAATGTCACAGTGAAGGGGGCCATCTGTCAAAGTGACGTTTTCTCAAACTTTTTTTTGTGACAGCTGTCAGTGACGTTTTATCGAAAAATAAAATTGTGTCAGCTGTCAAAGTGACGTTTTATTGGAAAAAAAATTGTGTCAGCTGTCAAAGTGACGTTTTCGCGCAAAAAATTTTTGTGACAGTTTTCAAAAAACTGTCAAAGAGACGTTTGCATGTCAAAGTGAAGGGGGCCATCTGTCAAAGTGACGTTTTCTCGAAAATTTTTTTTTTGTGACAGCTGCCAGTGACGTTTTATCGAAAAAAAAATTGTGTCAGCTGTCAAAGTGACGTTTGAATGTCAAAGTGAAGGGGGCCATCTGTCAAAGTGACGTTTCCTCGAAAAAATATTTTTTGTGGCAGCTGTCCAAGTGACGTTTTATCGAAAAATAAAATTGTGTCAGCTGTCAAAGTGACGTTTTATTGAAAAAAAATTGTGTCAGCTGTCAAAGTGACGTTTTCGCGAAAAAAATTTTGATGACAGTTTTCAAAAAACTGTCAAAGTGACGTTTGCATGTCAAAGTGAAGGGGAGCATCTGTCAAAGTGACGTTTTCTCGAAACAATATTTTTTGTGACAGCTGTCAAAGTGACGTTTTATCGAAAAAAAATTGTGTCAGCTGTCAAGGTGACGTTTTCGCGAAAATTTTTTTTTTGTGACAGCTGTCAAAAAACTGTTAAAGTGACGTTTGAATGTCAAAGTGAAGGGGGGGGCGCCATCTACAAACCGAAATATCATATTTTAGAGTGTTAATATATTCGTATTGTTAGCATTTGAAGCTCCTCTACAATATTCTTTTTTTATTTTTTTTACTTTCCTTTAAAATTTCCTTTAAAAAAAATTACTATTTGGACCTTTGGCAGTCTCTTTCATACAACACCTTTAACTGCCAGGTTAACGAACCATTTAATGGTTCGCTTATATGAAGCGTGATCAATAATGCCCCTAGCATTGTGCTCTGAGGAAGTCCATATTAGCAATTAAAATTTCTCATTGCAGAATAAATTAGTATAGCAGAGTATTTATGAGGCATCTAACAAACTACTTTTTACGGCCTTAGAACAAGAAAACAAAAACATTGTGTATTCTATGATTTGCGGAATCGATTGGGAATTTACGTCGGATATTTTTCGGAGCTGCTCTAATTGATTCAGCCGGGAAGAAACGTCGGAGATCACGTGACTGTGGCCTACGCAAGGTGAACAGATTTCCCGTCCGATATAGGAAGCAGTGACTTCCAAATATGAAATAAATCATGTCAGAAGAGGAAAAAGCGTAATGAAAATAATTTGGTTATATAAGTTGAGGCAGCTGCACGTTGCACCAGATGTGAGGGTTGTAAAATCTTTGTCAGAGCGGTCCTAGACTCTTAAAATGAATAACAAGATGGCTGTAAGTTGATGGATTCTTTATACTAAAAATCGCTACTGGAAACATAAAAAAAATTACGTCGTTACACAAAATATGAAACAGGATATATCTATCCAATTGGTTTTAACGAACTTTTTGTCTCATCATTTTCATATAATGTGCATACAATATTATTGAACTTACACGCATAAAAATAAGCAATTTTATATCGTATTTCAGAATACGATTCGACTTATAATAATGCACCGTCACGTCCGAAGGTCTATTGCTAACGCCTTTTGAAGTTTCCTTCGAGTGTCTTTCCAGTTGAATTAGGTTATTTAAAGTAACAACTGTGGGTGACTGAGCTTGAAAGTTTATGGTCTTTAAGTATCCTTTAACAAGAAACGTTTTGTGGGGGATTCGACCGAATTCGGAACTTCGAGACAACGCACTGGAGAACCCACATCGAAGGCTTCGAGCCTTGTAAAACATCACGATGAAGCGGTTTATATAAAAATTTAAACAAGTGAGTTGTGATGCAATATTTGAAACGAAAAATTACCTCCTATGTGGTTGATGATGTACTAAAGAAAACATACAGACACATTCCGTAAAACTAGCTGTCACATAATTTTTCATTCAAATAACGACTGTAGGTACCAGAATCGTGTGACCTAAGAAGGGAGGAGGCCTCAAAATTTTCGCGCCCGGCCTGCTTTTCGGCGTTTGATCCGCACCTCGATCCGCACGTATTTAATTTCTTAGAGAGTATTATTTTTTCGACTACGATAATATTGAACTTAAGAGATAAATGGTTGCCAACATATCCAAATATACTGGATTTAAGCTTTCTTGTCTTAATATAAGATAGGGAGCAGATGCGATCTCACAGAATATGTAAACCATCTCCATGTTTAAATCCAATATAGTAGCAATATCGTTTATAATAACTAAGAACTGTAGAGGCTCCGAATCTAGCTCCTGAGGCACACCAGCTGAAATTGAATCGAACGGAATATAAAAACTTGCCTTTGAATGTACAGCATAAAAATTCTCACATACCGACATTTATATTACACTCAGAATTGAATTTTATGTAATACGCCGGTTCGCATTTATGACATCCGTCTCCGTGGCTCTATCAATCACAAAATCCCTTTTACGGTTCCAACGATCCACTTATCCTGTCTCCCTATGTTTAATCCGGCATAATCCTCTGGCCTAGTTAGCACTTCTCGGTATACATTTGCAATCAGAAGATTGTACGCATAGGTTATGTAAGCATTTTGTATTTTTTGCTCGATACCGGAAATAATTATTAGTTGACAGAATCTGGACCGCGCGACGGTCAATCATTTACTCTACTTGACACATGCAGAATGAGGTCGTTTATATCATCAATATCTTTTCAGACAGTCCGCCCGATCAAGGTGATCCGGAGTAAATTATATATTGAAGAAAAAGGATCGGTTTACACCCTGATATATGAGCTTAGGATACGGGGAGCTCTCAGATTGTTCTTGAGATAGAAATGAATTAAAGTATGGATGATACTCTATTATATTAATTCAAGCTCTGTTTTCTTGATTGATGAGGCAGCTCGATAAAGATTTATCGAAGGAGTTCTTTAACTAAAACAGTAAATAAATGGGAGGATTTGATAGGCAGTGTTTGTTGAATAAGATGCGACTCAAACACTATGAGGTGCGCGATTTTATGACTCCGGCACTGTAGAGTCAAAACAGTGGGGAGAGGAGACTGAAGCGACAAGTGCGCGCATCAGCAAGTGAGGAGAGCCAGATGGAGGACCGTGAAGTAAGGTCGGTACAGGTTGCTGGTGTGTTTTTGGAAGAGTTATAGTGGTTTTACCTGGGGCCCCAGCTGTTAATGTTAGGGAAGTTATATGAACAATCAAGGAAAGTGTGAGTACTGTTTATTATTTTGATTAGTATGTATTATGTAGACCGACCCCTGACAAAGAAACAGAGCATCTCAACTTGCATTGTGGTCATCAACATCTCCAACTATTATGAATTTGTATTCCAGTATCGTGCATTTAGGCGTATTCTGAATAACCCGAATACTAGTAAATCAATGGGATTTGATACTAACCCAGACAACATGTGCAACGACTCTTTGATTCTTGATATAAACAAAGTATCTTCTCTTCCAACTAAATGTGTAACGTGCAAGTGGTTGCTCGAATGCAACTCAAACCCAAGAAAAAAGGGGAAGCGATCCAAGAAACTACCGTCCCATCGTCGAGCTCTCTATGCTAGGAATGACTTGAATTGGTAACGATTGGAACGATGCAATTGAGAGATTTGAAGAATCCTAAGTGATAGCTTTAGATATTTTCAAAGCAAAGGATAAAGTAGGGCACGAGGTCCACTAACCAAACTATCTTATAGATTATCATTTGTATCAAATCCTCTTTGACCATTCTTCTTATGTTGCAATTAATGAAGTCTCACCAGAAATGTTCAGTACCAACTCAGGTGTTTCATAAGGATCTGTCTCATCAACTGTTACTGCTTTACATTAATGACTTGCTTTCTACAGCTTCTAATCCTGCGAACAGTTGACAATATTCTTCACGCAACTTCTTCCTTTTAGAAACCAGAAAGCGCAGCAAAACTCTATACTTGAAGATGCATCCTACCTAAAGGGAGCAAATACTCTTGTAAGCTTTAATCCTTCTGAAACGCAACTCTCGCATTGTTGGTGATCTCATTGATACTCTTTATCATGCTCATATTGCAGATATACAGTTTTGGGTCTCATTCCAAAGATAATGAAGTGAGCTGGTCTGCTAATTCAATATACGTCTAGCTTAGTCTGGCCTGAAGGAAATCTTTCGTCATTCAGTGCCTCTGGATACACAACCTAAAGTGACCTATTGGCCTAATGCCATATTCTTAGACAGACCAAAAGCGACTACTTGGGACTCTCCATGGAGTTTCCAGTAGAAGCAATGGAGCTCTTCAGCACTTGGAAACTATGACTCATTGTACTCACACAGGATTCTATAGCCACCAATGGAGCAAATAAAGGAAAATCAACAAATTTAAAAAAATTGGATTTTCGAAAAAATTCAGCATCTTCTATATTTCTATAGACTAGAAATTGATTATTAAAGAGACGGGAGAGCATCAGTTTCAAAAAATTTGATTGTAAACTTAGAAACGAGGATACAGAACTCAAACCCTAGGAAAGCTGAAGGAAGCGTGACAATTGCGGCCAAACCATTCAAAGGACTCCAAGAGAGATATATTTTATCGATTAATTTACCCTTGCCATTGCTACAATTTTTTTGGTATATCCATTAAAAGATTAAACCAAAAAATGCAAATATTCCTCATCGAACCCATCTCTCCCCTCGACTATTGAACATGACGTTTTCAATACCCTTGTCCGCCTGAAATACAGTAATTTTTAGGACATTTCCCCGCTCCTAAGCTAATATGAATAATTGATACACATTATGGCGAAGAGGCGGCTCCGCGCTGACTAATAATTAGATGATTATGGCTCCACAGATTGCGTTCCTTTGAAGGAAACGACATTTTGCCGTGACAATTATTGGGCTTATTAAAATGCTACGAGATGATTGGACATGTATTTTCGCCGGCAACAGCTACTTGAATCAAGGGGTTAATAGCTCTGTTGCTAAGACGACGGCACAAACTGTTTTGGCATTCCTACGAGAATTATGTTTATTAGGGTGTCGCATTTATTTATGGTGTAATGGCGGAATATTCTATTATAACGTCTAGAATTATGACCACAATAAATTTCGCGTATTATCTCCATGGTTTAAGCTAATTTTTGATTAAAAGCCAAGTTTATATACTAGAAGTTGGTGTGCTAGCTGCAACTCGAGCGGAAATATTGTTCGTCAAAGAGCCAAGGTGAATTTGTAGCAATGTTTTCTACAGCCTGTCACTTAAAGTTTCAATGTGATTAATGGAAAAAATCGACCGGTGAGGTAAGGTATTTTTAACACTTCCCCAACGAATTATCCCCGTATGATGCCAGTATCAAATATTTGAAGAGGATCGCTACACAGGATATTGAAGGTCCTGAGAGTGTATGTGAATAAAATATAGACAGTATAAACCGCATTATGAGGGATTTAGCTATCGTAGCGAGAAAGCTTACGTAAAAATTGTCACATAAGTGGAGCTACCTACGTAAGGCTCTTATTTCATTCGAGATGATGCGTAACGAAGCACCGAAGCAGACACTGTTACAGCTACTTTAAGCACCAGAATTATAGGAATTAAAAGATGTTGTAGCGACGTCGGTGGAAAGCTAAGTTAGACAAGGCAAAAGCGCCTTGGTAATTTAATACAATATATTCGTATCGTAACTGTATTTTCAATCGTGAGGGGAGCACAAAGCGTTTCATCGAAGTTTTACGCATCCTTGTTTGAAATGAATTTAATTTGTTTATAGAATATTTGATGAAACTACACAAACGGCAATAACGTCCATGAAAAGGCCTGTAAATAAACTATGGGGTATAAGGTGCTGCAAAGATTTAGAACCAAAAATAAGAAGTTGGAAATCATAAAATTGCGAATTTTACAAAAAGACTTGTGCTCTGACTTAAAATCGTAAATATCACAAATACGAACGACTGTGAGCAAATTAGACAAGTATACCTTTTTTTTAGAGTGAAACTTGTTGGTTTAGAAAAACAATTGAAAAACCTAACCGCACTTATTTTTTGAGGATCAAGTGTCACCTATTCCTACGCCACTGGACTGTTATAATGAACTGTAAATTTGTCTTATTATTGCTATTGTTAAGTAAATGTTTCACATAAAAACTTACTTCAGTTGGTGTACTTCATCAAAATATATTTAAAAAGAGTGAGGGTTGCGTAAAATTTTTGAGATTAGATTTTTCAAATTTCTCCAAACACGTGTCCGGTCCGAGCTTAATAACTCGTGGCTCCTTCGAGATGGACCGGCGGGGTATTTTTTTTTGAAAACTAGATGAAATTTGGAAAATCCTTCATCTCAATCGTTTTTTTCGATTTTGCTTCCTAAGAAAGTTATGATTTTTTGAAAAGAGGTCGTTTTCTCAGATTTTAACGACTTTTCCGACATGCACCTTTTAGAAACGCGCCACCGCCTCTCCCTTTGGATCTAGAGGATCGGGACCCAGACGGCGGGCAAGAAGAAGGAAAAATGAAGAACCCCTTTTTTAGGTTTCCTCCATCTCCGATATTAGCCGAGATACAAATTTTTTAAAAAGGTCGATTTTGCTGAAAAATTGTACTTTTCCGGGGATCCTTTCTCCTCTTCCCTAAGGATTTTTTCAACCAAACCTTCAGGAGAGCTAGAACCGTTGTTCCTCTCGGGCCCCTCCAAACTTTAACTCTTAATATCTAAACGCGTCCGGTCAATTATTTTTTTAGCGAACCAAGATTTGCTGAAATTTCGCCAAATTTTTATTTTGAAATTTATAGTTCGTCCGATAGATTACAGCTTATAGTCGATCCGGAGAACATTAATTTTTTTTTATATCGGTCCTAGGACAGAGCCGATTACAGTTTCGGAATACGGACGACTTCAGGATTCCGAAACTGTTTTCAGATTTTCGATAGAACTTTTCCTTCTGAAATCGATTTTGACAGTTAAAAAATTAATTTTATATTGAACCAATCAGAAGCTTTTCGTTAAAATGACCATTTTCGAAGCGGTTTTCTCGCAGTTTTCGATGGGGAATCGGTAGAGGGCGTCATCGAGCGACTCCCTCTACTTTCGGTGTTCGGCTTCCCCGGACACCGTGATTGATTAAAAAGCCGGAAAAGGTCCCCAAACATATCTCAATTTTCGTTTATATCGCAGCGGAAACCCCGAAAAAAATTGGAACGGCGTCTAAAAGAAAATCTTAAAGTGAGCGGCCCGAAAAAAAAAGTTTAAAAAATGTTTTTTTCGCTTTTTACCCCTCCCACCAAAAAAAAAATTCGGAGAAAACAAATTTTTTCCGATTTTTGCCCTACCCCCCAAAAAAAATTAGTAAAAAAAACTAATCCTGCAGGGGCTGTCAGCTTTATTTCTTATCATTTTTTCAATCGGATAGCATTTTCTGAGGTTTGAGACGGCTTCGAAATTTGTCCCCAAAAGGGTTGGAAAAAAATATTAAAGTGAGCGGCCCGAAAATTTGTCTACAAGCCCGAAAAAAACACTTTCAAAAATTTTTTTTTCCAATTTTACCCCCTCCCACCAAAAAAAAATTTTGGACAAAATATTTTTTTTCTGATTTTTGCCCTCCCCCAAAAAAAATTGTCAAAAAAACTAATCCCACAGGGGCTGTCATCTTTATTTAAAAAGATTTTCAATCGAACAGCTTTTTCTCAAGTTTTTTAATTAAGGTTGACTTTTTATACCGGGTGTAAACGAATAATGGGCCACCCCTGTAACTTCCTCGTTTTTAAAGATATCGGGATAAAATTTTGTATGGTGAAATTAGGTAACATTTCCAACTTTTTGAGACCTATTCGCCATATTTGTCACTTCCGGTTTCACCGGAAATCGACCCAATAATCTTTTATAAATGGACCACCCTGTATGTTTTTACATTTTTTAAATAAAGATCACATTTTGGATACATTTATACTAATTTGAACAATTTATACAGGGTTGCACGAAAAATAAATCGAATTTTGGTTGTCAATCTAGATGGCTGCGAATATGTTAAAATTATTTTTGTTCCAATGTAATTCATATAAAAAATCATGCTACATCATGCAGGGTGCTCTAAACTCATTAAAATCACATTTTTCAAAATAACAAATAACAAAATGCTATCCAATTGAAAAAATCCGGCAGCCATCTAGATTGACAACTAAAATTCGAATAATTTTTCGTGCAACCCTGTATAAATTGTTCAAAATAGTATAAATGTATCCAAAATGTGATCTTTATTTAAAAAATGTAAAAACATACAGGGTGGTCCATTTATAAAAGATTATTGGGTCGATTTCCGGTGAAACCGGAAGTGACAAATATGGCGGATAGGTTTCAAAAAGCTGGAAATCTTACCTAATTTCGCCATACAAAATTTTATCCCTATATTTTAAAAAACGAGGAAGTTACAGGGGTGGCGTTTACACCCGGTATATGCCCTATAATTTATAGTACTCTATTAAATAAAAAACACCTTGTATATGTATGTTTTTACATTGCTACCTAAAAATATATAGAGCATATTTCCTTTCCTGCATATTTGCGATGCCAGTACCAATCACGTCGCGATTGTAAGTTAATACTTTAATATTTATTCCGTTTGCGATCGACAAAAATACATATTTCAAAACGCCCCGTCTGCATAGTCTCCCTATATTTGTCTCGTGCGACTTATTCATCAGAAATAACAGCACTAATCGATATCATAACGTGCATGCTAACGGAAAACATGCTAACTCATCGAAGCCCCACGAAAATGGAAACATTTTTATCTGATTACTAGGCCCAAACCACGAGCACCTCGATTTAGTTTAACGATGCATAAATGATTACAACGAATACTTATAATGGCAAAGTCAAGTATTGTTTATGTCGGTATTCAATTACTTACGATTGTGCTTCAAGGTTCCATCTTGCGACCGTCGAGATTCCCTGAACATCAAGACATGCAAATATATAATTTAAGGCGAAATAAATTACTCGCAATCCTTTATAGCGTATAATTTTGCAGAAATGAATCAAAACAATTGCTGCTACAGATAATACTGTAAGGTGTTAAAAATTATTTTGCTAATGTTTAGATTACCTAAATAAAGTATGGAAGGAAATTGCTCAAAATCAAAAACAATATACTTTTTCTTTAGCAGTGCTTGTGGATTTTCATCTTTTCTTGTAATCAGCGTTGTAGTTGATTATGGTCATTTTAATGAACTACAGGGATCTGTTCTGTGGCCAGTAGGTACTGTTATTTGTATCAACGACTCCGTGGTACAAAAAAATATCCAAATAATTATTATTACTGGCTGAACATCCTTGTGATGTTTTATCAACGATTTCATGTATAAAGTCTATTATTGAATTCAATGTTTCATAATATATAGTTATGAAAAGTAGGTGTTTAGAAGATTAGATAAAAATTGCGTTCCAATGTGGTTTCAATAATTTTTACGTCTAATAGATTTTATAATTGTAGAACATCAATATAAATATATCAAAATGGATATTTTTATTAATATTATGCTAAATAAAGTTGTAAACAATATGCATTAAACAAAGGAAGTAGGATAATTGGTAAAAAAGAAACAATGAATATTTCCCAGTTTAATGAGTTTATTCAGCAATAATAGCTCTGGCGGTTTACTAATTCCGGCCATGAAACAGAAAAAGTCAACGTGCAAATCCATTAGAATAAAATGTTAATGCGGCCAGTGTAACTTTATGCTATTATTCTGCACATAATATTGGTCAACACGAAATTAAACTCGCTTTTAAATGTTCATCGCGATTATATGTCCCAAAGCTTTCAGCCGAGGCGAGGCGACGGTTGCAACCAACGTGTTAAAAGCTGTTCTAAAACACAACGTTTTTAAGGGACATAATAGAGTTTTAATCAAATGCCAATTTATTCGTTTAGCTCAGTGATATTTGGGTTACCTTGTTCGCTCTCGATGGACCGTCCGATGAGGGGAAACAAGGAAACTTTTTGACCGAGTTTCCCAACGTTCATTAAGTTGCCCAAATATTGTCTCGTTTATTGGTTTACGGGGATCTAGTTCTTATATATGAAAAAATTAATTGCGTACTTGGTTACGTGTACCTACATACAGCGTGTTTACCGACTACGAGCATTAATTTTAAGAAGTAATTTAATTTGGTCATTTGCCATGAAAAAATACTCGTCATATAAAAGATCCATCGGTGCGAGTTTTAACAAAATTTTCCTTTTTTTTTTGAAATATTTATAGAATGCCTGGAAAATTGTATTTTTTCCCTACAAGTATCCCCAGATGTTTTCAGATATTCAATTATTTATCTAAAGAGTCAAAATAGGCTGAATGGGATTCGCGAACGCTGATTACCAAGCGAGATGTGAAAGCTTGAAAATTCCGCGAGAAAAATCCAATATGGCGGCATTATCAATTCTTGTAAAGAATCGTGTAATAAACAAGGGGTTTTTGAGGTTGCCAATTGTGAATTTTTTGTGAAAATTGGAAAATTCTGTTCGGAAAATTCGCTTCGATGAAAACCTTGTGGTTCGAAAACTTTCGAAAATTCAAGTTTTTATTAACATAGCTTGAAATTCTTATTCAGATAATTTTTGGGTCTCTGATTACGAATTTGTTATGGAAATTGGAAAATTCCGTAAAGAAAATTCAATATGGCGGATTTCTAGTTTTTTTTTTAATATACCTAAGTTTATAGAAGTGCGTAATACATAAGTATAACAAGAAGTTTTCACAATTGCTGATTATCTTTTTTTAGCCAAAATTAAGCTCGAAAAATTTACTTTGATAAAGATTGTATGAAAGGAAAACTTAAAATTCGTAAACAAAATAACTTGATATTCTTATTTAAAAGGTTTTTTGGGTTACAGATTATGAATTTAACGTGGAAATCGATCATTTAAGCGAGACATGTTTAATATGCTGGATTCTTTAATGTTTTTTAAAATAAAATATTTTTACTGTTATGTTATATTTAAGGAAATGAAAAAAGTAAAACCTTAAATATTGTTATGTTTGGGGGAATTTTTGAGATACTGTTATAGGATTTTTGATTTTATTATATTTTATTGGATTTGTTAAATTTTAATTTTATGATTTTTTTTAAGGTAAGTTTAAATATTAATTTTTATGCATGCACTAGTATTCAGTTTTGAAGTTTAATTTTATTTTTCGATAGTAGTTGTAAATAGTTTTTTCAAAAGAAATATTTTAGTTGTTGTATATAGTTTGAATTATCGACCATAATATGGTATACCTACGATTAGTCCGCCACTGGGCTGAATTATTTCAATATTTTATTAATAAGCCACAGTGCGTATGATTTTATGATAATTTAACGTGAAACTTACTATCGGTTTGCTACAATAATTACTCTTTTACTTTTCAGGGCCTTTGGGGGTTCCCTTCTACCATCGCAGAAATATCTTACCTATAAATCTGCTGTTATGCTATTTTTTAAAAAAGGTTATTTGAAATTCGTGCTGGTTTATTTTATTAGATTTCTATGGAATTAGAAAATTAGAGATCTTTATAAAAATGAATGTCACCTAACTATTTGACAGCTAGATGTCGCTGAGACTGCTGTATATTTGATATCCAGCTGATATAAATTTAAATGCTTTGGTTATTACAATTAAACATAGATGGCACTCAAAATATAACGTTTATTATAATATATCAGATGATCAAAAGAAATAACGTTTCTTATATCTAAATCCCTGCGATAATCAAAACTAATTAAATCTATAACAAATTAAGGACTGTGTCCTCTTGGATGTTAACAAAATTAAATAATAAATGATGGGGGATAAGTGTATCCCTCTGGTGGTCAGTTGCTACTACTTGTCAAGACATACAATGTCTCTGTGACGTAATTCAATGCAGGTCGGAGCTTTTGTTCGCTGAGTACTTTGTTACCCACATTTTTATTTAAAATTAAATAAACTCAATGTTTTAAAAATTTAGTTCTAGGTAAGTTCTACGCTCTCTGGTTACAGAGTCGTTTTAACTGCGCGTAAATTGGCAGATTTTAACACTTGTGGTGCAGTTAATATGGCTGATTATTCTAGAATTTCTTGCACCGTTTACTGGATTTGATTAAACCAAATAGGCCTTGGATGCAATTTTGGAATCCGACCAATCAGATGGGTGCTTACTAATTAGGATAATTTTTACCTTAATTTCTGGTAAGTTGGAGTTGCTTTTCCGTTACTTTTTCGTATTTGCCCTTGACTCACCCTTGGAAAGTCCTGGGTGTAAAAATTTCCAATGTAAATAATAATTTTATCAATATTTTTCAGGAGCGATCTGGACGAGGGTTTGCTTCTTTCACTACCCAATAACAACTCAACTTTTGTTTCGTTTCTAAGGAACATGCAGAAAATTTGCAAATCAAGGATTTCTAGATTGCTATCTGTCATTTATGGTTTGTATTTTTGCATATTTTTTCTTTATTCTATATTTTTCCTATGAAATTATGTTATTTTCAGCATCCTTATTTCATGACGAATCTGTGGATACCCATTTGTTTATATTACGTGAAATGAAATTTTGACCTGCCGTTGACTTCGACGAAGCATCACTGAACCTTTTCAATTTCACTACACAAACACTTCTTAAGGATTTAATTTACATTGTGTCTCGTCATTTCACTAGACTGGTGGTTTTACAAGTAAGTCTTACACTATTTATTTACATTTTTATAGAATTTTATAGAAATAAAGTGCATCTTAGTTTAACTGTTGTGTTGAAAGTCGTTTAAACTTTGTTCAAAGCATGTAAATAACATCTGTTCTGTTATTGATTATTTTAAAGTAACATTGTGCAATGCATTTACTTTATTTACGCTTTTAATTTGTTTACATTTGTTTTATTTTAGCGTAGCTGACCCTTTGTTTACGTGTGGCTCGTTGACCCCTATTACTACAACAGGTGTTCTACAGCTGATTTAGGAAGATTGTTCTCCAATATGATATCCTTTTTTAAACTTGTATTTATCTATTCAGTATACCATACGTAAATTTCTCGTTATTTGGTTTATTGTGAGGATTATTTTATCTTATCCTTAATTGTTTTACCCGAGTTTATTTTTAATTTTATTTATTTTATAATCGGGTAATTTCTTTTAGTAGTTTAAAATACATGACAATATGTTTATTTTGTACAGGGATATTTTGAACAGGCGAGGAGTATTTTAAACTGAAGGTGGATGTTTTGGACGAGAAAGAAGTATTTCTGACTATTTTTAAATCTATTTCAGTTAGAAAAAACCCTGACGTAATGGAGTATTTTTAATGTCGAATTTGGATATGTTGCACCAAAAAAGACAGGAAGACAGTAGGCATATTTAAAAAAATTCCTTTCAAACAATTTTCATCAAAGTGCATTTTCCGACCTCGATTTTTCAATTTTGACTAAAAAATGAGACTAAGCAACTTCGGAAACCCCTTTATACCGGGTGACCACGGATCACGGTAAACCCCCGCCATTTCCACAGTTTTTGAGCTATCCAAATGAAATTTTGCAGCAGTAATGTACGTCCAAAAAAGACTCATTCACTTGTCAAAGTTACGTCTTTTAATTGTTTCTTCCATGGCTAGTGTGATAAATAGTATAAAATGACGTGTTGTGTTCGATGATTTTTACCTTTTTTTATTACTTGCCCATTGCAGATTTATCAAGGATGGGCACAGCAATGGATTTCATACAAAATGTATTATTTTATGGTATCGGTTTACCATTATGATATCTTTTGGGAAATTGGTCAAAATGGACAAAAAGTAATTTGGTCAAATTTGATTGCACGCCAAGACGCCATTTTTATATATTTTTTTTTCGATCTAATTTTTTGAGAGTTATACCAGTTCATTTGAACCAAATTAGACCAAGCATAGCACTCTAGATTAAAAAATGAAATTGGCTCTAAAAAAATCAAGTGGGCTTTAAGAGTCCCCAAAATAGTTCTATCGTACTCAAAATTTTCTCAGTGTTCCAAAAATGCATTAATATACAGGGTGTTCCATTTAGAATTCCAAATTTGAGGTCACTTCCGTCGAAACCGGACGTCGAAAAAAAAAATCGGATAGGCCAAAGTGAGTCTTTTTGGACGTAGATTACTGCTGCAAAATTTCATTTGGATAGCTCAAGAATTGTGGAAATGGCGGAGGTTTACCAAGATCCGTGGTCACCCGGTATGTATTACACAATTCTGTAAACTTATTTTAAAAAAACTGGAAAATCCGCCATATTGAATTTTCTTCGAGGAATTTTCCAATTTTATAACAAATTCATAATAAGCGACACAAAAAAAATCCCTTGAATAAGAATTTCAAGCTATATCGCTAAAAACTTGAATTTTTGAAAGTTTTCCTACTATAAGTTTTCCAACTTTCACAAGAAATTCAGAATCAGCAACCATAAAAACCACTGGAATACATATTCCACGATTCTTTAAACTGTAATAAAAAAATGGAAATGCCGCCATATTGGATTTCCCTCGCGGAATTTTCCAATTTTCACATCTAATTTGTAATAAGCGGCCCCGAAAATCCCCAAATTTTGCCTATTTTGAACTTTAGATAAACAATTGAGAATCTTGTAAATATCTGAGGCTACTGATAGGGAAAAATACAGGCTTTTCATTAGTATTTAAAAAAAAATGGAAAATTTTTTCGAAATTTCGCACAGAGGGATCAGTATGAATATTAAAAAAAAAAACACAACAATTATTAACGATCAATAATTTTACGTGACTTTAATGTCATATTTCCCATTAAATTATCCTTTATTATTGAAACCATTTTCCGCAGAATTACTTGATTGGTACTTACGAATGTATTTTTAATGAAAAATTTTCACAATAATTTTACTGCCCAAGAATGAATTATATAAATTCAACGTAAGTCCATAGATTAACTTTTGCAAACGTCCAAGTTGATTGCAGCCTTAATAACGCAAAAGTAATATCGAATAGTGATCAATTTATGATTCTTATTCTTTAGATATATTAAACGGTCAGTATTTATTGATATTGCTGTTTTTGTTTGTTCTTTTTTGCTTTATATCTAGAATTATTGATATTTCTGTTCTCTAATGTGTAATAAATGTATAAATTAGCGGCAAGCAACAGGAGATGTTTGGAAAATCATTGTACAGGGTGGACTGTTTGACTTGGTCCTCAGAAAAAAGATTGTACGAAAACTCTTATAATTTTTCCCACTGAAAGTCTTAACTTTTCCTCGGAATTTGCACTTAAATTAAAATAAAAACACATAAGAGTATTGCAAACGATATTAAGAAAATACCACGCGATCTTGATAACAAAAATTTGTATATATTATTATCAATTGTTTTTTATGGGACACCCTTATACTATTTCATTTTTAGATTCAATAAAATTCTAGTTTGAAATCTTATCAGATACCATGTGTCTAAACTGTCTACTGTTGCACGTTTTAATAATGTCTAGTGCCATTATTAATCTTTCAATGTTGACGTTGACCTGTCACGTTTCTCTTTTAAGCCCTTAAACTCAAAATTTTGCAAAATTGGTACCTTATATGATTTTGAACTGAAATTTTACGCAGAATCTAAAAATGCAAACACCCTATATATACAGGGTGCTCCTTTTATCTTATCGTCCTGTATAAAAGGAGGAAAATCTGATGTTAAAAAAATAATAGTTCTCACTTGGAACAACTATAAGTTTAATGTCCCCTTCATAGCACCTATTCTGTTAAGGTAAACCGGCCACCCTGTATATAATCTGCATGACCAAGTGGCATAAAAGTGAGCACTAAGTTAGTGCGTCAATTTTTAATACAGTAACCCCGGGACAAATTCTAGCAACCGCTCTAATGAACTCGTCTTTGTACCGCAGCGATGGGATTGCTGGAGTTTTATGGGATCATTATCAGCTTGTGGGATATCTACTTAAAAATTTAGTAGTCGCTATATAGACGGGCTTAAGTGCTAATGATATTATTTGTAAAACGAGGAGGAATTGTTTTGAAACGCGTCTTTGTACTACGTATTTTTATTGGACAATAAAGATGGGGTGAAGAAGACAATAAAACTGATCGATATCCGGAGAGGTCATACAGAGAAAAGCTTAATCGCAGCGTCTTTGATTAGATCCTTTACTAAGTATGATGCAAAATGACGATATTATACAAACAGTGTAGCTAATCTATAGATAAATGTGATCCCTCTGTACTTTATAGAGCCATAATACCGAGAGATAAACAAAAAACACTAAGCCTGGGATAACTGCATATCTGCCGTTTCAGATTGGCAAATATGCTGCTAATATTTTTTTCGCATCAAGATAACGCTTGCAATATTTCAAGTCTGCCATTTTCTGCAGCTCTCCGGAAGTATACAACTATTTTTATTACATACATGCCAATAACTACAATGAATGCACATTGTCTATAAATAAAATAAGGATAAAATAAACGTACGGTGAGCCATAATACACAAAAATTGTTGCCGCTGAGCGCATATATTCCTCTACCAACGTTCTCTCACATCCTTCTTTATGGTCGCTATATGACCATAAATAATCGAATGGCCTGACCATCGCGCGTTCTTTCCGTTTATTTTCTGTAATGTCCATAACTCGTTGGTCTGTGAACAAGACTGTTCTAATATTGAGTTTTTCTCGAACAGAAAATGTCTCCTTATGTAACCTTTTTATATGTAATAATTTTGACTATATAGTATTACAGATCTATTCAGAGTGCCTAGTCCTTAGTGCCTAGTCCTTATCACTACTCTTTTGTCGCATATTATGCATTAAAGTTTTCACTTTCTATTTTTACCAGTTCATATAAACTTTGACTGTTTTTTTAAATTACTTTTTGAAACACATCTCCATCCATCCGTTTTGCTGTGGTAAACGAAGTGATGTCTTATACGCGAGATAAAGTTTCCAAACGAATGTATTTCTGTTGTGTTTTGAAAAAATAATATTAAATTATAAAGTAGAAAAGTTTTGACGACCTCAATTACTCCAGGCCCTTTACTTGCGAAGTTTTAATGGAACATCAATTTTGAAAGCCACATTTATTTCTGTAGTACGTTGTAAGTTTTAGATAATTTCATATATGGAAGGGTTTTCGGGCAGCTTCTGATCATGACAAGTGGCGTGTTTAGGACATTAACAAATAAAATTTGTAATAATTCAAGGTGTAGGTTATTTTCAAATTGGTTCTTGATTCAAAATTGTTTTAGATTTTTTCATACCATATCCATGGACATTGGACATTGGCCATTGGGTGGATTCAGCGTCAAAATAATTTTAACTGATTTTAATTCAGACACTGAAAAATTATGAGGCTTGTATATTTTTTAACCAGAAATTAACGTGATTGATTGGCCATAACTTTTTTGTTTATTAACCGATTTCATTGAGCTAGGTGTCGTTGCTTACAGAAAAGAATGGATTAACGACAAGAAATTTCAAAATGGCAGATTTCTTTAAATGCAATATGGCGGCCGGGTTTGAAAATAGCTCTTTCTTTGAGCCAATTCTTGTTGAATAGAAAATGTCGAAATGGCACATCTAATCGAAAAAAGCAATAAAATGAACCTTTCCCTTCATTTTAAGACCCCGATGAAAAAAATCGGTCGATCGGGAGAGGAGCTATACGTAATCGTACAAAATGTGTCGTATTTGAAAATTGTTTTTTTTTCTGGCCAATTTTTTTTGAAGAAAAAAATGTTGAAATGACATATGCAATACAAAAAAGCAATAAAATTAACCTTTAACTTTTTTCCAAAGAAAAAAGTGCAATTTAAGTATTACAGCTCAAGAATGACAAAAAGACGCTTTGTATAAATACGTATAGCTCCGCTCCTGATGGACCGATTTTTCTCATCAATGTCTCAAAATGTAGAGAAACGCCCATTTTATTGTTTTCTTCTATTGAAATTGCCATTTTGACATTATTTATTCAAAAAAATTTGGCGCAAAGAAAGGGTTATTTTCAAACCAGACCGCCATCTTGCATTTTGAAAATTCGGCCATTTTGAAATTATTCGTCGATAGTCCATTCTTTTCTATAAGCAACGACACTAAGATCATTAAAAACGGTTAACAAACAAAAACGTTATTGGCCAATGAATTAAGTGCAATTTAAGTAATACAGCTCAAGAATGACAGAAAGACGCTTTGTATAAATACGTATAGCTCCGCTCCTGATGGACCGATTTTTCTCATTGATGTCTCAAAATGTAGAGAAAAGCCCATTTTATTGTTTTCTTCTATTGAAATTGCCATTTTGACATTATTTATTCAAAAAAATTTGGCACAAAGAAAGGGTTATTTTCAAACCAGACCGCCATCTTGCATTTTAAAAAGTCGGCCATTTTGAAATTTTTCGTCGATAGTCCATTCTTTTCTGTAAGCAACGACACTAAGATCATTAAAATCGGTTAACAAACAAAAAAGTTATTGACCAATGAATTAAGTGCAATTTAAGTAATACAGCTCAAGAATGACAGAAAGACGCTTTGTATAAATACGTATAGCCCCGCTCCTGATGGATCGATTTTTCTCATCGATGTCTCAATATGTAGAGAAAAGCGCATTTTATTGTTTTCTTCTATTGAAATTGCCATTTTGACATTATTTATTCAAAACAATTTTTCGCAAAGAAAGGGTTATTTTCAAACCAGACCGCCATCTTGCATTTTGAAAATTCGGCCATTTTGAAATTTTTCGTCGATAGTCCATTCTTTTCTGTAAGCAACGACACTAAGATCATTAAAATCGGTTAACAAACAAAAAGTTATTGGCCAATGAATTAAATGCAATTTAAGTAATACAGCTCAAGAATGACAAAAAGACGCTTTGTATAAATACGTATAGCTCAGCTCCTGATAGACCGATTTTTCTCATCGATGTCTCAAAATGTAGAGAAACGCCCATTTTATTGTTTTCTTCTATTGAAATTGCCATTTTGACATTATTTATTCAAAAAAATTTGGCGCAAAGACAGGGTTATTTTCAAACCAGACCGCCAACTTGCATTTTAAAAAGTCGGCCATTTTGAAATTTTTCGTCGATAGTCCATTCTTTTCTGTAAGCAACGACACTAAGATCATTAAAATCGGTTAACAAACAAAAAAGTTATTGGCCAATGAATTAAGTGCAATTTAAGTAATACAGCTCAAGAATGACAAAAAGACGTTTTGTATAAATACGTATAGCTCCGCTCCTGATGGACCGATTTTTCTCATCGATGTCTCAAAATGTAGAGAAACGCCCATTTTATTGTTTTCTTCCCCTGAAATTGCCATTTTGACATTATTTATTCAAAAAAATTTGGCGCAAAGAAAGGGTTATTTTCAAACCAGACCGCCATCTTGCATTTTAAAAAGTCGGCCATTTTGAAATTTTTCGTCGATAGTCCATTCTTTTCTGTAAGCAACGACACTAAGATCATTAAAATCGGTTAACAAACAAAAAAGTTATTGGCCAATGAATTAAGTGCAATTTAAGTAATACAGCTCAAGAATGACAAAAAGACGTTTTGTATAAATACGTATAGCTCCGCTCCTGATGGACCGATTTTTCTCATCGATGTCTCAAAATGTAGAGAAACGCCCATTTTATTGTTTTCTTCTCTTGAAATTGCCATTTTGACATTATTTATTCAAATAAATTTGGCGCAAAGAAAGGGTTATTTTCAAACCAGACCTCCATCTTGCATTTTAAAAAATCGGCCATTTTGAAATTTTTCGTCGATAATCCATTCTTTTCTGTAAGGAACGACCCTAAGATCATTAAAAACGGTTAACAAACAAAAACGTTATTGGCCAATGAATTAAGTGCAATTTAAGTAATACAGCTTAAGAATGACAAAAAGACGCTTTGTATGATTACGTATAGCTCCTCTCCCAATGGACTGATTTTTCTCATCGATATCTTAAAATGTAGAGAAAGGTACATTTTATTGCTTTTCCCTATTGGATGTGCCATTTGGACATTCTTTCTGCAAAAATAACTGACCCAAACAAAGCCTATTTTCAAACGAGGCCGCCATCTTGCATTTTAAAGAATCGGCCATTTTGAAACTTTTCTTCAATAATACAAGCTTTTCTCTAAGCAACGGCACTTAGCTCATTAAAATCGGTTAATAAACAAAAAAGTTATGGCCAACGCATAAAGTGCAAAATTTTTTGGCCCACCCGGTAATTCCTGAGAAACTTTTGCATATTTTAAGGTAAATACAGGCAAATATGTCCCAAATTATTAATAAGCTAGCCTATTATAAATTAGAAATTTACAAAGAACTCCGTTTGTTGCTGTTGTTGTTAATTACATATTTTTATTATCCAATAGTTATAAAATATACTAGATAGGAAAATTTGGAATGAACCACCTTGTATCTCTTATTTATTGCCGCCATTGTAATTAAACTGCAGTCTACTCCGACACACAATGTACAAATAACTTTATAAACTAACTAAAATGAGCATAAAGAGATTCAAGTTAGATTTAAGAAATTACATAAAAATACTTACTGTAATGTAATTCCTCGTTGTGCAGGAAAAAACAATTCATTATCCCAAGTGCTTTCATCCCCGACTTCAAAATTAACACTAAAACATTCGCTACTTGATTTCTGTAACAAAAGACAATTTTTTAGTTGACAAGCGGCTTTATAAATTGCCTGCGGTTAAAAGTAAATTACTTAAGAAGATTTAATTTTTTATACATTATATAAAAATATCTTAAATAATACCTTTAAACCTAAAACGGCGTGGGTGGCTAAACGCACCGTTTAAATAATCTAAAATGTTACAGTGAAATAAATAAAGTGAAAAAGATTTCACGGTCAAAGAAAGCTAACCTTTAAAAAAATAATATCTAAAATTTTATATTATTTTTCTAGTATAAATACGCACATTAAAGTGCCTGGTGGCACAAATAGAGAACACAATAATCCCCTTCTTATATTTTATAAATTTTGATGAATCCCTTCCTACAAAGCCCTAAAAATCACACGACTAAGCCGCTTTGTGCAAACAAATTCCACCTCTAGAAAAAAATATAGTCTACCGAAACCACCGGCTAGAAAATCAAATCAAGGGGTTACACCATCATGTGCGCCCGATATACAAAAATGCTCGGAGGCCAAAGAGTGCCTGCTAACATTTGATAAGGGTTGGCGTCTACAAATTCATTTAAGTATGTGCCCCGATTGAATGTCAATTCGTATATAATTTTAATTGGAGCAACGTCAAAGCGGCTTGATACTTGCACAGCTCTAAAAAGATAGTACGGAAATGTAATCCAGTCAGCGGCTTCTTGTTTTTCAATATGAAAGATACTGGAGCGAATCAAGATTTTAATAAATATAATAAAATATTCCTGACCGGAAAAACCACGATTTAGGTCAAACGCTGGGGCCTCATAACCACCATGAACAGGACATTGAAATGTTTTGCCAGCGAATGATAAATACACGACTTAGGTCATACCCTGGGGCCACATAATCCCCATGAACAGGACATTGAAATGTTTTGCCAGCGAATGACAAATCCACGTTTTAAAATACACCCACTGGGACAGAGTTTTACCACCATGAACAGGACATTGTAAGGCCCAGCCGGTGAATGTTTTATCTATCATGTAATGCAAACGAACGAAAAGATATTTTCGAGCTCTGTTTTGATTAAGTCTCAGTTCTCAGGAGTCAAAGTAACCACCTTAGTACCTCGACGGAACAAAGGAAGTTTAATTCCCTTTAATGTTTTCCCAAATATATACTCAAATAGATTAAGGTCAGGGCTGTTAGGAGACCGTGACGTTCCGAATTAATTAATTTAGATTTATTATGCTAAATATTTCACCTGGCTGGCAGTTTTGACCAATTTGGAACACAAATACCCGTTGCGAGAAAAGTTTACGCGAGTTTTATGAAATTATATAGAGGGTAGTTTTCGATCCTGCTGAAACTGAAGTTCGGTGCTTAGATGCGGATATTTAATATTTATGTAGGTCTCCGCACTCATATATTGTGTCGTGGAAACTAATAAATTACTTTGCTCCGATTTGACCAACAAATTGGCACCGCGAAACTAGACAATACCCCAATCGTTTACACTTCGAACGAAAAACACCCCTGAAACGTACTATAAATAACAACTGATTTGTTTCCTTTTTAGTGAGTTCCCAGTTTCTAACTTACAACTTTGCAACTCCCATTTATCTTTAACGGCCGCCGTTTCTTGAGATTGAAAATAACTCACACCTCATCGATATTACCGAAACCGCCACTACGTCTTGCCAGTGCTGCAAATGCGCTTTTTAATAATTTATGGATATGTTTTGTAGAATGCCAGAAAATTTAAAGTTGGCTTTATATTTTGCAAAAAAATTTTACGGCCGGAAGTATACTATTTCCTCCCGTTGGGATTATGATGAACGTGAGCCTGCTGCTATTGATGACGATGTGTATGAAGTGTATATTTTTTTTTTGTACAATGTGCCATTGTCAAATCACTCTTGTTTGGATTTTATAGGGAAGCAAATTATTATTTCGTATCCCGATAAAATATAAATTTTCTTTTGTCTCATTATGTGCTGTTTGTTTAACAGCGATAGGAGATATCGCTTGAAAGAAGGCATATCAAAGTGTACACCAATTTGTACGGGTACAATTTATTCCTAATATTTGCAAAAGTAACGCGAGAGTATTGACGCCTCGTTAAACATACATTTCTGTACCTGGGACCGATTGGGGGACGAATTAATATTTCAGCAAGCTGGCAAGGATAAGGGTTTCGTATTTTTTGCGAGTTACTTTTACTAATAAAAAAACTTTCATTGGTTTGGTGTTTGCTAAAATCCAGTGATTGAAAATTTTATTTTCGATAATAAGTACCGCGTAAGTTCTTAGAATATGTCAAATCACGATCAAAATGGGTTAAAAAAAAGAAACCAAAACAGTCCTCGATAACAGTGACTTGAAACTTCCGAGAGACGCTACGCTGTAGGAACTCAACGACACTGACTCACGTCTGCTCTTCTCTGTAGAGACAAAAGACCAATTTGCACATTTTTACGGCCAAAGTCCTGGGTTTTGCATAATTGTATGCGCCTGCGAAGCGGGTCCCGCTGGACGTTGCAACAACGAACCGTTTAAAGAATTCAGGGGAGAAATTATGTCTAATCTAATGTCTCTTGGATATTTCCTTGAATGTATCAATGTTGTTGAGCGATTTGCCAAGTTTTTATTGTTTGCACATATGAGAGAGATTTCTCTTGTGTATATGGCAAGGTTTTAGTGTTCTTAATAGGTGACAGTTGTAGTTAAACGGAAATTGGATAATAAATTTGTAATATTCGAAAATTGTAGTTTTTGTGACAATTAAAAAAATAGAAATAATCAAAATTAAAACTGTTGCTAGTCCTACTGTAAACAACTTTTAAATCCACCCCTGCAACTACTAGATGTTCCATTTATAATTCGGTTCGGTCGAATAAAAAGCTTAATCTCATCTCATGTAGGACAGTCTGATGTATTGACCTCACTTAATGTTGAACTTTTGGAATGTAGTTCTATATTCTTTTTATGACTCTTTCATCGTACCCTGTGGCCTTTCCCCGGTTTACTTTCCAGCTACATTTTCTACGAAAAGTTAAAAGGAAATGATTCCCAGCAAATGTCTCTTTGGATTCCGATAACGACGTATACCTTTGAATTTTATATTCTTAAACATTATAGGTAAGCGTAAGTGCAAAAAAGCTATAAAGCTATATTACATGTAGCGAATATATTTCTTTCCAACACGACATATATTGAAAAAAAAAATAGGAATGAGAACAAGAAAGAATATAACAATCAGGAGCATTAGTTGGTCCCTGGAAGAATGACCTCGCATGCAGCAAAGTTGATTGTCGCAGATAGTGAGTTGTTTATTTGAAGGAAAGGCAGAGCGGGCGATAATTCAGATCCTTGTGGAACACCCGAGTTGCTAGAAAATGTTTCTGATGATACTCGATAGAAACTTTTTAAAAAAACCTCAGCGTTGGTTTAAATATCAAAATTTAGTTCTGTAGCATTGTAACGAAGTGATTTTTCAGTCAAGTACTTGCAAATCATCCGTTACTAAAGATTGTTAAAACCTTAATCCGGGTCCGTTTGATCTGTTTCTTTTTGCAATATAGTTTAAAACCTATTTCCGCTTTCAGATATGCCGAATAACTGTTGTAAGTTATGCAACGCGCTAGGACATTCTGTTCCTTGCCCTCCGCCTGTTTAGGCTGAGATATCAAGTGAATTAAACATTAATTTTGATATCGCAGCACCTGCCTATCAAATCAAAGTAGAGCTAATAAAATTCGGATTTTTGCATGAGCATACACATACATTATTATTCACCAATGAAGACCTAAGCCTCGCACTTCATTTGGGGTATCTTAATTTTCGGTTTCTTACTCACGAAACTAGAGACGATGTTGCTAGTCGAAAAATTAAACGAAAAGTGATTATGAAAAGCTTTAAGATTTAGCACATCAGGTTCGTTCGATTGCCTGAAGGGCGGTTACACTCGATGGGGTAGGTAAGTCGTTAGGCGATTTAACCCGACCTGTAGCGCTATCTGCCAAGTTACGGTGGTAAATTATTCTTGTGGTACATGCCTTGGCCACGCTAATAATTTACCATACGCATAGTATTACTTAATTAACCTAATTATGATACATATTCATATAAAACTATTTCTATATAGCACCTGCATTCGCAACTTGAGCTGAGGGAAACCCATTCTGAATCTTCATTCCTTTAATTCCATTTCGGGACAAAACCAAGTTCAGGTGTATATAGATTCCTACCTATGTTAATATTATGTGCATTACCTATAATGGAATTCTTCTGAATTAACTACCTTACTTATGTTAATCAAATTACCCTGTAGATAAGAGATAGAAAACGAGATATGATTCCTGTTGACGCTTTACAACTTTTACTCGCGTATTCAATAATTGATCAACTTACGCATCTTCCATGAAATACCCTAATAAACCCATTAACTAAATTATTTAACCGAATTGCCTGTACTATAGATCCTTCGTTGCTCTCAACGTATCTCAGACATGTGGTACCGATTTAGTTGTACCCTTAGGTTTTTCCAAAGAAATAGCTTTTAAACTTACAATTGGCGAGTATCCGTTGGCATATCCAAATTCTTATAAACGTTATTGCTCTTCTATGATGGTGTATCTTAAATACGGGTGGTAAACATATTTTATAATTTGGGTCTGACACTTTTACTAAATTTTACAAGGATGTTCTAAACGAAATGTCCCTTTTGCAATTCCACAATCTGTCACGTATTCTATTAACGATACTCTAACTTTATCTAAAAGAAACCATACCGGGTGTTATCTCCATCCTGGTTTACATACGATGTACATTTGTTACAGCATTCTATATAAGAAACTGGCGCCCGGGATTACGTTTTAAATTGTGTTACAAAGCTGGAAAGTACTGTTTGTAGGTAGTCAGTTGCAAACAGCCCCAGCAAGGTAAAAAAGAGCGTCACAATATTAGGTTAATCCCTATTTAATCTTATATTAGTTTAAGATTCAATTTTAATTACTTATTCCAAATGCTGTGCTTTAAATTTCCATTTATTAATTAGTACTAATTACGCAGGTGTATTCAACTCCTTGAAATATTTATTAATTTATTTGAAGTTCATTTTAATTTAGTGCAAAGTTCGTAAGTTCATTCACATTCAGAACTTCTTCCTTGTCGGCTATTCCAGTAAAATTGGCACCTTTTAAATACGCGATACAAGTTTGAGTTTCGATGACTCTTACATTTACAAAACCTTGGATAACTTTGTGGAATGATAACAAAAGGGAGTGCAGAAACTTCTTCTTAAACAAAGTAGAGCGTTTGTCTAGTGAAGTATTTAAAAAATAATAAAAAGTATTAAAAAAAGGAATGTAAGGATTTTTGCAATTTCTGATATTAAGAAATGTAAAAATTTAAATTAAACCAATATGGTAAATAGTTTCTTAGTATAAAAAAAAATTTGTATTTTCCTCGTCTTCTATTTTATTCTTCTCTAATTTCTAACTTAATGCCTTTGGGCTCATAAAAACAAAGACATTAAGTAAGAATTGTTTGGCATCCACTACAGAATGGTCTTGAAGACAGCAAGGGAGTGAATTGGCATAATTGTATGCAACTACTAAGCGGGACCTGCTGGACGGTGCTCGACGCCACGCCACCCCTCAGACACACCGTATTTTCTAACACTAAAAGAAATCGGTATTGCTTTGCGCAATAAGTGGATATCGTGAGTTGATTACTTTTAGCACTATAAATAGAACTCTAAAGATTATATTTAAACTAGCTGTTTACATAACAAAAAAAAATATAAATTTTTTTTAATCCACTTTTCATATTGTTGACATTTTTTATGAAAATATACAAACACGAAATGTTTCTATCCTATCCTGGCCTCATTTCTTCAAAACTATTTTCCGTAAGTAATTCATTTCTCAGGATATCCTAACAATTTATTAAAATATGGATCGCCGCAAGTTTGCTGCAGCGCGTCTCATCCTTCAGAAATCTCTCCTATATATCCTGGTTCGCTTCATATAACTATAATCCAGACATGTTCACTTTATGCTTTGTAAACATACTTTGGGTTTCATGCTGTGTTTCTCCAGACGAGAGATGATGGAATACCTTAAATCATAACAATGGAAATATCCGTCTTGTTTGGCTCCGCGATGCAAAATAAGGTGCAGCGTGCATTCGGCGCCCGTCAGCTGGCAACTTTTCAGTATAACATCGTTTTCCAGTGTCTGGCTGCTTAACAATGGAAAATAATTTTCTTTCTGACTTTTACCTCTTTGTAAAGCACAGCGGTTTAAGAGGTATACGTAAAATTGTATCTTAAACTTTTCTTAGAGACCACAGAATTTATAAAATGTTTTGTTGAACTAAAGATTTGAATTTAAGGAATAAACATAGAGAGCTGGGTAATGCTTTCACAATAGGTGCTCTTATAAGTACTTCAAGTACATTCGAAACTTGGTAATTGGCACTTTGCGCACTACAATTATTATAACCAAGTGCTTGGCGAAAGGTAAGTGCTCTCTGAAGAGGTTCGAAATCTAAGATGCTTCGAGCACGTTTATAGTTCTTTAAAACTGCTTCAAATCCTTTCAGCGTGACCCGAAGTCTTAACGGGCAAATAATTTATTCGTTATGCAGTTAATTACTGCGGCGCTACCAGCGCAGTGGTGAAAACCACGATTTAGGTCATAGCTGGGGCCACATAACCACCATGAACAGGACATTGAAATGTTTTGCCAGCGAATGACAAATCCACGTTTTAAAATACACCCACTGGGGCTGAGTTTTACCACCATGAACAGGACATAGGACATTGTAAGGCCCAGCCGGCGAATGTTTTATCTACCATGTAATGCCAACGAACGGAAAGATATTTTCGAGCTCTATTTTGATTAAGTCGTTTTCAGGAGGCAAAGTAACCACCTTAGTACCTCGATGGAACGAAGGAAGGTTACAGGATTAATTCCCTTTAATGTTTCCCCCAATATATACTCAAATAGATTAAGGTCAGGGCTGTTAGGAGACCGTGACGTTTCGAATTAATTAATTCCTAGATTTATTATGCTAAATATTTCACCTGGCTGGCAGTTTTGACCAGTTTGGAACACAAATACCCGTTGCGAGAAAAGTTTCTTCAATGAAATTATATAGCGGGTAGTTTTCGATCCTGCTGAAACTGAAGTTCGGTGCTTAGATGCTTGGTGCCGCCTCTCTCATAACCATATCTCATAGCCCCACCCCCATATCTCATAGCAAAAATCTTAACGAACAGCCATTGACCTACATCTCCCTCTCCCCCGATTCTAGGATCTAGGTCCGCGCATCTAGAAACACCCACGTGGATGACCTTGAAGTGAGCCAGAACTCTCACTACTGTGCTACTAGTTCCGCTCCCGATGGACCAATTTTTTTCATCGAGCTCTTAAAATGTAGAGAAAGGTCCGTTTTATTGTTTCTTCAAATAGAATTGGCCCAACCAAAGGGCTATTTTCAAACACGGTCGCCATCCTGCATTTTAAAAAATCGGCAATTTTGAAATTTTTTGTCTATTGTCCATTCTTTTCTGTAATCAATGACACGTAGCTCATTTAAATCGTTTAATAAACAAAATAGTTACGGAGAAACGTAAAAAATGCAACATTAATTGGCCTATCCGCTATAGTCTGGCCTCAATATAGTTCCTTGGGGTACGCCATAGCCTACTGCTCATGTAGCGCTTTATATATTATCTATTACGTCTGCTGTGTTAAATTGGACTTTTGATTGATGATAAATAATAGTAAATTTATAGGACGATGCTAGGTATATATGGGAAGAGGGGAAAAAAAAGTTTTTAATTATTTCAGTGACTTATAACTGATGCAAATGTCTTCACTTAAAGGAAAATCATAAATGAATGTAATTAGCCTGTTATGTATTTTATTTTTAGATCTATGTGGAATTGAGATCAATAGTCAAAACAACAATTTATTTTCATAAAGCTTAAGTTTCGAAATAATTTATTTCATTTTCAGGACAATTTAAAATAGTTTGTTGTCGTCAATATAATAAAAATTATAAATAACAATAAAAAACTAACAAAAATCGATATAAAACAAATTTAATAAAATAAATAAATTTTTTAGATATACAAAAATCCTTATAGATGTGAAACTGCATCATGCTAATTGGGAGCAAATAACTAGAAACCGGCTCTCGATTAAGAGGCTGCCGAACTAGATCTCTTTTTCTAACAACTAGTCTTCCACTAGGAAGGTTATTGCCGGGTAATAAATGGTATCTGTCAGAATGTCAAATTGTCAGCCACGCCTACGCTCCTCACTTCGTACTTGTGAAACTGTCTTGTGACTCCAAGCAGACTTTTCAAGAGTTAACTCGACACAACCAACCACCGGGTTATTATATAAAATCAAGCGTATTTAGCCAACGATATATTACAAAGCCTATTAAGAATAAACCAAGTCTCCTATTCAAAAGACAATTCCATGACACTCACATCTCATCGATATTTATTATCTGACAATTTCCGACCGTGACTAACGTCACTATACATTAGACAGCGCCACGACTCTCCAAGGCGATACTTTAAAACATCAGCTATGCCACAGATAACCAACGACTAAATTCGACAGAAATTCTGTACTATCAACTGACAGTTCGAAAAGCACAAATATAAACAAACGAAAGAAAAGTTCATAGAATGATATTATATAAATAATAACTGTATTACTTGAAATGTTCTCAATGTTAATAGGAATAAGCATTTTGTGAATTTAAATATGGCAGAAGCCAAGCGTCCCCAGATAATATCCATTTAAATATTTAGGCAAAAGACGAGATGGTGGTGGAAAAGAGCATTAGCAAGCTTAATGCCCCGGCATTCAATTCAGTGAAGCACAAAATAAGAATAGCGAGTATTACCAAGGATATAAATGTTTTACGTTTAGTTTTGTATTAGAATTACTTTCTTCGGATTTTAGGCCTGTAGAATTAGACGATGTGAACGGGAATCTGTAACTAATTCGTTTCAGATAGCCGTAGGTAAAAACAGGTGTATTTAGTTATAAGGAATATACCTCTGCAATTCCTCCCAAATCAAATAAACAGAACATTGTTTATAAGTCACTTTTATGTGAGAAAATCATGAACTTTGAGTTTTTTAAAAATTGCAGTAAAACTGCAGTAGATTAATTTTTTTGAATGTTTCTGTTTACTAGATAATTCCAAACCGGTTAATTTAAGCCCCGGTTGATTTCATTTCATTGATTATTTATTTAAATAATTGCCGAAAACCATCGAAATTTTCGAAAATTTCAAACATTTTTTACTCTGAAACGAAAAATGCTAGACTCTTGAAACTTTGGTGGAATATGTGTATCATTACCCTCAACTTACAAAAAAAAATTCGTTTTAAAATGTTTATTAGTTTTCGAGAAATTCTATTTGTTTATTAAAAACGTCCCAAATGTTTAATGAAAAATTGACTTATTAATGTTATCAAAAATAATTCAACCACAGCTCACTTTTTTCGTCAAGACGTCAATTTTACGTATCTGTTATGGGCGTATCGATTTTCAATAATTTTGACCGTTAAAATGGCGTTAACAACATTGCTACTTTTCGGAGCAGCGTTTTTTGCAAATAACTTTACAACAAATGAACGTATCTGCACAAATCTTTCATATTTGAGTTGCTGGTATTTTTCTACAAATTTATAAAAAAAAATTGTTGCTCTGGGACATGTAGGAGCCGAGATAATTTTTTAAATTGTTTAATGCGCCAAACGTTTATTTATTAATATTTATGGCCAAAATTGAAACTGGTTGTTAATAAGATCTTGAATTTTGTGAATTCATCAAGTCCTATTGAAAACGGGCCCTTTTTGAGGTCAAAATATATTTTTAATAATTAGTGATTTTAGAGCGTCTTCAATTTGTTTGGCTCAAGAGACAGGTGAATTTTTTATCAAACGAGTTTCAAATTGGGGTAGCGAGAAAAATTCGTCATATCTCCGTTATTTTCCGGCCAATTTCGACGTTTCTTTTTTTAATTTGGGGTAGCTCACGAAAATAATAACAATGGGCACATTTGCAATATCCAAATAATAAACATATAATTGTTATAAACAATTTTCTTTTTAAATTTTTTCTTTTTTGGGCTTATGCAACTTATAATGTGCTAATGTATTAAATATAAATTTATAAAGATTATATAATGGTAACAATGTATGCACAAACTATTTCTCCATCAAACAATATACGATGTTACAGCATTGTTACCATTATATAATTTTTATAAATTTATATTTTTAATACATTAGCACATTATAAGTTGCATAAGCCCAAAAAAGAAAAAATTTAAAAAAAAAATTTTTATAACAATTATATGTTTAGTATTTGGATATTGCAAATGTGCCCATTGTTATTATTTTCGTGAGCTACCCCAAATAAAAAAAAAAACGTCGAAATTGGCCGGAAAATAACGGAGATATGACGAATTTTTCTCGCTACCCCAATTTGAAACTCGTTTGATACAAAATTCACCTGTCTCTTGAGCCAAACAAATTGAAGACGCTCTAAAATCACTAATTATTAAAAATATATTTTGACCTCAAAAAGGGCCCGTTTTCAATAGGACTTGATGAATTCACAAAATTCAAGATCTTATTAACAACCAGTTTCAATTTTGGCCATAAATATTAATAAATAAACGTTTGGCGCATTAAACAATTTAAAAAATTATCTCGGCTCCTACATGTCCCAGAGCAACAATTTTTTTTTATAAATTTGTAGAAAAATACCAGCAACTCAAATATGAAAGATTTGTGCAGATACGTTCATTTGTTGTAAAGTTATTTGCAAAAAACGCTGCTCCGAAAAGTAGCAATGTTGTTAACGCCATTTTGACGGTCAAAATTATTGAAAATCGATACGCCCATAACAGATTCATAAAATTGACATCTTGACGAAAAAAATGAGCTGTGGTTGAATTATTTTTGATAACGTTAATAGGTCAATTTTTCATTAAACATTTGGGACGTTTTTAATAAACAAATAGAATTTCTCGAAAACTAATAAACATTTTAAAACGAAATTTTTTTTGTAAGTTGAGGGTAATGAGACACATATTCCACCAAAGTTTCAAGAGTCTAGCATTTTTCCTTTCAGAGTAAAAAATGCTTGAAATTTTCGAAAATTTCGATGATTTTCGGCAATTATTTAAATAAATAATCAATGAAATGAAATCAACCGGGGCTTAAATTAACCGGTTTGGAATTACCTAGTAAACAGAAACATTCAAAAAAATTAATCTACTGCAGTCTTACTGCAATTTTTAAAAAACTCCAAATTTCATGATTTTTTCACATAAAAGTGACTTATAAACAATGTTCTGTTTATTTGATTTGGGAGGAATCGCAGGGGTATATTCCTCATAACTAAATACACCTGTTTTTACCTACGGCTATCTGAAATGAATTAGTTACACCGTTTTTTCTATTTCTGCAGACCTATATAATCGTTTCTTAAGTACGTTCCGGAAAACAAAGAGTACGTTGATTTCGACTAGTTACTACTTCTATAATGAAACGTCATGTCCAAATAATGCCAACGTTGATGCTGGCGAAACGTGCATAGAATAATGTACTATTTTCCTGACTAATAGAAATTATGAAACATAATTTGATTAATTAAAATTAAAAACACGGACAAACTTGACATCCAATTAAAATAATTCCGTCTATTAACAAATAATACTACTGTCAACATCCTTGTCTTATTAATACTCCCAATACCTTCATTTTCATCCTTCATCATACCAAGAAAATAAATAAATTTAATTCGAGGACAGTTTCAAGGGTTCGAATAAAAATATATTCGATTTGAATTGAATATATTGAGACGGGTACTTAAGGTTTGGCATCGGGTATGTTCTTTGATGACCCTAGCCCTCATTCATATTCAGTAAGCAGCCTCCCAAATGAAAACGCGGTCGGTCTCTGGGTTAAGTACTCGTCTCATTTGTGAATAGGGGGTTTGATGCTTTTAAATTTTCGAATAGCAAAAGTTGAGCCTATAGTTGCCCTTAAGAATATGAGGAGGGCGGCAAATCGTTCCGAGAATATTTACGTTGCAATAAGAGGTTCAAATTATTGCCTTACGTCTTTATACTATTTTTTTAAGGACATACACGAAAAACAATTAATTTCAATTCGGATCAGAAAATTGTTAATTAAAACATAATGCAAAAACTAGTGATTTTATTTTAATCCAAAACCGCCCACACAATATCAGTTGCCATCTAGTTCTGGTCTAAGTAACCGAGATATCAATGAGGAGCCAATAACCGCCTTATTGGATAGTTAGTAGTTGGGTAGAAGTTGTTGATTAATAGGACGTATCCTTAATACAAATTATCTAATTCCTAAAACAAACTTGCAAAATGGGGCACAACTTGTTAGACCTAATTGCCAGGTCTTAAGTTCCGAATAGATTTAACGCCTTACTTTAATTAGGGTGAGGCGATGTGAGACTTGAAACTAAATCCGATCACGCAAATACCTCGGGATGTTCTGATTCAAAATTAATTTACATTTCGTGATAGATAGTTTTTATAAATATTGATTCCAGGACTTTTCGACAAACAAAAACTGGAGATTCTGATCCAAAATAAATAAAATTGGTAATAATGTTTCTAAGCACCGTAGATGCACATGAATTTGTTTCTGTAACTGTTCGAGTCCTCATTACGTTAGTTTGCTCCAATTAAAACCCAACATTAAACGCTGCTCGAAACTACAACACAATTTTAGGTGAAATGTGACATTTCTTGCAACAGCCATTAATTTAATAATGCTCCAATTAAAAATATGCGGCATTTGTTCCTACCTGAGATCTACTAAGCATATACTTTCTAGCAGGAGGTACTTCAGAGCTCGGAGTCGAGGGCTCCTGGTTTCCTGGAGGTGCAATTAAAGGCCGGGTGCAGTCCGGTTCAGACCTGGAGTCCTTCAGGGCCGCATCGGCGGACGAAACTACACCCTGTCTCATTTCTAGGCTATCCAAGTGGTTGAGGCTCCGAGACCGGACCTAGAACAAATGAAAATATATTTAACAACTTCTAGAAAAACGTTTTAAATCAACTGAAGAAGAAATTAAATTTTTCTGAACAAATTAGGTAATCAAATCAGAAGAAACAATTTTAAGTGAGAAGCGTATGCGTTGCTCACGACATTTCGTTGCAATTTTCAATTTTGGAAGTAGGAATAAGATTGTTGAAACAAATATTTCACTGATGGTTTTCTTTTGGAAGTGAGAAGCGTAAATATCGCTCAATTCTTTTGAAATTGGAAGAGGTACTTAATGTTCATGATACTTCGTCGATTCTTTATTAGAATAGTTTTAGTATCCACATTTCTATGACTTTTCGGTAGTGAGAAGCGTATATATTATTCATTGCAATTTTGTAATTTATTAGTTTGAGGAAGATTTTCAGTATGAGGTTGTAAGAATAAACATGTCTGTTTTTTATGAAATGAGAAGACGCTCAATCAAATTTTTCAGTCAAACGTGATTTTGTTAGAAGAAAATTTAGTATGTTTTATGCTTTTTGGGACGTGAGAAGCGTATATAATACTCATGAAGATCTATTGCATTTTTCAATTTTGTAAACGAGATTCTTAGAACAAACACTTTAGCACTGACATTTATTTCTTGGGTAAGCGAGAAGCATATGTAATGCACAGTTCTTTGGAAAATAAGGAACTTACTTAATACTTTTGACGCATCATTGAATTTGTCAGTTCAAAAACATGAATTTGTTAGAACAATAATTATAGCATATATGTATATAGGTATGTTTTTTGAGTGGTGAGAAGCGTATATAATATTCAGGACACATTATTGCACTTTTTGAAAATTGGAGATTGTTAGAAGATTATTATCAACTTAATTTTTGTTTTTGTAAAGTGAGAAGCATATATGCTGCTCATGATGCTACATTGATTCTCATTCGTGGAAATATAAGGTTTATAAGTACAAACGTTTCAGAGATCTTATCTATGTTTCTTTAAAAAGTGGGACGGGTTCAAATGCCCAGTTTTTTAGAATTTAAGAGGCATACATAAAGTTTATGGGGTTTCTTAAAAATTTTCAGTTCAGAAACATATTTTTCTTTTGGGATTAACGTTTTAATACCACCGCGTCGGACCACGCGCGAATATCGGAAAAATTGGCGAGAGAAACTAGACTCCGCGTCACGTGACAAAACTGCGGAAATTTAGAGAAATTGAAATTTCAAAATTGCCCTATTCTTCACTTCTCTGGCGCTTTTTCCCGGAATCGGCCGGGACGAATTACCCTTTAAGCAGTTGTTCGAATTTCAATATAAATAATAATTTAAACAAGAATTAGAATATTGTCTAAAAGTTTTCGGGGCAGCTGCGGATTCTTAGGTTAAATTTAAAATTCAAGATGGCGGCTCCAAGATGGCGGCCGAAATTTGACATTTGTTATTAGATTCGGTTAGAAATCGGTATCCGGGGGTTTTCGGGTTGGCCGATGCCGAATCTTTGGTTAAATTTAAAATTCAAGATGGCGGCTCCAAGTAGGCGGACGAAATTTGACATTTGTTATTGGATTCGATTAGAAATCGGCACCCGGGGGTTTTCGGGGCAGCTATTAACGATTCTTAGGTTAAATTTAAAATTCAAGATGGCGGCTTCAAGACGGCGGACGAAATTTGACATTTGTTATTGGATTCGGTTAGAAATCGGTATCAGGGGGTTTTCGGGGCAGCTATTAACGATTTTTAGGTTAAATTTAAAATTCAAGATGGCGGCTTCAAGATGGCGGAAGAAATTTGACATTTGTTATTGGATTCTGTTAGAAATCGGTATCCGGGGGTTTTCGGGGCAGCTATTAACGATTCTTAGGTTAAATTTAAAATTCAAGATGGCGGCTCCAAGATGGCGGAAGAAATTTGACATTTGTTATTGGATTTGGTTAGATATCGGTATCCGGGGGTTTTCAGGGCAGCTATTAACGATTCTTAGGTTAAATTTAAAATTCAAGATGGCGGATTCAAGATGGCGGACGAAATTTGACATTTGTTATTGGATTCGGTTAGAAATCGGTATCCGGGGGTTTTCGGGGCAGCTATTAACGATTCTTAGGGTTGTGGAAAAAACAGTGTCCAAAACTCGCCTACGGCTCGTCCTGAAATCTCGTCTACTCTTCCAAAAAAACAGTATTTTCCGGACGTAAATTATTATTTTAGCGATTGGTTGAAATTTCGCCAAATTTTTATCTTGAAATTTATAGTCCCTCCGACAGATTACAGCTTACAGTTGCTTTTTTCCTAGGACGCAAACGATTCCAGTTTCGGAATCCGGACGACTTCAGTACCTCGTAGAACCCTTCCTTCAATTTGACATTTAGACGTCATTTTTGACAGTTTTTGGAAACTCGGTGAAAAGCGCGCACCCCTTGCATTTTTAAGTTTTGGAAACATGAGATTTTTAAAAAATTGCAATACCCACATCTTTATAAATTTTGAGAACTAAGAAACTTACATAAATTCCTGCATAGAAGAGTATTTTTGTACAGAAAATTTTTTTAACTGACTATTTAGTGTATGCCAAGTTTATAAAATAATAATGAGCAGAATATGAAGTTTAATATTTTAAATTACCATACTCAGTGTGTATCGATGAACTGACAGCTTTCCTTTATATTAGGCTTACAACTCGAGGTTCTTAGCAATAGGAAGTAGATTCAAGGGATAAAGTTTTAAATTTCAATCATATTTTTCAATTTTACGTTTCATTAGTTGAGCAATTTACTTTTTGATGAAAAATATCAATTTGAAAAATAATGACAAAAATGCCAAACCCCATAATACCTTCAATAAAATGGAGGAAACGGCGTATAAGCGAAAATATACAAATCAATAAGCTCTAGACGATGAACGTATATGAGAATGTAGGCATTGTTGGCTGGAGATGGAATTCCCCAATTCATATAATATTAATGGATTTTTCTCCTAGTATTATGAACAATTCATGTCCGTTCGAATGGATCAATTCCGAGCCAGGATCACCAAAATATGGAAATGTATAAAATAAATCTTAAAGTATTGAACTTTAAAATTAAAATTTGCAACACAAATGGCGGCTTACAAAATATTATCTCATAGTGTTTTTTGTTAAGGATAAAAATATGAAGTTAACATTTTTACAAACAAAGGAAAAAAGAGAACTGATAGTGGAGATAATTCGAAAATTAACGAACATTGTAAAAAAATATTTGAAGCTGCAAACTAACATTGCATAAGATGACCATGTATCCCAATAGTTTAATAGATACGTTTGCCAAAAATTGGTAGTTGTCACATTTCAAGGTAAGCGTCCTATAGGTAGCAACCACTGGAGCCTCATGCAAGCAATGGTGTGTCTTCACTGTCGGTTTTCATTCCAAGACATTAGTCTGGTCTCAGTCTTTAGGAGTCGATAAATATACCGAATTCTCCAAATATTCTTTCCTCCTCACAATTTCCCTCAATGCTTATTCATTCTGGAGACTGGACGACCTTTTATTTACAGGAAAAAGGAGGATGCAGGAAATTGACTATGCAAAGGCAAAGCTGGAAGCGACATTGATCTTTATGGTGACTGAAGGAGGCAGCAGAGACCAATTGTAGAAGAGCAAAATTATCTTCTTTCCGTATGACCGACGGATAGTCATTGGAGGTAGGAATACAAAGAGCCAGGTCTCATCTGGTATCTGGACCACACACTAGGCTGGAGTGAGAAAATAGAGGCAGCCCTAATTTTGATCGACAGATCCCATGAATGGACTTACAAGATACAAATGAGGCTGGGTCCAGGATCATTTAATTAAGGAATAAGGAAGATCCCAACTGTTCAAGATGTAGAAAGGGGTTTTTGAAGAAACGGGGCAATATTAACCTGGACTGATTATACTACCATTTCATACTTTTTTTAAAAATAATTTTTCAGTAACGCTGGCGGTAAACCACTAATGAATTGGCTACGCGCTCAGGGTTCATGTAAACAGTAATTTTAGACCATTTAACAGATTGGACATTTTTAATACTGTATCTGTTTGCCTTAACGTGAATACTTATATTATTATTATTATTCACCATTCATTTAATTGCACCCTAAATCGAGTTACCTCACGCTATTAATTATATTAATGGTAAAACTGTTATTACGTAGTATTTTTCACTCTTTTACATTTACATCATAAAAACTTCTTATATTGGTCAATACAAGTGATAGCAAAACGTTATTTACTTAGGATTCATCAGAGTTTTTTGGTTGAAGCAATTTATTATTTTTGTTTCCACGTTAGCAGTGGTGGCGCAAACAGAGCTTGAGTTAAATTACTTCCAATAAGTGACAGTACTGATATTACTATTATCGTAAAACTGAAAACATAAACAAAACAATTTACTCGTGCCTCCACTTTGGAAGGCAATTTAGGACAAACGCATAGTCGCTCTAATAAATCCATTTAGATGCGAGTAATCCCCTTCTAATAGGGTTCCATTCTTTTCGCCCTGTTTCATATATATTAATAAATTTTTGAAGAGGCCTCTCACTTTACCTCCGAAGGGGAAGGCCGTTATTAAGGCCCATCTCCACGTAAGACGACGAAATATTCTAATAAGCTGCATTTCATCGCAGGTAGAAGTGAGGGGCAAATTCTAAGGGTTGCAACCCCTAATTTGAAGCAAATATAAAATTTCCAGTGCTGATATTAATCCCGGAGTAGATTAAATGAAATAATTTTTACGCGTGGGCGGAATCGACTTAGTTCTCACCCTTACCTTATGCTTTGTTGGGTTGGGCTACTTTTGTCATTGTGGTCAATCATCGTGCATTACTTCCTACGCTACTGCTTATCCCGTCGTAATCCGAAGAAAAACACTGCGTAGGAAAAGTGCTTTTAAGGACATTTTTATTAAAGGTTGCGAAGGAGATAAAATATTTATATTATACTGGCTATATATTACCTGCCTGTCTTGCGTAAATTAAAATTGGTATTTAAATTTTTATATTAATATTCAGGGCGTATTTCATGCTTTATTGCCATCGCGTTTCAGATATTTCTACTGAAATATGAAATAACAGATCGACGGCAATTTTTTATTTCTTATCGATGTGTTGAGTATCTCGTTTTATATTTCGACACTTCATCGCAACATTTTTTAACCCTATATGGTACGGATTTTAAAAACATCTTTTCGCTTCCTTTAAGCTGTCATGCTGTTATCAATCAAAAAGACTTTCGCAGTGGGTATAGTGCTAGGAGTTAATGCTAAGAATTCCTTTTCGTGTCACATATTTCTGATTTTAAAAATCTTGTCAATCATATGGAAGCACATTTGCTCTTGGCGCAGGAGACCTGGGTTCGATTTTCGGTCGAGGTAGAGGGATTTCTTCGGAAGAGAAAATTAATCCTAGCGTACTCGGATGTTGCGGGCACAAGTTAAAAAATGTTGATGCGTTTATTATTTTCATGTATTCAAACTTTTACTTCACTATTATATATATACATGTATGCACATACCTACTCGGAGGTACAGTTAGTCCGTTTACCATGGGATTTAATCTTAAATGATTCCCGAAGAGATCTATGCGAAACGGAGTTGTGTACTACCCGAATCTGGTGTAGTACGGAGGAAATTTCCCTCTGACGACTGCACGTTGAGATGTATGCAAATATGTCGTACCCAAAAGGAATTAGAACTTCTTGTAAGTTAACGTACTTTATTTCTTATTAAAAAATATAATAGTAATAAAGAATTGATGAATTTGTTCTTTTTCACAAGAATAGTGTCAAATATTAACGAAATCATTTTGACTACAATAATTATGAGTCTACATTCATAGATAACTTGTACCGGATCAACATTCCACCGCCTGCCAGCATTATGAAAACCATTAATAAAATAGTAATACTGCAAATACAGAGGTGAAGCTCCTCCTGTTAAATATTCATGGTAATGTATCGAGGCCAAAAAGAAATATCGCCTTATTTCGCGGAACTGGTATGGAACCATAAAAAAAACGTTTGTATCTCCATCAATAAAAATAAATTCCGGCTTCCCTTAAATTATTGATTTATCTGTTCTTATAGTGGAGAAAACATAAATTTACTATGAGCAGAAATAAAAACACATCTGGAATTTATTACTCTTCGCCCTAAGTAATTCAGATGCATTAAAGGCGTCGGCGTCGGTTTCATTAGGTATTGAAGACCAAGTAAACACGCTATTCGCAACATACAAAGTAACAATGTGGTTTTCTGTTCCGCAAACAATTTGGGCTGTTTTATTTAAGTAATTCATTTAATCTCTCCAATACCAAGTGGAATTAATCAATTGTTGAAAAGGGTTTCGTGTTGCGAACTTTCAGGCTAACAGCAGATTTTTCGGATTCTCCCAATCCCACCAGATATAAAAGAGCTAATAAGAACTTCATTCTATGTTGGAATACGCCTGTAGTAAAAGCAAAAGTTTGTTGTTTAGGTGATACTTTTTTTTCCCTTAATTACAACTAACTTAATTTACAGACGTTCAGTGTTAGGGACTAATCATTTATAGTTGTGGCATGTTTGTACCGCGCAAATAAAATAATAATGATGTATTGTCCGTGAGGTCATCAAAAATACAAGAAGCGCTTACGATGTTTGCTTTTTGTTGTATTTACCAAATTAAATTAAACCCTTCACAGTTGGTTAAGAAAACCGAGATAGTGCGAGCTGAAGCTTGTAGTAATACACATAAAGATCTGCAATATTAGCTTCCCGAGAATTGCTAAAATATTAATGTAAATATTAATACACGCTACCATATGCACATAAATGAGACAAGGCGTTACCAGCGTCGTAGTTGGGGATCGGACTCCGTCCACAACCAACATTGAGGTCAAACATGCGGAATAATAGGAGTGCGTTACTGATACTGGATGAGAGAAATTGGTTGTACCAAAGCAGGAATCTGAACATCTTAAATTTTCGACGCAGCACGTGACCAGTTAAACCACATCATACATTCACCTTCTGAAGATATTAAATTTTCAAATCCAATATCCAGGCACCTTGGAGCAATAATTTTGCGTACAAATTATACCACTGAAGTAAAAAATAACGGAATAAGAAGATGTTGAGAAAATTCTGATTCTAGATGCACATTTCCATCATTTGCATGCAAAATTGAAGGCTTCTCCTGTATCTTCGTCCTGTAAATTCTCTAAAACTTTTGCTTCCTTAAGAGCTTGAAAACTGAACGTTCTTTAACACCCTCAAGCCATACTGGCTTACCACATTTTTGTATATCTGCTGGTCATAAGATTAATTGAGATTCCTCTGAAGCCAATTTCTTCCAAGTTGATTCCTGCCAAATTTTAGATAATTGGAAAGATTATTATTATTAATATTAGTTAAACGACTTTATTTTAAATGGTTTTATTCTGTTGCTTTGCTCACTTTGTCGTCGCAGCTAATTAAAAGTCGGTATTTATTTTGGTTTTTATTTTATTGGTAGTTATTATAATTGGTTTATTATATCAACATCGTCTGCTAATTTTTTAACACAATACTTATTGTTATGGTATTGGGGAAATATTTAATTTTAGTTTAATTTATATTTGTTTTCTGTTGCTCCACGTTGGTGGTGCCAAATTATGTAATGATATGAGGACTTTGGAGAAACAATAATTTTTTATTTTTGAATTCTATTTTTTGATTTATTATTACAAGGTAAGTTTTTTAAAATTTTAGATTTTCTTTTATTATATTTTATATTTTATATATACACGTTTAGATATTAAAGTTTTATATTCCTATATATTATTATGCATGCACTAGTAATTAAGTTGTTTAGTTTTTGAATTTTAAATTTATTTTTCAAAAGTAGTTGTATATAGTTTTCTGAATTATCGATTTTATAACATACGATCAGTCCGCCACTGGGCTGGATTTTCCAACAGTTTAAACAATAAGCGACAGTGCGTATGATTTTAAGATAGATAAACGTGAAACTTACTATAGGTTTGCTATAATTACTCTTTTACCTTTCAGGGCCTAAAGGGGTTCCCTCCTGCTATCGAAGAAATGTCTTACCTGTTAATCAGCTGCTGTACACCTTCTGAATAAAGATTATTTAAATTTTGGGCTGGTTTTATTTTTTATTTGATTAATAAAGATCTTGAAATGGTAGAGATCTTTATCAGAATGAATATAATTTTGTCATTAGACAGCTAAATGTCTCTGCTTTTGCTGTAGTATAGATATCCAGCTGAGATGGATTTGTATGCTTTAGTTGTATCAATTAAACATAGATGGAACAACAAGTCGTATTTATTACACATATGAGACAATTCAAAGTGAAACGTTCCTTAAACTATGTCCCTGCTCTAACTTAAACTAACTTAATCTACAACAAATATTGGACAGTGTCCTTGTGAATAGTGACAAATTTAATAAAGTAAAATTTTCTAATTTTAGTTCACAGTACTCCCGGCACACTAAAGCGAGCACTAAAGTTACCGTGTCGCGTTATTTACTTTAAATTGGCAGACCTGTTTTTAAGTTTTGACACTTGTGGTTTGTGGTCCAGATATGGTAGCTGGCAGTTTTACAATTTAGTGCTCTATTTACTGTATCTGCATAAACTAAATAGGCCTTGGATGCCCATTCGAATTTCGACCAATCAGGTGGCTGCTTATTATTTAGGATAAATTTTACTTTTATTGCTGGTAAGTTGATGTTGTTTCTCTGGTACCTTATTATATTTGGCCTTGAACCATTATTCAAATGAACTGGAAATTTAAATTTTCGATTTAGACCTTATATTTTTATATATATTTCAGGAGCGATCTGGACGTGCGGTTGCTTCTTTTACAACCCAATAACAACTCTCCTTTTTTGTTTCGTTCCTAAGGACAAGCAGAAAATTTGCCAAACCATGGATTTCTAGTTTATAAACGATGTCCCTAAGAAGATGTACATGTTCTTTCGCCTATATGGCTCTTCAGAGGGACCCCAAAATCATATAGGCGAAAGAACATGTACATCTTCTTAGGGACATCGTTTTTTGATTGGTGGCCATAATGAATGAATTTGTAAGTTAAAAATAATTTTTGCCATAATTTAATTTTTAGACGTTTTGAAATTTGTAATTTTTAATTCAATTTTTATCATGCATTAGAGAAGATTCAATAAACTTAATAATTGTATGTTTAGAGATGAAACATCAATGTGAGTATATCAAATTGGATAGGTTTTTGTTATTATGCTTGAATAAAGCCTAAATAAAGTCATTTATAAACAATGCATATCAAGCAAAGAAAGAGAATTGTAAAAAATGGATTTCTAGATTTTCAACTGTCATGAAGGTTGGTATTTTTTTTTATTTTCGCCTTTTTCCACTTTATTATGTATTTTTACTATGAAATTATGGTATTTTTAGCTTCCTTATTTGAAGATGAATCCTTGGATACCCATGTGTCGATATTACGTGAGATAAATTATAGATCTGCCGTTGGCTCGTACGAGGGATTACATAACCGTATCGAAGGTCACTGCACTCATTTCTTAGGAACTAATTTACATTGTGTCTGGTCATTTGACTAGACTGGAGGTTTTACAGGTTTGTCTTAAATTAATTAATCACAAATTTTAATCTAATTCACATAAATAAAGTCCATCTTTGTTTAACTGTAGTTGACAATTGTTCAACCTCTGTTTAAAACATGCATCTGGCAGCTGTTAAGTCATTGATTATTTTAAAGAAACATAGCACAATGTATTTATTTCATTTACGCCTTTAATTTATTTATTTTAGGTTTGTTTCAGCGTAGCTGACCCTTTGTTTATATAAGGCTCGTCGAACTTTCTCGCTTCAACAGGTGTCCTACAGCTGATTTAACAAATGGTTTTAAGATATAATATCCTTTTTTGAACTTGTATTTATTTCATGAGTATACTATACGTAAGTTTCTCGTTCTAGTTTTATTAGGAGGAATTTTCATTTTACCCTGCTTTGAATTGAATTGATTTTTTTTTATTTTCATTAATTTATTAGTGGAGTATTGGCTTAAAATACATGACATTATGTTCCTTTCCTTACTCTGTCCAGTATGTTAAAGAACGCATTTTATACAAAAGTGGAATTCCAAATAATAACTCTAGTTGTATAATTTTCCAAACGTTTCTTGCTGTTCCGTTAAGTGGGTGTTAAAAGCCACAATTAACAATTAATTCATCGACACGCAGCACTGCTTTGTGTATAAATGGCCAAGGAGGAATTTGGGTTTGGTAACAATGGACCTAATACATGGTTAAGTGCTGCAATTTCCGGTGAGTTGTCATTTCCGAAATGGTAATGCTACTAAAATTTTCGCGGACTTGTGGGATTTCTTCGAAACGAAAAAGAGATCTGATTCGTCGAACAACTCAAGGACTGGGTATTCATCAATTATTACTCTTAATAAACTGAATCGATATATTTAGCTCATAGTATGCATTATTTTGTAGCGACGTTTTCAGTTTTCCTTTAAATGTTGTTAGATTATCAATATCTTTAATTGTTGAAGGTAAATTATTAAGGATTCTTGTTCCAGTATAAAGGATAGTCACTTCAGGGTAGCTTTAACCCTTGTCTATTGATTTTAGGGCCTTCTTGGGTATACCACGTGTTGGAGAACTTACCTTAGTTACTAACTGTCTGTTAACTGTATTTGAATATCTTGTAGCTATTTCAATAAAGTTCGATATAAATCGATGTTCACGCCTCTGGCAGTGAGATCACGTAAGTAGATTCAAAATTGATGAGCTGAGTGCATTAAAATTTGCTTTTTAAATAAATCAAATATTAGCTGGTCGTGGATTCTATGACGCCATGAAATTTTGTTGTTTCATCATCATCAAACTGATTTAGTTCATATTTACTGAAAATTGAATTAATTTTTCAGGAGGGAAACGATTTTACCAGCATGGATGTTTAGGCTCACTGTTTTGTATTCCACCTCACCGGTTACCTGGTTACCTGATGGAAATTTGTGGATTCCAAAGCTGTCTAGGCTTCTTTTCAAACAAGTTAGTATTTGGCTGATATCTTACTTATATCACATTATTATGGAAAACCATTACCATTTTTAGATTCTACGTAAAATTTCCATTCTCTGCATATGCACTTTATTACGTTTTGTTTTAAACGATTTTCATTTTACCATCGAGGTACTGATTTATTCCCTGTTGCCCGGATGAATTAAGCGATTCGGAAAAAAACGAAAAATAAATTTTCTGACAGCTGACAAAATGACGTTTTTCGAAAAAAAATTTTTTTCGGCAGCTGTCAAAATGACGTTTTTTGAAAAAAAAATTATTTTTGACAGCTGTCAAAATGACTTTTTTCGGAAAAAAAAATTAGCAGCTGTCAAAGTGACGTTTTTCGAAAACAAATTTTTGACAGCTGTCAAAAAACTGTCAGGGTTGTAGGCGATAGCCAGCCCCTACGGGTCTGGCTATCGGATGAATTAAGTGATTAAAGAATTGGCCCCGGCGGGTTCTAGACCGATGAATTAAGTGATTAAAGAATTTGCCTCGACGGGTTCTACCCGGAAGAATTAAGCGGTTCGGGAAAAAAAACGAACAAAAAATTTTGTTTGACTTTAGGTTCGTTCTTTTCGTCTACACTTCAGTTTGGGTGTAGCTGAAAATTTGCTGCAATTGGTCCTTTTCAAATCTGTAGTTCTCCTATTGGTCTAGAATAGTGAAAGGTGTAGAAGTACAGACGAAAAGAACATACCTACTAGGGGTGTCAATCCCGGGATCCCGGTCAAAAACATGTCCCGAAAATCCCGGGATTGGTTAATAATTTCGATACTAGTCCCGAAATTATCATTTAGTACATAATTTTGTAAAAATATTCTATTCCAAGTATTAGATCGCAAAACTGTGAAATTTAAAGAGCCGGCAATCTTGTACGACCACGCAGCAGCACGTGATCGATTGAACGACGCGACGTGCGGTTCCCGGTGATTCACCGCCATTAGCTTTTGTGAAAACATAAACAGAGGTTATATCTGTGTCTGTGCTATAATTATTCGTTAATTATTGTGAAAATGGATCGTACTTTTATTTATTTTTTCTTAAGCAATAAAAGTGTATTTTTTTAGATGTTAGTTATTTTTTCGGGATTTGTCCCGGGATCCCGGGATTAGGCGCACCAAATCTCGAAAATCCCGGGATTACAAAAACCCTTCGGGATTGACACCCCTAATACCTACTGTCAGTTACTTAAAAAAAAATTGACAGCTGTCAAAATGACGTTTTTTGGAAAAAAATATTTTTGACAGCTGTCAAAATGACGTTTTTCGAAAAAAAAATTAGCAGCTGTCAAAGTGACGTTTTCTCGAAAAAAAAATTGACAGCTGTCAAAAAACTGTCAGGGTTGTAGGCGATAGCCAGCGCCTACGGGTCTGGCTATCCGATGAATTAAGTGATTAAAGAATTGGCCCCGGCGGGTTTTACCCGGAAGAATTAAGCGATTCGGGAAAAAAAAACGAAAAAAAAATTTTGTTTGACTCAGAGACTTAAAAAAAAATAATTGACAGCTGTCAAAATGACGCTTTTCGAAAAAAAAAAAATTTTTGACAGCTGTCAAATTGACGTTTTTTCGAAAAAAAAACATCCATTTTTACTACATCAGATATTTCTATTCTTTAAAACTTACCCCGCTCACTCTGTAACTCTTTCTATTGAAATGAAACACAATACGGAAAAAGAACATAAAATCCACATTTGCCATTAAAAAGGCCCGTCGGAAAAGCATGAATGTGCTGCGGTGATGTGCAAATTGGCGTACATCCAGGAGATTCCTTTGTATTGTAGAGATTATCGTTCGTCGGTTTGTTTCAGTTTTTGATTAATTCAGTTATTCTTAAATGCGATATACAGGAATTGTAAGCTTTAATGATGTTTTAATTGGAAATGCTTTTAATGATTATACTTTACAATATTTCAACTTTCTGTATACCTAGTTTGTAATTAGAACGAAGCGCAGTGAATTTATCAAAGAATATTTTAATTTTGACTCATTAAAATGTAAGCAATATGATAATAATTGCAAGCAGATTTGTCTCGTTCATCATAACGAATAAATATTTTAATGGAAATGAAAAGCACCTTTACACGAAAAGATAAACAGGAAGGTAATTTTTTTTTAAGTTAAACAGGATGTGCGGAAGTGGGGAATAAAATTCATGTTTCTAAAACGAAGGAATTGTGAAAGGACGCCGCGGCCGGTTGTAATTTTTAGGTGCCAATTATTGTTTTCTCTTTTTCAGAAACCGATAAAATAAGTTTCCTCAGATTCCAATCATGATTTATTATTTCGCTATTGATTTTCGTTTCATTGTTGAATTGGTGAGATAAGCACCGTATTGAAAAACGGATAAAGGAGGATTAGGACATGGAAATCGAATTAAGGGTCAAGTGTCAGTGAAAAATATCCCCGCAGACCCATCGCACGCACCACTCGATATTGCGTAAGTTTCAAGAAATAGGAAGCGTTAAAGGTAAGTAAAATGTGGTAGACCAGGATGGCTTGATGATGTTGAGCAACATTCAGTTTCAGATTCTTAGAAAACACGGTTTTCGGAGGAGTTGTAAGGAGACGCAAAGAGAAGCTTTCAATTTAGCAAGAAACTCGTGGAAATGTGCAACCAAAATCAGTCATGAGGACTACTCTTTATCCCAATGGGAAAATTAATGAGCAAAAGTATAGCTTCTAGACGCTGGATATTGGAGATACAAATTCAGCGTCTTTGCCCAGCAAATCCATGACATGGTTTAATTGGTAGGACTGCTACATGTTCTGATTCCTGCTTTGGTACCACTGATTTCTAATAAAAATGGATTTTTCCCATATTTGATATGATTATAATAAAATGGAATTATGACTCCAAAGTTTTAGTAAGAGCTGGAACTGATTGAGTGACCATCAAGATCTCCAAATCTAACCTTGTGGGGCACCTTGAAGGGAAACAACTTATACAGAAACTCTCTACGATAAGAAAGTAACGTCATCAAAACATAGATTTTTTAATGTTTCAATGAAACAACCAGAAAATTTGAACTTATCTTGAAGAGATATCGTATTGTCGCTGCATCATCAAAAACAAAATCAACGCACCCGGATTGTTTTTACAATTCCTTCATTTCCGTAACTTAAATTCTACTCATTTCTTCTGCAAAACCTGGTATAATGAAGTTCCTTCATAAAAATCAATAAACATAAACCCAGATAAAAAGGTTCGGTTAAATTATTTTTGTAGAGATAATAAAGTACCTCATAAAAAGATAAAAAGGAAATAATATCCCGATTGACGTGATTTATGGACGGTATTGTATGATGGCAAAGATGAATTAAGTTTGTTATTTTAATGAAAGGGCTCTTGAAGCCGCACAACGATAAAGGGACAACGATGAACTGGTATCGGTAAACGCTAAAATAATGTGAAAAGAATCGAGCGATCTAATTCCGCAGATTTTTAAATTAGGTTCATTTCCATGACTTGCTCTACAAAGGCATATATTGTAAAACAATGATTTAATTAAAAATCTGTCAAGGTTTAAAAATTATTCAAAACGGTGGAAACAGGACTCCCCTTCTCGCAGGTGATTTTCGGTTGGAAATATAATATAGCAAAATGAAATCGAAACTCACGAGCATCAAATAAATGCGATAGAGCGAAGAAAGTTTAAGTTTAAGGCGCTATTATTTTAGTGATCTTTTAATTATTTATTCTGTTTGTCCAATGCGATCCAGAATTTTGAAAATCATGTAGATACTGGGAGAAATCATTTCCAACATACACACAAACCGAATTGTAGTCTAGACTCGTATGAACATATTTCAGATAGATATAAAAAACTAAGTTTCCCAAAGTATTTTATTGGAGTCGGTTAAAGTTTTTTACGGCAGCGCCACTGTCGCAGCCCCGAAGTTTATGCATCATTTACCTTTGAATTCTGACGCCTCTTTTCAATTATATTTCTTTTCATTCTGTATTTCCATTACCGTTTTCCCAAGTATATAAATGTGATTCTCAAGAGCCATTACTTGAATCCGATTCAGGTTGTTATGGATAGGATTTAATAAAAAGAAAGAACAGCCCTTAAAACTGTAGGACTATAAAATCTGTTAATGTCTAAAATTGGAATGACTGGGGTCATAAAGGGCGGATTTCAAGTTTGAAGGAGGTAGAAATTTTTGTTTCCTCACAAAGAGCTTTGTGCAAGTGTTCGTGTGTTAAAGCGTCTTTTGTTGGCACAGTGAAAGGTTGAGGAATTGTCAATTTCCTCTTTCGGAATTATATCAGACATAACATACAGCCGTACGCCAGTTCACAGTGTACACAACTAAGTATATTTAAATTGCTATTTACTAACACGATTCAAATCTGAGTCAAGCAATATCCGTTTCTGTATCTCTATTTATTAATTTTCTGCAAAAGGAAAACATCTGAGAGATGCTTTACGTGCCGCGGCGTGTGTAGGCCGCCACAAAATAAACTGTATACGCGTGAATCTGATCACTCACTTTCATGTGCGGCGTAAAAATTAATTACTCGATTCTCCCCTTGCTAATACTAAACTTCTTTACGAATCAATAGCTAATCCGTTTTATCCTGTGATCTTCCAGCGTGTACCCTACTAAATACAAAGTTAATGACGTCAAAAGGGTATTGTGTGCTATCTAACTTTTGGAACATCAAAGATGACGAACGAGCCCCAAAATGTATTGGCAGTTGATACCATCACGGCTGCCGCTGAAAACATGTTTCTGACATCGTGATGGGCTTTATTCAAATTTTTCGATATCTATTGGATGCAGATATTAAGGATATCCGTTCTCTTTCGGAATCATTATTTACATTCATACATTAGAAAAAAAATATAGTTTAAAAAAAACACGCTTTAAAGGGAAACCGAACTAAAAAGTAAAAAATAATGTTTATCTATTAAGATTTTGTTCAACAGTGATAAATATTCCACTAACTCAATATAATTAAATGCTTTTTACTAAGTTTAAAATAAGAATAAAGTGATTGACAAAAAATAATTTTATTGTAAAAAAGCGTGGGGTGCAATTGTTATAGATATTTCATTGGTAGCTATACTGATTGAAATCAAACTTTTCAAAATTTTTCAATTCAATTTTTTTTTTATCTTTCACGAGATCTTTCATTTCAAAATTTCAACATTTTTGAATTCGAATTTTTTTCAAAATTCTTGAAATGAAATTTTTTTGACATTTTTCAATTCAATTTTATTTTTGATATTTTTCAATTGAATTTTTTTAGTGAAAATTTTTGAAATATAATTTTTTTGACATTTTTCAATTAAATTTTTTTTGTAATTTTTAGAATCAAATATTTTCCAAAATTTTTGAAATCAAATTTCTTTCAAAATTTTTGAAATCAAATTTTTTTCTAATTTTTTTAATTTTTGAAAACAAATTTTTTTTCGATATTTTTCATTTCGAATTTTTTTCAAAATTTTTCATTTCAAATTTCTTTTTCTATGTCGATAAAGAAGGATAACATTTGTTGGCATCATCGAGTGACGATTCTAATGTCTTGTTTATTTGTTTTTATTGACTTGGGATTGTGAGATTTTAAAGGAGATAAAAACACCTGTAAAATTCGGAATTTAGCTAAAATTGTAACGAATGCAACGATTTATTGCTACTTGTAAATTATTCCGTAATTTGTAATTAAAATTGAACCAATAAAATATATTACACAAAATAAACAGGCACGGTTAATTTAAATGCAAACGTTAATTTTCGAATGGAATTAGACGAAATTAATTGAAAAACCGGCTTCGTGTTTTGGCATTTTGCCCGATTTGAATAATCCTCTGCGGATCTGGACGAGGAAGATTGAAATAATAATTCAGCGCGTTTGTCGTGAAATCGATTCGAAACCTGCTGGTAAAAATAATTTAATAATATTCAAAGTCTATTATTTGGAAAATAAAAAAAATAACAAATATTATATATATTAAAAACACATTATTTTCAAAGTTATTTATAAAAATGATTAGCCGATTGTCAAGTTAAGGCTGCTCCGTTACCCCCGCACTTTTTTATATTTCACTTCGTACACAAGACACTAGCTAATTTAATTAATTTTATTCCTTTTATTTACTATTGAAGCAAATACAAAAATTATTATTTCGACTTCATCCCCGACTGTTGCCACGACTATATAGTCATCAATCACAAACCACATTAATCTCGCACCCTGCGACCAGAGCCGGCATGAAATATATTGAAAATCAAAATGCAAACAAACACAATTTATAGCGTGCACGGCCTATAATTGCTCAAATATATCAGTGTCTGGTTTTGTTATAAATAACGGCAAATGTTGCAATCAGAATTGCGTTTTAAAGTTGCACAAAATGAACTGTTTCGAATCAACCCATTTTATTAATGAATTGAATGTTCAATTATTTTAATTGGGTAATCTTTGTATATTTAAAATTAAGGGAACGTGGCCCTACAACTTAAAGTGGAGCCCCAATCATTTCAACCACTATTTTCAAATAGGTTGGTTAGTATTTGAGCTAAATAGCAAAAATTACTACAAATTTTCGTAGACTCTTGACTGTTAATTCGTTTATTTCTCTGAATTTGTAAAATCCAGGATATACTTCAAGTAATGCAACAAAAATCTGGTTCTTAGATGAAGCAACGAAGATGAAAAATTATCTTAATGTATTTGACTACAACACTCTCAATATAAAGATATTTCCAGAAACGTGCAAAGGTTGGATAAAACAGTTAACAACCTTCAAGAAATGATTTTTTCTAGGCTCATCATTTGTTCTAGCACTATTTTTACTCGTCAATTTTTAATTGCAAAAATCTCCAGTGGATAGGAGTACGCCGTCAAAATGCTATCGAGAAACAGTTTGCTCTTAGCTAGTCGTGAGTCTTTTTGTTCACTCGTAATTTTTTATTTGCAAAAATGGACAAAAGACCACAGAAGCATCGTTAAAACGTCATCGAGAATCAACCGTTTCTTGGCTCTGCATCTGTTCTTTCATAGTAATGATTACCAAGATATCCTAAAGAGTCATCGTCTTCATACCTCCCACTCAGATTAATAATTATTAACAGTTCACACTCATCAATAGACTATACGTTTCAAACTTTGCTTCGCATTTTCTTCTGTGTCTTGCAATTGTCCCAAATATCTGAAGTAACTTTGCAACATCTAAAAAAATTTATTTGACTCCAAAATCAACTTTACCAACGAGAATATCTTTGTTTATATCACCATCTTCCACCATAATGATCACCAAGAAAGAGACATCGTCCTCATTATTACACCCCACCGAATTTGATCATGTGCGAATCCGAAATATTAAATTATATTTGATCTCCGAAAACTATCCCGTTGATGAACCAAATCTTGATTTTGGATTGGGCCACAGTAGTAAGGACGTTCAGGACACTCGGCAAAATTGCCAAATTTTTCAAAATTTCAAATTTCTCCAATTTTACCAAATTTTTCAAATTCGACCAAATTTCTTCAATTTTACCAAATTTCTCAAATTTTCTGCATTTTCTTGAAATTTCAAAATTGATGACGTCATCAAGGTCAAAGGTCAAGGTCACGTGATCGATCATCAATGAACTTTCTCAAATAATTTCTGAAAATTTCAAATTTTCTGTATTTTACAGAATTTCTAAATTTTCGCCAATATGTATTTTCAAAATTTGGTAAAAATTGCCAAATTTCAAAATTGACAAAATGCGCATGCGCAAAATCTCAAATTTTACAGAATTTCTCAAATTTTCAGTATTTTCACCAAATTTCAAAATTGATGACGTCATCAAGGTCAAAGGTCACGGTCAGAAATTGATCATGTGATCAACTGATGAACTTTCTCAAATTTTACAATATTTTCAAATTTTCTGTCTTTCTCAAGATTTTCAAAGGTCACGAATTGGTCACGTAATCAACTGACGAATTTTCTCAAATTTTACAGTATTTTCAGTTTTTAAAATAGATGCACTATGCCAGATAGTGCACCTAATAAAGTTGAAAAAATTGATAAATTTTTAATATATTTATATTGGAATTTGATAAATTTAACTTGTGGTAAAAATTCCCACAAGATTATTTTTATAAAATTAGTAAATTATTTAAGTTTTTATATCAAAAATATAATATAATGGTTTTAACAACACAATTGTATCAATCTAGAATATTTCCGTCGGCATCAGTAGAATGATATAACAACCGTCTTCACAATACCAACCTTCAAAGAATTCCAAATGCAGAAAATTTTCAAATTTTTTAATAAAGTTTTTACCTAAAATTTGATATTGAGAAATATATTCCCAATTTACTTTATCTTTAAATTTTTCAATAAATAATTCACAATTTTTTACATGCAGAAATATATAATGGATAATTTAATCTTTTCTTTTTCTTTTTTTTTTTTTGGAGTTTCAGGTAGCATTTTTTTAACGAAATTTGGCATACAGGCGTTTTAGGTCATGCTGAACAAGAATCTGTAAAAACAAAAGCCCTATCTGAAACGCTAATATAAATTCCTAATTTTTGCCAATTTCTTTTGATCATAGTAGGCGTATTTAAGTTTGAAAAAAATTTTTATTAATAACTTTTTAAACACAATCTGAAAGAAAAGAAGTATTCCAAATTTGATCTAAATCGATAAACAAATGGCCTAGATATTGGGGTGTAGTGGTGAAAAGTGAGACACTGTATATATGTATACAAAATTATCCAGAAAAACTACTATTCAATAGAGAGACAGAAGGTCAAACCCATATTATCATTGGACCAATTTAAAAGCCGTACCTACTATTTTTGTTATTGATTGCAGTAAACAGCTTAAATCAATGGTTACATCTATAGTTGACATACACTTGGAATTTAAATAATAATTATTAACTATTCTCTTTCATCAAAACGCACACATTTCAAACCTTCTTCACATTTCCGTCTGTGTGCTTTATAATTGTCCCAAAATATTTGGTGTAATTTTGTCACATCTCCAAAATTTGTTTGTTTCCGAAACCAACTTGATGAACGAGCAGAGCAGATCTTTATATCACCATTATAATACCAAGAAGTTCTAAAGAGACATTGTCTTCGTTATCACACCCCACCGACACAGAAATATTAAATTATATTTGAACTCCGAAAGTTATCCCTATGAAGAACAAACTTTTGATTTTGGCATGGGCCGCTAATCCATGACCTACTATATATATAAAATATTCCAGAAAACTACTACAATAGGGAGAAGGAGGAAGATCAACCCATATTATCATTTGAACAATTCAAACACTATCCATTCTCCAAAACTTGTTTGTTTCCGAAACCAACTCCACAAACGAGCAAATCTTTGTTTATATCACCATTATACGCATCTTACTGAATACCAAGAAGTTCTAAAGAGACATTGTCTTCATTATCACACAAACTGCAAGACATTGACAAAATTGAAAAAAGTGCAAGAACACGGAAATTTCAAACACTATTTCCAAACGAAAAAACGCCGCCGAGAGGCTGTTCTGGTAAAATATTCAAGGTAGAGGGTCGAAACTACATCGTAAATTGCATGGTCCTGCTCTGATTTTAGGCTTCGGAAAGAAAAAGTGTAATTTTAACGTCTATCGTTCTGAAACCACTAAAATCTCACGCGTTACGTCATGCTGCCTAAGTCATGCTTCATAATATGCAACATGAAACTGATTTCCGACCCCCTGGACTAGGAAACCAAAAACATTTCCAATGTGAAAAAAATGTGTCAACCATATCAAAAATTTCCAGAGAGAAAAAACTTTTGTATTTATATGGTCTCTTCGATTTACCGGCCGTCGGACGGGAACTTTTCATCGTCGAATTTGTACGTCATTTCCCTTACTAAGAGCAAAGTTCATTTAATTATAAAAATAAACTGTAGGTACATAAAATATTTCTACCACACATAAACAAGAATAATCTGTTGGTTTCCAATTATCTCTTCTCATTTTGATCAACCATTCTTTTCTCCTTGCTGGGTCTCTGGGGACGCGTTTCATTAAAAAGCCCCATTTTTGCAATATACTGCTGCACAACCAGGCATTATGTCCCTAACTCTAAAAAGCAATAAAATCCGTTTGCTTGGTATTTCTCACAAATGCATTAGGTACGATAAGTAACAAAAATTACTAGTTTCCAATTAGATTTAAATTGAATATAATTAAATTATTGTCGCTTTTCCAAACTTCAAACATTGGTTGCATCCAATTACCTGTGAAATGACATTTTCACTAAATGAGCGTATAGTTCTTATAAAGTTTTCCAATATTAAAATTTTTTGCCAAATTCTGTTTCAGCGTGTTAAAATACATGGGGAAAGTTGGGTTTGATCTCTAGGACAGAACATTTCTTGTTTTTGTGAGCCTGTGTTATTATTCGCTTTATCAAAACGCACACGTTTCAAACCATTCTTCACATTTCCTTCTCATAACTGCCTCAAACGTCTGGATTAATATTGCCACGTTTACTTGATAACAAAGTTCTTCAAGCAATTCGCCTATGGTCTAACCAATGGACTGTTCCTTTAATTTTACTGGAGAAAGCTTGAGAAACTGGCTCTACCTAGTAACTGCTGCATGAAGCATTATCTATTACTATCGAAGATTCATGAAAAATTGGTATTAGTTTTTCCAACACCCATTGTTTTAAAGAATTCATAGATGAGCAACGAGTCTCCAATCTGCTGTGTTCTTCTTGCGGATGTCCTCCAGATTACGCTTTGTATTGATGAGTGCTTCTCAAACTAACTTTTAAGGCGTCTCTTATGTTTCGAAGATAATAATTAGTAGCAAGTTTCCGAACTTGGTATCTTTGTGCATATGAAAATACTGTTGATCAAGGGTTACCAATTGATTTTCGTTGAAAACAATAAAGTACGTCAGCATTTTTACTCCCTTGGTCCCAAAAAATCTAGACATCCACCATCAGCAAACATGATGGAACTGACTAAAATATTTTGCATCAACGTTCTGATGCTCTCGGGACATCAGTAAAAACGACAAGCATACTGGCGCCAAGATAGCTGATTGCTTAGATGATTGTATAACTAACTAGTTTTGTCTGCAAAAATAGTTAAAGTGGATTAATTGACACAATTCACATGTAATGATACACTGCCCGAAACAGCGGATAGACCATAAAGTAACATAATAGATACTATTTTCCTCAAATTACTAAATTGTTCATTTTCTTTTGATTTACTGTGGCACTCAAGTTTATGATTTCCTCGTGACCTTCTTTCACAGATCGTCGCAAACTCGAGTGAAATGACATCTTCGTTACATGGATTTGATGAGGCACTGCGGCTATTTAGCTCGCATTTCTTTTAGTATTACAGGCTGGGTTAAAAAAATATGTGGATAGAATCGTACTACGGAAGTACGGAATAGCCCATTATTTTTTATTTTGGGTTAAAGCCGTTACACGTATCGAAGGTTTATCTTCTGCTGCTCACATATCTGGTCGATTTATGGCAAATTAAATCCATTTATAAGATTAAAGACGTGTAGAAAAGTGGGTTGTACAAACCCTTGTGCCAAGCATAACATCTGACCATACCGGTGGGATCGTAAAACGTTTTTAATGAATTTAAGACACCGCGAACCGATACCGATACGAGTTTAAGCGTGAGTGACAGGGTAAGGTTAATCATCATGAACAAACGACCTATTGTTGGATTCTAAGGTGGCGTTTTCTCTTATTTTAGTTTTTATTGTAAGACGGTGTGAAAAATGTACGTAAATGCCCGCTTCATCATAAAATGGTGAAAATTACATATTCATAACCTGCGGGTTGTGTTTTAAGAAATAGAGCGCTAAACCAACAGGCAATATATGTGTTCTTTCATTCACTTAATTCAGCAAACGCGAGAGAATATGTGAATGAATTCCTCAACTTCACGTTACATACCAGGTTGCGCAATATTTTACAAGTATTCATAAAACTGCTAATATTTTAAAATGTAGGAGTTTACTTAAAAGGATTTAGACGCGCAGAAAAACATATGAGGATATATCATGTTGTGGGAACTATATGTTACTCGTGATATATATTGTCCCATCAGGCAACAGCTTTTTTTAACTCAGCTGTGTGTTTTGTTGTGTTCATGATATTAATTTTTTAATGGTTTCAGAATATTTATTGAACATTTAACGTAATTAAGAATGAAATATAATTTCGTAAAAAAATAGATAAATAATTTTTTGATTGATTTTTTTTAATTTAAATTTTTATTTTTTAAAGGTAAGTTTAAATTTTAAATTTTAAGCATGCACTAGTACTTAGTTTTGAAGTTTATTTTTATTTGCCTATAGTAGTTGTACATAGTTCTTCTAAGAGAAATATTTTCGTTCTTGTATTTATATAGTTTTTGAATTATCGACTATATATGGTGTACGATCAGTCCGCCACTGGCCTGAATTAGATCAGCCCTTGTTTAATAAGCGACAGTGCGTATGATTTTATGATACTTTAACGTGAAACTTACTGTAGGTTAGCTACAATCACTCTTTTTCATTTCAGGGCCTTTTGGGGGTTCCCTTCTACCATTGAAAAAATATCTTACCTATAAATTTGCTGTTATGCTATTTTTAAATAAAGATTGTTTGAATTTCGTGCTGGTTTATTTTATTTGACTTGTATGGACTAAGAAAATTATAAATCTTTTTTAATATGAATGTCAATTGGCTAATCGACAGCTAGATGTCGCTGATACGGCTGTTGGTTTGATATGCAACTGAGATGAATTTAAATGCTTTGGTTGATACGATTAAACATAGATGTCACTCAAAATATCACGTTTATTACATATATCAGATGATCAAAAAGAAATAACGTTTCTTAATCTAAATCCCTGCGATAATTAAAACTAATTCAATCTATAACAAATTAAGGACCTGTGTCCTGTTGGATGTTAAAAAAATTAAATAAACTTAGTGTTTAAAAATTTAGTTCTGGGTAAGTTCTACACTCTCTGGTTCCAGAGTCGTTTTCACTGCGCTTAAATTGGCAGTCCTGCTTTTGACACTTGTGGTGCAGTTATGATGGCTGGTTGTTCTAGAATTTCTTGCACCGTTTACTGGATTTGTTTAAACCAAATAGGCCTTGGATGCAATTTTGGAATTCGACCAATCAGATGGGTGCTTACTAATTAGGATAATTATTACCTTTATTTTGGGTAAGTTGGAGTTGCTTTTCCGTTACTTTTTAGTATTTGCCCTTGACACACCCTTGGAAAGTCCAGGGTATATAAATTTCCAATTTTTCCATTAATTTTACCAAATATTTTCAGGAGCGATCTGGACGAGGATTTGCTTCATTCACTACCCAATAACAACTCCCTTTTTGTTTCGTTTCTAAGGAACATGCAGAACATTTGCAAATCAAGGATTTCCAGATTGCTGTCTGTCATTTATGGTTTGTATTTTTACTTATTTTTTCTTTATTCTATATTTTTCCTATGAAATTATGTTATTTTCAGCATCCTTTTTTCATGACGAATCTGTGGATCTCCATTTGTTGATATTGCGTTATATGAAATTTTGACCTGAGGTTGACTTCGACGAAGCATCACTGAACTTTTTAAATTTCACTACACAAACACTTCTTAGGATCTAATTTACAATGTGTCTCATCATTTGACTAGACTGGTGGTTTTACAAGTAAGTCTTACACTATTTATTTACATTTTTATAGACTTTTACAGAAATAAAGTGCATCTTAGTTTAACTGTTGTGTTGAAAGTCGTTTAAACTTTGTTCAAAGCATGTAAATAACATCTGTTCTGTTATTGATTATTTAAAAGAAACATTGTACAATGCATTTACTTTATTTACGCTTTTAATTTGTTTACGTTTGTTTTATTTTAGCGTAGCTGACCCATTATTTGGTTGACCTCTGTTGCAGCAACAGGTGTTCTACAGCTGATTTAGGAAGATTATTCTCCAATATGATATCCTTTTTTTAACTTGTATTTATCGATTCAGTATACCATACGTAAGTTTCTCGTTATGTGAGGAATATTTTATCTTATCCTTGTCTATTTTTAATTTTATTTATTTAATAATCGGGCACTTTCTTTCAGTAGTTTAAAATACATGAACACTAAGTTCACCAAAGACGACAACACCTTTGGAGGAAGTAAAAACACCTTTAGAATAAAGGATGACGTCTCCCTGAAACACTAGGATTCTTTAGAAGCTTACAAGGTTGAGATTATGTCGAGACGTCTTTGGCAGTGCAAATGCATACAAGAGTCCTCTTATAGAACTCCACACAATACTAAACCCAAAACTTCTCCAATTTAGCAGGTCCATCTTGCACTTGGAGTAGTTTTCCACACACACCAACACACTTTTGCACACACTCAACGCACGTTTCGCTAACCAAGTTGGCATCATTGGGGGGCGGGGGGGGGGTGGTTGGCGAAACGCGCGTCGAGTGTGTGCAAAAGTGTTTTGGTGTGTGTGGAAAATTCCATATGCGTTTTGCTTACACATTTCGATAGGTACCCTGTATGAATGCATGCTCCTCTATGGCCCAGAATTTCTCTAAAAATTTGAATTTGGTTGTTCCTAAATCTTGATTAGTTCAAAATTTTTTCCTTTTTAGAGTAAAACACTTTTGTCAAAAGGCAAGTTTGGTAAAATCTAAAGCTCTCTGCTTCCGGGAAACAGTAATCGCTTTACATCAATTGCCTCTTGGGACACTGAGTAATTTTGAGGAAAAGATTCCTGGTTCTCTTCAACGTTGATGATTTTAAATGCTTGACATTTCGACCATCTTTTGGTTTTCTACAAATCACCAACTACGCGGAAGCAAATTATACAAATTTTATCATTCTTTAGGGAACAGGAAATACAAGGACCATAATGTGATCGGTGCGCTCTCCTGATTCAACTAAACTGGGTTCCAATCTTAAAAAAGGAGTTTTCAGGTTCCCTTTCGTGTTGATTATTTTGAAATCTTGATGTTTCGATCATCTGGTCGTGCTTTTCTTCTGAAACTGAAGAAAACCCAGAAACTCTTCTACAAATCAACAGCTTCAGTAGAATCAAAATATAGTACTTTTTTATTAATTGGTGAAAAAATATTGGAGAAAGTATAACCTGAAGTTTTAACAGCATGAGGAATGTTAGAATCAGGGAAAACATAACTTAGCAATGAATTTCATAGCTTTGTTGGGCACGGTAGAAAAAAATGAGGTTCGTGGTGGCATCGGTACTTCTACTGAGCAATCTTCATAAATCAACTCAATGCAGGAGCAGATTCGTCAACCAGATCCACGCCTCGATTTTTAACTGAATCATACGAATTGTATAATATTTTATAGAGCAAAATTTCATATACTTAACCCCTTGTTGTCCCCGACATAAATGTAGCCACCAACATTAATATATTTCCTAGCAGTGTAAAGCTTCAGAAATAACATCGGGGTCACCTTATTTCTGCAAGCTCACTATCTATTAAAGCTTAGCCTATTGAAAATTACGAAAATTGGATAAACTTGCTCGTAAACGTTTAATGATGATATTTAGCCTTCAAAGGGTATTTATCTGAAAAACATTAACAATAGAGACACGTTTAGAATAACCTGGAAAGTTTCCCAGGAATTCGCTGACAGAAAAGCAATCATAAATAGTAATAAATCGCCTGCTCATTTCACAAAATGAAGTTATTTATATATAACGAACCGTAGTATTTTTGATAAATCATCGACGCGAAGGTGTATCGTCAGATACAAATCTGATAATTCCTTAATTACTCTCTCGAACACGCTCCACTTTATGAAAGGATTCACTTAATAATTGTGCGATAGAATCTTATGATTGAAGTAAAGCAAAATATTAATGGAATCACTTCTTGTGGCGTAAATTTGATTTTCTTGAACGTGGAGATAAAATGACTCCATTCATCCTTTGAAGCGTCCGGGGAACAAAGCAAGCAGGGTCGCGGGTGGTGCAATTCAGTTTGTGAGGGCTACTTGATATTATAAGCTGCGTAAGCCCGTATCTTATTGGCACGGGTGTATGCCCTTCCGTTTGATATTGAATTTAAATTTATATCGGTACATCGCACCGCACCGGGCCGAATTTGAAAGGTACAATCTAATAAACGCTTTTTGTTAAATATAATTCCTTTGTTTCCTATATTTTATGGAGCTTGTATGGACCAAAATAATGCCATCCTCAAAGATTTTGATTTATTTATTTTAAATTAATGGAAATGGAAATTTTTAATTATTGATGCAACATCTCAAAAATGCGATTCATCATTTTGACGCCAAAAATTCAAAAGATGTAGGGCTGTATCTCATTCAGAGACACTCGGTGTTCTGCTGTATATAAGCAAAATGTGACTGAAACAGTTGGAAGTGTCTGATTGCAAATTTGAATAGATTAGGTATCCGATCAGCTGCGCCAAATTTTAGATTTTAAACATTTTCGTTTTTATCAAAAAATGTAATATTATTATTATTGTTGCAGTTAAAAATATTGACAAGACAAAAATAAATACACCTACTTATATTATAAAACTTTTGCTCATGTTCACTTTTTTTAAAAGTATTACATTACTGAAAACATTCACGAAGAAATAGAAAAAGGGGTGATTAATGTTTCAAAAAAGTGTTAATAGCTCAAGAACTGAAACGGGCCCATATTCACCATCATTCACGAAACATATACAACAATTTTTTTCATACCGGTTTCTAGCTACTGAACCTCATCAGTCTATTCATATACTGTCTGCTGAATTAAAGCACTACAAACTCAATTTCTTTACATACCAAAAAACCTCGGTGTACTTTAACATGGTCACTTACCTGAAAAAAAAATAACATTAGATTTAGTTCGTAAAAAAATAGTTATTTAAATATAAAAAGTGATACTTTATACAATAAGTCACTTTTCTTGCGGGTTGCGTACGCTATTTTCCCTACGACAGCGAAAATACGAGAAATATACTTAAGTAACAGTTCAATTCAATTCTATTATAGCGTGAAATAATATTTCACGTTGTTAATATATAATAATACTATATAATTTCATTACGGCACTAGTGCGATAAAGTACTACTTTACGCATTAAAATTAGTGCGTAAGTCTACTTTATTCGACGATTGTAGGAACAAATATTTAACTAAAATGGTTTTTAGTAGTTAATCAAGTTATTTATGAATCTCGGAAAGGAACGTGCTATAAAGTTCCATTAAAACACTAGTGCGATAAAGTACTACTTTACTTATTAAACGGAATGTATAAATGTCTACTCTACATGACGCCGACGGTTGTATAGTAACGTGCTATAAAGTATCATTATAGCACTAGTGCGATAAAGAACTACTTCGTGCACTAAAACGAGTGTATAAATATTCTACTTTACTCGTCCTAGTTAATCAAGTTATTTATAAATGCTGAAAAGGTATAGCAACGTGTGTTTATTTACAGCACTAGTGCGATAAATTACTACCTTATGCACTAAGTGTATAAAAGGCTACGTTATTCAATTGTTATAGAAAAATATATTTTGAAAGAACCGTTTCCAGTAGTTAATCAAGTTATTTATAAATGTTGGAAAGATGCATATAGCATCGTGCGGTAAAGTTCTATTACACCACTAGTGCAATAAAGTACTACTTTACGCATTATAGAACGTGCACGTCAAGTCTACTTTATTTGACGGTTGTAGGATCAAGTATTTAGTTAAAGAATTTGCCAGCAGATAATCAAGTTATTTATAAATAACGCAAAAAAAAGTGCTATAAAGTTTTATTATAGTGCAATAAAGTACTACTTTACTCATTAAAATGATTGTATAAAGGTCTAACGTTGTAAAAAAAATATTTAAAGCATGCAGTTTTTCCAGTAGTCAATCAATCAAGTTATTTTTGAGTGTTGAAAAGGTATTATAAAGCGCCATAACAGCCCTAGCGCAATAAAGAACTACATTGCGCATTAAAATGAGTGCGTATAATACTCTAATTTATTCGTCGTTTATAGGAAAAAATATTTAAATAAAGCAGTTTCTAGCACAATTAAGTTATTTATAAATGTTCGAAAGGTATAGCAACGTGTTATAAACTTTATTACTGCACTAGTGCGATAAAATATTACTTTACGCACTAAATTAGGTATATATAAGTCTACTTTATTCAACTGTTGCAGGAAAACATATTTTAAAAAACGGTTTTCAGCAGTTAATCAAGTTATTCATAAAAACTGGCACGTATGGCAACGTGCTTTAAAGTTTCATTATAGCACTAGAACTACAAAGTTTAAAGACAACTCTAAAATGAGAGTGAAAAGTCTACTTTACTCGGCGGTTGTAGTAAATACAATAAAACAATAACTTAACAAATTGTTTATAAATGTCGGAAAGGTATAGGAACCTGCTATAAATTTTCATTACAGCACTAGCACGATAAAATATTACTTTGCGCACTAAATTGGGCGTATATAAGTCTAAAAAGAAATATTTAAATAAAGCAGTAGTTCTACAAGTTTATATATTATATTGTCGGAAAGGTATAGCAACGTGCTATAAAGTTTCATTACAGCACTAGCGCTATTACATATTACTTTGCGCAATAAATTAGCCGTATATAAGTCTAAAAAGAAATATTTAAATAAAGCAGTAGTTCTACAAGTTTATATATTATATTGTCGGAAAGGTACAGCAACGTGCTATAAAGTTTCATTACAGCACTAGTGCGATAAAATATTACTTTACGCACTAAATTAGGCATATATAAGTCCAGAAAAAAATTATTTAAATCAACGTCTAATTTCTGTGGTGTGTTTTTTTTAAGCAGTAGTTCTACAAGTTTAGATATTGTCGGAAAGGTATACCAACGTGCTTAGTTTCATTACAGCACTAGAGCGTTACAGTATTCCTTTGTGCAGTAAAATGAGTATGTAATACTACTACATACTACTTTATTCTTAGTTCGTACGAAAACATATTTTAAATAAAGCAATTTGCAGTGTTTAATCAAGTTATTTATAAATTTGGGAAAGTATAGCAACGTGCTATAAAGTTTTACATAGCAGTTAATGAGTGCGTAAAAGTCCACTATATTTGACTTTCGTAAAAAAAATACTTAAATAAAGCACTGCAGTTGTCGGTAGTGAATTAAGTAATTTATAAATGTCAGAATGTGCGATAAAGTTTCATTATAGCACTAGTGCGATAAACTACTACTTTACGCACTAAAAGTATTATATCGTACTAAAATGAGTAGCAGCAGTTTACACTATTTAATCAAGTTGGGCATATTAATAAAATGGTGGAACCGAGGGTAGGATGTAATATTTTCTTGATTGTGATTTTGCGCTATTGCTTATTTTAAGATCCAAAATCACTCGCAACCGTCTAGTACAGAGGTTCCAAAACTTTTTCCTGTGGCGCCCCTTTTCCAGACCATGAAATGCTCGCGCCTCCTTGCTAATTAAGACAAAACCTTACTTCAATAACATTTATTTATTTTGATAATTTGATGCGAACAACACATGTAGTTGACTATTTTTAAGCTCCTCAGATGACAATGATGAAGTTAAAATGAAATGAATTACTAACGACTACATGAGAATACTATAAGGCTAGTACAGGAGAGGAGAATCAAGAAAGATTGTCAATATCACTACGTCGTCCCCCTCCAAGTTTCATTGTTTGTTAATTACTATCTACTATTTACAGAAATAGGTCAGTTAGCACCAAAGTCGGAAATCATTTTCGGAACTTCTATAACAAAAGAGAAAAACTCTGACAATGATTTATTACAGCGTTTGTCAGCTCGCATCAATAAAATCGCCCGTTCGAAACCGACGACAGCCGCTAGACGAAAGTTCTGATAACAAGAGAACTTCAACCTATTTTGATATAACGGTATAACGACTTATATTCGATACAAGTGCATTTAACTAGGTACATGACTGGGTTTACGAAGAGAAACGAGGTAATGACGCGCTAGTATCCTTTGCGTGGCCAGCATAGTCACCTGATTTATCACCACTAGACTTTTTATTGTAGGGCTGTTTGAAGTGTCGATTATAATACATCAGGAATTCGTACAGAACTTAGAACGGAAAATTGTAGAGGTCTGCCAAAAAATTGCTACCCAGGAACATTTGAGTACAGAATAAGTTTGATATTCTCATGAAGCGAATGACGTTGAGTCTCAATCTGTACTTTGACTAAACAATGTTGCTATTTGTAACATTTCGTTTCGTTCTCGTAGCTTCCAAATTCCAAAACTCTTCTATCATCATGAAGGGTTTGAAAACGGATTGAAAATGCGAAGTCACTCCCGTCTCAAGACAGTAAAATTATTTGAGCGTTAATCTGGAGCTTGAAGTGTTTACTGAGAAGTAAAATAGAGTTAGCCATATTTCATCTCAACTGAATTTATGAACTACAATAAGCTGATTCAATGCAGGCTGCCAGCCTGAAACTTTTTGCGCGCATCCCTCATTCTTTTTTTTACTCTCAAGAAGTATACTAGTAGTTTATTTTACCTCTTGTTCCGTAACGTCGACGACAAACATGTTTGTACGTTTAACCAAGCGAGTGAAACCATATACAGTTTTAGCCACCGCCATTGCTTAAAAGTCCCATTAAACTGATTAACGTCTCAATTTTTGTAAAGAAATATTTTGGAAAGTTGCAACTAAAGTAGGTGCTCACTCACCGTGGTATCTGAAGTTTGTAACAAATAGTAAGCTTGTTGAAAAAATTTATTGTTGAAAAAAATGGTGCAGATTCGTATTAGTCCGGATACTTACGCCAAAAAACAAATTATTTTGAATTCGGTGCCAGATTTTACAGTTTTAATGAAATTTATAAACGCCGACATTGTTTAAGAGATAGCAAGGAGTAAACTGATGAAACCTTAACTTCGAATTAAGAAAAAAACATTAACTTAATTGTTAAGTCTACAAATGGAATTGGAAAAATCGTAATTTTGCTTCGTTTCAATACCACAAAAACCGAGTTGCAGTACATTTCCATCATTAATAATAATCAAGGTCCCAATGGTAAAAGGTCGAGCCTGGGCCACCTTGTACAATAGCAATTTCACGGCTTAAGAACATGATTTGTTCGGCGGGTTATTAGTTCAGCCTTATCGATATGATCGCGTTGGTAGCTTTACAAGGGATTGTGGCTCTAATTCTGACATAATTGAGATATTGCATGCAGTCTCTTCGATATAAAGTACAGCACGGTCCACATGCAAGTAGCGTTTCACCTTGCAAATACAAATTTTACCGCATTAAGCACCCCAATTAAATTAGTGTTTTACGTAAATTTATAAATCCCTAATGATTCAGTTAATACGAATAATGGGATAAGGTGGTACTCCTCATAAAAATAATGGCGAATTTTTACCACAGTGACGCGGAAATACATTGTTGGAAAATCAACTATATGGTACATACAAAGAAAAATAATAATAAAATGTGTTTTCAATGCGCTATGCCTATTAAAAATTTTCAAATTAAATGTGTTGAGCACACGGCGAAATCGGCATTAAATTATCAAAATCAATTAAAAATTTGAAACTCAATACTTTACTCAATACTACAGGAACATTTGTGGAAAAATGTTTCAGTTTTTTCTGAGCCCCTCTCATGTACCAGGTGGGCCAGAAAAAACAGTACTTTCTAATTTTCCTTGCTAAATTTTTATTATTCGACGAATTTTAACAAACTTGACGTCTATAGTTAGCCGATTAAATAGACTATAAATATCAGAAGTCAAATAGGTCAAAATGTCAAAATTCAAGATGGCGGAAACGATTGAAAATAGGCCTTTTTGTGCTCGTTCTTTTTAATTGAAAGTTGTCAAAATTGCGGAACTGTTATAACAGATTTCGAAATAATAACCTTCCCTCTGCATTTTAAGACCACGACGAGTTAAATCGGTTCACCGGTTGTGACGATATAGCGAATTCAAAACAAGTCTACTTGCCGTTTTTAAATCTGGAACAGAAAAAGCAAATTTTGATATTTTGCCTGCTAATTCTTCATTTCCCAATCGATTTCAATGAATTTGGTGTTGTTATGTAGATAATAGAATAAACTCTTTGAAATTGTAAGTAAATTACTGAAATGTCAAAATTCAAGATGGCGGACACGATTGAAACAAGATCTTCTTTTGCGCTCGTTTGTAATTAAAAGTTGTCAAAGTTTCAGAACAATTAGCAGATTCCGAAATAATGAACTTTCCTCTGCATTTTAAAACCACGACAAGATAAATTGGTTCATCGGTTGTGATGATATGGCGAATTCAAGGCAAACTAATCAGTACTTTTAAAGCTTGAATAAAAAAATGTTTTGCAATTCTTCATATCTCAACCAATTTCTATCAACTTGGTTGTTATGTAGGCTGATTATAGGTCGTATTGGTTGCCACGATGGTTGCCACATACTGATCGTTAGAAATGAAATATGAAATTGTTTTTTATTTTTTTCTGTATTTTTATTTAATCAGTTTGACAATTTGGCAAAGAAAAGTAAAAAGTACGGTTTTTTCTGGTCCACCTGGTATAGCAAATATTTAATTTGAGATGAATCATGGAAAACAAGAATTATAAAACCAATACCTAAGAACTCCAGAGTTTCTAAATCATTTAAGACCAATATGTCTTCTTTCAGTTCCTTTAAAAATTGCCAAATTTTTGAAAAAATATAATTGATGCCTTAATAAGCAAATTAAAATTTCTTTGACAACAATTATCTAATTTGATTGAAATCGTATGTAAAAAAAGATCGATGACCAAAAGTTTGTCTACACAGTCACAATGGTCACTTTTTCTCACAACCAAAAACCTAATTTCAGGGCTACCTCAAGGATCAGTTCTTGGGCCCCTTCTTTTTAGTATAGCTACTTTCAATATGTAAATAATGCCCATAAACTGCAGAATACAAGTTTGTGCTGATGATGTTCAAATATATTACAGCGTTTCTGTCGACAATTCCGTTGACGCTTATAAAAAAATAAATTTTGATTCATCAGAAATCAGTAGATAGTGTAAGCAAAGCTCATTAATATTCAATGCAAATGAATGTGAAACAAGATATTTAGCAATACGTTTTAATTAGATTGTAGATTCGAACAAAAATTTTGGTCTAATAATTATTGGTAACAGATTAAAATTTACTGAACAAGTCAAAAATAGTTTAAGAACAGGTTAAAAGATTTATTTTTATAAATCAGAATTAGAATCCAAAAGGAAAATCATGGCATAAGTCATTACTCATTTCAAACTTAAATTATTGCGACAAAATAACATGGCCACGTTTGACAGTAGAAGAAAAAATGAACAGCAAATTAACTAGTGCAAAAGTTTATACTTTTTGCATGATCGTAGAAAAAATATTTAACGTAACAGTATTTTTTCCAAGGATTTCGAAAATTTCAACAAAAAAACAATTGAAAGTTAAAAAAAGTGAGAAAAAATATAGCAATGTTTTTTCAAAATGTATATGTTTACAATTTTGAAAAAAGATTTAAATTCTCTTTCCAAAAATATAACATTATTATTAATATTATTTCGATTATTATCAGTAATTTACTAAATATGAAGGTAAATACGTACCTATATGTTATGTTATGTTTTTAGAAAGAGAATTTAAATCTTTTTTCAAAATTGAAAAAATATTCCATTTAAAAAAACATCGTTGTTTTTTCCCATTTTTGTTTGACTTTCAATTGTTTGTTGAAATTTTAGAAATCCTTGGAAAAAACACTGTGAGTTGCGTTAAATATTTTGATTTTATTTCCAAAGACAAACCAAAAATTGGGGTGAGAACGTTATAGGAATCACCCTGTACATATACTATTTTTTCATTTATTTTGGACATGGCTTACAGAATGGGACTTAAATCTGCATAATGTTTAGGATCTTTTATTTTGGGTAGAGGCTACTTTCCATGAATAATATATAATAATAATAACAATAATACAAATTTTTATTTAGCAAATGGTATGCTACAAAATACTAATTTCTAATTTGGTATATTCTTTTAATTATTTTAAATAAATTTTTAAAATGGTAAATAATATTATTACATAAATTTAATCATTAATAATAAAAATCTATACTATTTTCTATATATTTGGTACATTCTTTCCTAAAACTATTAATGTTACTAAAAATTTTCAATTCGCTAGGTAAACTATTAAATAATTTTAGACCATTATAAAAAAATTGATTTTGTCCAAATGTTCTAAAATTTTACAATAAAAAGTCACAATTACTACGTGTACTATGATTATGATTTTCATTTACATATCTAATTTCATCACAAAATTGATTAGGTAACAACAAATTTTAAATTTTGTATTCTTTGAAAGATGCTTTGATATTCTTGACAATAAATCTATTTTCTTCGCAATTTTTCCTGATATATATGTAATATGTTCATTAAAATCTAAATTAGAATCCAAAGAAAATGCCTAAATATTTTATTTCTTTAACCTGGTCTATTTCATGGTTTTCAAGTTTCAATCTCTGAAAATTATTAAGATTGATACTATATTTATGAGAGATTATCATATATTTTGTTTTATTACTCTTTAATTTCAATTTATTATATCCCAACCAATCTACCATATTATTTAAATCGTATTGTAGTGCTTGAATAATCTCCAATTCTGTTTTCCCGTGCAAAAAATTAAGGTATCATCAGCAAACAGTTGAATTTTACATTTTTTAACAAAGTTTGTAATATCATTAATATATAATATAAAAAGCAACGGCCCCTAAACAGAACCTTGAGGCACACCATCAATTGTCTTTTCTTTCTTAGAATTCTCTAACGATTTTAGAACAATTCCATGAAAGACCATCCTCTTTAATTTTAATAATAAGATTTGTCTATTTATAATATCAACGGCTCTTTTTAAATCAAGAAAGATTACATCAATAATTTTATTATCATCAAGATGTTGGTTCCAGCTGTGAATTAGTGTTTGAATTGCAATTTCACAAGAATAATTGTTCCGAAAACCAGCTTGAAATTTAGTTAAAATATTATTGTATTCTATGTGCTCTAAAATTTGATTTTTACTAAAATTTCTATAACTTTTTCTGCTGCTGGTAATTAATTGGTCTAAAAAATAGTTTCTTCTAATTTCCTTATTGGACTAATAGTAGAAATTTTCCAAGAATTTGGAAATATACCTGTCTCTAAAGAGGTATTTACAATTTTCAAAAATCGATCTGCAGTTACATAAAATGACATTTTAAAAATGGGTAAAGTATCCAGTTTGGAAATAATAATAAAAAATATGGGTAACAAACACACGAATAACAGAAGAGCGTTGTTCCTTTTGTAGTGATTCGACAATAATGAGCATGTTCATGACGTTTGTATACAAAAAATATCTCAAAATCCTGCTGCAGCGAGCAGTAAACGAGGAGCGTTTCTCACCGATGTTACTCAGCTTAACAAACGCGCTGTATAAGAAATATTTTTGGTATGAGTTTATATGAAAATACGTCTAGATCGCACCTAAAAACAGGATATGTATTTTGTTATTTGAGTCGAAGTTCGCAACAGATTACTGGAAACGTTTTGGGATCTAATTCAAATTTATGCCATACTTCGATGTATATAATTACGAATGAGAATTTATTAGAAAGTATGTTAACAACAGGACTTGTAAATAACTTCGAATAAAGCCCAGAATAAATGTTGGATAACATCCACTTTATTCCCGGATCAAAGGGTTTTAATGAGACTGTCATATATAATACAACTTTTGTTATGAACGATATTTTATGTATAAGAGTAATATAATAACTAACTGTTTATGAATTAAAATGTTCCTACATTATGGAAACGGTTTTAGGGTGTTTTTCATTAATAAACCAACTTAGAGGACAATAATATATTAACTTTGCAACGCATATGTCCTTTATTAATGAATAAGTCGAAAAAGAAAACATTTTCCATTTTAGAAGAATTATTTTCGTGGTACTGAGTTAGTACAGCTTCTAATTCATTCTCAGTGGCATCTGTTCTTTAAATAAAGACAGTTTACATTTAGCACAACTAAGTCGCGGTTAAATATGTAGGGAGAAGTTAACAATACACCGTAACGCCAAAAATGAAAAATTGGGCTTTAGAACAAAATAGATTTCTGCACAAAAAATAGTAGACAATAAATAATTGTGAGATCGATAATAAGTAAAGGGACATCCTTTATTTTACCCTTTCCCAGAAACAAATTCACAATTTGAGGTTTATGTCACAAACATTGGTGTTTAAATGTTCTTTGAAAGCAATACTAAGTCATTGGTAAATGTTATGTACAAGAGAGGGCACAGAATTGGTCCTTGAGGTTATCCCTTGGTTTCTTACATTCTTGACCAATTATAAATGTATAATTTAGTGTGGTTACTTTAAAAGAGTCCAATATTAATAATTTAATATATCGAGTGGCATTTTCTATGGACTAACTTCTGAAATTTGAAACGTTTTATTATTTAGTATAATCAAATCCAAATCGCCGTCTATATTTTTGCTACTCAGTTCCCGGACTATATGGAGACTGCTGATTCCTCAGTAAAACGTATACTTTTTATAGTTATAAAACTGCTCCATCGTTTGCCAATTCAGTCACGATCTTGCAAAATTGTAGTAAACGTTCAGTCTTTTTCATTAAATTCTTAATGAGGCTTCATCTTGTAAGGCTGCAATTTATGTAATTTGAATATTTTGTGACGATGATTTACTGGCACAAGCAATGGCAGAGAACTAGTTTTACAGTCTCGAGTGAGTGTCACACAATACTTTGTTTCACCGTTCAAAACTCGCCTTTCTTATTTAATATAATTTCTAAAAATTTCTCAGTTTGCTGTCGCGCGTGAGAGTTGGAAACGTATTCCCCGGGATAATATCCTGAAGGATAATTATCTCATTTCTGTCTTGTAAGATTTAAAACTCTTAAAAAGTCGAGTTGAATTCACGAAAGAAGTACAAAAATAAATTTGTCCTCGTTAATTTATTTTTACCTTAATCTGTTAAAGAGCCTAAGCCTATGCATCTGAAACAAAATCAATAGATTTTTTCATTTACACCTTGACAAAATTAGCTATGAATTACCAAAAAAACCAGTCCCCCGCGCAATATGGGCAGCTTCCTATAATTAAAAATATATCCACCACTGTCACCTTATTGCATTCAAAGATTGTATCTCACGTACTAAATTTGTGATGCTTAAGACAGAGGATATAGAAAAGCTCTAAGCGGCTAGTATTTATTCCAAATCTTCCTGACGCTTCTGATATCAAACCAACTAAAAGCGTAGACGGACTGGGGCATTGAATAAAAAGCATCGGGTTAATTTATGTCTTTTCGGGGTTATAGCGTGATTCTAGTTGTTTTATCTTTACGAGTGTGCTCCTCATGTATAAAATATATCGAACTCCATTTCAATTTCGCCTAGGACTTTATTTATGATTGATTTTCCTGCCAATAGTGCTTGCACATTTATTTCAAACATAAACCTTGCAGGAACGTGTAGCAGGTCTGAAATGTTGTATGCTGAATGAAATTACCAGTTTTTTCAAAGCTTACGGCTATGAGTAATGTTGAATTATCTCTACCTGTAACGAATACATTTTTAAATGCTCCAGTACTTCAACCTCGGTTTGAATTATGGGAGCTCCTCTTATTCAGGAAGAAGACAAATCACTCTACCATTATCACGCACATGGATAGAAGGGTGGGGTCATATCAATGAAAAGTTTTTTATGGGTACAGTTAAAGATTTATTACGGGCGTATAATCTTTGTATCTGCCTAAAAATACTTTAATTCTTTTTACTTCCGCATAGAACAAAAAAAATTCTGTTCGTGCAGAGAAGTCGACATCGGAATTTTTGCTGAATTAAATGGAATGTTTAGAAAAAATTCTAGTACTAAATAGAGTTGAAACCTTAGTAATTTGAAATAGTGAAAATAGGTTAGAATTTTATGTATATTAGAAAATGTTTTAGTGCATTTAGATACATCCTCAGTAATTCTGACCAGCCGAGTCATAAAGACGAGCCTAAATTTTTTAGTTTATAGTCTATTAATTTTATTTATTAATGACAAGATGTTTCACAAAGAAATGACTTTGATTATGGACATAATTTTTTTTTTAAATAAATGACAGCTCAAATTAAAAAGCTACGTGTAGCGTGCGAACAAAGGCGCAAAGAAAATTACAGAGTGCAAAAAAAATTACAACGTTGCTCTGGAGTAGCTGAAAAGTCGAAAATTACTAAGTTATCCCCGCCGCGTTGATTGAATCATCGCTTAAGATAGCTAAACCGCGAGATTGAAAGCTTAGTTAGCAATCCGCTCTAGACCCGGCCAGCACGCAACCACCAGAGACTCCAGAGAGTAAGTAAAATCGACTTAGCGTACCAGTATATAGACTGAGGTTCACAAATTTACTGCACCGATCTACTGCACATTTCTTCCACTTTGTACCATTTAGAAATCTAGTAACTTGGACCGCAGAATAGATTGGATTATTCAGTTTGCTAACGGCAGCCGCACCAGTAGTCCAGTACTAGTAAGTCGAATCGACTCACTACCTGTGACTAAGAAAAATAGAATAACTTTCATTATTGCGCCGGTATAAGTGATTGAAATTACTGCGCAGATCTACTGTACATTCCCCCACTCTGTACCAGTTAATTATTTATTTAGTTAGTAATTAATCCCGCGAGTTGGAGTCTGAAAACCAGAAGAATAGATATTAGTTTGCCCGACAAGTCCAGCTTAATAAGTAAAACCGTCATCGTACTCCAAAATAAAGTGCTCTGCCTGCTGTACGTTTTACCACTTGCCCGTTTTCCTGCTTTACTGCTTGCCGTCTTACCGCTTTCAACCGCAGTATTGCCTATACATATTTTTTTGTATTAACCGTAGTGATAAGTATTTACTGTTAATTGATCGTAAATAAAACCTGTTTATAATCTTTAATGCGAAATTCCTGGTTTTCTCTATAAAATAATACAGATCCCTGGTATTACCGTTTCTTCACTGTAGCTACCTAAGCCTCTATTGTCCTGTTAATAGAGAAAAGTGGCGTTTCTACACTCTAAAACAGAAACTGGCGCCCGTGAATACCATCTTGATAACACTGCCGCCCCTCAGGCATCAAAATAACCACCTTAGAACCTCGGCCGAACGAGGGAAGGTTACAAACTTCAAGAACGAGCAGATAATAACTGTGCGCGATTATTTTTAACCGTTTCCGACACGAAGTAACAAAATTTGTGCCAGCAGTTGCGGTTACAGTTAACATTCGTTTTTATCCTGATCGAAAATGATTGACTGTGTAGCTTACTTTGTAGGCGCATCAAATGGACGAGAACCGGTGCATTGAACGTGCTATAGCCGTTGCAGCCACGGCTGGTACTTGGATGGTCACCATCCAAGTACTAACCGCTAAGTGATTAAAAATGGCGCATCTAAGGCGCAACGCCGTAATAATGCTGGTTGCCAGACATAGGTGGCGCTTCCACAGCATCATTTCAAAGATTGCTGGGGCAATGTTATGATTCCTTTTCTACTCTTAGGCTATATATTAATTAATGAGCTGCTTTTGATCTATTAATAGTACTTGATGAATACAGCACTCGCCTTCGGCTCGTGCTGCAAACTTCACCTGCCTGAGATACATTGTTATTTCTTCAAGCACGCTTGAATCCTTGTAAAGGTAACATTCTTATCCTCATGTGTGACAATTTTAAAAACTCTGACAGGCTCTGAACCAAAGCTGTGGAAGCTCCATCTATATTTCGCAACTAGCACTATTACAGCGTTGTGCAACATTATATCAGTCAACAGTTCCAGTCAATCATTTCCGACCAGGACAAAATATTTACTTTTAAAATATTTCGACAAAATTGGTAGCGATCATCTTGGACTCAATTCTATAAAAACAAACATAATAAATAAAAACGCGTTACCATTGCGTGTATAATAAATTCTGCGTACATCCAACTGATTAAAGTAAATACTCCTTTTGATTAGAAACAGAGCTGGATATATCTTCATTGGAAGTAGCACTTCTGCGGTAGCAAGAAACGATAATGGAATTAAAATACCGATATGCGTTGTTATCTTTGGGGATTTGCAAATATTTGCTTACTTTGTACTTGAAAATTCTGTTTTATTAACGTTTATCAGATATTACATATCGATTTGTACATTATTATGCCACTAGATTACCATGGTATCTAAGAGACGCGGTTATACCGACCAAATTCCTCCCCCTAACTTCAATCAATGATAATCTGATATTCACAATTTTGTATACTTTATATATTATTGTGGCATACAGGGTAGTCTAGCTTATAATCCAGAAACTTTAAGAAGTGACGGAAAATTGTGACTTTGAAGATAAATCAACTAGACTTTCGTGAATAAGCTGCAGTCAATCATTTACGATCATTCTGCTATATTGAGTTAGAAAATTATTCTTTATGATGAAATGTAAACGAAAGGTGGAACCAAAGGATGTGAATATATTAAAATTAAACTATGTATTATTTACCTGTACTTTTCCAACCGGGGGAGAAACGACTAGAAAAATTCGCATGGTGGCCTTCAGAAAATCATCCTGCCTCATTCCTTCCTTATGTTTAGATGCACTACTTCTACTTCTAGAAAAACTAATACTAGATTTAAGAGTCTTATCACTATCTTTCTTGTCACTCTTTCGAACACCTTTTTGTAAATGGTCACCCGACTTGGGTGCAACTAAATTGTCAATATGTTTCACAGAAACACTTTTTAATTTGTCTTTAAAACTTAGAGCTTTAAACAGTTCAGATTTCGAAGTGCTTTCTAGGCCGATAGATTTTTGCTTCGTTAGGGGTTGTTTATCACTTTTTTTGTCTTTTTTCTCCTCGCAGCTCTTCTCCTTTTTGAAAACGTCGAATCGGGAGTGCGTTAGGGAATTCTTTCGAGAGAGGGGTTCGCCCTTGGCTTGAGCAGATGATGAGTTATCCGACGAGCCGGACGCATGTTTCTGGACTTTCCTACGGATGGATCCGACGAATTTTTTCCACTCTTGGCTGCCTTCCGGCGTTGAACTTTGTTCTTTTTCGATGTTTAGGCTTTCCCGAGCTATTTTCACAGGTTTCGACGAAAATATCTTTACTATGTTGAACAGTGTCTTCGGTTTTCGATGTTCACGATTGATCACATTTTTCGCACATTTTCGGTTGCATGACAGTTTGATTCTTACACTATTTATTACTAATATTAGTTTTTACTATTTACAATAATAAGCGCATATGCTTCTCCATGAATGGAAACACTGCGTGAACGACAAAATGTAAAAACCTGCTCTCTTATTTTTTGTGAATCGTTTAGTTACTTATACACAATAATGAATGAAATTTTCTTTAATGATTACTTTTGTCAGCCAAGAAAATTATTTAAGCCCTACAACTTTAAAATATAAATTCATTAAGTGGGAAGATCATACTTTCATTTCCAACTCTAACTTATGAGGCGCCATTTAAGACATTTCGTGTATATATAATAATTATTGAAATATATATATTTTCCATTAAATATATTTATTTTGTTAAAATATTTATAAGTTTTATAAATATATATATCTTTGTAAAAATATATATATATATTTTTACGAATATATAAATTTATTTTCACAAATATATATTATTTCTGCTAACATATATTTATATAGAAATGAGCTTTTATCGTCGTACGCTAGGTGGCGCCATGCTGATTAAATTTAGGTAAAATGCCCACAGTTTCATGTTTTGAAAAATTTGATTCAACATTTCCTGCCACTTATATGCTCAGTAGCATTTTTTATTTTGAAAAAGTAAACAACTGAACACCGAAAAAGTTGTAGAGCCAAAAAGCATCGAAAAGTATGCATTTCCGGTTATACCGGAAAACATACAATTTTGAGGATTTCACGCTTTTTTTTGCTTTTGGGTTTACATTCTTCCGGAAGTTTGCAAATAAGGTCTGAAAATGTTAAAGTTTCCACCCGTTCCAATGGGATCGGAAAAACGTAATTTCTCCTCCCTTCATATGATTACCCCTAATTGGGCACCGCCTAGCATAAATATTTATCAGGCATATAAATGATTACATAATAACTTTCTACGACTGAATATAACCTAACGAGAATTTCATTAAAATATATTGATCAAGCAGTATATGAAATGCGAACGACTTATTCCGGTTAATCCATCGAAATATATTACATTGCAAATTTCTAATTTCTTTATCAACGTGGAAGTGATGCAAAAACGAAAATTCACGAAATAGTACAAAAGTCTATTGTGCACGTATTTCCGTTCACAAAAAATAAGAAGTGGCAGTATAGGGAAACCAGAAGACGAAAATAAATTTCCTTCGAGCCTTTGTGAGGGCCTAACACTTTTTCTATTTATATATGTGTCTTTATTCATCGTTGATTAAATGGGAGTTACGTCAGGACGCGGAAATATTCCGGTTCCGCGTATGGTAGCTAAAATTGACGTTTCGGGTATTGTATTTCTATTTATAAACAACGGATTTGTTTATAAATGTTGCCGGAGTAGTTGGGCATGGCCGCTGGCTTCTATACTCCAGTTGCCAAAGAAACGGAACAACCAAATCAAGCATGAACACGAGCTCCGGTTATTTAATTACTTTGGTAAATAGTATGCCACTTTATTTACAGGGTGTGTACATTGGAAGAAAACCTTTATAAACCGACACTCACAATGCTTTTAAATAGGGCATTAAAATGTATTTCGTTTGATACAGATATTGCATTTCTGTAGAATTTACTAACAGAAGTTTTTTAAATTGGTCCTCTTTCGTCGATACAAGTCTAGCAGGCTGGTATATCTACTAAATTTCAACAAAATATTTTCTATATTTCTCAAGTTCAAAACCGGATAAGTCGGCCGACAAATATTTTAAAGCATAATTTTTGTCTTGTTGTCTTCAGTTAACTGGTTTGTAGCTACACTGCAAGATGTCAGTTAAGTTCTTAAAAGATAATTTTCTTAATTAATGATAGTCCACAGTTATCCGAAAGGGATATAAGGAATTTGTCCTGGATTTCCAGTTCCCCTGCTTTAATCTCAGTGTAGAATGCGGTAGTTTAAGGTTCGAAGGGAACTTTCACTGCAAACAGGATTTATTTACGATCTTTTGTTAAATTGTTACTTATATATTGTTTTTCATGAGATAACGCCTTTATATCGTTTTATTCCATATGCTGGTGTAATAAAAAAAAATTAAAAGTCGTTTTTTTTCAGGTATGGACATAACCTATGTTTTTTCTTAATGGAACACCCTATATGTTTTTATTACACTGCTATAGCATACTTGATAATTTTTTTCAGGGTGATTTGAATTATTCATTAATCAAAAAAAAAATATTGTAGATAAGTATTCTTACCCGAGTTTAAACTTTTTGCGTTAGTAAAAAGTCCCGCGGATGAAAATAATAGAAACTGTTCTATAATTCACGTTTTTTTAATGTGAGCGAGTTTATTTTAGAAAATACAAAAAAAATGTTTTATGTAGAAGTTGTGGAATATCTTTTACTAATATTAAAACAACTGAATAACAATTGTATATAATTCAATAAATCAATATAATTTAACTAAAAGGCTTCCTCTTTCGCGTACCTAATCATTTCGTCAGTTTTTCAAACAAACGTTTCGATGCAACTGTACGCTCTGGATATGTTTTCTAATAGCAACCGTTGCACTTTTATTGTTCATTAAATATAATCCAAGCATATCATATTTTTTTCCAAATTGAATCTCATTTTAATGTAAGAATTCACCAATTTCATTGTTGATGTATAAATAATGACCGTAGTTAAAACAATTCAGGTTCTATTGTTTTCATCCATGGCCCTCTTTGCTAACAAAAAATGTTTAAACTCTAGTGGGAATACTTACATACAATCTTTTTGTTTTTGTAAATAATTAAATATCCTGAATAAAAGTATCAAGTATGCTATCTCAGTGTAATCAGAAAAAACAAATCTAACTGGATAAAAACATGTAGGTTTAAAAAAAACATAGGTTATGTCGATATCTGGAAAAATCGACTTTCAATTGTTTTTTATTACTGCAAAATAAAAATTTAGTAAATATCCTGCAACTTTTGTATACAACATTTTTTTCTCATTTCTACAATAAACTCGCAAAATCTGATTAAAGTGTGTACCAAACAAAATGATAACACTGTACACGGTGATTCTCGTAAGATGCCCGTTTTTTGGGGATTAATTTCGGCCTTACATAGGGTGTTCATTAAGTATGTACAATAAATTTAACAGACGATTATTTGAATAATTTTAAGACAGAAAGTTTATATAAACATGAGTCCGAAAATGCTTCGTTTTCAAGATACAGGGTGCTAAACTTTTTTTAAAAAATTTGGTTTTTCGTAAATAACTTAAATATCCGTTAAATTTGTTATAATTTGGCAACGTTATTTGTAGTGTTAAGGGGCTAATTACGCACTAACTTGATAATATTTATTAAGTCCAGTGGCGTCCCGAGCGGCACCTTACGAATATTACTTAATTATTTATTAATTACTTTAGTAAAATTCGTTAGTTCAGATGTTAAGAAATTTATTTAAATTAGTGTTTATTTGTTGTTGTTATATATTATTCATAAAAAATTATAAAAAATGGTAATGTCCAAGAGATACGTTTCCCCATGCTTCTTGTGTGGCCCAGGGATATGCAATTAATTGAATTTCATTTTTTGTCTCGAAAACTAAGCAAGATCCGTAAAAATGCGAGTTACATAAACGTTGTATTTTTAGTTGCTTAACCTCAAAAAAATATAAAAATTACAAAATAGTCAGTTCTTGTCAAAAATATTTGTTAAGGTGCCGCTCGGGACGCCACTGGACTTAATAAATTTTATCACGTTAGTGCGTAATTAGCCTCTTAATACTACAAATAACATTGCCAAATTACAACAAATTTGGTTAACGGATATTCAAGATATTTACGAAAAACCAAATTTTTTAAAAAAATTTGTATCTTGAAAACGAAGCATTTTCGGACCCATGTTTATATGAACTTTCTGTCTTAAAATCACTCAAATAATCGTCTGTTACATTTATTGTACATACTTAACACCCTGTATACAGGGTGTTTCAGTTTCTTCGTTCATAACTTCTGTAAACGATAGAACATATCAAAATAATATGAGTCTTTCCTATAACATTTTTGTCTAAGACATTTCGTTTTCAAGATACAGGGCGTTAAACTTTTAAAAAATTATTACTCTTTATTCATTATCTCCTAAACAAATAAAGATTCTTTATTCAAACTTTGTACACTTTAGTCATAATAAAAGACCAATTTTTTGATGTTCCAAAAGTTTTTCTTACAAAAGCAGTGGCGTAGTTATGGGGTTCTGTCCGTATTTAAACCCCCTGACCTTCTACGCCAATGATCAGGAATTATATTATATAATTGTAAAACTTTGATGTGTTTCCCATAAAAAAATACTCCTGATAAAAATCGCTAGGAGACTTTCTGTTGGAGATATTTAGATTCTTACTAATCAGGGGTATATCAAGGAATTTCATTTTGGTTGAAAATGACAGGATTAAGTAGGCGTTAAATCATTGACAGTTATTCACAACATAAACATAAAGAAAATGGATACCATTTTGAGCACTTATTGTAGATTATTAATTATTTATCATTTTAAATAAATATGTATTAAAAAAATTCTTTAATTTGTTTAGCAAAGAGCCTGTCAATAGAAAATGCATAGGATACCCCTGATTAGAAAGAATCTAAATATCTTGAACAGAAAGCCTCCCACTGAATTTCGCCAAGAGTACTTTTTTATAGGAAATCAAAGTTTTAAAATTTGTATATAAATATAATTTCTGATCATTGGCGTAGAAGTTTAGGGGGTTCAAATACGGATTGAACCCCGTAACTGCGCCACTGCCTTTGTCTGAAAAACTTTTTGCAAGTCAAGAAATTGGTCTTTTATTATGTCTACAAAGTGTACAAAGTTTGAATAAAAAATCTTTATTTGTTTAGGAGATATTGAATAGAGTAATAATTTTTTAAAAGTTTAACGCCCTGTATCTTGAAAACGAAACGTTTTAGAGAAAATGTTATAGGAAAGACTCCTATTATTTTGATATGTTCTATCGTTTACAGAAGTTATGAACGAAAAAACTGAAGCTCCCTGTATAAAAAAAATATTTCAATAGCTATTTAATCATTTCGAAATGATTTTTTCCAGAAATACAAAAATTTGGTAGAAATGAAATTGAAAATCAAATGCAACTTATTTTTTTCAAATGGGACTCCTTTATATTTTTAAATAATGTACTGATAGAGTTTTTTTTTTTATTTCAAAAATATATCATTTGTCTATGTTATTTTTAACCGTTTTTGAGTTATTAATATTTAAAAATCACATTGTTAAATAATTCATTAATTTTTGCGGGTAGGTCATGACTCAAAACAAATTTTATAATTTGACAGTTCTATTAGTTTCAAATATGGTTGTGGCAATGCTGATATATGAGAATATTGTCATTGTTTTGAGTCATGACCTACCATATTTTTTATGTATGAAAGCCGGTCATTTATATAATCTAAAGCAGCGAAGTGGCCTTAAAACTGACCCTTGGGAAACTTCACTTTCCTTCCTACCCCTCACCCAATATTTTAACTCAGTTTTTAATTAATCACAGTTGATGTTATTCCTGCATCTAGTTTATCTATTAGTTACGTCACACATCAGAACTTGTAGAAGTAGTTTTGAAAAAATCGTTTCTCAAATAGCTCAATCATATGGACAGGAATGATTTACGTTATTCGAAAAAAAAATAAAAATCTTTAGTTTTAGTTGACAATAATTAAGAGATTTATATTAATAATAAATTATCTGATTGCAATAAGTCCTCATTTCTCCATTTAACGTTTGAAATCACGCTGAAAATAACGCAATTTCGTTAGTTGAATTTTCTTTCTGCAACTACTCAGCGAACAATAAGGTCAGGAAATTGGATTGGAATCAGCAATCGCAGTTCTGAATAAATACTTATTATTCTAGTTTCTCGAGATCGAATTACAATTAAGCGTTTACGAAAAACTTCATTACGCTTGCAATTAACAGACTCAAACTTAGTTATAATACGTAAGTTTTAAGCAAACAGATTTAAAATTCGAATACTGTTTTTATCTTTGGATGGTCTTTATAATGCCAGTTGGAGTTTGAGAACTTAAAACAAATCAGGTAAATCATTTCAAATCAGCTGAGGCGAATAAAAACGTTTTGACTCCTAAATTAACAAAAAATTAATCGATTTATTAGGATCTCAGTTTCGATTTTAAGATGGAAACGTATTTATTGAAACAATCATCAATTTCCTCCCAAGGAATGTCATCTCACGATATTTAAACCTCATGGTTAAACCTTATGGTAAAGTTGCTCCAAACACATCCAGTCAGTCAGGTAATGTTCCAAAGATGCTCGATTGGAGAGAGATCAGGCGAACTTGCACTTGCTTACTAAAGAAGCCCTCATCATCGAGGATTCCAGTTCTGAGAACGAATATTGTTATACCGAATAATTTAAATAATTTTCCTGTGCATAAGTAGTCCCAAATTATAATAACCAGAGCAATCACTCGTCCTATGACGCAAAATCGTATAAGTTATTCCACCACTCAACAAGAACCCGTACAGAACATAATCCTCTTGCCTCTGATACTACAATACTTTTAAAGGACTCCAAATAGACAACGGCACAAATTTCCAGAGCATCCTTTAAGAGAAAATGGATCCATTGAAAGGGTTACAATAAAACAAATATTCAACAAAGACAGACCTTTGTGTTTTACAATGTTTTATCAAAGATTCTAGCTTATCAAAGTCATTACTTCTATGTATTACTTATTGCAAGAAAACTGTTAACCAAGCACTGATAAATCGAATCCTGCAAAAAAGTGATGTATGACTCTGCCCTACTGCATAATTACTGAAACCATTACCGGCTTATCAAATAAAAAGAATGAATGAACGATAGATATATTTCATGTGGTATTCAAAGGGACTTCCAGCCATTTCCCGTTCTGTAAATACGCAATTTAAGGGTTGTGACGGGCAGTCAATCCTTTGAAATACAAAATACAGAACATCTGATATAAATCACGAGGTAGTCTAATATCATAATTAATGATACCGAAGTTTAAATTAATAGGAAACGATAAGTATTTTTGGGAAGATTAATTGAGCCGACTAGGAGACAAATGTGTCCAAATACCGAAGTTATAAATTCTATGATGTAACAGTGAAATTTTACGACCTGAATTACATTCGGCTAAATTTCCGCTGTAATTAATGGATACACTGTAGGATATTTTAATTAAATTGTAAAGCGACGTATGCAGTTTAGTGCTATATACCTGCAAAAATTAACTTTACCAGAGTGTGTGGCGCACATGCTTAGCAGATTTCCGACAGAACGAAAGGAACGAATCAAGACAAAAAGAATTTTTATCAGAAAATAGAGATTTTAGCCGGGGTTTTTGAAAATATCCGTTACTAGTGTCAATTTGACTTTAATTTAGTCGACAATCTAAAGTCTAAATACTTTCTATAAGGACATATACTTTTAAAATAATTTAGTTGTTACAGAAATTATTACCTACGAACATTTTACAACGACTACAGACTTGACTATACACGAAATTAAGCTATTATTTCTGTTACAAATTATTGTCAACGGCGGAATTGCTGTGCCTAAAGTTTAACGTTTATTTGGTCGATGAAATCGTTATTGATTCTAACATTTATTTGCATGCTACATTTAAGTTACTCACATTCTGTAGATGTAAATCTGGACGGTTGACGAATATTTATAATAGACGTCTATAGAAAAACAATAAAGGTATAAAACTGAATAATCTAGTAATTTATATTTGATGTTTAATACTGCTTAAATAAACGTATTATTTTTATTATTATTAGCCAAGGCCACGGTGTAAGACAATTAGGTGATGAAACGCCTCAATTAGAGTGTCTCCAAACTGTTAACGCAAGAGACGCGAAATCGTAAGACAAAGAGAAAGAGTCGGTGGCCGCGAGGGCCGCGCGGGCTGCGCCTCGCATCGTCCCTAGTTAATTTAAACTACATATTACCAGGTCGAAAAATATACCATTTGATGCAGAAAAATATGTAGAACACGATTGTTGAAAAATTATGTGTCTAAATTGTCGGCTACTGTGCAAAAAAAAATAAAAACCAAAAATGAAATTGGACACCGGCGCGTTTAACTCGAAACTCTGCTAAAACCGTTCGAGTTATGAAAAAAATTAACATAAACAATTTTATAGAGAACTAAATTTCCTATAAAAAAGTCAATGGTGGCATTAGTCTATCTTTAATAGTTTTGGTGTGAGGGCGCCTCAAATTCGCGCGCTGATCTTTTGTTAAATTAAACTTATCGTTTTCCAGCGCACAACTTTCAGCCACACCGTCGTGAGCCACCCTCACGCCTAAAATATTCAAGATAGACATATGCCGTCACTGACTTCTTTATAGGAAATTTAGTTCTACTTAAAATTGTTTATGTTAATTTTTTTCCTAACTCAAACGGTTTTAGCAGCGTTTCGAGTTAAACGTGCCGGCGTCCAATTTCATTTATGGTTTTTATTTTTTTTTGCACAGTAGCCGACAATTTAGACACATAATTTTTCAACAATCGTGTTCTACATATTTTTCTGCATCGAATGGTATATTTTTCGACCTGGTAAAATGAAGTGGAAATTAACTAGGGACGATGCGAGGCGCAGCCCGCGCGGCCCTCGCGGCCACCGACTCTTTCTCTTTGTCTTACAATTTCGCGTCTCTTGCGTTAACAGTTTGGCGACACTCTAACCATACGATACATTGAAGCGTTTCATCACCTAATTGTCTTACACCGTGGCCAAGGCCAAGATTATAGCTAAGAGTGGAAATGGTGTTCTAAAACCCGCTACTATACACTACTTGATATTAATGTTTTAATATTCTGTTTAAAACAATATCCCATGCGTCTTGTAAATTCAAGGTCAAGGATACTGTGTAACGAAGTGATTTTTTCTATCAAGGATTGTCTGTTTTTTTTAAATATTTCCGTCACTTGGGTACACCCTGTAGCCTCTGTTGGTATTTAAGCCCTGATTTAGTAAAGATAACATTGAGTTGTAAAAGCCTCTGGTAAACAAGCAGTAAATTAATTAATTAATTTTCGATAATCCTCAGTATCACTAAAATCCGTGAACTAGTCGAAGGTAAAAATCACTAGTTGCTAAAACTTGTTAAAATATTATTCCATGTTTGTTTTAATCCGTTTTTTCTGCAATATAGTCTAAAAACTGCAAGCAGCCTATTTCCGTTTGCGGATGTTCCGAGTAACTGTTGCAAATTACATAACACGCTCGAACTTACTAAGTAACGTCTCTAGTACGACATTGCGCAGATTTAACGCGTATCCGAGATACGTCATCAAAACGAGTAATAAAACTCACGAGGAGCATCCCAAAAGGATCTGTCTGATCTAGCAGTCAAACTGTGAAATTGTCATTTTACTAGCAAAACCGTCAACAACTATCAAATAATCGCCGCTTCGATTACCTATAATTTCTCTGAAAATTATCTTGGTAAGAATACAACGTAATCCGCTACTAGCCGTCCGTGTCGCCTTCAATTAAGTATGGATATTCGGAATTCATGTCATTTGTAAGTACCGAAGTTAAGTACCACTAAACCAAACCAGGGCCAATAATTAATACCGCTGTTTGTATTCTGTTCTTTAAAACATTCACCGGCTGAGTCGACATTTCCCGCTTGGGTGGTCAACACAGTCCCAGTGAATGCCTTTCATTCATAGCGTGGACTTAACATACGCCGGCGGAATTTTGTATTTCCCGGTTGTGGTGGCAGCCTTCCGCTCCAGCGTATGCTCTAAGTCAACTGTCTTATTTCGTTAAGCAGCTCTACGTTTGTGGCAGTAGTCCTCCGCATTTCTTAATTAGAAAAGAATATCTATAGCTGATTGCTCTGACAATTTCGTGTGTCCTGGTGGACAGCGACTTGCTCACCGTAGCCGATTGCTTTTCCCCGCGTCAGCTGAGTTCGCTCCGTTCACACTCAAACTCGGACCGCCGCGCTGGCCGTACGAAATTTAACAATATTTAGTTCTACCCTTGCTTTTTTTTACCTGCAACAAGATACAAACAGAAAATTATTCTTGAATTCTGTCAATTATCTATTTTTATACTGCCGGTTCTAATACGTCCTTTTAGAGTTTCCAAATGGTCTACCCTATTAAATAAATAATTTTTCGTTAATGTCGTCGATTTTGGCAAAACATATTGTACACACGTGCCAATTACTTATTTACATACACATTAAATACCCTAAAAAACAGTAAACAAAAACCATGGATCCCCTCTTTAGGCTAATGTACCTCCACATTCTGGCATTAATTCTGCAAAATATCAGCACTATAACACAGAAAATAATTAGCATAGTCTTTAAACTTAGACGTGATAATTAGTCTGCGCAAATATTAAACCTTCTCATTAATTCACAACAACATAAACATCTTCCACTCCGTGATTCGTTAAGGAGATATATAATCTGAGCGGGCCTTTAGGTAATTAATTTTAAGATCTGAGACCAGCTCAAAGGCATGGCTTAAATAATTTACGGGGCTTAGAAAGTTTTGCTTCGCTGTTACACGTACCTTGACCTATCTCACAATTTCTAATACAGGAATAGATGGGATCTACGTATTTCAAATAGAACAATACGCGAAAATAAATAAATTGCCATCAGACCACTAAAATAGGAGACGGTAAATAAACGCGTGTGTATCAAGCCTTTAGCTCTCCAAAATCCCCTTGAATATAAAATCTTATTTGAATTCTAATGAAAATCAACTCTGATGATAAATTAAACCCCTTTTGGTCCACTAAAAGTCTACTATAAAATCTTTTATCTGCGTTTTAAATCACCTAAAGAGGCTTTATTTCCACTCGTTCTCGTCTGTCATCATTATTCCTTTATGCAGTTTTAGCTTTCACAGTATAAATTTAATCTGAAATTTAATGGGGCGGATTTAGTGAACGTGTAATAAGTAATTTTTCAATTTTCGGGATAACATTTTTGGATAATGGAGCGAATTTATTACATCGTACCATTTAAATCTGAGATTTCAACGCATTATTACTCCTACTAGTGCCATAAAGAAGGTAGAGAATATTTAGAATGTAGCAGATGATAGAGAAAAAATGAGATTTCACAATGATTCCATAACTTTATATATTAACAAACAAAATTGCAACATATCTTCATGGTTTGTTGACCTAAAATTATTATTCCCTTTGACTATGTAGAAAAATGTGTTAAACTATATTATAATCTGACACAGCCAAGGTTTTGATGGGGGATAATTTAACAAAATATTTTGTTAAAGTTTATTACGTTTTAACATTGAAAATTAATTTTATTGATTTTTAGAGTTAGGGGCGAAATGCCTGGTTGTGCTTCCCCAGAGACCCAGCAAGGAGAATAGAAGTGTTCATCAAAATGAGAAGAGATAATTGGAAGCCAACAGATTATTCTTGAATATGTGAGGTAGATATATTTTATGTACCTACAGTTTATTTTTATAATTAAATGAATATTTGCTCTTAATAAGGGAAATGGTGTGCAAAGTCGACGATGAAAGGTTCCCGTTTGATGGCTGACACCTTTTTTTAACTTTGGAAATGTTAATGATCTTGAATTATTTCAAAACTGGACTTAAATATATTATTCGATGTTTAAGCGACTCGTAAAGAGATTATAGTAAATTACCAAATTAAGTAATTGTTACTGCAATTAGAGATATTTTGAAGATAAATCGTACATTCGCTACCACAAAAATCCCTCCAACTCGTGCAAGGAATTGGGATTATAAAACAATAGAACTAAACCGCCACATTCCATACTAATCTTCAAAACTGGTATCTACGTATATCCATGAATTATCGATTCGGTAAATATTTACACTACGCGTGGAAAGTTAATCATCTGCGAAGCTTTTATACGGACCTTAATACATTGTTAGTTGTGTAAAGCAATTAAAATGCAATTTGTAAAACACCCAAATCCCGAACTACTCATTCACAGCGATTAAGCAACTGTAGAATTTTGATAAACGGACGGGACGGGGTATTAGAATTGTAAATATTCATTTTGCATTTTAATCGCGGCTCCCAGGTAAGCCAAGGGTGTTACGTGTCGCATTGTTTATTTTAAATAGGTTGGAATATGGTAAAATGAAAAAATGTTTGGAAGCACAGTGCCCACGATTCGGATAGAAATGAAATAAGTTCACTAGTTTGCTTATGAAAGAGACCAATGGACGTGAAAAAAATATAAAATTTGTAGATATCAATCATCCCCAGCAAGGGTATAATACTAACACACTGACCCATTTAAGCAGTATTATTCACTGCTGAAAGTCGAAAAAATTTTCTACGATCTCTGAAGCTGAAAAATTAACCGAATCTGTTTTTTGAAACAAATACGAATATTATTGAAATTCTACCTAAATCACCTGTATGAAATTCCATCTAAACAATTCCTTTCACCGTTCTCTATTTCGGTTTTGGAATGCACCTAAAGAGGTTAATTAAATGGGATTAAGCCATCCAAAGTTGTGGCTGTTGAATCTCCAAATTTATGACATAGTAAATCAGCGAAAAGTTCACTGTATACGTGGCTAGTATTCGTGTAAAACTTTCTATGTTGCAACCCCGTATTTACAACCGTAGATTCGACAGATCCAGGGCTTATTGGGTCCTCGTGTCTTTTGGATCCTGTTCATTTCCTTGCATCGCATCTAACGCAGGTAGGGAGATGTCATAAAGTTTCATGACAGTATATTATTTTTGTCATACTCTCAGATGTCTTTCAGTTTCATTTTTACTTTCTTATATAATGAAGTCATGTACAAGGTGTTTCTAAATTGAGCACCATAGTTTCATTTTCAAATGCATACAGGGTGTTATAAAGTTGACTAGCGCATCAGTTAAATTGTTGCAAACGAGTGTTAATTATCGATATTTTAAAGGTGATGCAGTATATCGATGACGTAGAAAAATGGGTTGCATAATTTTTTCGTTTAAAAAAAAATTGCGGTTAGATATTTTTAAAATAGGGTGTTATTTTCTGATTAATACGATATAAACGCTAGCGCCCTTCTTTCACTTTGACATTTAATTGTAATATGTGTACAAAGTAAATATTGTACTTCAAAACTTTATAAGGACTATACGCTCATTTAGTGAACACGTCATTTGACAGGTGATTGGATGCAAACAATATTTGAGGTTTGGAAAAGCGACAATAATTTAATTATATTCAATTTAAATCTATTTGAAAACTAGTCATTTTTGTTACTTATCGTATCTAATGCATTTGTGAGAAATACCATGCAAACGAATTTTATTGATTTTTAGAGTTAGGGGCGAAATGCCTGGTTGTACTTCCCCAGAGACCCAGCATCAAAATGAGAAGAGATAATTTGAAACCAACAGATTATGTCGAGATTAATGTTATGCAAAAACATCAATAAATATGGGGGTGACAGGGATCGGTAAAATTATTTTAAATTACAAGTCAAGTTTCTTATTATAAAAACTAAAATTTTGTGCTAGCACTTTTTTACACACTACGCTATATCGGAAATATTAATTATTTGCTAGTCATAGTCTTTTGAACCCGACTGGAATACACCCTGCATGTGGCGCTGTAATTAAACATTTTAATACAAAACAGAAGAAAATCTGTTTCTAATAACCATCAAGTCAACTGTCTAGACATGCCTAGAAAGCCTGATAACTAACATAGCAAACTTGCGATATACTGTCATAATTACTATTAGGCGATTAGTAGAGAGTGTGCCCCTGTTTATCTCCGTTGCATTTCGTCAATTTGATTTTCGTCAGGTTTGTTCTGTACTGGTATACTTGCTTAATGCGACTGATTTATGGATTTATTAATATACAGGGTGTTTTCGAAAATAGAAATAGAAAACATGCTGATTTTTATTTTATGTACAAAAAAATGTAAAAGGACAATTTAATCTGAAGCCGGTACTGCCTCATAGGGGAGAGCGGGGCCACATAAATTTAATTTTCATAATTCTCTCACAATTTTTTGTTAGTTTTTCTTCATCTAAATAATGTATTCTATCAGCCTTTTAAATGTATGAATATTTTCGAAAACGTCCCCTTTAAATTGAAATTAAGTAGCTTGTTTTATCTGTGACAACCTCTTGAAAAAACACAGACGAACACAAAAACCACATAATATTCTTAAATCCCTTCATGACGATCTACATATACAGTGTGATCCATTTTGAATGGAAACAGTCCTGTAAAAAATTCGATTTTAACGGAACTTTTCTTAAAAGATAGCTTATCGAAAAAAAAATTTAATTTTAATTTTACAGACCTTTTACAATTTTTTTTGCATGTTAAAAATGGACAAATTTGATTTTTTTTATTAAAAATCAAACTATACCACTGGATCCAGAAACATCTCAAATGTGTAAATCCAAAATTTCGTGAAAAAATATTGAATAATGACAGATTTTAGGTAGTGTTTTTATTTTCTTAAAATCGAGGCAGCCCATGAAAAATAAATAAAATAAAGATAGATTTAGTGGATAGTTTTAATAAATATTGTCTTTTAAACAAACTTACCTATATGAAACAATTAATAATAATAGTAATTTAATTAGATATTTAATAAACAAAATATCAACACTCATTTTTTCACGAAATCTTTTATTTACCCATTTGAGTGGTATAGTTAGATTTTAAATAAAGAAAAAAAAATTAACATCGAAAGAAAATTATAGTACGTAGGTCTTGAAAATTGAAAATAATCTCTAAATTTTTGTCAAAAAGTAGAGTTTTCGTCGATCCATCTCTTGAAAAAAGCCCCGTTAAAATCAGACACATTTTTTACAGGGGTGTTTCCATTCAACTGTATATATATTATTCAACAATATAATAAAAAGAACGGAGTACTAAAAGCATTGGTATTCTAACTTCTTGTATGAACATGCCATTTTCTATTTCTACGCTAATCTAAACTGGCAGGACTTCTTCCAAGTAGCCTGGAGTAAATCAATGAGGGTATACGCGGAGGGGGGATATTATATCAAAACTAAATCCTTACCTTGGCCGTTCCGTTATTTATTTTTCGTGTTCGAGCACGAACTCTATCCGATCACGAGTTAACGTTTTCTTATCAAAGTTGGTGAGGAAACCAGGTAAGGCACTCACTCTATGTAAAAGATTGCTGTTAAAATATACAGAGAGCAAGGGCATGCTCATCTGAACTTCCCCCAAGTAAAATATATACCAAAGAAAACTACTTATTATTATTATACTAACATTATATTTTTATGAATAAAAACTGTTTAAATATTCGATACCGATTTTATAAAGAAACTCGGGTGTTTCTGTAACAAGTAAGACACTTTTTTATGCTAGAAGATGATCAAATAGCTTGTAGAAATTTGCATATTATACCATATTTTTTTAACTCCAAACTTTAATCACTCGATGCCTCGCACTGTCTTGGAAAAATGTCTGAGGACAGTGAGAAATATTTTCGAAATGTCGTTTAGAGTTATTTAATGGTCGAGTAAGGAACCTTATCACTTCATTGCTCAAAGCAGATAAGATATGTTTGACAGTTATGGGTGAGTTGCTACATTTTGTATCGTGGTGGAATTACCGACGCAATTTCTGCAGGAAAATTTTCACCAAATATCGATTAATGATAATGAGTTGCAAATGCATATTGATGGCATTCTCCTATCCTAGGAGTAACTTGGGAGCAAGACAATGAGATGCTGATTATTTAAATTAAATTCCATTTGTCGGTATGCGTTGCATACAAGCCAGGTCAGGAAAAAGCACACAAGAAAGTTTGATTATTGAAGTTAATTTTATGGACCACAATGTAAATGGACTGACTGGGATACCATCAAGACTTGATTTAGTGATCGGGTGTCAACACTTCCTGTGAAGCTGCAGCTTGATAGTCCAATGAACGACCACTTCAGTCATTTCACTATTGAGCTGTTTCCATTTATTCTACTCTGTGTCAGTTTCTATGTTTATAGATTTTAAATTGGCGAATATTCTTTTTAGATGCTTTATAATCATTCGAGTATAGGAAGCTTCAAAGAAGCATTGAATCCATCCATCCATTAAAGACCTTGGTATTTATAGTTGCATTTCCCAAACCTCTCAATTGCACGATGCATATGGTAAAGTGTGTAAAGAGATCTCCTCTTGTCTCTTCGTAATGCAAAAACATTTTCGATTGTCAATTCGAGATATTACCATAGTTGCATATTGTTGTCTTCTTCTTCTTTTAATAGATTGGAGAAAAAGACAAGAAAGGGACAATGGTTTATTGCTTACATCCGTTTCCTTTCCATCCGTGAGTACAGATTGCATACGAACGAAATTTATTTTTAGTCCAATTGCCTTTAGTATTCCTGGTTTTGGAAATATATTGTTATGGTAGGGGAAATTTTTATATTATTATTTTTTATTTATTGAAATATTATTTGTTTGATTTGATTCTTTTGAAATATTTGATAAAGGTAGGTGGTATTTATTACTTTAATATTTACTGCATGATAGTTTTAAGAATATTTTTATAGCATGTTTTTAGTATTAATTTTATTTAAGAAATACAGTAATTTGATTTAATTTTTAGAGTTTATTTACTAGTTTATTAGAAATGACTTTTTTGACTTGTTCCACCCGTACTACGGATGCGAAATACTAATACCTACGTTTTGTGCACAGCGACCAGCCTATTGCGTGATAAACGACCGTGTGTACCGTGCGTAGCGAATAACTTACTTTCAGGTTTCTGTAATTCTTGTTTTATTTTTTCAGGGTCTCCTTGGGATCGTTCTTAGGAAGAAACTTACTTTTTGAATTCCTCATCTTATGTAAATTTTATTAATAAATGAAAATTAAATTCTTTATGTGCTTTGTATTATTTTAAATTGATTCTAATGAAAGATGGTATTGCATGAAGTGCAGGGACCTGTAATTATTGAGTTTGAATTGGATAAGCCTCAATCGTGTAGTCCTTTAGCTAGGATTGCAGATGTCGCCCTCACTAAAGCACGGATACTGTATATAATGTTAGATTGAGCAGACTCTCTTGTTTTATCAAACTAGACGTATGTAAAATTCAATTTAACAACTTCTATTCATTTTTATCAACAAAATTGTGTACTTAAGCTAGAAGCCTGCGATAACTTATTTCTATATTAAAACTATTAACAATGAATTTCTTAAATTTTATGATTCAAAAGAAAATGTCTCCCTTTATTTCTCTGATCAGGGATGAGCACTCAGTCTATTTATTTTTATATTCTATGGATTTTATCGAATTTTTAACTAACGGCCTTCACTAAAGTTTATTATCCGTGGTAAAATGGCCGTCTTATTCGTTATTGTGTGCTTTTCCACAAATAATCAAGACTATTTTCAGTGATTAACTCCTCAAATATATAATATGTAAGTACCTGATTTTTCTATCTTCTGTTTATTGAATTCTGGAGTAGCCAGGGTATAAACTCGTCCAACCTTTGTTAAATTATTTATTTTTGCTGGTAAGTAGTGATTTACCTCCACGTTTTTAACACAATTTTCTATTTTATTTTCAGGAACGATTTCAAATACGTGACGCCTCTCTGGAGCTGGTTTTTCAACAACCTTTACTTTGTTCCTGTATCCATGGTGATCCTGAATTCTTTTTTCTTTGAGGATACTAGATGCCAAACTGTCGTTTTGGGTTTGTATTTTTGGAAATATTTTTCTTATATGTAATTTTGCTGTGGAACTCATGTCATTTTTAAACTCTGGGTCTCATGACCGATCCATACATATCCAATATGTCACATTTCGTTAGAACACAATTTCACTTGCCGTTGTTGGCTACGTTGAAGCACTAGATTTTAAGATTTCACTTCACTACACCATTCTACTATTCTAAATTACAATGTGTCTATCCTTATGGCATAGACGATCAGTTTTACATAAAATTAAATCTTAGTTAACCTCAAATATTAACATTACAGTTTTCTACGTTAGTCTTTTCGCTAGATAAAACTACAACCTTGCTCATTCTTTGTTAATTTTTTTTTATGTCTTTTTGATTTATAATATGTTATTGCAAGGTTAAGTAGAATAGCCTTAGGCTAAACTTCACCTTTCGTATGTTAAATTATATGCATTTGTTTTTCATACAATAAAGACCTATTATCATTATTATTATTATTATTAATTGTTGCTTGTTTGACACTAGTACTGATTAACTTGTTTAATATTATCTTTCTGATGGTTAATGTTATTTTATTTATTATTTTTGTGGTTTTTATTTACTGTTTGAGGTGGTACGAACCACATCTGGTGGACCGTCTCACTGCTATACCGGAACAGGTGTTTCTGCAGCGAAGATAAGTTTCCTCGAAGTGGTATCCTTTTACTATGTGTTTAAACCTTTTTTATTTTATTTAAAGTAAGTTATTTGCTGCTTTTACTCGGGGTGAAGTTCTATATAAACAATTTTGAATTGTTATTTTCTTTTTAAAGTATTGAATTTAATTTTTATTTTGTGACAATATTTGTTGTATTATTAGCACCATTGTTAGTTTCAACACTTCCATAATCTGTTTAGTTAAAAGAGACTTCCTCTTCAAAATAGTCTTGTCTCTTGATAAGCTCAACATTTTCTTCTATTATATTCACAACTTTAGAAAAACTTGCAAATAAAATGTCCTAAATTTTCGCTTATTTGTAAAAAAGATCATCCTAATTTCTCTCCTGAAGTAGCACACGATTGCCAAGCATCTATTCCTGTAATTTAGTAGGGTGGATTTTCTATAGTTTTTTTATTTCATTATCTGGATTACTCCTCTTCTATATCGCTTCTTAAATTCCTATGCCAAGATCTTAAAAAGTATGCATGAATGTCACTATGATTTCATCGAGTAAGTTCTTTAGTTAAAACAATCATATATGCATAATGATTAGACGAAAAATCATGATAAAAGATCACTCTCTGTGGACTTACTGACCTTTGTATTTTCACCCTTCGCAATCATCACCATAATAATTTGGGAAAGTCCAATTTTTGAACCTACGTATAATTCTGCGCGCCCCCTTTGCATAAAACATAGCAGTTTAGAGTAATTTCTCATCCAGATCTTCGCAACCATTCGCAAAGCTCGATTTTGGATTGATTCAATATTGTTTTAGATGAAGATTCCCCAAAACTGTGAGCAATTATCGATCTCCAACAGCAACGATTGTCTTTAACTGCATAAATTGGTCTGTTTGCATCATGAGCTGTAGAATCAGCTACACTCTCTGGTCTTTGAAAGGAAGAACTAATGGAGATAGCTATGTCGTCAGCGAAACTTTACTGGTTGGATGTTGCAGAAAGCAAGTCTTTATATGAAGAACGAATAACCTTAGTGATAAGACAGATTCTTATGGAACACCTCATGGTTCAGTAAGTTTATGTTTGTTTCATTTTTACTATTGAATTTTTTTTTATATATGAGGGATACTTAATGAGGATTGAGGAATAGAGGAGAGATACCAATTTTTTCTCATTGGTAACGTTGCAGTTAAGGAATTTTCTAACCCATTGGATGAAATGCCTTTGGAACCTGATATAGTGAATCAAATAAAGTATCTACGTTGCTTCTTAATAGTTGTAGACTTGGATCATTTTTATTAAAGCAAGGAGCACGCCACGTACACGATGAAACAAAACAGAATCTGTTTATCCTTTGTGTTGAATTAACATGCTAAGCTTTGCGTTGTTGCGCCTTTTCCTTGGTGGGATGACAAACGAACGGGGAGCAGTAAGAGGGTATTAATCGAAGAATGGGTGGAGACAGGGTAATCTTATAGATATCGAGGCTGGTGATAGGGAAGGGTTTAAAGTGTGGAAGTCTGGAATTTGAATCCGATCTCCAACAAATTGTTGTCAGTTTTATTTGAATGTACAGTGCATAAATTTTTTTCTTTACATAAAAATAGTATCCTAGTTTCCTAGTGAAACAAATACCACATTTCCATACCCTTTCATACTTTATGCACTACACTATATACAGTTATCATTATGCATAACCGAGCACGTAATTTAATTGCCAGCATTTCGTAGTAATATAATTTTCCCTCTGAGGAGGAATTATTTCGATCGCATTATTTAGTGGGATATATTAGTGGAACATATTATACAGCCACCACAAGAGAGCTCTTCCAGAGAGCTCATTCTCTGTGTAAGTGCGTAAAAGATTATCTTTGTAATTTACTCTACCACAGTATCACCTGCTGTAGCAAATAGGCATAGTTATGGCGTAATTAGTTTTCCCCTTTCGCAAATATTTACACACGATATTAGCACAGGAAATCTGGGGAAAAATTGGCCGAGGCGGGAGGGAACGAGCAATGATTTTGGTAAAGTGGAATTTGTTTGCATCTCGCTAAGTTAATTTATTAGAGGTGGCCTGCAAGGCCATTTTAGACGTGCCTCAAAACTAATTATGCATGGGCAGGACATTAATGTAAGTCTCCTAATACATCCTAAGGCGTTTCCAGCAATGGGGTGGGCGCATGAAGATAAATTCGGAATAATCTATACATTTCGCAATGTAAAAATTACTTCATCTGAAATTTAATGCCGGATATTTAATCACACTAAACCCCTGTCAGGTATAAGCAGTTCTGAGAGAAAGAGGGTTGGTTATTCCAGATCTTGCAGGGGTTCTTATGAAATATGTAGTTCTAAACAACGCATTTTCCTGTTCAACGTGATACAATGCCGGCTCATGAACGGAAATGTCATCTGCTTGATAGTACACAGAGATTGTGGGCGGTGTAAATGTGAACGCAAAGTTTAAATTTTCCATGCTAAAAATGGCAATTAAGTAATTTTCAAATTTATTTCACTATTGGGTTATTGGTCTTGGGCCCTGTGCAAAAGGAATCGATCTAAATGTAAAAATAATAAAGCTTAGAAATATTTTTTTTGAAAAATTCCGCGAGGAAAATTCAATATGGCGGCATTTCATTTTATTATTACAGTGTAAAGAATCATGTAATACTGTTTAAAAGTTATTTGTAAAATCATTCAATTTTCTTTCTTTTCTTATTTGGGATTTACTACCACGCTTCTGAACATTCCCAGATATTTTTTAGATTGTCTGGGAAATGTTCAGAAGTGTGGTAGTAAATCCCAAAAAAAAAGAAAGAAAATCATGTAATACATACAAGGTTTTTTGAGGTTGCTGATTCTGAATTTTTTGTGAAAATTGGAAAATTTTGTTCGGAAAATCCGCTGTGATGAAAATTTCATGGTAGAAATTTTTTTTAACGAAATAGCTTAAAAATTCTTCTTAAGAGGATTTTTGGATCGCTGTTTATGAATTTGTTATGAAAACTGAAAAATTTCGACAGGGAAATTCAATATGGCGAATTTTCCAGCTTTTTAAAGCAAGTTTACAAAATCGTGTAATAATATAAAGGAGTTTCCGAAGTTGCTGGGAAAATTGAGGTAGAAAAATGCACTTTAATTAAAATTGTGTGAAAGAATTTTTTTAATATGGCTACTGTGTTCCTGTGTATCTTGGTGCAATGTATCCAAATCCGGCATTAAAAATGCCCCAAAACATCAGAATTTTTCCTAACTGAAATAGTTTTTAAAATAGTCTGAAATACTTCTTTCGCGTCCTAAATACCTACCCTCAGTTTAAAGTACCCCCACCTGTCGAAAACACCTACCCTCTGTATAAAATAAACATGCTTAAGGCTTTACCCTTTCGTTTCCTTGAAAATAAGGAATATTTAAACACTTTATACACATTAATTAATTTTCAAAAACTTATAACATTAAAAGTATTTATAATGTTGTTTGTTTTAGAAAAACATTGAAGAATTTAGCATAACAAACAATTCTCGTTTAAATTACCGATTTTCACGTCAAATTCCTAATCTGACCCAAATAACCTTTTAAATAAGAATTTCAAGCTGTTTTGTTAAAAATTTGAATTTTCTGTAGTTTTCCTTTCATACAATTTTTACTAAAGTCACTTTTCCGAATTCAATTTTCAATTTTGAATAAGAAAAGAGAATCAGCAACTGTGAAAACCCCTCGTTATATGTATTACACAATTCTACGAAGCTCTGAAAGGAAAATTTTGAAATTCCGAGTTATAATTCGAAATTATATTACAATATTCCGAGTTATAAGTCGAAATTTCAAAATTCCGAGTTATAACTCGGAATTTTTAAATAAAATTTCTAGTTATAACTCGCAATTTTGAAATTTCGACTTATAACTCGGAATTTTGTAATAAAAGTTCGAATTATAACTCGGAATTTTATTTTGAAACTCCGAGTTATGTCTAAATTTCAATATTCCGAGTATAAGTCGAAATTTCAAAATTCTGAGTAATGACACGAAATTTCATTTAATAATTCCGAGTTACAAGTCGAAATTTCGAAATTCCGAGTTATAACCCAAAATTATATTTCAAAATTCCGAGTTATATCTCGGAATTTTCTTTCAAAACTCCGAGTTAGAACCCGAAATTCTATATCAAAATTCCGAGTTATAACTTGGAATTTTATTTCTAAATTCCGAGTTATAAGTCGAAATTTAAAAATTCCGTTATAACTCGAAATTGTATTTAAAAATTCCGAGTTACAAGTCGAAATTTTGAAATTCCGAGTTATAACCCAAAATTTTATTTTAAAATTCCGAGTAACTCGGAATTTTATTTCAAAACTTCGAGCTATATATAAGTCAAAATTTCAAAATTCCGAGTTATAACCCAAAATTTTATTTCAAAATTCCGAGTAACTCGGAATTTTATTTCAAAACTTGGAGCTATATATGAGTCAAAATTTCAAAATTCCGAGTTATAACCCAAAATTTTATTTCAAAATTCCGAGTTATAACTCGGAATTTTATTACAAAACTCCGAGTTATAAGTCGAAATTTCAAAATTCCGAGTTATAACTCGAAATATTATCTAAAAATTCCGAGTTACAAGTCGAAATTTTGAAATTCCGAGTTGAAACCCAAAACTTTATTTTAAAATAACTCGGAATTTTATTTAAAAACTTCGAGTTATACATAAGTCTAAATTTCAAAATTCCGAGTTATACCCCCAAATTGTATTTCAAAATTCCGCGTTATAACTCGGAATTTTATTTCAAAACTCCGAGTTATAACTCGGAATTTTGAAATAAAATTTTGAGTCATAACTCGGAATTTCAAAGTTTCGACTTGTAACTCGGAATTTTGAAATTTCGACTTGTAACTCGGATTTTGTAATAAAATTTCGAATTATATCTCGGAATTGTAAAATTTTATTTTAGGTGTCCTTTCCAGAGCTTCGTACAATTCTGTAAAATTTTCCCACCATAAGATTTTCATCGAAGCGGATTTTCCGAACAAAATTTTGCAATTTTCAAAAAAAATTCAAAATCAGCAACCTCAAAAACACATTGTACAAGGTCATCACTCAAAAATGCCCTTTTTGAAATAACTTGGTTATTTTTGAAGTTATAAAAAAGGTGCACATTTTTTTTTCTAGAATCCTAATTTTCAATAAAAAAAACAATTGCGCATCGCGTTTAAGGAGTGTGACAGCATAATTTTTTTTTTTTATTTATTCTCCTGAATGTAACAGGTGGAGCAAGCCTGCGATCTGGGTATAAACCAGCACATTCCCTCCGAGTTTAAAAAATATTCATCAGGTTTTGTTATTTAACAAGAAAATAAATCATTTTATTATCATACCTAAATTCGCGTTTTTGTTATTACTTCCTCAACAAAAGTGAGGAAGGTTTGTATTCGTGAAAAAATTATTATTGCATTTCTGGACGAATCCCGACGCATTATAACGATACACAAAATTTCGGACAAAAAAAATGTTCTGTCTGTGTGTATGTAGATAAAGCTTTCAAATTTGGTACACACGTTCTAGAGGACTAGGAAAAGATTAAGTTCGTTGATGAGCAAAATCGGTCCACTGGAACGGGGTCTAACTTTACAAAAAAATTGATTGTTGAATAAGATCTATAAGATATTCATTATAATATTGTGTCTAAAGGTTGAAATAAACAAAATACGTCAAAAAACAAAATATATCAAAAAACAAAACACATGCTTAGTTACGCTGTCTGTCGTGGAATGGGTTCAAACCCAGTTCCAACGTTAGCAACATTGGCGGCATAATGGAGTGATATAATATATTCCTTACGGTATGTAGGCAAGTTCCAAGAAAATAATAAAATTCAAAATATTAATATAAAAAGATTGTATTTACATGCTTCAGAAGCTGCCTCGCAACAGTAATATCAAAACGCCAAGCTCATGCACGGTTTTTAGGTACGTACCTGCTTCTTTGTCAATAATTTACAAAGAAAAGGCAAATATAATATAATACGTCTTCATGAAACATGAAAGGTAGAAGAGGCAAGTTCTACGTGTATTCGCATTCGAACAGAACGCTTCGGGACCGCACTACATGCATAGTTGATATCGATCGGTTTTTTTTTCATTAACATAGACGGCATTTTATGGTAATTTTTCATACGTTTAAGTACACTCGTAAATCAACGTTGAGGAGCCAATTTGTCTTTGAACGTGTTTTATTATCCCTTTACCTCACTTTTATAACTTTTTTAGCCAACATTTTCAAAGAGGGATTATTAACTTTTCCCTAAATTTTAACAAGATAAGACAAGAGATGCTAACTTCAAAAGAATACACCGCATAAGGTGAGGGCAAGAAACACCGAATGTTTAATTCAAAAATTCAAATAAAGGAAAGAATATTAAACTCGCGTATAGCAAAATCAAACGGAAATGTGTAGATCCACAAAAGATAAACGCAGGACGAGTTGCCAGAACCGCTTTAATAGTTGCGGTAAACTGTGTACTGGCTGGCATAAGGCTCATAATAAATATCAGGTAATCTCTCATTATCTACATCCAACATAAGCTCCTTGACAAAATCTGGATCGTGAACCTTAATTAATCTCTCATTACGTTTTGATAGGTAATATGCGAGCAGGGACCTATAAAATTAGAGGCAACTACAATAGATGAATTAGTTTACAGTAGATAAATGGTTCGAATAATTTCAGTTTCGGATTCATAGTTTTTAATAAATTTTTCTAAATCTCTTTATATCAAAAATGGAAAATAAAATATTATATCATTATTACTATATAAAAAATCAGGATTTACGTCCCCTACAAAACGAACAGGTAGTAAAAAAATAAATTGAAATATGTAAATTCGAATCTCTCCAATATCTTTATAAGAATTTGCTACTATATTCAGCAGTTCGTGGAGTTTCTTAAAATGAAAAGAAATATTTATATGAAATACTAACGTTTATATAGAACGCGTGAGACGGTCCCTGATTTCTTTCTGTAACGCCTTCCTAAGCCACTTGAAAAATCCATATCGCGCGAAAAAATAGCAGCTATCGATCAAGAGTTAATGCAACAAATGGTGTAGAATCTTGGTGATAGGATACAAAATGCGTGAATGGCAACGACAATAAAATGATTAAAGAAGGTTATTTAAAACTGTTAGTATCTATTGGAGGAATACAGAAGTTGATGGAAAGCTTTGTCTTTCCTCATATTTTCTCGATACCAAAAATCTGTTCATTTCAATCCGATCTATTCTGATTAAAACCGATCGGGCTTTTCAGTTGGTTTCGTAACCTAGATATGAAATTTAAAGCAGATTTAATTTATGTTTATTAGCATTAGATCAGGATTTGAAGATATTACGCCAGTGCAGCCCCAGGGTTCTGTTTTGGGGCCATTGTTTTTCTTAATAGTTATTAAGAACTGCAGTTATCGCAAATTTTTCATAAAATATATAAACGGGAAGCAAACGTATATATTTTTTAATGGGACATCAAACATATATATTTTTTAATGGGACATCATGTATATATCAGCGAATATGCACGAGAGTGAAGTATGGTTTCGTATTGATGGTAATTAATTACACACAGGCCGCTGGATAACGAATACGTGCGAGAAAAGCGTTTTTATAGTTTCAATGCTCGGAGATCGCGGAAATGAACATCCTGTAAACTCGCTCCTGCGGCAGCATAATAACCATCGGGTTAATAAGTAATGATTGTCCGCCATCTATAAATAGAACGCACTTGTTTTTCATGTCGTTTAACACAATCAATCAGTACACTTGAAAGGTACACGCTGACATTTAAACATCGTAATTTATTGTTAGTTAAAATGTCAGGGAATTTTCACAAAATATCAGCATCAGAATTACCACCCCTTTGATAAAATAATTAGAGTGTGTATTAATTGCCGACTGCTTTCTCCAACCGTAGCGAGACATAATTACATACTGGGTCTAGATCGTTTCCTCGGTCTTCATAAATGATTACGCAAGCAAATGTACACATAATACTAATTAAGTGTTTCGCGGTTTAGAGATTGATATCGTTAAAAATCAGACGAAGTAATAATAGTAATAATAAATGCATTTGTTGAAAACAAATTAAAGTTATATTTGGGTAATAAGTCCACTAAATCTAGAACGCCATGAATTAGTTTGAGATCAAAATCTTAGTTGAATTCAATTCTATTCAACCAAAAAAAAGTTACCGTCCTAAGCCTCACACCAAAAGGTTCTCTTGCCAAGAGTTATTATTATGTTTGTAGGAGAGTTTTACTGCACCTCAGAAGAAGACCACGACAAAATGGTCGAAATATCAAGAAGTCAAAATAGTCAACGCGGAAGAGAACTCAAAAACTCCTCTACAATTCATCAGCTCCACGAAAGCCTTAGGGCCAAAAAGTTAATCTTACATCCTCGTGAATTGGTCTTGCATCTCACCACATAGCCAATATGGAGCTAAGTTGGTTCTAATATGATTGGGTTTTTTGTACATGGGAATCATAGTCATGTTAGATAAGGTGAAGATGAATGTTTTGGTTATTAGTGTTTCGTCATCTTTGTAGATCCTATGGAGGAAGAAGTGGGAACTGTGTCTCTTGAGGCAGGTGTAGGTTTTATTTAAGAAAATGCCAACATCCCCTGTTCCTTGACAATGGATTTAGTTGCTTAGTTGCTCTTGCCATACTTTAGGAATGTGCTAATCACAGTTGTCGGGTATAAGACCTAAACGTTCTGTTTTCTATGGTAATTGAATTCAGTGAGAGTTGATGATCCTGTTTCCAGAAGGTTTGTTATATTTTCTAGTGATTAATGTAGAGTCCTCAGCTTTGGTAAAAGTTGGTTGTTACGATTTGGGTTTGGAATGTCTTCAAATGTCAAAGGAATAGCTGTGTAACTGGCAAAGAAAGATAACATCAGTTTAGGGAATAGAACAATGTTGAGGCTAAAGAGGACAAAGCTGAGGTTGGAGCCTTAGGGGGCACCAGAGAGGACAGGACAGTTATGTGAGCACTCCTGGTTGACTACTACTCGTAACTGTCTATAAGAAATTGTATAATCAATACAAGGATCAGAAAGTTCATCGTGTGGAGTCTACACAGAAGACCAGACTTTACCAAAAGTTTCTTTGAGCGCTCAGTAGACAGACGCGGATTGCTGTTCGTGGTTACGACTCGGAAAAGATGTTGAGTGATGGAACTAGCTGATGCTTTTGTTACGAAATGATTTCGGTGGCTAAAGATAAGTTAGTCCAATAGAGAAGAGGATGCTAATGGGTCTGCAGTGGTAACTGGATTGGTGGGTTTTTTTGAATTAGTGGAGAGGAACTTCGCCACCTTCCATTGGAAATTATTACAAGTTAATGTAGCAGAACATTTTGCTTCTCATACTGAGAGAGGTTCTAATATAATAGAACCGTAATAACTGCAATAAGTGCACTGTTAACATCCACTGACTTGAAGAGAATCCTTTGTTTTATTTACTGTATTGTCACAATTATGTGTGTCACACACATCGCATGCATTATAATTAATATCTTTTTAATTATTAATAGTATTGCAATAAAAGAAATGTATAAGATTACTAGCTGAGGTTGCAACAGAAATGAGGTCACTATAATCGTGATATTATACTACTGTGCATTTGTATTTAATAGGTTTTGGTTTTATTATGAATCAATATTAACGTTACACAACTTTCTTTACTGAACACTTCTACCCTCTTATATTTTGTATCGGCATATTCCAAATTCAGGAATCAGTGCCATTACACCCCACATTTTTAAACAGGATTCTTATTCAGTGTCAAAAACTTAGTGAGGAAAGTTCACATCGCTTCCGTCTTTCAGGGCAACGTTATAGTTCCTGAGATGATTCCAATTTTCCTGGTTTAGCAACTTGGCTACGTGATATTATTAAATATTATTGCGTGCATTCATATGGAAAATAATGAAAAGTCTAGGGGGACGATGATGAGAAGAATATGGAAAAATCAAATAAAATTCTGCATGGAAGCAAATACTTTCTAAAAAGTACAGCCTGGTGCACCGACTGAAATTAAATTCCTCTTTCAATTTTATCGGTAATAATGCACTTCATTTGCTTTGCGGTATAATACCAGGGGATATTTGCATTAGTGATGCTACGTAACCCCAATCTCATTTGAAATCATTAAAATCATATTCTGCGGAGCGATTTGCAAGATTTATTATAAATTTCGTGTTAGGTACTTTTGTTAATTGTGGTTCTAATATTTCATAATTTTCAGCATTTTTAGAATACACCAAATTGTTTTTTTTTTACTTTAGAAAATTACTTTATTAAATAAATTTCCTGGTTTTAAATTAAAAAGGGAAAAAAATAACATGAATTCCTTTAATCAGCAAAATTAATTTAGGAGATGGTCATTTAATCCTAACGAGTACAGCCTCGCAGAAATTTTATTTTACGACACAGTCAAAGTAAGCAAAAATATTTCAAGAACAAGGAGTAAATATTTTTGATTTTAAATTATTTACAATAATTATTAATATTAAATATTGAAAATTATTATTAAAAATAAGAAATAACTGTTAAATATCGGAAACATCACAGAAACAGAAATATTAAAAATAACAATGAAATAGGTACTCAAAATATAAAATATTTTTGTGGAATTTTAGAAATATGAAAAATTCCATTGAAATATGGGAAATATAAAAATATCGTGATAACTGAAATATTAGAGGATTGAATGTGCGATTGGGGGACTAGGATTAATAGCTATAGGAAAATGCGCAATATTTAGGAATGATGGAAATACTGAAAATATTTGAAAGTATTAATAGATTTACAGATTTTTTGTATATTCTCAGGAATGTAGATATTTCTCGTTTTGGACCGATATTTTCCATATTTTAGCAATATTTCAGTGTTTTCCAATATTTTTGTCATATTCCTAACCTTTCCAGGCATTTCCGGTATTTTAGATAACTCTAAATACGATTATTACGATCGAGTGCCTTGATCATCATACTGGTTTAAAGGAATAAAAATTTGTTACTCCCAATATTTAAGCGATATTTAAGTTGAAATAAGTATATTTTATGTAAAAATTTAATTTGCAATTAAGGTTAAAAATCACCACAAAAAGCGTTTTGAAGGTCTTTTAATCCTCTTTAAGGTTAGGTGGGTTTTTCGCTATTTATCTTAAATGCGTCAATTTAAAAAAAAAACGTTAACAGTTAACTTCAGACACTTCTATCTCCTCTATTATCTTACCAAAAAAATAAAAGAAGCAACATTTTCCTCAGTTTATTGCCATAATTCTTTGTCTCTAAAAACATTCAGCTAAGATTCATCTTTTAAAAAATTTTCAAAATACAGTAAGTGTAAAATCTTTTAGATAATTCATCCATCATGGTCAAAAAATTTTCAGCGTTTTCATAATAGTTAGGACTAACAAAATCCACTATTTTGAATTTTTTTTTTTCAGTTTGAAATTTACTGGAACCAAAAAACGGGCACTTTTTTGTATAAAAAATCGCCTTTATTAGCAGATATCAAAATTTGGGAAAAAGGAAATTTTAAGCTATTATTATAAGCTTTAATTTGGTTCAAGGCATATCTCAAATGGTTTCTTTAAACCAGAGTTATGCATGACATGACATGAACTGTATCTCGACAACGATGAGCCAAAACAAGTTTTTTTCATGGATTATTTTTGTTATTTCATAAGCTAACTTTTTGTAATGACAAACTTTTTCGAAAATGCGAGTAAAAATCAGTGTCTTTTGTAATATTGTTCTAACGATATTAAAAAAAAATTTCTGCTACATAGCAATCCTGCTAAATCTATGCAGCAAATTATAAAATTTGTAAATTCGTTATTTTTGTTTTATTTTATTCCTATTTTAATAAGTGGCGTAGAGCAACTTTTAGTAAATACAATAATAATAGCCAGATTTACGGAATATTTTGTGCACCCCTTACTTAATCAATATCCACTTTTGCAAATAATTTATTTGTCTCTAATCTAACCTTTATAACTTATAATAAGTCTCATTAGTAACTCGTTAATTATTATTATATATAAAGTCCAAATTATGAAAGCTTTTTTATCAACCCCCGTTTATAAACATATTCCACAGAAATTGACACAATTAGGTTATCTTTTGACAAGTTGCTTTATCACATTATATCGCTCGTAGAATTCGCTGGATGTTATTGTGTATAATACACCTATTTACATAAATGATTTCCGATACTATCACATCGTATTAACTTCCCTTTTACCAACAGAATGATCTATTACGGGCACACCGCTAAATTCGATAAAATGGAAAATACGTAAATATCTCCGTCAAAGAAATTATGAAAATAGGGAAATTATTTTCTGAAAATCTATGACGTTGTCTGGCATTGTAATATATGAAGACGTATTTAGTCCAACAGCTCCGGCTTGATAACTATGCCAACAAAGCGTAATTCAGTCCACCCCCACGCGCTGAATTCGCCAAATTAATATATTATTATTATATTTAGGATATCCTATTATTATATTATCAATAGCGAGTTTACCAACAAGCAAGCAGGAATACGCGCTTTATAATGTTTATTTTTGCATTACAAGACATTATACACGTTGTAAAAGATACTGGAAGGTAGTAAGAGATGATAGATGACAGATACTTTACCACCTCCGTTCCAACGCAGCATTTCAACGACTGGCTACGTAAGAACGTAATTTCTCCTATGTATTTTAATATTAAATATATTTTTTTTACAGCTTCAAATGTAAGGTTAAAGGTTTCTTTTTTTAGTTTTTAATAAAATTGTTGTTTCTAGCCTATTTAGTTGGCAAAATATCTAATTACAAACGCAAAGTTCGATTGATTTTGTTATTTTGAAAAATAAAAAAAAATAAATTATTATACAAAAAATAAATAAATGGGGTGGACCTTTTATGTAATTTACCCTGTACATACAAAAATAATTTTTATTAGCATCTTACCCATTGACTGTAGGTAGTTTGTTTATCGTTTTGTTTGAAACAGATATTTTCGCCTTCGGAGTAAACCTGATATCAATAACTATGACGTCAATTAAATTGACAAACGACTCGGTAGGTTTCTCTAAGGGTTTTTAATTAGGTACCTGATACAAAAACACGTCGTTTTTGTTTATCTTCTAGGCTGAAACTTACACAGTCACTATAAAGAAAGATATATTGCAATGCACATAAAATATAATGAGTTTATTGCGTATATTAAGTGATGGTTAACGAAGATATAGAATATTCCAATACGTAAATTTTGTAACAATTCTTACTGGTTTTACTCATTCGCAGGATTTAAAAAAATTCTAGTTTTCTATTATTCATGCAGGGAAATTATTCAAGCAGGACGACATGTTAAGGGCCGTGGGCATAACAAGTTGATGTAGCACAAGCTTTGGAAACATTTCAGAGATACTAAATAGCCATTGAAATTAACAATTGAGTTAAACAGAAGAACATTCATAATGATACAGTTTGTCCAAAGACAAATGGCAGAATCATAGTTTGGGATTCACTCTAATCCAAGAAGCTTAAGAGCAAGCTGACAACCTGGACAACAAAAGGCATTGGAGACTCAACTGGCAATTGCCAACGCCAACAAGAATTATATCAGATCAATAGATCAACGACTTGGTCTTCAGATCATTCCCAATGGCGTGAAAATGGTTGAATAGTCAACACCCCGTACATCGCGCCATTTTCCTAAAAAAATCTACTGCAGCGACGCTGGCTGGTGCAAATTATTACAACCAATTACTCGACTATTACTCAACAATGCCTGCGTGTCGCTATCGTCGATTACATTACACACTTTGTTATTAAAAACCGCACATACCTTGTAAGATATGGCACGATATTACTATCGCCTTAAACAATCTCGACAGTCCTGGTAAACATTTCACATAGCTAAATTGCTACAATTTACATTTGAATACTTTATATAAAATTTATATAAAAAATTTCCCCGAATCCAGTCCAAATAAAATAATCCCGAATAGTTTTATTGTGCACATATTTAACATGTTTGTGGCAGGCAATAACAATACGTTCATGAATTAATGGAGGTAAATCACAAAAAGTGACATTTCATATAACTAAATTTATCGTGGTTTAGTTTTTACGTTCAACGTTCATGAAATGGGACGGAGTTGAATATAAAATTTGATTTGAATGAAATCGTTATTGACCATCGCCCAAACAAGTCATTGGAAGCAATGCAGCGTGAAACTGGAAATGTGGAAAATGATGAGGGCATAAAAGAGTTATTGGTCAGTAATTCATAGATGAAAAATATACCAGGTTTCGCTAAAACTGGTGTAGATTGAAAGATAAAACCAAGATTCTGCATTAAGCAGCTTCAACAATTATTATTATCAAATTCCATGATTGGAGATGATAGTGAGGATACAGAAATGGCCAAAAGAAAAAGAATCAATCTCCCTTCAATATTTGGATCGGAGAACATACACCGTAATAATAAAGTTACAAATACAGGATCAATCTCATGGTTCGAGTGTAAAATATGGAGCTTCATTCAGATATCGACAGAACTATGAGATGCCACAAGGAGGATAAGAACGAATTATTGCAGCTCTTCGAAGAACTAGCTTTGGAGACTCATGAGCCACTGATAAAGCTGCAGTAGGCAGATCCATGTAGTGAAGATAAAGAACAGAGTGCCAAAAACGATTCTTAATGGCAGAGAAACACTAGAAGTGCCAAAATAGAGATAGAAAAAGGTTAGAGAAGAACCACAACTCCTAACAGAAGAGCATGGAAAAGGAAGCGAAAGGGAGCCAAAACTCGGAACTGAACTGTAGCATCCAGCATCAACAGGAGGATGTCTAGATTGTACTAAAATTTCGGACAAACGAATCAAGAAAATTTTAAATACTTCATGCATGCAAATTTAAACCAGAAATTTCCAAAGACTCATAAGGATTATAGGACGAGCTCAGAAAGGTGTGTTGAAATGCCAACAAATAAATAAACATAGAGAATCAGCAACACAAATCAAAAGTCAGTATTTGGATTAGCTCATACGATTACTGTCATGCAAGACATCAAATGCATAAGGGCCAGAGCTTGCCTTGTTCTAGTCTTAAGGTGCGACTTGGCCAAGATTCGAAATCCAGAAGCTGTAACATTTGAGTTTGACTGTGTTTTGTTTCAACCACAACAAAACCAATTCATGCTATCAAAACGAAGACCAAGATTTGTCGAAGTCTTCCTTGGTCTCAGTATCGTTAATAGTGCGGATCAACTTCTGAGAATCATGGTACAAAAATTGTTTCCCACAAGTGAATCAGGTGAAGATATTCACTTCTGAGTTAGCGCTGAAGGTTGATTCTGCAATATTAACTGTTTCTATAATTACATGATCATATCGGACATGGAAGGTTGAAGCTGCCTTAGTACGAACTTCCTTCAGTAACTTGGAAGTCAGAAAGAAGATGAAAGTGACGTCTAAATGGCAATCGCTACAACGCAAAGGCTTGTTTCTTTTTTTGTCATCAATACAGTAGTTCGAATTGGTGAATCTATAGACGAGTCTGAAATAATAACAGATATGGAAGACAATGAATTTTAAGATTTACATGTGCCTACAATATAACTTTGTTCTGTCGTGGACTAACCAAGAATTGGTACTTACTAAAAAAACCAACAAGGTGACTAATTACGTAATAGAGATAGGTAGTCAATTGTCTCCACACACTTAATCTCCTGCTTATGTTAATGAGTCTTATCCAAAATTGTAAAAGCTGCGTCAAATTATATTATTCAATATTTTCAAGGGCTAACATCTGTTGAATATGCATAACAATTTTACCACTTACCAAGGCTGAGTAAAATTTATTTAAACTCTAACGCCGAACGTATTACTAAAATAATTTCCGGGACGTGTTGGCAACGGCTTTTCACACTTTGGCAGAAGCGTTTACATTCGTACAGTGAGGAACGATTACCATGCAGGGTGCACAAGGCTATAATTTACTAAAGTGAAATCAAATTAAACAAGTCATAGGAGTTGTTTGGCGGAAATGAATGTTTTTGGAAGAATTAATCCAATTTCTGTTATCCATCACTGGACGCAACGAAATCGACGTTTTTTGTATTTTATTGGCAACAAGGAATCTATTTTTTTTAACCTGTTAGGTTCCAGTACGTAAAACAAAAAATAATTAGAGTGTGTTAGAACGAAGATTTTATCATTTGGAAAATTGCCAAAAAAATGAAGATTTGGAGGTTACATGAGAAAAAGTTATGAGTCTAAACAACTACAAATAGATAATCGAAACATTCATGATAATATTTTCATGATTACTTCTCTTGGTAGCTTCCAAATTTAATTGATTATTTTTATTGGCGCAATCAAATATTTTGGAAAAACGAGTACAAAATCTCTTCAAGGTGAATAAGTGGATTTCAAAACTAATCGATTATCCAAGGTGGTTATTATTTCGACAGGAAAAGAGTTTATAGGGAGATTCAGCTATTAATTTAAAAATCAGATGAACTCTTAAAATTGGTTATTATCCAACTGGGATCTTTGTGGTGTAACATATATGTTGAAACTTTTTCTTATTAACGGCATTTCTTAAGCTCCAGAAAATTAACTTATGGTCTCAAATGACACTTATACTTCTGGGTTTACTTTTTCAGGAAAATGATTTAGTGATTTGCACAGAATTGATCGTTTAGGTTTCAATCAAATCAAATCTGGTTTATTTTGTATTAAAAAAATTAACTAAAACTCTGCTGGTTAATACTTATGGTATTTGATGGTATTCTATGTTCTAAGACGAATAAGAGGTTTCTTAAATTATAGTTGTCGGTGGTGGACCCATAAAAATTAGGACAAAGGAAATTCAGCGGTGCTCTAATATTAATGTAACACGCCTTGTAAGGTTCCAACTCTGTAGCCTACCATCAGGGTTTTATCCTCGGAAATTATTAGCAAATAAAAACATCGTAAATAGTCCTTTTATGGGAAAATTGAAGCTCGTATACGTACAACATCGAATGCGCCAAAGTTTTAGTACACTCATACAGGCATTAGTAGAGATAAGGTAATGTAATGAATGTGCATAATAGTATTCGAGACCAGAAACCAGATAGGATTAACGAAGATAAATTAGCACCATAGTATATTTCAAAATAGATTATAGCCAACTAGTTTCAATGAGTACAAAAGTTTTGAATATGTTGGAGATAAGCACGTAAAACATTTCCACGAAAACATTTATATTTTTTGACGCAGACAATGGATACCGATTTCATTCACATTACCGCCAACTCTGATCCCCGATGCACTGTTCGAATGATTAATTTACCATTTCAACTGCGTGGATGCACAGAATGGTCTGGCTATCGATTTTTGCGCTTTGTTGACAAAATAAAGTAAACAGTACAGGAATAAAGAACAATAAAAAATTGCAGAATTGCACGGCGTACACATCTTAACATATATTCTGTAAAAAGATAGACAGCAGGTTTAGTCTACATAAAAAACATTATTAAAATTGATTATAGACATTACCAGAATCAAGAATTTTTGTAACCTTCAAGTGTGACAGCTATTAAACAAATTACTGCTTTGCGTAAAGACACGGTGCTTAAACAGTTATTTTTTAATTATACCTCGCAATATTTGCCGCCCAGGAAATTAAGACTCATTATTCAATTATTTCTTATGCAAATCAAGCAATCTAATAAAATATATAAGTGAAACGTTCGCGTTTTTCTCCAGTGAATCATATATAAAAAAAATCTTTTGTCTAGCTAGAGGACTTAGATCTAGCTCGCAGAAGCGCAATATCTGTAACCAAACGTAAATAAAATTCTTACATAATATCACTTCAAAACTGATTATGTACACAAAAAAATCAGAGTATAAATGACGGTTAAACATCTACAATGTTCTATAAAAAATAGCACTTGTACAGAATAGAAAACGTTGACGCTATTTTGAATTTCAAAGACGCGCGCGTCGAACTTGTTTTGTGTCGGGACGGTAGATTTCGACGCTTACCAAACCGGGTGTCCTGCGATACTGAATCATTGGGCGCCTGCAAACAGCGTCGGGACGACCGTTCACCCTTATAGGCGCCGCAGGGATGCGTAACATCCCCATGGTGGGCTTTGCAACAGATTGTATTAAAGAATGTAAATAATTCCACTTTTAGCCATTACATCATGTCGTTTATCATTTTCCTTGGTGCGGAATTCATTTTGATTGTTACTATTTGATAAAAGGAAGAGAGTGATTTAGGTATGTTACCTAAAAATCATAAATTATCCCAGCATTCATATACATTATATCTACCTTAACTCGGGCGTGTATATAGCGGATGAAAACAGTTGAAAATATAGAATGGAAGCTAAATCTACCCTACGTAGTATATAAACATTGCAATTATTGGGATATGAGTGGACATTCAAATGAAGCAATAGCTATAAATCTATCTGACGAACGTTATCGTAATTTAATGTGTACTCGAGGATATTAACGAAGTGCAAAGTTTACCCCCTTTTTACCATATTCACTGTGAATATCGAAAAAATCATTAAGGTCTTTTCGCATATTATTGACAACTGCTACTTGCTTTATTATCCTTATTTATTTCTGATGCATTAAAATTGGGAAAAACAGTAGACAGTTACCTTTTGAAAGACCGTTAGATACAATGATACCAAAATTACATTAATAATGCAATGGACGCCATTGGTGAAGACCTGAAAACAAGATAAGAACGGAAGGTATGCATAGAAGTGATAATGTCCTAAGAATGGAAAGATCTCCAACTGGTTTGATGACACAATTTTGCAGCCCCAAAGGCCACGAACAAGAACTCAGCAGGGAAGGAAAACATGTACGTAAAAGAAAGAACCCAGAAGGAAGGAAAACATGTACGTAAAAGAAAGAAGTCTTTCAGAACAAGCTGCTAGAGGAAATAGAAGAATTAAAAAATCAAAATAGAACGAGATCATATAAAGCCAATAACAACTTAGGAAACGAGACCAAGACATGAATAAACTGTGTAGGGACTGAAATGGAAATTTTGTCAATAATAGAGAAGAGATGAGTAAAATGCTTTAATGGTGATGAAGATATCCCCTCGAGATGTACACCTCCTCTATAAGGGGTATAAGATAACAAACTCAAGAACAAGTCCCTAGAAAGTGACGAAATTCAAGAAGAACCCTTTAAATAAGAAGAACATGCTTGACAACATAGTGGCCACATTTTGGGAAAGAGGATAGTCAAATGAGTGGCCTATTGGTATTATCCCATTGCATAAGAAAGCAAGAAACTGAAGAGTGAAAGTTACAGAGGCATCAAGCTTCTCAATGCTATCAATTTCTTTAAAGTAATTCAGTCACTATTCCAAAACATACTAAGAGAATACCAGAGTAGATTTAGATGTGGTCGATCAACAATGCATCAGATCTTCGTACTGACAGATTATAGCGAAGAAGAAGAAATTGTATGCTGACACATTCCATCGCTCATAGACTTCAAGACAGCAAATGGAAACCTAAACTTTATGAAGATATGAACCGATAGGGTCAGTCATAACAACGCCATAAATGGCCTTCAAAGCATTTAAAATGAAACATTGGATGAATTCCATAATAATAAAGGGTTGAGACATGGAGAGGAGTGTATCTTTAATATTGCTCTGAAGAAATCTGAGGCAGACGTAGACTTAAACAACAGAAGTGTTATATTTAATAAATTATCAAAAATTGTAGCATATTCAGATATAGACCTAAAGCTAAAAAGATCTTTTTAAATGCGGCTCATGGGCCTAAAAATTGATGAAGAAAAAGTCTGACTAATAGCATCAATACCAAGTAAGGTGGCCAGGAACAAAACCTACAAATCTTCTGACTTTAACTGTAAGGTAGTTTTAAGATACATTTAATAGCGGTCTATGGCGAACACAGGAGGCTCAACGCCTAAGAAATTAAAGAAATGAGTGATGCGAGGTGAGCGGGGAAAAATTTTGGAAGAAAAATTAAGATGCAGTAGGTATACGAAAATGGAGTATGACGTCGAAGATAAAAGACAGATAAAATGTCGACTTTTAAAATAAAGAACTGACAGGCTATGCCAACCAAAATTGCCCACATAAATAATCTGTTGGTTTCCAATTATCTCTTCTCATTTTGATAAACCATTCTTTTCTCCTTGCCGTGTCTCTGGGGAAACGTTTCATTAAAGAACCCTTTTTGCAGAGTTACTGTAATTTACTGCTGTACAACCAGGCATTTCGCCCCTAACTCTAAAAAGCAATGAAATTCATTTGCATGGTATTTCTCACAAAAGCATTAGGTACGATAAGTAATTTCTTGCGTCGAAAGGAGCAGATGTAGAGTTAGGCAATCGTTGAATAGAAGGATAATGTGGACGAAAACACAAAAAAGATTGGTGTGATCAACTGGAACCAGACTTGAAACAATTGAATCTCAACTAGCATAAGATATGATGGAAATATTAATAAACGACATGAGACCTTAACGGGAAGGGAAATATACAAAGATAATGGACACACTCAATGTTGAAGCAAAATAGTTTACTAGAAGAAGAAAAATTAGTGACATATAGGAAATTTAATCTAGGATCCCAGGAGAGAATCAAGCAATAGTTTAAAGGGACGAAAAATATGTCTAATATCTGGATGGGTGATTTACCAGAGAAACACAGTAGCCTACCATTATGATATTTTGATGCGCTGAAACCAAAAACCAAAAACTTTTTTGACGAGTCAAGTTTTTGGCGCTGAATTAAAATTTTAATTTTCCTATGCTATCGAACTACCTTTTTTATAATTATGAAATCTGCCTGGGAAGCGCAAGAGGAACCAAGAGATTGCTTCGTTTAGAAACAAGAGAATTCGATATCACCAAGAAAATTCCATTCATCGCCAAAAAATTGACTCGTCAAATATGTTTTTTTGTCAAATTTTGATTCAGCGCGTTAAAATAGATAAGGATGATGGAGAATTTTAAATTATAAAAAATAATGCAATTTCAACCCCAAATACTCATACAAAGGGGGGTGCTAGCGGAAAATTGACTAGTTAAAAAAAATTTATTGTCAAATTCGGTTTTAGTGCATCAAAATACATAAGAGGAGTGGGGTCTGTTCTTTGGGTCTACACATTTTTTTGTGTGTCTGTGTAATCGACGGGCAATGAAAAAATATATAATAATAATAATGCTAATAATAGGTCTTTATTTGGAGAAAAAATATATATAAAATTAATAGAAAAAATATAAGAAAAAAAATATTAAAAAATATAAATAAAAATATAGAAGAAAAAATATTGATAATTTCTTTTATACCTATAATATGGAGGGAAAAAAGTAACATTGAATTCCCTAAAAAGGCGAAGTCTAGCTTAAGCTAGTCAACTTATATGGTGAAGATTCTAATGAAAAACATTCACACGGAAAATATCCCATTAAAAAATTGTAAGTTGATTCTATAAATTATGTTTGTTTTCACTTAACAGCTATTTACACGTCGTTGGTTTTGTTTGTGCATATAGAACTTTTGAATTAAACGTTAACGAAAATCATTAAATTGCGGCCACTTTTGGTCAACTACACACACCAACCCGGCGAATTCCCAATTATACCCATAAAACCTCAGAAAACTTGCAAATTTAAATCATTACGCTATAAATAAATGTTGACGAAACTACGGTTGTATCGATTAAAACTCGTTATAGATGCAGATATACCAAGGTGAAATATTGTCTTGCCAAACTTAACTCATAATAATTATCCTGGAATTGTTAAAGTTATAGTTTTTGAACTATCGCCGTTAATACAAGGACCAAAACAAGCAACGTATTAGTCTTAAGATATATGGAAGCCATTACAACATGACATCACACAACTAGTTAGTTTCAAATAGTATACACCACACAATGGTTGACACAATAGTACACATTCATAAATGTGACACCTAATTCATAGATAATACAGCTTAAAAAAACATGAGCAGTAATAATGACGTGGGGTTTAATTTTACCACCAGACAAAAAGCTTATTGAGTGATAAATTTAGTTTGACCAAACGCTCTTCGTTATGACTTTCTCATTTAACTGGAACAAATTCTGAACCTCTGGAGCAAATATACTAATAAATAATGGATAGACAACTAATTTTTTTTCCGAGTCTTCAATCGATGTGCAAGCAAGCAATCGATGTGCAAGCAATAAAGAAAACTGGTCAAATAGACATCGGTTCTAGGACCATCAAAATGAAAGAAAAAAAAAATTCCCACTAACTTTTGTATTGAACTGGAGTAAATTTCGAGGATATGGAACAGATCAGAACAAACTGAGAACTAATTTTCCCTCAAGTCACAAATTGCTGTAGTCAAAAAGGTTGATCAGACGAATTTTGATAAAACGTTCTTTTTTGACTGGAACAAATTCTGACACTATGGAACAAATTAAGAACCAACTTTCGGCAACTCATTCCCATTGATTGCCATGGCCAAAAAACTTATAAGTGGCCTAAACAGATGGTTTTCACTACAGCTTTTTAATCAACTTGAACAAATTTCGAAAATATGGAACAAACCAGAACAAACCCAGAATTAATTATTCCCAGAGGTTCAAATCGATTGACGGCCAAAATGGAGAACATATTTCTCTTAAAATTTCAAAAATATTGATGGAACAATTTAGAACAAACTGAGAACTAATTTTTCCTCGAGTTCCAAATCAATCAAGAGTGAACTTGGCTTGACCAAACGATCTTCGCTATCACTTTATTTATATATTATATATTTATATTCCTCTGGAACAAACTAGGAGAAATAAGGAACATTTTTTTCTCTTAAATCGTTTGATTGTCATGGTTATGAAACGTGAAAGTGGCTTGACTAAATAATTGTCAGTAAATTTTTTTATTGAGTTGGAACAAATTACAAGTCCTGGAACAAATCAAAACACACTGAGTCTAAGTTTCTCAAATATTTCAGGTCGATTGGTTGCAATGGTCAAGAAACTTTACCACGTGGATTTGGCTATAGTTTGTAGTAGTTTTCTTATTAGACGGGAACTAATTCTGACACTATAGAACAAATTAAGAGCCAACTTTCCCCAATTCATACTGATTGTTTGTCATAGTCAAGAAATGTAAAAGTGGCCTAACCAAATGATTTTCACTATAACTTTTTTACAAATTTCAAAAATATGGAACAAATTTCAAATATTTGGAACAAACCAGAACAAATCGAAAATTATTTATCCCCAGAAGTTCAAATCGATTGGTGGCCAAAACAAATAGGGAACACAGTCTTAAAATTTCAAAAATGTTGGTGAAACAATTTAGAACAAACTGAGGAGAAATTTTTCCTCGAAATTCAAATTTATCGGTGAACAAAGTCAAGAATCGTGAGGTTGGTTTGACCAAACGCTCTTCACAATCATTTTTTAACAAATTTTGTACCTCTGGAACAAACTAAGACAAATAAAGAACATTTTTTTCTCCACGTCTTAAACTGTTGGATTGCCATGTTTATGAAGCGTGAAAGTGGCTTGGCCAAATAATTTTTAGTGCAATTTTTTATTCAGCTGGAACAAACTTCATGGAACAAATCAGAACAAACTGAGACCAAGTTTCCTCGCTGTTTCAGGTCGATTGGTTGCAATGGCCTAGAAACTTAGCCAAATAGATTTGGCTATATTTTTCTTATTTGACCGGAACAAATTCTGAAATTATGGAACAAATTAAGAACTAAATTTTTCCTACCAACTCGATTGATTGCGATGTTCAAGAAATGTAAAGGAGACTTTCACCAATTTTTTTATTCAACTGATACAATTTCAAAAATGTGGAACAAACCAGAACAAAACGATAATTAATTTTCCAAGAATTTTAAATCAATTTATATCAAGAAGCGAAAAGTTGATTTAGCTAAATTAAAACAATTATGTATTGAACACATTTTCCTTTTTTGGCTATAGTTTTCTTATTTAAGTGAACAAATTCTGGAACTATGGAACAAATTAGGAACAAAATTTTTCCTACCTCAAATCGATTGATTGCGACATTTAAGAAATGTAAAAGTGACTTTTGCTAAATTTTTATTCAACTGATAATAATTTCAAAAATATGGATCAAACCAGAACAAACCGAGAATTAATTTTCCCCAGAATTTTAAATCAATTTAAATCATGAAGCGAAACGTTGATTTAGATAAATTTTTATTCAACTTATACAAATTTCAAAAATATGGAACAAACCAGAACAAACCAAGAATAAATTGTCCCCAGAATTTTAAATCAATTTAAATCAAGAAGCGAAATGTTGATTTAGCTAAATTTGCATTCAACTGATACAAATTTCAAAAATATGGAACAAACCAGAACAAACCGAGAAGTAATTTTCCCCAGAATTTTAAATCAATTTAAATCGAGAAGTGAAAAGCTGATTTAGCTAAATTAAAACAAATATTAAACACATTTTCTTTAGAGTCTAAAAATTTGTAAAATATAGATGAAACAAGTTAGAACAAACTGAGAACTAATTTTTCATCGAGTTTCATATCGATCGGTTGCAAAAAGCTTGAACAAACTAATGTTCACTATAATTTTTATTCAATTAGAACAAATTTCAATAATATGGAACAAATTAGAACAAACTGAAAACTAATGTTCCCCTTCGATCGGGAACCAAAGCTAAGAAGTGTGAAGTTGATATGAACAAACACTCTTCGCTATGATTTTATTATTTAATTGTACCTCGGGAACAAATTAAAATAAATAAGGAACAAATTGTTAAATCGATTGATTGCCACGATCAGGAAGTGTGAAGGTGACTTGATCAAATTATTTTCTCTATAACTTTCTTATTCAACGGGAACAAATTTCAAGGAAATGGAACAAATCGGAACAAACTAAGAAATAATTTTCCCTCGAGCTTTGCATACATGGAACCACGAAAAAATGCCCAAGCGTCAACGCTTACTTTCTATAAGACTCAAAAATAAAATCTCGCAGGAGCCTTGTGTGTTTCAGTTTTTTCTCATTTCCGAAGCCATTATTTAAACTAATGCCAACTTGTGACATATCAATGATTTTAGAATTTTATAACGAACAAGAAATATAAAAATATACAGGGTATTCTGCTGAAAATAATAAAGTTGGTGTCACTTCCGGTTAGACCGGAAGTAGTGTTAGTGTTAGTGTTGTGTCAGATTCTGTCTAATACCTGAGTTATATCTTAGGTCTCGCTTTCGTGGGCACTTGGCAAATGTGATGGCCTAATGAGAAATAATAATTTCGAAACATCAATATCCGTAGCTGTATCTTTATATTTCTTTAGTGTTATTTGATTTATGGATTGCAGCAACTTCCACTTTCTACGTTTAATATTTCGTCATTCTGTACTTATTTACTTTGGGGAAATAAACCTCCTCTTACTTAAATGTTGTAGGTACATACTTATTTCAATTAATAAAATGTTGAAATTACTATCCTAGTAGAAGTTAATTAAAGTTTGAGATATATAGGCTGTCTCATAGCTTACCAACTAATAGCTTGATATAGCATGTATGTCGACAGCGGAAATGACCGGTTACTTCAAGACTGATTTATTTCGTCGATCAAGAGTGAAAAAGGGATATTTGTTCAATTGAACGAAACACAAAACGTATACGCTGCGTGATGTGCTGTTTTCCTTGATGATTTGATAAAATATGCAGGTAATTTGCACTGCGACTAAAATTGCATGCTATTTCAAATTAATTCGCTTTTGAGTGTCATGAAAAAAAAAAAGGATAATTATTTATCTTTCATATTTTTCGAAATTATAATACCTATGAGAGTATTCTTCCAAAGTATTTAATATTAAATCTGACCCTGTACATCCTATTTATATAGCCAACTATCCTGTGTCACATAATGTTAAATAGTTACAGTCCTTCTTGCTTCATGAATGATTTGGCCCACTGCTCTAGAAATGCAACGATGCTAATTGCGTTTTTTTATGTAAAATATAACTACTCTGGATACACGCCAATAATACAGCGGTATTAATGGAATATATTTCAAATTCATTTGCAAGGATTATTCTAGCTAGAGACAGTTTTGTTGGCTTCAGACAAATATTTTCGGCCGATTTATAGGCCACGAATTGCAATCATACATATTCAGATCTATTATACAAATGTTCTGTTCCCTTCCTATACCGACTGCAAATAATAAAAACGTATCAATCAAAGATGTATTCAGACTCTCAAGTTACATTCACAAACAATCAAAAATACATTTTTCGATGTCATAAGAAATTTTTTAAATAAATAATATAATAATATCCTCAAACACTTTAAGTTCGTATTAAAATTGTTAACCAGCCTCCAAGTAATACAAAGCTTTTTGCTTGTTTAGGCATTAGTTGAAATTTGAAAATTAGTGAAGTAAATCTAACGTTAAACTCGTGATCGATCAAACCAATTTCAAATTATCCGATCTGATAAACTTCGTTCTGCGGTTGATGCGGCTGTCAATTACTGTTGCTCGTCAGTAAAAACTGAAACCGATGTTTTTGTTGACAGTGCCGAAAACATTTTAAGGCGTAGCAGTGCGTTCAAGTTGGTGGAGCTAATAATGTGGGGGTAATTACCAGAGTGTTTAAGTGATTCTTGCGTACGCGGTTAGGCAAGAAAATAAAACTATATAGAAAGAAATAACTCAATGGAGGGAACCGTAATTTTTTTACAAGAAAATAATTGAAACGAGCTAATACGATCTGTATATCATATGGATCAAAGTAATCTAGTGTAAAAGAGCATTGCACTTATTCTAATTATTTCACCCAATATGTTGGACACCTCAAAGAATATTTGTTTATAAAAACATGCGCTTGTCGCGCATGACACTATCTAAAGAGAGATTTCTGTTTTTTTGTGTTCTGTTCAACATAAAATTTCCTAAAATTAAAAATAAACCCCCACTGAACGTTTATTGCAATCAAGAAAGTTATGGGAGAAATAACTGTGAATAATAATATTTATTATTTTTTAAAAAATATTTACTTTTTTTTTAAATAATTACATACTCTAAAATGGTGGATGCGCCAGGGAAAATACCAAAAATTTATTCACCGCCTATAATGAACACATCAGTGCATCAGGATCGTGTTTAATTGAAAAATCTTTAACATCATTTAGCCATCTACTTAGCCCCTAAAGATGGTAAACAGGTGCTAATTATTTTAAGAAACTTTTTAACTAAGTAAATATTTTCTATTTTAGCGTCAAGTTCACACTAGTTCTACCACTAGTTGAAAAACTTATACCATCATTTAGCATCTTTTCGATATGTTAAAGGAGGTGCTAATTGTCAATAAACTTATTAACTATTTTATAATTTTGATGCCAAATTTACACATCACAACTCACAACTATTGGTGTTAATTGAAAACCTTTGCCATCGTCTGGCACCCATTTAACACCATCCAAATAATGGAGGAGGTGCTAATTGTTTAATAGTCTTTAACAGTTTTGTAATTTATCTTGCTAACTTCATACCAGTACCACAACTGCCTGTGCTAATTAAAAAAAATTTACCATCATTTAGCACCCAGTTGGAATCCTATAAATATGGCAAACAGGTGCTAATTAATTTGACAAATTTTTAATTACTATATTTTATTGACAATGTTATACTAGCACCATAACTAATTGCAAAACCTTTACCGTCATTTATCACCTTTTAAACATGTAAATAAGAGGTGCTAATTTGGCTTAACTAATATGGCAAATGGGTGCTAATTATTTGCACAAACTTTTTAATAATTTATTTCAGGGCCAACTTTATCCCAGCACTATAACTAATTGCAGAACCTATACCATAATTTAGCACCTTTCAAATACGTAAATAAGAGGTGCTAATTTTGCTTAACAAATCTGTTAACAGCTTTATGATTCTGGTGCTAAATTTAGAATAACACTGATACTATTAATGCTAATTAAGAAACTTTTGTCATTTAGCCCTCATTTACCACCATTGAACTATATAAGACAAAGAGGTGCTAATTGTTTAATTCCCTTTAATAGTTTTATAATTTTGATGCGAACTTCACATCAGCATCATAATAATGGGTGCTAATGGAAACACATTTACCATCACTTAGCACCCTCTTGGCTTCTCCAAATATGACAAACAGGTGCTAATTAATTTGACAAATTTTTAATAACTATATTTTTTTGACAACTTTATACTAGCACCATAACTAATTGCAAAACCTTTACCGCAATTTATCACCTTTCAAATATGTAAATAAGAGGTGCTAATTTGGCTTAACAAATATGACAAATGAGTGTTAATTGTTTGAACAAACTTTTTAATAATTTATTTCAGCGCCAACTTTATCCCAGCAGCACTATAACTAATTGCAGAACCTATGCCATCATTTAGCACCTTTCAAGTACGTAAATAAGAGGTGTTAATTTGGCTTAACAAATTTGTTAATAGCTTTATAATTATAGTGCCAAATTTACATTAGCACTACTACTGTTAATGCTAATTAAGAAACTTTTAGTCATTTAGCATCTATTTAACACCATTCAAATATATAAGACAATAAGGTGCTAATTGGTTCATATTCTTTAATAATTTTATAATATTTACCATCATTTAGCGCACTCTTGGCTGGACTAAATATGACAAACAGGTGCTAATTGTTTTTTAATTTTGACACGAACTTCACACGAGCACAACAATTGATGTTAATTGAAAAACTTTTACCATCATTTAGCACCCAGTTGAAATTCTACAAATATGACAAATGGGTGCTAATTATTTGACCAAATTTTTTAATAATTTTTTATTTTAGCACCAACTTTATCCCAGCACTATAACTAATTGCAGAACCTATACCATTATTTAGCACCTTTTAAATAAGTAAATAGGAGGTGTTCATTTGGCTTAACAAATTTGTTAATAGCTTTATAATTATAGTGCCAAATTTACATTAGCACTACTACTGTTAATGCTAATTAAGAAACTTTTAGTCATTTAGTATCTATTTAACACCATTCAAATATATAAGACAAACAGGTGCTAATTGGTTCATACTCTTTAATAATTTTATAATTTTGATGCGACTTCACATCAGCATCACAATAATAGGTGCTAATGGAAAAATATTTACCATCATTTAGCGCACTCTTGGCTGGACTAAATATGACAAACAGGTGCTAATTGTTTTTTAATTTTGATGCGAACTTCACACGAGCACAACAATAGATGCTAATTGATAAACTTTTACCATCATTTAGCACCCAGATGAAATCCTACAAATATGACAAATAGGTGCTAATTATTTGACCAAATTTTTTAATAATTTTTTATTTTGGCACCAACTTTATCCCAGCACTATAACTAATTGCAGAACCTATACCACCATTTAGCACCTTTCAAATACGTAAATAAGAGGTGCTAATTTTGCTTAACAAATCTGTTAACAGTTTTATAATACTACCACTATTAATACTAATTAGGAAACTTTTAGTTATTAAGCACCCATTTAACACCATTGAAATAATTAAGACAAAAATGTGCTAATTGCTTAATACTCTTTAATAATTTTATAATTTTGATGCGAACTTCACATAAGCATCACAATAATGGGTGCTAATGGAAAAAGATACCATCATTTAACACCCTCTTGACTTCTCCAAATATGATAAACAGGTGCTAATTACTTTAACAAACTTCATACAGCCCTACAACCTATACTACTATACTATAATTGTCTTAACAAACTTATTAAAAATTTTATAGTTTTAGTCTCTAATTTCAGGTGACAATACCGCCGATTTTGCTCTGAATCAGTCATTAAAAAGAAAAGCTCAAAGAAATTGATATTATAAATTAAATGCATAATATATTCGTGATGTTTTAATGAATTTGTCTTTTTATGGGATCATGAAGGGTCATAAACGACTCAAGTATCTACGCCGTTACTATGAAATCTCCATCAACCTATTTCCAACGGAAAACGATCTCGTCGACTCGCTGGGGATCTAAAACCACCCGGATAGAGTATCATGTCACACTTTTTACGTGTCTAAAACTAACATACCCAATTGCTTAGTAATCCGCTGACGAGATAAACTATGATTGGTCGGAGCAAACGTTGTCGCTGTTGACAAGTCGGATAATCTTACATCAAGACCGATAGGAAAATGTATTAATCGCATGTGAAGAGGATAATGATAAAATCTAGAAACATGCGGAGTAAATTAATTAATAAATTAGCGCCAACACAAGTTACATTAAATTTTCCTATCAACGAGAAAAAAATAGAAACCAAACGGTTATAAATATTTGCAAGAGATTCGTACAATATTTAAGAACCTTTAACGCTAATTACTACGCCTTTATCATTATTTGACATTCAGCTAGCACCCTTAAAATATGTTAAAAGTGGGGCTAATTTGTTAAAAAATTTATTAATAATTTATATTTTGGTGCTAAATTCACACCAGTATTGTAATCACTGTAAAACATTTGCAACAATTTAATAATCATTTAGCACCCTTCAAAATAGAGAAGCATAGGTGTTAATTGTTTTAACAAATTTACTAGGAATGTTGCATATTGGTGCCAACAAAATCATTGACAGTTTTATAATTTTGACACCAACACCACAACTGCTAATTGAAAAACATTTAGCACCAATTCGCACCTATTTACCTCCCTTCGAATGAGTAATGAACAGAGGTGCTAATTGTATAACGGAAATTCAATGTCGCATAATGTTGGTGTCAAATTCACATCTGCACATCAGAAAAACCTTTACCATCATTTAGCATGCACTTAGCATCCCTTAAAGATGGCAAACAGGTGCTAATTACTTTAACAAATTTTTTAACAATTTTCTGTTTTACCGCCAACTTCACACCAGCTTTACAACTGACTAAAAAACTTATACTATATTTTAGCATCTTTCAAATATGTAAAATAGGTGGTGCTAATTGTTCACAAACTTATTAACATAAACATAACACAGAAGTTAGACAATTTTGTAATTTTGACGCTAAATTCACACCAGCATCTTGGTGTTAATTGGAAACCTTTACCATCGATTAGCACCTATTTGAAACCATCCTAATATGTAAGCCAGAGGTGCTAATTGTTTAATGGACTTTAACAATTTTATGATTTTTTTGCTAACCTCACACCAGCATAACAAAGGCCGGTGCTAATTGAAAAACTTTTACCATTGGTTTAAATCCTCCAAATATGGATGCTAATTATTTCAACAAACTTTTTAACAATATTGCATTTTAGTGACAAATTTACATCAGCATTATAACTAATTGCAAAATCTATACCCTCATTTAGCACCTAAGAGGTGCTAATTTAGATTAACAAATTAGTTAATGGATTTAAGATTCTAGTGCCAAATGCACTACTACCATTAATGGTAATTAAAAAACTTTTTGATATTTAGTAAGTATTTAACGCCATTGAAATATATAGGACATACAGGTGCTAATTGGTTAATATATATAATAATAATAATTTTATAATTTGAAGCGAACTTCACACACCACAAATATGTAAAAAAGAAGGTGCTAATTGCCAACAAACTTATTAATAGTTTTATAATTTCGATGCCAAATTCACACCAGCACATTGGTGCTACATGAAAAACATTTGCCATCATTTAGCACCCACTTTGCATTATCTGAAGATGGTAAAACAGGTGGCAATTATTTTAACAAACTTAATCTATATTGAGAATGGGTGTTTTCTCTTGTCCTTTTAACAAAATGCTCTTTTTCGCTGTGTAATTACAAACACATTCGCAAATACTCTTACACAATCAGTTGAATATCTGCATGCCACAAATTATTAAAATCTTTCCGATGTTTCTCGCCCTTTCATTAACCCATTACGACCAACTTCGCCGCTCTGTCCACCATTTTAGTTGAATCATAAAATGCCTCGGAATCCCTGTGCTTATGGCAGTCCGCCCTCTGGGCATAGGCGTTCATGGCTGACTTTTATTAAAAGCTTTTTATACTGCCACAGTAAAACCACTTTCTCATACTTACGACAATTGTTTCAGTAGTATTAATGCACTGTGCGGGCGGAGTCCTTTAGAGTATTACAATCCCCTGTTTGCCTTTTGCCCCACACGTACATATGAGGCAGAAAAAAGGGTTGTGGAGAGTAATTCTATTTAGTTAGAAATTACCAGTAAATAAAAATAAATGCTAATATGGTTCAGTAAATGGGATATTAGTTCTGTTTTCAAAAGCAGATTGGTGACTTAATTATTACTAAAAACACAGCAGACGAAATAAATTCTCTGATTACACTAAGTTTCTTGTGGAACTCATAATGGGAAGAGAGATTATTGTAAAACTGAATAACATTTAATCCAAAATTTTTTTAGTTTTGAGAGGCGGTAAAAAAATAAAACTGGTATTTTATGGTTTCCGTCTATTTTGACTTGAGTAAAATAGGCAAATTTAATATAATCCTTAAAAATCGATAATCTGCATATCTTCATGCAGAAACAGATTTTCTCCAGCGCCCACGGTGATTAATCAAAATCCTTTACGAGTTACTCATCAATTGTTTTATAATGACGAACTTTTATTTAGAAAAGTCCATCGCAGTTGCCATCAGATAAGACCTATCGTCTAGATTTTTTTTCAGAATTGATTTATGTGCCGTATAGAGATCAATAATTATAACGTATGTTTGACAACTGATAAACAACCCAGTTAATAAAGTAATCAAGTAAATCACTTTATGAACTAAATAAAAAAATTTAACTATAAATGCCGACACAACTATGTACTTTCATCACTTCATGACGAATGGATGAGTAACGATTACTGTCCCAGAAGTATTAACTAATAATCATTTAAATTTAGAATACAGTTAATGATGACTATTTGAACCAATATTCGAGAGAGTATAATTATTATTTCATACTCTGCTGCACCTTGTCACTGTTTACAACGAGATTATTTTTGAACACAATTAATTGTCTTTGAATTAGTGATGCGCAAACCTCCAGGAACACGAATTCTTGACAAAAGCCCTTACGTTTTAGATAATCCTTTATTATACAAGACCAAGGTATTTGCGTTGAAGTCGTGTGAAGGCCACAACAAATTGAAGATGGGGAAGTATATTTTTCCTGTTTGAGATTAGATGCAATGATATATTCAGAGGACTTACTCAACAACCACGTAAATGAAAGCAGTTTAAAAAGGAGCGAAGACGAACCAACACAAGTGAAAATAGATACACCTTACATTTTCTTGGGGTCACTTTGACCCAACAAGGTTGCGATATAGCCTTGAGTTAGTTTCTGTTTCTTTAAAACACACGTGGAGGATGTCTCAACTTTTGGGATTTAATTCCTATTCATATGATCATTTTCCTGTTGGTGAGGTAATTACACTGAAGCTGATGAAACTGGCAATACAATAATATGCATTTCAAAGATCATTGGTAGCAACTTTGGTAGTGTGGAGTTTCAAAGAAAAATTCAAGTCACACCTCTAAAAGTATCTCAAATTAATATCCATGACAAACTCGTTGCTGTAAACAGTTAATGATTTTTCGAGTTTCACAAGAACTCCAATGAAGAACTTCAGCAATATCTATGTTTGATGACCAGGTATGAGAAAAACACAAAAAATCTATGTTTTACCAGTAAATGCCCTTAAAGACCCAATTTTTCTTGCATAGAGAGGTATGGGAGGCATGTGAACCAATTTCTTCCATAATTACAATCAAGTATTGGAATGGCAAAAAGGTCACAATTGGGTTTGATATGGCAAGTGAGGAGAGTACTAAATCAGCTGAGCGGCTGCGCAGAGCTACCAAAAAATGTGCACCAAATGACACGTTTGATGAAACAAAGCCAGTAACCATGGCAAAAGAATGATTTCCTTCGAATGAACAAAATAAATAGCGCCTCATTTCATTATTGACTTGAAGTTGAGCATTTCAACGTTAAGCAAGCTGCTGAGGACGCGGATGCTTTAATTGTGGCCAGTATCGTTGACGATGGTCAGCACTCTGACTGTGTGGTTGTCGTTGGGGAGGGCACCGACCTTTTTGTGATATTTTCTGCTTCAGTCCCAATGTTTCCCAGGCAAAAGCAGCCCCTTAAATTTCAAGTTTCAAGTTCCTAAAGACAACATATTATTTCTACATACATTCAGTGACGACTTCATCTATTTTCAGTAAAGGAAACCTCAAATTCCTCAAGGCATTGGAGACAGCAGAAGGCATGGATAGCAGTAGAGGTATTGAGCAACTCCAATGCTACTGCTGATGAGATTGATGAGACGAGACAGATGTGCATAGCAGCCCTATATTCTGAATTTGATGCTCTACACATTTCGTAATAATGGACTTTTCGATTAAACGCTTAGTTTCGAAGGAATTTGAGAAGGAACCGAAAAAGTCCAAAAATTTCGATGTTTCATTAACACCACGACTGAAGTTTCACCCGAAAATCGGGGCAAACTCAGTTAATTCATTTCAGAGAACCACTTGAGTGAAGAAACAGTTTCAACAACACTACTCGTTTTTGGAAGGTAGCCCCTTTTTGGACCTAATTTTACTAGCCTATTTAATATCTGGAGATCATGGAAGTCAAGGTTCTCATCATTAATGGAAAATTGGCGAGATTTAGTTTCATCAGTGAAGAAGATTGAGTATTTCTTCCAGAGTTTGATTAAACCACTGCATAGAAAACAACTCTATGTGAAAAATCAAGATATAAGAGTGGTTTAGCTCCTGTTTTAGAGATTTCCAAATAATTTAATGGTTACATAGAAGGTAATACAATATTTCTCATACTTGCGTGCTCTTCTTCAATATTCATTTTGATTAACCAAAAGAATCGTCATTTAAAATATTTTGCAATCGTTTAGGACCACTCTGTGTAGAACTCTTAATGTCTTCTTTCCCATTTACCACGTTTTAATAAAAAACCTGCATCAAATGATATAGAAGTTAATCAAAGAAGTTTTTACAATTATAATCCCTTCTTTTTCTTTCTAATAATAAATGATCTCAATAGATTCGTCCTTTTTTTGGATTTAAAAAACTTTTAGCAAAATTGAGTCTACTAATGATTCAATATTTCAATAATTCCTTGAATCGATACCTCATGCCATAAAAAGATGACACCATGCAGAAGCCACCAAAACAGATTTGCTGCTGTCAAAGAAAATTCAATCGTGTGTTTTTCTTTAATTTATTTGCAATCTAGTTTAAAAATATTTCTGGGCAATAAAGAGGGTAGTACATAAGTAATATTGTTTCTTGTATTTGTTTTTGGCCTTTCTCCAATTCTCCAATTAGAATAAACCTGAGAATCGCCCTTTAAGGTATTTTACAATCATTTAGGGTCACTCTATATTAGAACCATTCTGTCATTATGCACATTTAGTTTTTCCACTTAGGTCCTAGTCAAATTGTATATCAGCAGAGACCTCCATTAAATAACACAGAAGTTACTGAAAGAAGCTGGTAAAATATCTAAAAATCAGATATAAAAGTGACCCCAATAAATTTATTACTTTTCCGATTTGAAAAACTTTAGCAAAATCCAGTCTCTTATTAGCAAATTACTTCAACTCGTGCTTCAAACTCTTCCAAGACTTCACCATACAGAAAATGCAAATGCAAAATTGTTGCTTGAAATTTATAAACTCTGGTAAAAAAAAAACAATCGCGGTTTTTTTCCTTACTGTCTCTGTAATCTAACATGTTGTACATTAAAAATGTTATGGCTCCCTAAAGGCCCGTTAGGCTATTAGGGTTTTCGCCAATAAAGATTTTGAGCCACTTCTTTGATGTTTGTATTTCTTGTAGTTCTCGTAGCCATTTAGGCGAATAACGACTGCAAGAGTAATACCGTCAGTCAAAGCCGATGGGCAAATACATAATTTAACCAAATAACAGATGATAAGGACCGTAGGCATGCTAAAGGCGAACCAATAAGTTCAGTTTTCTCGCACCACAGGCCCATCCGACAGTATCATATTGAGCTTATGGGCACGGCGGGGCATCATGAAACTAGGGATGTGACCGGAATCCGGGACGACGGCACGCAACTCCGGCCTAGGTTAGTTATATGCAGTTAGTTTTCAAGATCGCATCGCCTAAACTACGGTCGGTTTAGCTTACGACAGTCCTTAGTCCTTACTATCTTGGACCCCATCGAATTCTGGCATTTATAAATCAACCTTGAACTAGTTACGAACAGGGGGTTTACATACAGGTCCGTTTCGCATATTGGGGGTGAATGGAAAAGCCAAATGTGAACAACAAGGACAGGACCGTTTGTGTAACTTTCGGGGAGTTTTATGAGTTGGATCAAGTTGACTATGTGGCTGCGTCTTATGGATAAAGTTGAAAAATCGATGAAAAATCATTTAAATCGCTTAATGCTTCGAGAATTGTTTAATTTTTTTGGGTTCTTCTTTTTATGCCAGTCCAAACCGTCCAAAAAATTGATTTAGCAGTTTCTCAATTATTTTCAGCTTTTAGTATCCTCCTGCCTTCTTAAATAAATAATGCGATGATTGCAAAGTTTCTTTTTTCTGAAAAAATATGTAATTTCCCCGACTATCGCCGTGTATATGGTTAAAATTAACGCAGATTTATTATTCAGCGTAGCACAGCTCTAAAAATGCCTTGTTATAGCATAACAAATTAAACTGTGTGCGTGAAAAATATGTTAAAACGTTTTTACAATTTTTACAACCGCTGAGAGCTTGCTGCGTTAAAATCGCGTTTAGGAGCTAATTAGTAAAACTTTTAACCGACACAGAATGTTAAATATCTTAAGGGAGAAGGCTAACAAGCTTGAAGTTCGCTGTTTTTTTTAATACTTCCGTCACATGGCCCAGCGAATTAAAATGAAATAGGATTTTAATATGCAAATTGGATTACCAGGCAAGGACAAAGTTGTTTCAAGGATTACAAATGTTTTTTGCCTGTTACTATTTTTTCATCTAATTTTTTTCCTAAGGAGACATTTAGGTTTAACGTAAAAATACACAATATTTCTCTTGGTTATAAGACCCAAAATATGTGATTACGTTTTAGCTCCATAGTTCTGAATCACCCCTCGCTCTGAGTATCAATTAATAAATAAATTGTAGCCGGACTAAAATCTGTTATGAATATAAATAATTCCGCGAATTTCTTGCCATGGTTTTAGAAGCATTCAAAATTTATACAAAGCCCTGATCTTGGCTCGTATGCAAAAAACATGTCCCTTATAAAAAGATATATAAGTTTGAATATAACACACCCTGAATACGTAGAGACTGGGAAATCTCTTCAGCGAACTTATTAAAATTCACTTACCGCACGATCTTCGTTCAGACTGTTTTGCCTGGACTCGATGACAAGGGCCGGATCCCGAACTTTCTGCCTGCAGGCGTTGTGACGTTTCAACTTAGCACAGCCACTTCCGGCAGACCTAAAACTTCCGTTGTCACGTGACCGAGGACGGCCGCCATCTTCTGAGTTGATGCTTTGGGGTCGACGGCGACTAAAAAAAAAAAACAAAAATAATTAGTTTACGCAAATATTCAGTTCATATTAAAATAATGTAATAGGCAGGAAGATACGTAAATTGGATTTCAGAGTTAAATATTTGGGCGGTTTATATTGGGTGTTGTTAATTAACCCTTATCTCTTAGGGTTGTTTTTCTGTACTTTTTTTGTCCGAGAGAAAAATTATTCTTCAAGATGATTCTGCTTCGGATTCTGCAACACATAATATTTCTAAAAAAATATATGTTCGACAGATCAATAATTATAATCGATATATTTGTTTTCTGTTGTTGTTTTTATTTAAAATAACAAAAACAACAAGAAACGAGAAGAAAATAAAATAAATAAAAAATAATATTTATTCTAATTACAGATAATAATCGATAATATTTCATTTATTTTTTTTCGTTTCCCTATTGTTTTTGTTGTTGTTTTTATTTAACGCAACAACAAAAACAACAAAGAAAACGAGAGGAAAATTGAATAAAAAATATATCGATATATTCGATTCGTAATACATATTACTTTTCTCTTCGTTTCCTTGTTGTTTTTGTTTCTGTTTATTTAAAATTGAAACGAAAACAAAAAGAAAACGAAAAGAAAAATAAATAAAAAATATCTAATATTTATTCTAATAATATAATAATAGTCGATATTTCACTTATTTTTCTTTCCGTTTTCATGTTGTTTTTGTTGCTGTTTATTTGAAATTACAACAAAAAACAACAGACAACGAAAAGAAAAATAAATAAAAAATATATCAATTATAATGGATATATTCGTTTCGTAATATTATTTTTCGCTTTGTTTCCTTGTCGTTTTTGTTGCTGTTTAAAATTGCAACGAAATCGAAAAGAAAACGGAAAAGAAAAATAAATAAAAAATATGTAATATTTATTCTAATTATCGATAATATTTCATTTATTTTTTTTTTCATTTCCCTGCTGTTTTTGTTGATATTTTTACTTAAAGTAACATCAAAAACAACAAAGAAAACGAAAGGAAAAATAAATAAAAAATACATCAATTACAATCGATATATTCGTTTCGTAATATTATTTTTCTCTTCGTTTCCTTGTTATTTTTGTTGCTGTTTATTTAAAATTGCAACGAAAACAAAAAGAAAACGAAAAGAAAAATAAAAAATATATCTGATATTTATTCTATTTATAATAATAGTCGATAATATTTCATTTACTTTTCTTTTCGTTTCCATGTTGTTTTTGTTGCTGTTTACTTGAAACTACAACAAAAACAACAAAGAAAACGAAAAGAAAAATAAATAAAAAATATCTAATATTTATGCTAATTACAGATAATAATCAATAATATTTCATTTTTTTTTTTTTCGTTTCCTTGTAGTTTTTGTTGTTGTTTTTACTTAAAGTAACAACAAAAACAACAAAGAAAACGAAAGGAAATATAAAAAACATATGAATTATAATCGATATATTCGTTTCGTAATAATATTTTTCTTTTCCTTTGTTTTTGTTGCTGTTTATTTAAAATTGCAACGAAAACAAAAAGAAAACGAAAAGAAAAATAAATAAAAAATATCTAATATTTATTCTAATTATAATAATAGTCGATAATATTTCATTTATTTTTCTTTTCGTTTCCATGTTGTTTTTGTTGCTGTTTACTTGAAATTACAACAAAAACGACAAAGAAAACGACAAGAAAATAAATAAAAAATATGCCAATTATTATAATTGATATATTCTACTCGTTTCTGTTGTTTATTTTTAATTAAAATAACAACAAAAACAACGATAGAACGAAGAGAAAAATAAATAAAAAATATCTAATATTTATTCTAATTATAATTAATAATGGTCGAAAATTTATTTATTTATTTTTCTTTTCGTTCTTTTGCTGCTTTTGTTATTTTAATTAATAACAGAAAAAACGAAAATAAAAATAAATTAAAAATATAATATCAACTAAAATCGATTCGTTGTTGTTTTCAATTAAAATAACAACACAAGCAACGAAAGAACGAAAAGAAAAAATAAATAGAAACTATCTAAAATTTACTTTAATTATCAATTATTTTTCATTCATTTTTCATTTATTTTTTTTTCGATTTTTTGCAATTTTGTTGCTGTTTTTACTTAAAATTATAACAAAAATATAAACGAAAAGGAATATAAATAAAAAATATATCAATTTATTATAACTGATCCATTTGTTTCCGTTGTTTATTTAACAACGAAAACAATGGAAGAACGAAAAGAAAAATATATGACAACAAAACCAACAAAAAAAGAATGAAAAGAAAAATAAATAAACAATGTACCTATCTAATTTCTGTGGTGTGTTTATGTTTTATATTTCTTTATCAAATCAAATCACTTTATTGGTGTTTTTAACATAATTGTTTTACATATTTATTTGATATACATATTTGATTATGTTATTTTTAATCAAAATAACAACAAAAACAACGAAAGAACAAAAAGAAAAATAGATAAGAAACATCTAATATTTATACCAATTAAAACAATCGATATTATTGTATTAATTTTTCTTTTCGTTTCTTTGAAGTTTTGTTGCTGTTTTTACTAACAACAAAAAAATGAAAAGAAAAATAAATAAAAAATATATGAATTATAATCGACATGTTTATTAATATTGTTATTTCTAATTAAAATAACAACGAAAGCACTGAAAGAACGAAAAGAAAAATAAACAAAAAATATCTAATATTTATTCTAATTATAAAATAGCGATACATTTTTTATTTATTTTTCTTTTCGTTTTTTTGTTGTTATTTTAATTAAAAATAACAACAGAAACAACAAAAGAAAGCGAAAACAAAAATATATATAAAAAATATATCATTTATAATAGATATATTTGTTTCTGTTGTTTTTAATTAAAGGAACAACAAAAACAACGAAAGAACGAAAAGAAAAATAAATAAAAAACATCTAATATTAATTCTAATTAAAACAATCGATAATATTGTATTTATTTTTCTTTTCGGTTCTTTGATGTTTTTGTTGCTGTTTTTACTTAAAATTTCAACAAAAACAACAAAAAAAACGAAAAGAAAAATAAATAAAAAATATATCAATTGTAGTCGGCATATTTGTTAATATTGTTATAAAAAATATCTAATATTTATTCTAATTATAATAATAGTCGATACATTTTTTTATTTATTGTTCTATTCATTGTATTGTTGTTATTTTAATTAAAAACAACAACTGAAACAACAAAGAAAGCGAAAACAAAAATATATATAAAAAATATATCATTTATAATAGATATATTTGTTTCTGTTGTTTTTAATTAAAATAACAAAAACAACGAAAGAAAGAAGAGAAAAATAAATAAAAAATATCTAACATTTATTTTAATCTTAATATTAGTAGGTAATTTTTTTGTTCATTTTTATTCTTTTGTTTTTGTTGCTATTTTAATTAAAAACAACACAAACAATAAAAAAAATTAATTAAAAATATATCAATAATTATAATGGCACTGGGAAAGTAGAGAAAAGTAGAGACTTTGGTGCCAAATATCTCGAAAAGTGTTGCCGACCGCCGATTTTTTTATTAGAATTTTTGTTCAAGAGGTATGTTAAAGGAATTTCAAAAATCGGACGTTCCGTATTATAGAAAATTACCAAAAGTACAAAATAAAAAAAATATCATATTTGATGTTGGTACTAGTATTGTATTTATTCATTTTACTTCTAATACATAAATTTTAAATACATTTTCTAAGTAATTATTTAAAAACTGACTTAACAGTAAAAGCAGAGCACGTCTTGAAAACAAGATTAGCCATTTTATCTTCTTGATATTTGTCAAATGTGTTAATTATCTCTGTTTACTTTCAACACCATTACTTTACCTGAATACGATTTATTGACTGATTTACGATATAGAAATTTTTTTATTAGCAAACAGTGAAATAACTCATACAGGGTTCACCAAAAGTCTGGAAACGGCCGATTTTCTCGAAAACCACACGTTTCATAAAAAAATGGTTCGAATAAAAGTTTCTCAGTTTTTGGATATCCACTAGATAACAACATGAAATTTTCTATGTGTGAAGAATTTCAAGGCCATTTGAAGGTCATCTAGTGTTTTTTAAATGGAACGATATATTTTTTGCGACATCTGAAGGACCATCAAATTTTGCTTATAAATCATTTGAACATTAAATCCCTGAAGAGGATAGTTACGGATTTTACGCATCTGAATTTTTTCTTTTAGCAGATATACAACTTTTATGTACCTAAATAGTTGATAATAACTGATTTAAAACAGTAACCCTTACATTTCTAAAAAAATTACGGTTGCTTAATTTATACTTATTATTAGTGTTTCGCTTGTGAGAAGTGTATATATTTGGCATCATCCCAATAGAAGCTGAATTTTTAAACATAAACAAAACGGTTGTTAAAGGATAAAATAAAACATTTTATTAGCCTAAGATATGTAAGGATCTTTCGAGTTTGAGACAAATATAAAAATATTTACAACCGCGCTTTATTTTTTAAACACACAAAATTGCAATTTTAATATTTCAGCGAAAAAACATCGAGCAAAAAATAACACATTATTTCTCCTAAACGCCTAACAAGAAAGATAAATATATTTTTAATAAGAAGGATAAATATGTTTTTAATGAAAAAGACAAGTCGCAGCATAATCGGATTAACTTAACGCCTCGCAGAATATTTTGGTTTAGACGTTGTGAATGAAGATTACGGTAAATTAAACGTCGAATTTTACTCATCCATTGATTGCAATTTAATTTCAGGTTTGTTGTGAATGAGGCTTATCAATGTCAGCCTTACAGATTTAATTAAAACATCAGGGAATGTATTCAGCAGATAACGGCGTAATATGGAAACAGATATTGCTGAAAAGATACAGCACACGACAAGCCCGAAAATTAAACCTCTTAACGAAATTTTTAAAATTTTATGTGCAACAAATAAAAATATTGTACTTAAAAAAAATATTGTTAATTAACCCGGTGCGGTGTCCAACCCATTTGGATTTGGGGGTTGTTAAGCTAATTTATGTGGCGTGTTAAATATACAAGTGAAACACAATTTTCCAATAAAACAACGCAGTAATCATTTCAAACTGTAGTTCCGAGTGTATTTCGTTGTAGCTTTAAATATCCGTTGGGTCGTCGTGGAGCATAAAAGCACTTTGCCAGGGGAATACGAAAAAGACGACTGTAAAATAAAAAATTTACTATTGCTACGTACTTGAAAATGCAAGTCCGATGCTCGGTAAGATCTAAGTACCTGAATAATTGAACAGCCAAAGCTTGGTTGGCATGAGCCTTAAATGGCCCTTCTGGCTAGACTTGTGTATTTAACGTGTATGAAAGTTTCGACACGCTGTTCGCGGAATTTCGCAGAAGTCGACATAATATCAGGCTTTACAGAAGTAAGGAAAAATTACTAACAAATTTTCTTTCCAAAGCTTCAAAATAATAATTGTTCGATTGTTGTTTTACTGATAAGAAAGAAGCCCGGAGATTTGCACCTTTTGCTGGGGACCGCCAAGGGCTGCGGTTGACAATGGTACCAAGGCGAATTAATCATATTAGATATCGACTACTTGGCAGACTATTTTATTTCTTTAATAACGTAATTCCTTTAACCTGATTACGCTCGGAAATAGAACTCTTCAAATTATAATAGTAACTAGTAAATACACTTACTTTGGTGAATAATTAGGCCACTATATGCCCAATTTAGTGTGAGATAGCGAAGCATAGAGGAAGTCTGCTTTCTCGCGTCTAACATACGAAACCAACCTAAGCCGTATTTATTTAATTACCAGCCACTCTCACTTTTAAGTAAAATATCGTGTTTGCAATGACATTTCGTTCCCACAAAGCTTTTGTTTGCAAATTATTGGGAATTTAATGCACTAACATTGCTTTGTTTACGTAGGCATTAGCAAAATGCCACGAAAAGTTTAGAAAGTTGCTGAACTTCTCACGTCTATCCGACACGAAAATAAATAAACGACGTAGGTTTTAATCTATAATGCGAATCCATGTGTCTGTTCACGAACTAGCGCCGTGAAAGATGTTCCAACATCAATTTTTCAGATCTTTAATCGGAGAAGGGAGAGTTAACTGGAAAACAGTTTATGTGCCTGTAGGACATTAAACAAAGCTACACTTGCAATTAAAGTGGAAACCGTAATCTAACGTCACACGACGTCGCGGCGCTAGGATGTATTTTCCCACCATCCACATTTTCCTTCCTAATATCTAGTATGGAATATGAGTAACTGTATATATACACTTTTATAGGCAAATAAAACAGAACCAATTATTGGTTGCCCATTAAAAGAATTATTGCCATGCGCGGATTGTAGCGGCCATCTTTTCTTTATGTACTGCTGTTTTACCTAAAAATAAGTATTATTTCCTTATTTTTCCACTTTCAATTTGTTGAATAAAAATATTGCCTTGTTTTATCCAAAACTATTTCTATTGGCAATAGCACTGTAACGAAGTGATTTTTCCAATCAAGGAATGTTAATTTTTGCTTTAAATATCACCGTCACTTGGGTACACCCTGCCGCTGTTTTAGTAAGTAAGTCCTGTTTTAGTTAAGTTATTAATGAGTTGTTAAAAAGTCCGCTGGTAAACAAGCAGTCAAGTAATTAATTGATTAATTTTCGACAATCCCTCGTATAAGTAAAATCCGAGAAATATTATAAATAATGGCCGAGTCGGAAATAAAAATCATTCGTTACTAAAAATGTTAATCCGTATCCGTTTTAATCCGTTTCTTTTTGCAATATAGTATAGAAATTGCAAGTAACTCATTTCCAGTTATATACGTTCTGAATCGATGCGCCTAATTGCATAATCCGCTGGACCTCTGCAAGTTACGCCGGGTTGTGCATCCGAATCCTTCGTTTCAAGTGAGTGACCGCCCCTCTATCACGCGACCTAGATACGTCATAAAGGTTACAAAAGGGAGAGGAGCGCTCATTCCGCACTCATTCCGAGAAAGTCGGTCGCCGTTCAAGCTCATTCCGAGAAAGCCGCAAGCAGTTGCAGATCAATCCGAAGCCGTCAACATTTCCGTACCGCCGGCCGCTCCGAGGTTTAATAGTAAATTTATTTGAATATAATATTGGTAAGAACACACCGTAGTCCGCTGCAATTTGCAGGCATTGCCTTCAGTTAAGTATAGACATTCAGAGGTCAATCAAACCAGAGCTAATTAGTAATACCTCCGTTGGTCTTTTGTTTGCTAATATAAGCATCGGCTGCTGAGATCTGTTCGCTAGGGCCATCTTAAAAGCCTCCATGCATAATAGGTTACCGGAAAACCTACGTTAAGCCAAATAGTCATTATATGCATCAACTGGTTGGATCTGTTCGCTAGGGCCATTCATAAAGGTGATCTGCATAGAGTTGACTCGGAAAACTTACGTTAATCAACATAATCATTAACAAATAGCTCTACGTTTGTGGCAGTAGTTTGCCGTGTGTTTAAATATTCCGTATAGCCTACAATATCTGTAGTTAACCGATTGCCCGCCGCGCATAATACATCCTAGTGGAAAGGTCCGTTTGCTTGTCGTACACAGTATTTTATTAATTCAACGTATCCGAAAATTCCGCCGTAAAATCGCTAAAGACTCTTGATTGCCAGCTTGACTTGTTTTTAATCGTTCTAAACAGTTTTATACATACTCGACTGTACAGTCGTGGAGGCAGTAGAGTTAATTGATCTGTTTCCAAATATTGCTGAATAAATACGTTATTTTAAAGAGGTATAATTCACAAGTTACTATTTTTGTCATTTATTTCTGATTAACCCGTTTGAGCAGTATGGTCGAAGTCCATTAGTTAGACCTCCAGCTTCCGGCCCCTGGCTATTCCGTATCTCCGCTGTTTCGCTATTCAGGGTTGTTCTCCCAATAGGAGAGCCAAAAAGTGTAGTCCTTTGCACTTAAAAATTAAAGGACTGGCGCCCGAGATTTCCGTATAAAAAGATTACGTAAGTATATTGACAAAAAGCACCGTTATAAACAGGCACCATTACAGCACAAATCATGATTATGAGCAATTATTTTCAAAATTATTTTGCTAGTCATTATCTCTAAGACCTTGGAATAACACAAGCTTCTACATGGAGCTACATATTGGAAATAAAAGCTAGTTAACAAAAAATACCGACAAAGTTAATAAAAGATCCTTTGGGGAATACCAATTTAGAGCTGGATGATTTACAATCATATTTTTTTTAGACTACTGGATTGAAGTTTTAGATGTAGTGTTTGGGCTCCAATTAGAAGTCTAGTATGAGATCTCTTCTAGTCCTTCTCTGGAAGTTAGATCTTGGAAATAGTAAGTTATTAAGAGGAAACAGGAAAAAAATTTGGGGAGCACAAATTTGAAGCTGTTCGTGGAGAAGTGGACCTGGACCTGCAGATTGGATATCTGTGTTTGTGACATTACGGATGACTTCATTTTGGTTATGGAAAAAAATTGGATTTATTCTTGACGTGGGTGAATGAAGCCTGGAGATTGGAAATGAAGAATTTATTCTTTCAACAGCAGACGACCGGTTCAATAAAACAAGGTTATTGCCAGTGATTACTGCTCATACGGAACAAATAATCAAGGCCGTTCTAGAGGGAAATTCTGGTGGATGCCGCGTTGGCCTCGTTGAGAAACATCACTCGATTATGGCTAAAAATGTTATCTTGGCAAGAACTTTAACCAGGACCGAAGACAAAATTCCAATTAGGGTAGTCAATTTTAATTCCCACTCAGGGACTTTGAAGCAAGGCGAGGCAATTGGATCCATCGAACCTGTTAGGTGGGTGGCAAGATGTAAGGAGCAAGCAGATAAAAACTCACCTAACAAGGTAGACAAGGAAGTTATGGTATTGCTGACTACTCAGTTTGAGCACCTATCTAAGGACGAACGTAGGAAGGCAATCAAGTTCCTGGAGAAAGAAAGCGGGGCATTTGCCAGGAATGCATATATCCTTACGAAAACAGATATAGTGCATCATCGAATAGATACTGGTGATTCAGCCGCCATCCGCCAACAACCTAGGAGGCTTCCTTTAGCCAAACAAGAAGAGGCTTCTGCCATGATTCAGAAGATGCTAAAAGGCGTCGTCATTCAGAAGTCAATCAGTCCATGGTCATCGCCAGTAGTTTTGGTTGCAAAGAAGGATGGGAGTTTAAGATTTTACGTTGACTACCGGAAGCTACAAAAGAAGAAGAAGCTACAAAAGAGATAACTTTTCTTGAAAAATACTGGACTGGAGTTTATGAGTTTCAGACGCAACGTTTGGACTTCAATGAAAGGGTCATCATGGAGACCTTGCTAGTCCTTCTCTCTGAGTCTATGGAACATACCAGCTGAGTTTTACATGCGAGTTGAATCGTGGAAACAGCAACTGGTTAAGAGCAAAAAGGAACAAAGTTGATAAGAGACCATAACTGAGGAACACAAAAATTGGAACTTGATGATTCTAGCAAAATCTTTTGAACATATACTAAATGGAGTTTGTAGCTTTTAGATACAGTATTTGGTCTCGAAATGGAAGACCACGTTTTTGCTGATCTTAGAGACCATGAAACATAATATCACTAGCTGAGTTTTATATGGGGTTAGATCTTCGAAATAGCAACTTGTGAACAGAAAAGAGGGAAAAATTGATAACAAATCCTAGGGAAACACACATTTGGAGCATTTTTTGGAAAATACTGGATTGGAGCTTTGGACATACTAATACCAGCTAAGTTGCACATGGAGTAACTAGTTAACAGGAAATAGGGACAATGTTAATAAGAGACCGTCTGAAGAACACAAAAATTGAAACTTGATGATTTACCGAAAAGCTTTTTAGAAATATACTAAATTGGAGTTTATAGGTTTCAGGCACAGTGTTTGGTCTCGGAGTGGATACCATACAGATCTTTCTCTCACAGACCATGAATCGTAATATCACCAGCTGAGTTCTACATGTAATTAGACTTACGAAATACCAACTTGTGAACAGGAATCAAGGACAAAATGGATAAGAGAACTTAAGAACAAAAAAAGAATTTGACGTTGAAATGTATGGTCTTTGAAAGGAAGAGTAGCATCTTCGTCTTATACTATGGACCATACTATCACCAGCTAAGCTTACATAGAGTTGGACTTTTTGAAATGGCAACTTGTTAACAAAAAACTGGGACAAAGTTGATAAGACATCCTTGTAAAACACGAAAATTAGAGCTTCGTGACTTGTAAATGTTTTAGAAAAACACTGGATAAGAGCTTATAGATTTCGAGCTCAATGTTTGATCTCCAAAAGGAGAATTAGCATAAACCTCTTGCTAGTTTTTCCTTCAGAAAACGTGGAGGATGCTGTTCCCAAATAGGTGTTACACAGAGTTGGATCTTGGAAACATGAAATAGAGCCAAAATATATAAAAGATCCTAGCGCAACATGAAAATTGGACCTTGGTGATTTATAGTAACAATTCTTTTTAAATATGCCAGATTGGAGTTTATGGATTTTAGATGCAGTGTTTGGAGCCCAATTGGACTCTACTATTTTACTAGTCCTTTTTTCTGAGACCATGGAACATACTAACATCGCATGAGTTTCACATGGGGTTAGATTTTGGAAATAAAAACTAGTTAGTAGGAAATAGGAACAAAATTGATAAGAGAAGCTCTGGAGAACACAAAAATTAAAACTTAATGATTTAGAGTCAATTTTCTTGAAATACTGAATTGAAACTTATAGACTTTAGACACAGTGTTTGGTCTCGAAGAGAGGATTAACGTGGAAAATGTTTGCTGGTCTTTTTCCCAGAGACCATGAACATCACCAGCTGAGTTTAACTTGGAGTTAAAATTGACAATTATAGGTTCGAGACGCAGCGGTTGATCATTGGAAGGAGGACTAGCATTGAGGCTATTTGTTAGAGACCACGAGGTCTTTGGAGTTAAACCTTGAAAATTAGAAGCTGCTAACGTGTTACGGAAACCAAGTTGATAAGAGGAAAAATGTTTGAAGATCTATTAGATTGTTTATAGACTTCTGACGCAACGTTTGGGTTTTCAGAGACCATAAAGCATACTGTCACTGGTTGAGATTTTCATGGAGTTGGATCTTGAAATAGCAGTTGCTCTCATGAAATAGTAATAAAGTTGATAAGAAATTTTTATGAAACACATGAAACGGTATGGTGGAGAACGTTTTGATAGTTTGATAGAGATGGATAGAGAAACTGACCTGTATCACTAATGTACGCCATAAAGGCTGATGAAGCTTTGATATTTTACAAACTACCTTGGGAATAGGTAGTGTCTTAGCTTGGGATTTTCCACACTATAGAATAGCATTTATATTGGTTAACGTAGGCATCAAAATCTTAAATAAACTTTGTATTATAACAATAACTAAATTAAATCTTTGCACTACTTTTTGATATAAAATCTTAATAAATACGTATCAATATTTCTGCGAATGTAACATTTTAAAATTGCAATACCCAACAATTGCCAACCAAAAAACACTTTTACATCCTCAACATTCATATATTTTAGGGAAATTCCAATATACGTGACCAAATCGAACGTTTAGTAGCATTTAGACGGATTTATTCGACTCACGCATTTTAAAATGAAGTGTCAGCTTTTATCCTCACATTTTGTATTCTTTCTTTTCGCCCTGCTTCGCAAAAAATAAGCGATGTTCTATGTCAAATATAAGATTATAAAATCGATTGCAGGTAGGCATACCGACAACATACGTTTTAAAACTTATTTTAAGGAATACATTGTTATATACATGCATTTACTTAATTCTCACATTTCAACGAAACAAACATTTTTATTATTTACCGCCATGTAACAGAACATTATACACCAAAGCATTTGAGGTATTTCTGAAAGCACTTTGAACGCAATTTTTGGCACGCATCTTACATTTCTGTGGTAGTTTACCAAATTATTTTTAGACAGACATGACCCTCAAGTCCGAAAACAAAACAGAGACAAGATTTTGCCATAATGTTTTACTTACGTTAAAGTTTATATTCGACATGGTAATAAAGAATAAGATATGGGACTCGATATAAAATACGGGATATATAATATCAGCTTAATGTCACTTAGTAATTGCGAAATATATTATTTGTTTTCATTGAAACACTATTTTTATTACGTTAATATGTGCTAGGATAATATGTATTTCTCGATTAAGCTGTGTTATTGGAAGACGTTAGAAGCTCATACCGCGGAAAAAACTGATTTGGCAAGAAGACGAATTCATCGTTTTTTAATAATTGCCTATCGAACTGTCGGGGAAGATTTTTCTATTTTTGCCTCTGATTTTTCAAAAATCTCCAAAGGAGTTTGAATTTTCATCTTTGAAATATTTTGAAAAATCAGAGGCAACAGTGGGCCCCAAAATAATTTTGAATAGTCTTAATTTAATACAATCGGAAACTATTTTTTAATCTTTGTTTTTTAATTGCCTATTAATCTATGAAGATAGATTTTCGATTTTTCCTCTGATTTTCAGAATTTTCCAAAGAAGTTTGAATTTCTTTTTTTTTAATCATCGTTTTTTAATGCCGATGGACCTGCCGAGGAAGATTTTCGATTTTTGTCTCTGACCTTTCAAAAATCTCCAAAGGAGTTTGAATTTTCATCAAAATTTTTGAAAAACTAGGGCCAAAAAATTTGTCGTGATAACTTAAGAAATACGTAAGGTGATATTTACATAATAAAAAGACCTTTTCTGATGAAATTCAAATTTCTTTGGAATATTTTGACAAATCAGAGGCAGCAATGGCCCCAAATCGATCTGCAGGTCTTAATACTTGAACAATCGGATTCTTTTTTTTAATTTTCGTTTTTTAATTGCCTATCGATCTATCGAGGAAGATTTTAGATTTTTGCGTCTGATTTTTCAAAATCTCCAAAGAAGTTTGATTTTTAACAAAATTTTTCAAAAATTAGGGGAAAAAAAGTTGTCGTGATTACTTAAGAAATACGTAAGGTGATACTTACATAGGAAAAAGACGTTTCCTGATGAAAATTCAAATTTCTTGGGAAAATTTTGATAAATCAGAGGCAACAGTGGCCCCAAAATGATTTTTTCAAATCAGTCTGCAGGTCTTAATTCTTAAGGAATCGGAAAGGTTTCTTTTAATTTTCGTTTTCTAATTACCAATCAATGTATGAAGCTAAATTTTCGATTTTTCCTCATGATTTTTCAAAATTTTCCAAAGAAGTTTGATTTTCATGGCTGCTTCTTCTTATGTAAATATCACCTTATTTCTTAAAAACAACCACAATTTTTTTTTGAATTCAGCGTTTTTCAGTAGCTACCTAATTGCCTATCGATCTGTCGAGAAAGATTTTGGATTTTTGCCTCTGATTTTTCAAAAATTTCCAAAGAAGTTTGATTTTCATCAAAATTTTTGAAAATTTAGGGACAAAAAAATTGTCGTGATTACTTAAGATATAGGTGATCCCAAAGTGACTTTTCTTTTTCAAATAATTCTGCAGGTCTTAATACTTAAGCAATTGGAAACTTTTTTGTTTTTTAAAAAAAATTGCCTATGCAGCTAGATTTTCACTGATTCCAATTCCAAAGAAGTATGAATTTTTGTCAAAAAGCGGCTTCCTCTTATGTAAATATCACCTTTTTTCTTAAGTAATCAAGACAATTTAATAAAAATTTGTTGTGATTACTTAAGGTGACATTTACATACATAAGAAAAATAGGTTTACTGATAAAAATTTAAATTTCTTTGGAATATTTTGAAAAATTAGAGGCAATAGTGGCCCTAAACTGACTTCTTTTTCAAATCAGTCTGCAGGTCTTAGTACTTAAAGAATCAGAAAGTTTTTCTTTAATTTTCGTTTTTTAATTGTCTATCAATCTATGAAGCTAGATTTTCGATTTTTGCATCTGATTTTTCATAATTCCAAAGTTTAAATTTTCATCAAAATTTTAAAAAAATTAGGGACAAAAAATTTGTCGTGTTTACTTAAGAAATTTTTGAGGTGTAATTTACATAAGAAAAAGACGTTTTCTGATGAAAATCAAATTTATTTGGAATATTTTGAAAAATCAGAGGCAACAATTTCTGTGGTGGGTTTTAATGTTTTAAGTATGTTTTAACAGTGGTCCCAAAGTGACTTTTCCATTTCAAATCAGTTCGCAGGTGTTAAACACTTTAGCAATCGGAAAGTTTTTATTAATCTTCGTTTTTTAGTTGCCTATCAATCTATGAAGCTACGTTTTTCGAAGAGTCAGTTGTCAAAATTCCAAAGAAAATTGCATTTTCGTCAAAAAGCTGCTTCTTTTTATGTGAATATTTTTTAAGTAATCACGACCAATTTTTTTTTTTGAAGTCTTCGTTTTTTAATTATTGTTTATCGATATGTCGAGGTAGATTTTCTATTTCTGCCCCCAATTTTTCAAAAATTTTGATGAAAATTCAAATTTTTTAAAAATCAGGGGCAAAAATCGAAATCTACCGCCACAGATTGGAAGATTTAAAAGAAAGTCGTGATTACTTAAGAAATATGGTCTGTAAAGTGATATTTACAAAAAATGACGTTCATTGATGAAAATTTAAACTTTTTTGAAAAAATTTCGAAAAATCACGAACAAAAATTGAAAATCTGACATCTGACAAAACAAAGTTACTTTGGGGCCACTGTGAGTCGGCCGACAGTTTTGTTTACAGATAAATCACGTGCCAAACAGTAAATCTTCGCCCCTAGCCGTGCATCCTAAAAAAGTCGCTTGAATTATACTTTTATCGAACTCCCACCTAGTAGAATTCCAGTAACGTACTGTAATTATACCAACTATTTACCTCAACCCGTGATCTTTCAATTGAAACATTTAAACCGAACTACAGAAGTTATAATCTTACTTTTTAGTTGCTATAATTCACACTACCAAAAATAATTTAAAGTTCAGCCTATAATGAAAAGAAACAAACGTGTCGTCTCATAAAAACAAAATGGTCAAGTAAAGCCTTACCAAAAGATCGCAAATAAAACCGTTTTCCAATGAAAAGTTCGAATCACAAACTAGCCTTTTCTAAACTAAAACAATATTAAGCTCCAGGATAAATTCCCATCAGAACCAAATAGCAATGTATTATGTGTTGCCTATAGTCAATTAAATTATGGCGCTCAGATCCCGATTTGAATCCTATTAGGTTATTAGTAGAATATACGCACTTAATACAGTTCCATTCAATATTATAGACAGTAGTTTGAATTGTCAAAACGTTTATATAAACAATCAAAATTAAATTTATGAATTTTTTGGATGTATTACTTTCTTCGTTTAAAATAAAAATATTTTGCTCTGAGAGTAATTATCTCTAGACCATTGCGGCGTGTGTAAGTCACTAATTATATTTACTATTTGCAACACATATTTTTATGTAGAAGTATGAAATAAATAAACATTGAAATTATCTCTAATTTGTTTGTAAACTTTACATACCCATTAAATCGCGTTACCACAGCGTTTCGTATATTATTTAATAACGAAGTTACATGTTGGGAACTATTATTCAGTATTTTATTATACTCGTATTCAAGTTGTATCAAGAATTTGTAGGATTTCATAAGAATAATGTAACAATCAGCATTTAAGGTAAACGGGGGAGGAACAGTTTTTCATTTTCAAGTCCAAATTAAACCGTACCGTGAACAAATTCTCGGACAGATAATTTTTCATTTAAAGCACCCTATTAGGAAAATTGCTAACTGTGAAATTAGCACAATTTTATGAAATTTACAGCCTTTGTAGAAAGGTTATAAATTACAAATTTGGTGGCGAGAGGAACCGTGATATGTAGGTGGGCGGTCGATATTTTTAATTTCTGAAATCTTTTTTTACCGTCCCGGCGCCTATTTATATATTTACATAATTTCGTTCGTCGTCACCGTCGCATTTCCTATCATGTTACATTTTCGTCACTTCAGTGAAAGTGAGAAAACTCAACAGTACAAATCGTTTTGAAATTAATAACTATAGAAATTGAGCTAATTCGGCAAAAAAGATATTGAATATTAAAGAATATTTTTATGTAACAGTACATCTCGTTTCTGAAAATAAATATTTTTGGACAAGGGAACAAATTGTTTTTTCTAGACTACCCGTTATATTATATCCCGAACTTGGCCAAATTGCCCCAGGTTGACTTTACACTTAAATTGAACTTCTTTGGAGTATTTAGCATTCCTTGAGGAGCATTTAATTGCAACTTCGTTAAGACACTTTCCAAAGTCGAAAGTCAACCGCACGTCGAACCTGACATCTATTTTAAAATAAAAGTTTGCGGTTTCAGACCCTTATCTCCAGCTATTTACAGAAAAGGCATTGTCACATTGATATATGATACTCTGAAAAAGGTCCTTACGGGATATTTGCGTTACTGACACCCTCAATATATAAAACCAAAGGGTTGTGGCTTGATTGAATTATTTATGTATTTGGAAATACGTATTTACGTACATATACTGTAGTGATAGGGGAAATTAATATATTTTTATTTATTTTAATTGTTAATTCGTTTGCTTCGCCCCACGTTGGGCGCCAATTTATTTGTGGTGATAGGAGAAATTTTTGTAAAATATAATTATTTTATTTTATTGATGGTTTTTCTCTTTCTATGCCCCACTTTATATGCCAAATATTTTGTGATGTTTTATGGGGATTCTTTCTTTTATAAATATCTGATTATTTTAAATTGTTGAAAAGACATGTGGTATAAATTTAGTAATATTTAATGCATGTTAGTTTAAAGAATAGTTTTCGAATAGCATGTCTTTAGTATGTCATATTTCGTTACAACGCAAATTAACTTGCCGTTCTTGGCTACGATGAAGCACTACATTTTTTAATTTCACTTCACTATACCTTTCTACAGTTTTAATTTACAATGTGTCTATCCTTGTGGCATAGACGATCAGTTTTATATAAAATTAAATCTTAATTAATCAAGTATTAACGCTACGTTTTTCTACGTTAGACTTTTCGCTAGATAAAATTACAACTTTGCTCAATCTTTATAAATCTCTGCTTGTTTGACAGTAGTTAATTTTTGACTTGATTAATATTACTTTTCTGCTGGTTAATGTTATTTTATTTATCTATTTCGTGGTTTTGATTTACTGTTTTAGGTGGTACGAGCCACATCTGGTGAACCGTCTTCCTGCTATCTCGTAACAGGTGTTTCTGCAACGAAGATGAATTTCCTCGGAGTGGTATCCTTTAAAGCTATATGTTTAAACCTTTATTTGTTTTAAAGTAAGTTATTTGCTGCCTTTATTCAGAGTAAGGTTCTATATGAACAATTTTTTTTTATTCTGTATTGATTAAGTATTGAATTTAATTTTATTATTAAAATACATGACAATACTTACTTATTGCTAAAATCGAAATTTAAAAAAAATAGGCAACTTGATGTAAGTTAACATAGAGAGGTCGATTTCCTTCCATTTTTTAAAATTACTGACTGAAAAAGCTGCAGCCAAAGTAAACATAAACAAATAGGAAAACTACTGGAATTTTTCTTAAGAAATTAATTCGTGCATGCTTGGATACTCAGTCTGTGTCCGTTGTCTTTAAACACATGGCCTACACATAATCTCACGAAAATAATTCGTATTACGTATGGTGTTTAATTTAATTTAAAAAAGGCCCAGTATATGGAGCATTTAAATAAAACTTTCATAATCCCTTTTATTTCGCATTACAATACAGTGCCTGTGATGACTTTTATACGACTTACGTCATTACAAATCCCTGTAGCGTAATATCTAATTTGTATGTGTTCAATAATAACATATGAGGGTTAATACGCATATCAATGGCTTGATCTAATGAAGCTAGGTTTAACAAGTAGTGTTTGGGTGGATCTACAGCCATGCTGACAGGAAGCTTAAAGTATATTTAGAAAATATATATACGTTACGTTTCATCCCTTGGAACTCTTGGGAGTGTATAAGTTCCTAATTAAACAATTAGGTATAATTACGTTTTGTTACTTCTATTTTGCATACCAATAAATTCAAATTGTCATAACACTTCGGTAATATATATAAATAAACTTGCAACACGAAATGGAGCCAACATTAGTAAGCCAACAATTTCCAGTTTGGCTATCAATCATGGCAGGCTAATAATATAAAAAATGAACTCTAGTTATCTATAAATAAGGGTCTAACGGTATCCAGTTTCTTATACTAAAAACATAGATTATCAAGTAAAGATTAATAATGTCCGCTGAGGTCAAAAGGCAATTTACCGAATATTGTTTTGCTATTGAGACCCCTTTTGTTAATCTAATGGAAACATAATATATTGAATATCGAATTATTCATAAGGCTAGTCATGCTACAACTGCTTATAATCGGCTGGTCTGTTTCCTATACAAAATATATAAAATACTACTACCAGTATCGCAAAATTAAATAAGTGACACGTGTCAATGTTTTTGTTTATTCATATTTCATGAAATTTACATGAAGGTTTTTTTTTCGTTTTCAATGGCTTTGGATGGTTTCCCTTAGTCAAGAGAATCGACTTAATAGCTCGATTAAAAAATAGCAGAGTAACTAGTGATCTCACTTCGAACTATTTCTATAGCAGTTTTGAATTCAAGTATTTTTTGATAGTTTGATTCAAAATATGAAATATTAAAAATATAAAATGCTTTTTCTTAAGGGGTTTTCACACAAAAAGTGCATGTTTTCTTCTTCCAGTAAATTCCAAATTGAAAAAAAAAATCTTTGACCGTGATTAGGTATCTAAAAGATATTAGACTTAACGTATTTTGAAAATTTTAAAAAAAAATGATTTTTTTTGGTTTTAAGTTTTTAAATAACTTAACAGGGAAGAATCTTAATTGAATGTTACTAGAGGCAAAAAATGATGGCAATAATTTTTTTTATATGTTTGATAAAGATAATAGCTTAGGAGATAGAAATGGTTGAAGTTAACTCTTAACGTTTTTTTTTTAATTGACGCATTTTAAATAATTATAGAAAAACAGACAACCTCTGTACTGTTTTAAAGAGGATTAAAAACCTTCAAAATGCTTTTTTTGGATGATTTTTAGAGTTAATTGCAAAGAAGATATGACCCAAATAAGATATTTTAGCATATTTCGATATTGCTCGTTTGGCTGTGAAATATCACAATATTTTCAATTATAAAGAAATAATCATAATTTATATACTTTCTTGATAATCACGCACATTTCTTAATTATTGGTTTATTAATTTGCTACAACTTAACACAAAAATTAAATTCATAATCAGCATCCCCAAAGACATAAATAATGTTAATTTCATTCATAAATTCCCTTTATTTTTATTTTTTATTTTAGGGGTAGTTTTCACCCTCTTAGGGGTAAGAGCAATTATTTTTCTTATTAGAGGATGAGTTTTGTCTCGAAAAATCTGCTAAAAAAGTAGATATTAATTTCTCAAAAAAACAAAATAATTAATTTATCCATTTTACCCCTTTTATATCGACCATATTGAGGGTGCAACATAAAATTTTTAATTTCTGACTTCACATTCGTGATCAACGGCCCCAAAATAATATGAGTTTCATCACTTTATTCTCAGCACCTCGTAAATTATTCACTTTTTGATTTTAGGGGTGATTTTCACCCTTTTAGGAGTAAGAGCAATCATTTCTCTTATTAGGATATAAGTTTTATGTCCAAAAATATAAAAACTTGCAAAAATTAGTTCAACTTGCTCAAAACAAACAAAATATAGCTAATTTCTCCACTGTATCCCCATTATATCGGCCATATTAGGGGTGCAATCGCGAATTTTAAAATTCTGATTCGTAAGATTCGTAATTATTGACCTCAAAAACATACATATAAATTTTTCCAATAACTAACTCTTAATATTTGAGTCAGTATTCAATTTTGAAATTCAGGGGTAGTTTTCACCCTCTTAGGGATAAAAGCACATCTATTCCTTTTTAATATTTGAAGTTGATACCCTAAAGTTTAAGAATCCAAAAATAGAAATTCCAAGCCGCTATAGAATTAGTCCGAAGTTTGGGTACTTTTTGGCACCAAGTGACTGTATTAAAATCATAAATAGATATTGCAGGTCCTAATAAATTCCATAATAATAGATTAAATGTCCCTGGTTTTTAAAACTGAAACTATAATTCATGCTCAGATGCAGGACAAGATTTTGTATAAAGGAATTATTTTTTGGCATATATCCTAAAAATATATGCAGGTTATCAGGATGATTCTCAAAGAAGGTGATTTTGAGATAACTTTATCAAAAAAATCGATTGAATTTAGATGGGGCACCTACATGGCCATTTAATAGAACTTACTCTTCTTATCTAAGACGATACCGTTTATGAAAAGCGGACCGATAAACTGGCGTCCAATGATATCCGTCCATACAATTTTTGGACAAGTGGAGTATGGAGTCCTTCACCTAGTGTAGACGTGCTCTTGATCAGTATCTACAATAATGTTGATTTACCGATTCAATCAGAAAAAAAATCTTTCTTCATCACAACGTAACAAAATTGCTTTGTCCGATCAAAGCATCTCTGTTTAACTATTACAATAAGTGCACCTAGTACAAGACAGTTGCGAGGACATCCAAATGATACCATAATATATGGTATACCAATCAAAATCGGCTAGTAGTACCAGAATCGGAGTTCAAGAGATCAACAAGGGAAAGACTGCAACTTGACTCCAAGTGGTACTGCAATCGTGTTTCCAATAGAAGTCTGAGCGAGAACCAAGAGGACATTGCAGCATTATCACCTAAATGACAATTCTGAATGTGGGATGTTTGATGAAGAGGAAGAAACTCCTCACCACCACACCACATCTCATGCGTGAATGCTTAACTTTGATTGTAACTTGCACACTTCGAGGACCATTGTGACACAGAAAGCGGCGTTCTGGGAAACAATAAATCCAAAGGAATACTGAGACGATGTTTTCAGGACCTCAATTCGTAAAGAAAAATCTACAGTACTCCAGCTGAAGCGCATAGTAAGGAATATTTTTGTAATTCCTAAAATTATATTTCTGTAACATCAGGGTAAGGATGCAACTGTTTGTGGTAAATATTTGCAACTATATATTCAAATTGAAGTCTAATTAACATTATATTGGTTTTATCGAAAATTTACAATCCATAACGTGTCTGGTATATAAATACCCTTTCAATCACTTTTAACTTCCAGTGATAATGCATACCGCATTTACATTTGATGCGTTTTCGGTTTTAATAATACCCCATTTTGCGCCTGGATAAACGGCCAATTAGGATCTTTTAAACCGCCGCGCTACAAAATTATTAAAATTTTGTCAAATTGCTCAATTTGCACTCCTAAAACGATACGATCCGTATAATGGAACGATACTGTAAGTAAAGTAGCGTCTAAAGACTGCAGGAATATTAAGATACAACATACAATTTAGACGAACTGCCGTTTTATGAGTATAACAATACGGCAATCTCTCTCACCGCTGAATAATATTACGAAATACAATGTCGAAGGTCATGCGAATGCGGGACATAGTAAAAGGCAGATGGGAACGAGGGTGATGGATGTTATGAATGAACAATGTTGACAATGGGCGAAATCCTAATAATATTTACTGTTTTATAACAGTCGGAATTTGTATACGAACAAATAAATGTGATTTTAAAGAATTATGTACATACAGAGAGAGCTCCACTTACCAGCGACCTTGGAATATGAGAAAACTTATTCACTTCATAATGGTGTTTGGTGTTTCAGATTCGGATACCACGTTAATTTTTTGGCATGACAGAATCGATGGTATCGAACTTCTTCAAAGCATTCGATAAATCGGGGCGTTCAGCCGGATAAACAAATATGAAGGAAAAGGTGAGAGTTGTTCAAGAGTTTAGGTTGATCTACCGAAGATGTGGGGGTTGTTTGATTAGCTCCTCATTGTCCCATTGATTTAATTCACGTTTAATGGCTAAGGAGGGAAACATTCTCATGTCGGATATTTAATGTTTACAACGAGACCATGGACCAGATCGATCTATTTTTGCATATGGTAATGCACCATTTTGTCTTCAAACGAATTTTATGGCACGCTTTTTCTTATTTTTATTTCATTTTGTCGAGTTTTTCCTTTTGAGTGACCAAACAGTCATCATATATTCGTTCCACCTCTATTAATATCGACACTCCATTTCCTTTATATAATGGCGAAACTGATTTTCTTGGTCTTCACTGTAACGCCCAAGATTCTCAGGAACATAATCAAATGAGAGTGTAGGAAATGTAACTGAAGATTCATCAAACATTCCAGTTATTCAAAGTCGTCCATCATTTCAGCAACGATCTCCTTGTAATTTGGATTTTTACTATTCCCTAGATCACTTTTAACAACCTTTTGAGACTCATTTGAGCGATGAATGTTTTATCCCTCAATAGGGTACAAATTTGAGATTCGTCGAAAATTCCTTCCATTTGTTTCGAGTCTAAGATATTCAGAAATGATTGTACTAAAGAAGAATTTTTGATGGATCAACTAGAGGTTCCTCAATGATGCTTTTAGGTCCAGAATTCAGCGTTTTTCTTTTTAATCAAACTGTAGAAATTAGGTGTATTTCGTAAATCCAGGCGGTTGTCCCAGAATCATATACAAAATCTTAAGATCTTCACACATATCTCAGTTGTGCTGTGATTTATTTTCTCTAGAACTGTTGTAGTTTTATTTTAAAACAGTTGAATGTGCTATTGAAACAAGTCCATACTCGTTAATGTTATGAAGTAAAACTGCCTTGGGACTCCATTTGGATGAGTTCAATCTTCAGCCCTCATCATCAGAAATATTTGATTTTAAGGCATTGGTATCCGGTCAGCAAAATACAGATTCTTCTCTTGCACAGAATTGTTGGGAGCTAATAATTTAGGACCATTAGGTAGTCCCAAGTTCTTTACAAAATCATTCAACTTCTTTTGGTAAATACTCGTATTTAAATAGTATTAGAATCGTATGAAGGGCCTAAATTAAAATGCTAAATACTACATCCCTATTACGTTTTGAAAGTAGCAGAGCTTCAGCATATTCAGGACGTCGTTGGTTTCATCGTGACCAGTTTCTTCTTGGAATATATGAAAATCACTATTTAAAGTGTTCTTTGAGACATGCCAAGCTTCAAGCTTTAATCATTACAGCAAATTGCTGCGAAATATCAAAAAAACGTCATTTCTCTCGATTTAACAAATAAATTAGCGATTGGTCAAGTAATTTAGACGTCGGATTCGGTTTACTTTCTGAACTTCATTCATTCATTCATTCATTCATTTTTTTTTGCGTGACTGTGTAATTAATATTGTCAATGAAGTTAAAGCGAAATTTTATATATTCGAACAAAAACCTTTAATTTGAACACAAAAAATAACTGTCGCTCCATAGTATCCCTATTTTCATTATTGTGAAATTGAAATGTAAGCTAGAATATGCTGTCAAACAGTATATTGTCTCTCAATAAAAATAATTGCACGACTTCATGTTCATTGCGTTGCTGACTCGCATCAAAATTATACGTCAATTTTAAACAGCAAGCAAAATCGAGTAATATCTCGTTTGAAGGGTAATTTGAAAGCCCGTCCAATGGCTAGATTTTGCGCTGGATGATTCTGCAGATTTTTTTAAAATTAAAGTTATTTTAAATTGTTTAAATCAATTTACCTAAGAACAAATAAAATACGCGTACTAAAAATTGTTACAATTAAATTGATGATCGTCTTTTTTTCCTCGTTTTTTTCCATAAAAACGCTATTACACTGACCCGCAAAGAAGCTTCCTTAAATCCAAAAATTGGACTAAGCGATTTCGAAGGTTGTTCGTGTGCTAAAAAAATTCATCAAAAGTCTAGATTTTCAGCTTGCGCATTTAGGGTTTATGTATTTCAGATTAGGGTTCACCCGATTTAAATTATGATTTAAATTAACGATTTTAATTAAGCGATTTTTTCATTTTAATCAATGAGTAAAATGAAAAGAAAATCTGAAATCAGAAATACCATTTATATTACAAAATAGCTGAAAATACAAATTAAACCAATACTTACTATTTTATGTTACATGTTATAATATTAACTTTACTAAATTTTCGTTGTAGTATTTGTACAGGGACTCTAATTATCCTGCAATCTTTAGTCCTAATTTATCACGTAAATTGGAGGCGGACGCAGCGATTTCCTGATTTTGCAGGTTTTAACAAGAATTAAATAAACAAATACGAGACGTGTCAAAACAGGAAAATACAATTTCTTATTGTTTTCTCCGACGCTCTTTCTACTTTACGGGGGCTGTTTGCAATATACTACCTAAAAAAACACTCCCTGCCAAATTTTTAAACGGAATCGACAGTTCTTTATTTTAGAGAGCAAGGAGCAGCACTTTCTTTCGCAGCGGTTTCGAGAAAGGCTGGGGTAGCTACAGTGAAGAAACGGTCTTGTCCAGGGGTCTGGTGGATGATTGCAGTTTACTATGCGGATTTAATTAGTTTTATATAGAATAAATGAAAACTCAGTGTTTCAAACAGTATACAAAGTCTTTATTTACCTACAGAAATCAGACAAAACAAGCAGGTATTACTTACAGAGTTCTGTCCAGTTGTTAATCAAGAACAAAACGGTGCGGATTTCTGATTAGACGTTAAATAGCGGTCGATTCCGGTGAGCAAGCGTGACAGTACGGCAGGATATAAACTATCGGAACGTTGGTTTTTAATTTTGCAGTAAGCAAAAGTTATACGACTGATGATCGAGATGGTCGCGTATCTGCCTCTCACCCCGGGTTCGATTCCCGGTCGTGGCAATGGAAAATACTGTGACAGGGATTTTTCCATTATACACGGATATTGGATGTATGTCCCTTGTCTTTAAATGTGTAGTCTCCTTCCGCACAAGGCTCTTCTAGAATCTTCTGGGGGGTCGTAATTACATGTGGTGTTATTTATTAAAATAAATAAAAAGAAATATTCTCTTCCTGTATGTCGGGTGTTCTGAATAATAAAATACTGCGTACTACCGCCTCAAATACAGAGCTATACTACAATGGAAGCTAATTGTAATTTCTTTCTTAACCAGAACCACCTATTTAGAGAACACACTGAGACCAAATCCTACCTCCCGAGCGAGATTTGTAGAATTCTGCCAGTGTATGTTAAATCCCTTTACCAAACACCTCCACTGGGAGCAAATCCTACCTCCTGAGCAAGATTTGTAGAATTCCGTCGGTGGATGTTTCACAGAATATTAATTGAAGCAAAAGATCAGACCAGAGTCAAATGTCAAAGGATTCAGTTCTTGCTCCGTGTTTCTTGTGCGTTGGCCGCTTGAAGTACCTCGGTCTAGATATGTTTCCTACCAAATCCTAGCGCGTTACATAATTTACAACGGTTACTCGGCATATCTGAAAACGGAAATATGCTGCTCGTAACTTTTAAACTGAATTGCAAAAAAGAAATGGATCAAACGGACCCGGATTACTGGTTCAACAATCTTTTGTAACGATTGATTTTTACCGTGGATGATCCGAAAGTACTGAACTATAGTTTAAATTAATCAATTCATTTAATTCTTGTTTACCAGCGGATCTAACTTTAACAGAGGCTACAGGGTGTACCAAAAATCGTGTAAAAATTAGAATATTAAAAAATAGACCACACCACATATTTCCAATTAAAAAAATAAAAAAATCCCCAAAGAAGTTATAGCGATAGCTACTATCTCGGCAACTCTAGCATATTCTTTTCAGGATTTTTTTTTTATAATATTCCCTAATTAATAATTTTAAAATGTAAAATTATATATTTACTAAAAATTGTTATATTCTAACAAATACCCATAAAAAATAAGTATCCAATTGTCCAATTTCAATTCACCCAACGCTGCATAACGACTTTTGGCATAACAGCTTGGCAGTGGTCAAGACATAATAAAAATTCCTGCGGAACTCTCTCTAGAGTCTCCCGTGTAATTTGCAGTACTTCGTAACGTGCGCATTTCTCTAAAGCATGCAATTATCCCATGCTTTATCGGTACACCGTTCTTATCTGTATTGTTATTGCGGTGCCATTGCTACAAAGTTTGTTTATAAAGTCAAATAAATGAAAACAATCCGGAAACAATTAAGCCGTGTTATAAAGTAATCTACTCGATGCATATCTCGTACAATTCTTGAGTAAATATCATCTTAGCACAAAATAAATTAAATTGCAAAAAGAATATGCAGGAAAGTTTTCCAGTGAAAGTTCCTTATTAGTTTAATAAGCAAGTTACTTTGTGCTAGTACGAAAGTGGTTATAAATTAAATGAAGACATTATGTAAATTGATGCAGCAACATTCCTTCTAATAAAATTGACTCTTGACTTGAGAAAAAAACGTCCAGAAATAATCTCTTTTCACAGTTAATTATTTACAATTTATTGGTATAACCGTTGGAATGAAAGTTATCACAACAGAGTGGAAGTCCGTTTCTTCGAGATAATATAAACGTCAACATAAGAAATATTAAAACCAGCAGAAGACAAGTTTATTATACTTTCAATATACTGAATGCATTCGGAGCGGACGTTCCAACTTTTGTAATCTTGCAAAAACTTCGAGCATATTGTCGAGATATTCCTATTCAGCAGATGGCTTCGTCGTATATTTTATTTTTTTTTTAAATCGATGCAACTTTTACGTCATATGATGCTCAAGGTCGATAGAAAAATTCGTGGTAAGAGGCGCATTAGTTATAGAACTCTGAAATTCAATGGAAATATTACCACCAAGTTACTGTTACTTAGAGAATATTTAGATGATGATTTTGGAATAATTATTATAAATCATTACTGGCCAGATGAAACCACGAATGTGATAATTCTTGAGATGGAAATGGACCACTTTTAAATTTCATTGTTGGAGACGAGATCGGGATGAGATAAACCTAATCTTCTCTCGAGATGATCGACTTCGAAAATACGTACTTGGTATTTTGAAACAAAAATGTGGTTCTCAATATTAGGTGGTACAGATAAATTTATATTTTTCCATAAAAATTTCGGAAATGGAAATATGGGAAAATTTTTTTGAATCATAACAAAGGGCATACTTTCAGCTTTCATTTGATATGAATTACGTCTAAAGTTAAGCCCTAGTGTAAAATCGAATTCTGATAGATAACTCAAGATGACGATTAACAAATTTTATTGAACATATTGCATTATACTTATTACTGTTAATGAAAAGAACTAATAGAGTACAAGATCATCACGTGAAAATGTATCTGTCAATAAAACAAACAAATGACAATCGCAAAATGGCGAAATTCTATAAACTTAGGGCTTTTTGAATGGAATACCGTATATATTATTATACTTTTGAAATCCTTATAATTTCCTGATTTCAAAAACATATGATGACTATATTTAGATTATCGGTTCTCCAGTTATCCATAAAAAACCCTAACTATAGAATTTCGTCATTTTGCGATTGTCATTTGTTTGTTTTATTGGCAAATTATTAAATTTCAGGAAAAATACTGCAACTTTTGTACATACAATTTTTCTGCATTTCTTCAACTCTGTAGGTGAGTGGTCAATTATAAGGAAAACACTGTACAGTGTTATCATTTTGATTAGTACACATTTTAATCCTAATTTGCGAGTTTATTGTAGAAATTAAAAACAATTATTTATACAAAAATTGCAGGGTATTTACTAAATTTTTATTTGGCAGTAAGAAATAAAAAACAAAAGAATGTCGATTTTTTCAGATATGGATATATGGATGTAACCTATGTTTTTTAAACACCCTATATGTTTTTATTCAGTAAGATTTGATTTTTTTCTGATTACACCGATATAGCATATTTTTATAGTTTTATTCAAGATATTTTGAATTTTTAATCAAAAACAAAAATATTGTAAGTAAGTATTCCTACTAGAGTTTAAACTTTTTGCGTTAGCAAAAAGGGCTGTGGATGAAAACAATAGAAGCTGTTCTGTAATTCACATTTTAATGTGAGTTTAAGTTTATTTTAAAAAATACAAAAAAATGTTTTATCTAGAAGTTGTGGAATATCTTCTAAACTTATGGTAACTCAACTGGATAACAATTGAATATAATTTAATAAATTAACATAATTTAACTAAAAGGTGTCTCGCGTAATTATTTCGTTAAGTTTTTCAAACAATCGTTTTGATGCAACTGTACTCTGTGAATATTTTCTTCTAAATATATTTTCTAATCGTGACCGTTGCATTTTTTTTTGTTCATTAAAATATAATTCAAGCATTTTCCTTCTAAATTGAATCTCATTTTAATATAAGAATTCACCAATTTCATTGTTGATGTATGATTAATGGCATTAGTCAAAGCAATAACAGTTTCTATTGTTTTCATCCACGGCCCTCTAGTACGAATATTTACCTACAATCATTTTGTTATTGATTAATAATTCAAAACATCCTGTATAAAAATATCAAGTATGCTATATCAGTGTAATCACAAAAGAACCAAATCTAACTGAATAAAAAATATAGGGCGTTCCATTTAAAAATGTCCATATCTGAAAAAAATCGACATTCAATTGTTTTTTTATTCTGCCAAATAAAAATTTAGTAAATACCCTGCAACCTTTGTATCAAACATTTTTTTCTAATTTCTACGAAAAACTGTCAAATTTGGATTAAAATGTGTACCAAATAAAATGATAACGCTGTACATTAAGGACGTAGTAACTGTTGTTTTTAATCTGGTGTCTTCGAGCAGTGTCTGTTTTTTTACTGTTTTTTAAATAATTAATTTTCAAAATGAATTATTATTATCTCCAAACAATATAGACGAGTACTTTTATTTTAAATATTGACAATTTTTCAAACGATGCTTTTCTTGACAACTTTGATTATTTTATGCTAGTGTACCGGGTGACTACGAAATGACGCTCACCCCTATATCTTCTTGGTTTTACAGATATGAATTTCAAATTTGGGCACGTCAAATAACTGCTAAATATGCATTAATTCGACCGATTTAGCATTTCATGTCACTTCCGGATTTTAAAAATTATTTTTTTTTTTTCATTTATATCTTGTCGAATATTATTCTTATGTATTTTTATGTATTATGATAAATACAAATGACAAATACTGAAGTGTTTGGTACCAAGTTATCAGTAATAAAATGCTTTATCAAAATAACGTGAGCCCCCATGGTACCATTTAAAAAAAAGTAGTTATTGTGGGATTTCCGAAATGTTTAGGAACTTATAACACAAATGTCATATGACATAATATCATAATTTTTGAATAATTATTAAAGCAAAACAAAACATTTTTTTGGGGTCACGACTGTCTAGATGAATAATTAAATTTGTTCATAAAAATATCAGTCATTAATATTTTTATCTCAATTTGATATAACTGTATCCCAAACGACTTACTGAATTCAAAAATGTAAAAATATACAGCGTGTCCCATTTAAAAAACCAAAGTTAGTGTCAGTTCCGGTAAAACCGGATGCAACGGAAAATGATAAATCGGTCGAAATAATGCATATTTAATTTAGCCATTATTTGACGTGTCCAAATTTGAAATTTATATCTTGTAAAACCAGGAAGATATACGGGGGCGCGACATTTCGTGGTCACCCGGTATAATTACTGTATTTAATTTTTTATTAAACTAAACATTTTTTTCTGAACTTTTGTATCAGTATTCGATTTTACCTTAAGTACATATCTTGTTCTATTAAAAAAAATTTTTACTCTCAAATTCTTCATCTCTTCTTATAATTTTTTTTTTTTATTCGTAATAACTAAACATGCAGATTTTCATTTTTATACTTCTTAACTAGGATACCTTATTCTTATATTTTATATAACTTGTATTATTTAATATTCCTTCTTTTACGTTTTTAGAATGAATTTTCCTCGGAATTTTCCTTATTGTAGTCTTGTGACCTGATGATGTGATGTAAATGATTTGATCACGAAACCTGTTGCATTAAAAATAATTTTATGGGAATAAAACTTTAACTATTTTTCATCAATATAATAATATAATGTGTGGATGTATTTTATTTGCTGTGGACACTTACTTAATTAAAAATAAATATTGTGCTAAGGCTAGCAAGTCTGTGTCCAAGTCAAACTTGTTATTTTAAGAGCGTAATGATCCTTCTTAATTATTTTTACCAGTAGTGACGCATTCCCGAAATACCGTACTTGTTCAACTTATAAGGTTTATCGTTAAAGTATACAGTACGGTCTATTGCAATATATGCGAATAAATCAGAACGAATTAATGCTTGCCCGTTAAGGGAATCATTACCATGCGCGGATTGTAGGTCATTTCTCATTCTCTTAGTACTTATTGTTTGTAGTTTACTTGTGGCGGATAGTTAATATTCATTGAACTTAATTCTGGGAATCACGCCAAATTCTAAAAAATAAATAGAAATAAGAAAATTGCCAAAATATGTCAAGATAAAAGTGTAGTATCAAAGGCAAACCTCAACAGTTTGCCCCAGAAAACCACTGTATATAGTTCTAAATGAATATAAATATAATATTGTTATCTAAAATTCGTATCAGTGGTTTTCTAGTATTTTACACTAGAAAATATAACAAAATGTATATTATATAATATATAGATATATATATTTATATGATATGTAAAAAACAATTATAAAACAAAAACTTATCTTAACAGAACCAAAGTCTAGGTCCTTTTTCAACTGTGATTACAAAAAATTACTTATCAAAAAAGATCACTTTGACACCTGACACTGATTATTAATTAATGCATAGATCACTAGAGAAATAATTCTAATTTATTTTGATATTTCCGTCACGTACTTCTTTTGGAGAATCGGTAGCCAGACTTCGTCTAGCAACACTGAACTAGTAGAGACGCAGTCGGTACTTTTTAGTCCAATACAGGCACTCTCTTTAAGTTTTCGTTTATTACAATGTGTCTCCGTTTGAATTATTTTTGCCTGTGTCCAACTAAATCTGTGGCCATTACTCCAAGCATGTTGTGCCAGTGTAGATTTATCAACTTGGTAATTTTTAACGTTATTTTTGTGTTCAGATATTCTAACTTCTAATGGTCTAGACGTCTCACCTATATATAGCTTTTCACACTCGCATGGAATGCTATAAATACAATTTTTAGATTTTTGAACACTGTTAAAAGGTTTGGTTTTTATTAAGAATGATCTGATGGTATTGCAAGTTTTAAAGGTGGTTCTTATATTGAACTTATTACCAAGTCGTCTAAGTCTATCAGAAAAACCAAAAATATATGGAATGGTCATTGTGGTTACCGGTTGTTCTCTCAAAATTCTCTGTTGTTGCTGATTTTGTCTATTCTCAATTTCAAGAAATGATTTCTCAACAAAATCCTGTGGATAATTATTTTCTCTTAAGACAGTTTTTATAAAAAGTTTTTCGTTATTAAAAATTTCATTTGTTGAAGAGATTATTTTAGCTCTTTCATACAAACATCTGAACACAAAAATAACGTTAAAAATTACCAAGTTGATAAATCTACACTGGCACAACATGCTTGGCGTAATGGCCACAGATTTAGTTGGACACAGGCAAAAATAATTCAAACGGAGACACATTGTAATAAACGAAAACTTAAAGAGAGTGCCTGTATTCAACTAAATAGTACCGACTGCGTCTCTACTAGTTCAGTGTTGCTAGACGAAGTCTGGCTACCGATTCTCCAATTTTTGGCGATTTTCTTATTTCTATTTATTTTTTAGAATTTGGCGTGACTCTTAGTACTGTGATGTTTTTACTTTACATTGCCTAAAGATACAAATTTTGTATGTATTCTACCACTTTCAGTCTGTTTCATCAAACAAACATGAAATCCATTTTCAAAAGAAAAAAAAGTAATTTTGAGTCGATCTCTGTCACTGTACTGTAGTTAATTAGATCTCTGTACTGACACAAATTTATTTGAAATTTCTTTACAATCAACGATGATGATCCCATCAAAGGCATCTCCAACAGGATAAAGCTCCAACACACTGCACTTTGCGCAGTCCATTTTTGCAGGGATATTACGCCGTGTTAATTTGAAAGGAACATCTGATGAAACCGAAAAGAATTATTGTGACAGACTGTTGTCAGGGTAAGTAGACGTAAATATTGCTAAACATGCCAGCAGCGCAAGGCCTTCGAAGTTAAGAGGAGCGCAACCATCTTGTCTGCCGGGCCATTTTGGTGAATAAATCTCGTGATACAGTGACAAGGCGTAGGGAGAGCTCGTAAAACTGTCCTTGATAAAACGTAGTTTGATCCTTGCAAAGTTATAAAATAAGACTCTATGCCATCCGATTTTCAGGCGACGCTCTTTTTGTTCGTATCAGCTTCTTAATTGAAGTCGTGTATATGTTACCATATTGGGGAAGTCGGTAAATATTTGTGGTGAGCGCGTAATATTTTCCTGTTGTTAATTGTTCGAGTAAATTTCTATTTGTTTGTTTTCACTTCATTATATTGTGTTATTCTTAGAACGATTCCGTTAAATAAGTTTATTTTTCGTATATGTACGGTGTGGGTTAAATTGGGGTTAAATTATGGTTAAGTAGAGCAAGTCTGAGCAAGTCTTATAGGCATTTTTAATAAATTGTTTCCTTTAAAACTGCTAAAACTGCAACGAATAATTGTATATTATTATAATTTTTCTATTACAGTCATCAAATACCAATCACTAACACGTTGGAGTTTTCTTCTCCATCAATTATTCGTGTTTGGAGAGAATGTGGCATGGGCAGAAAGTGAGAATTTACTATATTTCCTAGTTTCTGCAGTCAACATTTAACGAAATCTGACAGTTCGGCAGCCGACACACCGTAGCGCAATTATACATTTACAAGTTGTGTGTTATTAAAGGACCTGTAGGCGTTGAAGGGTCGAATTATAAGGGTCACTGCTTTAGCAGTCAATTAGCAAATAAACAGCCGCGTTTATTTTTGAGTCTCACAATCAATTATTAACTAACGCTGTTGGAGTGCGTATGCCTGGATACGTTTTGTTACAAAATAATTAATGCGTGGACATTGTAGCATCCTGTCGGGCAGGCTTAATAATTAGCAAATTAATTTTTTCTGTCAGTTGTGTTACCTTTCTCTTGGTAGAATTAAGCTTTGGGTTATTTTTTGCCTTTTCTCATCGAGGTCTTAAAATGTGGAGGAACGTCCATTTTATTGCATTTTGTATTGGAAGTGTCATTTCGACATTTTTTCCTCAAAAAGAATTAGCCCAAACAAAGGGCTATTTTCAAACGCGGCCGCCATCTTGCATTTTAAAAAATTGGCCATTTTGAAATTTTTCATCGATAATCCATTCTTTTCTGCAGCGCCACTGGGCACATTAAAATCGGTAAATAAACAAAAGAATTATTGGCCAAAGAAGAAAGTGCAATTTAAGTATTAGAGCTTAGAATGACAAAACGACACTTTGTCTGATTACGTAGAGAGCTCCGCTGGACCGATTTTTCTCATAAAGGTCTTAAAATGTAGAGAAAGGTTCATTTTATTGCTTTCTTCTATTGGATGTGTCATTTCGATATTTTTTCTTAAAAAGAATTGGCCCAAATAAAGGGCTATTTTCAAAAGAGGCCACCATTTTGCATTTAAGAAAATCGGCCATTTTGACACTTTCTGTCGATAGTCCATTCTATTCTGTAAGCAACGACACTAAGATCATTAAAATCAGTTAATAAACAAAAAAGTTATCGGCTAATGAAACAAGTGCTATTTAAGAAATACAGCTTAAGAATGACAAAAAGACGCTTTGTATGATTACGCATAGCTCCTCTCCCGATGGACCGATTTACCTCATCGAAGTCTTAAAATGTAGCGATAAGTCCATTTTATTGCTTTTTTCTATTGGATGTGTCATTTGCAATTTTTTTCTTAAAGAAGAATTGGGTCAAACAAAGAGCTATTTTCAAACGAAGCCGCCATTTTGCATTTTAAAAAAGAAGCCATTTTGAAACTTTTCGTCGATAGTCCATTCTTTTCTGTATGCAACGACACCTAGTTCTTTAAAATCGATTAATAAACAAAAGAGTTATGGGCAAACGTAACGTATAATGAATCCGGCTCGAAGGACCACATTTTAGGGCAGTTGTTTTATTATATGAATATATTATATGAACTTGTGATATCCGGTATTTTCAAATTAATGTTCTGTGTAACATCCACCGGTGTAATTCTATGATCTCTAGATATAGAGACAGGATTTGGCCTCAGTGTATAACTTAAATATTCGCTCGTTGAATGAATTAATTAATTTCCATTCTAGTGCACTTGAAGCGATAGTATTCCGTATTTATCTTTCAGAAAATTCGACACACATGGTAGGAATATCTTTGGCTTACCGAAAACTAGAGACCAGCTTTCCTATATTTTGTATATTACCATACTGTCACGCTTGCTAATCGTAATCATCTGCAATTCGACGTTTTACCGCAAGCCACGCGCCGTTTTGTTCGTAGTAAAAGACTGTCACACGATTCTGTAAGTAACATTCGCTTGTTTGCCAGCTCGCCTTCCTGTTTGATAGTTATATACAGGGTGTTTCAGTTTTTTCGTTCACAACTTCTGTAAGCGATAAAACATATCAAAATAATAGGAGTCTTTCCTATAACATTTTTCTCTAAAGCGTTTCGTTTTCAAGATACAGGGCGTTAAACTTTTAAAAAATTATTACTAATTATTCATTATCTCCTAAACAAATAAAGATTTTTTATTCAAATTTTGTACACTTTAGTCGTAATAAAAGACCAATTTTTTGACGGTCCAAAAGTTTTTCTTACAAAAGCAGTGGCGTAGTTATGGGGTTCTGTCCGTATTTAAACCCCCTGAACTTCTACGCCAATGATCAGGAATTATATTTTTATACAAATTGTAAAACTTTGATGTATTTCCCACAAAAAAGTACTCCTGATAAAAGTCGCTACGAGGCTTTCTGTTCGAGATATTTAGATTCTTACTAATCAGGGGTATATTAAGGAATTACATCTTGGTTGAAAATGACAGGATTATTTAGGGGTTAAATCATTGACAGTTATTCACAACATAGACATAAAGAAAATGGATATCATTTTGAGCATTTATTGTAGATTATTAATTATTTATCATTTTAAATAAATATGTATTAAAATAATTCTTTAATTTGTTTAGCAAATATCCTGTCAATAGAAAGTGCATAGGATACCCCTGATTAGAAAGAATCTAAATATCTTGAATAGAAAGCCTCCTAATGAATTTCACCAGGAGTACTTTTTTATAGGATATACATCAAAGTTTTAAACTTTGTATAAAAATATAATTTCTGATCATTGGCGTAGAAGTTTAGGGGGTTCAAATACGGACTGAACCCCATAACTGCGCCACTGCTTTTCTCTGAAAAACTTTTTGCAAGTCAAAAAATTGGTCTTTTATTATGTCTAAAGTGTACAAAGTTTCAATAAAAAATCTTTATTTGTTTAGGAGATAATGAATAAGGAGCAATAATTTTTTAAAAGTTTAACGCCCTGTATCTTGAAAACGAAACGTTTTAGAGAAAAATGTTATAGAAAAGACTCCTATTATTTTGATATGTTCTATCGTTTACAGAAGGTATGAACGAAAATACTGAAACACCCTGTAAACCGTCTGAAACCATTTTGTTTTGTCTCCTTATGCCACCAAGGACTTCTTACACTATTCTGAAATCGTCGAGTTTCATTAAGTGTGCAAATAATTAGACCCGTATGGTAAATTGTCCACCCCGCTAGCAATGATAATAATCCACAGACCCTTGGACAAAACCGTATCTTCACTGTAGCTATTCAGCCTCTGTCAAAACCGCCGAGAGTGAAAGTGTTGTTTCTTACACTCAACAAGGAACTGGCGCGCGAGATTTCGTTGTAGAACGAGTTTTCCTCTATGCAAATGAATTATCCTTAAACAAGTTACATTTTAAAAAAATGGATCAGCCTGTTGGAAATACTTTTTTCAAATGAATTTAAGATAAAACTTTCGACTGTGGTTTTATATCCTGCTTGTACTTAATTGTTTAAAAATTTGAATATTCTCCAAGTAATGTCGAAATATTTTACTTGTTAATGATAACCGCAATGGAACGTCTTATTTTCATATTTCGCTATAAATGGAAATAATTTGCCCGAGAACAAACAAACAAAAAATTTCCTGCGAAAGCCATCATGAAAATGGCGATATTATTCAACCGCTCCTGATTGTCTTTAATAATATCTTATCACCCTGTTCACGACGTACTTTCAAGTAATTTCAGGATTCAAATTATCGGTTACACTTTATTTTGCAATACATGATTTTAAGCCTATATAATTTCAGACGGACGACACTAATGGTAAAGCGTATACAATAAATAATGCAACTTACTATCTGTGAATTGTAGATGTGCTTTCCGATATGTTTTCCGGTGCATTTTCCTGATTAAGGTGGTGAAGGGAAGGAAGCGATAATGCAGACTGCGTCGACAAGCCTGGAAATTTAAATTAAAAATTACTCAATGGGGAATTTAAATCAGCTAGTAATTAAAGCACGCATTTGTGTTTTCTTATTGCCTTAACCACACCAATAGTCAAGCCTTGGCATAGAATTAGAATTGATAAAACCACGCCAGACCGAAAAGGAAGGTTTTGACGTTTGCTCAAAATTTTGATTTACAACAGTGGGGACAAGTATTTGAAAGGGCTACTTACATGCCGAGCTCGACCGGAAACTGTCAGTAGCTGAACTGACTCTTTGGTAGAGCGGTCTTCTAAAATCAGGTGATCTCTGAAAAAAAAAATGGTTGTTAGGTCCACAAATTTCATTCATTCATGTCATATGATATCAATAATTGATCAGTGGTTTTACAGTGTTCATTATGCTCTGATAGATAAGACATACGAGCAAATAATGTTATCCTGCCACTTTATTAATCATTGTTGTTTTCATCGGCGATATAATATAATGTGCGGATAAATACTATGGCGCTAGAATGTGTAAATATTAAACTGGTAAATTTTTATTTTCCTCGCTACTATTTAGGTAGCTAAGTTGATTATTGTTTGGCATTTTCTAATGACAGTCATCGATGCAATGAAGTTATAAAATCCATAAAATCTCGTCTGTTAGAATGGAGAACAGAATTAAGTGTTAAAGCTGTTGTACATTTAGTTTGTTGTTTAAATAAATCGACTAAATAATATGCCGATGACCACACAGTCGTTAAACGAAAATAAACTGTAAGCGTGTAAGCGATGCCTATAAATTAATTTTATTTGATTATTTACTTCAATTAACAACAAGAGGAGTCTATTTAAAACTTCTGTAACACGTAGTCGAGGCATTTAGCGAGTTCGAGCACATATTATTTTTCTACAGCATAATGCCGAGTTAACAAAATGTATGTCCCTTGCCAAAACTAATTCTCCAACCCACTGATTTTAGTGTTTCTCGCCTGAAGCAAGCTCAGAAGATGATAGAAACGCCAAGAATTTAAGACAGTAACTAAGAAATTATATTTTGTAAAATAGCTCAGAATTACTATGCATGGAATGCACTTTTTGTGAAATAAGAGCTAATTATACTTGCACAGAGTGTGTAAATTAACTCGAAAAATTAATGTTACAAGTAATGTTACAGGGCCTCAAAATTTGTTTTTTATATAATTTTTTTTAACTTTTTTGCTTTCGCACACTTATTACTAATATTCTTATATAATCTTTTGCCAAATTTGACGTAAATCCCTAAACCGCCCTTGACCTTTGGATAAAGACCCGGAACTTTTTGTTTGAAATGTTTTCCCAAATTTTGTAGACATTCAATTAGAGAGCTTTAAAACATCTTCAAAGAAGGTCTTCTTGTTGCAACACGATGGAATGGACCTTTAAAAATTTGTTTGGATTGAATGAAATTCCTTCCGCAGGACGTTGCCTTGCAGACCGGTTTACGCGGAATTTGTTTTGACAGCTAATAATTTTATGCAAGTTTCCTGCTCATCACTTCCGGACACCCTGTATACACGTGTTGACAATTTTGCGCCCTCAGCTAGTCCAACACCAATTTAAGCAAAATAATCAAAGATGAGTCTAGCACCTTCGATATCTTTCTCGATGCACTGGCATAAAGTTATAGTACAGGGTGTAAACGTATAGTGGGCCATCCCTGTAACTTCCTCGTTTTTAAAGATATCGGGATAAAAATTTGTATGGTGAAATTAGGTAAGATTTCCAACTTTTTGAGACCTATCCGCCATATTGGTCACTTCCGGTTTCACCGGAAATGGCCCCAATAATCTTTTCTAAATGGACAACCCTGTATGTTTTTACATTTTTGGAATAAATATCACATTTTGGATACATTTATACTATTTTGAACAATTTATACAGGGTTGCACGAAAAATAATTCGAATTTTAGTTGTCAATCTAGATGGCTGCGAATATGTTAAAATTATTTTTGTTCCAATGTAATTCATATAAAAAATACGAAAACGTCAATATGTCCAATAATACATCATACAGAATATCCGTATGGCCCATATCATAATATTTAAAAGAAAAAAGTTATTTTGAAAAATGTTATATTAATGAGTTTAGAGCACCCTGTATAATGTATTATTGGACATATTGACGTTTTTGTATTTTTATATGAATTACATTGCAACAAAAATAATTTTAACATATTCGCAGCCATCTAGATTGACAACTAAAATTCGAATTATTTTTCTTGCAACCCCGTATAAATTGTGTAAATGTATCCAAAATGTGATCTTTATTTAAAAAGTGTAAAAACATACAGGGTGGTTCATTTAGAAAAGCTTATTGGACCATTTACAGTAAAACCGGAAGTGACAAATATGGCGGATAGATCTCAAAAAGTTGGAAATTTTACCTAATTTCACCATACAAAATTTTATCCTGATATCTTAAAAAACGAGGAAGTTACAGGGTGGCCCACTATTCGTTTACACCCGGTATAAATTGTATTCTCTACTTGCATGGGGTAATTTCATCATTGAGCATCCTTTTCTAGTATTCTAAATCGTATTTTTAAAATTAAAGACCAATAATAAAACATGCAAAAATATACAGGGTGCTCCATTTAAAAAAGCCAAGTTTCTCTCTTTCTCTACTTTCCGATGCTGTTTTGTTTTATATTTTCGGCAAAAGATATTTGACACCAAAATGTACAACTTTTATCTCTACATTTTTTTCATATTTCTAAACATAAAGGCTGTAGGTAGGGATCAAAATATAGGGAACTACTCTGTACAGGATGGTCGTTTATATTTTTACCCCTACCGTACGGGATTTATTATGAAACATAAACCAGAAGTTTTCAGGGTTTCTTGTGTGTTATTATTTGGTTATATTAAAATAAACAAATGAGCATCGGAAAGTTAAGAAAATGCTCCAACTTGTTTTTCTGGATATTTAAATGGAACACCCTGTATATTATAGTCTAGATCATTTTCTCCTGACTCTAAAAATGTATACAATATTGATATTTAGTTCAGCTGTTTTGGAAATAATTAGGTTTAAAAAGTAGTAAATATAAATTAATAAAAAAACTAGTATGCTGGAAAAATAGAATTGGTTTCTTTTGACATTAAAATTGTTTGTGCCTGCATTGTTAACATCCATTTTTCGTTGTCATATTTAATAAAATTGGGTATTCAGATGAAGAAAAACATGAAATTGTTCGAATATTTTATAACAGAATATCTATAGTTCCACAAGAGACGAGTACCATCAAAAATTACAATAATAAATTACAATCAAAAATATTGTTCGAAAATTTAGGCTCAGCAAATGTAAAAAAAGGAAAAAACAATAAGATGTTTAAAAGTTAACAAAAAAGCATAAAATGCATAGGGTATCTAAATTTATTCCTCAATGAAATGATGGCACCGATTTTTTCAATCCAAATTTTTTTATGAGTTTCCCGTAGAAAAGGCAAAGTAGAGAAACACAAAGAGTTCCAGTGAATTAGGTTCAGAAATATAAAAAAAACAATTTCAAGGCGCTAAACTCCGTTTTTTTAATGGAGTTTTAGTGGAATTTTTCGGCAGGGGCAGAAGAGTTCCGGAGTTCCTGATGCTTTCCGAAAATACTTCCAACGTTTATTCAAAGTAGTGATTTTACAAGAAGCGTGGACGGAAAATCTCTTAAAAAAATCCCTACTATTGTTATTAACAATTATTAATTTATCGTAAAATGAATTTTGCAACTTTGAAGGCGCGAGAATAGAGAAACTTTGAAAATTCGACCAATATTGTAGGGATTTTTTAGCCAGAGTTCTCGTTTGCAATTCTTGTAGAACTCATCGAACGCTACTTAAAACTCCGCTCAGAACTACCGCACAATGAATTTTGCAACTTTGAAGGCGCGCAAATAGAGACTGAAAATTCGACCAATAATTGTTAAAAACAATTGTGGGGATTTCTTGGCGAGATTCCCCTTGATATTTCTTGTAGAACACATCAAGCGCTACTTAGAACTCCTGTCAGAACTGATTTAGAGAAAAACCTTTTTATTCCAAAAAGAAATTCATAACTATGAAAAAACTCCGGAACTATTTTCGAAAACCATCAGGAACTCCAGAACTCTTCTGCCTGTACCGAAAAATCTACGTGTACCGAAAAATCCTTTCATCCTTAAAGAAATGGCGCTGCGTGAAGTTCAATTCATTTTTCACTTTCTGAGCCTAATTCAACGAAACTTTTTGTTTTTTCACTAAAACTACGCCTTCTATAACAGGCACTCAAGAAACATTTTGGATTTTAGAAAAAATCGGCGCCAATTTCGCTCGATTTGAGGCAGCAAATTATTTAAATAATAATTATTATGAGTTGTAGATCGGATGCATTGGAACACGTACATGGCCAGCCAACAGTCCCGACCTTAACCCATTGGACATATTTCTATGGGTTTATCTTAAAAACGAAATTTAAGTAGTATTACGAGCGGTCGGAAAATATTGACAACAAATTCGAGAAGAAATATTTCTGTTAAATCGATACCATCCAGATTTTAAACTTAGTGGCATCACTAGAAAATTAAAGAGGAATATTGTCAACTGCATAATTAACACGTTGCAAATTTGTAAAATTATTTGTTAAAAGTGGCATTTTTATTGTGAAGTTAAAAAGTTTAAAATTAAAACAAATGAAAACTGTCCCTGCTTTCTCAGCATATTAGTTTTATTATTAATTTTGGTGTAGCACTTTTTAAATCTAAATATTTCCAAAACGGCCGAACCAAATAGCAATAATTTATACTAGTCCAGGAAAGTTAGACATAAAAAGACGGAATAAGCGAACTTTTTTAGGCTGAGATTTTTTTATAGAAAAGTGTAGGTTTTGAGGTCAGAAAATATATGTCACACACGCAACCACCACCAACATACAGCGTTTGAAAATATAGATGTATATGTATGATTTTTCCCGTTTTTTGACCAAAAACTGCCAATATCTCTAAGAAGATGCATGTTTTTGAAGAAAAGTTTCAAGTAAAAGTTGTTCATAATTAAATTTCCTACAAAATTCTTCTTTGAAAATTTTCGATTTTCCGCATGTAAAAAAAGTGAATTAGAGAAAAAATTGCGGAAAATTCTTAAATTTAAATTTGATGACAATAGGAAATATGTAATATGAAAAAATTACTCATTTATTCATTTATTTTTTTACTTATTTATAATTAAGAAACAACTTTTATTTATTTATTATTTTTAAGTTTTTTTTTTCTACAAACACCATTAAAAATTAAATTTTTAACACGGCATACTTGAATTAAAAATGTAATATTATATAAACTCGCGTTAAAAATGATCACATGATTTATTTTTAACACTAGTGCAGAAAGTAAAATAACAAGTCGTTTGTCATAATGACATTTATTAACAAGAAATTACATATTGCAATAGTTTTTCACATTTGACAAGCATGTGTCAAACAACGGGCAAACTTGATTTATTTATTTTATAAATTCTACAAACTACTAGAATTATGAGGTAATCATTAAAAGGATTTGAAATCTTTTTGACTTTATTGTTCTTTTAATGGTGTTTGTAGAAAAAACATTGTATGATACACGTGTTAAAAATGACTTTATTTTGTTCGTGGAGATGCTCCACTCGCTTACGCTCGTTTCGCAAACTTCTCCACTCACAAAATAAAAATTCATTTTTAACACTTGTATCATAAATAACTATTCCATAATAGTCCATACCATATCTAGGTTTCTTATGTAAAACTGCTTCATCGCTGTCGCATTCTTGGTCTAATGCGGAATCGCAAAGTACGCACAAATCTTCCAAATTGTTTTTTTTTTCAAAAATATAAAAAATATAATGACTAATAATACAACAACACTTTCTATATTAATTAGTTTACTCACTTCCTTGGTAAGTGTATCACTGACAACGTCACTTACAAATGTCTCAAACAATTTAGTAAAGTGTCAAATTGCCCGAGCGTACAAGAAAATATACAGTTTTTCCGCTTTTGCGGTAAAACTATTGGGAAAATCGAAATTTTTCATAGAAGCAATTTTGTAGAAAATTTAATTATGAACAACTTTTACTTGAAACTTTTCTTCAAAAACATACATCTTCTTAGAGATATTGGCAGTTTTTGGTAAAAAAACGGGAAAAATCATACATATACATCTATATCTCCAAACGCTGAATGTTGCTGGTGGTTGCGTGTGTGACATATATTTTCTGACCTCAAAACCTACACTTTTCTATAAAAAAATCTCAGCCTAAAAAAGTTCGCTCATTTTTTTCCTTACTTTCTTGGACTATACCGGATTAGGAAATAGTTATTTTTATACCAAGGCTGCGAAATTCTTTTTAGCGTACCGAGAGAAGAATTATCGCCGAGGCCGCTTGCGGCCGAGGCAAGATAATCTCGAGGACGCTAAAAAATTTCGCGGCCATGGTATAAACACTATTTTTTGTGCAGCCATAAATTAAAGTTAGAATTATGGTGAAAATTACACCACCGTTTATGCTATATTTAAAGGTGGTTTTAATATTACAGCGTTTCTATGGAAATGGTATATTTTGTACGTATACAAAACATTTTGATAGTAAAATGAATTAGTTGCTTCGGCCTCAGGAGTAAATATCAATAATAATAAAAACTGTACAATTTAATGCTAATATTTATCCTAAATAATTAATAATTCTGTTTAATAAAAAATAAAACTTTTCGTTGTCATATTTTAGAAATGCCAAATTTTGAAGTGACTTAAACGACACTCATATAAGTGACTTTTGGTTTGGCGGCCGTTACTAAGGGTAACGGTCGCGAAATTGGATTTCGCGGACTGTTTTGCGAATGCGAAATACTCACTTCGCGGACGGCTGCACAAAAAAGTAAGAATACCACTGAATAACTTGGAGGGATCGGGTTTCTGTGAAAAATAGCTGAAACGAAAATTGTCGCACTCGCCCGTGCGGGTTGAACCATGACCTTGAAGTTGATCATGAGGTCAGTCTTCAAGGTCATTTGGAGGTCAACTTTGAATTATCAAAAGGGAACCCCTATTTTTTACTCCGGATTCGAAAATAGAGGGAAATATCACGTTCAAATACGAGGTTTATTGTCGAGGTCATGATGACCTTGATGATAATTTTGAGGTCAAACTTGATCTAAACGGATAACTTGGAGAGATCGAGTGAAAAATGTCAACTTCAAGGTCATGGTCCAAACCGCATTTTCATCCCTCCAAGTTATCCGATTAAATCAGTTTAACCTCGAAACTAGCATCAAGGTCATCATGACCTCGTACATAAACGTGAAATTTCCCCTTCTTTTCGTATCCGGAGTCAAAAATAGGGGTTCCTATTTGAAAATTTAAAGTTAACCTTCAAATGACCTTGAACACTGACCTCAAGGTCAACTTCAAGGTCGTTGGAACTATTTTTCACAGAAACTCGATCCCTCCAAGTTATTAATACTTTTTCCTAATATATTTTTGGAACCAGGAAAAAAGATCTTTCATTCCAAATTATAGCATACGGAGTTATATTTTATTAACTTCCCGATGCTCATTTGTTTATTTTGATATAATGTATCATATCTCACTAATGACTCTAAAATAATTAATAAATCTTTGAATAAAATCTAGAATATTGTTAGACAAATTCACTGGTCCAGTATCTTAATCCAAACAATACAATTTAGAATACAATTCACATATCAATAATGACTTCTTCTAGAAAAGGATGTTCAGTTACGCAAGTAGAAAATATACAGTGATGCACACTCACACACACCCACCTATTCTGACACTGAATAAATCCATTTCAGAAAACATAGAAGGGACTTAACCCATATTAAGCAATATTTTAAAGAAAAACTAATTCAACATGCCACGAAACTATGCAAATCTTAACAGTTCAATTAATGATTTTCAAAGAGGTTTTCAAAATGCGAGCCTTGAAAAACTATATTCTTCCAATGGCAAATTATTGATGACATAAAGATGGCTTGTTTTTGTTAGAAAAAAATCATCTCTTGATGATGCCATTATCGGAAAAACGTGCGAGTGTTACGTAGCCGGTGTTTTGGTGCCCAGCGGAAACGACGTCAATACATTCATAATTTCTGACGTGATTCCTTCTAGACATTTCATGCATCTCCGTACCAAAAATATCCATTTTAACCTGAAACTAAGCCGCACAGTGATAATACATATACACAGACACATATTTATAATCTGGAAAACATGTTGAAACTGCAAGTCGCAATCATTTCTAAACAAGCAAAGACACTTTATTTTTACGACTTTTTTATAACTGTCGTAGACACTAAATTTAAAGTGAGATATTTAAGTATCAATCTGTTGGCACGGGGTTCTAGAATTTTAAATATACATGTCCATCTGCATATATCATAATAAAACTTATTTTTAACGCTGAAACGTCGCAAAAAATTGCTTACTTACTTTTTCGATCATACTTTGGGTCCTGCCTATATAACCCCCTTTACTATCGGCGTTGCCAGGCCTTAAAGTCGCAGACGGCCTATAGTTGATATTGTTTAGGGCATCGTAGTTGACAAAACTTAGGTCGTTGTAGCTGACACTCGTGTCTGTCTCTACGAGGGATTGCAAGGACTGCTTCCACTCTTGGTTCTTCTTCTCTTTCAGCCTCTCACGGGATGGTTCCTTCTCCTTTTTCTTACTGATGTCTCGAAAACTCAGCGATCGCTTGAGGAAATTGGAGGAGTCTTCGCTTATATGGACGAGTTTTTTAATAAATGAAGGTGTTCTGTGCAGGGCTGCTGGAGCTGCCTGGTGCAGCTCCAAGGCCGAAGCGTACTTTTTGCTCTTTCCCAGAGTATTGCTCCGAAAAACTGGGAGCTGGGGCAGATTGTCGTGAGTCTCGGAATCCTCCTCGAATCTGTGGTCTTTGGCTTTGCTCTTGTCCCTCTTCTTGAAGAACGAAAATGATAATTTCTTTTTCTTGTCCTTGTCCTTAAGCTTCCTGTCGGTGATTTCTTTAACGATACACGGATTAGTCGACTCCACTACTTTGGAATAGTCGTTATTGTCATTCTCGTCTATAATACAATTATTAATAACACATTCACTAACACTTCTACGATGCAAATTGTTGTTGACGAAATTGTTCCTACATTCTATCGGTTCTAACTCGTTTACATCATTAACTATTATGGAGGTAGTTCTGTTGGCTTTCCTTAAATTAATATCTTGTTTACTCAGTCTACGATCACGGGTCATTATTGCACCATTTTCTATTACATTTATTGCACTATCACAAATATCCGATATTAGTTCTTCTATAAAATGTCTGGTGGCATCGTCGGCATCGGCATCGAGATTGTTGCAAATGCCGCCGTCACTCTCAGTCGCTGTGGTATCATTCTGGGACTTAACTGACATTTTGCTAATCCCATTTGACAACCAGTTCTTATCACAGTTAATGTCAGATTCCTTGCAAATCTTATTTGAAAGAGTACATGATTCTTCAGACACCATCTTTTAAACATTTAACTAAATACTCCAACTGTTTTACTTAGGGAAATCCTTGAGAGAACAGAAACAAATAAAGTAGGACATAAAAATAAAATGCGGTGTGTGGTTTATGGTGTGCTAATTTAATATGATATAGAATAAACTAATAAAAGCTTAATGAGGCAGTAGCAATATAGGACATAATACCCAGTTGTTAACTATATTTTTTTATTACAAACAAGTTAGTAAAACGACTCTATAATGACTAAAAAAATTTTTGCCGGCTTGATCAAGACTGCCTTATCATTTTCGAGTAGTCGCAGTGACCAGAAGTTCTATAAAAGGTATATAACTGTAGTGAATACATATAATTGTTATGAAATGTCAAGGTATTACTATAAGAGTTATATAACGGTTTTATAGCGTAACCGTTAAAAATCTATAAGATAGCAGTACTTCCAGTTTTGCATTATAAAACCTAGAGTGTTTTTTACTAAAAAATATATCTATCAGAAACAGTTGGCGTCTTATAGTACTTTAGCTTTATAGTGGTGACGGTTGTTCCAATTATAAAAATCAGTTTCTAAGAGTAATAAAGTGTAACTTTCATATAACTCAAGAACTTCAGAGCTATTATAAAACTTTTGTTACTTTTAGTGAGCAATTTAATAACGTCGGCAATCGCTATTAGATAATTAAACTTAGAGTGACGTCTACTAAAGATGCATAATAAGAATAATAGTTAACATAGTAATAAATCTTTAGGTTTATAGTGGTAATGGTCGTTACAATTATAAAAATCAGTTTTCAACAATAATAAAGTGTAACCTCTACATAACTTAATAACTGCAGAAATATTATAGAATTGCAGATATTTTTAGACGACCATTACAGTACCATCAGTAATCACTGTTAATATTAATTGTGCAAATAATTTGCTACAAAATTTTTGTTTCATAAAATAAAATTATGAGATCGCAAATATCCTTGTAGCAATACATAGAGCATGCGCATTAGAAAATGTCTGAAAGGACAAAAAATTGCTGAAAAGTTTTATAATGGCAATATAAACATTATCACCTGCCTATCATTAAAATATAAGCAAAATTTTTATACAAGAGGTTATATCAACGGATAATGGTTATATAATGGTGATATAGTGGTTATATAACGGTTATATAATGGATACATGTTCGTTACATAATGGCTATACAATATTTAGTTAGATTGTTGAATACCGGTAACCCGAAAGTAGTTGCAGAAACATATGACCAAGTATAAGATGATAGTATAAATAATTTGTTTAATACAATATAGAGAGTGACTTCTAATAAGGGCGAATAATAAAGGTATATAAATGTGACAATTACCATGATTAGAGTTCTTTATGTTTAATAGAGGTGATGGTTACAATCACAAAAATCATTTTCCAATAAAAACAAAGTGCTTAACGTTTTCGAATAATCTGCAGTGACTAGAAGTTTTGTAGAAGGTATATAAGTGTAATCTAATGGTTATATAATAGTTATATAGTGGTTATATAATGGATACATATTGGTTAAGTTTTGTAGAAGATATATAAGTGTAATATAATGGTTATATAATAGTTATATAGTGGTTATATAATGGATACATAATGGTTATATAATGGATACATAATGGTTACATAATCGCTATACAATAGTTAGTTAGATTGTTAATTACAGGTAACCCGAAAGAAGTTGCAAAAATATATATGACCAAGTAGGTATATAACTGTTTTATGACGTGAACGTTCAAGAACTATAAGATGGTATTATAAATAATTTAGTCATAAGGCCAGAGTGACTTCTACTAAGGGCGAATAATAAAGGTATATAAATGTGACAATTACCATGATAAGAGTTCTTTAGGTTTAATGTTGGTGATAGTTACAATCACAAAAATCATTTTCCGACAAAAACAAACATTTTCGAATAGTCTGCAGTGACTAGAAGTTTTATAGAAGGCATATAAGTGTAATGGATTCATATAATTATGTCTCGAAATATCATGGTATTACTAAGGAGTTGTAGAGTTATATAGCGGTTTTATTGCATAACCGTTAAAAATTTATAAGATAGTGGTACCGTTATTTCCAGTATTACATTATGAAACCTAGAGAGTTTTTTAATAACAAACAGAGTAACAGTTGGCGTCTTATAGTGCTTTATCTTTATAGTGGTGATGGTTGTTACAGTTATAAAAGTCAGTTTCTAAGAGTAACAAAGTGCAACTTTCATATAATTGAAGAACTTTTGAGCTATTACAAAACTTTAATTAGTTTTAGTGAGCAATTTAGTAATATCGGAAATCGCTATTTCATAATAAAATTTAGAGTGACTTTCTACTAAAAGAGTACTATAAGATTAATAGTTACCGTAGTAATATGTTTTTAGGTTAATAGTGGTGACGATCGTTACATTTATAAAAACCAAATTCTGGCAATAATAAAGTGTAACCTCTATATCACTTAATAACTGCAGAAATATTATAAAACTCCAGTTGTTCTTAGATGACCGTTACAGTAACAATAGCAATCACTATTAAATACTAGTTGTGCAAATAATTTGGTACAAAATCTTTGTTTTATAAAATAAAATTGTGAGATCGCAAATATCCATATATAGCAATAGAGCATATTAGAAAATTTTTGAAAAGTCAAAAATTGCTGAAAAGTTTTATAACGGCAATATAAACATTGTCTTCACCTGTTTATCATTAAAAAAATAAATAAAATGGTTATATAAAATTTACATTAATGGCTATATAAGGGTTATGTAATGGTTATATAATGGTTATATAATGGTAATATAATGGGTATATAATGGTTATATTAAAAGGATGAGAACTGTACTCAAAAAATAAATAAAATGGCTATATAAAATTTACATTAATGGCTATATAATGGTTATATAATGGTTATATAATGGTTATATAATGGTTATATAATGGGTATATAATGGTTATATTAAAAGGATGAGTACAGTAATCAAAAAGTAGTTGCAGAAATATATATGACCCAGTATATAACTGTTTTATGATATGAACGTTTAAAGATCTATAAGATGGCAATATAAATAATTTGTTTATTACACTATAAGACGTCTACTAAAGATCTATAAGATGGTGATATAATTAAATTCCTTATTTCCTTATAAAACCAAAGGGTATATATAATTATCATAATATATTTATATTAAGAGTTTTAAGGTTTTAACTTATTTCCTCCTATATCGAGCAAGCGATATTAATTTCTATTGTTTTATTAAAACCCTATACGTAGATGTAAATAAACTTTATCTTTGAAGTGAATAATTGTAACTGTACATTGCTATTTTAGTTGTTTATTTATAATCCTGTGGCATTTGATAAAGCCTAGTATTTAGTGAGATAATTAAGTATGCTACTTTAACGTCATTTACGGGGTTTAAATTACAAATAATAAAGATGAGCCCATGCATTAATTGCTTAAAATTTAATATTGGCCATAATTGGCATGCATTTTTATTTAGATAATTTAGTCTGTTATATAAGTGTTTCCTTCCATCAAAGCTGCGAGTGTAGGTGTCGCTCCTGTTGAACAATGTCCGTGAAAATATTGACGAAAAAAATTAAATTTATAAAACATAAAAATACAACAAAAGACTCGGTTCCATCCTTGTTTCCATCACTTCGATTTTTCTAGCAGTCCTCTACGCCTTTTCGGACATCTACAAACGTGGACAGTGACTAAAATACTACGTATTAATTTCTTAAGCCCCGACCCAAAATACAAACATAATTAGGGTAACAATAATTGTTTCAATGCCACTCTCTATTTAATGTTCATTCGTCCCTGAAAATTACTGTAGTAATAATAATAAATTAACAACAATTAAGATTGGCGGTTAATATAAAGTTCAGTGCTGTTTCAATTATACAATATCCAAAGAACGTGTTACATTTTCTATAATTAATGCGCTGCAAAAATTCGACGAGCACATACATCATGATACAGTCGCGGTGTAATTAATAGCTAATTATTATTTACTTTTCACGATTTATCTCGCAGATAACCACTATATTTTTCCTGGAGTGGAGATATTAAACGGATTGTCCTTGACGTGTAATTTACGTAAGGAGCACTTTCAGTCAAGTGTGTTACTCATTTAGGGCACAAAAAATAAATTGTTTATTGCTAGCAGAGAAAGGCTTATTATGTATAAACATTTACCTAGGAAACGTTAACATTAAAAACTACTAAATACACCTTGAAACTAACATACCAAAGAAGCGTTTTTTGCACCAGTTGATTGCCATGGGTGAGGGAGAACTGAAGGAGGCACCTATTTATTAATAATTTTAAATGCTAGAGGAATGGGATCCTCATAGGATAACGAGTCTACTGGCGACGTGGAAATTAATAGTAGATATTATAATAAGAAAATTGTCAAAATCAATAATTCAAAATAATCATCGTGGATGAGAACTCAAAAACTCTTGCACAAAAATTGATGTATTTCTATATTTCTGAAAAAAGGAATTTTAGTTCATAAACTGACCCTGTACATTTAAAAACGAGGCAATGTGCTAAAATGTACGATTTTTTGCAACTGCCTCTCAACTATTCGCAGTCGTGAAACCTTCCTAGAAACGTGTTGCAGAATAAAGTATGTTAATTCGAGATAAACTCAGCGATAATTGAATGAGCATAAATCCTAATTAAAGAAAAATTGGAGTCGCACAAATAAAATTGCAATCTGGCATTTGATCCAGATTAAATAAAGTGAATAAATTAAACCTCGGCATTCATAAACATCGATTGGACACATCTAGTTAAAAGTTTTTATAATAATCCAAGCACTATTGATTAAAATCTATTTTAAAGTGCCCGAGCTCACTTAGTACAATATGGCCTATAAAACTGACGACGAACCCTTTGTTAAAACCGAGAATGGAGGAAATTACTTTCAGACATTAAAACCTCTTTGATCTAAAAATAGAAAACGCCCAGAAATACTGTTAGGCAGAACCACCCCTTTAACTTCACGATGGTCCTTTGTTATTATTTTTTAAATAGGTATTAAGTTTGAATGGGTAGGTTCAAATTTATCGACGTGTCCAAACGTGTGCAAACCACGAATCGATTTCCTTCTTGTGAGCTTTGATTAAGGTATCCTTATTATCACAGAAAATAAATCACACTTCTGGTTTCAAAAATTAAATCTTATGGTAGTTACTAATTTTGTAGCATCCGAATCGAGGTTGTATAAGTAGAAAGTTGCTAAGATTATAAGAATATAAAGACAAAAATCTGGTGTAAAGCATCGTACATCCTTCTGGGATAAATATAAGAAACCGTCAGTTGTGTCAGGATCTGTGGACAGGTGTCCCGGTCGATTTAAGGCGTACATGAGGAGGCAGATCAAATGGCTGCGTGCAGCACAGCAATTTAAAAAAATACATAACTCGATACATAATCTAAAATTTTGACAAGCCAGCATATTTCGAGGAATTGAAGCTTGACATAAAAGCCCAGATGCAGCAAATGGCTGCATGCAGCACAGTGATTTAAAAAAATATATAATTTAAAATTTAATTATAAGGCAAACTTTATTTTATGACATAGAAAGGAAACTTTTACTAATTTCTTTGACAATTGACAGTCTTTTGTTTTTCTGATGACAAAAAAAAACTTGATTTTTGGTTGATAGTAATAACCGAAGTACCTAATAGCTTTAAAAATAAAAAAATTATATCACACCAAATAAATGTTATCAAGATAAGATGACTAACGACTGGCCTTAAAAATTTGGAAAATTTGATACTTGACGTAGATAGGGCAAATGGCTGCGTGCAGCACAGTAATTTAAAAAAGGTCCAATAGAGAGGAAAATTATTTGGCATTCAAATCGGAGACGTATTTTAAAATAGTTTATTTAGATTATGCGAGAGATTATGTTATAAATTCTACAGTAAGAATTTGGTGTAAAACAACTGCACATCGTTCTAAAAAAAAAAATAAAAATCGTCAGGCGTGTCAGGATCTGTAAACGCGGAATCGTAAACAGACCTCAGGTGCCCCAATCTGGACATCTTTGGATTTAATGCATACAAGGCTAAGCTAGAAAATTCGGAAGATTTGACACATGACATGAAAGTCAAGACGGATCAAATGGCTGCGTACAGCACAGCAATTAAAAAAAAATACAAAATGTAAAACTTAATTAAGGCAAAGTTTAGTTTATGACAGAAAGGAAACCTTACTAATTCTGTAGTTTCATAAAATGGCCTACCCGATTTAACATTTTTCGATTTAATTCTTACATGAACAAAATCTCGGTATAAAAGCCAAGATGAAGCAAATAGCTGCGTGCAGCCCAGCAACTTCAAAAAATCTATAATTTAAAATTTGATTCTAAGACAAAGTTTAGTTTATGACATAGAAAGAAAACCGTACTAATTCTGTAGAATTAGCAGAAAAGATTTTTAGAAACGTAAAGTGTGTCGGGACCTGCAGACTAGGATTCATAAAATGGCCTAGTAGGTGTCCCGATTTAACATCTTTCGATTTAATACTTATTTGGACAAGCCAGAAAATCTCGGCATAAACACCAAGATGGAGATCTTGGCATAAACACCTAGATAGCAAATAGCTGCGTGCAGCACAGCAACTTTAAAAAATATATAATTCAAAATTTTATTATAAGGCACAGTGTATTTTATGTCACAGAAAGGAAACCTTACTAATTATGTAGCATCCTCATAGAAGCTGTATTTTGGGAAAGAATTTACTTAGTATGCTAAATTTTACAGTAAAAGTCTAGTGTAAATCAACGGCGCACATCTATTTAGAAAATATTTTAAAAATCGTTACGTGTGTCAGGACCTATAGACAAGGGTTCATAAATGGCCTGCTAGATGACCCGATTTAACATCTTTCGATTTAATACTTATATGAACAACCCAGAAAATGCCATAAAAGCCCAGATAAAGCAAATAGCTGCGTGCAGCAACTTGAAAAATCTATAATTTGGAATTTTATTATAAGGTGCGGTGTATAGGAAACCTCACTAATTATGTAGCATCCTTACAGAAGCTGTATTTTAGGAAATAATTTACTTAGATTATACACTAAATTCTACAGTAAAAATCAACAGCGCACATCCTTCTATAAAATATTTTTAAAATCGTTAAGTGACGAGGATTCATAATGGCCTACCTACTTGGCGACACGATTTAATATTTCTCGATTTAATACTTACATGGAAAAGTCAGAAAATCTTGCCAAAAAAAGCCAAGATGGAGCAAATAGCTGCGTGCAGCACAGCAACTTTAAAAAAATCTATTAGGCAGGTATTACTTAGATTAAATGCTAAATTCTACAGTAAAAATCTAGTGTAAATCAACAGCGCACATCCTTTTAGAAAATATTTATAAAATCGTTATGTGTGTTGGGATTTGTAGACGAGGATTCGTAAAATGGCCTGCTAGGTGTCCCGATTTAACATCTTTCGATTTAATGCTTACATGGACAAGCCAGAAAATCTGGGCATAAAACCAAGATGGAGCAAATAGCTGCGTGCAGCACAGCAATGTTAAAAATATATAATTTAAAGTTTTATAAGGCAAAGTGTATTTTATGTTACAGAAAGGAAACCTTACTAATTCTGTAGCATCCTCATAGAAGCTGTATTTTGGATTACCAATTCTACAGTATTCGAATCAAGGCTGTATTTTGGGAAATTGTTTACTTAGATTATATACTAAATTCTATAGTAAAAATCTATTGTATCAACAGCGCACAACTTTCTAGAAAACATTTTTAGAATCGTTAAGTGTGTCAGGACCTCTAGAGAAATATTCACGCAATGACCTACTAGATGTCACGACCTAACGTCTGTCTATTTGATGTCAGAAAATTTTAAGGAATTGATCCTGGACATAAAAGGCAAATTGAAGCAAATGACTGCGTGCAGCACAAACTTCACAAAATACAAAGTCTAAAACATTATTATAAGGCAAAGTTAATATCATGAAATACAGATGGAACCTTAGTAATTCTGTGACATTCAGATCGAATTTTTGAAAATAATTTGCTCAGATGATTTGCTAAATTTTGCGGTAAGAATCTGGTGTAAATCAACACCGCTTGTTCTTCTAGAACATTTTTAAAAAATCGTCAGATATATCAGGATCTGCAAGCGAGGATTCATAAACTGACCTACTAGGTGGCCGGATTTAACATCTCTCAATTTAAGCGTTTATAGATAAGCCAGAAAAGTTTGAGGAATTGAATTTTGACATAAAAACCGAGATGGATCAAATGGCTGCATGCAGCACAGAAATTTTTGAAAAAATACATAATCTAAAATTTCATTATGATAAGAAGTTTATTTTTTGACAGAAAAACAACGATGGTGTATTTATAAGTTTTAACAACCATCGGTCACAATATCCTAAAAGTGCTCTACGTATTGTTCACATTATGAGCATTTCATTATCCTCTTTCGACCGGGTAAGGCGATCGTGTGCGTTTAAAGATAAAATTGTCGTTTACTCTCACAATGTAATATTTTGATAGTTGCCAGCGCATATTTAGATTTTTATAATAATAACATTGTCCTAAATTCCGCAGTGCGGATTTAAATTAATTTCATTCTACCGCTTTGAGTTTAAGTTCTTCTCGTACTGATAATACATTTGCTGTCAAAGCTAATTAAATTTTATATAGTTAATAAAACGGTTTTAGTGTTCATAAACATTTAATGTCATCTTTTCTCTCGTCTTTTCTTTATAAATACTGCTAAATTTATCTCGTATTTCTCTTCGCAAGGCTTTAAAGAAATTGAAGGGTTAGTAGGTCATGATTTTTGTTGCTCTGGTATAAAAATTTGTATCAATTTACGAAACATAACCATACGAGAATCGAATCAGATAAGGTAATAAAATCTGTATAACTTTAATAAAACAATACTATTGCAATATTACAAAAATTACAATAATATGACAGGTTTTTTTTCAACTAAGTTGCATAGGTATTAAAATAACAAGAAATTTCAAACATATTTACGTAAGTTTCACTAATGAATGAAACAGGACACTTAAAAAATGCACTTTGTGCAACACATTATTAACAACATGTTTATTTTATGTGGAACGGTTCAATAGTAATTTAAACCATTATTAATAATATACATTGCCAAATACCTAAATGTCACTATAATAGTTAGTCTTGTGAATCGTGTAGACAGAATACAAGTTAGAAAGGCAAATTAATATTTCAATGTAACCAATAAGTATCTTCAAGGCTAGCACTACTGATAGATAGGTGCTCGCTGACCAGTTAAAAATATATATTCTCAGTTCAAATTAGGGTTTCTTTATTATAAATTAAAATGGAATTGAATCAAAAAGAGGCATTTGAATAAAAGAATAGTTTTTTATTATTTTGCAAGTTATGGAACTCTGGGAAATTTTTTTTAACCAAATTAGAAATTTTATAACTTTACTTGTGCTGACCAAAAAAATCGTGCATTTTTTTCTGTCTGTCGTGGTAACTTCAAATATTTTGACGAAATTAAGTATACCTACCTATGTGATTCCTATAACGTCCTCACCCCAATTTTTTTGTTTGTCTTTGGAAATAAAATAAAAATATTGAACGTAACTTATAGTATTTTTTCCGAGATTTTTTCCAAGGATTTCAAAAATTTTAACAAAAGAACAATTGAAAGTCAAAAGTGGGGAAAAACAAAACGATATTTTTTTAAATGGTATATTTTTACAATTTTGAAAAAAGGTTTAAATTTACTTTGCAAAAATAAAACATAACATATATTTACCTTTATATTTAGTAAAATACTGATAATAATTAAAATAATATAAATTTCACAGAATTATAAATTTTAAAATAATTTTTGGCGACCCTGTACCTATACTTTTATAAATTCAAGAATACCACACAGCTGTTTCGTATCTGGTGTTAATATATTTTTGCTTAAACTACATAATTGTGACTGTAGTGATTTTGTCAATATTCACGTGTACATGACGTTATTTTAACAAAAAAATTATTATATACAAATGATTTAAAAAGAGTAAATAATAATATGTGGAAGGAAACTAATAAAGGGTTTCAAAAAATGTAGACTACCCATTAAAAAAAAACACTTGACTCGAGGACGGGATCGATGTTTGGGGTACCGACTAGAAGTTTCTAGTTTTTATTGTATGGTCGTGGATTTGACGTTGAAAAATTACGGGAAAGAGCTGCATTTTTTATAGCACGTTTAAAGAAAAAGTAGTTTCGTGTTCTTAATTAAAAGGTGTCCCCCCCCCTATAAATGACCCACCACTTAAAGATTTTGTTGCTGATTGAAATATTAATTAGGTACTAATTATAAATTATCATCAATTATCAATTAGTATCAATGATCAATTATCATTAGATATTAATTATCAGTTATCAATTATCAATTATCAATTATCAGTTATTAGTTATCAACCATCAACCATCAACCATCAACCATCAATTATCAATTTTTTCAATTTTCAATTATCAATTTTCAATTTTCAATTATCAATTTTCAATTTTCAATTTTCAATTTTCAATTTTCAATTTTCAATTATCAATTACCAGACCAGTTATAAGTTATCAATTATCAAATTTCCCATTGTCAATCGTCAATCGTCAATCGTCAATCATCAATTACCAGACCAGTTATAAGTTATCAATTATCAAATTTCCCATTGTCAATCGTCAATCGTCAATCGTCAATCATCAATCATCAATCATCAATTATCAATTATCAATTATCAATTATCAATTATCAATTATCAATTATCAAATTATCAATTAGCATCTATTATCAATTATCATCAGTTATTAATTATCAGTTATCAATTATCAATTATCAATTATCAATTATCAATTATCAATTATCAATTATCAATTATCAATTATCAATTATCAATTATCAATTATCAATTATCAATTATCAATTATCAATTATCAATTATCAGTTATCAATTATCAAATTAACAATTATCAATCGTCAATCGTCAATCGTCAATCATCAATCATCAATCATCAATTGTCAATTATCAATTATCAATTATCAATTATCAATTATCAATTATCAATTGTCCAATTGTCAACTATCAACTATCAATTATCAATGATCAATGATCAATGATCAACTATTAATTATGAATTAAAATAATTTTTGCTTCAAAAATAGTTTTCGTGCTTTAATACTCTAACGGCCATTCTCACCGATTACTGTTTAAGCAACCCTTAGTTAAGGTTGCTTAAATATTTAAATATGGTTTAACTTTGTTTGCATTGCACCGCAAAATATTTAAGTCCGCTTTATTAAGTATAGATTATATTGTAATACACCTACTTTTAGATCATTTGTAATTTGTTGGCAACTTCGTTACGTTCTTTGTTATGTCATATGTCATCCATTATTTTATTCTGTCTGTACCTACATCACGTTTTGTATTTAGAAAATAAGAATAAAATGGAAAACCCGAGGAAGAGAGTGAGGTCCGCAAATTTTACAAACGATGAAAAGATCCTCCTCTTGAATATTATTAATAAATATAATTGAAAACAAAAAAACTAACTCTGTATCCTGCGAACAAAAATCTTACTTTCGTACTGTTCACTTAAATTATGGAAGGGAATATATTTTAACACATACATATCTCTGGGGAACTCCAAATTGGCTTCAATTAAAGTCAAAATATATAAAACAGTATCTTTACGCAATCTAAACCGCCTAAAGAAAGTTAGCTCATCTAATGCAGCAAAATAATTTCTTCTCACATAAATTCTTCTGGGAAACCTGAAATCGATAATTTCCAATATATCAATATCGTCCTCAAAGATGTCTTCATCATCAGATTCCATTTTATAATAAAATAGGTAATTTAAAGATTGAAAATTGAAATCAAAATCAAATAAATGTCAGTAATGACACGTAATTTGTAAAAATGCGCATGCTCAGAACTATTCTTAAATTTAAACCAGCTTTAAGCCACCATTTTTCAGGGCTTAAATTTAAGGAACCTTTAAGGCGATTTAAGGAAGCTTAAGCAACGGTGCAACGAAAAATTCAGATTTAAGCACGCCTTATCGCTAAACCTTCCTTTAAAACTACGGTGAGAATGGCCGTAAATATTAAATTGTCAGTATATTAGGTGACGGAAATTGTCGCAATGTCGTTTAGTCCAGACAACTAGATAGGTACGGTTTTCACCTATCTGGTCTGGAAGTAGTAGAAACAGCCAATATCTAGCTCTGCTTCTCTAAGGTGAGACACCGCCGTGGTGTACTAAGAGCTGTATTTCCAGCAAGTTTAATATACACCGTTTCGATAGTGTAAACACATTCTCGTATATGCACGCGGTAATTTCAAAGAGCTAACTTCCACGTTTGCGGTTTGGAGGAAGCCGATTACTCGCAGGAACTGAGTTTGTATTTCAGATATAGCAAACCTATCAAATGTCTTCTTCAAAGTTATTCTTATACGTAGGCACACTTGACTTCAAAGGCACCTTTATGAATATTCGCCAGTAACAATTCTTATCAAATATTGTGGAAAAAATAGAATACTACTCATAAAATTCCTTTATTGGACGTTACCGGTTTCGTGAACAATATTCTTTGCTTCACATCCTCAGACGTAACAGGACTACAATTAATTAAAAGTAATAAATAAGGTGACTTTATGTAATAATTGATCTTAATAAGTTATTAAAACTTAAAATAAATCACAGAGAGCAACCACATTTGACTATAAAAACACAAGAAATCTAAATAAAAACACTTATCTTATCAAAATTGCTGCGCCTAGGGCGACATCGTAATTAGGGCCAGAAATGTTAATCCTGCCAAGAGAAAGTTTGCAACGGGAAATTTGCATTTTTTTATTATTCTACTTTGATCGCGGAATATGCAATCTGGGGTACTATTTCTTGATGTAATTATATTATAATGTATCAATGCCGGTACAAAAATTTGCGTCACCCTGCACGACGTTCTAATTTAGGTACAAGAGAACTTTTCCTGCAGGTACAAGGTGGTCTTTGTAAACTAGTCTTTTTTTGTCTCAGTTATTAGCAACGTTCATTAAAAACTTTTTTGTCAATACATTTTTTCTTCAAAGTTCCCCAAAGGAAATCTAACAGGTGCAAATCTGGACTTCTTGGAGGTTCTATTCCACTTATCCGAATGAAATAGAGGCGGTTTACGAAAATGACTATCTTATGTATTCCTTAGCCTAAATATATTTCCTGATTTAATTTGCTCCCTCTCACGTGGATAGAATGAAAAATAAAAATAAATAAGTCTACAAGTTCAAATCTGAGGTCAAAGAAACTCAATCAAGTTAAACTAAGTTATGGAACAAAATAATTTTTCAAATTTCTTGCATTTTTTACAAAATTAGGTTGCATTCTTTTTATACTTAAAATCCAAATTTGTACCAATAAGTAAACACGTTTGCATGCATGGATAAAATTTTCGTCTAATGAAGCAATTAGAAACTAAAAGTTTTAAATAACCGCTCAATTAGTTTACCAACAGTTTGAGGTATTAATGCCGGAATTTAATTAATTAAAATATTAATTACATTATGCACACGCAATACTTGTATCAACTTTTGAAACTAATATCACCAGTGGTCCAGCACACACTGCAATGACCTTGGTTTATTTCTCGGTTTATTTAAAGAGGGTTGCGATAAAAATTTATGAGTGTTTAGTGTTCTACAAAAATATCGCCTTAAGATTGGCATGTCCAGTTCCGATTAGATCTTTGCTGTATCTTCTGTTAATATGCCAGCCTTTCACAAGAGGCAAATTCAGTAAAGTTTTGTGTTAGGAGGAAGGACAACAAAACAAAATTCGCCTAAACATCAGTAGAATGAAAATTTTTTCACAGAAGAATCACACACTGACTCAAGAATGGAAGAAAACGACGATTTAGACAGCAAAGTTCCTGCTTGAGTTTGATGGTCTAAAAGCAACACAAATAAGCTAGCAAGTTAAGCCTGGTACACGCCTCAATAAGATGACATCCAAACTGGTATGGAAATGCAATGAGTCCATCACTGAGAGGGTAGAACAAGACCTGGATGCCAGAACATTTTGGGATACCAGGTTGCAAGTTGCAAGACAAGGATCATTCCCATGCTGGGAATTTCCAAAAATACAACGAAAGGAGTCATCAAAGACTGGGTCAAGAATAAACATAAAATTTCCACATATTCCAGAAAACAATAAACGAAAAAACTAAGGAAAGGACCATCCACTTGATTATCAAATGAACTGCTCACAAGGAACAGATTGCAGTTAAGGTCTCCTAACAATACAGAACTGGAGACTTCAAAAATCCATCTAGTCAAAGGAATTGAGTTGTTGAAATGGGTGGAGTAAATTCAGATAGGAAAACCACACTAGGCCCAGGAAAAAAAAGTGCCTTCGCAGTTCAGACTTACAGAAAAGAAAAACGATCATAATAAAAATCTTAATTCTCATATTAAGGAAAGATGATACTAAGGTTGGCGTCAAATTGCAATTTGCTGTTGTTGCTGGTACTCTCCTCAGGGTATTACAAGCATTCGGAACGAACATTTTCGCATTTGGTATTCAAGCAGCAACTCTAAAAATTAACACAGTAATATTCTTGAGGACTAAATCTTCTGGTGGCATGGCACGTTAATTTTGCGAAGCAGTGTACTCGAATCGAAAAATGTTTACCTTCCTTATAACACTACAACTTGAACGTTGTTATCGAAAAGTTACAAGCGCCAGAAATCCAAAGTGATACTAATAAGAAAGAATTTTTCCAATTACATATATAAAAATTTTGTAACTAAACCTCAACAAAACTCCCGCTTCGACAATAAAAGTTTGTTGAGACATTTGAGAAATTTTATTAAAAAGTTCCGTTTCATTGAATTTAATTCGAATTTTATCCATAAAACATTTGCTAAATGTTCTATAAAGTGGAGGAATTGAACGAAAAATTTAATTAAAGAATCAAAGTGCTACTCGTCAGTTTCCTGTATAGTAAAATCAAAAAAAACGCTAATAGGTGCCTACTCTACATTTCATTTGCTCATTGTTAGAACTAAAATGACGCACGTAATACAATTTTAAATTTAGGAACTTTATATTTATTGGCAACTTTTGAAAACCGGAGCAAACAGAAACTTCCATCATCACTATCAGGATGTTATATTTTTGCGTCAACCTTGAAGCGTCCTGAAAAGAAAACAATTGAAGTATTAGGGGTCAACTGTTTGTCAATGGTGTCGACGTCATTGACGCCCACAGAAGATACATTTTGGATAACGTTTTGCGGACGTGGAGACCGACGAAAGGACGGAGTCATATATTAAGAGAAAAAGTTACCTATATGAGAATCTGAAGCATTATTTGTATGGTCAGATACAGATTTTTATATGGACTTCACTTCAGGCGTTTGTTTGGTTCAAACCGATTTTTATATTCAGTTTTGTATTTTCTACAATATGGGAAATTTGGACGAAGTGTTCCGCGCCTGATGGGTGAAGAAACAAAATAGACTTTATTAAGACGTTCAAACGTATTTTGACTTTTGACGACTTTTTCAGTTCCAGGGTTGGAGAAACCTCTTCTGTTCAAGGCATTCATATCTCTGGAATCAATTTAGAGGATCTTCAATTTAAAGTAGTTGAGTAAAATTGGTAAGAAAAACGAAAATGACTTAGGTCTAGGTATCTAAGGTTTCTTTACAAATGCCTTTAAACCAAAAAAGAAAAAAAACGAATATCGAAACAGAGGATTCTGATTAAGGATATAACTAAAAACAACGGGTATCATGGGAACTTTAGTTAACAAATAATTAGGAAACGTAACTTCAATTTGATTTATTACTTGTGGCTTTAATTTACAAACACTGGATATTTTAGAAATCAAAAAATGAATTTTTTTGTTTTCCCTTTTTTGTTTTCCCTTTTTTGTTTTTTTTTTTAATTCAGAATTGCGTTGGCTTGGTATGTGACCATTATCACGGTGCCAGAAAGTAAAATTTAAATAAATAAAATATTGCAATTTAAAATATGTTGGACAGAGGAGACGACAATTTTGCTTAAGTTTAAGAGCCATAAGATTATTTTTAGAGACGATAAATCTAGTGTGCATGAATAACCGTATAATAATAACTGTTATCAAAACTCGAAAACTAATATGCGTTTACAAGCATTAGCGATTATAAAGTAGAAAAATAGCTACCAAGAAATTTATTCCAAATTGCTTTATGGGTTTGCATATATCATTTCAATAAGCTACATTGTTAAACTGAGTTTTGTTTTAATTATCCCCTGGTGATGTCAACTTGGTTGGCGAGACGCGCGTCGAATTAAGTATCTCGGTGATTTAGTATTAATTGCGTCAGTACGTGAGACAAAGTACGATGACGGAGCCACGAAACATTGGCAAGATTTGAAAGTTAATTTTGGCATCTCATCGTTTCTAAACATTCTTTTGCTAAATGACTGCGAAACGACGCTGCAAATTTTCTAAAATCGATGAGAAAATTTCATTCTACACGAAATTATCGGCCACGTAACGTATTCATGAAAAGCATTTGTTTTAAGAATGTTTACTGTAAATCAAGTCAGCTTTTAACAACTTAATTATTTTGAAAAAACGATGTACTATTATTAAAATGTGTTAGTAAATATTCTCTAAAAGTTATTTGTGATTTTTTTTCTTCTTCCTTGTTTATTTGGAATTTATTAGCAGGTGATCTAAAAAATTATTGGATTATTGAAAAATCACCTCTGCACCTCTGACTTTCCATCAAAGAAACCGTTAATGGTTGATTAATGAAATAATCAAAGTAATAATATTTTACAGACGTTTTGAAAAAGAAATTTACAGAAATAAAGTCCATCTTTGTTTAACTGTTGTGTTGAAAATCGTTCAAAATTTGTTTAAAGCATGTAACTAACAGCTGTTCTGTTATTGATTATTTGCAAGAAACATAGTACAATGCATTTAGTTTATTTACGCCTTTAATTTGTTTACGTTTGGTTTATTTTAGCGTAGCTGGCCCTTTGTTTTCGTGTGGCTCGTTGACCTCTTTCGCATCAACAGGTGTTCTACAGCAGATTTGTGAAGATGGTTCTCCGACATGATATCCTCTTTTTAAACTTGTATTTATCTATTGAGTATACCATACGTAAGTTTCTCGTTATTTGTTTTATTAAGAGGATTATTTCATTTTACCCTGGTTTGATCCGAGTTTATTTTTAATTTTATTTATTTAATAATCGGGTTTTAATTTCTTTTATAGTTTAAAATACATGACAGTATTATTTCATTTGCAAAATAGTACAGTCAATCTAAAACAAAAATACTTTTAAAAAAATGCAGGGACGTACGGTTTTTTATAATTGAAGCAAGTAACTTAAACGATTTTCCACCACTGAATTACGCCAGTCGACTCAAACTCACCTGATTAAGTGTGTTCAGTGTCAGTAAGACATTCGGGTGTATCAAATCTCAACATATCTTATCAAGTTTAAAAAAAACTGCAATAAATTTTTTTTTTCAAAACCCGTAGCTCGGTTAGGAAACAATTTTGGAAAAACATTTGTAACACTTTTCGACTTATTTTGGATCAAAGAATCTCCAGTTTCCGTTACGTTTTATATCGAGATATATTATTTTTTTTGAGATCTCACCAATACCATATTGGATATGTTAATCTAAGAGCAATTTGTTTAAAATTTATCGAGTTACGTCACTTTTAATGAAATTTTTTTCAAAAAGTTGGCCATATTGGATCAGCTATTTTGAATAACATTTTTCTGACATCATAATCTGTTTCAGCGGCCTCGAAAACCCCTCATATGTCAATTTGAATTAAATTGCCTTAAAAGTTATAATAATTTTGTTTAAAAAAAAACGTTTTTCTTTTGTTTAAATAATTAATAAATAATTTCCTCACAGCTATGTACAAGTGATATCAAAAGGTTGTAGGAAAATCGAAGCTTCCCGTAATTATTCCGAAATAATGCATATTTTCAGCCTCTGTTGAATCCAACTAAAAAGTATTTTTGTAGCATTATGTTTGGCTCTATAATGGTGCCTTAAATTAAATTTCTACAAATTCAAAGTCATCAACACTTAGCGGCTGGAATGTAAAAGATTTTATACCGTTATAAAGGTGAAAAGATAAGTCGACATGCAAATATTGCGATTAACAAAAAAATTTACACAGATATGAGGAAAGTAAATATGCTCCGCGTTAAAAGTAAAATTAGTAATGAGAAAGCAGCAAATCATCGGCATGCTACGGTTATTAGATGCACGACAAAAATCTGGAACAGAGCGAGACAGTTATTAGTTATTAGATACTCCAAGACTGTACAGGGTGTTTGGTAACTGGATTGCCAAAATGAAATATCATATGTAGGTAAATGTAAAACTTTTTTTCATATCGGGCTTCGTTTAGGAAATATTGAGGTAAAAAAAATTGCTTTATTAATTTTATTCAACAGTTTGTAATGATAACAATAAAGGAAACAGATTTTCACAAAAGTTATTACAACGTAAAAAAACTAGAGTAGATTTTCAAAAATGCCTCCTTTTCCCAATAACCTTCTCGCAGACAGCCTCAATCTTAAATTTTGTAAATTTCGTTAGATTACTGCTGGCTTGTCATTTTTTGTAGACATAGCCTTAAAATAATGTAATAATATTTTTTGTATTATTAGCTTGGTTGTCACTGTTTACTACATTTTAATTCATACTTTTCTGTCTCCGACTTCATGCAAATTGGCGTTTTTACTTAATTTATAATCCAGATTTTTTACGACTGCAGCTTTAGTGTGCATATTCAAGTTGATGCTATATTCACTACCACTTATTAAAATACTTTCTTAAGTGAAAATTTATAGTTTCGCATTCGCTCTAAAATTAAACTAAACTGCGACTCTATTTCCGCAAATTGTGCCAACAGTTACAAGTTACAACTCTATCAAATTCAACAAGACATAGTTTATACAATTATGACGGATAAAGTAATAATTAAATTAATGTAACAATTATTATTTCGAGAGCTGGAAACCCCAAGTATGTCATATTGTTTCACATTCAAAAATTGCGGAGACAAGGCAAAAAACTCGACATTATCGACCCCTTAGTACCCGCAGCCACCCATTCTATACCACTTTTTAATTGTAAAACGCCATTAGTTTCAATTAAGCCCTTGCAGATCAATCATCTAAGTTGGAATGTTAAGGACCGTGGGCATGTTGAAAATGGTAAATTACATTTAGGCGCATCCAGATCCTAATCCGATAGAGTACGCATAGGACATGCTCCAAAGATGTGCCAATACCCATTTTTGGAAGTAACTTTTTGACGCTTCAAGTAACACCTGGATTGCCATCCCACAACAGGAGTTAATCCAATCAGTATCAAACGCTAGAAGAGATTACACTGTATCTAACTTCTTTATTATTCTTTACCTTTTTATTAAACGCGATATTTCAATATTTGTGTAATAAACATTTAGAAGTAACAGTAATAAATACTTAGGATAAACCGGTTAATTTCTGGTAAAATCAACCACAGCACTTAACTTTCGCAATATGTTTAGTCTGGCTTGTAAATATTGCTTATAATTTTCGTATAGACGCAGACGGTACAAACAGTTTATAGACTCGTTTTCTATGCGAGAAATAACCACGACTTACTTATTAAAAAGCCGGTTATGGCGTTTACGGCCCTTTGGTTTATAAATTCGAAACCGATAGCAAATCGTTTGGCTAACCTGTAATTTATGTTATTCGGCCTGTGCTGCGTCCCGGCACAAATTACTATTATTATTATTAGACTTTTATACTCGGTTGCTGGTCAAAGGTTATTATCGGCTTGACTATAAAAGGTACGAACTTAGTCGCATACAAATTTAAATGGAAATAACAAACCCTGACCTCGGAAGTTTGATATTTTTTAATAACTATTGCATTGCGTTGAACGGTAAAAGCAGAGTGGATTTTGAAAATAGGATTTGCAATTTTTTTAAATTGTTTCCTTGACATTTGTCAAACGTGGTTAATTATATTAGGAATTTACGTGATAATTTATTATAATCATGTATGCCTACTCGAAAGGGCAATCTATTAGCTTTCATTAGCACTTTACGTAAATAAAATTCAGTTCGGATGATTGATTTTTGGAACCCAGGATGTTGTGGGGAGTTAAAAAAAGTTTGTAGGAAGTGTAACGAAGTGATTTTTACAGTCAAGGAATGTCTCTTTTTGCTTTAAATATTACCGTCACTTGGGTACACCCTGCCGCCGTTTTTTAGCAAGTAAGTCCTGTTTTAGTTAAGTTAGTATTGAGTTGTAAAAAACCCGCTGGTAAACAAGCAGTCAAGTAATTAATTGATTAATTTTCGATAATCCCCCGTATAAGTAAAATCCGTGAATTATTATAAATAATGACAGAGTCGGAAACAAAAATCTTTAGTTACTAAAATCCGTTTAAATGTTAATTCTTGCCCGTTTTAATCCGTTTCTTTTTGCAATATAGTATATAAATTGCAAGGAACTCATTTCCGGTCATGTACGTTCTGAATTGATGCTCCTAATTGCATATTCCGCTTGAACTCCGCAAGTAACGTCTTGATGAAAATACGATCCCATCGTGTCAAATCAGTACGCCCCTTCTAACACGACATCTAAGTACGTCATAAAGGTGATAAAATGCCCAAGAGCACTCGAGTCAGGGTTCAGATCGGTCAATCCGAAATATACATCGCACCGAGTTAAATTAATAAATTGATTCTTTCAGTTGAATATTATACTGGTAAGAATACAGCGTGACCCGCTACATTCCGTAGGTACTGCCTTCAGTTAAGTATAGATATTGAGAGGTCTTATTATTCGTGAGTCTTGCCGTATTTTGCTATTAAAGCAAACTAGTTGGTTTATTCTTTTTGTTATTTCATAAATTGTGCATCAACTGACTAGATTTTCTCGCTCGGGTGATCTGTGACGTTTCAATGCACAAGGGTGACCAGAAAACCTACTGTAATCAAAATAACGATTCCTAAATAGCTCTACGTTTGTGGCAGTAGTTCGCCGTATTTTAAAGTATCCAATAAAAGACTCAAATATCTATAGCTAACCGATTGCCCGCCGTTCATAATTTAACAATTTCAAGTCGCGAAGATAAATTTCTGTTACCCAAAATTCCGTAATAACACCGTATACACGCAAAGATTCTTGGTTGCCAGCTTGCTTGTTTTTAATCGTTTTAAATAGTTTTATATATACTCGACTGTACAGTCGTGGAGGTCTTAGAGTAAATTATTTTGTTCATTAACGTTGCTGAATAAATACGTTGATTTAAAAAGGTAAAATTCACGAGCTATTATTTCTGTCATTTTTTTCTGATTAACCCGTTTGAACAAATGGTCGAAGTCCATTAGACAGATCTTCAGTTCATAGGAGAGCCAAAAAGTGTAGTTCTTTGCACTTAAAAATTAAAGGACTGGCGCCCGAGTTTTCCGTCTAAAAAGATTACGTAAGTATATAGAAAGAAAGAGCAACATTATAAGTAGGCACCATTACAATACTACTAAATCAAACTAGAGCTAATTAGTAATTCCTCCGTTGGTCTTTTGTTTCATAAAATATGCATCGGCTGGTTAGATTTGCTCACTCGGGCAATCTTTAAGGCTTCAGTGCATAAAGTTTTACCGGAAAATTTAACTTACGAAAAATAGTCGTAGTTCGCCGAATTGTAAAACCCTCTGTATAGACAAGAATATCTATAGCTAACCGACTGCCCGCCGTTAATACTATATCCTGTTGGAAATTCCGTTTCTGTTGGAAATTCCGTTTGCTTGCCGTCCGAAATCGTTTCAAGTCACGAAAACAGACACCGGGTATCAAAACTCACCGTCTTCCGAAATAAAATCATATTCACGCGTATATACTCTTGATTGCCAGCCCGCATATTTCTTATCATTATCAAATTTGTACACACTCGACTGCAAAGTCGCTGAACTATCCTATTTATTGATTTGTTCATTACTGTTTTAATAAATAAATACGTTGGTCTACATAGGTGAGAAATTATTCAAATCAAACGTTCCATAATAAATGTATTGGAGGGAAAGGCATGGGAGCTTACTTAATCTTGCCCCATTTGTTTATTTCTTGTCAGTTTATTTAAAACAAAAGTTTTATACTAAAAAACCTGAAAACTTAAATTTAAAAACACGAGTTAGGCAAAAAATTTTAATAATAATAATAACTTTTGTACCTAGGTTTTAGGTTTAGAAATACAGGATTCCCATTTTGAACATGAAATTTAATGATTATTCAGTTGTAGATAAAATTAAACAAACAATTCCATTAATATTGTAATAGTTAACGGGTGTAATTGTACTAATATCGAATTTCTACAAAATGATTTAATTTTTGTTAAAAATGAGCAAAACATTATTTTTAAAACGAGATACCCTCATAACTGAAAACATATATATGTTGCGAGAGGATAAATGAACAAAATAAATCACGTAAATTCTATAAATGTAATAAAAAAATCCACTACAATTATAATAGCAAATTTGATCGATTGCACGCAACGAAGCATTATAGACTGCAATAGGGATGCAACTCGTACAATTTACTGTACCAACATCGATTGATTTATTGCCACATTATGGAACGAAAAAGTCGATAACAAGGACACTTTTTAAACAAAAATTTAATAATATTAAAAGCAGTGAATTAGTCTTGTTTTGTTTCATGTTTGGCCTAGTTCGGGGCCTACTTATACAAATTAATTTAGTTAAAATACCTCTTCTGGGGCTACTTTTGATAGACCCGGCCAGTAGGTTAAGTATTTTTATTATAACAGAAATCTTATCAGTTGCCGTTGCTTTTATCAGATTAATTGTAGAAAACGCGATCATTCAAACGAAATACAGGGTGGAGTGATTCAGTTTGTTTGTTGGAAACTGTCAATAACCACGGGCTTTGTATGTATGAACTTTTTTCCTAGGACTGTAATACAAGGCGCTGTACTAGGTAATACACCTGTTTTAATTTAAAAATTATATATAATTTAACTTGTATCTAAAAATAATGTCTTCTAAACCGTGTACGATAACAAAAAAACTTGCCTAAAAATTTAACAATTCCATAATTGATATTAATGGCTCGTTTCAGTTTATGAAAACAAAAGCCCGTATTTCTCGCGAGCACTTTTTACCTATTTCACCCTTGGCCACTACTCTTGGGTTAATATTAATCTGTCTCTTCAAGAGTACAAAGTTTTTCATGGTAAACTTTGTCGTATTATTCACAAAAAATTACATAACATGACAACTCTCGAGTGCAAAACTTGAGCCTAAAAGAAAAGTTAAATATTAATATTAATTTGAGACAAGCTGGGGGAAGAGCAAATAAAAGTTTTTTTACGAGAAATAAAACGTTTTATCTTCCAATCCATTTATAACTCTAATGGCTCTTATCCCCGGTGTTGTCGAATTCTTCGGGATATAAAAGGTTCAAACGGTATTGGAGTGCAAACTATCAAAAAATAAACAAATAAATCAACCAATTGGTCATTTACGTATTTTAAAAATAATTTAAAAAAAATTATAGTTTAAAAAAACTAAAAAAACATGCTTTAAAGGGAAACTGAACTAAAAAGTAAAAAATAAGAATGAAGTGATTGACAAAAAATAATTTTATTGTAAAAAAGCGTGAGGTGCATGATATCAATTATTGTTATACCTAGATATTTCATTGGTAGCTATTGATTAAAGTAGAGTTATCACCCCACGCTTTTTTACAATAAAATTATTTTTTGTCAATCACTTTATTCTTATTTCATACTTTTTAGTTCGGTTTCACTTTAAAGCGTGTTTTTTTTAGTTTTTTTATACTATAATTTTTTTCATATTTTTGAAATCAAATTTTTTTCAAAATTTTTCAATTTAAATTTTTTTTTAATGTTTCATTTCAAAATTTCTTCAAAATTTTTGAAATCTAATTTTTTTCAAAATTTTTGAAATGAAATTTTTTTGACATTTTTCAATTCAATTTTTTTCTAAATTCTTCAATTAAAATTTATTTTGTAATTTTTAAAATCAAATTTTTTTTTCAAAATTTTTTAAATCAAATTTTTTTCAAAATTTTTTAAATCAAATTTTTTTCAAAATTTTTGAAACTAAATTTTTTGAGAAATTTTTGAATCCAAATTTTTTTAAACATGATTAACATGTAAAATTATTTTTAATTTTTCCTAATGGTCCTGGTAAGGACATTACGCTCGACATTACGAGGGACATTAGGACAAAGTTATAAAATTATTGTATTGTCATCGATCCTTGATAAGTGTGCAAAGTTTCAGTTAAAAAATATTGTGTTTGTTGGTTAACTACCAACATAATAATAATAATAATAATAATAATAATATGTCTTTATTATTTTTTCATAAATTCATAACAATAAATAATAAGAAGCAAGAGGGAGGCGACGTTCAGCTGAGCTGCTCCTCCACGTAACCCCCCTAAGTTACAAAATATCAAAATAAAAAATATTTTCAATTTTAACAATTACGCAATTAACATTTTCAATTAGCACAAGTAGGTATAAAAGAAATCACAGGTATACGAGTATAAAGAATACAAAACAACGCATTAAAAATGGAACAGATTAGAAGTAGTACAGACATAAAAATTGTAGAATTAATTTCTGTTTTCTAAAATTAGAGATTTTACATGTTTCGCATCGCTGTCAAATTTAAAAATAATGTGAACTTCCATTGAGGAAAGGATGTAGAGTGTTTTTTTTTTTAATTTGCTAGTTCCATAACTCGTTCCATAATTATTAAAATACCGAGTAAAATACATTTTTTATTTTTGGCAGCTGTCAACATGTCTGTCAACCTAATAAAGGTCATTTAATAATAATTATTTCAAGAAATTAAAATATCCAGCAAATAATTTTCTAGGTTTTGCCCGAGGTTTTGCCCTACTAAATACGAAATTGATGTCAAAAAAATATTGTTATTAGTAGCTGTCAAAACTGCTGCTAAATATAAAAATAAGAAAGTATATCTTTTTCGTGTTATTTTCGTATTCAGCACCTCTAAAACCTATAGAAAAATGTTTGTTTAGTACTTTAGTTTGTTGAAATAATAATAAACTGGCATTTTTATTAAGTTGACAGAAATTTTGACAGCTGTCAAAGGTTACAAATTTATTTTAATATCAATAACTGAACTAGAAAGTTTTAAAACATTTTATGTATCTTCTTCTATGAAAATCAACATTATTTTCAAAGTTACGAAAGATGCATGTAGGTACTTGTAAATTTTTTAATTTGACAGCAATTTTGGCATCTGTCAACCAACACAATATTTTTTTGACGTCAATTTCGTATTCAGTATCTGCAGAACTTATAAAAAAAGATTTTTTTTGTAACTTTATTTTTAATTAATTATAAAATGTCATTTTCATTAAGCTGAAAAATTTTGACAGCTGCCAAAAGTAAAAACTTTATGTTATTATCTACATATTATGGAACTAGCACATTTTAATACAAATAATAGCACTTCTATGGGAATTTACGTTATTTTCAAAATTACGGAAGGGACACTTGCATTTTTTTTGAATTTGACAGCAGTTTTGGCAGTTACCAATAAATATAATATTTTTTTACAATTTCGTATTCAGTTCCTCCAAAGCCTATAGAGAAATCTCTGCTTGGTACTTTAATTTGTTGAAATTACTAAATGGCATTTTCATTAAGTTGCCTGAAATTTTGACAACTGTCAAACTCGCTGTCAAAAGTAAAAACTATATTTAATATCAATTACGGAACTAGCAAATTTAAAAGAACACTTGATTCTCTTCTATGGAAATTTGCAGTGTTTATAAAATTATGGAAGACAAACTTGCATAGTTTTAAATTTGACAGCAATTTTGGCAGCTACCAACAAAGATAACAATTTTATGAAATTAATCAGTACCTCCAAACCTATAGAAAAATATCTTTTTAAGTACTGAAGTCATTTATGGAAATAATTATTAAACGGCATTTTAATCAGTTGACATAAAATTTGGCGGCTGTCAAAAGTGAAAATTTTATTTTAATTTCAATTAGGTATTAAAATAGAAAAAATTATTATACTTTATAAGTATCTTTATTATTATGAAAAATCACAATGTTTTCAAAATTACGAATGATATGATTTTCATTTTTTAAATTTGACAGTGATTTTGACAGTTATCAAGGATAAAAAGGAAATGAAAATTTAATTTTGACAGATCTATTTCTAAAGTAAATATTTAAAACTAAAATTGAAAATAACGATATTTTTTTGTAAAAACTCAAAGTTGTAAAAAAATATTTGTAGCCAAAAATAAAAAATCTGGCTCAACAAATTGATGAAGAATTTCAAGAAGAACATATAAAAATTAGATGATCCAGTAAATTTTGAGGTCTATAGCGATTTTTAACGGTATTTTTTTCCACCCCAACTCTCTGAAAATTTTTCACAATATTACGCCATCATGTTATCAAATATCAAGAAAAGCTTTTACGGTATACCTTTTTAAAGAAAGTGCATTGTGCCCTAACTGTTCGTAATTTAAATTATAATTTTTTTAATCCTGTTCCTTTTTATCTATTTAATGCTCAGAATAAAATAATGCAGGTTATTCCTTTGAAGGTTTTCAAAATTTTATAACTTATAACAAAGGATTTAATCATTGGCATGACAAACTCTGCAGCTCTGGTTAAAATCCGGGCAGAATCAAGTCAATGATGCATAAAGAACACCATTCAACGCTATTTAAAAACTTACACATATATTTCTACCTAGTGCTTAGCTTTCATCGAATCAATTGATGTAGTCATTAATAGATCTGTTTCGTCAGCTGGTAGGATTATATTGTTGACATCTTGTTTAAATTTTTAAACTATTTTTACCCTCCGTATTTCTAGAACGAAACTAATTTTGGGAGTACGACAATGCACGATTTACCGATTTAATCGCTGGCGCCAACTTATAGATTTATTTTTGTCATCTCTCATATTCCTGTATTTATTAGTCTATTTGTTAAGATGCGAACATAAACATATTTTAGATTTCATTGCTAGGTGTGAATATTTCCGAGAATAAATGTTAGTGGATAAATCTGTCAGCGATACACAGAGATCGCGATGGGTTTCCGGTGCAACCGAAACATATTTTAGACGCTAACGAAAACTCAAAAGGGGGATACGTACAAGGACCGGTCGATAGATATTCGAAGCCAGGATATATTTTGCATTTTGTCCTTCGGCAGATATATTTTCTGGAAAGGATAGCCTAAGGATTTTGTAATGATCTGTTTGTGTAAGGCTTCGCCTTACAACGATTACAGGTTTTGTTTAAGCAACTGGAACCCAGAGTCAGCAAAACTCACCAATTTTTGACTGAAGCACATCTTTATGGACTAGAAGATTTAATCAAGTTGACACATGGTTAGTATTTTTATAGAGAAAAAAGGAACAAACCGAAATCTTCAAAAGAAACCTTGACTCAGTCATACAGATAGGAAAATAAATATTATGAAACCTTCTAGAAAGTGTGTCAGGTTCACTAGCTCATGCACATACTTTAGTGTCAAATACCGAATGATTTTAAGTCAATCATATCAACAACTTAAAAATAACAAGATAAGTTAATAGGTTTTACAGTTAATAGTGAATGACACAATATTGACACAATATTTGTATAGATATTCGTTATCGCATGACAGATACCATTTTTCAGCTGGTGGGCATCAAAAAAGAATCCTATTGAATAGTTTTGATGACAAATTTGACAATTTCCCAACAGTTAGATAATTAATCTTGTGTTTATTTACACTCCACAAATTAACTAATTGTCAAAAACCAAGTAAACATTATTTTTAGAAAAGAATCTGATCCAGCCACTAAATACCTGCGAAATAAACACAACACACACCATCACACTTTCTCATAAAACGATTCTATCAATACCCATAAATAAAATGCTTTTTTTAGTTACCTACGTATCGGAAAATTGGGTGACTCTTTTTTAATTTTCAAGGTCCCGTGCTCGTGTGTTCAAAGGACTATTAATAAAACATTTTATTAATAAAACCTCCAACACAGCAGGCATTTCACCATTGTTTCACCGTTTCAAATTTAAAATGCATTACATGCTATCTAACTTCGAAAGTAAAAATAAACTCACAACTATTTGTTACGGCACATGGATCATAAATACTATACTATAATATTAGCTGTTCCTTCAATTTTTAATTCGTTTGCTCGTTTGGCTGATACTAAGAAGCATTGAATTACATCTCATTTTCGCCGCCTAATTTCTTTGACATTACACCCCTGCAAGTTCATATACATAGCAACAACAACAAGCCAATTGGGATGAATAATATTTGTTTTAAGTGATGAATCTCGTTTCTGTTTAAAGATAAATGATTTAGTTTTCAGTTGCAGTTCTGCTAAAGTAAAGTTTTTAATAGAGAAATTATTGTGCGAAATATGCACAGATGACGACTAGGTCGTTTAAATCAGATTAAGATGGGATTCTAAAGATTTAGAACTAAATTATGTAACTTTTCTAGGAAATAATAGTTTAAGCATTAGCCTCAACAATTGTTGATGATACTCAAGGTAAGGATTGTCGCATAAAACTCTTCTTTGGAGTAAGGCCCATGCAAGCTCAATTAGCTTAAGATCGGGTGACTGAGTAGGCCATGGCAAAATAGAAACTTGTTTGGTTCCAGCGACTCTCTTACCCTAATAGTCACACAATGTCTCACTTTATATATTTTTCAAGATCCTTTGTAATCTCCACAATCACATACTGGAATCCAGGATATAGTCCAAATCTGTGAACAAAACAATTTGGATCCTCTCCTGGCTAGTCGGCTATTATAAGAGGTTGTCATCTCAGGAGCGTCTACAGGCGTCTCTAAGATGTTGAGAAGATAAGTCGAATTTCTTTAGAGAAAGTAAAGAAAGAAGAGATGATGCACATGTAGCAAATCCAACATTGCAGAAAATCCAAACCACAATCAGTAAGAAGCGACGAAAATGTGAATAGGAAAGGCTCTTCAAGTATAAATGGGTAAGCCTCGTGATGCACAAGATATAGAACTTTGGTTGATCACACCTTCGAAAGTTCCTGCTGATAATCAACATAAATGTTATAATCAGTTTCTACTATCAAAAATAGTTACTATTGAATGATGTTTAGATCAGCTAAGAGTCGATTCCTCCTGCATGTAGAGTAGCTTTAAATTGAAGTCCCTCAATCATTATCTGCTGTCCAATACTGCCAGGCTTCAGTACGATGAGGATTTTTTTGAAGATGCAGAATTAGAAAATGACCACCAATAAAATGAAGTGGAAATGGATGATGAAGATAATAGAAACAAAGGTAAACTGATCGGAGAAGATTTGACCAATGTTATTAAACCCAAATTTGTGAAATCAAGTTTGAGTAGCAGCAGAACAGAAATAAATCCAATAAACATTTTGTTGTAGGCCTTTACACAAAAACTTGTATTCAAAGAGTATAAGCATGAAGCTTCAGGTAAAATTTACTCGTCATCGAATTGAAGCAGATGCTTCCATGTTCTAATAATCAGCATTTGTTTTTCCTTCATACTTAAGTTCATCAAGCAAATACTTGATCTTACTAAACAAAGGTTTTACAATTTAACCTGAAATTTTCTATAACGTTTAAAGAAACTAGACAGCCTCGTTCAGCGTTTAATACCTGTGGTTCCTCTTACCCATGCCTAGGACTGAATTATCTAATTTTCTTAGAGACCAGTCCAAGCATTACTGACAGTATCAAAAAATTGGATGCGGTTTTAAAAATAGAGAAAGTCTTTGCAGCACCTGAAACGCTTACTTTATTGGACGAAATCAGGTGGCTGAGCCAACCAAGGTAAATTTGAAAGTTAACTGTTTCCAGTGATCTGCAATAGCCATAAGATTAAAGTTTCCATAAGATAGCTCCATAAAGAAGCACCCGGCTCAAAGAATCTGAGCCACACAATTAGTTGATGTCAAGTCAAAAAATTCTGCACCTAAATAACATCTGGTCTTCGATCAATTCCAACTCTCTCACCATGCTTTTTTAAATATTCTACAAGATCCTTTGTAAGCTACCTATCTCCTCAATTGTATTCTTCTTGAATCCAGATATGGTCCAAATTGTGATCCATGAAATTGGATGATTTTCTGCCTATTTGGGTCTTATCAGAGGTTGTCTTTGGATACATCTACTGGCTAAACAAATCATTTATGTGATCTGTTTTTAATAGCAGTATTGGAAATCTCAATGGCATAAGATTTAAAACTGATGTCCAAAATGGAACATGGCGTCAAGCAACTGAACCACAAATATATCTTGTCCTTGTTGAAGTGACATGCCACGCTCCTTAACGTTTCAATCCGACTCGATATTCCATTTTTAAAAAACCTAGCATCACACGTTATACATTCTGATTGGAAATTTCACGAACTCTTCAACCACACATGTGCAATATGATTATGTTAAAACATCCCGACGAAAAGTAGGAAGCAAACGTGATTTATACCTATGTAAGCATACATTAGGTAGTTTTAACTTTTAACTGGCAATATTTACCGTAGACCAAGATCAAAACTGTATATATTTAATGATGAAAATAGTTGCCTCTAAGGCTAATAAGGCAAATCAACCAACAAGACGCAATGTAAAATTTTACTTTGCAGTACTTTAAGCAAATAGGTAATGTACACATTAATCACTGTCTATATTTTGTTTCGTGTTTCTATGTAGGTTAAAACTTTAGTTAAAATAAACAATCCGTTAGGATTACATGTTTGCCCAGAAAGATAAAGTTTCTATATATAATTACGAATATCTTCGAGAATATCAATTTGGCAAGATAAGACGTAAACTTTATTTTGGTTCTTTTATGTGCGCGTTTTTACTGATAAGATATATAAAATACTTTCAATGTAAAAGTCAAACTGGGTGGCCAAACAACGCGCTATAAGCTTTTAGTTTGATAAAATTGCTCGCGCAGATGTTGGCAGCGAGTCTAGGGATATTTAGTGGGTTGTTCCATCTGTCAAACAAATTTTAGGTGTGATAAATATTAACGCAGGAAAATTTCGCATAAAAACAAACTATTTTGGATTTGGCATATCTAGGCAATATTTTATACCATTATTCATTTTGGAATATTATTAGTTTCGATTTTTTTTTAAATATGCAAAAATGTACAGGGTGTTCCATTTAAAAAGGTATAAGTTGTGTCTCTTTCTCTACTTTCCGATGCTATTTTGTTTTACTTTTCTTCACCAATAGATATTTTACACTAAAATCTACAATTTTTTATTATCTCTAAAAATAAAGGCTGTAGGTAGGTGTCAAAGTATACGGAACTATTCTGTACATTTTACCTTAATTATTTCTACAAAATAAAAAAATACTTGAGGCATTAGTAAACAAATTAATTAGTGATATTTTAAGTAGGTAAGTAGCTTAGCATTTACATCAATGGAAAACTAATGTGGGAACAATTACTTCAAAAAACTCATTTTGTCATAAATAAGAAATAAGTAAGAACCTAATAATATATCTATTAATAAATAACTTTAATTATTGCGACACCCGTATTCCACTGGTCAGAAGCCTCACTTAAAAAAACTGATCGTTAATTAATCGTAATTTATCTCACAGTTTTTGACCTCAGTGCTGTTAAATAACTTATTATCAACAAGGAACTACACAGATGTCAGTAGTAATTTAAAACACAAACGTATCATTGACCATTAATTAATATGCTCGAGAAAATATAATTTCTAAAATTACGCAATACCCACACATACATAATATGAAGATGTGTAAATTATATTTCTTGCCAATATTTAATTTAGTTGTTCGAAATTCGCATGCCTAATACTTTTACTTTTCGCCGCTTCAGTGCAGAACGGTATATGAATTTGCGTTGCATATATAAATCCGAGTATAAAACAAACAATTAGAGATAATTATCACAAAATATGAATAAGCCACAATTTTTGGTTATTTTCAGTTACTAGTCAGCATTGATTCATCTGCTCATTATATACGCTATGAAGTTGTCTCAAAATATCGACGAGGTCCGGCCCTGATAAATGATAAAATAATAACAATAAAAAAACCTCTACGTATGCACTGAGTAAATTGCTCGGGTAATAGTTACTGAGAAATTAACATGCGATATAATTGCTGTAAAAACAAAGGTACATGTTTTCACGTTTTAGAATTGGAGAAAATTACACGCACGATTCCAAATCGATATCATAATTGACTGTCTGTGTCGTAAAACGGATAATTTTATTTTAAAGGTCAGATTATTAGACTGATAAAGTGTAACAATTATTATACAGTGCATTTCAATGAAAACTATCCACCTGTATAACTTAGGAATTTTGATTTTTGCAAAAAACGCTAAAACACGTCAAAAAGAAATAGGACTTCACCCCTTATTTTGCTAGTAATAAAGGGATAGGCGCCCTCGCCCGTAGAAACACCTTTACAATTTTTTTAAAGGAAACACCCCATATTTTGTGGCCTAGAAAAGCTAATTTAAAAAAATGTATATACCTCCGGTATATACTTAAAAAACAGATCCTACAACCTTTTCAGAAAGTATGATTTTCTTCCCGCATTTTAGGATCGAAAGTAATACCTACCGCCAAAGGTAAATATTTTTAACAATAAAACATGGAAAAAATAATGTTTCGCTGTAATAGCTATTTGTGCAATTCAGAAAGAAAAGGTATCCCACTACCTTTATAGTAAAGCTTTTCTTCCCGCATTTTAGGGTCGAAAGTATTACCTACCACAGAAGTGAGTGGCATACTTTCGAACCTAAACTTTTGGAAGAAAATGGTTCTTTCTGTTTAGATAAATAATAGCTATTTGTGCAACTAGAGAAGAAATGCTTCCTACAAACTTCACAAAAAATACTACTTTCTTCCCACATTTTAGGATCGAAAGTATTACCTACCACAGCAAGTATATATTTTCAACTCTACAATTTGGTAAAAAATGTTTCTTTCCGTGTAGGTAGCTCATTGTATATTTAAGGAAGAAATAATATCCTACTATCTGTATTCCTTTTTTTATTCTTGCATTTCAGGGTCGAAAGTATTACCTACCACAGGAAGTAAAAGGGAAACTTTCCACCCTAAAATTCAGGAAGAAAATGTACTTTCTGTTTAGATAAATAATAGTTATTTATGCAACTAGGGAAGAAGGTTGTAGCATACATACCTTCAAAGAAAGTATGATTTTCTTCCCGCATTTTAGGATCGAAAGTATTACCTACCGCCAAAGGTAAATATTTTTAACAATAAAACATGGAAAAAATAATGTTTCGCTGTAATAGCTATTTGTGCAATTCAGAAAGAAAAGGTATTCTACTACCTTTATAGTAAAGCTTTTCTTCCCGAATTTTAGGGTCGAAAGTATTACCTACCATGGAAGTGAATGGCATACTTTCGAACCTAAACTTTTGGAAGAAAATGGTTCTTTCTGTTTAGATAAATAATAGCTATTTGTGCAACTAGAGAAGAAATGCATCCTACAACCTTCACAAAAAATACTACTTTCTTCCCACATTTTAGGATCGAAAATATTACCTACCACGGCAAGTATATATTTTCAACTCTACAATTTGGTAAAAAATGTTTCTTTCCGTGTAGGTAGCTCATTGTATATTTAAGGAAGAAATAATATCCTACTATCTGTATTCCTTTTTTTTATTCTTGCATTTCAGGGTCGAAAGTATTACCTACCACAGGAAATAAAAGGGAAACTTTCCACCCTAAAATTCAGGAAGAAAATGTACTTTCTGTTTAGATAAATAATAGTTTTTTATGCAACTAGGGAAGAAATGTATGCTGCAAACTTCAGAGAAAGTATGATTTTCTTCCCGCGTTTTAGGATCGAAAGTATTACCTACCACCAGAGGTAGATATTTTCAACAAAAAAATACGGAAAAGTTTCCTCTTTTTATAGGTGGGTAGTATTTGTGCAGGAAGGAACAGTATCCTACTATCTTTATAGATAGCTAGATAGAAAGTAAGCTTTTCTTCCCGCATTTAAAATCGAAAGTATTACCTACCACAAGAAGTGATTGGGATACTTTCGACCCTAAAATTCAGGGAAAAAAAGGGTATACTTTCTGTTTAGATAAATAATAGTTATTTATGCAACTAGGGAAGAAGGTTGTAGCATACATACCTTCAGAGAAAGTATGATTTTCTTCCCGCATTTTAGGATCGAAAGTATTACCTACCGCCAAAGGTAAATATTTTTAACAATAAAACATGGAAAAAATAATGTTTCGCTGTAATAGCTATTTGTGCAATTCAGAAAGAAAAAGTATTCTACTACCTTTATAGTAAAGCTTTTCTTCCCGCATTTTAGGGTCGAAAGTATTACCTACCATGGAAGTGAATGGCATACTTTCGAACCTAAACTTTTGGAAGAAAATGGTTCTTTCTGTTTAGATAAATAATAGCTATTTGTGCAACTAGAGAAGAAATGCATCCTACAACCTTCACAAAAAATACTACTTTCTTCCCACATTTTAGTATCGAAAGTATTACCTACCACGGCAAGTATATATTTTCAACTCTACAATTTGGTAAAAAATGTTTCTTTCCGTGTAGGTAGCTCATTGTATATTTAAGGAAGAAATAATATCCTACTATCTGTATTCCTTTTTTTATTCTTGCATTTCAGGGTCGAAAGTATTACCTACCACAGGAAGTGAAAAGGAAACTTTCGACCCTAAAATTCAGGAAAAAAATGTACTTTCTGTTTAGATAAATAATAGTTATTTATGCAACTAGGGAAGAAGGTTGTAGCATACATACCTTCAGAGAAAGTATGATTTTCTTCCCGCATTTTAGGATCGAAAGTATTACCTACCGCCAAAGGTAAATATTTTTAACAATAAAACATGGAAAAAATAATGTTTCGCTGTAATAGCTATTTGTGCAATTCAGAAAGAAAAGGTATTCTACTACCTTTATAGTAAAGCTTTTCTTCCCGAATTTTAGGGTCGAAAGTATTACCTACCATGGAAGTGAATGGCATACTTTCGAACCTAAACTTTTGGAAGAAAATGGTTCTTTCTGTTTAGATAAATAATAGCTATTTGTGCAACTAGAGAAGAAATGCATCCTACAACCTTCACAAAAAATACTACTTTCTTCCCACATTTTAGGATCGAAAATATTACCTACCACGGCAAGTATATATTTTCAACTCTACAATTTGGTAAAAAATGTTTCTTTCCGTGTAGGTAGCTCATTGTATATTTAAGGAAGAAATAATATCCTACTATCTGTATTCCTTTTTTTTATTCTTGCATTTCAGGGTCGAAAGTATTACCTACCACAGGAAATAAAAGGGAAACTTTCCACCCTAAAATTCAGGAAGAAAATGTACTTTCTGTTTAGATAAATAATAGTTTTTTATGCAACTAGGGAAGAAATGTATGCTGCAAACTTCAGAGAAAGTATGATTTTCTTCCCGCATTTTAGGATCGAAAGTATTACCTACCACCAGAGGTAGATATTTTCAACAAAAAAATACGGAAAAGTTTCCTCTTTTTATAGGTGGGTAGTATTTGTGCAGGAAGGAACAGTATCCTACTATCTTTATAGATAGCTAGATAGAAAGTAAGCTTTTCTTCCCGCATTTAAAATCGAAAGTATTACCTACCACAAGAAGTGATTGGGATACTTTCGACCCTAAAATTCAGGGAAAAAAAGGGTATACTTTCTGTTTAGATAAATAATAGTTATTTATGCAACTAGGGAAGAAGGTTGTAGCATACATACCTTCAGAGAAAGTATGATTTTCTTCCCGCATTTTAGGATCGAAAGTATTACCTACCGCCAAAGGTAAATATTTTTAACAATAAAACATGGAAAAAATAATGTTTCGCTGTAATAGCTATTTGTGCAATTCAGAAAGAAAAAGTATTCTACTACCTTTATAGTAAAGCTTTTCTTCCCGCATTTTAGGGTCGAAAGTATTACCTACCATGGAAGTGAATGGCATACTTTCGAACCTAAACTTTTGGAAGAAAATGGTTCTTTCTGTTTAGATAAATAATAGCTATTTGTGCAACTAGAGAAGAAATGCATCCTACAACCTTCACAAAAAATACTACTTTCTTCCCACATTTTAGGATCGAAAGTATTACCTACCGCCGGAAGTAAATCGTATATACTTTCGGATCTAAAATGCAGAAAATAAATTCTTCTTTGATTGGGATTAGGAAAGAAAATGTTTCTGCGCAAAAAGTTGGCTTTTTTCTCGCACTTTAGGGTCGTAAGTATTACCTACTACTGGCAATACTACACTTTCTTCCCTAAAATGAGGGAGGAAAATGGCTCTGTCTGTAGGTAGATAATAAGCCTTCCCTAGTTTAACTAAAGAAGAAAATGTATGTCATTATCTACACAGTAAGTAAACTTTTCTCCCCGCATTACCTACTTTCGACCCTAGAAGAAATTCTTCGTGTTTATTTGTCATTTTGCAAAAGTTCTATATAAATTTTTGCAAATAAATCATTCATTCATTAGTAAAATATCGTCCGTTGGCAAATCTTACTCGAATATTCATACATATTTTCCTGTGTACGTAAATCCGTACATTAGAAAACTCGGAGATTAACAACATTTAAACAAACACAAATATATTAAGCAATTCGCGTAAAAAGCAAATAGAACGAATCCTTGCTTCCGCAACTTTTTCATAAGGTTTCCTCGAGGTCTTATATTTTCATTAGGCATTTAAAATTGAGCTTGAAATTGAAAGTTTAAAGAGCATTGAACCGCATATTGCGTTCATTCCGTTTCATGCTAGGTAATAACAGCGGATAGTTTATAAATTCTAAACACAGTTAATGGCTTGCAAATTTGCCGATAGGAAATAGTGCAGTGTTGAGGAAATTTAATTGGATTTTTAACACGTGTGGCAACTTGGAAACAAAGGTAGTTCGATGTGTGAAAGAGCATTTATGTGAACATATTACTGCAGGGAAAATAAATGGATTTTATTGGTATTATCATATAATTCAGGCAATACGTTAAAAAAATTGGGCTTTAAACAATTGGGAGGTTTAAGGGTTGTTTTTAATATACCAAAAAGAACAGGGAAACTGTTTATTTGTTTTTCGTATTTAAGGTTATGTAGGTGGCGTCAGTAGTGGCTTTTTACATTTTTTGTTTGTTTTTAAGTGGGACTCAAATTGTGGTTCGCCAACAAGCCAAAGTCCATGGTACCGAACCCTGTAAGCCCCAATGTTAAATATAGTCGATTATTCAGAGAGTCAGTTCCCTGCCAGCTTCGATATATTTCTTATCTTATAATCCTTCATGATAGCCACAATAAATCTTCAAAGCCTAAACATACGATTTCATTTGACAAGTAACAAGTATATGATTTGGTATGGTTTAAAATAAAACATTGTATTTAACAAAAAATTATAAAAATTAAATACTGATAGCCCCCTGAAGATAAAAATAACCGATACATTTTAATTCAAACTTGGAGTAAATAATGACTAAGTATTTTATAATTATCTATTAATTTATTTATTTTCTGAGAAACTTTATCAGAAGCTTAAGTAATATGACAATAATTGTTAATATTCCACTATATTAATTATTATTCTTTTATTATTTAGAAAATAAAAAGTTACAATTTTTAGTACACGACTCCTATATAAACTCTTCTTTAATTTCATTACTTTAAAATGAAAATAATTTGGTTAGCTAATTAGGCACCTATTTGAGATTAAGTTATTGTTTAGAAAATACCTCGGAAAATACTAGGTATATTTTATTTTTATTCTGATATCAACCAAAATGCGGTTCCCACATCTGCTTGGGTTAAAGGTTAAACATTTCACGGTGGGAACCTATTCACAAAGTACTATAATTTTATTTAACGTGCATCTTGTAAATTTATCATTTTTACGGATATTGAATTTGCATTAATTAAAATTGTACTTACTTGATTACACTTCTAGAAATATAACCAGTTGTTTTGCAAAAATTTAAACTGTAATTCTACTCCGATTACCTATATTCAATAACATATATCTTGTTGCTCTCAATATTCCTTTCCATTAACGAAAATAACAAATTTTTCATATCAATTAAATTGTAAGTACAATAAATTCCTGGTTAGAGAAATTCGCATATCCGTCTACAGTAAAATTCTGCAAAATATTCAAAACACTCTAAAAAGAAACAATATATTTTTACATCTCTTTCGTATTCTCCTACAGGACTATTTCTAAAATAGTTCTTTTAGCCTAAGTATGATAATTTTTCCAATTGCACAGATAGAAAAATTATAAATTTTGCAAATTCTCAGGAAAAAAAATTCAAATAAAATGATTTTCATATTTTTTGTAATTTGTTATTTTAAATATACCTTTTGTTTATTACTTTATTTTATTATAGCACGCAGTTTTTCACACAACTGTTATTATTATAATCCTAGTTTAAGTCAATCAGCAAAAATTGTAAATTTCTTACAATAAATTCCACAGGCCTATAATAACAAAAATGTTCTATCTCAGAGATCGAACCCGAACTGAAACCGAATTTAGTAAGAAAAAATGTTTTTACTGGTCAATTTTTTCCGAGATTTTTTCTACAGCCCCCTATTATTACAACCCTCGATAATCCCCTAAGGAGGAATTTTTTTAAAGAAATGTCAGTAATAATTTTTATAATGTTTATAAGGATTTTTTGGGTAACTGTGATCACGAATCTGAAGTCAAAAATGAATTTTGACATAATGACAGCTGTCAACGAGCTGTCAATTATCATGACAGCATGTTGACAGCCGTCATCTGTCGTTATGTTAAAATTCATTTTTGACTTCCGATTCGTGATCAACAGCCCAAAAAAACTTAATAATATGCTTATTTAAGTATCGACTTTTGACATTTTTGCTTTTTGACAGCTGTCATTAAGTCAAAGTTCATTTTTGACTTCTGATTTATGATCAGCAGCCCAAAAAACTTAATAATAAGCTCCAAATATTGACTTTTTTCATTTTCCATGAAAATTGACAGCTCGTTGACAGCTGTCATTATGACAAAATTCATTTCTGACTTCAAATTCGTAATCAACAGCCCAAAAAAACTTAATAATATGCTTTAAGTATCGACTTTTAACATTTTTTGCTTTTTGACAGCTGTCGTTATGTCAAAGTTCAATTTTGACTTCTGATTCATGATGAGCAACACAAAAAACTTAATAATATGTTCCAAATATTGACTTTTTACATTTTTCATAAAAATTGACAGCTGTCATTATGTCAAAATTTATTTTTGATTTCCAATTCGTGATCAACAGCCCAAGAAACTTAATAATATGCTCTAAATATCGACTTTTAACATTTTTTGCTTTTTGACAGCCGTCGTTACGTCAAAGTTCATTTTTGACTTCTGCTTTATGATCAGCAGACCAAGAAACTTGATGATAAGCTCCAGATATTGACTTTTTACATTATGCATAAAAATTGACACCTCGTTGACAGCTGTCATTATGTGAAAATCATTTTTGACTTCAAATTCGTGATCAACAGCCCAAAAAAACTTAATAATATGCTTTAAATATCGACTTTTAACATTTTTAGCCTTTTGACAGCTGTCGTTATGTCAAAGTTCATTTTTGACTTCTGATTCATGATCAGCAGCCCAAAAAACTTAATAATATACTTCAAAAATTGCCTTTTTACTTTTTTCATGAAAATTGACAGCTCTTTGACAGCTGTCATGATGTCAAAATTCATTTTTGACTTCAAATTCGTGATCAACAGGCCAAAAAACATAATAATATGCTCTAAATATCGACTTTTAATATTTTTGCTATTTGACAGCTGTCGTTATGGCATCAGCAGCCCAAAAAACTTAATAATATGTTCCAAATATTGACGTTCTACATTTTTCATGAAAATTGACATTTCGTTGACAGCTGTCATGATGTCAAACTTCATTTTTGACTTCAAATTCGTGTTCAACAGTTCAAAAAACTTAATAGGCTCTAAATATCGACTTTACACATTTTTTGCTTTTTGACAGCTGTCGTTATGTCAAAGTTCATTTTTGACTTCAAATTCGTGATTAACAGGCCAAAAAACTTAATAATATGCTCTAAATATCGACTTTTAACATTTTTTTGCTTTTTGACAGCTGTCGTTATGTCAAAGTTCATTTCTGACTTCTGATTCATGATCAGCAACCCAAAAAACTTAATAAGTTCCAAATATTGACATTCTACATTTTTCATGAAAATTGACATTTCCTTGACAGCTATCATTATGTCAAAATTCATTTTTGACTTCAAATTTGTGATCAAAAGCCCAAAAAATTTACTAATATGCTCTAAATATCGACTTTACACATTTTTTGCTCTTTGACAGCTGTCGTTAAGGCATCAGCAGTTCAAAAAACTTAATAATATGTTCCAAATATTGAGTTTTTGTTTTTATGAAAATCGACAACTTGTTGACAGCTGTCATTACGTCAAAATTCATTTTTGACTTCAGATTCGTGATCAGTGACCCAAAAAACCCTTATAAACATTATACTCAATTATTATAAACAATTCTTTAAAAAATTTCCCACTTAGGGGATTATCGAGAGATAGGGGGCCGTAGAAAACATTTACCTATCAAAAACATTTTTCTTGCTAAATTCAGTCGCTTTTACTAAAGTTAGAATCTGACATAATTGTATAAAATATTCGACTTCCGGACTAACCGGAAATGACGCCAACTTTCTTACTTTAAATAAAACTCCCTGTATCATTCTAATTCGCCATGGAATGCTAATTTCTCACATATTATGTCACAAATTAAAAAAAGAACATATTTTTTGCACCATAAAGAAGGGCATATACTTTCAACTTTCCCTTGCCATTAATTACGTCTAGATTTGTTATGCCCGAGTTTCCGTAAACTCTGCTTCTTCTGATAGATAACATAACAGAGATTATTTTCAACAGATTTTATTAAACATACAAAAATATATAGGGTGTTTCATTTAAATAAGAAAGTTGTTGGAACTTCCGGTTTTAGTAATCTATTTATCCACTTTCCAAATTTTCGAGGTCTATCTTTCATAATAACCGAGTTATTCCGTAGGCAATACTTGCGTGGCCACCCAGACGAGAGCAGTACCTATATCCAGAGTAGACACAAGACTTTTTTTTTTTTTTTTTTTTTTAATGGCGTTAGGACATAATCCATACAGCCAGGCACCATGTTACTATGTCTATTATTGGTCTAATTAATTGATTGCACATACTTCTTAATTCCCTACGTCACCTAAACAAAATTAAACAAAACGTTTATAATCAAAGAATTCCACAGGAAAGTACAGGGACACTCGCTTCTCGCCCAGGGGTCTGTCAAGGCATTTGATTTTTTTACACACACAGACACAAGACTTCTCATTTAAATTTTTACTCGAAATTAATTTATTGCATATTCATTTTTTAATTATGTTCGCCGTAATTAAGACAAATTACAATGTGAAAGAAATTTGGCGAATGCTCCGCGTAGAAACTATAATATAATTACTCTGCTTTAATACAACCTACTTTCAACTAAACAATGGCCTGTACCAAGATGCATCGACATGGCCATGGGGTCGTCATTATTCCCAATTTTAAGTAACATTCTTACAGACTGTTTGCAAGCAAAGAAATATTAATTAATTATTAGTTTATAATCCAATCATTCAGGAGGGACATAATTTTCAATTTGGTCCTTATATAAATATTTAAACAATGATTCAAGCTTATTAACAAGAGCGGGAGAAAATCATATATTTAATCTACAATTGAAATATTAAAGAATTTTTAGATATAGTAATTTTCAGCTACATTGACGCCTACGTCAATTAACTCGTTGTATTCAGCAGTTCACATCAATTAACGATGAACTAGCGATTCAATCTCATCATAACGTACGTTCTCTTAAAAATTTTTGTTCCCAATGTTTTCTGTGTGCATGACGCAATTGTCCCAAATATCCTAAATAATTAAATCCGAGACTTTTTGCACATCTTCAAAATCAACTTGGCCAATGTGCAAACACCTACACCAACTCCATTTGGATTATATTAGTAATGATAAGGTGGTAGTCTTAGTTCTTAATGACTATGTCTTTGGCTACATAAATATATAAGTTCTAGAAAGTACCTATGGCTATTCTTTTAATTTTGGTTCAATTCGAGAAGCATGAGAAGCTGGCTCGAGCAATAATCTATCAGGTGATGGATACTGATCCATCACCATTATCGAGGAGGCAGCAAGATTTGGTACCAGTTGCAATTCGATTTAAATTGCGTCCAATTTCCAAACATTTAAAAAGAAATCGTTTATTGACACTCACAACGAAATTGACGTTATAATCATTTATCGCATCAACATATGTTGAGTGCCGAGTCGTCGAGATATAAAAGATAACACACAATACACATAACGTATAGATTGATGCATCGCAGGCGCCAAGATAATTAAATATTACCAAAATGACAACACTTAACCAATGAGGAGCAGTTTACTGAATCTGTTCTCTTACATATTCAATACATGTTTTTCTTTTACCGTACGTCTTGGCTAACCTAAGTTAATTCTCATTCATTATTGGTTCAGGTATTATGCATGTATCTCTCGAACCAATCAAAAAGAGGAATAACTTAGTAGGCTAAGATATATAGTAACGGGAAAACCACTAATATTGCAAGTTTTATTGATAGGTTAGGCAGTTCATAAATATTGAAATTCTATAATTTTTTAACAACAGTACAACGAAATAATTGCAATCTATAGTGTAGTGTAATCAGTTCATATCTAGATTTTTTTGTCGGGTGAATTAGTTATGTCGAATTGAATTAATCAATTAGAAGCTCAAGTATACGTCATATTAACATTAACATGAATTTAGATGATCAGATATAATGATTTCTAGTCATTTTTATATATTCAGCAACTTTCTGTTCGCATAATATAGCAGTTTAATGTGTAAAATAATGGCTTTGACAATGGTTTCTTCTTCTTGCCCGCCGCCCGGGTCTGGATACTCTATATCCAAAGGGAAAGGCTGTGGCGCGTTTCTAAAGGGTACGTGTTTGAAAAATCGCTAAAATCCGACAAAATCGCCTTTTTTTAAAAATTCATAACTTTCTTAGGAGGCAAAATCGAGACTACTAAATGATGCATAATAAGAGTAATAGTTGCCATGGTAAAAATATTTAGGTTTATAGTGGTGATGGTCGTTACAATTATAAAAATCAGTTTCTGGCAAACATGATATGTAAATTCTATATACCTAACTTAATAACTGCAAAAATATTATAAAATTCCTTTTATATGACCGTTACAGTAACATCAGCAATTACTATTAAATATTACCTACTTGTACAAATAATTTGGTAAAAAATTTTTATTTTATAAAATAAAATTATGATATCTCAAATATCCATATAATAATACATAGAACATGCGCATTAGAAAATTATAGAACCGACAAAAATTGCTGTACTTAAAGTTTTATAACGGCAATATAAACATTATCACCTGCTTATCGTTGAAATGTAAGCAAAATTGTTATATAAAAGGTTATATAAATGGTAATATAATGGTAATATAATGGTAATATAATGGTTATATAATAGTTATATAGTGGTTATATAATGGTAATATAATGGTCATATAGTGGTTATATAATGGATACACAATGGTTACAGAATGGCTTTATAATATTTAGTTATATTAGATGGTTGAATACAGGTTACCCGAAAGTAGTTACAGAAAAATATGAAGCAAAGTATATAACTGTTTTATGGCTTGAAAGTTAAACATCTATAAGATGGTGATATAAATAATTTGTTTATTATCCTATAAGACCCAGAGTGACTTCTACTAAAGTTCTATAGTGGTGATAGTTATAATCACAAAAATCAATTTCCGATAAGAAGAAAATGTGACCACTATATAACACAATAACTACAGAGATATTATAATACTCTAGTTGTTTTTAGATGACCATTTCAGTAACATCAACCATCACTATAAAAATTACGAAAAATTAATTAATTTCGCAAAAAACATATAGGTTTATGTTTTGTGAAGTAAAACAAGAACAAAACTATTGCTGAAAAGTTTTATAATGGTTACGGAAATATTTCCATAACTACCTTATCATTAAGACATGAACCAAATGGTTATATAGCAGTAACCATAAAGTAGTTGTGGAAATATATAACTGTTTGCTATTGCGTAACCGATAAAGATCTATAAGATGGTGATATAATTAAATCCCTTATTTCCTCATAAAACCAAAGGGTATATAATAAAATTATTTATGGAAAACATTTATCATGTTATAGTTTTTTAGGTTTATAGTAACTATGGTTGTTGTTATGCATTATAAAACTCAGTTTCTGAGAACAGAAAAGTGTAACCTTTATATAACTCAAGAACTAGAGATATTATAAAACTTTAGTTGCTTTATGTGACCAATTCAGCTGTCCTAAAACGATTAGACATCAGGATATTCTAATTTACATCTAGTTTTCAAAAAAAATATGCCGCGGGTCCATCTCGAAGGAGGCGCGAGTTATTAATTATTGATTGAGAATTTGGAAAGATTGAAAATATTGCGAAAACACGAAATCTTTAAACGCTATTTCCAAACTAATAATCGCCGCCGGGTTGCCGTTCTGGTAAATACGGAAAAGGGTCCAACTTAGAACTACATCGTAAATCGCATGGTCTCGTTGCGATTTTCGAGGCAGTAGGAACCTCGGTAGGAACGAACGAAAAAGTAAAATTTTGTCGTTTTGACGAAAATTTTGAAGTTGGGTTAAAATTTGAAAAATTCCTGAAGCGGCGAGTGAAGCGGTCATTGTTCTCGCATCTCATTCTAATCCCACAAATTTTGTTGGTCGTGATACCTCGAAATTTTGGCGAGGGTTTTCCTCGAGGTTTTCCTACTATTATACTTACACATTTATAGACCTAAATTTTGTTTATATGCGTATAATATAAATAAACCCGGATGATTTAATGTTGCATCTACCTTTCTTATGAATCGTGCAATTTTTACGTAATACCCACGTTTTAGTATCATATTCTATCCAATATAAGTACATAAAATTTACAGATTTGCTACATCTTTGTATAATGATTTGTCGAAATGAGTTTTATCAGAAAATATTTTTTGGATCTTCTTCTTTCATTTAATTTAATTTTATTTGGTAATCTCAAAAAAACAAAATAAAGTTATTAACATTGACAAAGTGACATGTTTTTATAGAACTTTGTACTTTCCCAACGTCCTCATTTTTGAATAAGAAAAAAATTTATCTCAGCGAAACAAATCCCTCAATCATCCCTCTTTGCTCCCATATCACGGGCATATCTTTATGTTAAAAAAGAAAAATATAATTAATATTCGAAGAAGCAACATTATGATGAAAATTTTAAAAAACTACTTTCTAAAAATGATAAACTTTAAAAATCAGTACCGGAGTGTTCAAAAAAATGAAAGAACAAAATTCATAAAAGAAAGATTCCTTGAACATCTCTCTTTCCCGGCTCTTTCCTCTCGTGTCGGTTTCGTTCGTTAATTTCGAAAAAGAGTTATTAACCTCTAAAGTAGGATTTTCCAAAAATCACCAATTTTAAAAATTCATTTATAAAAAATGAGAAATAAACAAAAAAATCCTTAACCCTCCTTCTTTCACCTTGTATAGTTTCATGTCTTAATATTAAAAAATAAAAAAATTATTAACGTTATAAAATGATATGTTTTTACAGAGTTATTTACATTCCGCACATGTGCCACTTTAAAGTTCTGCAGCGTCTTTATTATAATACATATAATATAAAAATAAAGAAGTGAGCCTGGGCAAAAAGACTTCTAGGCCCTCCCTCTTGCCTTTCGTGTCTTTATATCAAAAAACAAAAATACTGATTTGTGAGAGAACCCAGATTTGCTGAAAATTTTAAAAACCATATTTCGTTTAAAAAAAGACTAGGTTTAAAAGTCAGTATTTATGGAAATCGAAAAATTAACAAAAATATTCCTTGCATCTTCCTCTTTCGTCTCATATCAGTAGCGTTTCTTAATATTGAAAAACAAAGAAGTTATTAACAATCAAAAGACAATATATTTTTTCTTTCCAAACATACATAACTTAAAAATTCTAAAGCTCTTTTTATGAAAATGAAGAAATGAAACCGAGACTAAGCAAAATTATTTCTTGACTATTCCTCTGTCCTCTCATATCACTTTCGTTTCCTTATGTTGAAAAACAAACATATCATTAATTTCCGAAAAATACGTGTTTGGCTAAAAATTTTAAGGTAAGTACGTCGCCGATATTTTTTTAAATAAGACACCCAGTATATTTAAAAAAATTTAATTAAGCATGTCAATTGTACAATCAAATTACACCACATTTAGTATATTTATCCTAAAATTTTCTCAAAGTTACTAATTGTGTTGATGAGGCAATGAAAGATTTTTCACAAATATGTACCTAACACTAATTTTTTATTGAATTTGTTCCTTACTTTGTGAACTCGCTGTATACAGTATTTGCATCCCAATTTGCATTAAATTCATATGCGAAATGTACAAAACTGACTTTATTAACAAACATTTAATAGTCAATGTTGCATAAAGGAAATGCAATTGATGTTAACGGAAACACCTTCTATACTGATTAAAATAACCACTAATAAATAATGGAGCTAGCTGTACAGAACACATTAACTAATATAAATATTTATTATCCCATACACGTATATTGAAATTGGAACTTTTGTTAATGCAAAATTGTTTTTCCCTTAATAAATATCGTAATGGATTTTATTTAATTCATTAACATTGAAGTGTGAGGCAATTAGGTGCTAATAGTTGCGTATTGTTAATGGACATGCAAATCAAACGAATATTATTTCATTTGGTGCAAATTCAATTTGGCAGTAATGAACCGTTATCCTTGCCGTTAACAGAAACAAATTTCATAAACAAATAAAAAGGTTGAACCGTTTTCGGTGAGGTATTACTATACGGTGGTTTCTAACATTAATGGTCATAAATTCTATATAGTCTGAGGTATTTTTGCTGAGGTGCCTCCAATTATTAGCAACCAGTTTACTTTCTATTTTACCTTAACTGTGATAATATGTGGTCTATTTAATGAGTTACTCATTGAGTGACATTCCTGGTGACTCCAACCTGGATGGCTATATAGCAAGTACTATACACAGGGTTATCGCTTTAGTTTCAAGGATTCACTTTTGTGGCTAATCCTAACTTCAAATTTTAGTAGACCGAACTACTTAACGCATTTTTAGGTATCTTGAATTTTTTTCATAAAATGTCCAGTTTTCGAGTAAATTACAAAATTTTCAAGATTAAGAACTGACGAAACATGAGACGAAAGAGGGAGATTCAAGGAGTCTTTTTGTTCATTATTCTATTTTCATAAATAGGGTGCAACTTTTTTTAAAGGAAAGGTTTTTAAAATTTTCAGCAAATTAGGGCTCTTTCACAAATTTGTCTTTTTGTTTGAAGATATTGATTTTTAAAATTGGTCATTTTTGGAAAATCTTACTTTGCTGATTTTTAAAGTTTGTCATTTTTAAAAAGTAGTCGTTTTCTTGAAATTCTCAGTAAAATGTTGCTTCTTGGGAAACAATTTTGTTTCTTGACATAAAGAAATGAACATGATATGAGAAGAAAGAGGGAGGATTAATAGATTTGTTTCGCTAAGATTCATTTTTTTATTCATAATTAAAGACGTAGCAGAATTTTAAATTTCGGCATGTAAAATATATCTTTGATACCTATGTAAAATCGAAAAAAAAAAGTAAATTTTGAGCTTTCATAAAATTTGGCGCTTTTTAATTTCTCTATGAAATTTTCAACATTTTAAACTTTTAAATTTGTTTTGCAAAATTAAAAATTATATATTTATTATATTTTTGTATATCACGCCATTTAAAATTTCATTACCGGTTCTTTTTGTATGTTTTCACTTTAATTCGAGTTTCAATTTAAAGAAATTTCCATGTTATGTTTTTATGTTATAATATATTGCGCTTATTATTGTTCTGGGTGATTATTTTACCATTACTTTGTAATGTCTTTGACCCTAATATATCATTAATACAATAGGTAATAAATATCTAAAAATGGGAAAGTTGCGTCCTTGACATTAACTTTAGCAGTTATGAATTGTCAAAACCAGAATCCCAGGAGTAAACCTTAATATATTTTTTTCTTTTGTATTATATCAAAGATCAATTATATCAATAAACGCCTCTATGGACAATTTTTGAATTTGAAAACTGATTTGTAGGGCATTCAAACGCTTAACAATCTTGTAGACATGAATTTAAAAAACTGAACTACAACAGACATTTTTCTATGGAACGCCCAGTGCATACAAAATTTTGGATCCAGAATTTTTTCTGATTAAAGTTTTATGCGTTTATTCGAATTTTTGCTTTCAATAATACAGAATGAAAATTATTTCTTATTTCACAAATGAAATTATTACCTACTAGTAATAACTGTCAGTAGGCTGAATAGTTTGGAGAACAATCTCTAATCGCCTGTCAACAGTTAATTAGTAAAATATTTCTCTACGAGAAATAAGTTTATTATCTCAGAATATAAATATTTTTCGAATGGAATGCATTGCAGAATATTTTTAAAATACCTACATTATATTATATCATATTGGTGAGTAGAAATATAAATTATTTAAACTTCAAAAATAACTCCTCACCTTCGGAATAATCTACAACGTATTTTATACATGAGAATCATATCCACAAATTAAGGCTTTTTGGAATGTGCTGCGCTCGGTTCTGCATTATGTCACTGTTATTATAAGCTCTTCTATTTTTTTACACAATTCTCTTTTGAAGTTCATTAACTAATGTTCCCAAAATAAACTTTATTTTTTCAATAACCTTACAGTAAAATCTAATGAGGTTAAATCTGGATAACTTGACTTGGTGGTCAGTGTCAGTCAGTGATGTGTTTTATATTTTTATCTATACATTCTTTATTTCCTTATTATCATTAAAAAGCAAAGCCTTCTATTTAAACAAATATACGTGTGTTGTATTTCCAGTTATTGAAATTACTTAAATGCATACAAAATTCTTATATAGCATCTAAGACTTTTCACCAAGCTTTTCACTGAATGCCCTACAAGCCAGACAATCATTTACGATCACGTACAGAAAACTTAGTGGAAATCTCGGTCGAGGTCTCAGTAGAAGTATTAGATGGTTCTTACGTAATTTTGAAAAAAATGTACTACACGTTTAAGATATTCATAAGGCAATTCGAAAATCGAAATATTTGCCGGATCTCGATCTCGATGAAATTTGGACTTCTAATCGAATGTAGAAATCTGTCTGTCTGTTTGTCAAAAAAAATTACTTACCTGAATCATTATCAAATTCATAATAATGAATAATGAAAAAAGAAATCATTTTTTGTAAAATAGTAGGTACCTACGTATAACAGGGTAACTTTCGAAAACATTTTTCCGAGCATTTTTCGATTTAGATTAAACTCGATAAAAAGGAAAGTCTTTCACAAATGGACATTGGAATCGATCGATCAAAATTGATCTTTCCAAGGCTATGTTTGATTTTCGAAAATGCTTAATAATGCACGGATCAAGCTTGTTTGATAGAGCTCAAATATCTCTATCAGGAACACACTGTTCGATTTTACAACGGGTAACATAAATCGAGACATAAATAGACTGTATTTCAAATTCAAATTTATTTTTCGTGCATAAAAAAATGTCGCGAATTCCTTGGCGAATTCTATTTCAGTAAAGTGCTACTAATAATAAAAAAATTGAATTCTCTTTTGAGGTATGAGCTATAGGTAAGTACGCGATTATGACTATCACATCACATACATTCCTTACACAATAATTATTTACAATTAACAAATATTAAGGAAAATATATGTATTTTTTTTACTGTTTAGTCGATGCTTAAATAGTTTCTAAAAATGTCAAAATGCACTCTTGAACTTCAGATGTCAGGGATTGTTTTTATTTTATAATAGAAAAACACTACTCTGTCCATAGGTTTTGACCGAGGTTTTGACTCATTTAGACTAATTTGGAAGCAACACCTGGGTACTACTACTGAAAAGTGAAACACGTAGAAAGTTAAAAATATTACAAACGCGACTATCAAAGCATTTTCTTAATTATCTTAGATATTCAAATAAATAATATTCTTAAAAGTTTGGGATACTACTAAATTATTTTTTTGACAAATTTGTTTTAGAGAAAATTACATAAAAAATTAAACCTTTGTTTAGAAAATAATGATGGAATTTGTTGAAAACATGGTATAATTTTTACTTATTTTATATGTTGTTATTTTTATTAAAAAATTGTTTAAAATGTGAACTTGCTTTCTTGGCTCGTTTCTTGCATTTAGGTGTATTTATTTGAATAAATAGTTATTTGAGGATGAAATATATAACAATTATATATATATTTATAAAGGAGTTGAAAAGGACCATCCAAATATCTAAAAATACACAGTGTGTTTAAAAAACGTGACTATGTGGCGTTCCCTGTATATTCACTAAGATAGAGGCAGACTCAAAGCATAAATATACAAAAACTTGGTAAAATATGTTACAGATCAATTTTTTATTTTTTATATAGCTATATTTTTAAGCAAAATAAAAGGGTTTAAAAGGTAGAATTTTCAAACGACCACCCTGTACGTACCAAAGTCCGGCGTCCAAATTTTTTATTTTCACAGAGTAAAAGCATTATCAGTCCTATAATATTTAATAAATTCGTGCAACCAGTGATTAGTCGTACAAAAAAATATACATAAGTTCTTTTTCTTGCATATTTCTTCTTTTCAAATATGAAATTCCTTTGTTTGCATAGCTATACGACGAGAAAAAAAGATCTAATGGTCTGAAGATAAGAATAGTGATTTTTGTGAGTTTTTAATTAGTTATTCCATTAGCACAGAAAAAATGAAAACATTAATAATAATAATAATAATAAAATTGTACCTACCGATTAGTTCTGAGAATCCAAGTCTAGTATGACTGGACTAATTAAAAAAATGATTTTCCGAATTGTATGGCGTCTTTTTGTAAAATTGTTATTTATGCAACAAGTGCGTAAGGTGAGATTTTTCCACGAATGGGAATTTTGTCGCATGAGCCGTAGGCGAATGCGACAATTCCATGAGTGAAAAAAGCTCACCTTACGCACGAATTGCACGATTTTTCTACTACGGAAACGGTTACCAAGAAATATATGTATAAAGTACAATTTACTTTACGCACTAGTGCGTAAAGTATTTAATTTTTTGCACTAATGCGTAAAGTGAAATAATAATGAAAGATAACAAGGCAGCATTCTGCTTAGACATACTTGTACCAGATTTTAACATTGAGAATATTGACTATAATGTCGGTTCAATTCATCGTTGAAATAGGCTAGCAAAACATTTTCTGAATATTTAGTAATTTTATCCGTTGCACCAATTCATTAATATATCGTATTTATGCTTGTAAATGTTTGCAGACTTTTTAGGTAGGTAACACATCTAAAGCAGCGTTTCTATAATCGGCGGAGTGCATTCAAAATCTGATTAATCGACATCCGTATTGTACTTATCTCTTCAAGAAATAAGAAATTTAAAATAAAATAAATTTTAAAAATCATATTTAACTTTAAAGGTTTTCTTACTTAAATTTTCTAATAATAATATGAAGCGCCCTTCAAAATGTCAAACTTACGTCAAAATTTAACAATGACAATATTGCTATGGTCTACTTAATTTTAAATGAATGACACTAATCAGTTTTGAAAATATAAATGAAACTTCAAAAAATTCAGATTATTGTTAAAGAATACTGAAAATTAAAGATGTTTTATAATAATATATCGTGATATTAAATAAATGGACTACATAAAATTAAATAACCACATTTAACGTTTTTTAAAATACGATATAATTATTATTATTATTATTATAGGTGCTTATAGGTGCTCTAATATGCAATTTTTTACTATTTTACTTTACGCCCTAGTGCGTAACGTAGAAACACTTTACGCCCTAGTGCGTAAAGTTTAACTTAACGCACTATAAAGCGTACGGAAAGTTAGAACTTTAAGATCGGCAGTAGAAAAAATAATTATTTCATCATTTTGTTTTATTATATTATCCCTATAAAAATCCCCTTTATCAGTTTTTGGTCGTTAAGTTAAGGTAGTCAGAGTACTCGTCAGGGTAACTATTCCCAACCTTTCTTTCTGAAAATTTCATCAAATTTTAATAATAGGTATTACACAATGAATTGATTGTAACATTACATAACCAAACTCTCTCAAAAAGTGTCTTAAATGAGGTAAAGTAGGTCCCTAATTTTTCTATATTCAATGAACAAAACTCTCCGGCATTGGTGATCGGTAAAATTTACCTTAACGTGTCATAATATCAATGTATTTTTTTAAATTAGAAGGAAAATTGATAAAGAAGTGAACCTTCACTGGGAAATTTTAATTTTTATGTTACACCTCTTTAAAATTTTATTTCGGACTGATTTTTGAAAATTTTAAGAAGGTCATACTTCAATAAAATGTTAAATCTATGGATTAATTTCTCTACTGATTTGATTTATTTTGGAACCGACTCATTTTGGGAAAAAACTCGAGGCAACCGCTTATTGAGCAAAATTTTAAAATTAAATTTGGCATTTGCTTTTCGATACGATTTGTACAATTCAGTTATCTTGTTTTATTTTATGCAGCATTTTTCGTCCTTTGTCCATAATCGAATTTAACGCCTAAAACATTTACATCGATGGTAATGTTTTGTTTTGATTTGCTAACGCGTTTTTAAAGTACAAAAGAACTGTGGTCACCCTATAAGCGCTATAAGATATGTTTATATCTAAAATGCTATTTTGGTGTTATCTATGTATCTATGATATATCGTAATAGTACACGTAGATGTAAAACAAAATAATTATCGTGTATAGGTACCTAATAACAGTCGTCATAAAGTTGCAAAAACTCTAGAAAATCCCCAACCCAAGAACACTCGACGAATCAATATAAATCTAATTAATTCTGTGCATTGTCGTGAATTTATTCTGAGAAGTGAATGCAGGTTTTAAGAGTATGATTTGATATTTTATAAATAAATTCAATAAATACACTTGCTTCGCTTAGAAAACAACATTTCATCGTGTCGTTATCTAGCGTTTATGTAATGTACTCGTAGTTCTGCTTCGACTTTTGTAATACAAATTTTTAAAATTTTACGAAAAATATTGCTACAACCTCATTGCCCATTAGCAAATTCTTACAAGACACCAACCAAAACGAAACCTTTGTATCCAACATTTGCACAATACACACCACTTTTTATTTTTATGTTTCACTTTTTTAAATACACAATCACATTTTTAACACACCAGCGCACTTTTTCCGACACGATACAACACACAAAAACTCCTCGGCTAAAACCCGATATTGTTTACACAAAACATTTCATTTACTTTCCGCGATTTGAAATTACTACACGCCGTTCGCGATTCTAGTTGTACATTTGCCATGTGACAGGTGGAAAAAACGCGTTCATTCGCCGACCATGTGATTAGAAAAAGGTGGGACTATCATCGCTGGTATGTGTTTAAACGAGTCAGTAGTACCAGAGGTCCACTCAAGCCGGTTCACTTGGCGAGACATACTATTACACTCTCTACACCGTTGAAAATTTTACAGATAGTGAAAATAAAATAATTGGATCCTCTCCCAAATTGCATGAGCTACAAGGTGGTAGACGAACGGAATGGTTTTGCATCTTTTGCTTGTTTTTCTGCAGTTTTTGATTGTATCTATCGTTTTATTAATTACTTCTACATGAATAATAATTGTAACGCATTAGGAAGAGCAATTTATAACTTAGCTTTTATGTTTGTAATTAATTATAAGGTGTCAAAAATTGTTTGTAGTTTATATAAATAATTATTGCCAAAATATATTTTACTTGTTACAGTTATTGTTCTATCGTTAAAATTAGTTCTTAGTTCCTTGCAATATTGCAAATTGACCATCAAAAGGAAAGAAAAGAAAAGAAGGCAAAGGTTTCAGGATATTTAATTTGGCTTTCAGTATCTCTTGGTCCGAATTTGTATCTAGAAATTGCACCCAAAATTACGAACGAATAAAACGATTGAATTTCAAAATATAAGGTGTTGAAGTTTTTGGAAAAATAATTAGTTTGTTCAATATAGTAAAAGAATGAACAAAAATTTAACTTGCCACATCAAAGGGTCCAACTCTCTTCAAGAACAAATATTTGTTATTGAAATTTGGTATACAGGTATAATTAAAGCCAGTCATTATTTAAAATCAATTTTGTCCAAAATATAGCAGCACTAGGTGATTATATTTTTCTGATCGATTACCCTTCAAACCAGAAGAACTTTTTGTACGACACTGATCTTTAATAGAAACAGTTTAATCCGAGTTGATTTTAAAGCAGAAAATATTTTTTTTTTGCGAAAATCAAACGGTTTTTGATAAAATTGATATTTTCGATGCAGCATTAAATTTGAAAATAGGACATTATGTATCGATGATAATTGAGGTGTCCGAGGTGTTTTACAGGAGAAGAGAAAAGCGATTAAACGACTATCAAAAACGTTAAATTAGGCAAAATTGTTCATTATGATTTATTTTAGTTGATAGTAATGGTTGAAAAGCTTATTAAGAAATGAGTGCAAATATATTTTCCAGGTCTAGGTCCACTACAGGTGGGAAAAAAATAAAAAAATTGGTTAACAGATTGCATGAAACACAAAGAAAATATTATTAATCGAAACTTCGAAAGAAACTCAATTAGTTCTCTTTATTGAGGCTATATTAAAGGATGAACAGGAGGGATCCATTGTAAGCAGGCTAACACATGAATCACGTGATTCAGCTTTGATTCCTCAATGGGTAAAGTTTTTGTATGTTTTTGTTCCAGGGCAACGCTGAATCCTTCTTCCCAAGTGGCAACCTTCCCCTTTTTTTCAAGGATTAGTGATAGGTAACCCACTGCAGATCTCATAGCTTAACATGACGAATGGTGTATTTGCACAAAACTCTGAAATAAACGGCTGTACTTAGGCAAAAGTTTGTTTTTTCCGTTGACGTTGCATTTTGTTTGAAATGTTCTCTCAAATTGGAGAATGCATACAAATGTTCTTTTCTCATCGGCGCACAGTGATGTCTTTTGTGAAAATAGGTGTCAAAAATCCATCACCATGCCAATTTTTTATGAAAATTACCAGAATTTGGTACACCAAAGGATTTGGGTGCGCTGAATTTCGGTCAGAATAAGGAAAGAAGACGAATAATTATTCGTCTTTTTAAAATCATTGTCTAAGTGAGGAATTCAGCAAAAATGATGTCCAACTTATATAGATATTGTTACGACCTAAAATCGTAGTAATGAGATCCAGGGTATTACAAATCCTTTTTGAGAACAATAAAAGTCTGATTTAAATAAATAATAAATAAAGTTTATTTACGGACCATAGTAATTACACAAAGTGATTATAAAACCTTGAAATCTAACAATTATTTAGAATATAAATTAGTTTGTCTAGAGTAGATTTTGAATACAATGTCTGGTAAAAATATATACAGGGTGTCCCAGCCTCGCGTCGGCCAAATGTCCTGGCTCTCCTATAAGAGATATCGAAAAATTTCAAAAACGAGATGATAGAGGACACAATGGTGCATAGTATAAAAATATTTTGAAATATACAGGGTGATCGATTTAGGTGTGATGTCATAAACTTATGTTTTTTTAAATGGAACACTAGGTATATTATTACATTTTTGAATTCTCCTTTTAAAGACGACTCAATCGATATGCCACTTGATGGGTCTGCGATGGGTCGGTACCATGATATGGGTGAGTTTGTACCAAAAACGTGCCAACTTTGTGAGCTCACTGTGGCGTAGCGGAAAAGCATTTTGAGATCTAGTTTGTGCCAAAAATTGACAAGAACCCTGTAGTTTACGCTGCTGTTATCAGATCTAACGAAATCGGTCATTTTATACCGGGTGAGTCAGGAAACGCCAAATCTACTTTTTTCCATTTTTTTCAAATGGGACACCCTGTATATTTTGGCACCAAAGGAAAGCCCTTTGAAGGAGCTTTCCATTGATATTAAGGTTCAAGGGTCTATCTTTCATGGGTGCCAAAATATTTGATGGTAAAGTGGCACAATTCGAGGTTTATTAAAAAATTACCCTCAATTTTCCAATTGTTTTGTAAATTTTCGCTGAAATCGGATCTTTTCGAAAAGAAAATTTTACAACAATAAAGTGAACTATTGACAAGACTGGTATTTTTATGACAGGGACCTACTTGATTTCTTTTAATTTATTTCAATAAATTGAAAGTTGGAAGCAATATGAATTTCTCTACAATTTTTTATTTATTCTTTCGATGATAGTACGTGGAACAACAGCTTCCCAAACTTAACAACAATTTTATTATCTTTTATTGAATTGAAAATGAAAGTATTTTTTGGTCTTATTTTAGAAAAATGAAGAACACTATCTAAAAGCTGAAAAAAAATACTACGAAAAGGTACGTTTTATTAAGCACCTTCGTTCTAAAATAGTAAATCGTTTCGCAACAAAATTACTTCGGGCTAGAAAATACTTGCCATGACATGAATTTATACACACATTTCAGAAAAAAAATTAAATTTATCAGGCGTTGACTATTTTATACTTAAGTACTATTCTGTACTGAAGTACGGTTTTTTTCTCCGAGTATAAGAATTATTTTCAAAATTTTCTTACTGAAAAGAGCCGATTTCAGCGAAAATTCCCAAAACAATTGAAAATTGAGGGTAATTTTTTAATAAACCTCGAATTGTGCCACTTTGCCATCAAATATCTTGGCACCCATGACAGATAGACCCTTGAACCTTTATATCAATGGAAAGCTCTTTCAAAGGGCTCTCCTTTGGTGTCATAATATACAGGGTGTTCCATTTGAAAAAAATGGGAAAAAGTAGATTTGGCGCTTCCTGACTCACTCGGTATAAAATGACCGATTTCGTTAGATCTGCTAACAGCAGCGTAAACTACAGGGTTTTTGACAATTTTTGGCACAAACTAGATCTCAAAATGCTTTTCCGCTACGCCACAGTGAGCTCACAAAGTTGTCACGTTTTTGGTACAAACTCACCCATATCATGGTACCGACCCATCGCAGACCCATCAAGTGGCATATCGTTGAGGAGAATTCAAATATGTAATAATATACCTAGTGTTCCATTTAGAAAAACATAAGTTTATGACATCACGCCTAAATCGATCACCCTGTATATTTCAAAATATTTTTATACTATGCACCATCGTGTCCTCTATCATCTAGTTTTTGAAATTTTTCGATATCTCTTATAGGAGAGCCAGGACATTTGGCCGACGCGAGGCTGGGACACCCTGTATAACAAAAATAAATCAAGACAAATATCTTAGCTGTAAGGAAGAAATTATTAGTAAATTTACAGGCAATAATTACAATGAAAAGCTGAAATATACATAAATGTACAAAAACTAAAACTTAACTTAATGATGAGTTTCAAATAGTTCCAGAAACAAGATTCCTTCGTTCCGCTTAGGGAGCCTTCAGGAAAAACTAAAGTTCTCGTTGAATATAGTCATCGTCTCAGGTTTTATGTTACTGCATATTATGATGTTCACAATGAAATATAGATAGATGGTAAATGTGCTAGGTTTATCTTCTGTGTTATTCAATATACCAATATCAAGTACAAAAAAAATCGCCAAAAATATTCAATGTCCAGAAATCCAAATATATTCCAATAAATACTCAAAAATTCAATAAAAGCTGGTGGTATTGCTCAGTTTTTCACCGTATCAAAATCGTCTAAAATGCATTACATGAAAAGTTACTTTTAAGTTAACCTATAAAACACGTGGTCACAAAACGTGGGACAAAAAAAAACTGTTAAACTTACCCACAATAGTCTGGACGATTAGTTTGCTATTAAATCCGATTAAATCGACAATAAATTTAATACCCAACGTATTAAACTAAACCAAAATGTAAAATTTTGGTTTCTCCGGAACTAGCCGAAAGCAAGCCGAAAGCAAGCCAAAAGTGCCTTTATCACACATTTCACACAGCAAAACTAACGGTTCATCAGTTGATGGATAAAAGAGGAAATCTTCCCATTTATAACGCGTTTTATAAAATTTTCTTTATCAAAAAAATTCATAGAACTGAGTTCTGATTCGTCAGTGTTACCAACTAACTATTTTACTCTAAGAATTCAATATATTTCTTGGACCATTGAGCATTTCGATGCGATGGACTATTTATAAATAACTATGTTTTTTCCAAACAATTTCTAGTTGCTAATATTTACCCAGCATAGATTAAGATAAAAAAGGGCGATTTTTTTAATTTTCTTTTTGTATAAAAAACAAAGTAAGCCGAAATGTAAGTTGAAACAAATAATAACATAGGTACCTACACAAAAACAAATCTGTTCTTTTGACTAGACGTTGGTCTAACTTTACGTATTTTGACGTGAATTCGAATCCGGAGTCAGAATTGCGCCATTTTAATTGTGGGCCATACAGAGGAATTAAATGAATTTAAGGGTGCTTCTCCACAATTAAAAAAAACTGAGGGGGCGATGGAGCAATTTTGACTCCGGATTCGAATTCAGCGAGTCAAGATACATAGAGATGAGTTTATCTAGTCAAATCAAAAGAACAGACAACTCTTTTTTTTGTGTGCCTGCGTTGTTATTTGTTTCAACTGACATTTTAGCCTACTCTATTTTTTATACAAGAAAAATGCTACAAAAAAAAAACGTTTTTTATCTCTTCAACAATCAAAAAAGGTGGTCATCTTTGAACAATTATTCTGAAAGAAAAGTGGGGGTGCATTGTTAAAATTTTTGTTATTAAATAAATAATATGTCGAACTGAAAAAAATATTTCTGCTAAAACTATTCCAGATACAAAAATTTTACAAGAGAGAAAATGTGAACAATTGCTGTATATTTTCTATTCTTTTTGATAAAAAAAAATATATCGTATCACACCTAAAAACAAGTTATTAGCAGATTGGCCTAAGAGTTGGGGTAGTTTTCGCTCTTCTGTGAATTTAATGAACTCAGTTCGAGTATCATAAAATGATATCATTCCAATCATGCAGAGTTTGAAGTTATTTGGAAAAACCTTAAATCTTTAACCAACTTTGATACCCTCTAGCGGCGAAACGAAGCAATTTAGAATAGAGGTAAGTTTAGTTACATCTATTAATTTTGATCCCAGGGACCCACGATAACTGTATTTACAAGGAATATTGGGACACCCTGCATAAGTAATTTTAGTACAGATATTTTCTAAACTTAAAATAGCAAATCCAATATGGTGCCCAATGTGGCCAAAGGATTAAAAATCACTCTGAGAACTATTTTTTGTGTCGTTGCCTTAATTTTTTTAATAATTGGAAAGAAGTTCGTATATATGTTTTTGAAATCTCTCAATTCTAATCTAACTGTAAATTGGCGATTTTGACAGTTGACAGCTGTCAACCAGCTGTCAAGTTAACATTGACAGTTGAAATAATCGATCATAGTGATCTTGAAAAATTACGTTGTATTTTTCTGGTTGCTGTATTTAAATCTGACGTCAGATTAAGAATTTCTACTGCTGATAGCTGTCAAAACAGTGTCAAATTGTCATTAGTCATTAAAAACTTGAAATAATTTTATAGCTTTATGGATTTGAGGGCGCTGATTTCAAATTTTAAGTAAAATTAACGATTTTGCCAGCTGTCTGATGAGCACTGAGTAATTTTGCATTAAATTTTTATTCTAAAGGCATTCAATTTTTATACTAAAAACCAAGAAAAATTTCAAAAGCTAATGGTTTTTAATAATTATTGGTAATTTGACACTGTTTTGACAGCTGTCAACTGTAAGAATTCTTAATCTGACGTCAGATTTAAATACAGCAACCAGATAAATTTAACATCATTTTTTTTTCAAGATCATTATTATAGATTATTTCAAGTTTTTCAATTGTTAATGTTAACTTGACAGCTAGTTGGCAGCTGTTAACTGTCGAAATCGTCAATTTGTCATTAGATTAGAATTGAGATACTTCAAAAGTATATACAGGGTGTTTCATGAGGAACTGTACATAGTCCAATGGTACATAGGGCCCATCAAGGTTAGTAACAAACCACTATTTAAAATCATTTTAGCCAAGTATTTAGGGTTGTACAGGGTGATTTATGAATTTTTACCAGAATTTGCTTTCGTTGCCTTTTAGAAACTAATTGTCCGATTCAATTTATTTTCGGTACACATTAAGTACTATCAAATACCAACAGTTCGCCATAATTACAAAACCAAAATTCCAGGTCCGTATTAGAAAAAATTTCATTTTATCTGTGCCCCCTAAAAAGTTCACCCTGTATATATTTTTTTTAAATCTTATTACTGTAGTTTGAAAGTACATAAACTACTAACAAAAGTGGAGTACTTCGTTTTCTTGTCACACTTACAACAGATACAAAATAAAAACATTAAATTTAAACATTATCTTGTTAAAGTTCAAACTTTCAGTAATTCAATGCTAGTTGTCAAAGTTCCTATCAGTTTAAGTTTCTAAGTAATTATAACTATTATTAGTTAAAAATAGTATGAAATACCAACAGTTAGTCGCAATCAACAAGACTCCAGGACCGTATTAGGAAAAATCATCATCTCGTCGATTCCTCCTAAAATTTTCACCCTGTATATCTTATTCTTAACTTTACTTGCTATAATTTAAAAGTACATAAAGTATCAACAAGTAGTGTAGTGTGATCCGTTTTCTTATTACACTTTCAAAAGGTTTTAAACCAACAAAATTTATCTCGATAAAATTGACATTTTCAATAAATTGGTTTCAGTTAGAGCAGCTATTCTGTCTGTAAATAATACTCATTGAATTTTAAAACAATTTAATAGTAACAGAACAGAACAAGCAAAATAAAAAACGCAACATGAATACAAAACAACATAACAAAACAAAATAATACATATTAACATAATAAAAAGTAAAAATCTATAACTTATTTTCCAAATGTAAACCCCCCTCTTCACGGCATTTTATTTGTCTAACTACTAAATGTCCCACAGAATTTCGTATAACGTCTGGGTAGTTTCTCATTACGTTACAATACTGTTCAATTCGGTCTATTAATTGCTGCTCTCAAGTTGGACTAATGGCATTAGGAACGTAGAAACAAAAGTTATACCTCATCAACAATTTTACCTGTCAAACTATTGCCAAAACCGACTACTCCTTTTGTTAACAGTGTCATTAGATAAAAAGTCTATTATATTCCTACTGTAGAAAAAATTGACAAACTTTCGCAGAAAGTTGGGGTCATGCGTACAATTGCCGGTCTTCGATCTTCGGAGCAAAGCAGCGGTGGTCGGAGCCGGGGAATGGATGGGTGATCGTATCTCATTACATTACCGAGGATAGTGCAGCGGGCTAGATCGCCCTTGAGTGGCACAAGGCGACTAGTTACTGCCTATCTCTCCTGGGTTCGAGTCTCAGCTCCGGCAGATGGCAATGTCGGAGGGAATGGGTGTGTCCTGGTTAAGTGTCAGAATAGCTCTAAGCTAAACTTCGCCAGGACGTTAATATAAATAAGACGATTAAAAAAAAAAAAAAAAATCCTGCACAAATGTCTTTAGCTGCACACTAAATAAAATAGGTTCATTTCTTAAAACTAGAACTGAACATGAAAATATTCTGCATTACAAATTAGAACAGAATGTACTAGATTACCCTTTAATTACTACACAACTTATGTGTCGGTAGTTGGACGTTCATAATTATTTTTGAAAAGTGTGGATCACACTACACTACTTGCTGATACTTTATGTACTTTTAAATTATAGCAATTAAAGTTAAGAATAAGATATACAGGGTGAAAATTTTAGGAGGAATCGACGAGATGATGATTTTTCCTAATACGGTCCTGGAGTCTTGTTGATTGCAACTAACTGTTGGTATTTCATACTATTTTTAACTAATAATAGTTATAATTACTTAGAAACTTAAATTGATAGTAACTTTGACAACTAGCATTGAATTACTGAAAGTTTGAATTTTAACAAGATAATGTTTAAATTTCATGTGTTTATTTTGTATCTGTTGTAAGTGTGACAAGAAAACGAAGTATTCCACTTTTGTTGGTAGTTTATGTACTTTCAAACTTCAGTAATAAGATTTAAAAAAAACATATACAGGGTGAACTTTTTAGGGGGCACAGATAAAATGAAATTTTTCCTAATACGGACCTGGAATTTTGGTTTTGTAATTATGGCGTACTGTTGGTATTTGATCGTACTTAAAGTGTACCGAAGATAAATTGAATCGGACAATTAGTTTCTAAAAGGCAACGAAAGCAAATTTTGGTAAAAATTCATAAATCACCCTGTACAACCCCAAATATTTGGCTAAAATGATTTTAAATAGTGGTTTGTTACTAACCTTGATGGGCTCTATCTACCATTGGACTATGTACAGTTCCTCATGAAACACCCTGTATACGGACTCCTTTCCAAGTATTTCTTAGAGTGATTTTTGGTCCTTTGGCCATATTGGGCATCCTATTGGATTTGCTATTTTAAATTTAAAAAATATCAGCACTAAAATTACTTATATATGAATGTATAGGTACTATCCAATCACAACATTTTAATACAAATTGGACATCATTTTTGCTGAATTTCTAACTTGATTTTATTGAATTATTCATCTTTTTTTCCTTATTCTGACCGAAATTTTGAAGCCACTACCTCAATAAGTAAACAAAATTTCTCAACAGTTGATCTTTTAAAATTTCTAAAATAACAACACATATTTACACCTTGTACTTTGAAAGGTAAGACCTTATACTTAGTACTTTTTATATTGCTAAGCCTTTTAAAAGTCTTAAACCCTCCTTTTGTTTCCAAAACTTTTAGCCACTCAGTATTTTGCTATTTGCATTTAAAATTAAAGGTAACAGACATGCCTCGTAAATCTAACTAAATTCAACAAAGTATTTATTAATATACAAGATAGTAAAATTTTTAAATCAACAACACAGTTGGGGACTGAATTTTTTTAAAATCCATAAAATGCTAAATTGGAATCATTAAAATAATCATCTAATTTAATGTTGGGCTTGTTAAAAAATTTGAAAATCTGACGCCTACTTTACTTAATGTGGCACGTATACCCCGAATTGGTTACACCCTATATACACCTATGACATAATATATAAAACTTATTTATATAGATATTACTAACCCAAGTGGAATGAACAAACAATTTATCTCACACGTATTTTTTACTTGAAAAACAACATTAATGTTTCAAACGATTTTAAAAACATTGATATCGTGAGAAATGTGAGACGGTTACGCAACACAGAAACCTTCTAGACGATTGTTTTTGATTGATGAAAACGAAACAAAAATTAAAGAGGCCCTCTACTACTGTTGAGACATCTAAAGGTTTTTGTATAAGGATTGAAACTCGTCCATCAGTAAGAAAACAAATATTAAATAACAGTAAAAAAATATCCTTCTTTACCGTTATTTGTTTAATACAATTTTACATACGATACTACTATAATTATTATTAATTGATTTTAAGAAACTATTTGTCTGGATAGTTTTAAATTAGAACCGGAAATGCTAGATGTACAGACCAGAATGCATTTTTCTTAATTTTTGCACACCCTGTACATCTGAATCAACGAAGAAGAATCAATATAAATATTTCTAATACGACTGATTTATTTCCTGGTTTTATTTTTCCAGCCACAAAATAATAAATTTTATAAATCAAAACAACTTAAATTTCCTTGATTCTATGGCCAGGAAATCAATTAATTGGCCTAAAGAGTTTTCCATCCGGTAGAACTGTCGTGCATCACGACACACTAATTGAATAGAGACAAAAATTTTGAAAAAGTTACAATTCTATGACTTGTCTACTCAGTTGTGCTTGTGGAAGTCAATTGTCATGTCCAACGATTAATTTTCTGATAACACCGCGATCGCTGGATTTTTATTAAAAACCAAGAACCTATCTCAATCCCGATGCCCAAGTGTGACATAAACACCTGTGAATCAATCTCTAAAGTTATTACAAGTTATTCCCCGTTCCCCAGAGCGTAAAGCACGTCGTAAAATTCGACATTAAAACTTAATGAAAAGTTCACTTTTTCAATTTGTAAAGCAGTGATACTTTTTTATTATTAAAGTATCAGCCATCTCTTTACCTCTTAAAATTCGAAATTAAAAGAAGTTATTAAATCACTTCTACCTACTCAATTTGCATCATCAATGTGTCAGAAGATTTAATAACATTAATCCGGGATATACCAGCCAAACCGCAAAATGGTAATAACTTCGCCTTGGACGAATCCCGCCGAGATCATCTTTATTACTAATTTCGCATGCAAATTAAGAAAGTTTGCGTATAAAATGAATTGTGAGCATTAAAAGTACAATTATGGCATATAAACTCGATCTAAGGGGTTATAACGGACAAACAATTGAAAACTCCACGCATTAGCAAAACGTACATGCCAAAATTATGTTTCAAACTATGTAGTATTAATTAAATGTATACAGAGTGCTACGACTTGTATTAGCAATTGGATAATCGCGTACTCAACATACTGAACATAAAAAATTATCTTGGTCAAAGAGTCATGGAACAAAAAACTACTGACTTTCATGATAATGATTATGTCAATGATTTTTCTTCCTTTTCTAATCTTAAAATCAGTTTTTGAATCATTTTAGTTATGGTTTTCACCACAGGCACCAATGTGCTGGTAGGCCAACCGTTCGTACAGAAAAAGTTGTTAATGACGTTTGTTAATAAATGGAGAAAAGGATGAAATAAGCTAAGGCAGAACAATTCACGATGAATGACCTTCAAAGGTGAGCGCGCCATCTTGTTTGGTCGGTCGTTGGGCCACTAGCCAATAGAGGTCGCCCGAAAAAAGTTAAACTAGTGAAATAATGGGCGTCACGCCGTGACGTCACAACCAACCCTCAAAAATATGCATTTTCTAAAATTTTCCAATATTAGGTCAATTTTATCAAAATTTCTGCTTGGTTCTTGTATTATTAACTAAAATCTTATTAAGTGTATTTAATAAAGCTTTAGTTGCCTTAATCTAATAAAATAAGATAAATAAGATGTATTTTGTTGGTTGAAATTCCAACCTATAATTAGCTGGTCTATTTTTAATAATCTACCATAATAAAACTTTATAAATCTACTGTCTGAGAAAGTTTTTAGATGTTACAGTGGATACAAGTTAAAACTACAAAAAATAAATTGAAATTTAAAAATAAATATGTAAAAATTAAAAATATAAGGTTATGTTAGTCATATGATGCGCATGATCATATTGATTGCTAAGATCTCCACATTACAGTAGAAACACTACCGACCAAACTCACGCATGCGCATTAGCAATCAATATAATAGTTTATCTACTCTTATTGGGTTATATATTAATTAATCAACCGAATTTAAACAATTAATAGTATCCATATACAAATGGCCTTGAGTTATAGTTCGTAAAAAGTCACCAGTGAGTCTTTGCTTACACCAAAATCTTCTCCAATTTCATTCCGATACGATGGAATAGAATAGTCCATTATTATTGAGGGGAGGAAAGTGATTTGACATTTGAATAGCTTTGACGTTTAATTAAGTCAAGTAATAATTGTGCCAAAAATGATGAATTCGGACTTACACAGGTTAGTATTTATTGTTACAATTCTAGATAAAGTATAGTATTCAATTCGTGGTAATACTAAATAACTCAATTGATGAATTACAACTCGCCTTCGGCTCGTGCTGCAAATTTCATCGGCGTAAGTTATTTAGTATGTTACCACTTGTAGAATAATATACTATTATGTAAACATTTATATAAAAATAAAATTTTTTCAGTAAATATCAAGGAAAATTGAATTTTAAGAATATTTATTAATTCTTTAGCTGTAATTCATTTTAGAACCAAGAAAATAAACCAAATTCAGATCTAATTATCCTGAATAAGTTTCAGTGGTTTTTCCGTAATAGTTGACAAATTATTGATACGTTTGGGACTGATTACTTCTTTCGCCATTCATTAAGATCAATGCTGATTCGATTTTAATTGAATCATCCATTTTAACTCGCTTTAAATATTTTGTCTATCAACAAAAATCTAACCGCCTGAACGCCGCTTAAGTTCTATTTTAAACATCAGAGCTAATACACTTCATGTTAGTGACGACAGGAAATCACAACTAACCTCAAAAATATGCATTTTCCAAAATTCTTGAATATTATGTCAATTTTATCAAAACATCTGCTTGGTTCCTGTCCCATTAACCACAATCTTTTTCAGTGCATTATTAATAAAGTCTTAATTGCCTTAATCTAATAAAATAGGGTGATTTTTGTTGGTTGGAATTCTAACCTATAAATAGCAGTCTATTTTTAATAATCTACAATATTGAAACTATAAATCTACTGTCTGAGGGACTTTTTAACTGTTATAATGAATAAAAGCTAAAACAACAAAAATTAAAATCAAAATTGAAAATAAATTATTTGCAGACACTAAAAATTTAAGGTTATGTTAGTCATACGATATACGATGCGCATCATCATATTGATTGTTAGGACCTCTATATTACAGTAGAAACACTACTTGAACTATGTAAATTAGCACTGCGTCCATATTTGTTCTTCTATGTAAATATTGCAAAATTGGATGGGCTTCATCTGTCACTTGTCACTTTATTTGAAGTAGTTTATTTAAAATACACAACATAGTATAGTGGGTTGCATATCCTCTGGTACCATAAATTAGTATCGCCACCTGCTTTGTGCATTCTTAAACTAGATCGATACATCGATATTATTTCTAAACCTATAGAGTTCCTGTTTTTTTTTCATAAGATAAGGAATAAAAGCAACAAGGACAAGAACATCTTCTGTCGGACAGCTAGATTTATAGGGGAAAGGAGGAATGACCACCCATTTTAGTGGAATAGATTTTAGTTTCGGTAGTGTTTTCATAGCAATCTAGATTTGGAAATAAATCCAGCCATTATTTGGGATTTCTTGTAAATTTGCACCTAGTCAATCCCAGATTCTTATATTTTGATGAGTTTATTATCGGAACGAATGAAATATCACACAAGGACAATTTGATAGTCTCACATTTCTAACAAAAAAAACTGACAAGCCTCCTCGTGCGCCAGGCATGCGGTTTACTCCATGAATATTACCTTTTCGATACCTACTGGATAGCGTGCATACAAATGGGCGTAATCGAGTAATTATCATTTTTCTCAGTAAATTGTTCGTTAATAATATATAAATTAAGTTAACGGATACAGAATACGTAAACACGACATGTGAACGAATTAGAATAATTAACAACACAAATTACGTAGACCGATATTACGTGAAGCGTGATAATTAAAATATTGTAAAAAAATAATTCATTTAAAAATATGAAATGAACGTTCAAAAGTTTTATGGGTGTCGACGAATTTATCTGACTGACACGTACAGGGGTGATCTTTAAACCGACATCTTACGTTATTGGTTTCTATAAATATTTTAGTTTAAGGAAACGTCACCTACTAGATAATGAATTGAAAGTCCCAAGACTCTGAGGAAGTAAAAATAAGCCGCAACACTCTAACATCGTATACATGTCATAGAGCCGTATTCCATTACATGTTATACCTTATTTTATCGTAATACTCTACAAAAAATCAATCAACACGAGAAGATATAGTGTATGTTCGGGGACGGTTGCTTAAATCGATTTACTAGCGTGCAGCACGGCTTAGCTGTCCGATACATCACGACACTGAAATGCGGCAAAATTAGAGCTCGCTGAATCACTGTCTGCCACGTTGCCGAGAACAAAAGATTTTATTAAGTTGTAGACAAACTAATACAAAGAGTTTGGGAATGTTATTACTACTCTTGTAGTTTCATCCGCATCAAAACGTCAGTTTTTCGCATTTTGATGCATCTGATTAATCGCCTAGTTTCCTTTTAAGTAAAGTTTACAAAGCAAATTAAATTCCAAGCCAAGTTAAAAACATCATATTTTGTTTACATACAAACACAAGAGGGAAGTTGCTGAGAAGTAATATTCCGTAGTCTACCGCCATGTCTGCCTGTCGATCAAAAGAACTTGAGAAGGGACGATCTGGGATGGCAGCTCCAGTATCAATTATATATTTCTGTCCAATAATAATTGGCACAGCTCCCTGTCCACTTCAAATAAGTAGATAAATTGAAAAGGTAAGCAATTTATTTATTTCATACCCTCTCACGCCTCACGCTCATTTATTCCTAACCCACAACAGAGCTGGGATTCTACTACAAGAACCTTGGGAAACAATTATTTAATAAATGTCACCAAATGTCTTCCAGACCAACAGCAGATGTTCATTGCCACTCACCAGAGGTGCTGGATCAAGAGACATTGGAGCAAAGAGAACAAAGAAGAAGACATGGTGGAATAGAGAAGTAGAACTAAACCTTTGTCAAACAACTGGTCCTCATTTATTCCTAACCCACAACAGAGCTGGGATTCTACTACAAGAACCTTGGGAAACAATTCTTTAACAAATGTCACCAAATGTCTTCCAGACCAACAGCAGATGTTCATTGCCTCTCACCAGAGGTGCTGGATCAAGAGACATTGGAGCAAAGGGAACAAAGAAGACAAGGTTCATCCTTTGACAAATCGGACTAAAATCGGACTGTCCTTGTTTAATAAAAAGTTGAAGACTTGTGCCAGACAGCAATGATTGGAGGTGAATTTTTATCATTACCAATTTCTTTTGCTTCTGAACCCAAAACCGTAGTAACAACTTCTTCTGTACTGATCGCCAGATACACTTGGTGGGCCTTGTAGGATTCTGTAGCAGGAAGTGCTATTGACAGATAAATTCCTTTGGTGGGCCTTGTAGGATTCTGTAGCAGAAAGTGCTATTGACAGATAAATTCCTTTCCAAGGACCGGGAATTTTCGAAAAATCGTGACGATTCTTGGAATAGGAGACGGGTTTAATTGGAATTATTCTCATTAATACGTTATTAGTCATAAAAATAATATAGGATCTAAATTAATAAATACGAGCTATATAAATAACCTGAAGGACACCAGATCCTTATCGAAATCTAAAGGTAAATAAAAGTTATACAAACAGCCCGGGTCTCATCCAACTTCCACCGGGACCTATGAAGTAGCATAATAAATATTCATTTATCATCATAAAACAATGCAAAAGCCAACATAGAAAATAATTTCAGCACGCAATATGGCAGGAAACATGTAATCATTCGGAGATCGTAAAACAGAAACGTATAATCAGTGTCAACTCAATTGTGTTTCTCGAAGTTCGCCCGGAAAAAAGGAACGCTTTTAGCTGCACAATATTTCAACGCGAAAGCTCAGGAGTTCTTTAATTTACTTTACGTGCCACGTCAACTAATCAATTATCTATATCAAAGGAGGAATTAATACAACACCACTTAGCTTTAAGTGGATTACACATTAACGGATATACATCGTTTTCAAATAACTGCCTAGGCAATGATTGTTCCAATTAAGATAGTTTCTGAATAATAAAAATAATTTATATTCAAATTGTATGCAGAAATTGATACAAAATTGACCATCTAGAAGCCCCGACTTACGTGCTCTTGATTTTTTAAATAAAAGAAAAAAATGTCTTTTATCTGATTACAGAGGTTATTTTTCCGGAAAAAAAATGACTGAGGAAAAATTTGCCTAACTGTATTTTCACTTGTCAAATTTTCACTTTATTTTCAGTTTTTGACAAATAAAAAACAGTTTCGCAAATTTTTTATTACCAAAAATTTATATAAAATATACATTAATTTTCTTGTATATACCGGGTGGCCAGGAGAACCGGCCCAGGCTTATAGCTCTTTTGTTTATGAACCAACTGTTTTGAAATTTGGAACGTGTATATAAGACTTGTTTTCCAATTTAGTGACGTGTACATTCAAAATGGCCGACTTCAGGTTTCGACGGAAATAACATCAAATTTTATTTTTTGAATAGAACACTGTATATTTTATTATTTTTGGAATCTACGGACTAAATTCTGTCTGATCACGTTGCAAAATTAGCATTTAAAAAAAAAAAAAATTAAAAAACTTTAATTTAATTTTTCAATCCAGAAGGCTGTGACTTGGGAAAAATGTATCTATCTATTTTTTCTTGGTTTCCTAAAAATACTTTCGACAGACAACATGTAGTAGGTAGCTTTATATACCGGGTGGGCCAGAAAAAACCGTACTTTTTAATTTTTATGCCAAATTTTTATTATTCGACCGATTTTAAAAAACTTGACGTCAATAGTTAGCTGCTTAAATAGACTATAAAGACCATAAGCCAAATTAACCGAAATGTCCAAATTCAAGATGGCGGGCACGATTGAAAATAGGCCTTCTTTTGCGCTCGCTCTATTTAATTAAAAGTTGTAAAAATCGCAGAACTATTAACAGATTCTGAAATAATGAAATTCCCTCTGAATTTTAAGAATACGACGAGTTAAATCGGTTCACCGGTTGTGACGATATAGCGAATTAAAAAAACGTCTATTTGCCATTTTTTATTCTGGAACAAAAAAAGCTAATTTTGATATTTTGTCTGCTAATTCTTCATTTCTCAACCAATTTCAATGAACTTGGTGTTGTTATGTAGGTAATAGAATAAGTTCCTAGATTTTGCGAATAAATTACCGAAATGTTAAAATTCAAGATGGCGAACAAGATTGACCTTTTTGCACTCGCTCTTTTTAATTAAAAGTTGTAAAATCGCAGAAAAATTTGCAGATTCCGAAATAATAAACGTGTCCCTCTGCATTTTAAGACCACGACGAGTTAAATCGCTTCATCGGTTGTGACGATATAGCGAATATGTTATGGGAGAAATCTTTATTTTTATTTTATATTATTGATTTTATTGTTTTTTATCTGTCTTTGCCCCTCTTTGCCCTACGTTGGGCGCCAAATTATTTGTTATGGTTGGAGAAATTAATTATATATTTGTTTTTATTGATTTTATTTGATGAATTAATTTTTAAATTATTGAAAAATATTGAAAAAGGTAGGTGGTATTTTATTACTTTAATATTTATTACATGATAGTTTAAGAATATTTTTATAGCATGTTTTTAGTATTGATTTTGTTTAAGAAATATAGTAATTTAATTTAATTTTTAGAATTTCTTTACTAGTTTATTAGAATTATGACTTTTTTTACTTGATCCACACGTACTACGGATGCAAAATACTAATACCTACGTTTTATGCACAGCGACCAGTCTATTGCGTGATAAACGACAGTGTGTACCGTGCGTAGCGAATAACTTACTTTCAGGTTCCTGTAATTCTTGTTTTTTTCCAGGGTCTCCTTGGGATCTTTCTTAGGAGGTAACTTACCTTTCGAATTTTTTATCTTATGTAAATTATATTAATAAATGAAAATTAAGTTCTTTATATGTTTTGTATTATTTTAAAGTGATTCTAAATGAAAGTTGGTATTGCATGAAGTGCAGGGACCTGTAATTGTTGTATTTGAACACCAAGTTAATTAAAATCGGTTGTGAAATGAAGAATTAGCAGGCAAAATATCAAAATTAGATTTTTTTGTTACAGATTTAAAAATGGCAACTAGACCTTTTTTGAATTCGCTATATCGTCACAACCGGTGAACAGATTTAACTCGTCGTGGTCTTAAAATGCAGAAGGAAGTTGATTATTTCAAAATCTGTTAATAGTTCTGCGGTTTTGACAACTTTTAATTAAAGAGAACGAGCGCTAAAATGGCCCATTTTCAATCGTGCTCGCCATCTTGAATTTTGACATTTCGGCTTATTTGACTTATGGTCTTTATAGTTTATTTAATCAGCTAACTATAGACGTCAAGTTTGTTAAAATCGACGGAAAAATAAAAATTTGACATAAAAAATTTAAAAGTACGGTTTTTCTGGCCCATCCGGTATGTCAAACTTATTATCTCCATTCTGTTCTTTTTACTATGAACTCAAGAAATAGCATCAATATCACTAAGAAAATATAAATGTGTGTTGCATTTTGTAAAGTGATAGTTACAAGTCACTGAGAGAATTCACAAAAATATTCATGCAGGTTACGTATACTATAGATAGGTGTTTATAAATTGTTCTGCTACAGCTCTTTGATTTTTTTTTCTTTATATAGGAATATTTCTCCGCTAGCAGTTTCCAGGCCTGAGTTTGCGACATTTCTATAAATTCAGGTAATAATACTCTGTAGTATTTCACTTTCCCATCGCTACAAATCAATCGCTTTAACAGCTACAAGCGTTAAATTGGATAACGTTACAGTTGGTTATAAAATCGAGCATAAAATATACGCAAATAAACAAAAATTGTTCATTCAGATGATTCTTAACCTAATTAAAATCCGTAAAAAATCTAAACGCTCTTAATTAGTTTTATCTCACAACGACGTTTACATCAAAACGAGTAAACGATAAACCATATTAAATCGGAGATATACAACTCGATTTAAAAAAAATATATCGGCAAACCTTTGGCGGTTTCGTGATTATAATTATTAAGTGGTATTGCAATACTATATTTTTCCACTTCTGGCTGAGACCTGATAGATTACGACCAAGTTTATAAACAGAAATAATACTTGTTGTGCAGTGTTGAAATATGTACGGGATATTTCCTGGTATTAAATATTGTATCAGAACTTTATGATTAGGTAATTGTGGCATTCCATAACTAACACTGAAATAATTTTTAACAAATTAAATCAAAATGAATTTTCGATCATGCACTTAATAAATTTCTACAGAAAATTCGGAGCCACTTCAATGCATTAAAAATGGAAATTACGATAACAACAATTACCGACATAGTTAACTGCATATTTTAATGACGTCATGTAATGGATCTGATTAAATTATGAACTGATAATGCCAAAAATCACGGTATCAAATATACATATAAACAGTGATTTAAAAGTGCTTCTGGATATTGACAGAAAAATTTTAGTAGTAATAAATGGTTTTTGATTCGCCTGTAAAACATGAAAAATTGCACAAAAAGTTTCAGTTCCCTGTTGGATATCAAAATAACAGAAACCTCTTACCTTTATCGATGATGTTTTCCTAAAAGTTGAGTCGTTATTGCCTGCCACGTTGTTTTTCTTTTCTGTAAAAAATACGTTCGGTTTAGTTGGCGGAACAGAAATTAAATTATTGTGTCAATATTCAAGATAAATTAATGAAATAAAAGAAACGACGAGCAGCTACAGATTTATTGTTAATCATTAGCTTGGCGTAGAATACGGAAATTCAAATCAGGAACAGCAACAAATATCGTGCCATTTAAGAACGAAGATTCAAATTACATTCCCTACGTTAGGCTAATGAGGAACAATAATTCTGAAACACGTAAGGCATAAAATATGCCCTTGTAACTCTGCCAAATTTTTTTTCCTCCGCCCTCGTGCTTACTGGCAGATATTACCAAACTGCATCCTTAGATTGAAACATCTCACATAATTTAAGCATGTGAGAATTATTTCCTTGAATGTCGTCTAATTACAAAAGTAATTAGAGACGCTTATTACTTACTCCAATAAAACAAAAATATAAAATTATATCTAGCCACACCGTAAACCTGGTAATTATAATCAAAGAGAATATGCTAGTTAATTAAAATCGGTGTGCAATTACCATAATACTATGTTTCTAACGAAGGCATATTTATTGCGCCATTGTTAAACTAGTTGAGTTGTAAAATCAAGCGAAATTTTATAGTTGTTAAAAAATGGATAAATTACGTAAGTTACTTCCAAAACCTCGGGAAAAACTTTTTTGTCGACAAAGAATCCCTCTTAATAAAAACTCCTGCTTACTTTGAAAATAGCAATCCTTCTAGGAGCGTTAATATTTTTTGTGCATAGTGACCAGAAAAGTCCATAATCTGGAAAAAACTTTTTAATTTTCGATTTTTGGACAAAAAGTCTTTCTTAATAAAAACTCCTGCGAAAATTTGAAGAAAAGGAATTAAAGAAATACATAATACAAATTTCAATAAACTTAAAGAAGTCTTTGTGCCATAAATATACTAATAAATTCTAGTTTCTACATCCACAAGTTATACCGTCATTCCACCGAGTATCTTATTATATACCTACATAATTACAGCCAAAAAGTTAAGTGACTAAATAAAGACGTTCACAGAAACATCAAGAGATAATTAAGCTCGAATGGATTTATTGATCTAATCAACGCATTCGTTAACTCGGTCTGAAATAGTTAATCATCCCGGAAAGTCTACACTTGAGATAGACGACTATTGCCCCTATCAGCATCCAAACCTTGCCCAAGTGCGCTCCAGGTGCTACTTGCTGATGAGTGAACGTTAACCATTACACAAATTACTCGAATTCTCCTTAAATCGAAATAATCGTAGGTATCATGAAAGCGCCGACGTTTCCTTAAACAATTTGCATTTGAGACATTCACACTAAGTAAAGCGCATATTAGTGCTCCATTCTAGGTATGGTTAATGGAAATAACATTAAAATATGTCTCCACTGACTGATACATGTTTCTATAGCGTAAACACCAATTTTAATTGTCTGCGGATAATGCCATCTTGGTTGGCGAAACGAGTGTCAAGTGCAGTTTTAATGTTTTGGAACTAAGTAAGTACTATACCGTTACGTCAAAGGTTTGAGTAACTTCTTATCAGTACTATATTCCAAAAAGTAAAAGATGAGTCGATAAGCTGGGATTTAAAGCAGTTAAATCAAAATAGATTGATTTCCGCCATTGATAAATGTCGCAACAAATCACCTCTTACATTATCTGAATCCTTATTATGTCATTATTGGTTGTAATGTCAAGAAATAGCGTAAAACTCCCAAATATGTTGACAGTTGCTAAGTCATTCGTGCGCAGCAAAATCAGACCTGGGCCAAGCACAAGCCCTTGAGGTGCTTCGCGACTAATACCATCTTTAGTAATATATTCTTCTGGCTAAAACCAAGTAAATGAAGTACCCTTGAATACATAACTTTGAAATAGTATCTCATGACTTACACAAGTATAAATAACTTTAGGTTGAAACCTACGTAAAATGGACTATAGCAGCCTCTTGGGTGGGATGTGACTTCCTCAGAAACTACGAACTTTTCGGCTTGTGTCAATGAATGAACCTTTACACGAACATCCTGTAGCAGGTAATAATTCAAATTAAAATTGGACTGTTGAAAATACTTGTGCTGAAAATATAATTCAGTTCGCGAAGCGAATATTTCACATTCTTGCAGACAGTATGGAGTAGCACACGATTTTAATCATCACCGTGAAGTATATTTTTACTTACAAGGCTGTTACTCAAGTTGTTCATTAGTATTCCACCTATCTTTAGATATCCCCTTATCAGAAGGAAGCAAAATCACGTAATTTCATGACCCAGGCTCCCTAGGAGATAGGATTGTTCCACAAGAAATTAATTACAATTTTTAATCCGGAACGATTTATTGGACAGAACGGAATTACTAATAGGATTATTTATTTGGATATTTTTGTCGGGTATTCTTCACAAGACATATTTAGTGACGGGTTCAATTGTAATTGTAATTAGGAACGATAAACAAAGAAGACACGATCCGGAGAATATGCAAAGCAGACCTTGATCAGAATATACATGAAGTTGTGAGTATCATTAAAAGAGAAGGCAGCGGAATAAGTACAAGACATGATCATCTATGCATACGAGAACAACTATCTCTTGGCAGTAACAATTCACTAGAAAGATGCCATGGTGGAACAAGAGAAATATGAGAAAAGAAATAAGAAAGAGGAAGCCAATAGGGATGATTACAAGGATTTCTCTAACCGAGTATTCCTGACTGTAGAAAATAGCCTCAATATTATAATCGATTAATCACTAGAGGAATGATCATGAGCAGAAGTAGAAGTAACTGAAAACAGACAACCTCAGTCTATAGCCAATAAAAGTTATTAATCAATCCAAAATCATGTGGAATTTTTCCAATTATACATCAGCAGGGAATGAACTATCTAGGAGTATTTATAATATTTGGGACAAGTACCAAAGATTTAGGAACCTGTTCGATTGGTGTTTATACGAAAACCTGGCCGCAACTCATTCTCCATAATCAAATTCATTAGCTAGAGGAAAGGTGAACAACATAGACTTACAAAGAGCTCACCAACAGCACCCATGGACGTCATACCAGAACTATAGGAAGCAGAACCTATTTGACCCGAGTGAGTCTTCATGATATAGGATTTGGCCATATCATTATCGTAAAACAAAGTCAAATTAGGTACTCTAGGAGCCAAAATATTCTGGAATAATACCAAGCAATGAGGAAGCTGACAAACTTCCTAAATGAACATCAGCCAATATATTGGCCAAGAACTTACGCTGGGTGTTTTCAAGACAACAGTGAGGAAGGACATCAGGGGCAGGAACAAATACAAGGATTACTGGAGAATTATTTCAAGTAACTAAAATTAGTTGACCATGTCCTAAACTAACACCAATACTACTGAAGCAAGCAGGTTCTAGTTAAGAACAATAACAAGGCTCTTAGCAGGAGGAGGAGCGGTAAAAAAATACGATGGCACAGTATGATGGTCACTAGAAACAATGGGCCTGATGATACTCAAATGAAAAGCATTGACTCGCAGGAAAAAAGCTTTTTAATCATGAATCGGTATCAATTTTATTGATCAGAAGCAGGAATAACACATTAAGTCCAGGAGGCTGCCGAGCCTTCAGAATTTAAACAGACCAGCCTTAGAAATAGAAAGAACAACTCCTCCGTGCAACATTCTCTTTCAATTTTTGTATGCCTTCGAATTGTCGATTTAAATTCATTTGGTGCTGACATTATTTAAAAGCACTCCCCCAGCTGAGTTACTTTTGACAAACACGTGACATCGCTTTTTATGACATCTAGTTACCATTCAAGGAGCAGGACACAAGGAACAGTTTGAAGGTAAGTTCCTTCGATCATACCTATGTAAATATTTATTAATTTTCGAAACATAATAACTTATTACTTTTGTACTTATGGTTAGTTGCCTTGACAGAGAGGCATAGTTTTGAAAATCTCGTAAGGATTCAAGAAAAATCTTGATTTTTCAATTATTATTGGAACAGCTGATTTGAATTTATCATGATTAAGAATTCAGTAGATCTATCAAATACATCACTGTATTATCATCCACTATAAAGAAAAACAGCAATTAAGTCACTTCGATGTCATTATAACATCAACACCAAACAAAAAAAACGCATCCAAAGATATTTTGGCCAGCTTTTCTGATTCAGAATCAGTTACTTTAACAGAAATATGTATTCGACCTCACTGGTCCAAACAAAATTATCTTCCAAGAACGTTCTCATTGTGTTACGAAAGTATTTCTGGCCGCAGAAAATGCTCTCAAAATTGCGACAGGATAGGACACCAAAACAGGTAAGAAAATAATGGAAAACTTGCACACTTCCAATAACTAATTAATCACTAGAACGACCATAAGCAGAAGTGGATGTAACTGGAAACAAAGCAACCTCGGCCTATAGCCAATAAAAATTTTGCCAATTATGCTTCAGCAGGAAATAAACCTATTAGTATCAAATCGATACGTACTTTACAATGAAAGTCTAGCATTGGGACAAGTACCAAAGATTTAGAAACCTGTTCGATTGGTATTTATACCAAAGCCTGGCCGCAACTCTTTCACCCAAATCAAATTCATAATAGTTAGTGGAAAGGTAAACAACATCGACTTACAAAGAGCTCGCCTGCAGAACCCATGGACATCATACCAGAACTATAGGCAGCAGAACTTATTGAACCTGAGTCTTCATGAAATATGATTTAGACACAAGATCGTGAAACAAAGTCACATTATATTCTAGAATATCAAGCAATGAGGAAGCTGACAAACTTGCTAGATAAATATCAGCCTATATCCTCGTTGACCAAAAACATTGATTGAGAATTTTCAAGAGAATATTAGGGTTATCACACAAGGATTACTGGAGGGACATTTCAAGAAACTAAGATGGGAAACTTTAAGTACTAGACCATGTCCTAAACTAATAAAGACACTACTGATACGAACAGGTTCTAGTTAAGAATAATAACAAGGCTCCTGGCAGGACATTTTTCTGTTAAAAAATACGGTGGAAAAATTTGATGGACCAGATCATACTAAAATGAAAGGCATTGGCTCGCAGGAAAAAGCCATTTAATCATGGATCAGTATCAATTGTCAGAAGCAGGGAGAGCAACATTAAGTTCAGGAGACTGCCGAGCATTCAGAATTTACATAGGCCAGCCTAGAAATAGAAAGAACAGCTCTTCCGTGCAACATTCTCCTTCAATTTTTGTATGCCTTCGAATTGTCGATTTAAATTCATTTGGTGCTGACATAATTGATGATCTTTGGAAATAGATCGAGAATTTTCAAGAGAACATTAGGGTTATCACACAAGGATTACTGGAGGAAAATTTCAAGAAGCTAAGAAGGGAAACTTTAAGTACTAGACCATATCCCAAACTAATGAAGATACCTACTACTGATACGAACAGGTTCTAGTTAAGAATAATAACAAGGCTCCTGGCAGGACAGTTTTCTGCTAAAAAATACGATGGGAGAGTTTGATGGTGACGATGGACCTGATCATGCATTGGCTAGCAGGAAAAAGTCATTTAATCATGGATCAGTATCAATTGATCAGCAGCAGGAGAGCACATTAAGCACAGGAGGCTGCCGAGCCTTCAGAATTTACGCAGTCCAGCCTTAGAAATAGAAAAAACAGCTCCTCCGTGCAACATTCTCTTTCAATTTTTGTATGCCTTCGAATTGTCGATTTAAATTCATTTGGTGCTGACATAATTGATGATCTTTGGAAGATCGAGTGAGAAGCTCTCCAAAAGATTAGTTACTTTTGACAAACACGTGTACCTAATAGCTTTTTATGACATCAAATTATCATTTAAGGATCAGGACACAAGGAAAAGTTTGGAGGTAAGGTCCTTCAGATCATTAAGATATATTTATTAGTTTTCGAATCATAATCATTTTTTTTGTGCTTATGGTTGCCTTGACAGAGAGGCAGAGTTTTGAAATTCTGGTTAAGTCTCTGGTAAGGATTTAAGAAAAATCTTGATTTTTCAATTTTTATTGGAACAGCTTATTTGAATTCATTATGATTAAGGATTCAGTAGATCTATCAAATACATCACTGTTTTATCGTCCACTATAAAAAAAAAAACACCAATTAAGTTACTTCGATGCCATTACACCAATAACATACAAAAAAAACCCATTCCAAGATATTTTGATCAACTTTTCTGATTCAGCATCAGATACTTTAACAGAAATATGTATTCGACCTCACTGGTCCAAACAAAATTATGTCCCAAGAACGTTATCTTCGCCTTTATACACGATTAATGAATTCCTCTTTTAAAAAATTTGGTGGACAACAAAGTTTGCATTTGTGCAAAAACAATCAATGCATCAGCAGGAACAGTGGAAGTTATGAATTTTCTTTACTTTAAAACTTATATAATCTAATCAAAAATGCATTGAATTTTTACTCATTCATACTCTTTGATATTTTTTATATTCCTTAGCTATTAATGCGCTTCTTTATTTAATTATGCATCAAAGGCCGCATTTACACACTCTGTACGCTTAAAACGAAACTATTCAACTACAGCCGTCTTATATATATCTTATTCCGCTTGAGCTTAACAGGAATAATTATCCGTTTGAAAGGAATAATCTCATTTATTTGAATATGCAAACGAGTGTAAAACAATAATAAATCTCTTCTCGAAATACCCGCATACTAATGCGGACATTACACGGCTAAACCTACATGTTCATGCAAAAATTCAAATAATCAAGCTTACGTTTAACGGCATTTTCTTTGACACGAACACTAAATATTAAACACCACCATCAACAGAACAAATCACGCTAATTATAGCCAAAAAATATACTAAAAATAACCCGATGCAAATTCCTACGTTTCGCAATCCGCCGCAACTTGTCTGGGGAAACCTCGGATAAAATAAAAGGGGAGAAAATGCACACCGACCGGCAAAGTAACTTCTAGCCTACTCAATCATGTATTTGATCTACCAGGTTCCGAGCGGCACAACAACTACACTGCGATATCCAACTGTTTTTTGTTCACGTCAGTTTTCAAGCGTGCTATAAGGTAGTCGGCAAGAAGGTAAAACGATACGTGGAGGGTGGAAAATTTATGTCTACGCGATATATACACTATATCCCTTATCACAGTGAAATTAATTCAAAGTGTTGGTGCGCTGTATTGCACCGGAGTATAGAGTCCAAATTGGGTTACCACACGGCAGTGCGATGAGTTTAGATTAAATCAGGAACGGGTATTTTAGTTACGAAGGATTTTAAATTTATATCAGCAGCGTAACCCAGTTTGTTGGAAATATGTTAGTTTTTGGGTTAACAAAATGTTATGCGTGTAACCCAGTTGTATGAATATTTTGTAAATCCGATTATGCAGCATTTTGAAAATACTGAGATTTGAGAAATTGAAATAGAAGACAAAATCAATTTGTTACTAAATACTATGAACTATTCACCTCAAGGGCTGTATTTATTCCCTCTGGTAATTAATTGCCTGCTGCACCAACTGTGGTCTTCCACAATAATTCCTCGTATAGTCTACTTTGTTCCTTCCTCATACTTTTGCTAATGACAGTACATTGCATGCAAGCCTGTTTTTCAGAGACCAATTAATACGACTGATTTCTAGAACTTCAAAAGTCCACAAACCAATTCAAGGAGATCAAAAAGGTTGAAGCTTTGAGTAGATCTTTAATCACCCTTAGAAACTGTTGGTGGAGCATTTGAATATCGGAGCAATTATTCAGGCAAGGTTTGTGAAGTTAAATACATCAGGTGCTATTTCAAATGTTTAGTCCATGTAAGAGCTCATTAAGATGATCATCCAGTTACTAAAACGAGATGTTTTTGGTCGAAGAAGTGGTTAGTTAGAAAACAGAAGTTTGAAGATTCGCATAAGCCTTTTAGTCTTCCTTTGAAACTGTTGGTTGAAGTATCAGAGAGATCACAGCGATAAGATGTGGTCAAAGGTGCTGCTTCAAACATTTGCTCCATCTAAGAACTCATTAAGATGATCGTTCAGTTACTAAGATGTTCTTCTCTTTTTAAGATTCATTTGGTCGACGAAATTATTAGATAGAAAACTGGAAAGCTCAAATATTCACATAAGCCTTCTAATCTTCCTCAGAAACTGTTGGTTGAAGCATTTGAATATCAGAGAAGTCACAGAGCTTAAGAAGTGTAGTAAAAAGTTAAATGAATCACTAAAGAGCAAAACAGGTGCTGCTTCAAACATTTATTCCATGTAAGAGTTTATTCAGATGATTGCCCAGTTACTAAAATGTTCACTTCTTTAAAGATGCATTTGGTCGAAGAAATGGATGGCTTGGGGGATTGAAAACTTTGATGATGCGCATAGGCCTTTTAATCGCCCTCGGAAATTGTTAATAAATATCAGAGGCATCACTGAGACAAGGTACGGTCAAAGCTTCAATTCATGATCAACTAATGTCAGCTGCTGCTTCAAAAATTTCCTTCATATAAGGGCTTATTTAAATGATCGTCATTTACCTCATGTAAAAGCTTAATCAGATGATTATTCTATTAAGATGTTCATCTCATTTATATGATTGTTTTGATAGATTTAGATAGCTTGGAGATTGAAAAGTAGTTTCGCATAGGCCTCTAAATATTTCCCAGTTACTAAGTTCTTTAGCTCGTTTTAATATGGTGTTGGTTGAAGAAATGGATAACGAAAGAATTGAGAAGTTAGATACTTCCCATAGACCTTTTAATCTTCTTCGGATGTTCACCTTTCATAAGATAGTTTTAGTCAAGGAAATTGATAGCTTGGAGACTGAAAACGTCGTAGATTCGCATTGGCTCTTAAAAATTATTGGTGAATTTATCTGAGAAGTCACTGGAATAAGATATGGTCAAAATTGAATTCATTATTAACTAACGTTAGGTGCTGTTTTAAACATTTATTCAATATAAGAGCTTTTGTAGATGATCGTCCAGTCATTAAGATGTTCACCCCTTTCAAGATGATTTTGGTCGAATAAATAGATAGCTTTGAGATTGAGAAATTAGAAGATTGGCATAGGTCGGTCAACATTTCTCAGAAACTAATGAGAAAGCAATTGAATATCAGAGAAATCACAGAGACCAGATATGGTCATATATTAAATACATTACGAACTAACGTCAGGTGCTAGTTCAAACTTTTACATGAAGTAAAAGTTTGAAGTAGCACCATAAGAGACTATTTAAATCATCTCATAATTTATCATTTTCTCATTTTAAGATAGTTTTGGTTGAAGAAATAAACAGCAAAGAAATTAGAAAGTTAGAAGATTCGCTTACAGATTTTAATTTCTCTTAGAAGCTGCTGGTGACCCAACTGAATATCAAAGAAATCCCTGAGACTAGATATGGCCAAAGATTCAATTCATGGCTAACAAAAGTCAGATGCTTCTTCAAACAATTACTCCATATAAGAACAGAATCAGATGATTGTTCACCTACTAATCTCTTTTTAAAACGCTTTGGATTAAAAAATGGGCAGCTAGGACAAAATGGGTGAAATTGGTTAAAGAAAAAGTTCCCACTGTCCCTCAAGGCCAAGGCCATACAAGGTCTTCCAAGACCAAGGTCATCCAAGGTCAAAGTCATTCAAGTTCAGGGTCACAAGAGGTCAAGGTCAACCCTGGGCGGAAGGAGTGGGGGAGCGTGGCTGTAGTAGACGGTTCAAATGGTGGTGGGGGAAGGACGTGACTGTCATAGGTGAAAGGAGCGGGCGGGGGCTTAGCTGGCGAATGTAGGAAAGGGGCGTGGCTAAAGTTGAGGAGTGGGGGTATCACAGAACTCTCATTTCATACCTACTGGAATCATCATAAGAGCTAAACTCATCAATAGTCAGTGCTGTTCAAGATATTTGTCTCAAGTAAGCTTTTATTAAAGTGACTATTCATATCATATTAATAGATTAACCAGTGTTAAATATACTGTTGATCGATAAAATGAGCAGATAGGAAATGGATCGAAAAATTTAAATTCGGATAGGCCCTTTAAACATTCTCAAAAATCACCCAACTTTCGATAAAATTTCTAAAACCTGTCTACTCAGTAAAGAACTTCAATTTTAAGAAACCACACAAATTTCTCTTTTTTTTCCATTTTTTTTTTCTTCGACAAACCGACTCACGAATATCATTTGTGCCTATTCGACATGAGTAATACCCTAAAATTTAAAATAAAACCTTTACTGAGTCCTTGTTGCAGTCAGTGAAGTTAATTGATGTTCTTAAATATTCCATTAAAAATCCAATTTCCCTCTTCAAAAAAATTGTTTCTTTAGCTACATCGTTCAAGTCGTACAAGTACATATTTTGTTGCTTTATAAAGATTGATTAAAGCTAGCCACAGCTAAAAATCAGTGGCTAGCTCTACCCCTTGCGGTTTACTGGGCCGAATCGTCATATATTATGCTGAAATATAATCGATACATATTCCAACACTAAATAAGTCACTTTCTGACAACTATTGTTATATATCCGCCATGAAAATGATATATTACTTAATTCAACTACTATAGTACCTTTGTAACAAGATTCTAATGCTACAATTGATGATTATATTACCCACGATTATGCTTAGGAAAATTTACCTTCACGAGAACTCGAGGGCGTTTTAAGCCTATATTTTCAACTGAGTATGCTTAGCATGTAAACGGACGAAAGAATTTAACTCATGCTAGGCATTTTAGTACCAGAAATTATTGCCACAGTGGATGGATTTCTAATATGATTAATGACTTTGCTATTCAAGGGAGGCGGAATAATACGCAATTTGTACATAAAGGCAACGATGAACGTTTTCAACATTCTTCAAGTTGGGAATAGCTCATGTGCTATTGTACTGAGCAAATTAGATGAGAATCAGGCACACTTTATATTAAATGAATTGTATCACGCTTTATAGCGATCAATTGTCTATATGTTTCCTGCCTTATTAATATTAACTATTATCCATAATTATCGCAAGTGGCAAAAAAATTAGAGGGAGTATTAAAATAATCGAATCCACACGTTTGTGTTTGACGGTAAAAATTTATTGCTCGGTGTTCATGTTTTTACAGCTTTAATTTATGATTTTTAGCAAACAAAAAAATACTAGGTAGAAATCCATGAAGACGAACATAGGCCAAGATACGTCGTGGAATTCATAAACCAGAGAATTTTTAGCGATGTTTTTCTTAATCACTGTTAAATCTGTATCACGGTCGGAGGGTACGTTTCAGTGCGAGACGTGATTTAACTCCGCAATCACTTAAAGTCATATTCCTGGAGCAGACTTAGAAAATACTTGAAATGTTGTTCGCAGCCGTAGCATCATTTCGCTTGACGAAATTGCACGAAAATGTAAAAGACATGTGTGCTGGTATAATAATGCTTCTATACTAATGAGAGCTGAAAGTGATATTTAAACTTACTTCATTCCGCAATAGTGTTATGTCAAGAATAGGAAGGGCTTTATTATTATTTTGCATTAAATTAGCGAGGGTTTTACAACCAAACTGTGTAAGCCCAGGAGAAAAGGGATCGGTAGACTTATATTTAATATCTCCTATGCGGACCTGCTCTATATCGGTTCATTTAGGAATCACCCTGTATATTTTGTATTTAATTAATAGTTCAATTCCCTGCTTGGTTCCTTCGAGACGTGTTTAAAATATTTTGGATAAAACAGTGTCTCGAAACGCGATTCTATTCCAAAACATTGCGCATTTTCCGGAAGGTCAATTTGCATCGACAATGGATTCATAAAAAAACTTTTTTACTCTCGAGTAAAACTTTGATTATGAAAAAAAGTCCTATAATCTTACCTATGTAATTTGTGCACTGTTTATAAAACAGTTTGGTAAAATTTAAGCATTCCAATGTTTTCAAAAATCTCCTTGCTTGGTGTACTGAGAAATATTTGCTAATCAGACATAGAAAATAGCTGCTATTAAACTTATTTTTAAAAATGGGTCTAACATCGCAAAAAAATTTCAAGCTATACCCAAAAATAGAATTTTATATAATGTACGAAATATGTTAAATGATAAGCCGAGCCCCCTAAAATCTAACATTGCAAACATTTTTCAAACTATATTAAAATTGGAATTCTATATATTATGTGCGAAATATGTCAAACTACAGGCCAAATTCTCTAAAATATAATTTTATATAATGTGCGAAATACATCAAATTACAGGCCAAATTTTTTAGAATATAATTTTATATGATGTGCGAGATATGTCAAATACAGGCGAATCTCCCTAAACTATAATTCTATATGATGTGCGAAATATGTCAAATTACAGGCCAATCTCCCTATATTCAAAAATGGAATTCTATATAATGTGCGAAAGTGCGAAATATGTCAAATTACAGACCACATTCTCTAAAATATAATTTTATATAATGTGCGAAATATGTCAAACTACAGGCCAATCTCTCTAAAATATAACATTGCAAAAAAATTTCAAGCTAAATATATTCAAAAATACAATTCTATATAATTTGCGAAATATGTCAAACTATAGGCTAAATTCTCTAAAATAAATTTGTATGATGTGCGGAATATGCCAACTACAGTCCAATCTCCCTAAAATCTAACATTGCAAAAAATTTCCAAGCTATATTATTAAAAAATAGAATTCTATATAATGTGCGAGATATGTCAAACTACAGGCCAAATTTTCTAGAATATAATTTTATATGATGTGCGAAATATGTCAAATATAGGCCAAGCTCCCTAAAATTTAATTCTATGTGATGTGCGAAATATGTCAAATTACAGGTCAATCTCCCTATATTCAAAAATAGAATTCTATATAATGTGCGAAAGTGCGAAATATGTCAAACTACAGGCCAAATTCTCCAAAATAAAATTTTACATAATGTGCGAAATATGTCAAATTACAGGCCAATCTCCCTAAAATATAACATTGCAAAAAAATTTCAAGCTAAATATATTCAAAAATAAAATTCTATATGATGTGCGAAATATGTCAAACTACAGGCAAATTCTCGTAAATAAATTTTATATGATGTGCGAAATATGCAAATATAGGCCAACCTCCCTAAAATATAATTCTATATGATGTGTGAAATATGTGAAATTACAGGTCAATCTTCCTATAATCAAAAATAGAATTCTATATAATGTGCGAAAGTGCGAAATATGTCAAACTACAGGCCAAATTTTCTAGAATATAGAATAGAATATTATTAAAAAATAGAATTCTATATCATGTGCGAAATATGTCAAACTACATGCCAAATTCTCTAAAATAAATTTTATATGATGTGCGAAATATGTCAAATACAGTCCAATCTCATTAAAATCTAACATTGCAAAAAATTTTCAAGCTATATTCAAAAATAGAATTCTATTAATGTACAAGATATACCAAATTACAGGCCAATCTCCCTAAAATCTAAAATTGCGAGAAATTTTCAAACTATACTCGAAAATAGAATATTAAATTACCTAAACATCTTGTCAGAAAAGCAACATGAATTCAGGGAGAGCAAATTATCAGAAGATGCCATGATCTATCTGACTTCAAGAGCTATAGATCAAAAATGCGTTTCCTTGTGCATCTTTATTGATCTGAAAAAACTTGACCACAATACATTACTAAGTATATTGGACAGCATGGGTTTTGGAAGGACCACTATTAAGCTATTTGACCAATAGTAAACAGTGTGCGGTTATTGATAACATCCACAGTAAATTTATAACTGTCGAATACGGTGTTCCTCAGGGAACAGTCTTGGGACCTATGCTCTTCAATATGTAAACAATCAAGTTGTTAAGATTCTTTCAACATCACCTCTAATATTCGAAGGACATTAGTCAGGAGACCAACTTTTTTTTAGGAATTTTTTTCGACAAAATGGTCTACTTCAGGTTTATTGAAGGTTATGTGGTAGCTTTGACCTTCCTCTAATCCCATTTGATTACTATTCCTGACATTTTCACACATTAATCACAACTACCGACAGTATCAACTCACATGGCATGAAAGTCATATAAAACTAATTTTACCATTACCTTAACAGCATGGGCTTACTAAAAAAAAAGTAAATATCGTGTACCACTTTGTATGTTATTATGTAAATAAATTGCCAGTTTCCGCTATGGGAGGAGAGTTTATTCCACCAAACTGATATATAACGCCGTACTTCGCTTAACGGGAAAGGGTTACAATTTGCAAGGGATAAAGGGTACAAATTATAATCAGAAGAGAAAACACAAACCCACTATTTTTCATCTAAAACAAGGCGTGATTGCGTAGGAGGTTGTTAGTTAAGGTAACAAATTGTATGTCAGATTCATAAAGAATACGAATAATGCCCGTTCTTGAAAAACATTTCACTCCTAAAGAATAAAATTAAAATTAATATCTAAGTTTGAAGTTTTAGGTTATGCGGATGTATTCTTTGGAGAACTTACAGAGATATAAGTTTATTAATTCTACAAGTGCTTTGTGTGCGTTTACGCGTGCTTTGGCTTCAACTTATACGTGCCTTTGTCTCCTACGCAAATTCGAAAAATCGTGGAAGCTACACAGATAATATTACGTTAATTAAATCTGGAAAGGTCTGTACGGATTCACTTCCTTTAATATAAATTGGAAAGATTCTTAAAGTCAGTGCTAGTATTGAAAGAATTTTGGAAGAATTAGCCGGTAACAAACTGAATTACCGCGCCTTGAAACCTTCTTTAATAACCACATTCCCTTTATACAAGGTGATAAGCGAGATCTACAATTGTCATATCTATTATCGATTAATATATAAGTGTGGTTTAATAATTATACCAAAACGCATGGAGTTTGCTATATTCTATAAAATGGCGAAGGTGCCAGTGATATCGACTGGCGTTAGTCTGCTGGCAAAACTTAAAATAATTCACTTTCTTTTGCAACATTTTTTACTCTTGTTAATTTTAATACACTTTATGGTTTTCTAGAAAAACGAGTTTAACTGAAGCAAGGCGTGAATAGTTTTAATTAGAAACTCCATAGTAACCTATAAATCTGTTTTTCAAATTTGAAAATTAAATATCTAAATTCACCAAAGTTATTAATTTAATTTAATTCATTAATAATTTTTATTGAATCGCCTAACAATCAATATTTTCAACAATTTCATTATTTTTATTTAAACTTTAATCTCTAATTCACGTTTTTTTTTTTTAAGTTAGAAAATATCAAATATTTTCACTTCTACAGAAATGTGAAAGAAAAAATCGAACGAAATTAGGCATGTATAAATAGACAATCTTATTACTGGCGAATGCGCCATTTTTAACACTGGTTTATAATAATAATAATTAATTTACAATTAAGCACGTGACTAATTAATTAAAACAGTACAAGCATTTTATTAATAAAATAAAAATATAAACCAAACAGCTGCAGATCGAAGACATCGAATTGTCATTTGGGACTATTACTTTCGAACTTTAAGATTGGAATTAATTTATAAATCAGCTACTGCCACTGCATTGGCAGTATTTACTTAGTTTCGTCGATCGAATCAGGAGTAATTAACAGCTGAACGTGTATCCAAAACGCAATTCTCGCTTGTTAGATAGAAAATAAATGTTGTCTAGATTCGCGTTAATTTAAATCGAATTAAAAGTTTAATCCATTCCAAGAAATAGTAAGAACAGTTCAAGGAAACTTACCTCCAAAATATCGTTATTTTGTGAAATATCTTCGAAGTAAATAAATTACTTTCTTAAATCAAATTATTTATAGCGTTCGGCAAAAGTTACACAGGTTTTACGATAATAATATAATTTTACCAAATTCTCCAACTATTAAATATTTTATTGTGGCAGATGAATTTTTTTTCTAACAATTGCACCGATTACCTGCGGCAAATGAGCAGTTGTCTGGTCCAAGTGAAGTATTTTTTTCCCATTAATATGGTTTATTAGTCACAAGTGAATACTTATTTTATGTTTAATGAAGAGAATTATACACATTAATGAGAATGGGTTAATTCAATAGTAAGAGCTAGTTTTTATACTTCCTCCAAGTACATAGGTTATTAAAAAGAAGTGAACTATTAATTTTCCACCTACTTAATAATTAGCTAGTAGCCGTAAGTAAATATTTAACTTAAGAAAAATGTACGTGTTTAATAAGGGCAATTGAAGAAATTAATAAGAATAGTTTAATAATTCAGTAGTAATAGCCAGTTTTTATACTTGCTCCAAATAAACAGGTTATTAAAGGTAAGTAAACTAGGTACTTGCTAATTAAAGTACCGTGATATCAGTGAATATTCAACTTAATACGCCTTTAATAATGGCAGGTAAATTAATTAATGAAGAGTAAGTTAATAATTCAGTATTAAGAGCCAGTATGTCTACTTGCTTCAAGTAAATAGGTTATTCGAAGCAAATAAACTATGCATTTTCTACCCACCTACTAACTAAAGTAAGCTGGAAACCGCAAGTGAATATTTAACTTAGGACAAGTTTACCTATTCAATAAGGGCAATAAAGTTAAGACACTAGATGTTGAGGTTCAATTGTAGTAAATTCTCACAGCACAGTACTTTCTACTTACCTTCTAATTAAAGTACCTTAATATCTACAAGTGAATATTTAACTTAATACAAGTGTAATGGCGGGTAAATTAATTAATGAAGAATAGATTAATAATTCAGTATTAAGAGCCCAGTATGTCTACTTGCTTCAAGTACACATATTATTAAAGGTAAGCAAACTATGCACTTTCTACCCACCTACTAATTGAAATACGATAACTGCAAGTGAATCTTTAACTTAAGTTTACCTGTTCAATAAGAGCAGTTAATAAACACCAATGTTTCTGAAAGATTGTATTGTGGCAGGTGAATTTATTTCTCTAACAACTGCACCGATTACCTGCGACAAATGAGCAGTTGTCTGCGCCAAGTGAAGTATTTTTTTCCCGTTCGTGGAAACCTACGCTGGATGTTTCAATTTATTGGAGGATATAATAAAGCTTACAATATCTTCATCGTTACTCCTATGACTTTGTCCGCTGCAATAAATGTCATTAAAAGTTAGTAAACTGTGTATTTGCCACCAGCCCTAAATTAATATGGTGTACTAGTCACAAGTGAATACTTATTTTGTGCTTAATGGAGAGAATTAAACACACTAATGATAATGGGTTATTAATTCAATAGTAAGAGCTAGTTTCCTACTTTCTCCAAGTATATAGATTATTAATCATTTTCCACCCACTTACTAATTAAGTACGCTAATAGCCGCATGTAAATATTTAACTTAAGAAAAGTGTACATGTTTAATAAGGGCAGCTGAAGAAATTAATAAGAATAGTTTAATAATTCAGTAGTAAGTTTCTATACTTGCTTCAAATGAATAGGTTATTAAATGTAAGTAAACTGGGTACTTTCTACCTACCTTCTAATTAAAGTACCTTAATATCCACAAGTGAAAATTTAACTTAATACAAGTGTACGCCTTTAATAATGGCAGGTAATGAAGAATAAGTTAATAAGTCAGTATTAAGAGCCAATATGTCTACTTGCTTCAAGTAAATAGGTTATTAATGGTAAGCAAACTATGCATTTTCTACCCACCTACTAATTGAAATACGATAACTGCAAGTGAATATTTACCTGTTCAATAAGGGCAGTTAAAGAAATTAATGATAATAGGTAAATAATTCAATAGTAAATCCTTATTTTAATATTTGCTTCAAGTAAATAGGTTGTTAAAGACAAATAAACTATGTATTTTCTACCCACCTACCAATTAAAGTACACTAATAGCCGCAAATGAATATTTAATTCAGGACCAGTGTACGTGTTCAATAAGAGCAGTTAAACAAATCAATAATTGAATAGTAAGAGCTAGTTTTGATACCTACTTATTCCAAATAAATATGTTATTAAGATAAGTAAACTTTGTATTTTCCATCAACCTACTAAAGTACGTTAATTAATAGCCACAAGCGAATACTTAACTTAAAATAGATGCACAGTTTAATAAAAACAGTTAGATAGGTAATAAAGAACAAATCACTAGTGACAACTTCTTGGCTCACTTAACCCTACTAATTTCTTATAGTTTATTTGCAGTAACTGGACAGTTTAATAGCAAAGAGTGTACAATCAGGAATCTTCATTTGCTTTCATAATTAACTCGTACCCGTCCCATATAGTATACAACTTTGTAGCTGCCGCAAGTGAGTTTTTAGTTGCCGTTATTGGATATTTCCCTCAGCGTATAATACAAATTAAACGAAACGTTTTGTCACCTGTAGGGACACAAAATCTAAAAATAACTGTTTACGTGTCACTCATAAAATGAAAATTAATTTCTATTGACTGGAGACAATGTGAATAGCATCCTACTTATCACCCAAGGCAGACAGGTGATAAATGCTAGTAATCCTCTAACATTAATTCCCTTTAGGTATTCCGGCATGAATTCGCCCTTAATGAAGGCTCTTCGATCATTACACAACCGGTTTATTTGTCGAACTAGGTAATTGTCACATTAATACACAAGATGTAACGAGCTAGGGGGTTAAATACATTGATATGTTTATAAATTTAATTAACAAGCTCTGTTGGTATATCTTAGCGCGCGCGGTAGAGAATTATTCCACGTCGTTCGTTTAAAACGGTAACCCATTGCATATGGGATGCAAATCGTATTTTATTATTCAATATTCGATATAAATAAACATCGAGGAATTTATCGCGTGAAAATAAAAATAGTAGTCGTTTGCAGCGATTTAAATATTCGCATGCCGAGTGCCACGGTGGGTTAGATAACCAGTACAACAGAAAAGGAAATACAGTCAAATGATATTATACAATGCTACATTAATGAAATAAAACTAGTGGTGAAAGTTACACTCTTCGCAGTCGATTTACTGCATTTCTTATATAATTGTTGCACGTTTTATAGGATGTTTTTACAAGTAATCTTAGCTTTTTAAATAATTATTGTGTGTGAGGAAGTACGGAGTCGTTTTACGTCAGATGTGCAGAAGTAGGGCTGCGTCATCCCTCCGATGATGCCAACTTTGATGTAGGTAGGAAACTTGATTGGAACCATCATTGTTAACAAACGCAATTGATACGTAGTGGAAGAGGAGGAAGTTTTATTTGAACCCCCAAATGTTTTGACGTTGTAGCGAAAAATAATCAATAATATATCGGCTTAGTATGCATTTAAATAAAAAAATCTTTTTGTAGCGCAACTTTATGATCCTTACTACAAAAAACTGTGAAAGAAAAAATAAAAATTGTTCAAGCGTCTTTTTTTTATTTCAATACTTCTACACCCTTACCAACGAAAATTGTATTATTGACAACTGGTGCCACTTTGCAATTATAAGTAAAACTTTATAATTTGCGTGTGCAACTTATTACTTGACTTGGTGCATTGTTTCACGAATTATTAAATATGTTTTAATGAAACATTGGTGAATATTTCATCCATTTTTGTTCGGCTTTCCGAATAGACACAGGCGGACTTCGATTAAGATAATAAAATACATTATTATTATTACTATTATTACTCATTAATAATATTTTTCACTTCAATACAAATACGCATATTCTGTATATGTATTTACTTTAAAATCCCAGCGGGTGCGCTTATGAGGCAATCAGTCATCGCGATACACTCTTGTTAATGTTCATACAATGTTCGTACATTGTTTTTTGCTTTGCATATAAAAGTGAAAACGGCTATTAAACATTTTTTGTGGCTTCCTAAAACACAATAACTTACTTGGTTCTGACGCAATCACTCATTTTGATTACACATACAGTGTGGATGAAAACAATTAGCAAAAAATGTGGGTCACTACAATTTCCTTCTCTATTATAAAATGCATTTCCATTGGAGGACATATTTTAAATATTCGAGGGGCCCTTGTTATTCACATATGAATAAGTTGAAACTAAGTTTGTCAATATTTTGTAGTTCAGATGTTTCAATGTTTTTTTTTTTTTGGGTTTAGGCCACTAATTAAAACAGTACCTATTAAATATTTTTATTTTTTCAGTCGATCGTATCGCCCGGATTTCCCAAAATTTTTCAAAATGCAAAATATTTGTGATTGAAATCACACATATTTTGCATTTTTTTTTTTTTTTCTTTAACTATCTGACTAAATAGACGTGTCTGGATCGTTGAAAACAAAATGAGAATAATAATAATAATAATAGTCAATATCAGGAAAAAGTAACATAATCCTCAGGAAAAAAATTTTAGGTCAATAAAACTTGTATTTTATTTGTCCACCCAGTACATGCTTATCGTCCCAATATCGGCAAGAGATTCAGTTGCGTAATCATATTCCACCTATTAATTATCACCTACGAGGTACTCACTTATCATAAATATGCCGAACGTATTCAATTGACTCGACAGAGTTGACATGATCTAACCTAATTAATTGAATGTAAATTGTTTGAGGGGTTTATTCCTGCCGCACAATGGGGTATATCAGATAATCACATCACACACTCTTGTAGGGTTTAATTAATATTTAACTGTAAATTGCAAGGACCAATCAATAAATCGGAAGGGGCATGGATAGACTGTAAACGTGTTAATCAAAAGGGAGGATAATTGGAGGCAAAATGCGGTCTCGGTATGTATCAGCTGACGAACTAAATATGAGACCCAGATGCCAAGATAAATTAGACTGTTGAGGTTACATTTTTCAGCATTGCAAAAGCACTTGAAAAATTTAATGCATTTTTCTGCTCGCTCGAAGAAGGAAAATTTATATTTGGCAATTTTCGTCCATCTTCTTCCTTCGTATCAACCTCAACTAAAATGACATATTGCCTTAAAGAAGATGAGATTTTATTGAATTTATACGTTATTCTGCAGACACACTCTGTATCTTCAATGGACTGCGTGGAACTCAAATTTAATGCAAAAAATAAGGGCACAACCCTTAGTGACAATATTTTTATTATAAGGGCAAGTACTCCCTGAGGTGAACTAAAAGTTGTTTACCGTAATGGAATAAAAGCATATAAAAATAAGGTAAATTGTGCTTTATTATCTATATCGACGTCTGCCTGGGGCGATATCATATTCGGAAAGCCGAACAAACTTGGATGAAATATTCACCAATGTTTCATTAAAACGTATTAAATAATTCGTGATATTCTGCGGATAACAAGTGAGCGTACAGATGAGCCGATCTAGACTTTTCCAGAATACGAGATAGCAAACTGGCGAAAATTTACTTCTGAGCATTAAGTTACGAGATAATTATTGTATACTCATACTCATCTATAATTACTCATGTATAATTATTATTAAGGAGGCCTTTTGATTTTCAGAGATACAACGTTCAGATTGAAAGTTGATACACGAAATTGCGTTCGCAAACCGTTCCTCGATACTTTTGTTACCACAAAGAATCTATTGCCGTGTTGTAGATTATTTTAACAAGTCTACAATAATGTTTCAATTCAGCTCAGGTATTCGCTATTGAATTTCATACATATAACAACCCCTAAATTCATAGCCAGTGTTGTCTGCAAGGGTGTTTACGTTATTGTATATTATAGTTGGTGTAGATTGTTTCTTTACACTGTAACGATTTAAGTTGCAATTCGTTACAGCAGGTTATAGTTTCTATTTTGCGTATTAAAATATGACTCCTCACAACTGAATAACCCTGTATTTGCATTTGATCGGTATGTGGTAGAAAAAATACAACAAAAACGCCACAGCGGATGAACGTTGTGAACGAGGCTCGTCCCGGGCTAGAGAGAGGGTCTTTTGCCTTTCGAATTTTACCTAGGTAAGTCATACATTTCTTGTAGTAGCTTAATTATCGCTATTCATAAAATTTGCTTATTAATTATTGCTTCAGCTTTATTGTGCTGTAGTAAAAACAATAATTTGTCAAAATAATTACCATATTTCGTATTATTTCCATATTTTGGATTATTTTCAGATAATTACCTAGTAGCACTGTTTTTTTAAGCACGTGGATGGGTATTCCCATTTCCGTTTTACCGTATCTTGTCTAAAGTAGACGTTTTCGTGGTTCAATTATTGTTAATTGACACGTTATACAATATTTAAATTGTATAAATTATCGCTGTAAGTGAAACTTGCAGATTATCGTTATTTCGTACATAGAACAATTTCTGTGTGGATTTTTATTGTTATTAGTTTGGACTGTGGTTCATATAAGCTGGAAAAAGGAAAACTACACTGGTTTTGGATAGTGAAGGAAGTCCACTTGAGACTTAGGTTTTTGCCGAATTTATTTACTGTCCAGAGCTACAGATTTCTATCCAGGAGCTTCCAAAGCATAAGGGGGAAGTGGTCTATAGTATTTTTTTCTCTTTGAATTAATCAATTTGTAGTACATTTGATCACTTGCTTCGGATGTGACAGAAGTCCAATTTTCTGGTTTCCTTTTTTTCATCATATTCACGCTATCACAATTCTATATTGATTTTATGATTGACAAATTATTATTATTAGTTCATTCCTTAATTTTCGTGTAAGTTACAAGAGTGTAGATTTACCTTGGTTTTACGTATTTCCTGCCATTTTGAATTAGGCATAAGTTCATTCATTTTTGTCCGTCGGAAAGCGAAAGACATTATCGTTATTCATATATTAATTTTTGATATTTTTACCGTTAAACTATTAGTAAAATATTAACTTGAAATCTTTGTGTGCTAAAATTTCGAACTTATTTCAATATTGTGATTATTGTTACCAATTATTTTGTTATTAATTTTAAATAACTGAATCTTTAGAGTTATTACTTCATTAATGTTTCTAAGTTTAAATTGTCCCGTACAAATCTGACATTAAATTATAGTCCTTTAAAAATTACAGTCTCCTCATGGTTTTCAACCTATAGGACAAATTCAATCAAGTTAGGTTATTTGTTAACGAACTGATAGTGAAGTTTTGCAACCTTACTAAATTCTTGTGTTCGAATTTTAGTATTATTTTGTTAATAATTCAATTTTTTTAGTAATTGGTGTCAGATACCATATTTTTAGGTAATTTTACAAATTCTAATATCTTGTTGTGTCATTTCGACAATATTTTTCTATTGTAATATTAAGAAATATTAATTTTGTGAATTTTATCTAGTAATTTAACTATATTGTCGGAACTTTGTTATTTTTTTGATCTACCACTACTTGGTTGAAATAATTTTCAACCTAGTTTTATTTCTCTATTTCCTTTTCTCAACTGTTCTGTCTTTATTTCATGACATCTGGCTTTCTGGAAATTTGACTCACTGGAAATCGATACTGAATTAACAACATCAGAAGTAAGGAGATATTGGGTGTTCCCGAAAAGTAATAAATTTGGTTGGAACCTGGACACTCTGGACTGAGGAGTGTGGAGACAGGATCTCGCAACCTTTTCATCAACCTCGACTACTCGCAGGATTCATCGCTACTAGGAGAACCCCTTCCGTTTCAGTTCATTCCTGTCGAGTAAGCCTTTACAACAGTAAAACGGACAGACAGAGAAATTGGTTAAATTGTAATTTTTATTCATATTTTTTTTGTTCATATTTTCAATATTTTTAATTATATTTAGTTCTGAGTCATTGTATATTGTAAAGAATTTGTAAGATTAAACTTGTTAAATTCACAGCTTTCTTTTCTTTCTAGTTTATGTAGTAAATACCTAATTGTGTTTTCGATAAACTTTTGTGTAATAATTATAAATACTCTGGCGGCTATATATTGCTCTCAATATTATCTCAGTACTCTAAAACAAGGCTTCACCGAATTCACCACCCAGCTGTAGCTAGCTGGAGCTAATTGTTTGGCTGCACTTGGAATTGGGCCAATTCAATTCACAAGTATCGTTGCAACACACCGAAAACAAGAATAACAATGTATGCGAGTATGCATGTTTTTTATACTTATACGCACAAAAATCAGCAAGCATTATTTCCAAAAATATAATCTAAATTTATAACTGTCTGTGAAGCTAATAAAAATAAGAAATGATTTCCGTTGAAATGGTATGTATATAAAAAAATTCCTGTCATACTTCCCTATCATTCAATATAGAATCAAACAATGTGCCTTTGCAATATACCTATTGATATCCTACGTATCCCACACATCAAGGCAAACGCATATTCATATATCTAATTTAAGATATTTCATAAAGGAAGATGGAATGAAAATGAAAATACAAATAAAAATTATTTATCTACTGGCCTACTTCGTATAAAGGACCAAATTAACTGCGGAAAATTTGACAATTTTTTTTTAAATCAAGATTTAAATTTAAATCTTGGTTTTTAAAGCTCTAGAAATTAAGAAAACCTGTTCTTTCTCACTTTTTCGTTTAGTTTTGGTAATCATGCCTTTAGTTAGATCCAGTGCTCCAATCCTCAGATATGGCTGGCGCACTGACGAATTACTTAATTTTAATAAAATATCTCTCATAATAATTCCACAAATTAAAGAAGATCAGCTTCCTATAGTAATATCGCAATAAAAACGCAGCAACCAAAGTCACAGAAATAACTTTCGTCTAAATTATGTCATCAATGCATGATACAAATATTTATTAATACCATCCAATAAACAAGGCATAAATCGAAGGTTAACATGATAATGAAAATGGAGAAAAGCCATTGAAAACACGTCAGGATTTGTTGTCCTTGTAAAAGCGAAACGACCCTATTCGCAGCACAAGCAAGGGCGTCTCTTATAAAATTTTCCAGGCAGTATCTATGTGGGCATAAATTTTGGTAATTAGGTAAACTATTTAAATGCACATGGATTTAATTCAAAGCTGATATTTGCATGCAGCCTGAATGTGTTAGAGGATATATTTATGGATAAGTAAGCAGGTGTTTTTAAATTGCTGCCGAAAAATTATGAAGTTAATTCCACATGCAAAGAAGTTCATAAAAATGTATATATGTACAGCTTCCTAAAGCGAGCACTTTGGGATTAGTTTCTTTCATAAAGTCGGAAGTATAGAATTTTTATTACAGGTACCAATTTGTATTATTTGTATAAATATTATATAGGTATGTTAGTTAGCCATAGGCGCAGCAAATGCCTCGTTTTAAAATTGAAGATTTTCTGCAGTAACATTTTTAAATGATTTTTTTTTGAAGGCGGTTGGCGAAAAAATCCCACGCCAGCATTTTTAGTACAGGGTGAGTCAACGGTGCGATAAAGTCCAACACTTCCTTTATTGTCGATAATAAAACAAAAATTTTATATACTTAGAAGTTGTAGGAGATCAAAATGGCTACATTTTGAAATTAGCTCGAAATCTACGAGGTGATTCATGAAAGTGGGGCGCTACAGATGTCAATTTTTTTTATGGAACACCTTGGGCGCCAAAATTGTAATGATTTTACTTTTGTGATGTAATTTATAATGAGTATATTTTTAAAAATTTGAATTTTCCATCAAATTCTCGATATTTCTATATCAGGATATATATATAATTCTCTAGAAATTTAAGAAAATTAAGAAAAAAAATTAATTTTTAGCATTTTTTTTAATTACCGTTATTTCGTCACTGTGTTAAGTTAAACAAGAACCCTTTCATTAGTTTCATTTCGGGTTAAAAGAAGGTTTAATTTAATTACTAGTTTAGACAAGAATTGATTTATTTATTACAGGGTGTTCAGAAATTGTTGACATTTTCAGAAAACTTCGAAGCTCATTATCTCGCTTATTTCAAATGAAACAACCCATATTTTTTACAGAACCTTATAGGCCTATTTATTCCCTACAACTTTTGTTAAATATGTCCTATCCTAAAGGGTTTTGGAGATATTCGCAGATATATAGATTTTTACATTATTTGCAACGGTTTTATACCTTTTAATCACATTAGCCTCAAGAAAAACAAATAGATGTTAAATGAGAAGAAAATAAATTAATCAGATTATTGTTTAAACTAGTATTCCTAATAAAATGAAATATTTTTTTCTTATAAGTAATATAAAAGCTCCTCTTAACAGGAAAATGATTATTTTATTTCTATTTAATTGAAAAATGACATCTAAGGCTGTTGTGATTCATAATAACCGTGATTTGTCCAATAGTTTATCGGTTTTAGAAAATAAAGACATTATTAATAGATATTATAAGAAGCAGGAGCAGTAGTGATACTTTTTAGTATTTAATTATTATTATTTTTTGTCTGATTGTATTAATAAATAGCCCTATAGTTTCATTATCTATTATTTGATCTGTTGACAGTTGTTGACAGATCTGTATTGTAATATTATCGTACAAGCCGTTGGTATGGCAATAAATATTACTGTACAACTTTAGTTATGACTTACTGACCAGCCTACTTTTGTACAGGGTGTTCAACGTAACTTGCTACCCCCTATAATTTCCTTATTTTATAAGGTAAAAAAAAATTTAAAATTTCATCTTATTGCATTTTTCACGTACTTTTTAAATATGTTAGCAAATCATATCCATGTCAGAAAATATACAGCGGGTGCGAAAAAATGTGTTTTTCTTCAATGGAACACCCTATATATTTTTACATATTTGGATTTGCCTATTTTTTCTAATTTCAAAAATATATAATACTTGTATATTTCGAGTAATATTAAGAAAGTTATTAATAAAAAACCGTTTGCAATAACAGATAAATTATATTTCTTTTATCTTTACAACAATTATTATTTGAAGAAGACGAGATATGATCTGATAGCATATTTAAAAAGTATGTGAAAAATAAAAAGAAATATTTTTTTTTTTATTGCCTTATAAATAAGGACGTTATGGGGGTAGCAAGTTACGTTGATGTAAACAAAGAATTAATATCCTAAAACCGATAAAAATATTTAAAACTATTTTATACTGATTATTTTTATTTTCGTTTATACGACGAGACGTAAATACTACAATATAAAAAAACAAATTCAATGCGGCGAATATTCTAGTGTGAACGAATATTCCAAAAAAAAAAGCACATTGGTTTATTCTATAGTTAACTTTAAAACAATTCAGAACAGAATATTCTGACAATTATTTAAAAATTATTCTTAAAATAAGTAGGTACAGGGTGATTCACTTAACTTTCCCACCCCACTTTTCTCCGTTATTTTTGCAATTACAAAAAAAATATTATAACAAAAATTGTAGAACTTTTTCTGAAGTTTTTAAATATGGTATCAAAAAAACAATTGAAAAACAAATTATGAAGTTACAGATATAACTTGCATTTTTTTTAATGGCACACCCTGTATTTTATTACATTACACAAAGTTATATCTGTAACTTCATAATTTGTTTTTCAATTGTTTTTTGATACCATGTTTAAAAACTTCATTAAAAGTTCTACAATTTTTGTTATATTTTTTTTGTAATTGAAAAAATAACAGAGAAAAATGGGGTGGGAAAGTTAAGTGAATCATCGTGTACAAGTGATATGGTTAAAGCAATTCAAAATATTTTGAAAATAATTTGAAAATTCGCCATATTTATTAATTCTCTTGACTGTCAGCAAATAGGTGGTCATGTTGAACAAATATGTTTGCAAATATTTTAGAAACTTTAAATTCATATTTAAAAAAATAAAACACCAAGTAAAAAGTACGTATTTATTCTTAAAATTATATGTGCAATAATTCTCATAAGTTTTTTTAACAAAACATTTATTTTCTCTTAAAGAAATAAAAAAATATCATTTTAATATGTTAAGATACCCATAATTCCTAAAGGGTTCCTATTTTTTTCAAATCAATAAAATTTATTTTATTGCAATTTTGGCCCTTCCAAATCCAAATCACATCATTTCATCAAAAGCACAATACTGTATCTATAACGACAAATATTAACGCATGTTTCTAGATAGTATCCTGCGCTATATGCAACACACCATACAACTATGATTGTTCGGTGGTTGATTTCTAACTATAACCACAGAGCAGTTCTCTGTGCTGACTCTCACTGAACCACTGTGGCACTGAACCACAAAATGAATTTGTGAGTGAAGCATGAATCATGACAGGTATTTTTCTATACTTAATCTACATACTTATATGTAAGATAATAATTAAGTAAAAACATACAGGGTGTATCACGAAAACCTTCTATTGGCCGTTTCTAGAGAACAACGCATAGGTACTGAACTTTTGAAAATTTGTATACGGGGGTTTCTCATAATGTTCTATTAGTTAAAAATATTTTCGTTGAGATGGGATGGGACTTCCGGTTCTACCGGAAGTTGGCATCAACTCGCTTATTCCAAATGGCATGTACTGTTTTATTTCATTTTTGAATTCTACATCGAAATTTGGGATATTGACTTTTCAAAAATGTATCGCTGCTTAAACTTTATCGGTTCTATCTCCTTTAGTTCTTAATCTAGAGGGATCAAATTTTATATGAGTAATACTAAAATGTAATATCCGTAATATGCGAAATTTGTTAAAAAATATACAGGGCGTCGAAAAAAATCCGGCCAATTCAAATCAAATAACTCGCTTATTTTACATAGAACACCCTGCGTTTCATAATGCTATTCGATTACGGCGGATGTTTGTATTCTATTCTACCTCAAGTAAAAAATTACGAATCTTTGTTGAATCAGTGTTAATTAAAAAAAATATCGTGTATACCCTGCATTGTCATAATTCTTTCTTAAAATAGTACACGAGGCCCAACATAATATAATATGGTTTTTCTCATAATCAAGGTTACAAGAGCTTGTTTTCTCTTTCTTTTAAAATATTCTTTTTTTGTCTCTTTCGATATAGTAGGTACTTTTTCACGTTATATTTTAGTAACATTAGTTTACACAATTTTTACTACCTACATCATAAATGATCATAAACCACGTGCTCAAAAATAATTACCTAGCCAGGTGCACACATTTAGTATTTTCTACATATTATATGAATTTATTCTTTCCGCTCCTCCTTAATTTGTATTGTAACACCACTGGAGTTGGCAGATTTTCCGTTAAATCGCTGCTCGCGCTAATCTAAAAATATCCCCCTGTCGAAAACAAATAGCAAATATCGTTTGCACGCATAGGTAAAGCCATAAAAGCGTCCATGCTTCTTGCCAGTCATTGGAGTCGGGGTTAAATTAGGGCTGTGAACTCGCAGAAATGGCATTAAAGATGCGTCGCTAAATATTGATTAAATTTAATGTTTCTAAAAGCATTCCTGGATCGTTTTGAAATTAGCAATTTCGATACGACGATGATGTAAGTTTTTTAAAATGTTTTCAGTTTTCACATCAACCATGATCAACCCAAATTGTAATTTTGAAGTTTATATTTTTCATTGGCACAATAATGGATGCAAGGATTAATAAGGACTAATAAGGAGTATAAGGACAATAAGATAAGGGGTATAACGAAAAGGAAAGGGATGGATGGGAATGATGGGGGGGAGATGGGATATTGGGATATTACGATATTACTTCTTGATCGATGAATAATAATTTTGTTTAAATTTATTTATAAACCCCCTTGGGGGTTTCCAAAAATTGCCGTAGCGCACGGTATTTCACGTGCACATGGCGGGGTATTGGTTAAAGTTTTCAACTAGCAATAATCGCACCTCGGATTTACCTCATTGGTTACGATATCGCCTCTGCGCAAAGCTGACGAACTTGGGACACAACGGAAGTCCTAATAACACTCGAGCTACACAGAGCCGTAGTTTATAAGTGGCGCCCTCCGGGGCAATGTCAAGGAAATTCTATCTGGCCGTTCGACCCTTCAATATTCAAAATGTATCAACTACCGATAAATTTATTACGAATAAAAAACTACAAAAATGTTTATGGAAATAAAATACTCTTAGGGAAAGGCAGAAATTTTGTAGAAATACAATATGCAATGCTGTAAATAGTAAAGCAACTTTTTAATCGATTTTAAAAATCACAAAAGATTTATTCTTATTTGCATGTAAAGCAAAATATTTAAGATTCATTATCATAATTACTAATTATATTATTACTGTTGTTATTTTCAAAACGCCAGGCCGCGCCGGTGATATATTTACTTTTTTCCACGAGTCGGTAATATAATAATTTATATTCCCAAGCTATTCACAAAAATCTAATATTTCACAAGTTACATAACTTGGAGGGTCAGTCCTAACTACTGAACCCTTTACGATGGTTTGCTACATTTATTCGTGACTTCCACCAAGTTATTTTTTCTTTATCTAAAAATCTCATCATATTTTTAGACCGGCCGATCGATTATGTCCTTTACATAACCTTTTAATACTCAATTATGCTTAGCATGTATTTTCTACATAATTTGACGGCAAACATTTTTTATGATGCCATGATAATCTCATTTTCAAGTAGAAACTTTTCTCTTTCTAATTCAATTTCCATTTTATAAAAACGCCGCATATAATTTAATGTTTTCCTTACTTTTGCCACGAAATTGAATTACTTAGTTCCAGATAAAACTTCAAATTGAATTTGTAGAACAACTAAAGTAAGGCCAGTAATTAATTTTTACATTCACACGATAAATACATATCACAAGTGCATTTATTAATTATTAATTCAATCAAGTTAGCAAAATAAAAAATTATGCAGAATATAACGCTGCTAATTTTTCATTTCAGTTTCTTACAAGAATTAATGCAACAAGCAACTAAGAGAAAATTGCCAAACGGGGGGATTTATTTTATAATAACATATAACAAAATTTAAAAATTTTAATTTCTTGCGCAGGACAAATAAGAGAAAGTTAAAGTTAAGAGAAACTAAAAAAAGACTGATAATAAAAACCCTAAATTCAATATTTCTGTGGCTATCTCGCGATTTCAGATTTTCGATAAAAATAGTTTTTAGATATATTTTCATAGAGGACCTTTTTATTTTGAGGTTCTGAATCCGGAATTTAGGTATATCCAGTTATTTCTAAAACACCCTGTATATATTAATTAAAGAATAATTACTAAAAATGTGGCATTTTAAAACCGTGGAAATTATTCTTTTTAAAAATAAAAAAAATACGCAATAAAAATTAAAAGATTTTAGTTAGATTTTTGCGTGCTTTCAAATTGTGGTAAATTTTTTTATTTTCGTCGATATTTTCTTCTCACAAAGAAAAAAATCTCAAAATAAATTAAAGAAATTGGGCAAAATATTTTAAAAAACTCAAAAAAATTGGTTAAAAAAATAAAACAAATTTACTATCAATTTAAAGTACATACCTCCATAAAGCGCATAAATTGAAAAAGAAAATGTCGGCCCATCGCAGTGTCTACTGAAAACTTATAGGCAAGTATTTTTTCGCTCTTGTAGGAATTTTTTATTATCATTTGATGCCCTTAAATATGATCATAATTAGTGAATATTCCCTAAATTTTGTAAAGATCTATCAACTATTTGTATCAAAAATAAAATATCATTTTATTTTTTGATTTTTTTTTTTTGTTATATGAACATATTATTTTTAGAACATTCCTGCAGAATATTCTATTATTCTTAAATTAACCAATAAGAATATTCTTTTCAGAATATTCTTAGAAGAGCCGAATGGGAATCCTTTTTATCCTAATAATTTTCTAAAATTATTGTCAGGATATTTTGAATTAATTTAACCATAGAATAAACCTTTGTGCTTTTTTGGAATATTCATAATAGAATATTCTTAGATGTGTTGCATTGAACTTGTTTTTTATATTGTAGTATTTACGTCTCGTATAGACGAAAATACAAATAATCAATATTAAATAGTTTTAAATTCTTACCATATTTTTTGGAGAATAATATAGAAATAATGTATAAAATTATTAATAAAACATATTTAAAACATTTTCAATACATATGTATCATAAACATGTTTTTATCATATTCTTTATGAAGTATTTTCAAATTAATAATCCAAATTATTCATAAAACATATTGGAAACATATTTCAAACATATTGTTTTCAATTATTCTAATAATATTTATTAGACGATATTTTAAAAATATTTATAAAATATTTGGTTATTCTAAGAGTAATTTAAAGGTAAATTTTTCAATTAATCAAATGATCTTCTTTAAGAAGATTTTCAGATATTCAGAATATCTTTGTGATATCTGGGAAAAGCTACATGCACATGCGCCTTTATTCTGCCTAAAATATGCTAAATTTTTCATTGGTCATTCTTAAGTAAAGATATCTGAATGAATGGGTATTCGGAAAAATTACGATTACCAATCTACCAATATTAAAAAAAACCCTGCTAAAAAAAAAACAAGAGAAGAGGCATTTGTTGAAATCCAAAAAACATCTGTAGTAATGTAAAAAATGTAGGTACGTGTTCCTGATAATATTCAAAAAGTTTAAAAAATCGCTCGAATCCTTCCTCTTCCAATGTCCCTATTATAAAAAAAATTCTGTGATTCCCCTATTTATATTTATAACTTACGCAAATTTGTAAAAATAAGAAAAACCTCCTATATTCCGCATTGTGTCAAAGTATACACATCTACGTAAATTTTTTGTTTTATCCCCATGTTTAAAAGCTAATTCCACGCGACTAAAATATATACTTTTTGAGGATCATACCCCGATTGCTATGTTGGTTGCATAAACATAGGGCGCTTCATCGGTTCGTTCAGCAAATCTTTCTTTGTCACAATAATAAGTGGCACCATCTGTTACAGAATAGCGCATCTAAGTCACCACCTGAACCATAAACCTCGCTGCAGTTTTCAATTCGAATCGTTGTAAGAACCCAGTTCACACTACATAAATATTTTCATTCATAGATAAAAATAAACCTACCTTCTATGTAAATAAGAGCGTCTAGTCTTTGAATGGACATGGAATGCAATCCACTTTCCACATCCTCAGAATGGCTTAAAAATCTTCCTCCAACCGACCACAGTTCTCGCTCTCTGTCTCTCATTGCACCACTGAAACAGGAAAAATTAATTTTCACATTTGTGAATTAAAATTTTACGTTTAATTTAAAACAAATAACACGCCGAATGTGTCAATATCCAAATTTAACACTAATCAAAATTTATCGGTTTACTGGACAACAATTCAATGCCTGATTGGATTTAATACATACACAACGGGTAAAAGCAAATTACAATTATTAATCAACGTAATTGAGTTACATAACAAGTCACATTAATGTAAATAAATCAACGGGTAGCTGAATTTATTTGTGTCGTGTAGTTAATACGTAAATAATGCATATTAATTAACAACAATTTTATTGTGCAGGCTGCTTTCTATGAAGTGGTATTACATTTATTTATTAAATCCAGATATATGTATAGTAAAGAAATTAATAAATTCATAATTCCTACAATTAACTATAACTGATACGACCATCGATATCAACTATCACTTTACGTGTAAGAACTCTTCCTGAAATGAATTGCAGCTATTTCAAGAAATGTGCTCGTTTAATGTCATATTATATTCCTTATACGTAATATTTATAAACTCATAACTATGATGAGATTTAATCAACGAGGTGATTTAGATTAGGCTAGGCCATGGGAACCAAACATTTAAGAAAACTTATACTGCATTAAAAATGTACTTTTATACATATTTGGCAGTATTTAAGTAACATATATGGTTAGATCGCAAAAATAACCATGTATATAAATATTTAACAACGCAAAACACTTAAATTAAGGTACCTATACCTTATTAACATGACTCCTGTGGTTACTCATTTTGGCTTCCTAATTAAAAATACGTTACCCTTGGAATAAATACAGAGCAAAGGCAACGGTAATGTCAACGAAGGAATTAGTGAGAGGCATTACTTTGCTCTCTGTCTACTAACGGAGAGGGATCGGCCGTTGTCGATGGCTCGTTATTTCATTTCACTTGAAAATCTGAAGAGATGAGACAAGCCAGATTGAGCACGAGATGAAATAATAGCAATACCTTTACCACGCATGCGCCTTATGATGATGTTAAATCTCTCCCACTGATGCCTATTCCTCTTTATGGTTTTACTATACTATGTACTAACTATATTTATAAAGGATTGTGACAATATTTTCGGAAACCAAAAAACGGATATAAAACAATGTGGCTTGTCGGTCTGTGTGTAGACGCGATGACTTTCTCTATCTAGAATCACCTAGAGATAATATAATGTCTAAAAGCTATTTAAATAATTTCGATACTAAGATTAAAACGGTGAAACAATAGGTCCTTTTCTCACAAACTCGTTATTTAAAAAAAAACAGGAATTTTATTTATTTTAAAAAATAAAAATATCCCCAAAAACATTATGACGTAAGTATAGCGACACGCAAACTACCATAGGTGGTGCCCTCTACAAATAACAGCAAAACTATGAATACATTTGAATCCCTTACCTCAAAAACCCCCAGTCACCAAATTTTGTTAAAATATTTAAATTTTTAAAGAAATTATTAAAAAAAACAAAATAAAAATTTTACTTTAACACCCTGTATCTCTGTTACTATCAACTTTTAGACTAAAGTAAGTTTGGTTAAATCGTAATATTTTTATGTGGGTACCATTACTTATGAGACACTCTGTATTTAATTATAGCCATTGTATTTTTATCTGCAGGGTCCTGAGGATGTCATAAAATAAAGACGAAACGGAGACTGCTTTTTTAAATTGGTTTTCTTCTTGACCACACCACCAACTACTTACTACACCTTAAGTATATTAAATATGGATCACTAAATAATTCTAATAATTTAGAATATTATTGATATTTTAAAATATTTCTTTAGTACTTTTTATATAAATAAAATTAATGTAAATAAATAAAATAAATAAAATAAAACTAAAAAAATATTAATTAATAATATTAAAATTATTTTAACAACCTGTTAAAATTTCATATTTTTTAATTCAAATTAAAGGAGTAGCAAAAATTAAAAAATCAAAATCCACGAAAAATTATACACAAAACACATTTTCTTTCACGTCACTATCAGTTAAAATTGAAAATAATGCCAAAAGTTACATTCCTGTGTATTTGAAATTAGCGCCATTTAGGGTAAGCCATTTTGAATTTTCCAATTTTCACAACAGATTTGTAATCAGCGACCTTGAAAACCACGACTAAAAATTTTTTCCAACAATTTTTAAATATTCAGCAGTATGTTCTAATATTTGTTGCTTATGCATGCATAATTATGCACTCATGCATGCAATTTTGTACCCTAAAAAGCTCTTAAACACTTATAAATAACTATAACTACTACGGTGCGTAAAGTGCTAACTTTACACACGCTATGTAGTGCGTAAAGTTAAACTTTACGCCCTAGTGCGTAAAGTTTTTTACTTTACGCACTAGTGTGTAAAGTAAAAAAGTAAAAAATTGGATATTAAAGTGTCTATAATTGTCATATCATATTCTAAAAAGGTTAATTATAGTTATTTAATTTTATGTAGTTTATTTATTTATTACCTATCACGATATATTATTATAAAATTTATTGTGTTACTCAGTATTCTTGACAATAATGCCTGAATTTCATTTCATTTATATTCTTAAGACTTTGGATTAATGTCACTCATTTAAAATTAAATCTATTGCAATACATATGTTTTTTAAATGACATTAAGGTTTGCGTAATAGGTAAGTTTTGACATTTTAAAATTTTCGCATTATTATTATATAATTTAGGTCCAGTTCGTCAGTAGAAAAAATATTCTATGCAATTCGTGCATAAAGTGAGCTTTATTCACTCGTGGGATTGTAACACTCGCCTACGGCTCGTGCAACAAAATTCCCATTCGCTAAAATGCTCACCTTACGCACTTCTTGCATAAATAACTGTTATCTACTACGGTGCTTAAAGTGCTACACTGTGTAGTGCGTAAAGTTAAACTTTGCGCCCTAGTGAATAAAGTAAAAAAGTAAAAAATTGTATATTAGAGTGACTATAACAATCATATCTTATTTAAAAAGGTTAATTATAGTTATTTATTTATGTAGTCAAGTTATTTTTTATCATGGTATATTACCTATTATAAAATATACATATTTCTCAGCATTCTTTAACAATAATGCTTGAATTTTTTATAATTTCGAAGTTTCTTTTATATTCTTAAGGCTTTGATTAGTGTCACTCACTACGATAGTAGAAAAAATTTTGTATGCAATTTATGTGTAAATTGAGCTTTTTCTCTCATGGGAAAACCCCATTCCTGAATAAAGTTCACTTTACGCACTTGTTTCATAAGAAACTATTATATCATAAGAAAAGTTTAAATAATAATAAAACAATATATTCTTAACAAATCTAAATTTTTTGAACCGTGTACATTTGAAAACATAACGAAAAAAGGAGCAAAAATCACGAAAAATGCACTTTTTTGCATAAAAGTGCAAAATATATGTTCCACCACCTACCAAGTGTTCGCGTTATGATTTTCTGTTTGTTGACCTCAAATAAGAATTCTATGCAAAAAAATCTAATGGAGAAAAGATTTCGACCTCAAATCCTATTCCTATAATAATTTCCTCTGTACAACAGGGTGGCGACAAAAGTATATAAGGCGATCTTCTTTTCAGTTCTTGTCTTTGAGAACAAAATTAATGTTGAAATTTGGGAACTTCATTAAGGACCATATTTCTTGTCATCTGGGCCAAAAAAATTAAATTCGTAAAATTAAAAATTTTGAAAAATCTAAAAACAAAAATTTGAAAGGAATTCGGCGTACTTTCGCGGTCATTCGGTATAGTCAAATTATACCAAATTTGCTAAAACATAAAATATTTCTTCTACAAAAATATAAACCTCGTCATTTATTCTTCATTTAAAATTTTACACAATAATAATATAATATACATATGACGCTGATTATTGAAAATTGCATCCTATACAAATTTTTTATATTTCCTGGCAAATATTCAAAGCCAATTCTATGCTTTTACCTATTATTTATATCGTTATAATAAATATCTTAGTACCAAACAATGCATGAAACAGTAAAAATATAAATCTCGTTGACCCACTTCACTAGAAATTCTTTTACCGAGTTTGAATCTCCGATACCGACGTAAGTATTAACTTGTAATATACAATCTGCATATTATGACAGTTCTTATATTTATAACACCAGCAATGTCGTTCTAACAAACACTTTTGGCGTATTTTAACCTGGTTTACTCCATAAATTATAACAATATAAAATATATCTCTGCAGAATAGAGAAATCCGGGTAATTTATGGCGCAATTTCAACAGTTCCGTCATGGGTAGCTGAACTTGAAAAAATTTATATCTTAACTGCAGTATATAACCACCGGAAAATCCTAAGATTTTCTGGTAGATAGACAGACGAGGACCTTCAATTTATTGTTGAGTACGAACCACATCTAATTCGCGTCAGTCTGACTGAATAGTCAATTCAGTCATATCGTCCGTAATTTTGGGTTGAATTTTTTTGAAATAAAAGCCACAAATTTTCTAATCGAACTATCTATGAAAATAATGATCCAGCTCAAATAATTTCAGGTATAATATGTCTGTTTCCTGAAAAAGTGGTCTATTAATGTGCCAGTTCTTTGTAAATCTAAAGATTATTAATACGTTAATAAAAAGCAAATGAATGTGTCGTATGGGAAAACGTTTGAATCCGGGGAATACTGGTACTCATCCATTATGAAAGACATTCTAGATTGTCTCTCAGAAAACCAGAACAGAAGAATAGAGCAGCGATGCACCTAATGACTCATTTGTCGTTTTAGACTACTATGAACAACATGCCACAGAAATATGGGATGCTTCTGTGCAAGACTGACACTCTTTGGTTTCCAATTGTGATGGACCTGGATTTGGATTAAATCCAGCCCAATTAGATACTAAAGCAATTACAGAAACTGGCACTAGATGTTTTCAGTGGTTCGTGGCTTAGAAAAACAGAGTTGAAGAAATAACGGTCTTGGCGTGTGTCAGCGTATATGAGTCATAAACTGCCACCATTTATAATTTGCAAGGAACTGGCTACAGTCCAACCAAGGTGGACAGGACAAGTGAAGAAGATTATCCTGGTACACGTCCTGCTACATCAGAAAATGATTGGATGGGAACAGAACAGTGTTTTCAGTGGTTTTCATCTATTTCTATTCCTCTTATTAGTGATTACAGAGGAAGATATTATCTCTTAACAAAAACCCTGTTTTGATTTTGAAAAACAATGTATCTCTTGTTAAACTGACATTTTTTACATCCATTGCAACCACTTGCAAACTTTTGGGACAAAGTGTTGGTTGCTCAAAGAGGTAGGATCACCAAGTCTGATTTTGAGAAATTGATGGGACATCTTTAGATGAATCACCTCAATTCATCGATTAGAAAAATTGGGTTTACTGGTAGCAAATTAAACAATTATTATGGTGAAAATCTTCTATTTTTTCATCTCCTTATGGACTCAAATAGAATTAACCTCTCGTACTTGATATTTTAAGATAATTTACAAAATATTCCTTAACAGATTTTCGTGCTTCTGATTTCATCTACAAAGAGAATATTGAAGATGAGTGCGTGTTAAACGATTCGGCGTTCGCCTGTTTGATACAAGACCCTGAGGGCCTTCGTGACCTCGCAGTGAGTCTCAGTCGACTAGTGACCTCCATTCGCTCCAGCTGATAGAAGAACGAGATCGCCAACAACTTAACTGCCTACTACATAACCCGTTACGTATTTCGTTAATAATGAATCTGTCTGATGATAATTTTCTCACCACATAATATATGCGTAATAAATACATGTTTAGGTTGACGCGTTGACGGTCAATGTCACCGATTTTTCCGGACACCTATCATATTAACTGTTACGTTACTAGAAACAATAACCGGTGTTTGTTTTTCTTCATCTTCGTCCTAGAATGGTATGCCTTTCGATATTTGTTTCACAATAGATATAATTTATGATAGCACATAGAGAAGACAAACCGTTAACCAATTAGATGCGTCTAGTCCAGGAAATTTCTCTTCATTTTTATTTTCTTAACAAAAAAGAAATGTGTCATTGAGAGGTCCATTCTTAATCAATTTGTAGATTGATTAAATATCTCAAAAGGTTTTTCGACGTCGGCACTCAGTCTGCGAACATTTTTCTAGCCACCAAATTCTAAAACCGATAAAATTATTGTCTGCTTCCAGTGAAAACTTCCCATTTTTTGTTCTATCTTCAATGAAGAGATCGCAAAAACTCGGATACCTCGATCACATTTTTGGTAGAAAACAACTTTGGTCCATGGACAAAATTTTACGAATTGCACTTTCCATTCTGCTATCAATGAAAATGACTGGATAGCAACTATATCAAGAGAATAATGTTCTTCTAAACTCATTGAACCTCTCAGTCCTCAAGGGCAATTATTCATCACGAGAAATAGTACTTTCAATGAAGGTACAAAAATCTCAATGATATTGAACCGACAAGCCCCGATAATACAGCTCCAATACTTTGAGGATAACTCGAGCTTCTCACAAAGTTAAAATTGGTCTCTAATCAATTAAGAAATTGCTCTTGTCTAACACATACCTGAGAAATATATGGAAATATATTGCCTCACTCAATACTTTCCAAAATCAATATAATGCAGAGCTGGCAAGGTTATTTACACTCACTTTTTGATCTTTACATGAAACTTTACTGAAAAATAATTGAGCCAAACAGTCATGTACATAATATGATGACAGTACGTCACAGCCTAAACACTTATTACGACGTTAAAAAGATGTAATTTGACATGACGTTATAATTACGTATTTTCTACTACACAAAAAGGACAGGAAAAATATGTGGTTCGTGCACATATTTATTGTTACACCTCTATAATTGGACGGCAGTAATATTAGTAAAATGTTAAGCGTATTTTAACATAACGTTTATAAGGAGAGATCTTAAATGAGTAAAAAATGTGACATCGTAGTGACGTCCGTTAGTAGATGTTGATGACGATGACCTTAGATTGTCGTCAAAATGACGTGTTTAACTAGCCAGTGATCTAACTGATCTGTGGTAACCCGATCGAAACCTTAAACATGTAAGGATTACATCACGTCTTTTACACGTAATTTACAGGTTCAATACATGAAGTTACGGTGAAAATTATTTCATTATGTAAAAGTCACGTACATCGAAAGGTGTCACATATCAGATATTTCATATTATGACGTTAAAAAAACGTAATTTGTAACGTTGATCTACCTTTGTTCATTACGTTATAATTACGTAATTTTTGGTACTTTAAGTAAATCTGAATTTACTAGTACACTGAAAAGCGCAAGAAAATAATACTATATTGTTAGTGCACATATATGTGGAGCAGATTTACGCAGAATATTGTTTTGATAATGACACCATTGTGCCATATTAAAAACGGCTATTGCTATTTAAATTCAACTGAGGTGTTTTCAGCTTCATAGATGAACAGAGATAATTTTATTGAAATGACAAACGTATTTTAACATAATATCTGAGAAACGTGTTTATAAGGCGACGTCTGAAGTATGTGTCAAAATGTGACATTTTAATGACGTCCATTAGTTGAACATGACGTTGTTGATGTTGTGATTACCTTAGATAGACGTCAAAATAACGTGGCCGTACTAGCTTTTTTAAAAGCCTAGATACTCTAAAACCCGCAGCATGCTAGGTTAGCTAACAAGGCCACGTCATTTATTAGTCATTATACATGACATTCCATTGAAGAACATTTCAATGTAAATATCATGTATGCACATAATATGATGGTGATACGTCACAGGCTAAAGACGTTATAAAGACGTAATTTGTGACGTTAATCTAATTTTGTTTATGACGTTATAATTACGTGTTTTTGCTGCTAAATTTAAAGTTACTGGTGCACTAAAAAGTACAGGAGGATTATACAATACAGCTTATGCACATATACGTGTAGAAATGTAACATCACAGAAACATGTTTAGAAAGCGACGTCTTAAAGATGTGTAAAAATGCGACATTATAATGACGTCTTTTAGTAGAACATGAACTAGGCGTTATGATCACGTTAGATAGACGTCAAAATAATGTTACTTTACTAGCTGGGTATCAGTACATAGTACAGCCGTAACGATAACACTTTCTTAAGTCCTGACTTTCGTGGAACTAAATATGCTGCTACAATTACTACAAAGTCGGTAATTTAGAAAAAAATATATCCCGCAAAAACCAGTTTGAAATCTTAAAACAAGTGAGTATTTCTTGCGTTCATTGCTAAAGATTTGTCTCAAGGAATGTTAATGAAGAAACCAGATACAATTTCGGATAGAATGCAATATCGAAAAAAAATTGTGCTCGATAGTCTTGTACAAGCACTTTGGGAACAACGTTTTATCATCGACGACCTTAGTGTTTTTACCGACATTTTCACGCATTCACGCATGACATATCATGCGTGAGGTATCATAAATAATTACAAATTTATTTAGTTATATTTACTACGCCACGCCAGGCCAAGTATATAACTAAAAACGCCTGTTTATTATGTAGATCCCACATATTAGTAGTATTATACTACCTGCAAAATGTTAAATTAGTACTACTAAAAGAAGCAGAGCGTAAAGCCGTAAAACCAATAAATTTCTAACAGTTCTTATTTACTTATGGATTACTGGATCATATCGTGCTCTTTAATTGAAAATCATTGACGCTGACTATTTGTAAACAATCAAATATGAATTTTAGGAAGTTAATCTTGTTTTAAATAAAAAAATTCAAAAATTTTGAAAAAATTTGAATAAAAAAATTTTGAAAAAAATTTGATTTTAAAAATTTTGAAAAAAATTTTGAAAAAAATTAGATTTTAAAAATTTAAAAAAAAATTAATTGAAAAATTTTGAAAAAATTTGATTTCAAAAATATAAAAAAAATATAGTTTAAAAAACTAAATAAACACGCTTTAAAGGGAAACCGAACTAAAAAGTAAAAAATAAGAATAAAGTGATTGACAAAATAATTTTATTGTAAAAAAGCGTGGGGTGCTAACTCTACTTTAATCGATAGCTACCAATGAAATATCTATAACAGTTTATATTATGCACCCCACGCTTTTTTACAATAAAATTATTTTTTGTCAATCACTTTATTCTTATTTTTTACTTTTTAGTTTCGTTTCCCTTTAAAGCGTGTTTTTTTTAGTTTTTTTAAACTATAATTTTTTGTGGTGCGTTTCAATAATTTTTTGTAGTGCGTTTCAAGTGTATAAGAATAATTAGCTACTTGGTGTTAAACCAGCTTCTTTTGACCGGATACATACATTTTCTCCATTTAGGTGAAGATGTTACTTACGCTATCTGTCAGTTCTTATGCGCTCCTATTACTAATAGTTATAATTGTTGCTCATTTATAGTGTGATAAATGTTTTCCTCCATAGATGCTAACGAAGTAGATTCCACTTCTTAATTTTTATATACTTTTATTAACATTAATTCTCAAGGTCGCTTGTTTGTCATTTTCTCGTATATTTTGTTAGCAAAACGAACGAAATTACTCTAAGACACTGCACACAACAAGTAATGATGAAAGGTTCAAAATACTCGTCGACGGACGGTTTCTTTAAATAAAATGATTCATGATTGAGTTGGCACAGATGAGACTTAATAATTATTTCTTTCCAATACTGTGGAACTGACATATCTACTATTAACCACAAGCTACATGTCCAGAAATAACATTTGATTTTATAAACCTGTTAAATGACAACGACTTAGCAGCTGTTTATGGCCAAAATCAACAGTTGGATGATTGAAATATAGCAACAAGTGATACTAATCTGTTGTAAATTAACACTATAAAAAGTTACTGCCAGTAAATATTGCAAAAATATTTGAAATTTTAGTAGAAATTTGAAAACCGTCGTCCTCATTATCTCTACCGAATAATCTAATTGGAGCATATTCCTTAGGCAATATAAGAAAAAGTGTTTATTTTCTGATAGGCCTTTTACATTTTTCTTCATCAATCTGCAGTGGTGGCAAAAAATTTTTTTTCGGATCAACCAAATTTTCATGAGTAATGTTTTTTGAACTAATTTTTTCTTTGGGATCAATGTTATCGCACATGGATACTTTGCATACTTTGATTGCTGAGCTAGTAACTTTTTAAATCACCACAAATCATCCAGTTTGTACATCTACAAAAAGTGGTGCGTGATGGGAATAAAAAAAACAGTGTTCTTGTAGTTCATAACTAAGCTAAAAAGTTCGATCATAAAATCTTTGTTGGCCTGTGTCATTAAAAAAAAATCTTATAATTTAAATCATCAACGATTAACCTTGGCCTGTTAATAAAGGGCGAGATCAAAAGTATAACAGCATAAAAACAAAACAAAAAGATTTATGTATTAAAAATGTGATCGATTTGCCATCAACGTGAATAACCAGTTCCGAGCGAGACGTAAGCTTAACCCGTAACACATACCTACATACTTCGGCTGCCAATTTATCATTAGGTATATATTTTACAATGAGCGGCTGGTTAAAAAAAAAAGTAATTTAAAAATACACAATAAACAGAATGAATTTGCGATACCTATAACACCTGTTGCTTCAGATGGAGCGACAAATGCAAAATTTCACTACATAAACGTATTCTATATTAATGAGGTTTGAAGAGAGCAGGAATTTTTTCGACACTCACATTGAATCATTTATTTAACTACAGTGTTCCAAAAGTAACGCATAAGATAAAGCTACATCATCTACCAATAACTTGCTACTTCAGTGGTGTAACCTCTCCTCAACTACTTTTTACTTTTTTTTTCCAAAACAATCCTCTGGCTAACACTTACTGGTAGTAAACTTGCTAACAGACAGATGAACGAATGGATGTATGAACAAACATTTTAGAAGGTGTTTAGAATTCGACAACTGTTTTTGCCTTTTGCCTGTGTAATTAGATCTTACAATAAACTTATAGCAGACACTTGATTGCAAATTAAAATGAGATAAGTCGTTGATATGTAAAAGGAAAATTAGTGGGCAGGAGACACTACCCCGGGGTATATCCAGTTCAGTGATAACTATCTGAAAACGTATGGGCATTTTAATAATAATAATATTCAAAGCAATGATAGCATCTGTACCACAAACATTTTTATTCTATGTGACCTTTATAGAAATAAGGACAAATCAAATAGCACTTTCACAGCTATTCTCTGGATTTGAAGTCCCGCTGAGAGTTGAACAGTAAAAAACGAGTTGGCATAAGCTTATCGATAAGTTGTTACTGCAATAAATTAATGATTTAGTTTAGGTAGGTACTCTTTACCTTAAATATTTTAAATGTACATTGTTTTCACGAATGGGTCATTTACACCTAAATGACCAACTTTTCGAGATGTTCATGAATGAAGGCTTGATCATCAGTAGCAAATTTTAAAAAAACTGGTAAGATCAATCTAACTTTATTTTTAGAAAAAAGTCACAAAAATGTTGTATTCAGAGAAGGCTTTTTTTGTAACCTATCCGGACGAACGACGCTGTACGTACCAGGCGGATTCTCGATGTATTTTTCGTTGGACCCTCTACCTTAGATTTCATGCCAGAACGGTCCGGCGGCGATTTTTCATGTGGAAATGATGTTTAAAGTTTCGTGTTTTTCTATTTTTTCAATTTTTCAAATTTCTCCAAAAACGCGTCCTGTCCGAGCTTAATTACTTGCGGCTCCTTCGAGATAGACCGACGCAACATTTTTTTTTTTGAAAACTAGATGAAAATCAGAAATCACCGAGCCAAATTGTTTTTCTCGATTTTTTTAAAAGAGGAGATTTTTTCGGATTTTTACCTTTGGATTTAGAGAATCAGCACCCGGACGGCGGGCAAAGGAAAAATGAAGAACTCCTTTTTTTGTTTTTCTCCACCTCCAAGATACGATTTTTTTAAAAAGGTCGATGTTGCAGAAAAAGGTACTTTTCCAGAGGCTCCAACTTCTTTAACCGGGGGATTTTTTCGACCGTTCTTTAAAGGAAGCTAGACCCATCATTCCTCTCGGGTCCCTTAAAATTTTAACCCTTAATATCCAAACACGTCCGGACAATAAATATTTTAGCGAACCAAGATTTGTTGAAATTTCGCCAAATTTTTATTTTGAATTTTATAGTCCGTCCGACAGATTACAGCTTATAGTCGATTCGGCGAACTTTCATTTTTTTTTCGGTCCTAGGGTAGTTTCAGAATCCGGACGACTTCAGGACCCCGAAACCATATTCGTTTTCTCGATAGGACGCCTCCTTCACTTTGACATTTAAACGTCATTTTTGACAGTTTTTCGGGAATCCAACGAAAAAAACGTACGAATCAACTACAGACCCTGGAACTTTTTGACACCAAAAATAACGTACTCTTTAGAGTTTGTATTTCTGACACATTTTACATTACATTTAGGATGTAACAGCAGCTAGGCCTTTTTGTTACGATATTTAATACAAAAACCTAATCATTATTTCCTAAACACGTATTGGTGGCTAAAATGGAGAAAATATTCCGATCATCAGAACGTCACGTAGCCCAGTCACGAACATAATAACTTTAAGCTAGATTTTTGTAACTGTTTTAATGCCACCTGCAAAATGCTTTTTATGACGAAAATATGGGATATTTAGGCGCAACTAAAACAAGAATACCAGCTGGTTATATTTTGGATTTAACAGTTTTGGAAAATAAATTAGATAGAAATGATTGACATTTATAATAGAACCAGAGCTTAAACTTTGAATTTTTTTCGACCATGTCAGCTTCTCGACAGTTAAGACAAGACATTTCGATGACCAGTCATTCGTCGCAGATTATTGGAAGTAAATTTCCCTCCAATAAACAAGCAGTTAGTTTCTGGAACAAAATGCGTAGCATGTGTAAGAAAATTAAAAAACCTGTATGAGGTATTAAGATCCCTACAAAAAAGGTATCATAAAACAAGTGAAACCGTGCAGCAACAAGAAGCTTCCTTCGTGGATAAATTAGACGATTTGTTTGATATTGCCCATGCCAATGCTCTTCAAATGATCAAAATTGAAGAAGATAAAGAGGTTTTAGTTAATCAAAGGAAAACGTCGTCCAGGGTTTATATATGGTATTGACAAAAACTGACCGAAGAAGAAACGAGGTGCGAGGAACGAGAACACAAGACTCGTGAACGCCTAGAGAAAAGATCTGAGGTTTTTGAAACTGTATCAAGCGCTATTGGGTCATCGAGTAGCAGCTCACATGCAGGTCACTTCAGTGCAGAAGAAATAGAACCCGACAAACGGGGACCCTTGGAACCAAAAAAAAAGAAAGACGGTGGTAGGAACAAAAAATATAAAGACACCAATAATAGGTAAGCGACCGAGACGCAGTTCACATTTTAACTCCAATTGCCGAAGTTTTAGGACATGACATCCTTTCGTCATCTATAAGTCGAACGGCCATCCAACGGTGTAGACAAAAGTTGCGAAAAGAAAGGGCTGAGAAGGCGAATCAATGTTTTAAATAATGAGAATGAAAATGAGATTTCTTGACTCCTGTAGTTAATTGGGATGGAAAAATATTTGCTGACTTCACCGGCTCCTAAAAATACAAGAGGCTTGCGGTTATACCTAGAGTTATACTTACAAGTGGAGATACGGATCAGATTTTAGGAATACCAATTTTGGCGAATTCATCTGGGAGAGAGCAAGCTATTGCAGTTTATGAGGCATGAATGGAATCTTGACAAAGTTATAACAGCGACGGATGTATCTTAAGAAATTGCACCAAGATCATCTCGTGGTATTTGAATGTAATGGCTTAGATGATTAGGAAAATCAAGAGCGACCAATTACAGAAGAAATCATAGGCTATAAAAAAAAACTAATTGATCTTTTCAGATATTTATGGAATTTTCCCAGATCTATAAAAATTTTGATGTACTTGATTGTTTAAATTAGCGAGGAATCATCCTTTTAAATATTGCATAAAAATTATTCTCAATACCTTGCAATCGAATTGGATCCTATGAAATAAGAGAAATAATAAAGACCAAGCAGGCGACAAGTCAACCATACATCAAATTTTGACATAAATCTTAGAGATAAGCTCTATGACACTATGAAATAGCTCCAAATACCAAATCATCTGGTAAATCTTACACGGCTTCTAATTTAGGTTATTTGAATGGTGCAAGTATTTTGCTAGAAAAAATGTTGGAATGGGATCTGCTTTATCTACCTTGTAGACACCACATTTGTGGAATTATTTTAAGAAGACATCTGAATTATTTAATAGAAAAAATAATCATGCATGGGCTACCGAAAATCCTGATACTAACTACTATGGGTATTAAGAAGCAAGGCCGACGATCTAAAAATGTGTGGTGCGGAATTTACCAAAATCTAATTCTTGGCCCTGTTCTTATACCGACAGGTAACACTTACTTAAACTAAGTGATATTCTAGTCAGTTTTTCTACTCATCAACGGGAAAGAATAATTTGGATGCAAGATGGTGCTCCAGTTCATAATTAATGCAAACATTGTAAAAACATATTTAAACAATGGATATCACGTTTCGATTGGAAATTCTGGACCAATATTATGGCCAGCGAGGTGTCCGGATTTGAACCCTCTTGAGGTATTTCTTTCGGGTACCCTCAAAAACAGAATAATCTATAAAATGTAGAAGTGGATAATGTAGAAGATTAAAAAACTGCAACAAGAAACTAAATACATCTAACAAATCAAAATAATGGGATTTTTGATAATGTGAATCGTAATTTTATAAACGATGTAATACGTGCATTGCAAATAATGGTAATTTAGTTGAGGCTGTTAAATTTGTTATAAGGTATAAATTTTGTAATTAGGAAAGAAAATGTTAATAAAAACACGCTTTAAGTGTGTCATATGATGGAAATTTGGAGACTGTATTTAAAAAGTAGAGAATATTATAAGGCAGACTTTTCATTCATATAAATATGTCTGTCATTAAGAAAATAAAGGGGGGGGGGGGGTGGTAACGCTATAAGCGTTAAATATTAAGTACCTATACTTGGTTAAAAATCTGAAAATTTTACAGAATACTTCATTCTTATCGTAGAACAATTTTAAAATATTTTTAACTATACAAGGTAGGTACTCCATTTTTTCGACACATAACTTTCTTATGCTTATGGTATATTTAAATTTAGATTCAACGAAAAATTGTCTTTTTAGTGATATGGGATACTTCCTGTTAATAGTTTAGAAGATTTTCCGAAAATTATGCCAAATGCATCGATTTTGAAAATTAAGAATAAATTGTCAACCCAATAATTTTTTTTTTTGGAAATTTTTAATTTTCTGTTTCAAAATTATTATAAAATTTTCTAAAATATTGCCGCTCCAGAGCTTTGTCTAAGATGCATAATCGAGTGCATAATGGATAATGCGGCCCTGCCTTTTCGTGATCATGCGCATCATATTACTAAAATTTTTTGTTTTTGCAAATTTATTTTCAATTTTAATTTAATTTTTGCAGTTTTAGCTTGGATCCGTTATAACATTTAAAAACTCTCTCAGGCAGTAGATTTATAAAGTTTCAATATTGTAGATTAAAAAAATAGACTAATAATTATAGGTTGGAATTCCAACCAACAAATAGCATATTATTTTATTAGATCATGACAATTAAACATTAATTATAATAATGCACAGAACAAGATTTTGGTAGATAGTCCAAGCAAAAATTTTGGTAAAATTGACGTAATGTTCGAAAATTTTAGATAAATGCATATTTTTAGGTTAGTTGTGACGTCACGTGCGCATCACCCATTGTGTTTCTACTACACACTAAAGTTAAAAATTGTAATTTTTTTAACGATCGCTAGGTTAATTATCAGGGCAAACAAAGTAGCGTGGATTATAAAGAAAATAGTGGTTTCTCTTGCCTAATTCATGCCAACTAGAATAATTACATAATTTTAAACGGCGTTGCACTCCACCTGTTGAATTTCTGGCATAAAAATACGTAAAACTTTAAACAACTTGCGGTACATGTACTTCTGAGCGGGTCTAAAAGTGAAACAAACTCACCTTACGATCACAGGTATTCCAAAATAAAACAAAAACACACAACTGAATTTAGGCACATCAAGTAAAGTATTTGTAACGTTCACCAAAATAATGTAATAATTTACAGTAAAAAACACAGTCACAACACCGGAAAGTTAACCGCACTTTTAACACATTTCTATTTATTTATTCCATTACAAAATCCGACTAAATTATAACAACAAATTAACAACTAACGTCGCGCACCGCACACTAAACTGAAAATCATAAACATAAACTGTGCATAGCCAGCTGAATAATACTTCGCGATCGCGAAAGGTGAAAGCAGCAACCGCCAAGAAAGAAATGAAGCGAGCCAGAACAGGAAGAACCCGAATTTGAACATTTATTCGTGAAGTTTATGGTTAAAAAATTGTACAATTACTTGAAGGGTGGCCTAGAATGCAAAATGGGTAGGTAGCGATACAGGAAGAGAGATATTGTTATCAATGATTCTAGCTAGACCATGAATTTTAAATTATGCGGAGGAAAATACAAACAGTTATGCAGGTGCGAATTTTGTTGAAGGACATACATGCTAATAGAATGAAATTTTTGGTATAAATTATGACATAGATGACCCTAAATTCATTTAGGGATAAAACCAAAAGTTGGATGTGACTAATTATTATACGTGTTACAACAGTTATAATAATAATAAGCGGCTTTATTAATTCCATGGAACACTACACAAAAAAAAAATTGTTAGTTAGACCTCAAAACAAAATAGACCTCAGCAAAATGTTAGAGATACAGGTTGTTTAAGGTTTTTTTTTTTTTGAAAATTAGCAGCAATTTTAAAAGTATATCTTTTTTACTCAAAATTAGCGCCCCTTTCATAATTTTGGGGCAAAACGTAATAAATGTAGCAGGTAAAACAAAAATTTGTGGATTTATTCAACCTGGAGTGTGTAAATAGCGCCCTCTAGAAGGAATCTTAAAACCATTTACAAATTATTTTTCTTCATTTTACTTCACCATTGATTAAGGCATTAAGAAGATACGCAATGCAAATGGTAAAATGCGAGACCAATTCTGGCCGCGAGATTATCAGTCAAGTTCAGCATTTTTTTATTTTAGAAATCGAAATTAGGACATTTTTTAAGGCAATTTCCAAATTTTTTTGTTTTTACGTTTAAACTCTTCAATAAATTACCATAGTTGGACCGCGCGAAAACGGGGCGGAGCTTCGCGTGACGTCACTTTGCAGATGCTGATCGGATGACAGTCGCGATTTGTAATGGACTACTGACAGTTGACAGTACTGATTACTGTAGCAAACTCAAACTAGTTCGCGGTCGGCGGCAGAATGACGTCACGAGTCGTCGAAGCGCTTTGAACTGAAACCTAATCTTTATCATTGAATATCCAAGGATTGAACATGCTTATGAAGCTGAAATTTTAACAGCTTATCTAGATCATCGAATTCTATTGAATACAATAAAAAATAACAAAAAACAAATATCGGGAACGAGCCCATTGCTGGCGTTCCTGTGATTCACGTAAAAATTCAGATTCATTTCTGCTTAAAATTACCAACTTGGTATGTTCTCTCTGCCAGCTGTTTTACAACGTTTGTTTCATTTTTATCTGTCACATAATTTTAAACTAAATTCAATCAATGAACTTTAAATTTTTATTACCTCTAGATTATACATGATATGGAACTAGAAACGACACAGGTTTATCAAAGGCATACTACGTGAATCACAGGAATGTCAGCAACTGGTTGATAATCTCGCGGCCAGAATTAGCCGCTCATTTTACTATTTGCATTGCATATCTTCTTCATTCTTTAATCAATGACTTACGTAATTTGTGTGATATTCTTTGATTTTTACATATAACCAACTAAGACACGAATTTTGCAATCCCTAATTAGTAAACAAACAAAAGAAGTCCTCATCAGGATTAATCATCTAAATCCAAAAATATTTAAGTTCAAATGTTACCCATATTTTTCCAATATCCACTTAAATTGTGCACCAGTTTAGTTATATTCACATTCCTCGTTCAGTTGCTTGGTTTGCAGTTTTTCATATGGCAACCTATATTTTTTGTAATTTTTTCGAAATCTGTGCGAGATATAACGTACAGTATGTATAATACTCAAATGAAAATATTAACAGTTTTCGAAATATTCAGCTCGATTTTTTTTTGCGGCGCCAAAGGCTTTTTTGCGGGCGGACGTCGGCGCGCGGCGCCGCTTTTCACGGGGGTCGTCGCGTCGGGAAAATCGCTTAGGTTATGTTTGGTAGCGATGTGCAGAATATTTGAAATGTTATTAGCATTTCAATAGCACCGTGTCGGAGAGGTTTGTAAAATTTGAGAAATTAAAAAGAGCTACGAGACCAATGGCCGCCGGATGCGCGCGCACAACCAATCCCGATTCATATCTTGACATTTAAAATTTCAACGTCAACGAAACGTCAAAATGCCGCTTTTAGGTTATCTCGAAATCTACAATAAAACTTTGAGGTTATGGTCCGAAATTGACGTTTCCTTAATATCGGTCCCAGGACGGAACCGATCGCAGTTTTGGGATCCGGACGTCCTCGGCGCCCCGAAACCGTTCTCGGTTCGTAGATGGCGCCCCTCTTTCACTTTGACATTTAAACATCACTTTGACAGTTTTTGACAGCTGTCAAAATTTTTTTTTTACAGAAAACGTCACTTTGACAGCTGCCACAAAAAAATTTTTCGATAAAACGTCACTTTGACAGCTGTCACAAAAAAATCCCGATAAAACGTCACTTTGACAGCTGTCACAAAAAAATCGATAAAACGTCACTTTGACAGCTATCTCAAAAAAATTTTTTTCGAGAAAATGTCACTTTGACAGTTTTTTGACAGCTGTCAAAAAAAATGTTGAGAAAACGTCACTTTGACAGCTGTCACAAAAAAAAATTCCGATAAAACGTCACTTTGACAGCTGTCACCGAAACGTCTAAAAAAAATTTTTCTTCAAAAAAATGTCAAAATTTGTTTTCCCCATTTCACTTAACTAATCCGGTAGCCCAGCCCTGTAGGGGCTGGATCGTCTAGAACCTACTCATCCGATAGCCAGCCGCGTATAGTGGCAAAATAACATTAAAAATAAGAATGACAAAGATAAGCGACATACTTAGGTAATAATTAATTACAACAGTGGTTCATAAAGGGCTAAACAAGTGTGCCTTCTATTCTATTAATGTTGGTATCACCTACTGCCAAAATGTGCAACAATTTGTCAAGGATTAAAAATAAGGAGAAATATTATAATTTAACGTATCCATTCTCTTTTGTTCGTTTACTAACTTGATTTCATTTAAAATTTTCTCTCTCTAGAAAGTTTGTGTTTTGTAAAACTGGCTGTTGTATTTGTTCTATACACATATATATAGCGCTACTCGTAGATAGATGGCGGCACATTTGATAAATATGATTTGCTATATTGACTTTCATCTTCTATCCTGTTAAAATGTTTAATTTAACAGTATGTCATAGTGCTAAAGCCCAGTAAATTATTTATTATCATAAATATTGTAAACATGTACGTTTCTCACACTTCATAAAAACCGTGACATGGAATAGAGGTTTATTTATTATATACTTGCTTATACTTACTCTGGTTTTGAATTTTAATTAATGGTTTATTACAATTTAGTAGAACTATTTGTCTAAATCTCTAACCACCGCTAAATGCGAAAAACATATTTTCCCTCAAACATAAATAAACCCTTTAAAATATTGCAAAATATACAACATCTCCATCATTTATCTTGACTGTATGAGCGCGCTCAGGAACAAAGGCTGATATTTTTTAGCAGGTGCCAAGTCGGGGAGTGTCACGTGTCTAAAATAATGACATGTAGCCAAATACAAAACAGTGAAATGTTACAAAGTAATAAGTTGAAAATAACTTTAATTTTTATGTACCAAGTACATTGATTTGACAAGACAACGAGACAGCGAAAGCGATACCAAAACTGACAGGTTATATTTTAAGTTTGATTTACAAACTTAAATAGTGTATATAGGTAGATATGTGCCAGTCAAGTTATTTTTACACATCCCCAACTCATAACTTTTGTTATTAGGGGACGCGCGCGTATATTTTGTGGTGAGCGGAATGGTCGCTTCCAACATTTCCAACATAGATCCAGTGATAATAAAAATTTGTAATATTTATGGTGGGATATATAATTTTTTGCAATATTGGCTAAAGGGGCATAATTAGAAATCCTTGGTGTATTTCCGATGACTGAGCACGTGGAGAATTCCTACCTTATGAAAAAGCTCGGAAAATTTCCATGTGGGGTGTCCACGCAAGTAGAGTAGACACTGATGAGAATACTATTACTGAAAAAAATTTCTTTTGTAGGCTGACAATAAACTATCTCTACGTTCAATAGTATTGGTAGCAGCCAAATAAATTAAAATCAGGTTTTGATGCCTTGAACCTCGAAATCTCTACATAATGAACGTGGTGGTTTAAAGATGGAGTCATAAAGACCCTATATAAAAGTGGAAAAAACACAAATATTGCCAACAATCGCCCCATATATTCAGCGTTTCAAATATCGCAAAATTTTTGAAATTTTTTCAAATAAATATAAAATTCTGCCAGAAATACAATTTGGATTTAAATTGGCTGTTCCACACAAGACTCAATCAAATTTACCAAGAGCTTGATATTATTGAACCTATTTTTTGCATTTTTATTGACTTTATAATTTTTGACATTGTTGGCCATCCTCTTCTCCTGGAAAAACACCTGGGTTCTAAAAACAAAGCAATGAACCTACTAAAAAGTTATCTTTTAAATCGAGAACTTCGTTAAACTAGATAATGGCCTAAGTATATCAACAAGTTATATATGGTGCGCCACAGGGAGCAGTTTCGGGACCCATCATGTTTAACATATTAATTATCTCTTAAAACTACTAAGTAGAGGGTAGTTGCTTAGTTTTGCAGTCGTAAGATATAATAGAGATTTCGTTCTATGACTTCAATGTTGTGGTAACCTAGCGTGGCCTTGTTGTAGAGCAAAATCGTCCAATCTGCTGCCCATGAGACTACATAGATAGATACGAAACCGCTCTCTTTAAAAAACACGAAACATCAAGGCAAAAGTGTTCTGGTCAAAAGTTTCCAAGCTCTCTTCCGCGTTGATAACTTTCAATTCTTGACGTTTCGGCTATCTTCTTATGGTGTTTTTATGAAGCAAACATCACGACAAGATAATTAGAACGTAAACAAGAACCCTGAAATCCTTCAACAAATAATTAGCTTCACGAAAACCTTAGAATCAAGGCATACAATTGTTAGTTTAGAAACTAGAAAGAAGAAACGCCTTTTTTAGAAGAAACGCTGATAGATAAACCCTACTTTAGAAATTTTGGAACCCATTGTTTTACTTGTTTTTATTGACAATAACGCCAGATAGTTACTAGTAGTCTATAGCGTTGTCTTGCTGTAGAATAAAATTACCAATACTCCAATACTGACTATGGGTTGACTTATGGATCTAAAATCCTCTTAATATATCCAAGAACCGTTAGTGAACTAGCTCTTATCACTTCGTGTCCTAATATGTAAGTTATACTTATCCCATACCATGATTGATCAACCGCTTCAACCTCTATATTACAGATGATGATGACTAAGTCGAGCTTCCTGTCCTTTATGCAAGAGGACCTGCAACCGTCAGTATGATGCTTGTTAGTACATTTTGAAATGTTTTGAGATTTTCTTAAGAGGAGCCGAAAATCGAAATATTCATCAAATCTCGCCTTCTAATTGAATGTAGAAAATTCCCTCTGTCCTTGACAAGAAAGTACCAAAGTAATCAATTCCTTGCTCGATATAATCAAATTGACTGATATTCACAAAAAAGCTTAATTTTCAAGAAGGGAAGTTGTTGGCCAACTAGAAGTGGAGATATTAACATTCTAAATTTTCATTAACTAGCTCTTTCAAAAGGTAATGATGTCCATTTCAAGGAATTCATAGAATCGATTGGAAGAAAACTAATACCTGGTGGCACCTCTCAGAAGGTTGGAAACCTCTTGATACCGGCGAGCCATATTTCTGACCAGGTTATTAATAATTTGTTGTGCTATGTTTTCCCTTTCCTCCTGTATTGCTATGGTAAGTTTTTCCAATATTTGAGGAGCATTTTCTTTTGATCGTACACGCAACTTAAAGAAGACCATCGATGTCAGGAAATTTTAATGGCAAATTTAAATGGTTAATATTATTTCCTCCAAAAACTCCTGAACAGTTTCAGCACAGAATTTCTGTGGTTTCAGACATCTCTATAACTAATAACAGTGTTATCATGGCAATCTACTGCAATGTTACCAAGGCAACAAATGATCGTTCAAATATCCGTTTTGTGAATAATGGAAGCATCCATAATTTACCTGAAATTTACAGGGTTTTAGAAAAAAATCGAAGTTTCATGAACGAAAAGAGATATCAAAAATTTGAGAAATCGGTTTTTTCTTTATAAATGAGAGACCAGAAAAATGTCAATAAAAAAGATTAACACATTTTTTTGTGGAAATCCGGTGCTTAGAAACTTTGGTTAAAAAACATAATTTTCTTTTACCTAGTAAGATGTTTGAAACCAAAAAAATCTAAATAAACGGGCTCCTGATCAATTCTAAATAAAAATGTTCCGAGTTACTGCCATCAAAAAATCAACCAGTTGTTGATTTGACAATTTGTCAGTACCACCTATGGCACCCAAAAACTATTCTTCGCTTCGAAGAAATGTGACAACGTTGTCAATCCTCTTTTCAAAATGTGGCTGATTCAGTAATAAACAACATATTTTGTAACATAACAAAATTTATCCTCGAAGAAGATTTTTGTACAAATTGATAAATTTTTGTGATGACAAGATGTTTTAAGTTATATCAATATAATTAAGCAGGTAGCGTAGTACATGGACTACTCATGAGCTGTAAGTTCATAATTGAGCAATAGTGGTCAATAAATAAGGGTTTGGTAGGCGTGGGAAAACTTCTACATTAAATTTTTGGGGAAACACGTACCATATTCAAAAGTTCTTCTGTCGTCATAACCCGAGAGTTGTTTGGGAAAAAAATCTGATCAAAGCTATCAATAAATATAAAGAATAACCTTATTCCTTTTATTTGTAGATGTTGCATAATAATTAGGACAAATCGTTAATAAAGTACTTTCCTCAGCGTAAAACCGCAGGTTCTTAAATGAACCTATATGGGTTGTTGAAGAGAATTTCTCAGTCATTTTCTCTATTTACAAAATTCTTGTATCAATTATATTGTCCTCTTGTTGTATTTCTGGTATATGTAAATAATGATTATTATTATTATTATTATTTGGTTCTATCTTCCGATGTATAAATCCAAAATGTCCTGACAATAATTTGAAAATTATTCTTAAAATAAGCGCAAAGATATATTCTGTGGTTAATTTTAAATCAATCAAAAATATCCTGACAATAATTTGAAAATTATTCTTAGGATATTCTCCAGAGCAAAAACGGGTTCCATTCGGCTATTCTAAGAATATTCTCTAAAGAATATTCTTATTTATAGGTTAATTTAAGAATAGTAGAATATTCTGCAGAAATATTCTAAAAATAATTTGGGGATATGCTTGTGCTATCTGGGAAGTAATCAATCCCTTGTCCAATATAATCCAGTTGACTGATATTCACAAAAACTTTAATTCTGGGGAAGGGAAATTGTCGGCCAATTAGATGTGAAGATACTAATATTTTAAATTTTCATTAAAACCGTTGTAATCACAATCAATTATTGAGACGCTAGAAAGACCGAGCGAAGCCCCTTAATTGGCTCTACAAAAAGGCAATGATGTTCATTCCAAAAAAGTCATAGAAAACTGGACTTTTCCCAGAAAAACTGTTTTTTTTTTCTTGGAAAATGACTCGAATAAAGTTTGCTATAACTTTTCAAATTATTTATACATTAGAAGAAACTTGACATTGGATCGATTCGACGAGACCTTTTCAAAGCTTTTCGAAAAAGTGGAGAAAATCAAAAATTTAATACCTTATCCTGTATTAGAAAAGTTTATTTAATACAGCCCAAAAGTTTTTCGATTAAGAACGGGCAACCGAAGTTGACGAAATGCAAAAAAACCCATTTTCTACTGAAAATGGAAAAAACTTAATAACATGATAAAAAGTCTACCCTATTGTCATGTCGCATTAGTGTGTCCGTCGCACAGTGGCCCCAAAGAGACTTTTTTTTCAAATCAGTCTGCAGGTCTTAATACTTCAGCAATCAGAAAGTTTCTCATGAAATCTTCGTTTTTTATTTGCCTATTGATCTGTCAAGCCAGATTTTCGATTTTTGTCTCTGATATTCCAAAACTTTCCAAAAAAGTTTTTTTCTTTGAGGAATTATTACTTTAGACCGTATCCCTTAAATAATCACGAGAATTTTCTAGATAGACTTCCAATTTTTGCCTTAATTTTCAAAAAGTTTGATGACAATTATTCAAACTTCTTTGAACATTTTTGAAAATCACTTGCAAAATTCTAAATTTTACCTCAACAGATCGATAGGCAATTAAGAAATAAAGATTTAAAAAAAAATTGTTGTGATTACTTAAGAAATACCTGTAAAGCGATATTTACACAAGAAAATATGTTTTTTGATGAAAATTCAAACGTCCTTGGAACTTTTTGAAAAATCAGAGAGGAAAGTCGAAAATCTGGCATAACAGATCGATAAGCAATTAAAAAACAAAGATTTCAAAAAAAAACTTTTCGATTGCTTAAGTATTATGACCTGCAGACTGATTTCTGAAAAAAAGGTCACTTTGAGGCCACTGTGTATCGAGTATGAAATATAGGAATGGTAACAAGACTGACTGATTTAAAAAAAATTAATTATTCTCGAAAAACGATTTCCGAAATGTTTAAGATTTATAACACAAATGTCATACGACATAGTATCATAATTGTATTTTTTTATTAATTATTGAAGCAAAACAAAACATTTTTTGGGATCACGGCCACCTAGATGAAAAATTAAATTTGCTCATAAAAATGTCTATCAATAATATTTTTATCTCGATATGCCATAATTGTATCCAGAATGACCTCCTGAATCCAAAAATGTAAAAATATACAGGGTGTTCCATTTAAAAAACGAAAGCTAGTATCATTTCTGGTGAAACCGGAAGCGACAGAAAGTGATGAGACGGTTAAAATAATGCATATTTAACCGTTATTTGATGTGCCCAAATTTGAAATTTATATCTTGTAAAACAAAGAAGATATAAGGGCGAGCGTCATTTCGTGGTCACCCGGTATATTATTATATTATAATTATATACTATCCGTTCTCCAGTTATTCAAAATGAAAATATGTATATGTAAAAACATGTTATTGTATTAGTAACCCATGGGTTAAAATAGACAATATTATGTTTTTACACACATTTCTATCTTGAATAACTGGAGAACGGACAATCTAAATATAGACTTTATTATATATTTTTGAAATCAGAAATTTATAAGAATTTCAGAAATATTATAATATAGGCATATAATGTTCCATTAAAAAAAAGTTTATAGAATTTCGCCATTTTGCGATTGTCATTTGTTTATTTTATTGGCAGTTTATTAAAATTCAGGAAAAACTCTACAACTTTTGCATATAAAATTTTTCTGTATTTCTTCAAAAACACTGTAGTGGTTAATTATAAGTAAAAATCCTGTACCTACTTCTGCTTTTATCTTTTCTTAAATATTACCTATTGAAAATGTGGTTGATTCAGTAATAAACAACATATTTTGTAACATAACAAAATTTATACTCTGAAAAGATTTTTGAACAAATTGATTAATTTTTGCAATAACTTAAGATGTTTTAAGATAAATCAATATAATTAGGCAGGTAGCGCAGTCCATGAACTACTCATGAGCTCTAGGTTCATAATTGAGCAATAGTGGTCAATAAATAAGGGTTTGGTAGGCGTGGGAAAATGTCTACATTAAATTTTTTGGGAAATACGCACCATATTCAAAAATTCATCTGCCATCATAACCTGAGAATTCTTTGGGATAAAAATCTGATCAAAGCTATCAATACATATAAAGAATAAGGTTATTCCTTTTATTTGTGGATGTTGCATAATAACTAGAACATTTAAATTTATTTAAATGCCCCTCGAGATAATTATTGTTAACTAGTAGGTTGAAACAAATAAAGTAGCAAAACTTATACACGCGGTGAACATATTAACTAAGTAAAATGCGAATATACGAGTATTAGTACCTATATTAGAACACATTAAAATGACAAATGTCACACAACTTTCTTGCGCGGTAATAAACCACAGAATTTCTTTAAACTTTAAAGGACTAAACTTGAAATTTATCGTTCCATAAACTTATGCGCTTTTACTATTCGGCAGTTAGATAAATTAGCGTAATTTACGGATTGGCTAAAAATTGCCGAGAAGTGGAACTAGCCGGAAGCCGTATTTATTTTCCTTTCATTTTCGAAAAAGCAATAATAACCAAAAAATGTCGTCCTCATAAAAATGTTTGTATATGTTTCAACACAGCCAGGCGACATAGACAAGACACTGGTTGGGTGTTAGAATATTAAGATAAATAAACATTTTTTTACATATTCCGACCTGTATATTAAATGACGGTACTGGAAATCTACATAACGTAAACAAATAGATTGTAATGTGTAACGCGACACTGCTTTTAACAACGAAAACAAACAGTTTAGCCGACGTCAATTTATTAACTCGAAGGAATTATTTTAGACGTGCACTTTTGTGTCCCGCTTGTAAATGGATAATTATTTACTCGTAGCTTTGAGCTACCTAATATGATTACAGGGAACTTTCTCGTATAAAAGCCATTCGAAATACTTAGATAATATGCACGTCACAGGGTGATATAAAAGTGAATAGCATATTTTCAAGGACATAGTCGATATGTCGAATTTGAAGGTGTAAAATTGGACATAATTTTGCCAGTTTTGGTATACCACAAGACATAAACCATGGCCCTCTGTTATTTCGGACATATGTAGGTAATAATATTGCTGGTTTCCGACACCATAGACAGGCACAAAACTATTCTGTTTGCTAAACACTAAACAACAAAATTAAAAAGAGTTTGCGGGTTCTGCGTTGATTATTTTGTAATAATAATTAACGTTAATTTTAGAGACAGATATTTAACACTCCTTTACTTAATTCGTTTCAAATTAGAAATATGAAATATGAGCATCATATTATAATTATTATTGACTGCAAGTAATATCAGCAAGATCATCAGCATATAGAAGAATATATCTTTTAATAGTCCAACAAATATCACTAGTAAATAGTATATCTAAATGTAGCCTCAGAACGGAACTCCGTGGAACTCCTGAGGTTACTTAACCACAATCCGGTGGTCCGGACGGTCCGGTATTCGCAATAAAATAGGTAACAAATGCCAAATTAGTAGACGTAGATCTACTCGTTATAATGGTTTTGATATGTCATGAAAATAATTATACCTAAGGCAAATTAATTTTTTTTTTATTTCAAATTTTTCTTCATTTAAAATGTATTAAGGTCGTAAACTGTATCATCTGCAAATAAACTAACGAAGGAGAGTTTCAAAACATTACCGACATCGTCTATGTACAATACAAAGAGAAGTGGTCGTAGCACACTTCCCTGAGGGACCCCAAAATTACTCTCCACTCAGCTCGATATTTTGTTATTAACTTTAGTTTTTTGCCACCTATTTTCTAAATAACTTGCTGTCCATCTTAGAGCAGTCGATCTTACACCATATTTCTCTAACTTCCACAATAATCGCCTACTTGATCGCTGGACGTGAATCCTATTGAGCACCTTTGCGATGTGATCTAAAGAAGGATATTTCAGTTTCTAGTTCCGATAGCAGCAATCAATAATTTCATAAGAACATGCCTAGGAGCTGTCAAGAAGCTTCGCGATCAAAAAGAGGTCGAATCCACTGTTAATAAGTATTTTAAGTGAGTATTGAAGTGTCTGTTTCTCCAGTTCATTTGTTCCTAAAATAAAATGTTCTTGTCTAAAAGTTATTTGGGGCATCGTCTAATTTTCGTTATTTTCTTATTTGGGATTTATTTGACCATATTCTTGAATATTTTGAGGTCCCAGATAATCTAAAAAATATAACAGCCTTTGACTGTTCTTTTTACGTAAAGTCACAGGCGTAGAGGTTATTCTTTTTAAATCCAGCTATATTTTAGATTATCTAGGACTTTAAAATATTCAAGAATATTAGAAAAAAAGTTCTAACTTTGTTGACTCAAAACCGATTTTGATAATTTTTTTTTGAAATTTATGCAAAAGTTCAATTGCCTGAAATTTGATTACACAATGTCACAGATTACGAATCTGGCCTCAAAATCGATTTAAAAACAAACTGGCGTCTACATAATGGCGTCGATTGTCCAATTTTTTATTTTCCTTTTTATTATTATATTTGTTAGATATATGGATGTTTTTAGGGTCGCTGATTACGAATTTTGCATTAAAACTAAAATAAAATAAAAAATGGCGAATCCAAAATGGCGAAAAAATTGTCAATTTTTTTTATTACGATTTTATTCCTTACACAAGTGACAACTACAATTACAAACCAAAACAAAAGCCATTTATGGAAATCACAGCCACCTAATTCTGTTTTTAAAAATTAAATAAAAAATAGTTCAAAAAGGCACTATAGTTACGTAAAATGATCCGCTGATCTCAAAAATGTCAAAAAGCAGGATGTTCCATTTGACTATCAAAATTTCTGGTCAATTCCGGTCAAATAATTCAAAATTATACTAAAAAATGTGTAATATTATCCAATTCACGTCCTCTAAATTTCAAATTTTTATCTGAAGTTAAAAGGAAATTGCAGGTGTATCCACTTTCATTTTCACCCGGTTTAAGGGTTTCTTGGGTCGCTGATCTCAAATTTTATTTTACAAATTATCAAAAATGGAAAACGGTGTTTGAGAAATAGTGGAAGTAAATAATAAAACCCAAAAAACCCGATACCGGGTCACAATTATTAAAAGTGGGAACACCTGTAATTTCTTTTCTATTTCAAATAAAAATTTTAAATTTGAGTTGAGTGTAAGAGCAGTCCTCCGGACTGAACTTCGCCAAATAAAGGCAATTTATTATTATTATTATTATTATTATAAATTTGAGGGACGTGAATTAGACAATATTATACATTTTTTTGGATAATTTTGAATTTCAGGATACTTCCGGTTAGACCGGAATTGACCAGAACTTCTGATTTTTTTGATATTTTTTAAACCAGCACATCATTTTACGTATAATAGTGCCTCTTTTGAATTTTTTTTGGAAGTAACTACTTTTTATTTAATTATTAAAAACGGAATTAGGTGGCTATGATTGTAGCTGTCACCCGGTATAAGAAATAAAATCCCAATAATATAAATTGACTCTTTTCCGCCGTTTTGAATCCGCCATTTTTTATTTTATTTTAGTGTTAATGTCAAAATCGTAATCAGCGACCCCAAAAACCCCCAGATATCTGATAAATATAATAAGAAAAGATAATAAAAAATCAGATATTCGACACCATTTTGTTGACACCATTTTGTTTTTAGACCGATTTTGATGCCAGATTCGTAATCCGTGATCCCAAAAACATTATATAATCAAATTTCAGGAAATTGTCTAAATAAATAAAAGAGTTATGAATTTTTTAATTAAAAGTGTATTAAAAAAACACTTGTTTGTTAATAACAATTGAAAAAATAAAAAGCACACCTTCTCACATATGGGGAACTTTGTTTAAACTCTTTTCGAAATTAAAAAAAAATCAATCAAAACCGGTTTTGAGTCAACGAAGTTAGAACTTTGGTGAATTTTTATCGTTTAGAAAATGGACTATATGGTAATAAATCCCAAATACGAAATCAAAGAAAATTAAAATGTTAATCCTGCTTTTCTCAATGATTATTTAATTCAGCCAAAAACCACTCTATAGACACGCGAAAAACTAAAAAAGTAACACATCATACTACAAGCTGTGAAATGAACTGAAATTTAAGTATACAGGGTGGCCAGGAAAATACCTGACTCAAGGTGAAAAAAAGACAAACTTGTACTACTGTATTGTGATGTATTTACACCGCTTTACAGGTTTTTCTAGTACACCCTTTCATAGTAGGTTCCTAAGTATAATTGTTCAACAATCGTCCAAGAAATGGCGCCGATGGTACGGAATCAAATTAGAAAGCAAGTGAAATGTAAAATCTTCTAGAGAAGAACCTGAATTGTTCTAGAAGGTATCTCTTCAGGTATATACGGGTCAAGATAATCCAGTGCAGTGAGTTGAATATTGGAAAGTGGACTAAACAAAACAGAACAGGAACAGTAACTAGTACAGTGACAACTAGTTGTTTTTAAAATCGGATTATTTTTAAGCATCTTACAGTTTTTTTTTTTCGTAGTTGTCCTGAGGGGACTACAAATCATAATCTACAAAAATTACAGTCTAGAGCAAAGGCAACCATTAGGTATAAGAATAATTCTTTGTCAACTTTTTATTGCCAAAAGTGCACAATTTGCTACACACAACTATTTCCTGGTATTAACTGACAACAATAATCACAATTTTTATAAGTACGAGTATAGTTGCAGGTACTCGTTAGTGGGTTGACCTGAGACAAGTTTAAAGGGATACGTCCTTTCCATTTATTAAACTGTGGGGTTTTCCCAATATTTTTATACTTACAGTGCCTTCTGGTGAATACAATATACCGTATTCTAACTAGAATATAATTATTTTTTCAAAATAAAATCAGGCACGTGTCTTTAAGTACGTCAAGAAAATACAGGTGGCGATTTCTTCCCTTATTTTTTGACGAAAAGTGTTTACAAACATTTCTAAATATGACAATTATAATAACAAACTTAATTATGTAAAGCACTTACTCGAAAAATGTTATTCATACAACAAATCTGAAGTTTTTTGTATTTGTTTCAATTTGAAGATTTGCATGAAATGTAAAAAAAAACGTCGATGGAAAAATGACAGTGTTTTCTTCTGTACCCCATATGTGCAGCATATGTGGTTCCAAGTGAATGCATGTCGTTTTTAAAATAAGAAAATACGTAATCTTCACTTTTATTTATTATTACTATTACTATTTTTGTTACTATTGTGTGCTACATCCTGTATAAGTAAGTACAGCGAAATTCAGAAACTTTGTAATTCAAATGTATTAACTTCGCCCGCGGCGCAGAGAATTATCCATATTTTACATTTAACGATATTGAGATGAATGTGGGGTAAAATAATAATTATCTATCCATTCCAGTGCATTAGAGATATTTCGTGCAAGGTTGAACACGTTACATGAACAGCGAGTTACCGTTTGAAGTTGGTGAAGACAGATAATAGAAGCTATGTCTGTGCTCATAAAGTTGGCAGACACGAGGAAGATATAAATCGACCCACTGACTTTAACAGTTCTCTAACTTTATAACTAATGCCATTATATAGTCTATAAAGTAAGCCTCTATGAGCCTCTTTAAAAATTACATAAAAACGGCCTTTTATCTTGCCATCTTTATGGACAGCATTCAAAATGATGCACGAACTAAACAACTCGTGTGATGATTTATTGGTTATTGATATATTCAGTGGCGATTAAAATTCGTTAAGAACATATCTCTGTTCCTGCTGAGAATTAGCTAATATCCTGTCTGAGTATTTACTACCAGAAATGTTTATTTTTAAGTAAGCTTACGTTCTCTCATATGATGGCCAAAAATGGGGAATTAAATGGCATCTACGTCCAGAATTGAGTAGTGAAGTCCATCCAAGAATAGAAAAATTTGGAAAAACAACCCAATAAGCTGCGCAAAAGTATTTGAAAAATGCCTTGACAATGACTCACAAATTTTTTCAGTAAATATGTCATCGTCTATAATATTTGATTTTAAGACTTAAAATACGATAGATGCTATTCATGAATTTACTGATTACTGCCAAAAACTTGGTTCAAAATTCCAAATTATAACTAGAAATTTTTTTTCAAAATTCCCAGTTATAAGTCCAAATTTCAAAATTCCGATATTTTGAAATTCCGAGTTTTAATTCAACATTTTATTTGAAAATTCCGAGTTATAACTTAGAATTTTGAAATGAAATTTCCAGTTATAACTCGGAATTTTGAAATTTCGACTTATAACTCGGAATTTTTTAAATAAAATTTTGAGCTATAACTCGGAATTTTGAAATAAAATTTTGAGTTATAACTCGGAATTTTAAAATTTCGACTTATAACTGGGAATATTGAAATAAAATTTCGAGTTATATCTCGGAATTTTGAAATTTCGACGTAACTGAGAATTTTGAAATAACATTTCGAGTTATAACTCGAAATTTTAAAATTTTATACATCAAAATTCAGAGTTATAACTCGGAATTTTGAAATAAAATGTTGAATTTATAATATACAACTCGGAATCAAAATTTCGACTTATAACTGGGAATTTTGAAATAAAATTTCGAGTTAAAACTCGGAATTTTAAAATTTCGACATACTTATAACTGGGAATTTTGAAATAAAATATCGAGTTATATCTCGGAATTTTGACATATAACTCGGAATTCTGTAATAAAATTTCAAATTATAGCTCGGAATTTTAAAATTTTATTTTAGGTGTCCCTTCCAGAGTTTCGTAGGATTTTAAAATTTCGACTTATAACTCGGAATTTTTTAAATAAAATTTTGAGTTATAACTCGGAATTTTGAAATAAAATTCTGAGTTATAACTCGAAATTTTGAAATTTCGACATAACTGAGAATTTTGAAATAACATTTCGAGTTATAACTCGGAATTTTGAAATTTCGACATAACTGAGAATTTTCAAATAACATTTCGAGTTATAACTCGAAATTTTAAAATTTTACATATCAAAATTCAGAGTTATAACTCGGAATTTTGAAATATAATGTTGAATTATAACTCGGAATCAAAATTTTGACTTATAACTGGGAATTTTTAAATAAAATTTCGAGTTATAACTCGGAATTTTGAAATTTCGTCATAACTGGGAATTTTGAAATAATATTTCGAGTTATAACTCGGAATTTTGAAATTTCGACTTATAACTGGGAATTTTGAAATAGAATTTCGAGTTATAACTCGGAATTTTGAAATTTCGAGTTATAACTCGGAATTTTGAATCTTCGACATATGACTCGGAATTTTTTTAATAAAATTCTGAGTTATAACTCGAAATTTTGAAATTTCGACTTATAACTCGGAATTTTGTAATAAAATTTCGAATTATAACTCGGAATTTTTAAATGTTATTTTAGGTGTCCCTTCCAGAGCTTCGTAAAAAGACTTAATAAAAACTTTAATTAATTTTAAAAAATTAAAAAGAAATTTATAAGCGACGATATTAATTTTTAAATAGCAAGTACACTATAAAAGTAAATGTTAAAATATCATTTTAGTAAAAGGGAAAATAAAAAAATGTTGAAGAATGGAGCTATACAGGGTTAGTCAAATTCGAGCCTCATCATTAGGATCTCGTAAAGCGTAAAAGATACAAACAAGGTTAAATTAGAGCGAAATTGTGGAATGTTATGCTGAGACGAAAAGAAATTCGCAGTATTTTGTTTAGTTCTCATTTCCAAAAAATAACTGAAAATTTGAGTTTTTGTTTTTCTTATGAAGAATTAAATAGAAAAAGGAAAATCACTTTTTAACATTTTTCTCCTTTATCCATAGGTGGCCGCCAATTTTCTTCACGCGACATTTCGTTGCTTCAACATCTTGTTTTCTTAAATACGGACCTGGATATTTATTTTTTTTATTTAACAGCTTCTCGCCTCCAAAATACAATGTCATAATAATATGAAGCTTTTCTATTTCTCGGATTTTCTCTTTCAAAATCCATTTTATTAAAAAAATTTCAAAATACTGTCCTGAGACTTATTTATGAATGTAAAAATAAATAAAACTACGCTCCGTGCTTTGAAAATTTTTATAGAAAATGAATTTTGGGAGAGATAATTACAGAAAATCAAAAAGTTTCATAAGCCATTGTATTTTGGAGGTGAGAAGCTGCTAATTAAGAAAAATAAACATCCAGGTTACATATTTAAAAAAGCAGGTTGATGCAGCAACGAAACGTCGTCGTGAAAAAAAATTGGTAGCCACCAAAAGGTAAAGGAGAAAAATGTGCTGTGGAAAAGTGCTTTTACTTTTGCTATTTGATACTTCATAACTGTTTACGAGATCCCAATGATGAGGATGAAGAATTTGACTATATTGTATATGAAGGTAAAAAACTACACGTACTTGATTAGAACCTCTAATAAATACAATGTAATAACAAAAAAATCATTGGAAAACCTCGAACACGTTATTTAAAGTTTATTTTCCATGCCAGTCTGCTGCCTAGTCGTTCTATCTTTCAACATATTTTTATTGCCTCCTGTTTAATAACTTGATGCCAGCTAAGACTATTTTTATCCTAACAAAAGACTTAACTACCTTTTTATATACTAACGCGTAAAAATTAATACAAATTATTCCGGATTAACTCGTACAAAAATAAACACAATATAGACGTTACGTTCTTTTCCTTAGCAAAGCTACCACATTTATCGCCTTTTTATTTTCAGCAATATAACTTAATAATATCGTTTCTATTATTATAAAAATTAGCACAAAACGCATGCATGTAAAATAAACTAAACGAGAAAAACAGTGCAGACATCAAACCATGGACGTTTTATTCACCAGTACGTTTCACTAAAATAAATATGCGAGTACATAAACAAACGAATGAAATATCCAAAATAAGATAAGACTTTATACATATAATTGTGGCACATTCTGTAGGATATTATTCGTAGCAGGTTAATTTTCTAAATAGTACGAGTAAGGGATTACAGCTGATTTTTTTAAGTATAAGTAAGGTTGCATTATCTCCCAATAATGGCATCTTGGTTGCCGGAACGCATGTCAGTATACTGTGCAGTTTTTTATCTAAAGAAACTACTTCACTGTTAGTAAAACCTTCAAGATTGTAAGACTCTTCAGGACCAATTTTTGGATTCTTCAAACTAAGTCAACTCATTTTGCGAAGATATTTTAGTAGAAATAATTATTGTATATGAAAGCACTGTTCTCACTTTATAAGCTCTTTCCAGAGTAGTATTTGCCCCAGATCCATTTTGATAAAAGTGGTCAGTAAATGAAATTTTCCAAAGCATGCTGAGTAATACGATGTAAATCATAACTCGTAAAATATTTTATTTCATAACCATAACGCAAAATAAAAACGCATTTAAGCATATCCTGGACGTATCAATTAACTAAAATGATCTAACTAAGTATATTTCGCCCACGTGATTTACAGTTTCGTTCCCATACAAATAATGGAAGCAAGAAAAACAAGAACGCGAGAACGCGCTGGCTGCGTTCTCTTTGGTGTATCTAATTAATTAGGATTTAGAAGAACATGGGCCCATAAAATAGAGAGAGCAATGAATATATTTTGAGAGGATTGTCAAAGCAAACCCGTAAATGTCTCCTTTGACACACAAACAGCCCAATTATGTTGTGTTTATGTGATTCTAAATTCGTACGCAGTGGCCCAATTAAATGTTGGGTGATATCATGAAGAGACTGAAAAAAGGCAGCTTAGCTGAACAGGAAAGTGTGAAATATGATATCTGCGATATTTTTTAAATAATAAAATAAATACAGATACCCATATACATATCTTCCTTTTATTACTGCTAACTTTGCATACAATATAAAACAGTTGCATACAATTTTATTTTTAAGAAATAAGTGAACAAATGATTCTCTAATGAAGGTAAGTTGTACTTACAATATTCTAAGAATTTTAAGCCTTACAGGTATTTGAGTAAATAGAAAAATATTAAAATAAACAGACGTGGTAAAATAAAACAAACATTAGAGATTTTGATTTCGTATATGAACATTGAAACTTTCTTCGAAAAAATGTTGCGTTTTTTGGGTGAACTGATTTTGTGAAAAATTGTGAACGATACTATTTTTAGAAATATTAAGCAAAGTTAGATAGAAGTGACAAGTATATATTTGCACGAAAAAAGAAGTTATTATGAAATTGAAACGACTTCTAGAATCTCCAATAGCATTTTTGACAAACAACATACATAGAAGAGCAAATAAATCACTTACACAGAGAAACATAATTTGATTATTTTATGGACCTGAAAGAAACATAATCCATGGAGGATTTTTGATGTCACTTCAAAAATGGCCTATCAAATAAGGATTTTGAGATATTCTAACATAAATTTCCAAAAAATGATTTTTTGGCCTATTTTGTCAATGTTCTAAACGGCTTTATATGAACAGCATCCACACAATTTTTGTTATAAAAGACCGACATTCAAGTGTCAAATCGATTTTAGTTGAGATACAATATTGTTTGTTCAAACTGAAAAAGTGGGTGCATTCATAATTTAGTGCAACAGGAATGAACGATGTGAAACGATGAGTAAACACACGAAAGTACAAAAAAATATTTTTGGTTACAGCAAATAAATGGAAAACGACTAACTAAAAAAATAAATTTAGACAATAAAAATAAAATATCTCAAAACTAGTGCAGATCTGACTTTTACGAATAAGAACAATTTTTATTAAAATTTAACTTTTAATTTAATGGCATTTGTTTCAAAGTTTCCTCGATCGAACAATATTTTTAAACTGCAGCGCCTTTTCTTTCATGGAAATTTAATAGTTTTATAATAATATGTAGATTTTCGATTCTGCTTCCTTCACAAAACTTAATTTTCAACTCCCTGTATGAAACATATTATGTTTCATACCTTTTATGGAAACTTAACAGCTTTGTAAATATTTCCAATTCTTCTTCCTTCAATAATTAAATTTTTATTTTTCTGTCAACTTATTTTTTTCTTTATAGCTCTCTCGTCCATTTATCAAATAAAGCAGCTATTTATAGTTTGTAAAAATCATATAGTTTTTCAGTCACAAATTACGGACCTAAAGATGAAATCAGAAAATTCAACATGGTGAATCCAATATGGCAGCATTCGTGCTTTATTTGCAATCGGGTCATCACGAGAAAATGTTAGATTCTACGTTGCCTTTTTATTTATCAGATATTTTTTGTCAGGAATTCAAATTTTTATAGAAAAAACAATCGAGCATCGCATTACAGAGATATAACCTATCGACTTTGTTTTCTCTCATCTCATCCTGTATATTTTTATATCTTTTGATTTTTTGATTCTTCGTTTTTTCCTAATTTCATCGATATCAACATGTAAGCTATTATGGTTGTCAAAAAACACCCTCTAACTGATCCTCTGACTTTACGTCAAAGGCGTAGAGGTAATTTCCCAGTTTTAAACTGGTTAATTTGAATATTTTTTAGATAAATCGAATTTTTTTGGATAGGAATCTCAAGGAATGTGATAATAAATCCCAAAAAAGAAAAAGAAGAGAAATACACTATTATTATGTTTCATTTGTTTTTACATACCAAATTTTTAATAATGCGTTCTTTGTTTTTTATTTTGCTATCTTTCTATACAGATTTATCTAAACCATTTCAAAGAATTAATTTTAATCTTCCTAATAAAAGACCAAAAAACTTTTTGACTAAAAATCATCTAAGCGATACTTGTTTTTCGATAATGACCATTTTTTATATGACAAATATGGAGCTATATTATACGATTTTGAAGCGTAACGCAAATCTATTGCTTAATTGATCAGAAATGTGAAGACTATTTCAGTTTGGAAAGACTTGGACTTTGAAAGTCCAATTTGCTACATCAACCAAAATCAACTCAACACTTCTATGTGAATATTTTGTAGCAAAAGTTGCGCGAATACCGCTCATGTAAAGCCATTTCGAGACAAAATAGATCAGAACAAGCAGTTTTTAAATTCCAAAAATTCTGCTTTGGTAGACCATATTTGCCATCTGATTCTTGTTCAGCGAGCAAAAATCCTTCGGGAATGTTATGTTTCTTTAAGGTCCATACAATTTGTTCCACTGTGTTATGTACTTGGCTGAAAGATGGTCAGATGAGCATATTACCACATCAACAGTTTGAGTTGATTCTACTATTGTCGTTATTTATCAATGGAAAAATGATTTGAAACTAAAGTTTATCCCTTATAATATTCCTCCAAATAGTATGATTGTTTTGGATAATGTAAGTTATTATAGTGACAATTAAATGGAGTTCTTTGTTTAAGAGAGACATGAATAATCGTAATACAAAATTTTATGAAGATTGAAGATGTAGATTTTGTACAAACTCAGTTTTGAACGACAATTTACGGTCGTCCGAGGATGCTAATGTTGCAGTCAATGATGGTTACCCTTCTTTGACATCGTTCCAAGAGGCACTTGCATATGAAAAATGTTCACATTAAAAAGGACATCAACAGTAGCTGGAGCTGTGTCTCAACACAGCTCTGCCTCGAAATTAAAATGATCTACGAAAATTTAGATAACGAAGCAGGTGTTTTAAACTATCAAGTAAATTTAGTTATTGGTAGTTCCAACGGCTGCAACATTAAATATTGGTGACGAAGCTGCAGAAGTCTTTAATAGACAGAATTCGATACAAACTTGAGATCTACGTTACTGTTTTATTGAGTCAGCAGACTTATTAGTAAGCGAAACTATTGACCATATTTTTCTGACATTTGCTATTCGAACATACAAGGTAAGGTTTATCAAGAAAGTCACATTTGTGGCCAGGTTCCTCACCAGCGGTGTATATGGTTGAATAAATATAGAAGAAAATGCAAACCCTTACTTACCAGCTGATGGGAGGTTGCCATGGACTATAAAATGTGCGTGAGGAAGAAAGTGCAGGTCAAAGCATTTGGCTGTTCATTCAAAATTTGCCTTGTTCGCATCGTTTGTGTTATATATTGAGCAATTGTTTCAGAAAAAGCATCGCTTCGGTTGTCGACTACTCAGAAGAAGTGGACGATGTTGATGAAGTGTGAGTTGTGATAAAAATTTTACATAGTACATAGTAAATATAAATATATGTATTGCATAACTTGGCCGAAATTTCTGACATATTAAAAACAGAATGGTCCTAGAAACGTCCAGTACAAAGTAAATTGTTTTAGATTCCTTGATTAGAATGTTAATCAAAGTACAACTCGACAAAGACCAACGACCGAATTTCACCAGTTTGATATATTTAATTTATCGTAATGAGGCATGAAAAATAAAACAGTTTATTTTCACATATACCACCATTTAATGACGTTCGGAATTTTTGAATTATACGAACGAATACATTTTACTTGTAATTTATAGCAACATTAATAAAAACTTAATAATTCTAATGGTCGAAAAACTTGGTTTAACCTTAAATTTTGTCAAAACAAACTAAATTTTTTATTTATTCGCTTTGCGCTCTCACGAATGTTCTTTGAAAATTTGCCGAAATGACACCGCAAAGCAGCTTATTGCAATATAGGTACTTAATAAATTAAATTATTTGGCTCGGGATCCTACGTATTAGTTTGTTTTCTCATAAAGCAAACCTATTTGTGTGGACTATATATTTTAATAGGTTAGGCTCATTTATTTCTTTTTAATATATTTTTTTGATAGCTTACGTTAAAATTTTTCCTCGTACGCATTCCTACAAGCAACAACGGAGAATTTTTCCTATCTTGAAAGAAAATCGCAATAAAGGGTTGAAAATTCAAAAATTTATAGTATTATTAAATAATTAGTATTTGAAAATATTTCGGAATTAAGTTGCGAATTGTACGCAATTCTAGAGCGTTACGCAAGAGCATTGTTTCAGTTGTGGCATATATGTTTATATTTGAACTAAAACAATTGTTTAGATTTTTATTTTTGGCGGCGCATTGACATTTTATTAAATGATAAACGGTTTCATCCTTACATGCATCACTTTACTAGATATAAATCGATTTTATTACGAATTAAATTTGTACCTAGTCTAACAAAACAAGGCATACCAGACTTCCTGTCTTAAACTGTAATTATCTGATATTTAGACATAATTAAGCCTTCCCAACGCATCGCCAGCCCATGAAATTTGTATTTTAGCAGAAAATAATTTGAAACTAAAAATAGCCCTGGAATTAATAACGCGCTACTGGCAGTTAACGTTTCTTCCTTTTCGAATAAACCGTTGGTAAATCAAAAACCATTTGTTTCTACATCTAAATAAAAAACCGCAGATTTATCTCGTTCCGCTATTTGTTACAAAAATAACAGAGCTTTTATTAATTTTCAGTTTAATTTATACACTAACCTAATAACTTAATGAAAAACGAGAACAAAATAGTTTAGCAACAACGAAAGGCATCAGCTGGATTTGAGAAAAATCATGTGACAGTTAATATGCTTAGGTTATGAAGGCGTCAGGAAGAAATAAATAACTGGAACACGAATCGAGGTAGGCGTTTTAATGAAAGGTGACAAAAATACTTTCGAAATGAAATTTAAACCGGACTGATTTTTTAACGGAAATGCGAAATAAAAAAGATTTGTTTTATGTATTCGATAATACTAGGTACTTAGTATTTTTTATTTCGCGTTTAGAATGTGACGATCTTCATTTGTTTATGTTGATTTAAAACTTAAAGGTTATAAAAACGTCCAGCATTAATTTAAAACCCGTTCAAATCACTTTAAGAATAAAAAAATATACTTTAAATCAAAAAAATTTATAATTTAAAGAAATCGCGCCAAAATCTCCCTACTTGGAAAAATGACGCCACTGTCACTGGTTATTCAACATAGTAGATATTCCTCGACAGTTCAGTTTATCATAAGATTTTGGAATATTTTTGAAATGAAACAAATCAATTCTTATTTATTACTTTAATCAGCATAACCTAAAATATTGATAATTGTCAATGAATTTTTTGACTAGGTTGGCAGAAATCGTGCATCTCTCTTTTTCCTTTGTTCAATAGCTAACTAACAATGGCTGCAACTTAAGCAAGTGTTGAAAGTGTTATTCTAACCTCCTCATTTAAATCTATTCATTTACTTTTTTGAAAACAGTGTAGTAGGAAAATGAAGCTTTGAAAACCTACAAAAATTGAAACTATGTTAATATGTACAATTCTCAACAAAACATGGCTACAAGTTTTCTGATTGAAAATAAAAAGAACCCAAAAAATATGAAAGTGACTTTTTTGATAAATAAACACATTTTAACATTTGAAATTGCATTACAACAAATGAATAAAGTTTTCCGGTTTTATGTGTAGAGATAAAATCATAGTTAAACTAATCTGAAACTAGGTGTTCAGTAGAACCTAAAAACCTCGAAATTCCCAAATCGTACAGCTATCCTATAAACTTCGATCGTCCAAACAATGAACCACGCTCAACTGATCCTCTGGTACAACTTAGTTGATACAGTCCACAGTTAGTGGTGTCCCAATGAAAGGTGACATGAAAATAGATATGACTATAGGATTTTACCCCTGCTTACCGTAACAATAGTATCCAGAGTCAAAGGATAGAACTTCCCAATACTTAGGTATATAGGACGCTGCATGCGGCACATTGTTGTTAACAAGGACGACTTATATCTCTTACTAGCACTGAGCCAGTCAGAGTCGTACAAGGCGAACATTATTTCTTCACTCTAAAAATAATTAACCTTAAATAATTAACATTATTTAACGGTAATTACTTACTGCCCTCGTGACTCCACTTCCAAACCAACAAAATAATTCCAGCTCTAGGATCATGCAGATGAAGTACTGCAGTTGGGTTATGAATTCAGAAGAAGTAATCGGTACCTAAAAATATAGATATGTGAATTTGCTTAAACATTTAAATAGAGAATTAGGTAAGTATATGAAACTAAAACAAAGATAAAATAAAATTGGAGAATAGTATATTGGAAGTAATGTTTCATTTGGTATTCTTCAGAATCAGTCTTCTATCAACAGCATATTAATACTGTTTACGAAGAGCTAAATATTTGATATCAGCGAAATCGTCCAATCCCATCCATCTTCTTCTTAATCCTATGCCTATCTACCGTTAGGTGTAAGGGTTGTGGCGTTGGGTTTCTTATTTTTTCGTGTATATATGTCTCGCCATTTTCTTTTATCTTGCGTCGATTGCTTAAATTCTTCCCATGATTTTATTTCCCCTCTTATGCTCTCCTCCCACTGCTATATATCGGTCGGTCTTACTATTTTTTCTACTAGTTCTGTTTTGATCTTTGCTGGTACTTCTTTTCTTCCCAAAAATGGTTCCTTCCTCTTGTCTATTTTTCCATTATTTTCAATATTAGGTCCAATGTTTTTGCAGCTGTCTACTTGTTCCAGTGATTTGTCATGTGATCTTATTTTATGATCTTTGTTACCTCTAGATGTTATCATTGTTTTCGTTTTCTCCTCATTTATTTTCATGTTTATTTTTGTCAGGGCTCTATTCAGCACATCTAGGTTATATTGCAGGTTTGTCTGTCTCCGCTACCAGTACCATGTCGTCTGCGAAAATTAACTCCTTAAGTTCTATTTGCTGCATTTTCGAGTGTCCTATCTGAAAAGTTATCATGTCTTTCTTTGATTCCTTCAGCACCTCATCGAATACTATCAATACTATTGAAAATAGTAGTGAACTCAGCACACATCCTTGTTTTAGACCCATTTTGGTTGTAAATTCTCTAGAGTTTTCTCATTATTTGTTTTTTTGCCTACACTGTTTAATAATAATAATAATAATAATAATTTATTCACCATTTAAAAAGATACACTTTATAATTCTTGTGTTAGATATTCGTTAATATTGTAGTAACCATTTTCCAATAATATATTTTTAACAGTATTTTTGAATTTTGATACTTTGATACTATTAGATTCTTATTAACTTCTTTTTTCCAAAAGTTTTCCATGTATCTTCTCTTCTTATTCCGGGCAAATGCCTTCTCCAGATCTATAACACACATGAATATGTCTACTTCTTCCACTTCTAAATCTGCATTGGGTTTCTTCTATTCTCTCTTCAATTTGGTATTTTGTTCTTTCTTCTGTTATTCTAACAAATATTTTTCCTGGTTGCCTGACAAGGTTATACCCCCATAATTGTTACATTCTCTCTTATCTTCTTTTTTATATGTTTGTAGTAGTTCCTGATTTCCACTCTTTCGATATGCTTCTATTCTGCATCTGATACCATAATTTCTCCTATATACTTATCATTTTGGGCGTAATAATATCTTTCCCTGGGAATTTTCCTAGTTTTAATTTGCCAATAGCTTCTACCGTTTCTTCCTGATATATCATGTCTTCCTGTATCTCTTCTTTTTCTTCTTGTTCTTTTGTGTTTGTATTTGATTTTGTCAATTTTACCAATTCCGCCTTTCCATAATTTTACCTTCCTCTGTAATTATATTGCCACTTTTGTCCTCTATGTTCATCATATTATATTGTTTCTTCTATCTTAGTTCAGTGATCCATAAACTAATCTTTTATTATCTCTATAACTTTTCTCTTCATTTCTTCGCCAAATTTGGTCCATGACTCATGTTTTACTTTCTTCACTGCTATTTCTTTGGTGGCTGAATATCAAAAAGCATTAAATTTTATTATATACTCACACTGACAGCAACAAATAAACAGGACGCAAAAATGATCAGTGATGCTAGTGTTTGACCCAAAGTAATTAAATTAAAAATAGCCTCAAGTTCCTTCGCTGTCCTACAAAAACAAAAATTTCAAATGTAGTAACACGAAAGCTAGTTTTGCAAAATGTCAAATCTTATTCTTTTTCTTAACTAATTTATTCTAATTCCTTACCTATTCCTTACCAATTCCTTCGGGTCTCACCAGCAAATAGCACTAATTTAACATTTTACGTCTTCCTTCATTTGATAAAGTAAGTAGACCCTCTATAGAAGTTAAAATCCAATCTTACGTCATACCTACCTTAATAAGGCAATCAGATGTTTAATTAAATGAGTCATTTCCTTATATAATTCTTCTTCAAGTAGAGGAAAATCCTCATCATGAAGAATTTGAAAATTTTCAGGTAAGTTCAATCTTCTCAATACTCTTTGCCTAATTGTTTTCATCGCCTCACGCAATATTGATAGTTGAGTCTTGAGACAATTCAGCAAGGCAGCAAAAAACAGATCATAGCCTAGGATTAAAAGCATCTGGTTAAAGGGAACCACTATTGCGCTGTAGAAAATAAAAATGATTTTTCTAGTATCATGAGCAGGATATAGAAAGTACTGCCCTCTGTCGCCTACTAAAGCATTAAAAGGCTCTTCAGAGTGTCTCTCTCCTCTTTCTTTCACACCTCACAATCCTTTTAATGTATTTATATGTCAATCCTAGCTCATACATTAACATATAATTTACACGATATGTCAGATTTTATATTGGTAGAAGAAAACATTTGATTCCAATACTTTCGCTGATCTGATGATTTCAAGAAAGGTTTCCAAGTAGAGCACTTCTAAAGTAAAGTGTATCGCTTTAAAAGACCACGTCAAGATGAAACATTAAACATTGAAAATAGCCAACGCGGAAGAGAAGAAGAAATTCTCCACACCCCCATGTGGCTTATTATTATTATTGTTGTTATATGCATTGGAAATCAATCAAGTTTCAGATAAATCAACTAGAGAGGAGTTAAGCAGATTAACAGTGATTATGAGCTTTGATTTTAAACGCAGATCATTTTGGTAATACATAAGCAGATGCTAGTGATAATTTTTTTATCAAATTATTAAAGATTTAATTAATTCATTTACTCCTGCTCATTTGATGTAGAATCAAAATCACTTACATCCAATGAACCAAGCATACACAATAAGGCAGTAATCCATGAAAATGAAGGCATATTCACATTTCGCTTTGGTGTCTACTGGAAATGGCATACGAAAATAGAAGGACGTAAAATCATGGCAGGTCTTGTTTCCTTCAAAATAGTTTCCCTTCATCTCATTATTGATCATAATCTCAGAGGTAATATGTGCAGAGATCCCCACAGAGCTATAGATGCACAACAGCTAAAAAAATTGGAATGTTGAATTTGTTTAAAATCTGAAGGAAATTTTAAATTTCAATACAAAATTTTTGACTTGACATATATTTTGAAATATAAAAAAATATTATGAATAATGACTTCAACTGAATCATCAATTCAGCTGGGTTACAAAAATGTACGTACCATCATCGAAATACGCCGAATAAGTCTCTTTGCGTCGGTTAACATATCGCCGGGCTTAAAATCACCTACTGCTTCATATTGGTAATGTTTGTCCTGTAGCGTGTCCATAATATCCTTGAGTCTTCCGTGGTGAACCACCAAAGTCAAAACTTTCATAATGCCCAAGGTGTGGCAAAAAACAAGCCCGAGTTGCCCGAAGAACTTGTTGAAGTCTTTAGTGGTTTCGTTAAAAATCATGAATTCCAATACAAGTAACCAAAGCGAAAAGGAATACACCAAAAACGTCCAGGAGTATTGGAAACATTTTCGAACCACTGACGCACCCTCGGTGTTATATAACCACAGCCCTACCAGGTTGTGTATAATTTCGTTTGTGCGAAAGAAGTTCGCAGGATAACTGTTATTCGCCATTGTTTTAGAGTGCATATGCCTGCTGTTGAGTTCGATTATATAGCTGACATAGCTGTGTATAAATTTTAAATATGTGACGCAATTGTTTCCCTCTTTCGCGAACACTGTAATTAAACGACAAGAACTCGGTCTATAATTAGCAAATATAGTAAGCAGTGTGCTTGAATGTAATATTAGATTATTAATGGAAAGACCCAGATAAACTCATTTGAAAATCAAAGTCAAAATGTGTAGGCGGAAATTTAATAGCAACAGGGGTGGTTTTTGATATCTTTAATAGCTAGATCAAAATATGTGTTAATTTTTTGAAATTTAAAATTTAAATTATAATAAATGTTTGCTCATTTATTTTTGACGGTGCATTGAGATTTCGTTAATGGTTTCATTTTTACGCCCACGATTTTATGAAGAATCAAATTTGTACCTACGTCTAACGACACAAGACTTACCAGATCTCCGCCTTGTCTATAATCATCTGATATTTAGAAAAAATTGCGCCTTCCAACGTATGGCTTGCCCATGAGATTTGTATTTCAGCAGAAAATAATTTAAAACTAAAAATAACGCTGGCATTATTAATGCTCCGCTGGCAGTGAACGTTTCTCCCTTTCGAATAAGCCGACTCTTAGACGTTGGTAGATCAAAACCCATTTATTTCTACATCTAAACAAGAAACCGCAGATTTATCTTGTTCCGCTGGTTGCAATGTAATTTTACTTTCTTCTATACAGTAACCTAATATTTTGGTGAAAACTAGTTTAGCAATAACGAAAAGCATCCACTGATTTTAGGGAAATCAAGTGACAGATAATATGCTTGGGTTATAAAGGCGACAGGAAGAAATAAATAAAACTGGAACAAGAATCGAGGTAGGCGTTTTAATGAAAGGTGACAGAAATACTTTCAAAATAAAATCTAAACCGAGCTGATTTTTTAACGGAAATGCGGAGAAAAAAATATTTATTTTATACAGCATCTACTTAATTTATCGTCAGTATTGCCGCATAGGAGGAGGCCAAGAATATGAGAGTTTTTTCGTTTGTTTGAAACAATAAAGATTGTAAAAACGTCCAGCATGAATTTAAAGATTAATTTTTTTTAGAAAAAGAAGTAAATTATGAAAAAAATTACGTTGAGTCACCTAACAATATCGACTGGAGCAAACGTTTACTTTCATTTTGCGGCACGGGAATTTTTATTTTGTCGGGATCCTAATATACAGGAAATTATAATTTTTAACTATGACGTCATTCGTGTGTATCCGACAGTAACAAAATACAACTTTATGATTGGAAACCTGCCAAATCAAAGTAACATTAATTATCCACAATATATTTAAAATGTAGTTTCGGGGACTGTGTTGCTTTGAAATATATTAATTCTCACCTCGGTTGAACTGAATAAGAACATTTATATGGAAAGTGTAGAACAGATATGGATTAATCAGATTTTTAAGGAGACAAATACGCTCCAGATGGATAGAAAAATGACAAAAGTTTTACTTAAAATGAATTAATTTCAATAAAAGACGTAACAAAAAATATCACGGAGTTTCTTAATTGAAAAAAATAAATTATAAATGATATTTTTGTACGCTTACATAATATGCAATACCATAGAATTCATAATATACAGGGTGGGAAAAAATCTATCACCGTAAATTATTTTCGAATATACAGGGCGAGCCAAGAGTGGAGGAGTAAAAGGAATCTAGAAAGAGGCTTAAAAAAGTACTAATATACATAGCATTTCATTAAAAGGCGCTTAATCCTATATTGTCTTGGCTCGCCCTGTAGGTATATTCAAATAGTTATTTATGCAACAAGTGCGTAAGGTGAGATTTTTTCACGAATGGGAATTTTGTCGCATGAGCCGTAGGCGAATGCGACAATCCCATGAGTGAAAAAAGCTCACTTTTCGCACGAATTGCATACAATATTTTTTCTACTACCGAAATGCATCTAAATTTTCTAATAATAATGTGAAACGTCAAAATATACCTATTCTATTACGTCAAAACTTCAATCATTATTGTTAAAAAATACTGAAAATTAGGTACGGTTATTTTATAATAATACCGCGATATTAAATAAATGGACTACATAAAATTAAATAACCACATTTAACGTTTTTAAAATAAGATATGATTATCATAGGTATGCAACTGTTTAGTATCTTACTTTTTCACGCACTAGTGCGTAAGGTAAAAACTCTTTACGCACTAGTGCGTAAAGTTTAACTTTACGCACTCTATAGCGTGCGGAAAGTTAGTACTTTAAGATCGGTAGTAGAAAAAATAATTTACGGTTATAATACTTTTTTATCTGGTTTACTTGAATTTTTTTCGGAATTTCTGGCTATCACAGAACTCGAGCTATGGAAATCCGACCCACTATTGCCCCACCCTGCATATCAAATCGTACAAAAAACATAAAATATAAACATTTTTTTGGAGTTATGACCAACTATTTCTCAGTAAAACACCAAAAAAAATCAGGGAAGTCGGGGTTGTTTTTTTTTCTTAAATTCAATTTTACGGTAAATTTTGTTCCAAAAAAGTTTAAATCCAACAAAAAACCTTCACTTTGAAGAAGGCAGCACCAGTTAAATGAATGAAGAAGTTCATTCAGTTTTTTTATATCTCTTCAAACAAAGCTAGAAAAAAACAAAAATGAAAACTCAAAATTTGGTTTTTTTTTTGCAAATATTTCAAAACTGAACAATCTATGAATACAAAGGTACGTAGAAAAAGCTAGAGTAACTTAAAACTAGTACCTAGCCATTAAAAAACTGCAAATAGCTTTTAAGAAAATGCACAATCAGTTATTCAACGTTTTCGAAAATTTCCTTCTGTAATTTTGTCAAAAATATATTCTACACGCGGAACCTTCTCTGAATTTGTCACATACAGGAAATGATCCATTTAAGACTTAACGGGTTAACTAGAAAATTTTTATTTTTAAGTAAACTAAAGTAAAAAAATTCAAAATATTCCACATTTTTACACACCTTGTACTTATTTATTCTATTCAATGATCGGCTATTAAATGCTGGTGACAAATACTTTTTATTAACACTTTCAAACTTAATATTATTAATATTTTGCGCATAGTGTAAAAACAATAAAAGCTGAGATATTTGCCATGTTAAATTTTTATACTGTTGGGAAATATTTTACAAGCCTTATAATATTCGGGTATTTCCGAACGTTAGCAGTTACCCCAATTATTGTTGCTGAAATGGTTATTTGAACAAGTTTATGAGGGGACGTTACGTTACAGTTTGAATATTTACGATAATATTATAATTTTATCGGAAATGAATCATCCAGAACAAAATATTTTTGAAAAAAAAAATTAAACTTGTGAGAAAGTATCCACCATTTAGTATGAAATAGCAAAAAATATGCCTTTATCAATTATATGTACAGGGTGATTCATTGGTAAGTGTACATACTTTACCTGCATATGTAGGTTACTTGGACGATTCCATATCACCTATGGTTAGTGGGTCAATAATCCTTAATTACCAAGATACAGGGTGTTTTATTGATTTTGCGTATTTTTGTCTTGGACCATAACTTTAGAACCACTAGGTATAACAAAGTAAAATTTGGTATGTATGTTTTACTCAATCAGCCATATCGATTTCTCAATTTAGCAAAATCAAAATACAGGACCGGACGGAAAAAAATAGCCGAATTGTTAAATCTCAAAAACAACACCCTGTATCGAAAGTTTTAAAAATATGTTTTAAGATTCGGAAAGAGCGTACAAAAATAAGGCAAATAAAGTACATTTTCAAATTGCCCGCCTCTTTTTTCTATTTATTTTCTTTGATAAAAGGAAATTTTACAAAACTAAAAACCGACTATCTCATACAAAATAGCGTTTTTTCTCTATAATAGACTACGAATTAATAAAAACTTTCATATTAAATAAGAAACCATTCATACAATGTAAGTTCTGAAAAGTATTCAACCATTCAATTAAAACTAACAAATTTACACATTATTTTAAAAATTTTAAATTCTGATAAGTAGGCTTTGAATACAACAATTAAAATTTCAAACAATCAAGTGCGTTTCTGACAGATAGTATCTAAATAGGTTTGTTTAAATGTTCCTCACCTAAATAATAATAAACTTTAAAGTAAAATGCCTCAAAATTTTATTAAGTAAAGTTTATTATTATTTAGGTGAGGAACATTTAAACAAACCTTTTAGAAACTATCTGTCAGAAACGCACTTGATTGTTTGAAATTTTAATTGTTATATGCAAAGCCTACTTATCAGAATTAAAAAATTTTAAAATAATGTGTAAATTTGTTAGTTTTAATTGAATGGTTGAATACTTTTCAGAACTTACATTGTATGAATGGTTTCTTATTTAATATGAAAGTTTTTATTAATTCGTAGTCTATTATAGAGAAAAAACGCTATTTTGTATGAGATAGTCGGTTTTTAGTTTTGTAAAATTTCCTTTTATCAAAGAAAATAAATAGAAAAAAGAGGCGGGCAATTTGAAAATGTACTTTATTTGCCTTATTTTTGTACGCTCTTTCCGAATCTTAAAACATATTTCTAAAACTTTCGATACAGGGTGTTGTTTTTGAGATTTAACAATTCGGCTATTTTTTTCCGTCCGGTCCTGTATTTTGATTTTGCTAAATTGAGAAATCGATATGGCTGATTGAGTAAAACATACGTACCAAATTTTACTTTATTATACCTAGTGGTCCTAAAGTTATGGTCCAAGACAAAAATACGCAAAATCAATAAAACACCCTGTATCTTGGTAATTAAGGATTATTGACCCACTAACCATAGGTGATATGGAATCGCCCAAGTAACCTACATATGCAGGTAAAGTATGTACACTTACCAATGAATCACCCTGTATTGTATTTTATAGTACCTAAATGATATTTTTACAGGTTAAATGGTGAATATACAGGGTGTTCCAGTTTTTTGTAGCAGGACTTTAACAGTCGATAGACAATTGAAAATTATTAAAAAAAGTTCCTATAAACATAGGTTGAAAAATGCTTAGTTTTCGAGATACAGGGTGTTAAAGTTTGAAAATAAATACGGATTTATATTAATATTTCCAGAATGCTAAGAAATATCGAATCTAAACTTGCCAATTCTTTACATATAATTTAGAGGCCTATTTTAGAATAACTAACTACTACTTTACTTAACCATGGGCGTAGATATATGGATTTACTAAGGCTCTTTTTTACAAAAAAGTAGTACGCCACTGATATTTTCCCATGTTTTCAGTTTAATTCAATAAAGCAAGAAAAAACAAAAATTTTATGTCTCTTGGCACTTTTTGATATGACAAGCCGTTTTCCAGAAAATTTACATTTAATCATTTGATGCACCCATCTGGACGAATTTTAGACAAACTTGAAGTCGCTCAGAATTTCACCAAATTTGATGGTACGAAAAGTCTTTTAAAAAGAAAGAATTCCACATAGACGCCTACCAAATTTCGTCGAATAATGTTTTAAAAGCTATTAGTTATTAGTATACTGATAGACATTTTCTGTATATAAATTTCAAAATTCCATTAAAATATCGTTGTCGGCTTTTTTCACAATCATAATAATCGTGGGTCAAAATATTTAGTATTTTTGTTTTATTAAAATTTTCGTTATTGCGTCACCGATCTCCTCGAAATTTTGAGAAGGCATATACCCAAGCATTCCCACTGTCTGTATATCCAAACTGCCTCGTACAAAATCCATGGTTCTCTTAGTACACACCCATCAACGCATTTCAAATCATTTCGATATATTTGTTATGTTCTGACATACAGGTCTTTGAAAAAACAATGGCTTCGTTATCGTTATCGTTAACTACTAAGCTTGAAAATTATTCACCAAAATTTCGTTGAAAACCGTGGAACAAAATTATTATAAATTTTTTAATTTTTGTGTCCACTCTGCTTATAATTTTATTATATAGATCAGTTCGTCTAAATAGGAATAGAAATGTAGCTGAGTAGAAATATTATAGTTTCTGGTACGCGACGGATACACCCCTTCAATAATCTAGCTCCTAAAAAAAACTAAATAAAGTTGTAAATAACACGTATCAAGCAAATAATGTAAAATAACTTGTATTATAGATAAAAAATAGAAGTGCACATTTTTGTTTAATTAAATGGCATCACCTGAATAATACGGTGAGGAAATTAAATAATGGAATTATTTGCAAACATTCAGAATATAATGTAAATTTACCCCTTTTTTTATTTTATTCTCTTTAACAAAATTTACCCATTTTATTAAGATTATAAAATATTCTGTTTCTTTTTAATCCAACCAATGACATTTTAGTTATACATTTTTTAATAAAATTCCTATTACAACTTTCTATTCCGAAGAGTTTTATAATTTTCAAAAATTTATCCTTGAATACCGTTGGGCCTGCAGAGACAATTTAAAAATAATTTCCTCTTAAGACTAACAAATTTGCAAAATATAATAATAAAATTGCAAAACGTAAATTTTCAATTTAAACATATGTTGCTAACAATCTTAAGAACAATTAAAGATAACGCATTTTAATTGTATACGAAGAGAGAGCAATAATTAAAAGATTACGTATTTAGTTCAAAAACAATTTTTAATTCGATATTTCGTTTATTGTTATAAACATATTCAGGACAAATTAATTAATTTACAATAAACAGAACGTCGACTACTTAATTAAAAATTGGTTTTTATTAAATATTCGATCCCAATACACAGAAGATTAACAAAAAAAATATTTTATGGATCACCAAATTAGTCAATAATAATTAATTAATTAATAATTAATTAATAATTAATAATTAATAATAAATTAATTTCATTTTGATTGGTTCAGTTATTCCCAATGTATGCGAAGACAAACGGAAAACAAGTATAAAAACAAAAATAAAAAAACGTTTAAAAAACTTGTTCTGCTTAAAACAGTCGTACTAAAAAGCATAAAATAATTTATTTTTTCTACTACCGATCTTAAAGTACTAACTTTCCGCACGCTTTACAGTGCGTAAAGTTAAACTTTACGCACTAGTGCGTAAGTAAAATAGTAAAAAATTGCATATTAGAGCACCTATTATAATCATATGTTATTTTAAAAACGTTAAATGTGGTTATTTAATTTTAAATATTCCATTTATTTAAAATCACGGTGTATTATTATAAAACATACCTAATTCTCAGTATTCTTTAACAATAATCTTTGAATTTTGTATAAGTTTGAAGTTTCATTTATACTTTCAAAACTGGTTAGTGTCACTCATTCAAAATTAAGTAGGCCATAGCAATATTGTCATTGTTAAATATTGACGTAAGTTTGACGTTTTGAAGTTCGTTTCATATTATTATTAGAAAATTTAAGTAAAGAAATCTTTAAATTTGTTATTAATTATGATTTTTATGTAACTTTCAACTTTAAATTTTATTTTATTTTAAATTTTTTATTTCTCGAAGAGATAATAAGTACCTACCTACAATATGGATGTAGATTTATCAGATGCGGAATGCAGCATTAATCAACAACTGCCTTGTTATCTTATTATTTCATTTTACGCACTAGTGCAAAAAATTAAATACTTTACGCACTAGTGTGTAAAGTAAATTGTACTTTATACATATAAGTATTTCTTTCGGTAGTAGAAAAAATATTGTATGCAATTCGTGCGTAAGGTGAGCTTTTTTTCACTCATGGGAATGTCATTCGTGAAAAAATCTCATTTTACGCACTTGTTGCGTAAATAACTATTATAGATCACCAAATTAGTCAATAATAATTAAAAGATTTCATATTGATCGGTTAAGTTATTCCCAATGTAAGCGAAGACAAACGGAAAACAAATATAGTATTATAAACAAAAATTTAAAAAACTCGCTTTTCTTAAAAAAGTCGTACTAAAAAGTATAAAATAATTTCTTTTTTAAGTTTTTTTTTTAAATTTTCTACTTTTAGTCATATTTTAATTAAATTATTATCATTAACTGTACAAAATTTCATCAATTAATTATGTCAGGGACGATTTGCTTTGATTTCTCGCTAGAATTTTCACCCCCCGCTCCCTATGTGGGGATATGTGCTAAAGTAATGGTGGAATATTATATTGACATCCGACCTTAGTAACTGTGCAAAATTTGATCAATTAATTATGTCAGGAAGTATGTTAAATAAAGGTTGCAATTGTTGCAAGATTTGAACACAAACATTCTGAAAGCTGAAAAAAAAACTACATTGTGAATTAAATAAAAGCAAGTAAAAGGAGTTTTTTAGACGATAAAGAAATTTTTTGGTTACAGCGATTTTATTGCTTTAACTTGCAATTATTTCTTTTACTATTTTCCTGATTTCTTCAGGTCAGATAAAAAAATCGGAGGAAAAATTGTTCGCAATTAAATTCTAAATAAAACTAGTGTTTTAGGAAGAATTTTGAAAATCTGTTAACTCGCAAAAAATGAGAACCAAAAAAATGTTTTTTTAACAATCTTTGATATATCCGAGAAACGTATACAATTTTCGAGAACTGCTCAAAGATGCTGCTTATTAAACTAAATAATTCTGATAAATCACAAATTAAAAAAAAATAATTTATACCATTGAGACACAATAAGAAGCTCGAAATTTCAGTCGGTGCCAATTTTGCGCATAGAGTCGTAGAAGGGAAACGTTAGCTGATAATGTAGGTGTTTAGGTATATGTACTTTGATGTTACAAGAAATTCCATTTATGTCACTTTTTGTTTATAATTTTCAGTTTCGTCGGTCGTCCATAGTAGGAAGTGAAAAAAAAAAAACGTAATACGCTTTCGAAAAAAAAAAGAAAAATAAAAATATGATTCTAAAAGTAATAATATCTTAGACAAACGGGATGGTCAGTTTAAACTAGATTTAAGGAGCATATGGCCCATTTCAGATATGAAAGAACCGGAAAGTCTAGTGTTGTAACAATATAGCCATATTAATGATTTAAGTTAATTAAAATTTTCAAAAATAATACGCGACTAATATTACTAATATTAGACTTTTTAGAAAACTAAGAAATTAGATATTCTTTTAATTTTCAAGTAGACCACGTAAAAAATTGTTTCAAATAGATATCTGTTAAAGTTTTGTTTTTGTTGTAATAATTTATCTTTGTGGTTAGTTCTGCACATTTGGCTAAAAAACTAAAAGTTTTACTAACGAAAAAAATATAATATGGCTGCCTGCTACATACGAAATTTACGAAGTTCAAGAAATGCGGCAAACAAAATGTCTAAATCGTTTTCCAAACTGTCCATAGCCACACGAGATTCATAATTACAACAAAAACAAAACTTTGACAGATATCTACTTACTTGAAACAATTTTTTACATGACCTAGTTGAAATTTAAAAAATTCTTAATTTCTTTGTTTTTTAAAAGCCTATAATTATTTGAATGATACATAGGCAGGCACCTAATAAGTTTCTGATCAATAAACCGAAATATGTTTTGAGGGTTTTTTGTTTATTTCATAAAAATTAGGGAGGAAAATAAAGAAAATTAAATAATGGCGATAACTCCATTATTTTTTAAAATAAGCCACTGTTGTACTATATAATTTTAAAGAGAACGAAGTGAACAAAGATTGGGCTTTAACTAAGCCTACGCCTAAGGCTATGACTTGTAATTGAAAAATGAAAGTTGGTGTTGGTGTATCTCAAATCTAAAAGAGTTATCAAAAATATTACAATTTTTTAAAAATCTGCATCAAAAAGTCCCCTAAAAAAAGAAACAACCGCATTAAAATATTTCCACAAATAAAGGAGTTATAAACGAAAAATGAAAATAACAAATCAGTTTTTTGCTTGTGAAACAAAAACGAGTTGAATTTACTAAAATATTTTTCCACATAATATAGTAAGCCTTGATAAGCTCTACATTTCGTGTCATTTAACCTACCTTGTATCTCTTACCGTTTCCAAGATACCCATGGTGAGCACGATAAGTGGGACATTTAAATATTTTCCAATTAAAATTTTTAAGTTATAAAATAATAATTTTTTCAGGTATTACACTTGTACAATATATTGCTTAAACAAATGATTGTTAAAATTTATAGCAGAATCAAAATCTACAGAAAAAATTTATTCTATAAAAAAAGAACGTCAGAAAGCAATAAAAATTGAGGAAACTATTTGCATTTGTTAACTTATTTTCAATGTTGCAAAATTAAAAATATGGTAAGGAAATATTTCCGTGTCGACAGCCGAGCTAAAAGTATAGATTTTACTTTAGAAATGTCAATAATGCAATTTGTAGTAAATATTTCGGTCCCAAATTGACGTTTTTAAATATGTATAGGCTTTTTATAGGTATTTTTTTAGAATATATTTATACTTTAAAACTTGATAGAAAATTTAGAAAGATACATGCATTTGTTTATGCCCTTGAAAAATAAGAACAAAAAATAAATGCAAAATAAAGTTAAAAAACGAGATTTAATAAAATTGATAATATCTTTTCTAAAAGTACCTACATTTTCACTTTTCGGTCATATATGCTTCGCCTCGATAAATACAAATGATAAGCGATTGAAATTTTGAATTTTAGTTTTATAAAACACATTTTTGAGCAAACTTTTATAAATTTTCATGTATCTACTTACTGTTTTTGTTTAGGTCTTATCTTTTTTGCAAGTTAATAAATTGTTCCAAATTCAAAGGTCCAATTTGAATCGAAATTTAATTGCAAACAATTCGGTACATTTTCCCCACTACCTTTATCCTTTATCAGAATCTAAGAAAATCAGGAAAATAGCAAATTAAAACGATTAAAATCACTGTAACAAAAAAGTTCCTTATGATTCTTAAAATGTTCATTAATATGAAAGATTTAAATCAATTTTTACATGGGTGCTATCGAAGTAGTTTTTAGTGTCACACACTTTAGTTTTCAAAACTTAACCTCAAGAATTTCGTAAACCACTTTATTAAACCCTTCAGTTACGTGCACCGAAACTAAAAAAATATTCAAAAGAAAGTGATATTATAAAAAATATTTTATTCCAACAAAAATAAATACATTTGCAATTCGTCATAAGAATAGTATAAAATAGTATATGTATATATTTACACCTAAGTAATTAAAAAAGTTAAAACTAAACATTTGGTATATCTAATTGGAATACGAAACCATTTTAAAAGTTGCGAGAAACGAGAGATGCTCCCATCCCATCCTAAAATACAAGAAGTCGGCCATAAATCGTTTTTTACGTCAATCGTCAAATTAAAAAAAATAATAACAGCTGCAAGTAGTCGTTCTCATCGTATCATATTAACACTTTTTATGGCGCTTCACGAAATGGCTTTTTTAAAACAAGAAATACATACAGATCACAACTGGTGAGCAAAAAACGTACCCCCTACTGAGACTTAAGTACTTTTAAAACGTTAGGAAAACATACAAAAGGGTCGCGGTGAAATGCAAATCACAAATATTTAAAAATACATTCTTTGTCCTGCGCTATTTCTATCTACTACTCCTAAAAAATTGCAACTGTCCAGCGGATAAACTTTCAATTTGTACAAGTCTATTTATTATATCACGTACTTTTGTCTTCACAACTGCGTGTTCCAGTCACCCTCCATCCTCCACATGCTGAAAGCGCGGGACAACTTCTCGTGGGCGGTATAAGAACACACGTTCCCTAGAACATCACTTTCACCTGGATTTTCAGGCGTCGAGGTGGACAGGACGTGGTAGAGAAAGTCTATGTACCTCGCGGCCAGCTTTAACGTCTGTATTTTCGATAGCTTGTCCGACGGCAAAGTTGGTATGCTTTTTCTCAAACTAGCGAAGGCCTCGTTCAAGCTCTGCGTTCTTTGTCTTTCGCGCACATTAGCCATTATCCGTTGTGTTTGTATGTCCTCGAAGCTCTGGGGCGATTTTCTTCTAGATTTCGATTTGGAGAAGGAGTTCTCGTCGTCGGAGTCCAGGCTCTTCCGCTTCCTTCCTATCGTTCTCGTCTTTAACACCGGCTCCTCCACCGGTTCCACTTTAATGTAAGACTCATTGTAGTCGAACTGGGGCCTCGAGTCCTGGTACTGGGGTGACGGTAATCGTCTGTCGTCGCTGTAATGTTTATCGTACTCCTCGTAAAATCGCATGCTGTCATTTTGGTACAAAGAAGTGACGTCTTTTTGTGCATGATACGAGTATATGTTGAAACCGCCTTGATGGTCCTGATGTGGCAGAGTTGCGGGCAGGTACTTCTCACTGGAATTCGTTAAATCCATTAACTTTGTTGGTGTGTATTGTTCATATTCGGAGGAGGAATTAGGGGATGGCAATTGTCTGTACACTGGTGACGTCGAATCACTTCGAGTTTCGAACATTATACCCAGTTTTTTTTTTGTAAAATGAGGCACTACACTTTGTCACTCAACTCGGATACTTCCAAGACACACTCGCTGTAACAAGAGATGCGCTACTGTGCGTTTCCGATATTCTCCCAAAAACTTAAGATAGCTTAAATGTATTTATTCCCGGCCAATAAACGATCGGGATCATCCCTACCCAGGAGATGGATCTGAATCTATCTCTGCCTGCACTGTGCGCCGCCCTTTACTGTCTCGCTCGCTCATTTGCATATAGTATCATCCCAAAGGCTCTTTTTGTGTTATTTACCGTCTCTTTTCGTTTCATTGATGTTTTGTACAGTCTAGACGCTTCTCTTTTATGCCTCGGGTTTATTTGATTGTGAATTTTCGGAAAAAGCAAACAGTAGATTAGGGATTTTCAAAGTTAATTAAATTTACACCTATTTGTAAAGGGGTGAATTTAGTTTATTTAAATACGAAGCTCAACAATATTTAGATCCGTACACATGATTTTGTCGACTTTGAAATGGTATAACTCGAAAGTCGAAAGATATTTGATCCATATCCTATTCTTACGTATTCGCAAAGGTTAAGTAGTCTTTTTCCTGTGAGATTTTTTTTCGAATATTCACTACTCAAATGTACAGAGTGAGAAACAGAGCCCAGGAAAATTCGTCAATCCGCAAGTGTCCAATATTTTAATATTCTTTCAGCATAAATTTCATGCAAAATGTCAGTAAGACTTCACAGTTAAATCAATTCTGGTTCTATTTAAGAGTTATAGTTAGGGAAATTTTAGCTTCCAAAATATCTTAAACTTTTTACTTTTTTATTTTCGCGGCAAAATACCTGGTGACAAAGATATCACTAGCAGCACCCCTAGTTTTTCCTCCTTGTTCAAGATATCAAAATGAAAATCGACATAGGTATTATAGACGTAAAATGTCACATTATGAAGTATTTGAAGATTTTTTCGAACTTCCGGTTTAACAGGAAGTGACAATTCTGGATTTTTAAATGGAATACCCTGTATATTATTGCATTTTCAGAATCCTGAGAAAATTCTGAATGGGTTTTAAACTATTTTCGTGAGTTTTTATGCTAACTTGATTTTTTTTAGAGCCTAGTTTTGTTTTCAATCTAGAGTGCTGTGATTAACTTTAAATCATTTTTTGGCTTTTAACCTATTCAGAATTTTTCCAGGATTCTGAAAATGCAATAATATTCAGGTGTTTCATTTAAAAATCAAGAATTGGTGTCACTTCCGGCTAAACCGGACGTCAGAAAAAATCGTCAAATACGTCAAAATGTGACATTCTACGTCTATATTAACTATGCCGTATTTTTTTCAAAAGATCAGGTTGGCCAAAATAAATCAATATGATTAGTATGAATTTTGTGTTAAAATGGACGTAAAAATTGGGAAAGCCGACCCTGATTTTATAGGCAGGATCGGCTTTCACAATATTGCAGTGGAAAATTTCCCAATTTTCTCAATTTCTTCTAATTCTCACAATATTGTTATCAATATCTGCTCTTTCAGTTTTTGTTCACCATATTTTGATTTATATTAAAACAAATTAATTCCAAAAATCATTAAGAAAATATTTTGCTCTTATTGAATCAAATGCCTAATGCCTGACACTTTGCACTTCCTTACAAAGTCAGTTTAGTGACAGAACTACTTACTAATTGGTGATTTGGATTAAAATATTCAGTTCTGCTACGAAAGGCAAAAATTATACCATATTAGTTAAACGAATAATTTTTTTAGACGAGACTGTCTCTCCTGAACGGTCACGGTAATCGTGAGACTTGTTAATATTGAGCAACTGAAAATCCCAACAATAGTATCCATACTTGGCATCTGCCATCAAGAGTCAATATTTGGGCTGGAGTCATCAATTATGTAACTCTATCGCTACTTGCAAGCATTACAAAACTGTCAATTTTAACTTTGCTTTCGAACTTTGCTTTCGAACCACATGATCAATGTCTTCCTAGAAATGATTCATGTGATAAGATAGGTCATCATTGCATTTTGGGGTGGGTAACGTTATCACTTAGACGAATTTTGGAGATGGGTGAGAATTTTGAAGAGAAACAAAATTGACCAACAAGGTTTCCAGATCTGACACCCCAGGATGAATTCTTATGCGAATATTTAAAGAGTTTTTAATAGGCCAGATAATTTAGAAACTTTAAAACAACTTATAAGAACGAAAATTTAAAGAATAACCCAAAGAGCAGTTCCTTTTCGTCTCTCTCCTTCTTGGTAAACAGTTTGAATTTTTATTGTGATTAAGCCTTTTCTTATAAAGTTATTATAATTACTTCGAGTTAAAATGGTTTTTAAAGGAAAGTACAGATACGGAACTAAAAGATCCTTCAACAAATGTATCACGTGACCTATGTGGCCAAAAAACCTCAACAGTCACAATTCTACAGATATGTGAAAAAAATACAGATTGAAAATAAAATTTACTTTTTTACAAAACAGTTTAATCAGGAAATATTTTTTTTCCCACTCCCTTTATTGGTTATTCTTGTTCAACTGACCATCAGGAACTACACACATCTACCAAATTTAACTGAAATGTACTGAGGTTATTGAAACCATCTTGCATACAAGCCCATTGACAGAGCTACATACTGACAAACTCCTGTAGAAGGAAATAAAAATAATACCTTACCAAACCCCACTCATTAATTGGACTACTTTCAAATTGTATACTCAAATTTTTTCCTTAAATAAATTTAAAGAAACAATTCAGGAAATCAACGTGGGAAAGTTAAACTTTTGGTAGAGGAAGAAAGAGAAAAGGAATTAAGTGATGACGAAGCAGAGGAGGAAAAGAAAGATGATGAAGAAGTAAAGACGGACAAGCCGAAGATTGAGGATGTAGGTGTGGACGAGGATGAAGACAAAAAAGATGAAAAGAAAAAGAAGAAGACCGGATCAAAGAAAAATACACCGAAGATGAAGGATTGAACAAGACCAAGCCGATCTGGATGATCAGTCAGGAAGAATATGGTGAATTTTACGTATCTCTCACCAATGACTGGGCAGATCATAATCACCGGTTAAGAATAATAACAAGACTCCTAACAGGCCAGTTTCATGTCAAGAAATACCTACATAGAATCAGGAAACTATGAAAATGAGTTAGACTGCAGACTGTACAGAAAGGGACCAAAAACGATGGACTGGACCAAGTTATACATTGGTGCATTGGTTCGCAGAAGATATAAGGTATTAATGGGAAGTAGATTATACATCAACACCAATAATGGGTCTGTATTATTTGACCATAGCCAATGAGGTGCTGAAATAGGTGGAGAAAGTTCATACAGGACGATTATACTGTTTTTGGATATATAACATCAGTTCCCTTCAACTGACTTAGTGAACTTCAAGTGGAGAAGATAAGGTCTGTACTGCTCCTTGTGAAGTGCAGGTGGTGAACAAAACACACAATACCCAGCAGGTTGTAGGTGCCGAATAGGAATCAAAGTCAAAGAGCGTGCACTTGGTGGTAACTGATTTTGGATGAAAAGGACCACTCCGAGATTACCAGCAAGAAGAAAATTAAACACGAAACCGTTACATCCTCTTGAATGCAATAATTCAATCTCTCGCCTGACCAAACGGCGAAAAACTGGTAAGAGTAGTGTGACCTTTGTTATAAAAGTATGAATGCCTAAAGAGGAACTGAACCCAATAATGCACACGACAGGGATGATCCTCGTCTGCAACTCATCGCCTTCTCAAAGGAATGTCATCGTGACAGATATTGAATTTAAGGCAATAAGGTCAAGAAATGATGTTTCATTCACCGGTAGCATTGATACATGAGAAGAAACCCCGTAGTATAGTATAGATAGATGGAAGAATGGAGCAATGGTATTGGAAATAGAAACTACCATTATACAAAGAAAGGGATATCCGTGAAGAAGATGAATCCAAGTAATAAGATCCGCAATTGGAAGAAATTCATCGAGTGTTGGAATGCAACTGTCAACTGTCTTTAATTTCAAATATGTCGGAAACCTGTTGTGGACAAAAACTTCAAATTACTTATAAATAACATCCACAGACATCTTCTTCAAAATGGCATGTTTTTTTATGAATATCAATCTTCGGTTGTGTTTTGTTTTTGATGTCATGTCATCAGCATTTTTTTAAATGGTAACCAATATTTTTTCTGATACAAAGACAAAGACCGAGAAAAGCACACGGAATGTGCTTTTACTACGAGGTACACATACCTACTATTTTTTCTGAAATTGCAATCAATACTTAATGAATTTAGATTAAAAAATGGGTCCAGGCCGAAAAAGTAACTTTCCCGGACTGTTTTCTGATGGTTGCTTAGCAACGACCATGATTGTTTAACAACGGTCTAAAATACTAGAATAGGGTATTTTGGGGTCTGAAATTGCGCCGAGAAAGTAGACATTCTTGAGCGATTTCAGAAAAATAAGTGATTTCTTTAATACACTTTTAATTAAAAAATGTATAACTCTTTTATTTAACAATTGCCTGAAATTTGATTACACATTGTGGGGGTCGCAGATTACGAATCTGGCCTCAAAATCGGTCTAAACACAAAATGGCGTCTACAAAATGACGTCGAATGTATAATTTTTTTATTTTATTTTTCTTATTATATTTATCAGATTTCAGGGGGTTTTTGGGGTCGCTGATTACGAATTTGGCATTCAAACCAAAATAGGATAAAAAATGACGGATCCAAAATGGTGGAGAAGGGTCAATTTTTTTTATTGGTATTTTATTTCTTATACAGGGTGACAACTATTACAAACCAAAACAAAAGCCATTTATGTGCATCACAGCCACCTAATTCTGTTTTTAAAAATTAAATAATCAATACACTGTTATACGTAAAATGATCCGCTGGTTTCAAAAATGTCAAAAAAAGAAAACAGGATGTTCCACTTGAAAATCTACTCAATTACGGTCAAACCGGAAGTACTTTGAATTTCAAAATTATCCTAAAAAATGTGTAATATTATTTAATTCACGTCCTCCAAATTTAAAATTTTTTTTGATACAGTTTTTTTGTAAAATAATCCGTTTCGAAAATTTAACTACTTGCTCGTTATGTGCCAATTTTTAAAATAATTCTCATGCTGTTTTACATCGGATTTTTATATAAGCATTGATATTAGATATGCCTAGGACAAGATGTCTCGTATATCTGTCGGGTATCAAATTTAAATATAAAGTTATAAAATTTCCCAGTTTTTTTGTAAATCACGTGTCGTTGCGACATATCTAAAAATACTCTAACGGGCGCCTTGCGGTCCTTGATCATTTATATAAATTTAATTAATCCATCCAAAATATATATTGTTTTCATTGGCATAAGAGCAGAACGGTGGCACTATTTTCTAAAATTAAATCTCGGAAAGCGTAATTTGTCTTCGTTCAATTAAATCTACCACCAAGTGGAAATTTAGCAAAACTATTTATTTAACAAGACCAATATAACTAGAACTAGCTCGGTAATTTGTTAAACATTATCAAAGCAAATTATTCGCTTGATTTACTACCAACTAATCTTCGGTTGCTTGGGTCGGAATACTTATATTAATAATTATTATAATTTGATTTGATCAAAGGTAAGTACACCTCCACGCGCCCTCATCTTTAGATATCAGTTGCTGGCTGAATGGACTCCGTCCTTAATGCCATAAAAAAAAAAAAAGATATCAGTTGAAAATGGAATATGTAGAATAGCTAGATATTAATTGTGGGACAACGGACACACACGCAACCTCCGAATATGCTGGGATTAATTTATGCATAACTCCCAGTGCCAAAGCTGTGAATCAAGCAGAGACTTAATGGTTCAAGTCCATCCTGAGGCAAATTAAAATTTTTTTTGCGATTTGCTTTAGACTTGGGAGGAAACTTGCGATGACCTAGATGTGGTTCAAACTCCACAATTAACTGTAAGGCCTCGTCTTTCTTTCATCAACATTTGAACATTTTGTCATAACAGAAAATTCTGTACTGAAAAAAAAATTGATTTTGGATGACTGTCAAAGCCAACTTGATTTAAAAATATGTACGAACATTCCTCTACATACACAATATAATAAAACTAAATTCATCTAGGTCCTTATTTTCTAAATAAGACTAACCAAAACCGCATTATATCAAGAATCAAGTGCCCACCCGGTGTCATATTTTTTGTCCAAAATACGAAATAACCAAAGCCAACGTTATAAGTTACGCCAACCTCCCCAGCTGTCACATTCGAGACGTCGCGGTCCCCCCGAAGAGTAATCTATCTTATCTGCTCTAACACTTTACCTAAAAAAAATCTCAGAGAGGGTGCTTTCAACACAAACCACCGCTGCTAAAAAGCTATCAAATCACTCGTTATACGTAACCCGGGTCGATTAAAAAGGGTCCCTGCGATCCAGAAAAAAACTTGTAAATGTTAGAGTGGATGCATCAGTCACTTTTATGGTCAGAAGTACTTACCGAATAATTATATACATGAGATTAAGGCGTGAGTTATGTCCTTTGAACTTGTATTTTACTTGAAAGTGTAACTATACTATGTGATAGAACTAGTAATTTTTAAAATATGGTAATTATTTTTGGTAAAGTAATTTTTTTTTTGATCCTTATCTAGTCACAATTATTATGAGATTATAAGAAAAAAATGATTTATCACCATAAATATTTCTTCGTAAATCCGTTAGTAAGAATATTTTCCCATTTCCGAACCCACTCCTGTGGACACCCTGTGCAAAGTCGCGGTAAAGCAACTGCAATAATATTAACTCAAAATTGTTACAATGTCATAAACAACATTGTAAATTCGGAAACTTCTCCGTTTCCCTTAACACTTGACAAAATATTTGCCAAATTAAACATCGACAATATTCCAAAGGTGTTACTGCAATTGTTCGAAATTTACAAGCTCTCTGGCTTACACATGTTTCCGGGGGCCGTTCAAGAAAAAATAGTCGGCTACTTTCTTGAGCACGTAAATAAAATTAATATAATTACACCGGACCATGCCATCGGACATCCCTCTAAGGAGACATCTGGGAGCCGGTTATGGGCCCACAAATTTTAAAACAACTTCTTAGCTTGCGAATGGAAGGTCCTGTTTACATCTGGAGCGCAGGATCGCCCGATTGTGGGTAAGCCCTATCTTTTTATTACAGGATCGTGCCAAAAAGTATTGTCATAGTTCATGATTGCTTGTACAGTTGGTACACACGTTGGTGCACGTTTGTGTGGGATTCGGCTGCAGGTATAAGATGGATTTCCACCTTGGCCATAAAAGTGTAGTTAGATTTGAAAAATGTTGATATCAGAATTTGTGAGGCTGGGACAAAGTTATCGATAATATGTTAATATTTGAACTAAATATCAAGGGGACCTCGGAAGTTGAGGAAACCACTTTGGGCGTTTATTTGGTAACTAATTAAGTGTTGACTGAAGAGTAAAAGGGGCGTTTGTTTTGATAATAGGATTTGCGATTTTTTATGAATTTCTTTCTTCATCCGATGCAGCTTTGTGTCAACTTTAAATTTTCTTGATTTTCAGCGGAAAATTTAGTTTGTTTTATTTCGTCTTTGGGAAATCGAAATAGGATGTTCCCAATAGACATTTTTGGGCTCTATTAAGTAAAATTTTCAAAATTGTTTTCTGACATGCTACTTATGAAATATGAACTTTTTTCAAAAATCAAACATGGCCTTGAAACTTCCAATCGTCGTTCAACAATAGGCAAAGATCTAGGAGTGTTCCCTTCAGTACCAAGTTTTATTGAAATTGAAAAAATGCTTTCGAAAGTTATCGTACGATTTTTCAGAAAAGCAGTTTTTCCCGGAAAAGTTTTTGGAATGAACTTCATTACGTTTTTTGTAGAAATAGTCAAGGTATATCTTTCAATCGTTAGTGCATCTGGATCTGTTGAATCGTTTTTAAGTTATAATGATTTTCTTGAAAATATTGAAATGTTATCTCCAATTCCGGTTAGCTGACAGATTCCTGTGTCCAGATTTGAAGTTTCCTGGGAATGCCCATTAGTGTGAATTTCATAAATTTCGGTCAAAGGATTCAGGTACTTTTTGCGACAGATAGACTGACAGATTGACAGACAGACAGACTGGCAGATGGAATTTTCTGCATTCGATTAAATGGCCATGTATCTAAAGTTTCATCGAGATCCGATAAACGTTTCGACAGTAATAATAATAATAATTTTTATTATTATGATACTTGCTAACAAAATGCTTAAAGGAAAGAAAAGTACAGTATAAAGCGAACTTTAAACAAATGGAGACCCAGTCTTACTCTTAAGCCGACAGACTACTTAATTGAAGATTACTTTTCTCATTTAAATTAATGGGATATACAGGGTGATTCACGAGGAAAGGGACAAAATGTTATGGTAGATAGAATTCACTTAGGTGAATTAGAAATGACTATTAAAAAAAGTCTGAGCCTTTTTTGTATTGAACTACAGGGTGATTTATGAGTTTTGGCCAATACTTCTCAAGGTAATATCTTTTAAACTAATCACTAGAATCAGCTCGTATTGTGGGTATATATTATACTATTAATTGTCAATTTACATGCATAATCAAAGACAGAAAATTCCAGGGCCGGCTCAACTAATTTTTATTTTTAGGACTTCTATGAAAAAATTCGCCCTGTGTACGTGATTTTTAAATTCTAATACTGAATTATGAAACTACATACAAAAGTGATCGGAAACATGTATTTTGTTGTTTTGCCACACTTTGGGCGAATTTTAAATAAACGATCAATTTTCACCAAAATCGAAAGTCTGCACAAAATAAATTTATAAAATTACATTTTTCTCTCTTATTCAAACTAAAATATTTGTTATACAAAATTTTGTGATTTCATGCATGATTAATATGAAATAAATAATCAAAAATAAATAATTTCAACATCAGATTAAGTAATTTTTATTTCTGAGGTTTCTGTGAAAAATCAGCCTGTATACATTTTTCTCAAATTCTGATAATAAATTGTGTAACTACACTTAAGAATTAAAGAAATTATTTATTTTTTTATCACAATACATCAAATAACAGAACATTATAAACAACAAATTCACAGAACATAAAACCTTATAACTTATTTTCAAAATGAAAGCCTTCTGCCTCCCTATATTTTCTTTGTCGTAAAATTAAATTTCCTACGGCTTTCCTAATAACGACAGGATTATTAATGTTCTGTTTATTGATGTACTGTGATAAAAAAATTAACAATTTCGTTATTACTTCCTCACCAAAAGCGAGAAAGATATGTATTCGTGAAAAAATTTTTGAAAATTTTTATTGCATTTCTGGACGATTCTCTACGAATTATGACGATACACAAAAATTTTCTTTTTTTGAAATAAAGCTCTCAAATTTGGTACACACGTTCTAGAGGTCAAGGAAAAGATTGAGTTCGTTGATGAGCAAAATCGGTCCACTGGAATGGGGTCTACCGGACCCCAACATTTCTATTTCTAACTACAAAAAAATTTATTGGTGATGAAAGATTATAAATAGGATCTGATATACAACTCATTATAATATTGTGTCCAAATGTTGAAATACACAAAATACGCCAAAAAAACAAAATACGTACAAAAAAAACAAAATGCGTCAAAAACAAAATACTTCAAAAATTACTTTTGTTATAAACTCCACCACACGGTGAGGAAGTTTTAATCCCATAATTGGCAGCGGTTTTTTTTAATGTAGTTCCATAATTTATTATCAGAATTTGAGAAAAATGTATACACTGATTTTTTTCACACAAACCTCAGAAATAAAAATTCCTTAGTCTGAGGTTGAAATTATTTATTTTTGATTATTTATTTCATATTGATCAACCATGAAATCACAAAGTTTTGTATAAAAAATATTTTAGTTTAAATAAGAGAGGAAAATGTAATTTTATAAATTTATTTTGTGCAGACCTTCGATTTTGGCGAAAATTTATCGTTTATTTAAAATTCGCCCAAAGTGTGGCAAAACAACAAAATACATGTTTTCGATCATTTTTGTATGTAGTTTCATAATTCAGTATTAGAATTTAAAAATCACGTACACAGGGTGAATTTTTTCAGAGGCGCCCTAAAAATAAAAATTAGTTGAGCCGACCCTGGAATTTTCTGTCTTTGATTATGCATGTAAATTGACAATTAATAGTATATTATATACCCACAATACGAGCTGATTCTAGTGATTAGTTTAAAAGATATTACCTTAAGAAGTATTGCGCAAAACTCATAAATCACCCTGTAGTTCAATAAAAAAGAGGCTCGGGCTTTTTTCAATAGTCATTTCTAATTCACCTAAGTGAACTCTATCTACCATAACATTTTGTCCCTTTGCTCGTGAATCACCCTGTATTATTCAATGAGGGCTTCTTACATTACACTCCGTCATCAATAGCGGGGGGTTATAATTATTCACTCCATTTCCTAGTAGGCAATTGAGTATGTCGAAAAAAACAGGGTAAAAGGAACTAATTTGTTAAAGGTATTTTATTGTTTCATATGTTCAATTGTACCTAAAAATGGTACATCCACAAAGTGCTAGGTATTAAGTTTAGGCTTGGATTTTTGAAAACGGAGTAAATTTCCATTTTATAGTTTTTTAACTATAACTCAAAAAGTATGCATTTTTAGCAGATACACATAATACGATTTTTTTTGTAGAATCAAATTTCCTATCGAAATGGCACTTTAAAAAGACAAAAAACTTTTTTGTCAACAAAGTAAGTCAAAAAAACTATTAAAACCGAAATATTACATTTTTTTATTTTTGTATATAACTTTTTTCTGAGTGGATTTAGGTATTTTTGATAAAATTTGGCTGAGATACAGTCGTCCAAGTTACCTACTTTTTTTACGATTTTACCACTTTTTACCGTTATCCCATGCTACTTTTAATATTCACATGCAAAAATTTTTTTATTTAACACAAAAATTATATTCGGTTATATATACATATACATAATGTTTTCGAATTAAACATCAACATCGTTGAGGATATCTTCTTCCGTAACTTTTGGAACATCAGCGTTTTCACAATTTAAAAGCCCATACATTCTTTGCAGCTTTGCTTTGCGCTTTTAAGATATAGAAAAATTAAAGATGATGTATAAAACTGCAAGAAATTTAGTTAACACCGCAATTACAGCAGAGAAAAAGGCATATTTGAAGTATCAATTTAAAAAAGATCCAAAAACATTTTGGAAAACATTGAAAGCTCCGAATATCAGTCAGGTTGAGGAGAACTCTTGTGTTACAGTTGCCGATGCAAATTCGTTTAATGATTTTTGTGTCAATAGTGTACCTACCTCGGATGCATGGTAATGATAATGTTAACTTTATTTCAGAAAATTATGAAAATGGCATATATTGGTGTTACTGATAAATTTTCCTTTAAATCAGTAACTGTACGAATTATATCCACTATTAAATCTTATGCTAAAGGAACGGATGGGATTGACCTTAAGATGCTTACTTTGGTAATTCTTTATTTAAGCAAACATCTAACTTTCATTGTTAATAAATGTCTTATGACTGGTAATTATCCTCAGCTATGCAAATCAATAATTGTTGTTCCAGTGCCCAAAATAAACAATCCTACTCTAGTTTCACACTTTGGACCCATCAGTTTGTTGCCAGTAATTTCAAAAATTCTGGAAAAAATTGTATCTGAGCAGCTGCGTGTATTTCTTGAGGCAAACAGTACTTTACCATCAATTCAGTCTGGGTTTAGGGCACATCATGGTACAGCTACTGCTTTATTACATGTTACGGATGACATTTATAGGGCTAATGATGCTAGAAAAAATACGGCTCTAGTACTTCTGGATTCCAGTAAAGCTTTCGACACTTTAGATCATACTGTCTTGTTTTCAAAGTTGAAATACTTTGGGTTAGATACTGGTGCAATTACATTTTTTCAAAACTATCTTTCAAGCAGGGGACAAAAGGTTCTTGTGGACAGTAAATATTCTGATGTTATTAATATACGGAGGTGTCCCACAAGGTAGCATTCTGGGTCCTCTGCTTTTTACTATTTATGCAGCAGATTTCTCAAAATATTTGAAAAATTGTATTATGCATCAGTATGCTGACGACACTCAAATTTATTTTTCATTCTTTTTTGAAGATATTCACAGAGCTGTGGAGCAAATCAACGTTGACCTTCTTACTATATCTGAAGTATCTAGAGCACATAAACTTGTTTTAAATGAAACTAAAACAGAGTTACTAGTTTTTGGAACTCACAAAGAGAATATTTTAAATAATCCTGGCTTTAAAATTGTTATCAACGATATATCTTTAGTGAATGCAAATTCTTGTGAAAATTTGGGATTATACCTTGATGTAGATCTTAAATTTACTACACATGTTAGTAATTTATTGCAAAAATCGTATTGTAAACTGAGAACATTTTATATTCATAAAGAATTTTTAAGGTCAGATATAAAATTACGTCTTACTACTAGTCAATAGCCTAAGTAGTGTTTGGAATTTTTAGTAAATCATCCCGTATGCAGATTTAATGAATATTGTCCATTTCTCCAGTGTCATTAACAACTGGGTATGTCAGTATCATTTATAAAATTAATAAAACAAACAAATGACTATTCCCCCCTTATTGTCTAATGGTATCGTTGAGTAAATTACACAAAAATCTATAATGCAAATCGAAATAGTTTATTAATTCAAATAACGACCGTAATTATACTTTGCAAACAAGACATAAATGTGTTTTCTATATAATTTTCTGTTTTCATTAACCGTGGAAATAACATACTTTCAGCTTTCATTTGATATGAATTGTCTTGATTTATCAACCGCGTTTAATAACGGTCAGGAGAATTTTTTTTAAATTAAACACTCTGGATTTTTTTGCATTAGTATTTTCTTGATATTTATTTGCAGGTTTGGGCGTAATCGATTATTTTGTAGAAAAATGTAATTTTACCTATTACCATAAAATAAATCTCTAGTCACAAATGTGAAATTAAAGAAAAAATAATGGAGATCTTTGTTACAGAAGGTTGGAAAATGTTCTTATGATATACAGGGTGCTCAAAATTTATTTCTTAATTATGAGGCAGTTCTTTCACTTTCATTCCTTGCTAATATTTAAACATCTAATTAATCCACATAAGGTCTGAAAGGGGCTTTCGGCTATGTGCTCCTTAAACCTAATGAGAATTGAATATTTATTTGTCCAAAATCTTTATTAGCTAATTTCGAAATTTTTCACTTTCTGTTTCCAGTGAGTTGGTTAGATTTTTTAAGTCATATAAATTCAAGAAACCTATATTTCCACTTTATCGACATTTTTAATCTTCTGCATGACTTCTGCAACATTCCCTTCCAAACTATTTTCCTCAATCAACGATTCTATCGTCGACGAATGAATTTTCACAAACCGAATTTGCTGATATTTTTTAATTTCAATCGTCGACGTTCATAATCCGCTTTAGTATGACGCATGCCGACACCATTACTCACGTCTTCGAGTTTTTTTGTCGATAAAATTACTAATCCTATGAAACATGCTGTTACTCATTGAACGCGCACTTTTTCAGGATATATTATTAACGCTAACAGTGGTCCGGAAACGTTCATATCCCGCGGGAACCCACCGTATTCTACATTTCACAATTCTTTCAGCGTTCAGCTGTCTCAGAAGTCAACTGGCGCCATTGTAGCGAGCTCCTAGACGGTCATTCATTTTGCTGTCAGTAACTTCATTCATTGAGAATTAAACGCTGTTGCGTTTATTTAAGTTAAGTGCATCAATAAAAAGCACAAATGAGTCTAAATAAATGTTTTTTTTAATGTTTTGTTCTGATGATCGCAGTGGTTCAGCTAAAAAGACGTGAAATTTTGACCAGCGCAAGTGTACATCAGCTAACCTTTGGATCGATCATTGGATGGTTAAATATTGCAAAATATTGAAATTTAAGAACTGCCAAAAGGAAGGGGTCAAATTAAGAATTTGTGCCCGAAAGTATAATTTTTTATGCTTTAGGTACCTGAAAAAGGCGTTCAATTGTTTTTATTTGGTCAACTAGCTGTCTAAATTCTTTTGTTCATAAGAATCCCATGTACAGGTGATCATTTTAAGTGCCTCACTCGATTTTCCTGCTTTATTCTTCACCTAGGAAAAAAATTCAAAAACCATACTTGTGTACTTTTTTCCAAGGAATCCGATTCCGAAAAGATAAAAACAATTGAATGTCAAAGAAAAAAGTTATGGCCGAGAAACTGAAAAAGAAAAAATATACACCCTGTATATTAATGCGGAAATGGATATGTGACATTTCACTGATTGTAAATGTGTATCAGATACATATTTTTCACTTCCGGTTTGACCGGAAATTGCTTTATTTTTTTTATTTTATATGATACACCCTGTATATTGAGCTCAGTTTAAAGAACTTTCTTTCTGAATTCAGCAATATATAACATATCATCATTGTCTTTCATATTTAATAAGATATTGGGGTTTTAATTTAAAATAACACAAATATGTTATGAAATAAAGTCATCCATGAAAACAAACAAAAGCATTTAAATTATTATTTATTTATTTCAAAAACAAAAGAAGATATAGCATAATAACTTATATTCTTTAGTTTTTGAAATAAATAAAGAATAATTTAAATGCTTTTGTTTGTTTTCATGGATGACTTTATTTCATATAACATATATTTGTGTTATTTTAAATTAAAACCCCAATATCTTATTAAATATGAAAGACAATGATATTATGTTATATATTGCTGAATTCAGAAAGAAAAGTTCTTTAAACTGAGCTCAATATACAGGGTGTATCACCTAAAATAAAAAAATTAAAGCAATTTCCGGTCAAACCGGAAGTGAAAAATATGTATCTGATACACATTTACAATCAGTGAAATGTCACATATCCATTTCCGCATTAATATACAGGGTGTATATTTTCTTTTTCAGTTTTTCGGCCATAACTTTTTTCTTTGACCTTCAATTGTTTTTATCTTTTCGGAATCGGATTCCTCGGAAAAAAGTACACAAGTAAGGTTTTTGAATTTTTTTCCTAGGTGAAGAATAAAGCTGGAAAATCGAGTGAGGCACTTAAAATGATCACCCTGTACAATTAATAATTGAGAGAAACTTTCATTGGTAATTAAAAATCTAACATTCGATTAAATTTGCAGATTTATAAGCATTAATAACACTTAATTTATTATCCGATCGTGCAGAATAAGAAACGTGTCACTAGTCTCCTCCCGTACTTTTGCCTCATTGAGTCCGAGTAAATAATTCCGTTACCGCATTGAAGACCCAACGGGAAATCCAACACTTAGGTACCAATGCTCAGGATAAGCACGACAATTTTAAGGGTTTCCCCATCTAATTTGAATATTGAATAACAAAAAGTATAAACAGGCTATAAAAAGTAATAAACGCCAAATAATAATGTCGACTTGTCAGGTGTTGCCCCGCATTAAGTGTTGTTCTTGGTTCCTTGGTTTACCCCCAATACGTAGAGCCGCTTTGTTGACTTATCAGCTACCGCACGCTGAGAGGGATGAGGATTTTCGAAGCTTATATACATCGGAATTCGCTTCTTGCATAAGACCGTAATCGTAACCGTTTATTTGCTCATAAAATCACATAATTTAATATTTTAGGAAATTAAATTAAAATATATATTGACGTTTGAAATGTCACCTACGTGGTTTCATTGGATTCAGAAAATTATGCAGAATTCAAAAATGCAACAATTGTTCTATTTGGAAATCAATGTTAGTGCCACTTTCGCTGAAATCGGAAGTGGAAAAAAATTATTTATATATCAAAAAGTGATATTTATTAAGGATCCAGGATCTTCCGAATTTCAATCATCTAAAGAAAGAAGAGGAATGTCCCATGATCCTGTTACACCCTTTATATAGGACGACTTATTTTAAAAATTTACCCCGGTGTAGCGAGTCACCTTGTATATTTCATAATATTTTTTAAACCTCTTTCATAAAAAAATAATTTATCGAATCTGTTAATGATACTACCCTGTATTTTCCCCTCGCCCACACATGTACCCTCGAAATTAAAAAAGAGAACCGGGTAAAATCCCACAACTCTCCGCACTCAAACTGTTCAATGTCAAAGACTTAAGACAATCACACGGGTGTCAGGATTGTCAGGACCAACTGCTCGCAAAGCCGCAAAGCTATCTGGATGAATTTCGCCACACAGAATGGACAAGGTACGGTGTGCGTACACGCGGGAACAGCTGAGATTCATCTCATCGTGGCAGCCCTGGGAGGCGTACATCCTGTCATTATGCCTCATCGGCCTGCTAGGACCGATATTACACACTTGTTGTTCATATATTATAGTTCTGTGACAATTTTATTTCGGCGATTTAATATGGAATATGTCAGCGAGGTACTTTTGGAACAGGGGTGATTCCGAATCCGGAATCCTGTCAAAACTCGAAACATAATAATATCAAAGAGGACGATGCGCAATTATTGTTTTATCTGATGAAGAAATAAAATACCAATGAAAAAATGGACTCTTTTCCACCATTTTTATTTTATTTTAGTTTTTATGCCAAATTCGTAATCAGCGACCTCAAAAACCCCCTAATATCTAATAAATATGATAAAAAGAAAGAAAATAAAAAATTAAACATTCGACGCCATTTTGTAGACGCATTTTTTTAGACCGATTTTGAGGCCAGATTCGTGATCTGTGACCACAAAAACATTATGTAATCAAATTTCAGGCAATTGTTTAAATAAATAAAAAAGTTATACTTTTTTTAATTAAGAGTATAACACTTATTTGTTAATAACATTTAAAAAAATAAAAAACACTTTCTCACCTAGGGGGAACTCTTCCATAATCTTTTTTCGAAATTTCAAAAAAAAATTATCAAAATCGGCTTTGAGTCAAATAGAAAGAACTTTTTTTCTTTAGTAAATGAACTCGTAAATGAACTATAAGGATTATTTAAAAAAAGTGTATTTCACAAAATAAACTCAAATCGTTATAGGATCTGTTCAAAATGCTCACCATCACCTTCAATATATTTCCGACATCTTCGAATTATGGAATCAAAGCCAAGTAAGAATAAAATCAGAGAGCACACGTAAAGATAATGAATATGCAATAGGGATGTTCACAAAAAACTGAAATCTTGTTTAAACATCATAAAATGATTAAAAATAGTCTCATAATCACATCTTCAAAGTTTTACAAAAATCGATAAATCCATTCTATGGAAAAAATCCAAAAGAAATATCAATATTCGTTTAAATGCGCGAAACGCTATCTCTGACGTCACTATGCGTAATAGGTAAGCGAGAATAAGTACGAGTAGTTATAGTCAGGGATCCAGTGAACGAACTAAATTCCGCTTATTTTTCTGTTGCTATGTAACTTTTGGACATACTTTTAAAATTAGGTCCATGTTATGTAAAATCTTTTGCCGAATCTATTTCCGGAGGGCGATTTGCGATATGAGCTTGCGTTCATCCCCTATATTAATTTTTCATCCCTTTTCGGCGATATTTAAAATATTTCAGATATAACTCGTACTATCTCCAAAACTATCAAACCTACAGGGATCAAATTTTAGACGGAGGTTTTATGATGTATGGCGAGTACGATAGCAGCATTAAAATAGTATTTTGGTTATTGATCTTCCAAGAAAAATATAAAGTACGCGGGGTGCAGTAATATTGTAGAGAAAAATGTAGCATCGAGGTACTTTTTCTATTTCTAGAGATACTATATCGGTTATGTGAGCGGTATTGTAGTAGAAAGTTCAAATTTAATTTTGGTGAAAGAATTTTTACAATCGGAGTATTCTAGCGAAAGATATAAATCGCACAACATTTCAATAAAATATTCCTTTTACTACAGGAGATATAAAAAAAATATTACTTCAACGCCTCTGAAACGGTTAAGCTTTCAATATAAGTTTATTAAGAAAACTCACATTAATTTCACATTTTCTATTGATTCCCAAATTATCGAAGGAACAATTCGGACCGCCCTGTTTATTTCCTGAAGAATTTAAAATCACCAAAATAATAATTACTCTACAGAAAAGAAAACAGATTATCTACTGATAAATACATAACAATTCCTCATTATCGTGCAGAGATATTAAAAGCGTCGTTATTTACATTACTAGATGCGAAAGTTTACTTTTAGGTGCGAGGTGATTTTTGAAAGGTCGAAGCGAAGCTGAGAGCTTTCAAAAAACACCTCGCACCTGAAAGAGCTTTCGCATCGTGTAATGTATTATATTTTTTCTACTACCGAAAGATATTATGGTATTTCATAATTTAAAACTATTTATTTCATGAAATTATAATATGACGTTTTTAATAAATTTTATAGTTTAGGAGGCTGTCTATGAAAATTGTTTCCATGGAAACGTAACAATTGCTATCTGTCATCGAGGTTTATGTCAAACATTTTAATTTGTGGTAGTGTCAAACTGAAATAAACAAATATATTTGTGGCGATGAAAATGGGATATAAGAAGCTGCCAATATCGATTGTGTTTTTAAAATGGTGTGCCGACAAAAATGATGTGGAAATCGGCGAAAATGTAATGTTGGTGTACTTCCTTGAAAGATCGGAAGTTTTTTTTTACTTTTCTGTCCTGGCTGCGAAAGTTTAACTTTCGTAGCTCGCAACCAGGTAACTCGAATGTTTACTTTCGTTATCACGCGTGTTACTAGGGGTACAAAGTTCACTTATATAGACCGTAGTAGAAAAAGTATATTCAATATACTCGGGCCAAAAAGAGTAGTCAGTAGAGCCAGGGGCGTACGGATTTACGAATTTCATAAATTCCATAATTCGAACAAATGAAAGCGGATTGTATTAATTATGCATGAGTATGAGTTACCATGTCTTAAATTTTAAATAATATGCTTACATCTGGCAACATTATCTCCACGAATTAGGTATAGCAACGCAGTTGAACAATGCACATCCTTTGCGTTGCAGCATATGTGACGCCACTGAATGCGCTATCTAAGCCCTCTCGACGACCTTTATAATAGTCGAACAAATTATTGGGTACTAGGGCGGCACGTTCAAGCATGTACTTTATTTGGTTGACTATACCAATTAAACATAATGACCTAGTTTTCATCTCTGGTAGGCGGAGAAAACTGGATATATTTCTCTGAATTATATGGGATTATATGGTAAAACGAGCTGCCGCTTCTGTATTCCATAACGGCTAAATCCTTTGAAGAATTGCCGGTAAGTTTTTTGCTCTACTGACTACTCTTTTTGGCCCGAGTATAGAATGCTTCAATTTTGTATTAAGGATAAGATATTTTGTAATTAACAATTTCAAAGAGGTAGGTCAACTTAATCCACAACAACTGGGTTTTCTTAACGAACTAAATGACAATCTAAGTGATAACGAAAAAATGTATTGGCATTTTTATGGATCTAAGTAAAGCGTTTACATGCTTTTCGTGGATTTTGGTGATTGATTGAGTTCATATCTGTCAAATCATCAACAATTTGTCAAAATCAGAAGCACTATTTATATCTAGCGGCGTCCCTCCGAGTTCTGTTCTAAGGCCCCACTTTATGTGCATTTTGTAAATGATCTACCAGGTATTGCTAACGCACAATCATTACTCGCGTTGACAATTCGCTTTTAAATTTAAACGCTTGCATGCAGAATCTAATTCAGAAGTTACAATTCATATTCGATTGGTTTGTGTCAAAATTTGAAAGAACAATATTGATATTAAACGAAAATAAACCTGTTTTTAATCCAATAAATCTCCTAGGTTTTTACATTACAATGCATCGTATCTGCTTAGAGTTGGGAACAAGTTTCTTCTACAAACAGGATTTTACCTCATGCTCAATTTTCTTTAATAGTGTAGTGAAATTAGTCAAAATAATTAATGAAAAGTGATGTAATCGGGAAGTTGAATTTTTTCTTTGTTTTCTTTTTATACATGCAAAGAGTCGAAAACCGAAAAAATGAGCAAAATCGGGCTAGGGCTTTGCGAGAAAAGCGCATAAAAGTGCATTTTTGATGCATTTCGAGTGCATCGCTACACAATTTTTTAAATATCTCTGGCTCTATTGGTCGAAGAAAAATTAAAAAAAAACAAAATACTCGTAAATGAATAACCTATTAAACTGTTGGAGTATAGTCCTACATTAAAAATATATCCTAATCTCAAAAAATCCAAGTTGCTTAGTTTATTCTCTTTTTTTACTAATAATGCAATACGTGGGGTAAAAATCTTCTGATCTTTACGAAAATTGGAGAAAATATACAATTTCATGCTATAAATACGTGATTAAATAATATTTTTACGGTCGCAGTTGAACATTTTCGAAAAAAATTAAAACGCTTTGCCATTTAATGCAAAATGGTCGTAGGGTAAACCTATTTTACCCTTTTAATTATTGATGAACAAATTTACATTGTAAGTTTTAATAAATTTTAAAGTATAAATAAGTTATTACATTTATAATTGTTGGATTACTGTTAATAGTAATAATGAATATTAACTAATTTATGTTTTTTTTTTTTGGTTTGTTCATTTCATTGTTCATTTTAGACCTTAAATGTTTATATTATGTATTGTTTTATAGAGTCCTGAGGATGATTTAATTAAAATCAAAACGTCGACTACAACAAAAATTGGTTTTTCCATTTATTTATTTGGCCTAAAATCCCATTATAATTACCTATAAACAAGAGTAAGGCTATTAATTTACATACCAAATACATATTTTCTCCAATTTTTCTAAAGATCAGAAGATTTTTACCCCTGCACTTATTGCATTATTAGTAAAAAAAAAAATAAGCTGAGAGACTTGGATTTTCTGAGGTTAGGATGCACACTTTTAAGTTCTCGACGGAACCGGCTTCTCTTAGTTTATTGGCGATTCTTAAAAACGCCGTTCTTTACGAAAGTCTTCTATAGAAAATGAGCATAATCTCGGCTTGTCCGCAATGCATTTTTATTATTTTGACAATATATAATAACGCTCAACATCAGAAAATTGCATTTATTTGTTTAAACGGACCACTTGCAACGAAACAATTGCAATCTGATTGATTAAAATATCATTTGAAACAATTGAAAAACGCCGAGAAGTACGGTTTACTTGAGTTCTAAATTAATATAGGTATGTTTTTTTCAAATATCTTTAAAACTACAAGAGATATTAAAAGTATATATTTTTGATATCAGAAGAAAATGGAAAATTTTTAAAGTATAAAAATATAGAAGGTGTTTAATTTAAATAAACATAAATTTGGTCGATGTGATGTTCAATTGTTTTTCTGATTATGTATTCTAAATTTACAGAAAATCTCTTAAGACAAGTCCCATACCTTTGGACCATAGTCCTAACGGACAATAAAAATATTATTATTATTATTATTATTATTATTATTATTATTATTATTATTACTACAAAAAAATTTATTTTTTAACTACCTGTGGGGCATCATAAATACTTTATTGGTACCATGTTTAATTCCACAACTGAAACAAGTGAAACCTCTGCTGTCCTTTATCGTTTTATAGATCCTCAAGTCCGAAATTTGTATGATAGAAAACGCAGGCATAAAATTCTTCTAACACAACGTCCATTAAAACATGCCAAGGGTTGCCACCCTGGGTGTTTTTCTAGTAAAAACTATCATTAAAGGCCTGTAAATGTCATTATTCTTTCTTTCACAAACAGAATCTATTTGTCAGAGACTTTTCAGTGTGACGGTCGTAATTCCCCGAAAATATTGACCTCGCCGACTGAATGGATATTTAAATTGCAGAAACATAAAAGTTACTTTAACGATTTATTTACGACGCCTAAGAAAATAAAAGAATGGAGCACTTTAAAGCGCTGTTAGACCGAATGCTGAGTCGCCATTTTAAAAATCTTCGCTTTTTCAGGTGGCAGGTTTGATTGGAACAGGTACTTTTCCACCTGGACAGGTAGTCAATCTTGACCGTCTAAGTCAGAACGTTATTGGTGCAAAATTCAGGTAGATTCGATATGGGATTCAATTTATTTTGCCACAATGACACACGCAATATCCGGCCCCCATTGGTACAGGTATGCCGCGCCGCATAAAATCACCGCCGTGTACAGAGTGTTTCATTACCTTATAAACAGAATATTTCTTCACTCTGTCTATAGTCTAATGAACAAATGATTTAAATTATTATTTTGAATCATTTCTATGTTTTTGCAAAAAAAACGGACTAGTCCAAAAAATTTGTTTTTCAATACTTTCTCTCCGTCCGTCCGTCTGTCTGCTATGGTAACTTGAAATTGAATCGAAATATTTTGCAGTTCAAAGTTATGCAAATATGGTGATATTTTCTTAAATTTCAAAATTTTTTACATTTATAATATATTTTTAGATGTTTAAATGATCTAATTCGAATTATTAGGTAAATTAAAAATGTACTACATCTATTTTCGAAAACAAAGAGGCGTTTACGGCCGTTCATGGAAAGATCCCAATCGAATCGTTAAACTTTATACCTTTACAGTTTCAGCTTGCACAGGCTCATCTTTTATATTTCCGGTTTGAGCAAGCCTTGAGCTAATATTTGCCGACACAAAGCTTTTGGCGGTATGTGGGGCGTATATCCAAAATAAGCAAATATTTTTTGCTCCAGTCGGTCTCGTATTTATTTGAGGATTTGGGAGGGCTCCTGTGCTATTTTTTCTTCTGGAATATTTCATTTTATTTACCAGGGAAGTTAATAAAACGACTGCCGACCAACCCACATTTGTATATTTAGTTACGGCTACTTGAATTTAATAACGTCCATGTGCTTGTGTCGAAAGATGCTTCAATAGTTTATGCTCCTGTACTTCGAGGTTTTCTCTTGAAGAAAATTGTTCATAATCACTACGTACTTTTTTTACTAGAAAGTAATATATGCGAACAAAACAGCATCGTAGGTATACTTGGTAACGTAAGATCATGGCACACTAGGCACATTTATCACCTTTTTACTTTATAATAAGGTTTTCTTTTGTTTAAAACATGTTTTTTTATTTAACAATTAAAAAACATTTAAAATAAAGAAACAGTTTTGAATACAAAAACATATTTCTTTGTGTAAAATTTTAAAAAAACGCTATTTTTGCCAACCCTGATTTAAATGTAGTTGGCACTTTTTTTAACTTAAAAATAAATAAAGCTTGTTGTTGTATTTTCCCATATATAAATATGTATGTACCATAATATGTGCCGCCCTTTATACTCGTACCACTCCAAAACCACTAAACTGCACGAATTCCGCTTCTAAATTTAAACACAAATTAAAGGTATGCGAAAGAAGACTTTTTCATATATTCCCATAGCGTATTCAGTTCCCTAATTAAAACGAACATCAACTTCCTGTTGAAGTTCATTAAATTTAAAACGAAGCCACGGCTATATCCCTTATTAGGGACACCTAAATGAAAAACTTAACAGATCCTATCTAAGCTGCACAGGCTTTACGTGTGTTATTTTATTTTGTTTGCGTAGACGCTGAGTGGCAGCCGCAAATGTACTGAATTAAAATTTTCATTAGAGTGGTAGTTATAATTCAGTTTACTGGGTATGTCCACGCCATAACCAGACTTCACAAAAATTATCATATAGGAATTAATAGAAAAAAAGTATAATCTGGGTTTTTTCAGATTCAAAATACTGATACTGATAAAAAACTAAATTATATCGAAACTTCGACTGTTTGATATCAATTAGCATTTCAAAGTGTCTCAGAAAATGTCATTTCTTAAAGGATGGAGAAAGTGCACTGAGAATAATTGCGGCCATTTTGAACATAAGTTAAATCAAAATGTATTCAACTTTAATAAAGTGGCACAACAACTTTAAACGTACTTTGTATGGGTGAATTTTTGGTAAATTGGGTTGAATCTATCCGGGTGCAAAAATATTGCAGCTCCGTTTTGTGTAGAGATAAAGAAACAAAAATTTTCAGGAATGCTACTTCGAACCTTTCCCTTTCTCTCCGTTCAATTTAGAAATTCGAAAAGAACAAGAAAGTTACGTCCGCTAGAAGGGTGTCATTTGTCAAAAATCTCAAAAATTAACCATTTTCAAAAAATTGCTATTGACTATGTACTTAATTGAATAAGGAAGTAATTCGTTAAAGGTATTTTATTGTTTCATAATATGTTCAATTGTACCCGAAAAATGATAAATCCACAAAGTACTATTAAATTTAGGCTTGGATTTTTCAGTTATTATAGTTTTTTACATAACTCAAAAACTGTGCATTTTTAGTATTCACATTACGATTTTTTGTTTTTTTTTGAAGAGAATCAAATTTTCTATCGAAATGGCACTTCAAAAAACCTTTTATTCCAACAAAGTAAGTCAAAATTTAAAATAAAACCGAAAAACATAATTTTTTTTTAATTTTTGTGTATAACTTTTTCTAAGTGGATTTAGGTATAGGTATTGGTTCGCAAAAAAGAAAGCTGACATAATTCACGACAAAATGGTGCCCGATAAAAGTATTTCTGATAACATTTCTTACTAGAGATACCAGTTGTATTAGGCATTTAGGCCTGTAGAATTAGACGATGTGAACGGGAATCTGTAACTAATTCGTTTCAGATAGCCGTAGGTAAAAACAGGTGTATTTAGTTATAAGGAATATACCTCTGCGATTCCTCCCAAATCAAATATACAGAACATTGTTTATAAGTCACTTGTATGTGAAAAAATCATGAAATTTGGAGTTTTTTAAAAATTGCAGTAAGACTGCAGTAGATTAATTTTTTTGAATGTTTCTGTTTACTAGGTAATTCCAAACCGGTTAATTTAAGCCCCGGTTGATTTCATTTCATTGATTATTTATTTAAATAATTGCCGAAAACCATCGAAATTTTCGAAAATTTCAAGCATTTTCTACTCTGAAAGTAAAGAATTTGTGTCTCATTACCCTCAACTTACAAAACAAATTTCGTTTCAAAATGTTTATTAGTTTTCGAGAAATTCTATTTGTTTATTAAAAACGTCCCAAATGTTTAATGAAAAATTGACCTATTAACGTTATCAAAAATAATTCAACCATGGCTCATTTTTTTCGTCAAGACGTCAATTTTACGAATCTGTTATGGGCGTATCGATTTTCAATAATGTTGACCGTCAAAATGGCGTTAACAACATTGCTACTTTTCGGAGCAGCGTTTTTTGCAAATAACTTTACAACAAATGAACGTATCTGCACAAATCTTTCATATTTGAGTTGCTGGTATTTTTCTACAAATTTATAAAAAAAAATTGTTGCTCTGGGACATGTAGGAGCCGAGATAATTTTTTAAATTGTTTAATGCGCCAAACGTTTATTTATTAATATTTATGGCCAAAATCCAAAATTGAAACTGGCTGTTAATAAGATCTTGAATTTTGTGAATTCATCAAGTCCTATTGAAAACGGGCCCTTTTTGAGGTCAAAATATAATTTTTAATAATTAGTGATTTTAGAGCGTCTTCAATTTGTTTGGCTCAAAGGACAGGTGAATTTTTTATCAAACGATTTTCAAATTGGGGTAGCGAGAAAAATTCGTCATATCTCCGTTATTTTCCGGCCAATTTCGACGTTTTTTTTTTTATTTTGGGGTAGCTCACGAAAATAATAACACTGGGCACATTGCAATATCCAAATAATAAACATATAATTGTTATAAACAATTTTTTTTTTTTATTTTTTCTTTTTTGGGCTTATGCAACTTATAATGTGCTAATGTATTAAATATAAATTTATAAAGATTATATAATGGTAACAATGCTGTAACATCGTATATTGTTTGATGGAGAAATAGTTTGTGCATACATTGTTACCATTATATAATCTTTATAAATTTATATTTAATACATTAGCATATTATAAGTTGCATAAGCCCAAAAATGGAAAAATTAAAAAAAAAAAATTGTTTATAACAATTATTTGGATATTGCAAATGTGCCCATTGTTATTATTTTCGTGAGCTACCCCAAATTAAAAAAAAAAACGTCGAAATTGGCCGGAAAATAACGGAGATATGACGAATTTTTCTCGCTCCCCAATTTGAAATTCGTTTGATCAAAAATTCGCCTGTCCCTTGAGCCAAACAAATTGAAGACGCTCTAAAATCACTAATTATTAAAAATTATATTTTGACCTCAAAAAGGGCCTGTTTTCAATAGGACTTGATGAATTCACAAAATTCAAGATCTTATTAACAACCAGTTTCAATTTTGGCCATAAATATTAATAAATAAACGTTTGACGCATTAAACAATTTAAAAAATTATCTCGGCTCCTACATGTCCTAGAGCAACAATTTTTTTTTATAAATTTGTAGAAAAATACCAGCAACTCAAATATGAAAGATACGTTCATTTGTTGTAAAGTTATTTGCAAAAAACGCTGCTCCGAAAAGTAGCAATGTTGTTAACGCCATTTTGACGGTCAAAATTATTGAAAATCGATACGCCCATAACAGATTCGTAAAATTGACGTCTTGACGAAAAAAATGAGCTGTGGTTGAATTATTTTTGATAATGTTAATAGGTCAATTTTTCATTAAACATTTGGGACGTTTTTAATAAACAAATAGAATTTCTCGAAAACTAATAAACATTTTAAAACGAAATTTTTTTTGTAAGTTGAGGGTAATGAGACACATATTCCACCAAAGTTTCAAGAGTCTAGCGTTTTTCCTTTCAGAGTAAAAAATGCTTGAAATTTTCGAAAATTTCGATGGTTTTCGGCAATTATTTAAATAAATAATCAATGAAATGAAATCAACCGGGGCTTAAATTAACCGGTTTGGAATTACCTAGTAAACAGAAACATTCAAAAAAATTAATCTACTGCAGTCTTACTGCAATTTTAAAAAAACTCCAAATTTCATGATTTTTCACATACAAGTGACTTATAAACAATGTTCTGTATATTTGATTTGGGAGGAATCGCAGAGGTATATTCCTTATAACTAAATACACCTGTTTTTACCTACGGCTATCTGAAACGAATTAGTTACACCGTTTTTTCTATTTCTGCAGGACTAATTTGAATCAAAGTGGCTTTGCTAACCTCCAACATATGGAAAATCATGTCTCTATTCCCAGGGGAGTGATCATGAATGGAATTGAAATTGCTTCATGGTTTACAACATAATAATAATAATAATAATAATAAATTGACTTTATTTATCCATTACAATAAGGTAAAAAAATATAAGTTTTAAAGGAATGGCGATGTTCAACAAAGTTGCTCTTCCACATGACAGTATCCATTTCAAAAAGATAACTTTACAAAAGTATATAAAAAGAAAAAGAAATTGTATGTAATGTACTACGTTAAATTAAATTTACTAATCTCTAATGTTGAACAACCGGTCTTTGATTCGTTTTCTAAACGTAGCTAAAGTTAACAAATTTTTAATATTTGGTGGTAAGTTATTATACAACTTAACAGCATTGTACGTAAAGGATCTCTCAAATTGAGCAGAATTATGTCTAGCCACAGTATACAAATCCCGAGATCGTGTAGGACAATCGTGAGTAAGACCATCTTTTACCAATTTTCTATAAAGATAATCAGGAACTCGCAAATTATTTACCCTATAAAGCAAACATGCCATGTGGAGTTTAAATCGTTCATCTAGGTTCAACCAGTGCGATTCTCTGAACTTTTCTGAAATATGGTCAAATTTGCGTAAATTATAAGTAAACCTTAAACAGGAGTTTTGTATTTTTTGAAGACTTTCCTTGTCTCTGCCCAACAAGGCAGGTCAAAAAACAGTGTCACAATAAGCAAGGTTACTTAAGATTAATGCATCACAAAGTCATAATTTTATATCTGACCTTAGAAATTGTTTATGAATATAAAATGTTCTCAGTTTACAATACGATTTTTGCAATAAATTACTAACATGTGTAGTAAATCTGAGATCTACATCAAGGTATAATTCCAAATTTTTACAAGAATTTGTAGGCACTAAAGATATATCATTGTTAACAATTTTAAAGCCAGGATTATTTAAAATATTCTCTTTGTGAGTTCCAAAAACTAGTAACTCTGTTTTAGTTTCATTTAGAACAAGTTTGTGTGCTCTAGATACTTCAGATATAGTAAGAAGCTCAAAGTTAATTTGCTCCACAGCTCTGTGAATATCTTCAGAAAAGAATGAAAAATAAACTTGAGTGTCGTCAGCATACTGATGCATATTACAATTTTTCAAATATTTTGAGAATTCTGCCGTATAAATAGTAAAAAGCAGAGGACCCAGAATGCTACCTTGTGGGACACCATATGTATTAATAACATCAGAATATTTACCGTCCACAAGAACCTTCTGTCCCCTGCTTGAAAGATACTTTTGAAAATATGCTGGTTTGGTTTAGAAATTTGAAAAGACAAAGAAGTTACAACGTCTCGAAGAGGAGTCGTTCGTTGAAAATATTCAAAAATTATCAGTTTTCAAAAAATCGTGCACCGGAAGCATTTAAATATTAACCGAAGGGTTGTCCATCTGCACTTCCTCTATCTACGTGAAAGTCTAATTTCTTCATCTTCATCTAAAATGGTAAAAAATATTTGACGGAGATCGAAAATTTAGTGAAATCATCGAATATTGGTGATTTTCGGCAATTAATAACTTCCTTATTTGTGAAGAAGCAGCAAAACCATTGCCTCTGATCTTCTAAATTTTTTTCATATTTTCCAATATCACAGCCTATTTGTTTAATCTGGAAGGTGTACAAAGTTATTAAGCCCGCGTGGAAGGCTGAAAATCGATAAAAATTTAGTCTCCAATACCACCATAAATTGTAGTCCTTTTTATTTCTTGGTTTCGTTGCATTTTGTTGAAATTGATCCTTTCTATGCTATGATGGATTTTCGTAAAGAAAATACTTTAATTTGTTCGGTATAAGAAGAAAGGGCCCGCAGATGGTTTTGCTGAGTAAAAACAGAAAGAGCAACGTGAAATGGATGTGTCCTGATACTCAAGTTCCAAATTTTAAAAAAAAAATTTTTTTAATTCCGCACACTATTTTTGTGCTAATAACTTTTTTGGTTTTCAAGAGCAAGACACGACCATAGTGCGAAAAGAAAGAGGAAAGTTGAAGCTACATTTCCTGAAAACTTGATTAGTTTATTCCTGTATATACTGAGGCTGCAATTTTTTTAAAATTTTTCGGTTTTTACGATCCTTTATAAAAACACGCCACCCTTAGGAAGTTAATAACTTTTTTAAATTTCAAGATTAAGGGGAACATACAGGGAAGAAAAGTGAGAGGAGGGATGGATGAATTTTTCCTGATCGATTGGTTCCTTCATTTTCCTAGGAAAAAGAGCTCTGAATTTTTTTAATGTCAAGAATATGATATAAAAGAAATCTAAAATTTGCCACGCTGTGTTTCTCCTTGTAGTTTTACTGGTTGCAAATTTTTTTAAAAATTCCATAATGATTCCTGACTTCCGCCCTGTACATTTCATTTAAATATTCATGTTTAAGGTATTTCATAAGGAGACAGGCTGTTTCCAAGAATCAGCGTAATTGCGGATAAAGTATCAAATTTCCACATTAATAAAAATGACTCATTATAACTTTTTTAAACTCACAACCGCACAGAAAATGATATCCAAGACTCAAGACCGACAAAGTACAAATTGTTCATTAGGACAGTAAGAGATGTTGAAACTCTACCATGGGAGGACCGATTCGAATCGCCGAAAAGGCGTAACGCCATATTTCAAGTAAACTGTCAGATATAAATACTAATTATCTCAACAACGGTACAAAGCAGGGCACAATGGAATTGCTTAGTAATTAAATGAACTTCTGCAACATCCAGACTATGAATAAATGATTTATTTAACTTTTTTTATTTGGACAAAATTGTAGTAACTTATTTTTAAATTGGTGTTATTTAAATACGAGCATAGGTAGTGTAATTTTTTTATTAACTGATTTTTTTTCAGAAGATTCATATTCCAATACTTGAACTTTCTGAAAGTGCTTAAAAGTTTTGCTTCACTGACGGTATTTACTATTTAGACATGAATTTCCATCGTCATTAACCTTGGGAGCTTTTGTTGCCAAAGGAGCGACATTTATTCAGCAAATCCAAATATAGATTTTGGCATCCAATCCAGATGTTTCATTTTAGAGCGCCCATTTAAGAGCTAACCTGACAAAAATATTTTTTAACAGATAAACAAGAATGGGATCCATTGAGTGGCCACCTAGGTGTCTTGATCTAAGATCCCTGGACTTTGCGAAAAGACCATCCCAAGAGCTCCGTCAATCAGAATCAATGTTATTAGGTGATTTCGGAAACGATTGACCCATAGATAAGTAAGAGGACTAGTATTTAATAATTTAACACGGCTTTCCTTTGAACGAAAAATGGGCAATGAATTTAAATAATTAAACTAGTCACAAATCTTACTTTACCAGTGAAGGGGGCCCTAAATAACCACGCGTAAATAATCTTGCGTAACTAACGAAAGTTCCCTGACAGTTATTAAAAACAAAGATTAATTAGCTTAAAATGAGAAGCTCCATGATAAATTCATCAGTTCCTAAAAGGCTAAGAGGCATACATTTCTGTCTAACCGTCTGGTTCTTCAGAAGATAAAACGAGACAGATTTAATATTATATACATCATTTGACTAGTAATCACATATTATGTTTTTACTTCATTACGAGTTGTATACAAGAGGGACAAATATTTATAAAACAGCGCGTAAAACTCCTGTCTATAAAATGTAAACACATTTAAGACGTTCACATCGCCATCGCTCTGTGAGAAAAGAAGCATCAATTTGAATAAAAGACATATTTTTGTTTTATTTGATTTTATTTTACTGAGGTTGCTGAGGGGGCTGGACCATCTAATTATTACGGTAGTTTCAATGGTGGCCGGTGCAAATCAGCTACGCCGTATCCCAATGTCAGAACATGGCAAAACGTTAGGCAAGTCGAAATTAAGAAGTAAATATTATTAAAAGTTAACAAAACTTGAAATCTGATCATTTCTCCTACTTTTGTCAAAAAGAATTGCGCAGCCCGTTTTCACAGTTCTTTAATCTTGGTACTTATGCCTTAAAATATACCAAGGGTCCCAGTTACAATACAAGGACATGACTGGTATTGTCACCAAGCACCACTGGGTAATCATTAATGAATAGTATGCACTAAATAAATATACGTAGCAAAATATTTATTCCAAAAATCGGCTCAAATTTTCAATCGTCCTCGGGGCAATCCTTTTCCCGGTGAATCTTGAGTCCTAAGGATTCGTCCACGGGTGGATACCGTGCAATATGGGGCCTCTTTATCAACTCTCTTGGTAGCGAGTCAGGATCGTGTATTTTGTTCCGTTTTATTTTCAGTTCGACAGGACATCCATGATCCATCACACAGTAGTATTTGTGCTTGTAGTGATCGGCCGGGTAAAAAGCAGCGTACAGTTTGTCGTCCACGCAATAAATTTTGATGTCGAAGTATTGTTGGTTGAGAACGCCAGAATCCAGCATCCGCTGGATCCTCTAAATTAAATAAGATTGTTTTAGAATGTTCATTAATTTAGGTGTAAAACCAGGGGTTTACAATAAGTAATATGATAACAAAAAAAAATCCGAAATATTACATATAGGTATGTTTAAAAGTGACTTTTGGAATTTGGCAATATTTGATCACCCTGTATACAATTTTTAACCAATAGATTTTATAATACAAATGTATTGTTTATATCGGGCCAAAAGTCCGACAAAGTTTCGGGGTAGAAAGAAGTAAAGATAATTTTGAGTTTCTTCTTTAAAATTGAAAAAAAAAAAATTGAAAATTTAAAGTATCCCTGCTACCCTGTTTACGGTACGCGGGGCTGTTAAAAAATTTTTTTCAAAAATTATGATGTACTTAAATGAGCACAGCTCCTGGGAGACTGTTTTATCGGAAAAAAAATATTTAATTCTTGACCTTCCCTTTAGTCCATTTTTTAAAAGCCAAAGTTCGAACTTTGTTGACTCAAAACCGATTTTGATGATTTTTTTTTGAAATATCGGAAAAAGTTTATAGAAAAGTTCCCATAGGTGAGAAGGTGTGTTTTTTATTTTTTCGATTGTTATTAACAAATAAGTGTTTTTTTAATACACTCTTAATTAAAAAATTTGTAACTCTTTTATTTATTTAAACAATTGCCTGAAAGTTGATTACTTATTGTTTTTGGGGTCAAAAATTACGAATCTGGCCTCAAAATCGGTCCAAAAATAAAATGGCGTCGAATGTCTAATTTTTTATTTTCTTCTCTTATTATATTTATCGGATGTCTGGGAGTTTTTGGGATCGCTGATTATGAATTTGGCATTAAAACTAAAATAAAGTAAAAAATGGTGCATCCAATATGGCGGAAAAGGGTCAATTTATTTTATTGGAATTTTATTTCTTATACCGGGTGACAGCTAAAATTACAAATCAAAACAATACCCATTTATGCGAATCACAGTCACCTAATTCCATTTTTAAATTAAATAAAAAGTAGTTATTTTCCAAAAAATATTCAAAAAACCTGATATTATATGTAAAATGATTTGCTGGTTTAAAAAATATCAAAAAATTAGAATGTTCCTTTTGAAAATTATAAGTTCTGGTCAATTCCGGTCAAACCGGAAGTACCTTGAAATTCAAAATTATATACCCTGTATATTAAGCTCAGTTTAAAGAACATTTCTTTCTGAATTCAGCAATATATAACATTTTATCATTATCTTTCATATTAATAATAAGATTTTGGGGTTTAAATTTAAAATCCATTTCCGCATTAATATACAGGGTGTATTTTTATCTTTTTGGAATCGGATTCCTCGGGAAAAAGTACACAAGCATAGTTTTTTAATTTTTTTCCTAGGTAAAGAATAAAGCAAGAAAATCGAGTGAGGCACTTAAAATGATGACCCTGTACATCAGATAAAAATTTGAAATTTAGAGAACGTGAATAGATAATATTACACATTTTTTAGGATAATTTTTTTGAATTTCAAAGTACTTCCGGTTTGACCGGAATTGACCAGAACTTTTGATTATCAAGTGGAACATCCTGTCTTTTTTGACATTTTTGAGACCAGGGGATCATTTTACGCATAAAAGTGCCTTTTTGGATTATTTTTTATCTATTTTTTATTTAATTTTTAAAAACGAAATTAGGTCTGTCACATAAATGGCTTTTTTCGGTTTGTAATTATAGTTGTCACCCGGTATAAGAAATAAAATACCAATGAAAAAATTTACCCCTTTCCGCCATTTTGGATCCGCCATTTTTTTTTTTTATTTTTAATGCAAATTCGAAATCAGCAACCCCAAAAACCCCCATATATCTAATAAATATAAAAAAAAAATTAAGCTTTCGACGCCTCTTGTACACCCCGTTTTGATTTTAGACCGATATTGAAGCCACATTCGTAATCTGTGACCCCAAAAACATTATTTAATCAAGTTTCGGGCAATTGTTTAAATAAATGAAAGAGTTATATATTTTTTTAGTTATCGTATTAAAAACACTTATTTGTTAATAACAATAATTGAAAAAATAAAAAGCACACACACTATGGGGAACTTTTCTATAAACATTTTCGGAAATTTCGAAAAAAAAATATTAAAATTGGTTTTCTTTAGTAAATGGACTATTTACAACAAATATTTTCGTTTGAAATTTTTAGGAAACTATTTTGGGGTCGGCAAACCGAATGTTCATTAAGCAGTAAAAATTTTAGAACTACGTTTGCGTAAATAATCATTTTTATAAAATATTCGACAAAGCCTAGTTTTAAAAAAATGTCGAAACCATTTTTTCGTTTATTAATAATTTATATTAAGACGAACCTAAATATTTTTGTATCTTTCTGTACAAATACTAAGATATATTTGATTTCCTAAGTAGGTACACAGTCAAATTATTATTTAGCATTTTTTATTTTTTTCGAATACAACATTTCTGGACATTTCAGGTCATAACTTTGTTAATGCTTATCGTAGGAACTTAATCTTCAACACGAGCTCAAGAATTTCTAATTTTGAACATTTTATGTACAGAAAATCAGGGTAAAAGATTAATATTTTGATTGGTAAGAAAAAGCACATATCCGGACAATTTATGTTGTAGGGATAATTAAAAAAATTAAATTAAATTTCACCAAATTTTTGCAAAAATAGTTATTTTGCGAGATATTTGGAACAGAACAAGTTGCCTTCCTCTTCAAAAATAAGTTTGTATTTTTAAACATGTATGTAAATTTTCGCTTGCCAAAAAATATGCATTAATTTTTTTTAAATCAGAAGGAAAATTGATCGACAGATTCCAAATTTCATCAAGAAATTGCAGTTTTTTAAATTTTGTCTATTATTTTTAAAATTTATTGCTTCATAGAATTTTATAAATGTAAAAAAAATGTGTAAAAAATTTCGAAATTCTACAATTTTCCTCCTGATTTTGAAAAAATATGTCAAATAAATTGAACAAAAAAATATTTCCCAAACTCTCACTAAATTATTGTACGATATCCCTGAGACTTTTAAACATAACTACCTTACAAGAAACAGGTCCGATAGTGTTTCCCCATAAATACAACAACCTCATTTGGTGAATTTTTTTAATCGAGTCAAGCAAAAACACCATTCCTTCGTCATCAATGGAGTTGTTGCTTATATCCAGATATCTTATTTTGGCAAATGGTAGACCGTATCCAAGAGCCCTAAAAAAATATACCAATCAACCCAGCGAAAAACTAAGGTATGAGCAATGAAAACGGAGAAACATGGACGAATGTACACCGATTCTTGACGAACTGTCACGCGTGTGATACAATGTGATGACAGAGATATCAAACAATATCTGCTCACATGAGGTACCAGCACGCGCCCTCTTAAATCGCATGGCATATGAAAAGAAAAGAGTACCACTTCCAAACCTTTCTTTTTTAATAGTTAGGACTAACAAAAAACACGATTAGGAATTTTCTGTTTCCAATTTGGAATTTACTGGAACCAAAAAATCGGCACTTTTTGTGTAAGAAATAAAAATTCTGCCTTTATTTTGCTTATATCGTTTGTGATTTGGCAAATATCAAATATTACCAAGACATTTAGCATTCAATTACGGACATATATATTTTCTGCAAAGGTATTTGTATTTATATACGTTACCTTGCGCCAAAATGTTTAATTCTATTTGCGCAGAGAATCAGGGCACGAAGCGCCGGTTTAGTTTTCAGCCAATTTGATAGTAATTCCATACCGAAATCACCTAGGATGTTACAGCCCAGATCTAGCATCTCCAATTGCTTGTTTACTCTTAATCCATCCAGCAATATTTCTAGATCGTGACCATCGAACTGGACTTTTTGAAGGTGGAGTTCCGTCAGATGTGCATTTAGCTAAAATCAAGAGTATTATGGTATAATATCCGAGCTTTAGGCTCAAAGTCATGAAGAAAACCAAAAGACAGTCATTAAGCGGCGTAGCCACTGCATGATAGTTTTTGACATTTTGTAGGCCATATGGACCCAATTCCTGTCTTCGTCTTCACCCAAACTATCATACCTTTAATACCACCGCCAAGTCATCTGCCAATGTTGCTGTATTAAATTTTGTATAATATGATGCTGGCACCACTCTTGATATATCCAAAACTTTCAATGAGCTCTCTTCGATTACAATAAGAATGGACTCGACGGACTCTAAGGTCAGGTCAGTTTCAGCTATATCGAGGCGTAACAAAGTTGGACAGTTTTCTAGCAGCTGCCCTATGTAACGAGCCCCCTAAAAACGAATAAAATCTCATACATCAAAATGAATTAAAGCAGAGAACAAAAAATAATGAAAAGGTGTCTAAAGAAAAATGTAAGAGGATTTCCTGTCGTCTGAACTGAAGAAGAAAATAAACGATAGTATTGTGAATGTGAATGTTTATTATTTATTTCTGTTCAAAATAAAGTTCGACTTTCGAGACCACCCTGTGCATGACAAAACGAGAGCGGATAATGTTTTACATTGAAAAAAGTGTGGGTGTGGAGACTTATGTTATTTAAAATAAATACCATGGGGCCCATTTTATTCCCATTGATCCTACAAGTTTCCAATACCAAAAAATTTGACGATGAAAAATACTTCATGCCATCCGCGCCAATGTCACAATGCATTAAATTTATGTGTTTCAAATTGTTCTCCTCATTCAAATAGTTCTCGGACAGAATTTGGAGTCCTTCATCCCCTATATCGTTGTAGCATAAATCCAGACTAACGATATCAGTTTCGACATTCTTCAAAAAGTTGGCTAACATGGGCATATCATAGTTTTTCAGGCGAGCACTAGAAATCAAGAAATTCCACAGATTAAACTTTGGGGGCTCAAGAAAACTCTCGTGGCCATAGATCTGCACATAAAGGGCATTAGCTGCATTGGGGAAATATGTTCCAAATTCTAAATACAGAGAAGAAGGAAATAAAGCGGTCCATCCAGCATCTCATATTTTGTTTGGCTGAGGACCCAAAATTGTGCTTTTGTACTTATCGGCTAATCCGTCACTGGTTATGGTTAAAATAAAAAACAATATTTGTATTCAATTTAAGTCTATGATGAGCTACAATAATTATTTAAAAAAGCTAAGTTTTTCATGAAATACAGGTTTCCATTAGATTCAACAGATCTTGTATTATAAATGTTAGCTCTTACCCAACTCTCTGATACAGATCCTTCCCTTTAAGTCGCAAATTTTTACTACCATCTGAATTCTTTTCACAAAATAACTGCAAAAATATATCACTTAGTTTTTCACCCATATTAAAAAAAAAAATCCGTACATGTCACAATGACATGTTACCATAACATACAGGAGCGCGTTCAAATTTAACTAAGAGACTAAGGCCCAATCTTTTCATCTTCCCGTTAAGTTTATCCGGCAGTTAAAGTTGTTGATTTTCATTGTTGTAACAATTGTATCCTAGGTAAATAACTGCTGGATAAAGTTAATTGGAGGTGAAAAGATCGGCCCTAAGTTTTAAGAATAGAATATCACGTGACCTTTTAGTTGATCTGCTTTAAGATTGTAAAAGTAAAAAGTTACTTTCGTCTTTTATCGTTTTTGTCGAAATTATGTTTGCCCGTTGTGCGATTTAATTTGCTTGAATTAATCCTCCCTTCTAATCACGATACACTTACAACGTGCGCATATTGGGTGACGTCACATGCAACAAAAAATAGACCTGATTTTGTCAAAGACTATGCCATGTATTTTACTTGATACATTCTTGGCACAATGTCTCAGTTCTGTGGTTTCGCCTCACCCTTTGCAACTCTATTAAATCTTCCCGCAATACGACATAACCTCACTTTCACGCGTTTTCCTTGCATGTGACGTCATGCGCGGTATTATAAAACTATATAATATATTGATAGGTTTATTAAACATAAACCAACTATAAAAATTATAACTTAAAAGTTTCTAGTGAGAGAAAATATAAATGTCATTTGCGTAAGTGTATGCCACATTCAGATGGCTTAGGTTTGGGTCACTAGCCTACGTAATGCTCGGCTCATCTTAGAACGCATTAGGCAACTTCCTATACAGATCGGTTCGTCTCAATAGGACTAAAATGATTTTAGTTCAGTTCACTTTCGTTCTTTGGTAACAATCGGGTTGAAATACGACGATTTCCGATACGCAGCAGATAAACAACCTTTATCTATTTTTATGGGGTTATATACTAACATTGTTTATAAAGTATTATAGTTATTCAACCTGATTTCTAAGTATGTGCTGCCAACTTGTGAGTAATTTACATACTAGTCAGTTTCTATAACTACGTTTACAGTTTTTTGACTTTTGTTTTTAAAATATTTTATCATTAAAAAAATATACATTTCAGGATACATTTACACATTGCGGCCATTGCGCAGCCGGATGTGACGTCGAGCTCGAGAAAAATATGAACTGTCGTGTACGTGACATCGCAACTAACCTCAAAAATATGATTTGCACGTCATCAAATGACGCGTTTAGTAGAAAAAGTAATACCAGCGCACAAATATGTAAAGTCACCATTTCGATATACATTTACAAAAATATACATTTTTAAAGATTTTCACATATTAAGCTGCTTTTATCAAAATCTGTGCTTGGTTCCTGTACTATCAATTAAACTCTTGTTCAGTGCATTACTAATGAAGTTTTGATTGCCGTAATTTAATAAAATAAAATGATTTTTGTTGACTGGAAATCCAACCTATAATTAGCAGTTTATTTTAAATATAATCTATAATATTGAAACTTTATTGAGATAATTTTTATATGTTATAATCATATTATAATGGATTCAGGCTGAAACTACAAAAATTAAAATCGAAAATAAATTAAAAAAAACTCTAAATTTGAGGTTATGTCAGTCCTATATGCTGGATCATGTGCATCATACATGATCCATTTGACGGCTTTAGGGCTATTGTAATAAATTTAAACGTTCGGTGATTGATTATTTTTACATAAACGCTGATTAAAAGATGAAATAATAAAAAACTAGATTTTAAATACAATACATCATGTTCTTACACTTACTTGCCATTCCTCAAATTTATTTTGTCTTTTCTGTAGAAATATCTTATATTGATACCTTTTTTACTTTTACTATGATTTTTACACATGGCTACAGCACTATTCGTGATTTTTATAGTCGCGAAATTGCGAAAAGCGAAATGTGAGACGTGTTGCTATTGGTCAATTCCAAATTTTAATGTAAAATGAACCAATAGCAACACGTTTCGCATTTCGCTTTTCACAATTTCGCGACTATGAAAATCAGGCTTTACAACTAACCTCAAAAATATGCACTTTTTAAAATTTTTGTGTATTATCAATGACAAATATAAACTATAAAGACATGGAACGACATTGTTGTAATTGAAGCAACAAAATGTATAAAATGCAGTTGGACACTGCCAGAGGGCGACATTAAATTTTTCTTCTTACTCTGTTAATAGTATCCTTAAAAAATATATTACAATATTGCTTTAAAGTTATTCCAAAAAACGTATCAAATATTTAAAACCAGTAGTATCAGTAAAGAAATAGAGAAAGAACAGTATCGCCCTCTGGCAGTGTCCAACCGCATTTTATACATTTTCTTGCTTCAATTACAACAATGTCGTTCCATGTCTTTATAGTTTACATTTGTCATTGGTATTATGTCATTTTTATCAAAATTTCTGCTTGTTTCCTGTACTATCACTTAAAATCTTGTTCGATGCATTGCTATATAATGAAGTTTTAATTGTCCTAATCTAATGAAATAGGATGCTCTTTGTTGACTGGAAATCCAACCTATAAATAGCAATTCATTTTTAATAATCTACGTAGGTACAATATTGAAACTTTATATATCTACTGTCTTATTAGAGAGTTTTTAAATGTTATTATGGATCCAAGCTGAAGCTACAAAATTATAATTAAAGTAAAAATAAATTTACAAAAACTAAACATTTTAGGTTATGTTAGTCATATGATGTATAAATTGATTCATTTTAGAACAAAAAATCCAATAGTTTAATAAAAATAGAAAACTGAAAACTGTCAAAAGTTATTAATATAAGCTTTGTTTGTCATCAGCCACTAGTGTACACTTTTTTACACTTTTTGCCAATAAGTCGTTTGTTATAAATTAGTGCAGACAGTGCTAGCCGTTTGGTATACCAGTATAGTGTACACTTTCTTGCACTTTTGACACTGACTCCTGAGGAGGTGTAACGAGTGTCGATAGTGCAGCGCAGGCACCTGAGTTGAAGTTTGACGCTGTTCTGTGGTTTGAAGTTTGAGATTTACTGAAACGGGTTGTCTGACAGAGGTATGAATTGAAATAATGTGATTTTGTCACAGTTATTTACGATGAGAGTGAAGATACTGGTAGTGAATCTATTATTGCTATTATTTATAGGTTATGTTGATTTTCTGACAAGAGTACGTACACTCTAAAGTTGTTTGTTATAGAATTACACATCTGCACTAGTTAACATTTTGTACACTTTTAAACCTACACTTTTCTGCACTACACTTTGATGACAAACAAAGCTATACAGTCAAGTTTCGATCTATGACTTTAGTTCCTCGTCGAATGTCATGTGACGTAGATGCACCGGATGTACGAAATTCGTGCATGCGTTGTAGCATTGTTTATATAAACAATGGTCGTAACGTAAACGACACCGGGGGCTACGGTCGTAATAATGGGCACACATCATCCAGCACGCCATCTACCAATGATCCACCGGTACTAACAAGAGGTTGAATAACTATATACTTTATAAACAATGATACTAATTAATCAACTGGTTTTGAACAATTAATAGTATCCATAAACAAATAGTAGGTATTGAATTATATTCGTTCTTTGTTTGCACCAATCTCCTTAATCAATAGAAATTCTTTCCCGGCACGGTGAAATAGAATGGTCCATTATTATTGAGGGACGGAAGGTTATTTGACATTTGAATAGTTTTGACGTTTAATTAAATTGTGCCAAAAATTATGAAATCGGACTTGCAACGCGGTCAGTATTTATTGTTATAATCGCAGATAAAGTATATTATTCGACGCGTGGTAATCAGGTATAACTCACGTCGATGAATTTTGCAGCACGAGCCGAAGGCGAGTGCTGTAATTCATCAAGTATAGCTATTATGCTTTCATCAATCATTACTCATTTTGCAATTAATAATGATTGTAAGGTTATTGATTCTGATTTTCCAAATAATTCTTATTTTACAAGCTTTTATAGCAGATATAATCATTAATTATGACAGCTACTTACAAGACGAGAGATATTGAGATATAGATCACCGTTTTGTGTCTAAAATAAAATGAATATGATATACATCATTAATCTCGGATTATGTTTTTACTTCATCAGAAGTTGTATACAAGCAGAACAAATATTTATGAAACAAAGTGTAAAACTCCTGAGTCTATAAAATGTAAACACATTTAAGACGTTCATATCGCATCGCCCTGTGAGAAAAGAAGAATTTGAATAAAAGACATATTTTTGTTTTATGTGATTTTATTTTGCAGAGGTTGCTGAGGGGGCTGGACCATCCAATTATTACGGTAGTTTCAATGGTGGCCGGTGCAAATCAGCTTCGTTAATAAAACTTTGAAATCTGATCATTTCTCCTAATTTTATCAAAAAGAATTGCGCAGCCCGTGTTCACAATTCTTTAATCTTGGTACTTATGCCTTAAAATGTGCCATGAGTCCCAGTTACAAGAACATGGCTGGCATTTTCACCAACCCCCACTAGGTAATCATTCATGAATAGTATGCACTAAATAAATATACGTAGCAAAATATTTATTCCAAAAAACGGATAAAATTTTCAGTCGTCCTCGGTGCAGTCCTTTTCCCGGTGAATCTTGAGTCCTAAGGATTCGTCCACGGGTGGATACCGTGCAATATGGGCCCTCTGTATCAACTCTCTTGGTAGCGAGTCGGGATTGTGTATTTTGTTCCGTTTTATTTTCAGTTCGACAGGACATCCATGATCCATCACACAGTAGTATTTGTGCTTGTAGTGATCGGCCGGGTAAAAAGCTGCGTACAGTTTGTTGTCCACGCAATAAATTTTGCAGTCGAAGTATTGTTGGTTGAGAACGCCAGAATCCAGCATCCGCTGTATCCTCTAAATCAAATACGATTGTTTTAGAATGTCCATTAATTTACGTGTAAAAGGTCTTGTTAAGGAGCAGGGGTTTACAATAAGCAATATAACAAAAAAAAATCCGAATAATTACATATATGTTTAAAAGTTACTTTTGGAAGTTGGCAATATTTGATCACTGCGTATGCAATTTTTAATCAAAAGGTTTTATAATACAAATGTATTGTTTAGATATTGGGCAAAAAGTCCGACTAAGTTTCGGGGTAAAGAGAAGTAAAGAAAATTTAGGGTTTCTTTTTTAAAATTGAAAAAAAAAATAAAAAAATTAGAGTAGCCCCTGTGGGGCTATTTAAGGTACGCGTTTTTCGAAAACTGTTAAAAAAATGTTTTCAAAAATAATTTTAAAGTCACGTTCCTAAATGAGATCGACTCAAAACCGATTTTGATGATTTTTTTTTTTGAAATTTCGGAAAAGTGTCACAGATTATGAATCTGGCTGAAAACCGGTCTAAAAACAAAATGGCGCCTAGAAAATGGCGTCGAATGTCTAATTTTTTATTTTCTTTTCTTATTATATTCATCAGATATCTGGGGGTTTTTGAGGTCACTGATTACGAATTTGACATTAAAACTAAAATAAAATAAAAAATGGCGGATTCAAAATGGCGAAAATTCATTTTATTGCGAAAATTATAATTTGTGGTCAATTCCGATCAAACCGGAAGTACCTTGAAATTTAAAATTATCCTAAAAAATGTATAATATTGTCTAATTCACGTCCCTCAAATTTAAAATTTTTATATGAAGTAGAAAAAAATTACAGGTGTTCTCACTTTTAGTTGTGACGTGACCCGGTATCGGGTTTTTTGGGGTTTAGCATTTTTTTTTCCGACATTTTTCAGACACCGTTTTCTATTTTATTTTTGATAAATTGTAAGATAAAATTTGAGATCTGCGACCCAAGAAACCCCTATACCGGGTGAAAACTAAAGTGGTTATACCGGTAATTTCTTTTGCACATCAGATAAGAATTTTATATTTAGAGGACGTGAATTAGATAATATTACACATTTTTTTGGATAATTTTGAAATTCATAGTACTTCCGGTTTGACCTGAATTGGCTAGAACTTTTGATTTTCAAGTGGAACATCCTGTCATTTTTGAGACCAGGGGATCATTTTACGCATAAAAATGCCTTTTTGGATTTTTTTAAACTACTTTTTAATTTAATTTTTAAAAACGAAATTAAGTGGCTGTGATTCACATAACTGGCTTCTATTTTGGTTTGTAATTGTAGTTGTTACCCGTTATAAGAAATAAAATACCAATAAAAAAAATTGACCACTCTCCGCCATTTTGGATCTGTAATTTTTTGTTTTATTTTAGTTTTAATACAAATTCGAAATGAGCGACCCCAAAAACCCCCATATATCCAATAAATATACAGGGTGATCCGAATTAAGTCGGGAAAATTCGCCAGCGGATACTACGCCTAAAAATAATAACTTTTTGTCATAATATAAACATATATCGAAAAATTAATGGATTTTAAAATACAAATTTTTTTTTTCAATATCTCAATAACGAATAAAGATCTTTTATTCAAATTTGACATACAGGTATAATTAAGGCAAGCACACCGGCTAAAATAAATTTTGTCCAAAATATTATACTGGGTGATTATTTTTTTCTGATCGATTACCCCTTAAACCACATGAACTTTTTGTTTGTACGCCACTGGTCAAATTTAATAGAAAAATTTTATTCTACGTTCCTTTTAGAGAAAAAAAGTATTTTTGGCTTTTCGAAATTCTTATATGGTTTTTGATAAAATTGACATTTTCTACAACCATAAACGACGGGACGAAGCAATAAGTATGGGGACCGACAAAAGTGATTCTCGCGAGTCCGAAATAAATACTAAAAAAATTCCAAGTCAGTGGCGTCGAAAAAAAGGGGCGCTGCAGAGAAAACGGGGAAAAAATTCGAAAATGTTTTTCACTACTTATCTTCATTTTCCGCCGACGAAGTTGCCTGCGTCTTCAAAAATAACTATGTATATTTAAACATGTATGTAAATTTTCGTTTGCCAACCAAAAATGTTTTAATTTTTTTTAAATCAGGAGGAAAATTGATAGATAGATTCCAAATTTCATCAAGAAATTTCAGTTTTTCTAAATTTTGTCTATTATTTTTAAAATTTATTGCTTTATAAAATTTCATAAATGTAAAAAAATGTGAGAAAAAAATTCGAAATCTAACAATTTTCCTCCTGATTTTGAAAAAATATATCAAATAAATTGAACAAAAAACTTCTTAGAATATTTCCGAAACTCTCACTAAATGATTGTACGAATCCTCTTGGACTTTTAAACATAACTACCTTACAAGAAACAGGTCCGATAGTGTTTCCCCATAAATACAACAACCTCATTTGGTGAATTTTTTTAATCGAGTCAAGCAAAGACACCATTCCTTCGTCATCAATGGCGTTGTGGCTTATATCCAGATATCTTATCTTGGCAAATGGTAGACCGTATCCAAGGGCCCTAAAAAATATACCAATCAACCCAGCGAAAAACTAAATATGATGTGATGTCAGGTATGGGCAATGGAAACCGAGAAACATGGACGAATGTACAACCGATTCTTGACGAACTGTCACGCGTGTGATACAATGTGATGACAGAAATATCAAACAATATCTGCTCACATGAGGTACCAGCACGCGCCCTCTTAAATCGCATGGCATTGGCATATGCAAAGAACAGAGTACCACTTCCAAACCTTTCTTTTTTAATAGTTAGGACTAACAAAAAACACGATTAGGAATTTTCTGTTTCCAATTTGGAATTTACTGGAACCAAAAAATCGGCACTTTTTGTGTAAGAAATAAAAATTCTGCCTTTATTTTGCTTATATCGTTTGTGATTTAGCAAATATCAAAATTTACCAAGACATTTAGCATTCAATTACGGACATATATATTTTCTGCAAAGGTATTTGTATTTATATACGTTACCTTGCGCCCAATTGTTTAATTCTATTTGCGCAGAGAATCAGGGCACGAAGCGGCGGTTTAGTTCTCAGCCAAATTGATAGTAATTCCATACCGAAATCACCTAGGATGTTACAGCCCAGATCTAGCATCTCCAATTGGGTGTTTACTCTTAATCCCTCCAGCAATATTTCTAGATCGTGACCATCGAACTGGACTTTTTGAAGGTGGAGTTCCGTCAAATGTGCATTTAGCTAAAATCAAGAGTTTTATGGTATAATATCCAAGCTTTAAGCTCAAGGTCATAAAGAAAACCGAAAGACAGTCATTAAGCGGCGTAGCCACTGCATGATAGTTTTTAACATTTTTTGGTCCATGTGGAACCAATTCCTGTCTTCGTCTTCACCCTAACTATCATACCTTTAATACCACCGCCAAGTCATCTGCCAATATTGCTGTATTAAATTTTGTATAATATGATGCTGGCACCACTCTTGATATATCCAAAATTTTCAATGTGCTCTCTTCGATTACAATAAGAATGGACTCGACGGACTGTAAGGTCAGGTCAGTTTCAGCTATATCGAGGTGTAACAAAGTTGGACAGTTTTGTATCAGCTGCCCTATGTAACGAGCCCCCTAAAACGAGTACAATCTTATACTTCAAAATTAATTAAAGCAGAGAACAAAAAGCAATGAGAAAGTATCCAAAGAAATATGCAAGAGGATTCCCTGTCGCCTGAACCGAAAGTAATAAAAAAATAAACGAAAGCATTGTGAATGTAAATATTTATTATTTATTTGTGTTAAAAATAAAGTCCGACTTTCGAGAACACCCTGTGCATGACAAAACGAGAGCGGATAACGTTTTACATTGAAAAAAGTGTAGGTGTGGAGACTTATGTTATTTAAAATAAATACCATGGGGCCCATTTTATTCCCATTGATCCTACAACTTTCCAATACCAAAAAATTTGACGATGAAAAATACTTCATGCCATCCGCGCCAATGTCACAATGCATTAAATTTATATGTTTCAAATTGTTCTCCTCATTCAAATAGTTCTCAGACAGAACTTGGAGTCCTTCATCCCCTATATCGTTGTAGCATAAATCCAGACTAACGATATGAATTTCGACATTCTTCAAAAAATTGGCTAACATGGGCATATCATAGGGTTTCAGGCGAGCACTGAAAATGAAGAAATTTCACAGATTAAAGACACTCGTGGCCATAGATCTGCATAGGGCATTAGCTGCAGAAGTGGGGAAATATGTTCCAAATTCTTAACACAGAGAAAAAGGAAATAAAGAGGACCATCCAGCATCTCAATTTAAGTCTATGATAAACTAATTATTTAGAAAAACAAGGTTTCTCATGAAAAACAGTTTTCTCTAAGACAGCCCATTCGACAGCTTTTGTATGATAAATTTTAGTTCTTACCCAACTCTCTGATAAAGATCTTTCCCTTTAAGTCGCAAATTTTTAGTACCATCTGAATTCTTTTCACAAAATAACTGCAAAAATACATCGCTTAATTTTTCACCCATATTAAAAAAAAAAATCCGTACATGTCACAATGACAAATTACCATAATATACAGGAGCGCGTTCAAATTAACCCAAGTTTAAAGTATAGAATGTCACGTGACCTTTTAGTTGATCTGCTATAAGGCATTTGCACATGACGTCATAACTAACCTCAAAAAATATACATTTTCTAAAATTTTCGAATATTACAATTTTTATCAAAATTTCTGCTTGGTTCCTGTCATGGTATAAGGAGAATGGTATGCCCGCGCGCAGGCACGGTGACTTCACTCAGTTTAAAAAGTGGCAGGGGTGACATCACAACCCAAGCAGCACAGACTGGTCGGGGCAACGTCGAGCCGACGTCGGTAGTATAACCTGAAGTCGGTAGTCGACGTCCGCGCCACGGCGTACCGGCCAAGATTTATGCGAAAATGGTCACACAAATTCTGGTCGGCCCGACGTCACACGTCCGACCAACAAAGTCGCTTTAGATATAAATTATTATATCTATTTCGATGACATTTTAGGTAAGGCAAATTATACCCAAAGTGACTTTTGCTACATAGTCGTCCAAGCAAGTGGCTTTAGGTGTAGACTTTTATACCTATCTCGACGTCACGTTAGATGCGGCAAAGCTTACCTAATATAACCTTTACTATAATTTATGTATAAAGTTTTCGGTATAAAATAGACAAGCACTGTATTTTTGACCCGTTTATACCAATTTTGTAGCTAATGCTAAATATTGCAGTACATTTTACTACAGGACAAGTTATTTCTTCAACGGTATCTATACAAATCAGCATTTTATGAAATATAATTTCAAGGATACTATTTTTGGTAGGTAAGTACTTTAAAGCACTAAAATTACAAACGCCTACAACTTTACTGATTAAATTGAACAAAATAGACCACTAAAATTAAAGCGCCGTCAAAATTAAACCATTTTTATAAATACTTTTTTACCGTACTTTTTTTGAAAATAATTGTTTAGTAGTTATCTGAAGAAATAAGAACGGGTAAGTTAAAGAACTAACATTTTTACACATATGTCATCTTAAAATCTTACAATTATAGTCAAAATATTAAAAATGAGAAATTAACATGTATTATCTCCAACCATAATCCAAAATGGTTTCCTATTACTTCTTCAAAAAAGATGTCGTCGTCGGCAAGACCGATCTGTTGTATACTTGGGCCACCTGAAGTTAACAATGGTGTAAACGAATATATCTGTTCCGTACAGCCGGTCATATTAGATGTATTCGTTTACTACTATTACATACCAGTGGTCATAATTGGTATAATAAAGACAATCAGTACTGTATATTAACCGAATAGGTCAAAATTGCTTCACCAAATTGTAGTAGTTGTGTACATCGGAAAGCCGTATATGATAATGGTAGACAAAAATATACCTCTAACCTACTTGCTGTATAGAATAGGTATGGAACACCGACGTCGGCTACACCTACCTCATCCGACGTCACGATTGGTATTAAATAAATCGGAGTAACGACGTCGGTGTAGACTACTTCAATCGACCTATACAATTGGTTAGGACCAAATTAGAAACGTCGACGTCGGCCTATCCGACCTATTTCATTGTTCATTTATTAGTATTTATGATCGTCAGTAGTATAGAACAGGTCGGAATGCTGACGTCGACTTTGCCGACGTCGTTACGACGTTGGCAACGGCAACGTTAGCGGTAACTACCAAAATTCCTCCAATTTCGACCATAGGCATAATACTATACCAGGTTCATACCAATTTTGTAGTCATAATGTGTATGATTTTACTATAAAATTAGTCACTAGTTGGCTTTAGTGTGGTTTGTGCTGCTTGGGAATTAACCTCAAAACTATGTATTTTCTAAAATCACCGAATATAATGTCAATTTTATTAAAATTTCTACTTAATTTCTGTACTATCAACTAAAATCTTGTTCAGTGCATTATTAATAAAGTTTTAATTGCCTTGATCTAATAAAATAAGACGCTTTTTGTTAGTTGGAATTCTAACCTAAAATTATTAGTCTATTTTTAATATTTTTTCCATCCTAAGCAATCTATCACAATTTATTTTCCTTTTACGACATTCAAGAAACAACACCAGGCATATTAACAGTTGGAACTGCATCAGGCCTTCAATTTCTACTGTTTTTGGGGGGAATATAACAACATCTGCTGTATTAAAGAAATTTCAAAATCTGTTGATTCTGTTGGGTTGAAATGTACAGAATAAATACGTGCTATAAACAGACAATTAGGTAATAAAAAGGATAAACCGGCGAAATAAAAAAATAACCTGCTATTTTTCATATTAATTTTATCGCTGATCCATATACTTTCGCGAGCATTTCAACGCGGAGAAATGTAAAATACTTTGATGTCAGTACCTTTTTGTCTTCGTGTAATAATTGTTACACCCAGCCACAGCACAAGCAAGCATGATGCTATTCGTTAACACTATTAAAATAAAGATTAAATGTGCGGAATCACAACTGACTTTCAATGTTTTTTAAACTGAGTGACGTAATGCGCAGTAGATACACAAATTGGACGGCAACCTGACATACCATTATCCTTATACTATGGTTCCTGTACTATCAGCTGAAATCTTGCTGAGTTAATTAATAAAGTTACAACATAACCTCAAATTTCAAACGATTACGATCATCCGAGATTACGATAGTGCCGCAAGATCTAGGATACGTATAAAACGAATGTTCTCTTTGACATAAAAATATACAGCACCCGCCCGTCCGGGGGCGGGTGGCTGCAGTATATTTTTATGTCAAAGAAGGAACATATTCGTTTTATTCGAAATATCGTAATGTTTGAAATATATGATACTCATAAAACTAACTAATGTTCCTTCTTGGAGATAAAATGATAAAAACCCTAGGCGGGTTGGTGCAGCATATTTTTATGTCAAAGAAGGAACGTTAGGTTTATTCATAACATAGATCTCGCGGCACTACCATAATGTTTGATATTTTAGGTTATGTTTTCATGGCTTTTATAAAAAGGTTCAAAAAATAGTTATTGATGGAAAAAATATGTTGAAACTATTTAGAAGAGTCGATTTTTTTTATTAGAATTTTTTGTTCAGGAGGCAAAACTACGTATGTTAAAAACAAAAAAAATTCAAAAATCGGACGTTCCGTAATATACAAAATTATACCGATTTATTAAACATAAACCAACTATAAAACTGAGAACTTAAAAATTTCAAGTGATAGAAAATATAAATGTCATTTGAATAAATATGCCACATTCAGATGGCTTAGGTTAGGGTCACTAGCCTACGTCATGCTCGGCTCATCTTAGAACGCAACCTCCTATACAGATCGGTTCGTCTCAATAGGACCAAAATAATTCTTGTTCAGTTCACTTTCGTTCTTTAGTAAAAACTGTTGTCTCTGGTAAAAATTGGGTTGAAATACGACGATTTCCGATGCGCAGCAGCGCAGCAGGTAAACAGCCTTTATCTACTCTTATTAGGTTATAAATTAATTAATCAACTGGTTTTGAACAATTAGTCGCATCCATAAACAAATAGCATTGAGTTATAATCGTAAAAAATCATGGCGTAAATCTTTGTTTACACCGAGAGGTTTACACCAATCTCCTTTAACTTCATGCCTAGCCTGTCCAATAGAAATTCTTTTCCGATACGCTGAAACAGAATGGTCCATTGTTATTGAGGGGAGGAAGGTGATTTGACATTTGAATAGCTTTGACGTTTAATTAAATTGTGCCAAAAATGATGAAATCGGACTTGCAAAAGATAGTATTTATTGTTATAATCCTAGATAAAGTATATTATTCGACGCGTGGTAATCAGGTAAATAACTCACTTGTTGAATTACAGCACTCGCCTTAAAATTTCTCGGCGTGAGCTGCCTGATTACCACGCGTCGAATAATATACTATTATGCTTTCATCAAAAGGCAATTAACAAATATTGTAAGGTTCCTGATTTTCCAAATAATAAATATTTTACTAGTTTTTATAGCAGATATAGTCATTAATTGCAAATGTGCTTTATTCTATCTCTAAGCAACCCAGTAAAGACTTTCAATCCTTCAGCAAAGACACGTGACACGAGAAAAACAAAAATTATGACAACTACTTACAAGACTAAATAAGATACCTCTAAATCGTCTGGTTTCAGAAGATAAAATGAAAATGATATACACCATTAACTAGCAATCCCGGATTATGTTTTTACTTCATTAGAAGTTGTATACAAGCAGAACAAATATTTATGAAACAATGTGTAAAAATTCTGTATATAAAACTTAAACACATTTAATACGTTCGCGTCGCTGTGTGAGAAAATTTATGATGTTGTCATGAAGAAACCATATTTTAATTTTATTTTACTATGGATGTTGAGGTAGGCACGAAATTATGACTCAAATTAAAGAGTTTAGTTAATAAAATAATGTATTGTAATAAATAAAATATATACGTAAATAATTATTTGTAAAATAAAATATCGCCTTCTTCACTCGTCCTCGGGGCACTCCTTTTCTTTCCTCACCTTCAACCCCAGGGATTCGTCCACTGGTGGGTACCGCGCAGAATGGACCGTCTTCAGCAATTCCCTCGGCAGCGCATCAGGATCGTGTATTTTGTTCCGCTTTATTTTCAATTCTACAGGACAACCATGGTCCATGACACAGTAGTATTTGTGCTTGTAATGGTTCGCCGGATAAAACGCCGCAAAGAGGTTGTTATCCACGCAATAGATTTTTATATCAAAGTACTGTTGGTTGAGGACGCCGCTTTCCATCATTCGTTGCACCCTCTAAATAAATATGAGTATTTTGAGACGTGTATATACCTACAGGGTAAGCATTAATTTAGGTGAAGAAGTTAATAAAGCTTGTTCTTTTTATCAAGGAATATGACAACACGGATTCCAACTAATATTCTGTCTTTTATTCAACAGATTTTATTGAACGTGTCATTAGAGAAATCGTCAGTAAAATGTTTTTATACAGAAATTAGATAATTTATCGACTAACGGTAATTTAAATACCTAAAACACAGAAGCAAACAAAATAGGGAAACATTTACCCTAAATGGTTTTATTTAACATTGTAAGTGCCACAGGGTTCAGTTTTACATGGCTTTACAAACGCAAACAATATAAATTGTCTATTGTCTAAAAATGGAATCCTGATGATATTTTAATAACTATAAATATAGATAGGCCTGTGGTTAAGGCCTTGTTGATTACAATTCAAATTCTTAGCTGTTTATAATATTTAAAAATTTAAAAAAGATCAGTATAGTTACCTACCTTACAAGATATAGGTCCAAAAGTGTTTCCCCATAAGTACAACAGCCTCATTTGAGTAATTTTTTTTATCGTGTCCAATAAGTCCATCAATCCAGCATCGTTAATATGGTTGTTACTTACATCTAAATATCTTATTTTGGAAAATGGTAACCCCAATGCAAGAGCCCTAGAAAAAAACATAAGTATTTAAAATAAACATGAGCCTTGATGTTTGCAACATCACTAGTCTCAAAATCTGCTAAGGCGACAAGCAAAGCTGATGCATTGACGACCAAAATTAATGCACCACCCACAATTTACCATAATTTTGAATTTGATTTTTTGCTAAACCGTTTGTCTGATTTTAATACGTTTTTTTTTTTGTTTTGTAGGTTAATTCTTCTGGAATATATAGCCGTGCGAATTTTAAGTAAAAATTATTTTTTCTTTGAATATAAGGCGTAACAATAAAAACATGTTATTTTTTTTTTAATTCAAAACTCCCTGCTGTGGGGAATCGCCATCAGCAAAATTTTAAACTCTTCAGTTTACACCCAATTGTAGCATCATGTGGCAGAATGGACAAGTATCCGAAGCCAAAAAAAAAAAAAAAATTGTAGCATCATATTTTCTCAACATTTGCTTTTTTGGTATACTTTTTTGTCTTTGCTATTAAAGGAGATAATATAATTTACCGAGTGGGGAAAAAAATAAAAAAAATTTGTTTTTTACTTAACCGATTGGAATAAATTTGGAGTAATTAGATAGGCAATTTAGTGGGCTACAAAACCTATAGTTTAAAATGGTCTCCAGCTCAGGATATACTCTGAAGATTTGTTTCCAATAACTGTTTCAATATTTTTCTGGTGATATTTTTTTAACGCATGTACCTACTGCATTGATGACCTGTCCTGTGATCCAATGCGACGAAAGAAATATCGAAACAATATCTGTTTCACATGCGGTATCAGCACGCGCCCCCTCATAAATCACGTGACAGATGCAAAAAGAACAGAAGACCACTTCTGAGTACCGGATGGACGGTTTACCCCGACCCTCCTAACCTTTCTCGATTTTACCTAAAGTACCTAAGTAGTCGGCAATATCTGTAAACACTGGAAACTTGAATGAATATATTTATTTTTTAAATCAACGCGCGACGTTTTGAATCGAACCCAATCATTTACGTATTTTCATTTTTTTATGTATTCCGTAGGACCTTGACATAATGAACCAGATATTATTAAATATATTTAACCCTGAGAGCTTATTGGAGAAGCCCACGCTAATAAGGTAATTATTGTATCCCAGATAGCACAAATCCCTAAATTATTTTTAGAATATTTCTGCAGAATATTCCATTATTCTTAAATTAACCTATAAATAAGAATATTCTTTTTAGAATATTCTTCGGCTAGAATGGGATCAATTTTTTTCTCTTGAGAATATAATTTTCAAATTATAGTCAGGATATTTTGGATTTATACAATTGAAGTCACATATCCATTTCCGCATTAATATACAGGGTGTATATTTTTTCTTTTTCAGTTTTTCGGCCATAACTTTTTTCTTTGACATTCAATTGTTTTTATCTTTTCGGAATCGGATTCCTCGGAAAAAAATACGTAAGTATGGATTTTGAATTTTTTTCCTAGGTGAAGAATAAAGCAGGAAAATCGAGTGAGGCACTTAAAATGATCACCCTGTACATTACCTTGCGCCAAAACGCTTAATTTTATTCGAGGCGAGTATTAGGGCACGAAGTGGTGGCCTACTTTTCAGCCATTGTCCTATTAACTCTGCCCCAAAATCTCCTATGTTGTTACAACCCACATCTAACATCTCCAATTGGTTGTTTACTCTCAATCCTTCCAGCAGTATTTCTATATCGTGACCGTCGAATTGGAATTTTTCAAAATGAACTTCTATCAGCGTCGCATTTAGCTAAAATCAAAAAAAGCAAAGATGATACAGTTGCCACATCCTTTTTATTATTCTACATAATTGTCAAAATAAGTCCGAAAGTTCATATAAATATTCCAGGGGAGGCCTTAGTCCAACAAAGATAAGGACTAGGATTTTCCTTAATAATATTTCAAGAGCCGTGAAAATAAACAAATACAATTACGTATACAGGAACATTTTTTTGTAGGTACTTAACAAAAATGATTTAATCTAAATTTTAATGTCCCTTTAAATAAATAAATGAAAAAACTTGTTATGTGAATGTAAATTCATTAGAGACAATAACGTATTATTATTATTATTATTATTATTATTATTAAATAAATGAAAAACAAACTAAAATAATGCAAGCAAATGAGATAATTTCGCGGAGGGGCCACCAAACCCTTATCGCCGCCACTGGGAATGTCTCCTTTTTTTTTTAATTAAGATTAATTTTCCCAGCCGGTTCTTTGAGGGCCTAATTTTTTGTAAAAGAGTATTTCCGAGTTAATTCTGTTCCCCATTGACTATTTTGATTCTTGTCGACCATCGACCATCTTTTCGATGTCTTCTTCGCTTCAGAAAATCATGATGAACTGATCGAAACGTCAAAAATGCAAAATAATCAACGCGAAAGAGAAATCAAAAACTTTTTTACAAACCATCAGCTCCAATAAAACCATATAATAAAAGGAAATCTTTTTGTTTTATTATTTGGTAAATGGCAATTTATTTTAAAACCACCCTTCATACCTTTAATACTATCGACAAGTCATCTGCTAATTGTGCTTGATTATATTGCGTGTAATATGATTTTGGTAAAATTCTTGATATATCCAAACTTTTCAAAGTGCTCCTTTCGATCACAATAAGAATAGATTCGATACTCTCTAAGGTTAGATCCGTTTCAGCAATATCGAAGTCTGTTAAAGTTGGACAATTTTCTATTAGATTCGCCATGTAACGAGCTCCCTAAGATGAGCACAATGTCATTTGAAAAAAATAGTTAAATTAAACAGAAAAAGTGGAAAGGTGTATACTTATGTATTTCATTAGACTATGCAAGAGTTGTATAAAAGAATTTACCGCAGGTCCCATTTTATTTCCATTAATCCTACAACTTTCTAATCTTAAACATTCTGCGGACGAAAGATATTTCATACCATCTGCACCAATGTCGCAGTGCATTAAATTTAAGTATCTTAAATTATTTTCCTCATTCAAATAGTTCGAAGTCAAAATTTCAATACCTTCATCTCCTATATCATTGTAGCATAAATCCAGGCTAACGACATTAAGTTCAACCTCCTTCAAAAAGTTGCATATCGTGAAAAGATCGTAGTGTTTCAGGCGAGTACTAGAAATAAAAAAAGTTGGCATTCTACTGGAGCGTTGGATTTCATTTATTGGTTCCCAAATTGATGTCACGTAAGAAAAGAAAAAAACTACTGCAACAATTTTTGTACAAACAATATCCGGTTGGCTGCCGTGGAACGTCATAAATATCACGTTCATTTGATGAGGCTGCGTGTCTCATATATAATAATAATAATATTTTTATTGATTATAACAGAAGTGACGTAGTACGCCTTGAATTTTGTAGGAATGTGGCGTTTTTTGCTGAAGAAATACAGTTCATCAAGCTCTACTATTTAAAAAAAATCCGGTTAAAATCGCCCAATAATTAAGATTTTATAGAGTGATCAGCAAAAATAATATACATATTACATAAACGGTACATTGTTGAGCCCGATATATCAACATCCCGCTCTATAGTGCCAAAATAGTAATGAGTAATTTTTATCCCATTTTTTTCCTATACACCGTTATCGGAGCCAAACGTTGTTGTTGTATGATATTAAATTTTAGGTCATACCCAATTCTCTGGTAAAGGTCCTTTCCTTTGAGTCGCAGATTTTTAGTACCATCAGAATTCTTTTCACAAAATAATTGCAAAAATATATCACTTAATCTCTCGCCCATATTCAATGGATTTTCTATTTGTCACAACGACAATGACATATTAGCGTAATATACAGGGAGTCTTTAATAAGAATAAAAATTACTTAAGGCCTGTCCCACTTCCTGGGATGAATTTCAATTAAGAATTTCTATGCCGAGATTGAATAGCTGCAATAATCTTTCCTGAGAAATAATGTTAGTGCCACAAGTATGGTTTCTTCATAATTTAAAGAGCTGAGTGCTCCTGCATACATCCCGATTTGAAATAATCCACATCCAAATTCATATTTTAAATTCTGAAAAATTTTCCATTATTCCTGTAAATGTAGTCTTTTGAAATTTGATGACAAAGGTCTTTTCTCTCCTAAAACCAAAATTTTGTCTAAAAACAACTTATTACCAAGTTGTATTTCATCATCAAAATTCCGATTTTTTGAAAACAGCCTCGACTTAAAACATCAAACTACGTAATTTTGGCACCAGAACTGAGAAAATAAATATTTGGCCAAAGAGGTCAATTTTCAAGTCATAAAAATTCTGCACCATTACAGTTTATTTAGCATCAGTTACTTTGCTAATTAACTTATTACAATACTTATTCCTTTATTAGCTGTGCCCCACACATCAAGGAAACACACCCTGCCAATATTACATTCATACAGGAAAAAACAAAATTAGATAACAAGCCATAAGATTTATTAGTCTCAACATATACAAATTTCAATCAAACCGAAACAAAGCTCTTGTGCACTAAGTTTATTTATATATACAAGAGCCTTCTAACGCTAAATCACAAATCTAGCCAGTCTTAAGTATTTCAATTTTGTCTAAAAAATTGACCTGACCATATCTAAACCTAAATATTAATATATTTTAAATCATAATAACATATACAACATACGCCTCAATTAATTTTAAGTAAATGGTTAAATTAAATAAAGAATAATTAAATCAGTAATCTAATTCTTGAGTGGTACTCTGAATCCAAGAAAGGGCTGCACGGATATTGGACAATTTAGCCCTGCATAAGAAGCTAGATATTAGTAAATATTCAGGATATGTTCTACGGCCGACTTTCTGAGCATTTTCTTCCGCTTTCGGTTTCTCTGAAGCAGATGCTACTCCCTCTTTAGAACTTGAAAATGTTTTGTTGTTTATCCTTCCTTCACAGAGGATTTTCGTTGTTAGACTTAACAACCACTGTAAAATCTACAAAAACATTATTAGACAAAAGTGTTAATATTAATATCATTACTTTTACCTCTGCACTTGTCGGCAACTTAACAATACCTGGCTTTACCCATGAGCTTGGAGCCCACAATAATAACTGGCAAACATTCGCCGCCACTTCTGGGTGGAGTCGCTACAAATTAAATAATTTATTTTTTATTATATTACTGTATAAATTACGAGGTTGCCTCAAATTGAAGTTGCAGTTAAATTTTGCAATATTCCATGCTTTTAATCACAATAGAATTCTTTGAATATCGTTCTTCGTGTTTCGCTTACCTTATTGGGATTGCGCTTCAGGCAATTTCTCACCAACATCCGAATAACAAACGGTATATCCTCAGGTAGCTCAGGTAACTCATCCTCATTATAATTAATACTTCTCAACTTATTTTGGTTATTACTTCCATAGAACGGATTAACACAACCAAATATCTCATATGCTATAGCGCCTACCGCCCACAGATCAGCCTTGGTATAATTAAGTACGCTGAAAGTGCCTGGTTGCTGACCAATTATCTCCGGTGCCATAAGGGCGGTATTACCCCCTTTATCCACATCGTAGCTGGTATAGGGGAGCATCAAGCCGTGTTGCTTATCTGCAAGACAACAGCCGAAGTCGCTGATCACTAAGATAGGCGTGTCCGGTTCAGTAGTGTCTAGTAGGATGTTGTCCGATTTTAGATCACGGTGTGCGATACTGTGAGCTGTTAAGTGAGCGACGCCTTCTAAAAGCTGCGCCAAAAGCAACATGGATGTTCTTCTCGATGGAAGTGATGCACTTATGTAATTTTCCAGGCTTGCATTATATCTGAAATCGATGAAAAAAACTAATCAGAATGTTACAATAACGACAGCCATATATTGCTGAATTGCGAAGGCTATTCAAATGTTTCGATTCGTATTTAAGAGGCAAATTTTCTCTGCTGTCATTCTGCTCTACTCTTCACAGAAGCTAATAGACAAACCATATTATTTTGGAAAATTTTGAAAGGTAAATATTCTGGAGAAAGTGGCAATCTAGTGTAGTTACTCAGGGCCGAATCAAGGGACTTTTAGGCCTGAGGCGCAAAGAAACTCCAGGCTCCTTTCCTCTTCTTGACATTTTTCACTCGTTATTTTTTAACGTCACTTACGTGTAAGAAAACGCAAACCGCATATAATATCAGAACAAAGTATATATTTCATAAAAACTTATCTTAAGAGGAACAAAAAAAGCGATCGTTGGGCCCCTCGCAGCCCAACAATTATTAAAAAATGCCAAGTATAACTTTCAACACTAATTTACCTTTTCATAAGCAAAAATAGCGACATATTCCTTCCTTCCCCTTCTGGATGTAAACGTCTAGGTAAAGCTGCAGGATAAAGTCCTCTACAATCTTCTAACTCGGGAATATAATCAGTAAAGACTGAAAAGATTGCTACTATATTTGGATGTGGTGGCAAATGCCTGTTTCTCTTGGACAAGCTGAAAATCATCAAAATTTGGTAAAAATTTTGAATATAGAAACTAATACTAGGCAAAAACTTAAAGGACTTAAATTGTTGAAAGCATTGGCGTTTAATACTTCTGTAGATATCGATTACCAAAGTGCAGCCAAAAAATGACAAAAATGTAACTTTTTTTCTTTTTTATTCTTCCACAAGGATTTTTTAACGTCGGATGACAAAAATTTATGGAAGATTAAAAGTAGATAACATAATAGAACAAGATTTAACATATTTTTCTCGTTATCTAACTATAAAAAATTACTTAAACCGTTTAACATCAATGTAGCGATGAACAAAAAATCTTTAACAATACTTACTCAATCTCCCAATCTGAAATTCCTACGTTGCTATAATATAACCTAGCAGGCACAGTTTCCCTGTACATTGCTTTTAATATCGCCATCGCACTTGACTGAATATCATAGTTAAACATCATTTTCAGTGCCAAAGGGAATTTTGTTATATCATCACTAGACTCAGTTTTGATTATTTTAGTTTTATCGCCAAAGGCTCCTTTAGGCTGAATAACACTTTCTGTGAGAGATACTGCCTCATTATCTTCATTAGATGTCGCAATCTTGGCAGCATACACAACAGCGTTGGCTCCTTTTGCGATTGCTTTGCCGAATGATAAATCGTTAATTGTTATGGGAGAGTTTTCGAATCGGTCTTCGTCTATGTCGACGTCGTGGTAATGCCATTTTATTTTGGAAATTGCCTCCTATAAGAAAGGATAATCAAATTGATTTTCTGTAAATTTAACTTTAATTAAAGAACTTACTCTTATTTCCCAGCATACACCTTCTAGTTCTTCTTCTCTAGTAAGTATTCCTGTTCCAGACGCCAGGCTTACACCCACGAAGGCAAAAAATGGGCCTGAATCTCCATAGAGAATCCTTAAATAAATAAAGTTTTATGTAACAGTTATATCGACTGTAATCATAAAAAGTAGGGTTATATTATTAAAATTTTTCAAGAAGAACCTGAAGTAAATATGAATACTTGCCATCTTCAACCTATTATGTATGTATTATCAATGTAGGTAGTTTATATTTTTTATCGTTAGCCTTATCTTAAGTATTAGGTGTATACCTAATAATAATATGGTGTAATTTTTAAACAATACAATGAATCATAGCAATTTTAAACTATACAACAGTAAGTATACATACCTCCTTGCTGCTTTTTTCCTTAATTCTGCAGCAAGACTATTTGTAACTCGATTTAGAACATTGTCGATAAGGATTCTCCTCGCTTGTAAACCAATTTGAACGCCCACATTTCTTAGACCAAAGTGTCGTGGTACAACTTGATGGTTAAGTACCTTAGCAGGTTGAGAAGATGTTACTTGTTGTACAGCATTAATTTTATCAGCAATGATTGTTGTATTAAGGTCTCTTTTGCGTATATGGCGTAAATAGGCTGTACCATGTTTAAGTAAACGCGTCCCTAAGGCCCTTATAGACATTTTGCACTGTTAAACTAAGGGTTGCACCCCGCGGGGCCGATAAGCCTAATAAAAAAAAAATTCACCGAACACTTTTCTGACTTATCGCCGAAAATGTCTACAATTAATTTGACAACTTTGACATTTTGTTTTTGTTCACCGTTCACTCACTTCACTCCACTTTTCTCATAAATGATCAATCATAGACATACGACACACTATTTATCTGTCTCTAATACATGACAAATGTTGCCGAGTCGGATTGCAAAAGTTGGAACTGGAAGATGGTAGATAGATAGATAGTGCACGTGAGAAATTATTAATTCTAGGCAGTCTCAATCTATTTTTAACCATTTTGCGCATTATTTATTAAAGGTTCTTGCAGTGTTGCCGGAACAATATTTTTGATTGGCCCAGACTTCGAAAATAAGAAAAATAAACTATTTCACGTAATAAGTTTGATGATGTGCCATCTATAGTTGACTAGCGCAACTTATAGTCCAAAATTTGGTTCAACGATCAACTACGTCGGTTGGAAAATGCGGTATAACCTCAAAATGTGATAAAAAACTTAATTTTTGACATTTTGTGAGTATTTGAGAAATATGAAACCCATTACTGAGGAAAAAATAGTTTCCATTTTGACATGAGCAATATGAACTTATGAATAAGCATACTATAAAAGAGCTAATCAATTTTCAATTATTTATTAATTAGTCAAGTGATGAATTAGGTTAGGTTTTTGAATTTTTGCGAAATTCTTACTTCGGTAGATGTACTGACATAAAACAGCTTAAGCGCTATAGTTTTACACAATAAAGTGTTTTAAATTTATCAAGTGCAGATTATTCCAGCAGAATAAAAACAACCAATGCTAAACTTTGTACATGGCGCCATCTCGTGTGAATGTCGTATCTGCTTTCAGCCTCACCACCACCTTAATGTAGCAAATATAACCGAATACTAAAAGACCGAATGTCAAATCCCGAAAACCAAAATTACAAATTTAAAATACGATTATATATCCTAATTCCACAATTCGTTTATTTCTAAATACCTTCTGTTACGTAGGCTTTAGTGTAAAGATGTCTTTTATTTAATCTCTCTCTTTTTATTTTATTTTTGAAGATTTCGGGTTAATATTACGCGAAATTCCAATCAGGTGATCTGCAACTCCTTAGCTGTCAGCTCAGATTTTGCTTTTGATTTATAAATATTTTGGTAATACGTTTAACAATTTTAACATAAGACTTAAACTTTTGGAACTATAAAAGGTAAATTAAAATATGTAGGACACAGAAAATAATGGACCACTTTAAAAAATTGTCTATAAAAAATCGTGTTATTTCCGGTTTTGAAAAAATAATCTAATCGAGTTTAACTGTACTTTTATATTTTAGAATTATGTTATCAGACTTCACATTCCAATAAAACTGCATTATTAGTTATTATCAACATACACAAAGATTCATATTCAAGGATTAAAATGTCCCGTAAACCAAATAGTGCTACGTCCAGATTAAAACAAGATTATTTGAGATTGAAACGTGACCCTGTACCATATATTACAGCAGAACCTCTTCCATCGAATATTTTAGAATGGTAAGATTTGCGTAAATGTACAACTATATTATAGTTATAATTGTGACATAATGAAAACTGTTCACTCATATTTTATTTCAACTTTAACTAAAATATTTACAAATTACATCTGGAGTCAAGTTTCATTTCTAAAATAATATTTTTCTATATATCGAGATTTTAACCTGCCTCACAACTAGGGTCCCAATGAACACAAGAAAATCACCGTGAAGTACTTAAGAGGTAACTTTGTGGAAATCAATGTCCCTTGTGATGTCTTGCACAACTTGCATAAGATGCTTCATAATCAGCGAAATGTCCGCCCCGTTGAACATTACAGACAAAGCTTAAAGGAATCGTTTTGTGAACATTGGTCGACCTCTTACAAAACTTTTGTAAGAGTTAAATGATGGAATTCTTATTTAAATCACAATTACATCTATCTAAAACACCACTGTGTAACTTAAGAATATCTCTGCTTGTAATGTTAAAAGGCCTTACTATGTGATTGTGCTTTTAAGCTTTTTAATGATTGCTGATAATACATTGCATCTTTGCAGTTTTTAAACATCGCTATTGGATGTTAATAGGCCATTGTTTGTGAAAATCTATAGCACTTTTTGAATGACATAAAAAAGATGTTTACTTTAAATTACTTACCGTAGTCCGTAGTCTCTAACAAATATACATTGAGGACCTTTTTAGGCCCTTAGGATGGAACAGCTGCTAAGATGGCATATATGGCATAATATACAGTGTGTCCCCGGATGGAGTTGACAATAAGAGGACCCCAACCTTTATTATTGATTTTTCGTTCTTCATAAAAATCTTAATTTGATGTTATTAAATTAAGAAAACATGAAAATTTATCAAGCGATAAGTCTACCATTATTTATTTCTTTAGGCAAAATGTTTATCAAACAAAGTTGTTTATAATTCAAAATAGAGTCTAAAAATAAATTTTTGAAGCCTAAATTTAGAATTTTGTTTTCATTGTATTTATCTTTATGAAAATTCAAATTAAAAATTCTACACAATGAGAATGAAAAAATGAGGTTTGTCAATTCAATATTATCGACAGCAAATTCTGTTTTTTAATTTGAATTTTCATAAATTCTACTTAAAAGATAAACGATAAAAACATAAAATCCAAATTTAGGCTTCAAAATTTGTATTTAGGCTTTATTTTGAATTATAAACAACTTTGTTCAATAAACATTTTGTTTAATTATTAAAAAAATAAATAATAGTACCACTTCCTCTTGAGGCATTTTCATGTTTTCTTAATTTATTACTAGGTATAACTAATTTTTAAATGGTAAACACATTCTTTCAGACAAAATTTTTTTTATAAATAATCACTATTCATCGTGAAACCAATAATAAAGATTTTTATTCTCTTGTCAACTCCATCCGGGGACACACCACACACCTGTATGTCATGAGGGATTTTATATCGTCTTACATGTTAGAAAAGTTTTGCTTTCCATAAAAACAGGATCTCAGCATCAAAAGTACAATGAGATGTACTGGGCATTAAAAAAAAAACAACAAAAAAGGATAAAATATGCTATAAAATAGATTTTAAAAAGAAATAAATTGTTTCAATAGTTAGTACTTAATTAGAAAATTTAGAAAATACCTACTACCAAATTAACTTTCTAGAAACTTTTCTATTTGGCATTTATCACTGTAAAATATAAAAATAGTTTTTTCCGAGGTTTTTTCTTAGCATTTGGATACCCTGTTTAATTGTATTTTCTAATGTTAATTCTATTTTTGTGGAAACCACAATTCCTCGAGAGAATTTTTGTAAAATGTAAATATTCCTCTGGATAGTAGTTAATTCAAAGGACTAACTAAATATAAATAGGTACATAACTAAATTAAAACTTATTTTAATTTGCTAAAAATAAAATAAAGTTTTTGGTATCTGCAATTTTTCTACCTGTTGCCATTTTATAGCCGCTTTACACTTTTTATTGCTGGCAATAAAATTACTCTTGTGCGTTTGCACACTACTACGTCTTTTGATCATCTGTGGCAATGTTTCCTGCATTGCAGAAATTTATAACTGGATCTAATTTTAATTGCATTATTGTGGCTTGAGTTTTTTTCAAACATTATTGGTTTAAGTTATGGAAAATATTCAGGAGAATAAGGGCAAAATTGAAACTGGCGTAATTCAAAAACAAGATTTATTTTCGATTCATCCACATACCTACATCGTTTCCTACAGGAAAAAAAAACATTATTAGTGAATGTATTTTATATTACGTAAAACGATGAAAAAAAAATTATTTTAACGAAAGTGACATACTTATAATAGGCAGACTTCAAATAACCAAGGCTCAAAATATAAAATGCACTTTTAGATGTTATATACAGTGTACATCTGTGACCTCGAAAGCAAAATGTCGTATGTGCATTACAGTTCTATTACAAATAATTAGATGAATATTAAAAACATGCACAGATTTCAACTTTCCAAATTTGTATATGTACAATATATGATTTGCCCTATTATACATTTAAGGCTATAACTACCTATGTGAACATATAATACCTATCTAATTATTATTCCTGATTTCCTTCCGCCCTCTCCTTTGTTTGGAATGCCTTAGCCACTCTTTAACAAAAATTTCAAAATCACATATTGAGTAACGCCAGTGGAGTCTTGAACAGCAGCTGAAATTAAATGCATGCATTATGGTATATAATTATAATAAATAATGTGTAACTACATAATAATTACCTATATTTTTGTAGCAATAGTATCTTGATAGGGCAATATTATTATTGAAAATTCAAGTCTGATTTTTATGCTCCTCACACAGAAGTCAGTGGCTTAATAAACAAGTAAATTATATTATCATATGAAAATCAGACGATCGGCCAAGAAAAGCATCTGCTTTAAGTACCTAGTGATTATCTGTTTTCATTAAAAAACTTTTGTTTTACTTGATTCGCAAATCTTTATTACATTAAAATTCTTACAAGGATGAAAATAATGAATAAAAAACAGTGAGAATATTTTGATAACCTAATGAGTAGGTATTTTATACTTATTTTAGTATTTTAGAGCAAAAATATAGACATGGAAGTTGTGGACGCCATTTTCTCTAGAAACCTTTCTCTTCCGAGGTGCAAATAAATACATATCGAGATTGGATGTAATCTAAATTTATAACTTATCTTAGGTATAATAAATAAATAAAAACTTACTTACCTCTATATAACATGAAGATAATAGTGATTAAAACAGACGATATTACCGGTATAACCCCTTTTCTGGGATATAAATATAACAAACACAACAGTAACGCGTGATGGCTGAAACTAAAAAGGGCGAGGTTGAATTTTCTCATCTAAAATAAAGCCTTATGTTATGTCTTATATAAGGATTTATGTAATTACCCATATGACGACAAAATGTGTAAATTATGTAGATCTACACAAATCTATTCAACACTACCGCCAACCGTTGCCTTTAAAAATACATTACAGTTAAACCAAAATGTACGTAACGCTGAGAGTTCCATAAGATCAACAACTGGCAAAATTATACAAATTGCAATCAAAGATCGTCGCATTGTAATAAAAATATATATCCTTCTATACATTTTGTTATTGTACCCAATGTAACCACTCTTTTTCATTACACTGGTAATATTAAATGAACATCCGCTTTTTTAAGTATATGCAGCCTCCATACGATGTAACAAATCAAATGTAACATTTTAGATATAATTTGAACATTGCAAAACCTCCTATACAGTTCTGTGTTCATTGGGGTGTATAACAAGTAAATGCAGAGTTATGTTAAATATCGATTCTAAATTTAGAATATTATATAGAATTGATTTGTGATGATGTGATGATCGTATTTCAGGCATTATGTAGTATGTGGTCCAGAGAATACCCCATATGAAGGTGGTTTCTACCATGGTAAATTAGTTTTTCCCAGAGAATTTCCATTTAAACCCCCTTCAATATATATGATAACGCCCAATGGACGGTTTAAAACCAACAAGAAGCTGTGTTTAAGTATATCTGATTTCCACCCAGATACATGGAATCCAGCGTGGAGTGTGTCTACAATTCTTACAGGTCTCTTAAGTTTTATGGTATGTATCGAGGAATTAAAAGTTTTTAACTTAATTTCATCGAAAATGAAAATATGGTTTAATTCAGAAGAGTTACTATTTTAGAAATACATGTGTATCCAAAATACTAAGCGGTAATTGGTAATTTAATCCGTTACTATGTATCAGTTCTTACTTTTTGACTTTTGTTTGTTTGATTTTTGTTTCGCTAAAACTCTTATTTTTTACTTCTAAAGTTACTCATGTTTTTTATTTTTATTTTAGATTGAAAAGAGTCCAACACTGGGTAGTATAGAAACCTCAGATTATGATAAAAGGCAGTTTGCTTACCAGTCCCTTGAATTCAATTTAAAAGATAAACAATTCTGTGATTTGTTCCCCGATACGGTTTCAGCTGTACAGGTAAATAAGTAATAATTAATTTTTCAAAAATTATTTATTTATTGTCATTTATAATAGCAAATAGCAAAGGGCTATTTCGGTATACATCAGAAATGATTAGTCGGTACTTTCTTTATTATCCAGTATATTTTGTTTTATTTACAGGCCGAAATAACGAAACGAAACGCAACACAAAATGTAGCATTGGAAAACCAAAGGTCCATTCAGGCGGCAACACAACCCAGCAGTTTCCAGTCGTGTATTACAAATTTATGTGTTATTATTGGATTTGCGGCTTTTGCCTTTACCGTTAAATATGTTATGAAAACCACAGCTTCCGAAACAGAATAGGCTTTATTTAATGGTTTTATTTTTCTATTTTAGTTTAATGGAAATGTAGATAGATACCCCACCTTTCTTTATAGGAAAATATAATTATATATTTGAAATATTTGATAATTTTTTAATAAGTATTATATGTTCTTGTTTAATTGGCAATGAACAATAGTTTTGATACTGACCTTTAAATTATTCAAGGTATTGTTTATTATTTGCAAGAGATTGGAAAATTTTAATAGGAGGGTGCAATAGAAGCATAAAGGTCAAAAGAACAGACTGTATTTTAAAGGGGGTGACTAACCCATCAACTGACTTTACAGTAGGTATATAAATTCGTACCAAAAATGCGCTATGATGAATTGATTTAATGACTAAAATACTCGGCTATTTCTCAGTAGAGACGTTTAAGTCAGTAGACTTAAACGTCAGTTTAATTACTTAATTGAAGGTTGTGCAACAAATCATTAACTTAACATATTTCTCTTTTGGCACAAAAGGGTACAAAATAATACTACTTGTCTCTTGTCTACGTCTACTTGTTAATTTTTTCTTTTTAAAGGATCGCTCTATGTAAGTAGATGAGGAACGTAAATCTTTAAAAAATGTTTTGTATTATGTTAGTCAGTTGAAACATTTTGAAAAATTCTGGTTCTTAGGTGGAAACTGACAATTCAAGTAATGTATGCTCATAATATGATTAAAAAAGGTGTGGATACAATGATACATACATTGGAAGAATATTAGTCTAAATTTTAAGTTCTGTTTAAATAAAGTTTATTGTGGGATATAATTTGATATATTATATTATTATTACGATGACGTCTCTTTCAAATTTCAAGTGATATTAGATAAAATAGTACTTGAGACTATGGTAATGAAAAATTTGAAATATGTTGATTAATTGTGCAATAGAAAAATATGAACTTTAGAAATATTGTTCAATTTTAGTTGCCATAAACCTAAACTCATGCTGTAAAGTAAGTCTTCAAAAACTTACTTACCATAGAATTTTTTGTAAAAAATGGTTTTAATTTTATTTGTTACGATTATTTAAAAGGCACGTTGCAAATTTGAAAAATTGTACCAGGATTTTCTACTATCTGCCAGAATTTACATCTAACTTTCTAATAATTATGTAACCCTTAAATGAAATAGTATTTATTAGCTTAGCGCAAATTAATTTTGCACAACATCAGTGACTGTTAAGCAGAGATTATTTATTAAAAAAATTAGGGCATAGAAAATGCTGGCTTAAACAAATTGTGAAAAATATAAAACAAAATTTTTGCAAACCAATTAGATGTTTATGTCACAATTCTGATGACTTTCTTCATTGTAAATTGAACTGTTTTATTCTTTGTTCATATTTAAAATGTTTTGTCTAAATTTTTGCTTATGGGAATTTAGTTTGTTTTAACATCGGTTTTTCAAAATAGCAAATAAACTGTTAAATATACAGTAGTACCTATTTAATTTTATCACTGATACAGACAGTTTCTTTCCAATTTAAAATTAAGTGTAAATGATTAAAAACACATTGTTTTATTGAATAGAAGTGTATTGTTTTCTTGGTAAGTAATACAATTAGGTACTTTAATCAAAACTACTTTTTTTACAATACAATGTCATTTATTATTCAATTTTAAATTAGAATGGACCGTTGGGAGTAGACGATTTCTTTGACTGGATGTCAATCCAGTTTTTTAAATTTTGTTTTAAAAAAATGCAATAAAAATGGGGGGTGGTAAATATTTTCAGTCGTTGGGTATTTCAGACTCGTTTCAATATTTGTCACAATACCTACCTGCAACTTGTATCGAGACTAAATTGTTACTAGTTGTTTTTGTGATGTATCTTGAAATCACTTTGTTCCCCAAATATCAGTATTATCATTTTTATAACTTGCTTAATATTATTCAGGTTTATTGGTTGGAGTATTGATAGATTAATTTAAGTGATATACTTATAACAGGTGTCTTAAAATTCTACTTTTTATTATAATACTCTCAGTTAAAGAAAGGTTCAAAGACCTCTATGGCGTCACATCCAAAATATGAATGGTATTGATAAAGTTGCAGACCGTCTTCGATTCGTATCAAGACCCTAACATGAAATAAATGAAAAAGCCATGCAGATTTAGGACCCCCGCAGCCTAAATTTTTTACATACTTTGGTCTGTTTCTTGTGTGCCCTTTTTAGACACCCTAATGTATATATATATAATTGATACGCACTCTGTAAAACATACTGTGTTATATTTTGAAACTAAATATGTTACTTTATACATAATGCCTATTATTTGTTGGTGTAAAATAAAACTATTTTGTTTTTATGAATTGCATTTATTTTTTTAAAACTATAACACAGCTACTGATATAAGTAGTTTATTAAAATCAATCAAACAAATTTAAAAGCTTGGAAAGATAGTGCAACTCAGATCTTTCACCCATTTAGATTCACCGGAATCTTCAATCAACGCCGGAATTAAGAGTCCTTGCCTTGCCTTGTCACTTTTTCGTTAAATAGTAGACAATAGACGAATGTAAATGGCTTCACCTTCCATGCCTATTGAAAATTACAAAACATCCTTAAGGATATAATTCAAAAATTGACTATTGACAGAGTTGTTTAAGCGCAGATAAACTATTAAAATCCATAGTCAATTAGTAATCCACAACTTGCCAGTTAAAATGTTTAAAATGGGTATCGCTATTGTCATTTATTTCAGTGGAAAATTTGCAGCAGAAACTTTGCCATCTTTTATTACAACCGATATATCTATAAATAAATTTTGTATCTACATATTTTCCGCAGTCATACGAAGAGTTATTTCTTCGGCGTGGCACCATCATACTTCGTTAATTCTAAAACATTCTTACAGTTTTCCAGCATTATAGGAATATATCCGACATCAGTTTGTATAAAATTAGGTTGGGGGGACTCTTCATAGAGTTGTTTATTTTCCAGCGAACTAGAAACTGTAGCATACGGAAAACTATCACCATCTTCTGTCATAAAATTAAGTACGTTATAATCTGGCGAGTTTTGGAAATATTTAGTGATGTATTCTCGTTGATATTCTGTGTTGTTGGTGAATAAATCGGGGGACGCGCAAAAATTGGTACAGGAAAGTGGTAAATACAGCATGTTTTTGCAGGATGGATTCTTGGGACAAATGTGGGGGTTGGCAGGGACCTGGAAAAAATATTAGGTATATTATTTACAGTTGTAGTGTTATATCACGTGCTAAGACCAATTTAAAATGGTAAGAAATTAGATGGTGAATGTGCCTTGGACACTTGCACTTGCAATGCAGGAAAACGCACTCCAACATATTTTATCATTGCACTATTAGGTCAGTCTGATCTACTGTCATCTGTTCACCTGTCGACTCAGTTGTAATTAAGCGTGTTATCACGTTTAACCTTGTGGATATTGGCAGTAATTGTTTTTTACAGTGTTTCTAGCAGTTGCTTTATGCAAACAAGTTGCAGTTATTTCATATTATAGTTTATAGTTTTAAGTGGGTCGCCTGCCCTTCCCCTAGCGCCGCCACTGACAGAATTTTACTATTTTTTTTTGCCGGCTAATTTCTACCTTGTGGCATTCGAAGGATATATTGATGATGGAATTGGGAAAATATAATTAAACACCAGCTTGATGTTTCAGCTAAATTAATATATTCTCAAATTGAACGATATCACTTTGATATGGATTTAACACATTAAAATAATGAAGGGGGTCGGCCTTATTGACAGTTTAACAAGGGCATATATCATTATAGACTAATCCATTATGTAAACGATCTTAAAATACACTGTCAACAGAGCCGACATAGTTGTGAGACCCGCTATACATTCTGATGTCATCTATATATGATAATTATGATACATAATCGAGTGACAAAACTAGACTGGTTTAGACAAAAATAGTGCATTTTAATTGGAAATTCTCATCAAGTAATGGACAGACAATACACCAAAAGTCTAGAAAATTGTTATTCACGCAAATTATATACCTATTTATATATTTCGACGAATATTTTTTAGAAAATATCGCGTAAAACATTCAGGAATAATTTTATATTAAGTATATCAAGGGTATGGAATATTATTATATAAAAAAAATTTCTCCACAAAAATCTCTGTGATATGTTTAATTTTTTAGTTGATTATAATGTCAAAATCTATGATCAAAATGTGCATAGGTATATACGGGCCAGTAGCAGCTCGTCAGAGGAGGCAATAAATTTTTTTTATGGTATTACAAAAATTAATCTAACAAATTTGTCTGCCTCCACTAAAAAAAGTCACGAGCCGCCACTGGTACGCGTGAATATTTTGCAGTAATGACTAAAATACTAAACGACTGACTTTTAAAATAAAATACTCGCATGATCTATTATAACTTGATAGACTTTTAGTAGGTAATTGCAACGTGCACTATTTAAATATCTAAAATATGCATTTTGTGACCCGACTAAATTATCCTAAATACAACATACAATATAATATAATGGGAATATTTAACTTTATAATATATTTGTACAATATAATCTGGTGTTTCATCGTTATTAGCCTAAGTTTTTCTAAACTAGATCACGATCACAAGTATATTTATGTATATTTTTATAGATATAAAGATGGACCTCATAAACTAGTTCAAAACGATTTTTGATTAATTCGTTTCTTAAGTATAGGTAAAGTTTAAATAAACACTAAAATTACTATAATCTGCTGCTTCTTTATGCGATCATATTACTCCATGATTTTTGACATTTAGATAATACAGGATGTTTCAAGCCTCTCAAAATTTTTGCGGTGGATGCAATAAATTTGCACTTCTGGATCATGAAATGACAAAAATGCTAAATAGGTATAGCTTTTGTTTGGAAATCTAAAACAACAGTATGGCCAATAAAGGTGTCCAACCTAAAGACAAATCTGCGCTAAAGACTTTAGAATAATTAATTTTCTCTGTTCAAGTTGGAAACCTTTTTAGAATTATACATTAGAATATTGAATGTATATTTTTCTTCAGATGTCATTTAATACCTTTTACAATCGTGTTTTGTCCTCATCGAGACTGAAACATCCTGCATTTGTATAATGAAGACTAAAGGAAGATTTAGAATATATCGCTATAAATATATTGTTACTTTGGGAAGCATATTATCTTAATTTTTAAAATTTTTATTTACAAAACTTCCAAACAAAATACGTACATATAGGAAGCTCTAAATTTATAAATGTTCTTCATTTCAGCATTATTTTTTAAATCTCTGATAAATTTTGAATTATCTACTAAGGCACAACCTTATATTAACACTAAGTACATTATTTACTGTATCTGTACAACACAATGCCGTCATGCGGAGCATATTTATTTTTATAAATTATGTATCAAAGGCGAAAAAATAAAGCAGATTTTGGATTTGATTGTTGGTCTTGGAAACAGAAATGATTTAAACGAGAGACCATTAAGACTATCCTGATGATGCCCACTTGATAGGTGAAACGTGCGTCGAATTAAGTGTTCTGTTTTTAGGTGTCAAACAAAAGTTAGGTCAGTGCCAATGCCACATTTTTTTCGTTAAAAACTTACTTATTTTGGATTAAATAGACCGCAACTAATACATATAGTCTTTTAATTAGGACAACCGGTATATCTACTCGTCTTATTTTCACCAAATCAGTTTTCGCCCCATACTATTTTATTAATTTTATGCACCCAAACAAGAAATCCTTTAATTCTGCTCACCAATTTTTATATTCCACTTTTTACAGGGTGTTTTAAATTCGAGTCTCACCATTGAAATCTCGCGTATCTAACAATGTAGAGAACATTTTTAAACTTGACTGTCTGAAATCATTTCCAAAAGTCATGAAAAGCTTAAATTTGTAGTGTGTGTTATTTTGATTTTCGGAAGTATTATATACAGGGTGTCCCACTTATCGTGCTCACCATGCGTATCTTGGAAACGTTAAGGATACAAGGTAGGTTAAATGAAACCATATGTAGAGCTTATTAAGTTAAGTCTAATCAATAAATCAAAATATGTTTTGAGTGTTTTTATTTTATTTCATAAACATCAGGGAGAAAAATTTAAAAAATAAAATAATGGCGGTAACTCCATTATTTTTTAAAATAAGTAATTGTTGCAGTGGCGTAACAACACAATGTGAGGCCCCTGGTAAATTTAGAAAAATAAAAATGTCAAAAATCAGTTTTTTGCTTATAAAACAAAAACGAGTTGATTTTAGTAAAATATTTTTACACATAATGGTAAGCCTTGTTAAGCTCTACATTTGGTGTCATTTAACCTACCTTGTATCTCTTCCAGTTTCCAAGATATTCATGGTGAGCAGGATAAGTGGGACACCCTGTATATGAGAAAATACATTTTTAAATTGAAATTAATGACAATTGTGATTTTTATTATCATTATTCCCTACAAAGACGCCAAATTTAAAAGCGTCCTCTATCTCTTCGATTCCTTAATTGACACAAAGTATGAACTGCGTAATGTTCGTAATCTCAGACCTGAGAGTAAGTCTTTGGAGTCGTTGCCTCTAGTCAATTTCATAAGTTGCATTAATAGAAACCGACTAGAAAGGCAGCATTAATTACAACACTTGCTCTCATTCTCTTCTGAGGGCATGTTAGGGCACCCAGTTCATACCTTTAGTCGATGCCTCTATCCAACTGGTGGGATATTAAAAAATTAAAAGATGCTGACATGCCAACTTTTACCTTGTTACATTATTTATAATATTTGATATAAATTTATATAAATATGTTTTATTGATAAACCTCAGCTATCCGTATTTTACAATTCGATATAATATTAAAGACTAGGACTTAGGAGTTAAGGATCCGATTTAGAGAAAATTCAACGATAATTCAATGTACACTGTACAATACCAAGTTGCCCTCTTTGGGTGAAACCCACATCGCTGCCAAGCCAAGATGTTAAAAGTAGTGCGCAAGCTTTCCGTTTTTTTGGACCTTAAATAAATAGGATCAAAACGTACTCTAAAAAATTATTCCAGGAAATATTTTCGTTGGAACCAATTTCCAATATCATCAGTTATCAGTATACGAATACGACACGGCCTGTACGAATTTTCTCTGTTTTCAGATCCCTATAGCTCCTGGTCTGTCAATGCAACCTAATATTGAATAATTGTTGATTTCTTCAATACATACAATATTGTTCATAGTGATTAGATATTTTCCACTTTTGATTTTTACAAATTTCGCTAAATAATGGAATATTACTAACCTACTTTACATGTACTTACCATATGCTAGATTATTTACACTAATAACACATTTTGACTAGATTATGAATGAGCCCTGCTATAAAAATGTCAAAAATCCTCTAAAACAAAACAAACAACGAACTAAAATATTTTTTGGTCCCAAATAATATGCCTAAAGAGGAAACTGTCAAATCTAAAACTAAAAATTTAAAACAACAGTCCTGTTAAAGGCACAATTTTAAATTTTGATTTAAAAAACGGAAACAAACAAATCAACTTTTCTGTTCAGCGACTTGCCCCAAAATAGGATATCAGGCAGTGTACAATTTTAAGGTATATCCAGTCAGTTTGTAGTGAGCGCAAAATATGTGAATAATTTTACCTGATAATTTAGAATATCCTAAATACTTTGCATGTTCGTTCATAGAAAAGTCAACTTTAAGTTCATCTCCAAAAATTATTTCTACTAGCATTGTTCAAATATATCGATTTTCAAAAGTAACTATAGTGATGAACAATTGAGCTAAATAAGAGAATAATTTGAGCCACAGAAACAAATAGATACGCAATGTGACACCAAAATAGAAATTCGATTTCCCACCCATGAGGTAAAACACTCAAATTTGTATATCTAAAGAGTAAAATTCGAAGCGTAACTGTGTAAAAAAAATCTGCTATCTTAAGGCTGCAATTTTTATTTTGTACCTTTCCTTATCCAAAATTAACATTATAGTATACAACAATAATGATTCGTTAGATTTTGTTAAGAAAACGCAGACGCAAAGCAGGATAAATGCTTTCAGTTCATCGTTTTATTAACAACCAACTTTTATTATATTTTATTTGTGTTTTAGATACCTCTTCACTACCTTATACTAGTTAGTCGATTCGTCATTATCTAAGCCGGTGGCAGACTCTTCGAAATTATCTATATTAACGTGTAGTGCTACAATTTCTTCTTCTTCTTCTAGTTCATCCTCCAATTCTTTTTCTTTATCATCAACTAAACCGTTTTCCTCTTCCACAACGTCTTGCCCATCACCGTTTATTGCTACCATTGACATACCTTCCCGGATTACCTCATCAATTGGGACCGAGTGGACACTGGCCTCATCCCAAAATTGCGCTCTTGAGTCTTTCCAGTCGATCAGTTTCCGCATACTCTGCATCCCATCGTGGGGTTTGTCAGTTTGAGAAAGGAGTACTAAGTAGCTTGAAAATAGTTCCAATCCAGACGAGATAGCTCCCAGAATACGAACTTGTTCACCCTCTTTTATATACCCACCGTCATTGCACATTGACAAAGCCTCCGATAATAAAGGACTTGCCTTTTGAGGTTCCCCATTGTTCAAGTAAAACTCCCCCAAATGCCAATAGGACTGGGCCAAGTAAAAGAGTAGGTTGCATTTCATCGCGGTCTCTTTCACGATTAATAGAGTTTTCAAAGATAAGAAGGAATTTCCACACATCAAGTAAGCTGTGGCGAGTTGTATTCTGGCTTCGCATATCCCCTCTTCGCAGCCCACTTTCGCTTGAATGTAATAAGCCTTACGGAAGCACCTGATAGCCGCTTTTGGATCTTGCACGCTCATTTGGCATATGCCATTTAGTACAAGGGCTTTTGTTTCACCGTCAGGGTAGCAAGCTTCAGCAGCTCTCTTTCTCGCCAGAATTGCCAGTTTGGTTGCTTCACCGTAATCAAACACTTTCATCGACTGCTTTGCTTGAGATAGCAAGCAATCATATAGAAGATGATTCGTCTGGGTAAAAAGAATATCTGTATCCTTTGGGAAAATACCCTTTGTGTTCCATTTTACACCTCTTGATAACTCCAGAACTATATTCAAGTGTTCCATGGCACCAACAGGGTCGTTGATATTTTCGATTAGAAATTTCGCGTAGGCGAACCTACTCAGAGCTTGCTGCTTACCTCCTAGAAAAGTGTACTCTGAAGATACACTCACCGCTTGGACTAACAGCTGTTCACCTAACCACCACCAGTTCTGGTGTAGGAACGCAAAATGTACGGCCAGCTTCAGGAATTCCTCGCACTGTTTTCCATATCGTCCAGCATGGTGGAATTCCTCCGACTTGACGAGACCTTTGGCTAACCTTTCCAGTTCTATTCTGCTATTCACGAGTTGAGGCCTGGCCCAGATTGCACTTTGTGGTCCAGCAGTTTCTCTAAGGTGAGCTTGGAACTCCAACAACTGTTTGAGGAATTCTGCACTGCATACGAAACCCTTTTCTCTCAAGTTCATAAGTAATGCCACATGAAAAGCCATTTTGTACTGGCGAATTTGATCGAGATCGTAAACCGGCAAGGCAGATCTCATTTCCGTTACCGCTTTCCTGGTCTGCTCTAGTCGTATACGCTGTCGCCTGATGTAGTTTTCTTCCATTTTGTTCCAATTTTTTGAAAACTACAAAACTACTACAAACGAATCTGACAGAAAAAAATACTGAATGATAACGTCATCTACAAATAGTTGCTGACACAGCATTGGTAGCTAGATCGCTAGCGCCTTGTGTTCATCGAATTCAGTTGCAACTACGATCTAGCTGACAATGCCGAATTTTTAGCTGCAGTTCAGTGGTGTCCTGTACGTAAGATGGTCAGGTTCAAGAACGTCATCCATTTTATCATACACCAAGTTGGGTGCTTGGTCTAATAATTTTTTAGCGTAATGATTGAAAAAGAAGAAGAGTAATCATCCTATGATTATGACAACATGAACCAGCTATATCAAAACATCGATGCTATATCCATTTAAATAAAATTGGACCAAAAGACCAAAGCAATGTATACACAAAAATCTTTTTGGTCCTAATTTGGTGCAATAAGGGGTTTAAATGGAGATCTACCTATTTTCACCACTATTAGTCAATACTTTGTGATTTACGCGGTCATATAGTTGCAAAATTTTAGGTTGCCCAGTTAGACTGCTGACCACCTTTGTCATCACTGGACACTGAATACTAAATCATTACTGCAAACTCCAGTGTAGATACAGCAATACTATTGTTTCATCGCTGGAGTAGCTTGAAGAGCAGTTTAATAACACATTCATGTTTATTAGATTCATCACTTAAACAAATTTCTTTTGTGTTAAAAATACCAACAATATACGAATTAAGTTTTATTAAAATAAGAGGCATCATCGATTGCTATTTATTCGTTTTTATCTAAGCCAGTGGCAGACTCTTCGAAATTATCTATATTATCGTGTAGTGCTACAATTTCTTCTTCTTCCTCTTCATCTCCTAATGTTACTTCCTCTTCGTCCACTAAACGCATTTCCTCTTTCACAACCTCTTGCCCATCTATGTTTGCTTCTACCATTGACATACTCTCCTTGATTACGTCATCAATTGGGATCGAGTGGACACTGGCCTCATCCCAAAATTGTGCTCTTGAATCTTTCCAGTCGATCAGTTTCCGCATACTTTGCATCCCTTCGTGAAGGTTCTCAGTTCGAGAAAGGAGTACCAAGTAGCTTGAAAATAGTTCCAATCCGGAAGAGATGGCTCCCAGAATACGAACTTGTTCGCTCTCTTTTATATTCTGACCGTCATTGAACATTGACAAAGCTTCCGCTAATAAAGGGCTTGCCTTTTGAGGTTCCCCATTGTTCAAGTAAAATTCCCCCAAATGCCAATAGGACTGGGCCAAGTAAAATAGTAGGTTGAATTTCATCGCTGTCTCTTTCACAATTAATAGAGTTTTCAAAGATAAGAAAGAATTTCCGCATAGCAAGTAAGCTTTAGCAAGTTGTATTCTGGCTTCGCATACCCCCTCTTCGCAGCCCATTTTCTCTTGAATATAGTAAGCCTTACAGAAGTACCTTATAGCCGATTTTGGATCTTGCATGCTCATTTGGCATATGCCATTTAGTACAAGGGATTTTGTTTCACCGTCAGGACAGCAAGCCTCAGCAGCTCTCTTTCTCGCTTGAGTCGCCAATTTGGATGCTCCGTCGTAATCATACACTTTTATCAACTGCTTTGCTTCATGTAGCAAGCAAACATATAGAAGATGATTTGTCTGGGTATAAAGAATATCTTTGTCCTCTGGGAAAATATCCTTTGTGCTCCACTTTACAGCAATTGATAACTCCAGAACTATATTCAAGTGGTCCATGGCACCAACATGGTCTTTGATATTTTCGACTAGAAATTTCGCGTAGGCGAACCTACTCAGAGCTTGCTGCTTACCTCCTAGAAAACTGTACTCTGAAGATACACTCACCGCTTGGACTAACAGCTGTTCACCTAACCACCACCAGTTCTCGTGTACAAACGCAAAATGTACGGCCAGCTTCAGGAATTCCTGGCACTGTTTTTCATATCGCCCAGCACTGTGGAATTCCTCTGACTTGACAAGACCTTCGGTTAACTTTTCCAGTTCATTTTTACTATCCTTCAGTTGAGGCCTGAACCAAATTACGCTTTGTGGTCCAGCCGTTTGTCTAAGGTCAGCTTGAAATGCCAACAACTGTTTGAGGAATTCTGCGCTGCATACGAAACCCCCTTCTCTTAAATTCACAAGTAATGCCTCGTAAAAAGGCAATTTGTACTGGCGAATTTGTTCGAGATCGTAAACCGGCAAAGCAGATCTCATTTCCATTACCGCTTTCCTGTTCTGTGCTTTTCGTATGCGCTCTCTCCTAATGTAGTTTTCTTCCATTTTTTTCGGTTTTTTGAAGACTATAAAATTAATACAAACGAATCTGACAGAAAAAAATACTGAAGGGTAACGTCATCTCCTTCAATTAATTGCTGATACATCACTGATAGCTAGATCGCTAGTTTCTTGTGCTCACCGAATCCAGTTGTAACTACAATCTAACTGCCAATACTGAATCTTTAGCTGCAGTTCAGTGATATCATGCACTGGCAGCAGTATACCCGAGATGATTCATTTTTTTAATCGGTCAGGTTCAAGAATGTCATTCACTTTACCTATTTTCGCCACTATTAATCATTACCCTTAGGCAGCCATATAGTGACAAAATTTCAAATTGACCAATCAGAATGCTGACCACCGTCGTCATCCCTGGGTTATTGGAGCAGTCTGGAGAACAGTTTCAAAATCATTAATTATATTTTTTGATGTGTTTATTGATTTTATTCCAAATATTCTATACTATAGTAGTTTTTAGTAAAATATAAAATAAATATAATATAAAGGAAAATTCTTATGTATTACAACAGTTTTTCTTCATGAATTTCTAGATGTTCTTCAATGTCCAATAAACTACTGTCAGATTCTTTTACATTATAATTGTAGACATTAAAGTGTATTTCTATTAATGCACTATCGTCATTCACGTGCGCTTCTTCTGCTACGACTCTTTCCTCTTCCACGACTATTTCCTCTTCCACGACTATTTCCTCTTCCACGACTCTTTCCTCTTCCACAATTTGTTCCTTGTCTTCCTCACTTGTTACGGATAAACATTCGGTTGTTTCATCATCAACTGAACTTGAGCTGGACTGCTCATCCCAGAAGCCTTTCCTTAAGTCCTTCCAATCAACCAGTTTCATCAGGTTAACTAATCCAATAGCGGGTTGGTCGGTTCGTGAGAGGATTTCCAAGAATTTCGGAAATTGTTCTAGTCCAACAGAAATAGCTTTTAGCACACGAACCTGCTCGCTTTCTTTAACATTCTCGCCTTCATGAAAAAGCGTCAACGCTTCGGCTAATAATGGTGTTGCCTTGCGAGCCTGTCCATTATTTAAATAGAATTCTCCCAATTGCCAATAAGCCTGGGCCAAATAATAAAGCAGGTTATGTTTCGTAGCGCTTTCTTTCAATTGCATTAAAGTTTCCAAAGATGCCTTCGTATTGCCGTTCATCAAATAGGCTTTGGCCAGCTGTATTCTGGTTTCACAGATTCCTACCGCACTACCTAATTTTACTTGAATCAAGCATGCCCTGTTAAAGCTGCTTATAGCTGATTTGGCGTCTTTTAAATCCATCTCACATTTCCCTTTTAATATTAACGCATCAGTTTCGCCATCAAGAAAGCACGCCTCGGCAGCCTTGTTTCGTGCCTGTGACGCCAGTCCACCTGCTACCTCAAACTTTCCCATTTTCATCAACTGGTGAGCCTCGCGCATCAAGCAAACATATAGCAGAAAACTTGACTGCATAAAAAGTAAATCTTTCTCCTGGGGAAACACTAGTTGTGTGGTCCACTTTGTACCAACTGACAACTCTTGAACTATCTGTAGTTGTTCGGTTCCAGTATGGTAATCTTTAGCGTTTTCGATTAGAAATTTGGCGTAGGAGAATCTGCTTAGAGCCTCGTACTTACCTCCTAGAAAAGTATACTCTGCGCATACACCTACGGATTGGATTAGTAATTGTTCACCTAACCACCACCAGTCTGAATTTAAGAATGCAAAATATACTGCAAGCTTGAGGAATTCCCTGCACTGTCCTTCATATCTTTTTGCATTGTGGTACCTCTCCGATGTGACCAAACCATCAATTAATAATTTCAATTCACTTTTACTATTCTTAAGTTGAGGCCTTAACCAAACCAGACTTTGTGGTCCAGCTTTACTTCTAATAACTTCTTGGTATTCGAGCAACTCTTTAACGAACTCCAAGCTGCATACGAGACCCTTTTCGTTCAAATTAATGAGCAGTGCTTCGTGATAGGGCAATCTGAATTCGCGAATCTCATCCAGGTTGTACACCGGTAAGGCAGCCCGCATTTCCGCGACAGTTTTCGCTTTTGCTGCATTTCGAAAGCGATGCCTTTTAATATAGTTCTCTTCCAATACGTCCATCTTACTGATATTTCTTCTGGTAAAATATTGTGAGTTTGACAGAATTGTTATTTGCCAATGTCACGTGGAAATTACTTGCTTGATGAGCCTCACAGCAATTAAAATCCACAGGAGGAACATCGGGATTACTGGGAATTTCGTATGTTGTTTGACAACGACGTTTGAAAAGATTAAATAAAATAGTAGCCCAGTCATCCTTGCATTCAAAGTAATCGAACGAATAGAAATGTCTATTTCACTCACCTTAAAATTATCACATAATCTGACCAATCACAAACCAAAGACAGCTTTTATTACAGCGAAAACACCGACTGTCTTTCAATTCTAATTGGTCTATCAGCGTGGTGTTCTCAACGACGTAACCATGGATACGGATGACCGTAATCATGGATACGGATGGCAAAGAAAAGTTTGACAGTTTGATAAAAATTAATTAGACGTCAAAATGAGTCGCTTCGGTGCTATTTCAAATGATGTTATCAACCAAAATATTTGTTCGTGAAATAGTCTAATAAAATACCACTCGTGATTGAATTTATCTTATAAGTCTGTCTTTTATTTCTAAACTCAACTGAGGTGCTTGAAAAGACCACTCGTCCTACGGACTCGTGGTGTTTCCAAGCAACTCAGTTTCGTTAGAAATAAATCGACAGACTTATCGCGTAAATTCAATCTCTTGTGGTATTACTACTGAGAATTTGTGCACGTGGGTAGTAAAAGGACTTTCAGGAGTCGACGTTGTTTTGGAGAATATGCCCCTGTTTGTAGTTTTTCACTATATTTTTTTGGAAAATCCAAATAAAAGTTACTTTATATTCCAAACAAAGTGATCTCAATGCGATTTTTATAAGTGAAATGGTTTTTTGGTTCTTTAATAAATATTCAATTAATTTAGAGATTTTTTTACTGTCTCTCTAATATATTGTGTGCACCAAAACTTATTTTAGTCTCCTGAGCTCTACAGTCAATTTGTAAATTATTGGATTCTCTTCCGCGTTGATTATTTTGATCATCTTGTCGCAGTCTTCTTCTGAAGCAAAGTGAAGACGACGACCAAGGTGGTCGAAAAATCAAGCATTCAAAATATTCTACGAAAGAGAACCCAACCCTTCATTTGGAATTTGGCGTATCTATAACAAAATTATCTACATTGTTTGAAACTTTCCGCATTTTTATTGAAACGCAACAAAGAGTCTCAGTTCTTCAACATCATTACCCATTAGTGAGGCCCTAACCCAATCTTCCCCACAGCTAAATCTCCTACTTTTGCTCTTGCATCACATTGCATATCGTTCCACCAACATCAACAACTATAAAACTACAAAACAACATAAACTTAAAACAACATAAATCAACAACGTTACGAAGTAAGACAGAAAAAAATTACATCTGGAAATCCTCGAATTTAATTTGCGAGCTGTCCTCGTAGAAGAAGTCGAGGTAACCCTTGTTGGGCGCCAGCCTGGGATCAGGCGGGCTCTGGAAACGGCCGCGCTCTGTCGAGCCGAACGCCTCGTTGAAATCGGGCAGCGGTTTAGGCGACGGTTTCTTGGTGGAGGTGCGAATTTGCGGTGGCACTGGGGGCTAAACAAATGGCTAGTTAGAAAGGCCCATATGCTAACCCAACTAGTCAGACAATTCAAGAGAGAGATAAAATAACTTACTTTTTTCATCTTCACGTCCTGAATCTTTTCAAATTGAGGTTGAGGAGCCACATTTTGCCCGTACACCGGAATGAAGGGTTCATGTTGCATATTATTGTTCTCCATCAGCGGTTGCACCGACTCCATCATATGTTTCGATTCGAAGGACTCTTCAGTAATGGTCTTGCCTATTTGCTGATGATGAAGGGCCTCATCAGGCGGGACATTCTCGTTGGAATGTGGAGGTGTCATGGATATGTTGGAGAGTGGCGGGGTCATTGGTATTGAAGAGCTATTCACTTGATGGAGAGCGTGTGGGGTTTGTCGGTGTTTGTCCATCATCATCGGGCTGGGAATGCTGAGTGGTGGCGATGGCTGGTGCTGGAAAGGGGGCGGAACTTCTTGCATCATATAAGGATTTCCTGTAGAGAGCAACTTATAGTATTCCAGCAAACGTTTTCCCAAAAATTTCGTCGTTACATTAGATAAAATTATTAAGCTGTGGTGGAAATAAAATTGTGAACACTTACCAGACGACCTGGGCCTCATATCATCCTGATAATTGTGCCACATCTCCGCCTGCTGCTGTAATTGGGCCAGTGGGTTCGGCTGAAACGAGAAAATTAAATAAATGTGAAAAGGCAAATCATTTAGAATGCCGCCCGATTTGCTTCCCGTCACCCAGAGGGCGACCGCCACTTTTTATAACCGGCTGAAATAAAATGACGGAAGGCATTAAATCGTAAAACATAATATACGAAATTTAATACACATTTAATTGCCATTACAAATTCCAACCACTTGTTGCCTTTTGAAGACCAAACGGGCCGCCGCGCGTACACAAACATGAATGAAAAGGAATTTTAGCACAGTATTATGCGGGAATAATTTAGTTTGGATTGAGTGCCCCTGCGAGCTGGATGTAATCCACTTGCCTCGGTACGTTTCGCTAACCGTTGCAGGTTATGTCCTCTGGGAAGGCCATTGGACGTTGGGGATGCACCTCGGGTCCCAGATAGGTTTCACCTAAATTTGGTTATTGGAAGATAATAAACAGATGCTCACTTTCTAAGATTGGAGGAAATTTTGTTTACACTGAGGAGCGGGAAAATAAAAGTGTAATTAATTCCATTACTTTGTCGTTTGAGATAGAAGAGAAGTTTAGTATTTAGAGTAGTCCAACCAAAGCATAAATATAGAAAGGCTCTTAGATATAACTTGACCAGAGTTTACGATGTTTGTGGGATTGAACAAGAACAAGATTGTTTGAACTAAAACTTCAGAAAATGATTCAAAAACATTTGCTGGAAAAGAACATCATGAATAGAAATAATGCTGAGAGAAAAATTATTCCAAAGCCTCCGCGACTCTAAAATTACTGTACTGTCAATACGAAATTTCCTATTCTCGTTTCTCCCTTGTTATATTAAATAACACGTTTCGGGGTTGCACGGATGCTCGTAAATGGGGTTGATAACATATTTTAAGTTGAACGCCACAAATAAATTTAATTTCACGAATCTCCTTCAATAATAACTGGGTAGATTTAGATAAATCATTCGCAAACAGAAGTTGAAAAGTATGCCGGGGCGGTTTCAAAAAAACGGGATGTAATAAATTGGTGGGATATTAATTCTTGACAATCATATGCGATGAATAAAATAAAAGATAATGTCGAAGATATGTCTATTTCCAAGACTTATCCAGTAATACGAGTATTTATTTATTTATTTATTTATTTTTTATTATAGTTTAGAGAAAAAAATTTGCAACGATAATTGTTTTTGCAATCCTGTTCACCTGTCGGTTTATTTATAAGTAAGTGTGTTATTTCTTCTAATCTTGTGAGTATTATTTGGTGGTGGCGGTCGCTGACAATGCGTGGGACGTGTATCCATATATAAAGTGATCATTAGGCTGCTTTTAATGCGGAGAGAAAAAATAACTCAAATATTTTACTTACTTTTAAAAAAATAACGTAATTGGATTGTACAGGGGGGGGCACATAAAAGTCCACCCCTTTTATTTTGGTTATTTTTGACATTTTGAAAAATTCCAAAACATTTTCCTACATATTTTTTACCGAAATTTTCAATTTTTCTACGAAGAGTGTATATTGACCTTTGACAGAGTAGGGCAACAGCAAGTGTTTTATATCTTATGGAACACACTGTATATTTTTACACATTTCGAAAGAAAGCATCGATTTATATATCTCGCTGAAAATTTTGGGTTTCAAAAGTTGAAAATGTCCAAGTTATTAATAGTCAATGTTCAAAAAGTCAAAACCTTAGAACTGAAAATTTATTTTGTTTTATTCTATTGAATAATTTTTTATGCATTTCTAATATTTGACACCCTACGTATAATACTTTAATAATCTAAAATATATATGTAATATGAAAGCAACAATTTAAGGGAATGTATATTATACTACATAAAACAATAGTTTTTGGCAAATTTTTATTAACAAGTAGGCTTTGAAACAAAAGTTATAAAAGTCATCTACCATTTTAGTTTGGCATAAATGTCAAGTTATTTGTTGCTTTGTGAATAGTTCAATAGTTGCTTGTGATAAAAGATTTTGTTAAAAAATATAAAATGGGATATTCAGTTGAAGTGAGATGTCAAATATTAGATATATTTCTTAAATGTAACAAAACTGTGCAAAAATGTAAAAATGAACTCTCATTTTCTTTAAAAAAATTTATTTAAGTAACTCAATTATTGATTTTTTTGTGTAAAAATGTGAGAATTGAAAGACCCTCATTTTATTTCAAAAAATTTAATTATTTAGCTCAATTTTTTTAATAAAATTCTGATTTTTTCTGTAATATATTTAATAGAAAATTTTAATGTACAAAATTTTAAAACAAAAAGTACATCAGTAAGTAGAAAAATCAACGAAAAAGCCGTGTAAAAATGTGAAAAATGAAAGACTCATTTTCTTTAAAAAAATTTAATTATTTAACTCAATTTTTGATTTTTTTAATAAAAATCGGATTTTTCTTCTGTAATATTTAATAGTAAATTTTTTTTAACGCTCAAAGCTTTAAAACAAAAAGTGCGTCACTAAGTAGATAAATCAACGGAGAAGCTGTGTAAAAATATGTAAAAAATTAATGACTCATTTTCTTTAAAGAAATTTAATTAGTTAACTCGATATTTGATTTTTTTATTAAAAATCAGATTTCTTGTCTGTAATATTAATAGTAAATTTTAACGCTCAACACTTTAAAACAAAAAGTGCGTTACTAAGTAGTAACATCTACGAAAAGGTTGTGTAAAAATGTGAGAATTGAGAGACTCCCATTTTCTTTGAAAACATTTAATTATTTAACTCAATTTTTATTTTTTTAATAAAATTCAAATTTTTGTTCTGTAATATTTAATAGTAAATTTTAACGTTCATAACTTTAAAACAAAAAGTGCATCAGTAAGTAGAAAAATCAACGAAAGAGCCGTGTAAAAATATGAAAAATGAAAGGTTCTCATTTTCTTTAAAAAAATTTAATTATTTAACTAATATTTAATTTTTTAAATAAAATTCAGCGTTTTTAGATTTAATTATTTAACTCAATTTTAATTTTTTTAATAAAATTCAGATTTCTTTCCTGTAATATTTAATAGTAAATTTTAACGCTCAAAACTTTAAAACAAAAACTACATCAGTAGATAAGTAGAAAAATCAACGACTTCCTAAATGCGACAATGGGATAGACACAAAGGCCCAATTTTATGGCCACCTAGAAGTCCTGACCTCAATTCCCTGGATTTCTTTTTACGGGGTGCATTAAAAAAATCGTTTACGAAGAACAAATAGGAAATTCAGATCATCAGCTTGAAAATGGATAGAGAATAGAATTGTCAAATTTTTTACACTTACTTTGGTATAATAATAATAAACTTTTCAATTCCAAAGATTTTGACTTTTTGAACTTTGCGTGCTAATAACTTTGACATTTTTAACTTTTGAATCCCAAAATTTTTAGGAGATACATAAATCGGTGTTCTCTTTCAAAATGTGTAAAAATATACAGAGTGTTCCATAAGAGATAACACACTTGTTGTTGACCTGCCCTGTATAGGTACATAGGTGAAAATACATTCCTCGTAGAAAAAATGAAAATTTTGGGGAAAAATACGTAGGAGAATGTTTTGAAACTTTTCAAAATGTTAAAAATAACCAAAATAAAGGGGATGGATTTTTATGTGCCCCACCCTGTACTTGAAGTATTTAGGCTCAAATACAAGAAGGAGACAAATAGCTAATTTACATCTAGCGTATCAAGAATGATGAAAATAATGATCAACAGTGGTTCGAGAATGAGTCCTTGTGGAACTCCTGGTGTTGCCAGATTCTCAACAAATTTAAAACCCATTAAATACGAGTTATTCATGTTCTTGGGGCTTCTATGCAACTACTTAAACAAGCAATTTGCTGTTGATTATGGTTTAGAGAAAGAAATTTGCAACGATAAAAATTTAATATTGGAATGCTGTTCACCTGTCGGTTTATTTATAAGTAAGTGTGTTATTTCGTGTGCAAAAATCGTTTTATTAGCCAGAATTTTAGATTTGTATTCGGTCAAAATAGCAAACAGGCAAGAAGACAGGAATATGAGTCCTGCTGAGGCCTGACGGAATTCCACGAGTACATTAATTCATTTTAGTATTTATTGGAATTTACTAACTGATGCATTTTGAGAGAAAATCCATTTATAATTTTAACTTCCAATTAATGTTACAGTATTTATATTTCAGAAAAAGCATGCTTCATTATTATAATATAATTATTTCTGAACTATTTTCAGCTATAACTGAATATAACGCTATCAATAAATGACATATTATTTTTGTTAAATTTAATTTCCATTCAGAACCCAAACATGCAAACTACTCGATAATGCGTCCATCAACGTTTCACATGCATCGATTTATTTTGATGACAACGTGCAAAATGTGCCGCACCTGCATGTAGTTAGTATGCACCGGGTTCGTCGGAGGTGGCGGTGGAGGCGGCAAGGGTGACTCCAGTTTGCTGTAGCTGGCGCTCATCGGCGGCATAAATTGGTTGCTTCCGGTTCCGTTGGAAATTGGAAAACACACGGGCGAGTCCAGGCCACCACGCATGCCCGCCGCCATGGGAGACTGCAACAAAAATTCAATTTCCCCGTTATATGCAATTACATTTAATTCACGCGGTTTATACACCGGGTGGTCTCAAATTTATGTAATAGTTCAAAAGTAACAATGATGTTTTGCTAAAGCATTTTTGCTATGCTACAAAAATAAACTACTCAGAAATTGGAGCAACATTAAAATTGGAACAATTTGAAACAATCATCTACTACAAGGCTAGATTGATTTTGGCCTATTTTCCCTTATTCTAACGGTGCTTGGTCCACTTGTCTTGTCTTAGACATCTTATTTGTGGGAGCAATAAAATATTTCTTTGGTTACTCTTCATTCGGTTACTTTTTTCCTTTAAAATTTTTGGTATTACAGGGATATCAATAATATTACGACTTCCCCCAAAGGGTCTGTCTTCGTGTAACTTAGAAATGGCCGAGAAAGGACATGGTATTGAGATATTAACAAAAATATGTATTTTCTATTTCAGATCAAAAAAAAAATCGAACATGATAAAATATAAGATCCCTAAGCAATTTTTAATTTTTTCCAAAAATATTGTCCAACCAAGTTTGACTTTCCTTCCCACATAAATATCAATTTAGCACCTAGTCTACTATGCACGTTTATCCAAGCCGACAACATATTTTCGCCGTGTTTTGGATCCATCCTGGCAGTCCTAATATCGCATCGCGGTCGATAATTGCCTTGACATTACCTTGAGGGCGACGTCGAGGGATATAACATCGACTGGGATTAGATGAGAGTTGTTGCTGATCTGCTGGTTAAATTCTGACATATTTGACTGATAGCATTAGCTCGGGCAAATCGATATTATCAGCAGTAAACGGTGATTACGTGTGTCATAATATCGTGTCGTATTGTTTTGTTCGCTTTTTAAAAAGACAATACAATACAACTCGATATTCATTGGTAGAAAAATAAACTCAGTTTTTTTTAAAGTCTGTTTTCAAAATTCAAATTTTTTGCAACATGCATCGTTCTATTGTACGAAAATAATTAACCGACATTTTACAAATATTCCCGCACAGCCCCTAGTCGGTGACAGATTGCGGCTGAAAATATTTCACATTTAACTAGCTATCATTACAGTAAATTAATCGACATCACTTCCAGACCACCTAGCAGATATCAACGGAATATCACGTATCTTTTCTAATGTATTATTAATAACGTCAGTACTCGTTTCTAAAGAGGGCTGCCGCCTCCAACACTCGTCTGGATGCCTGCGGTTTATGATGCCCATGACGTTAATTGTCTTCTATTCAAATTAAGGGAAATATTTATATAAATCAACAAACTAATCGTGAAGTTGTTTGGGGTCCAAATAATTAAATATGATCTTTGGATTATATTAATTACTGCTTTGGATACATTTTTCAAAATGTTTGAAACCGCAGCAGTAATAAACTCATGAATAAAACAAATGATAGTCAACAAGATAAATGGAAAATTTTGGATTCTCTTATTTTTTTAAATTAAATAGGTAGGTACTGGACAAATTATTATTAAATATCTCCAGAGTATGCTGTTCAAATTACGAAAAATATTGGCCACAAATAATGGCTAGATCTTAATTCAAATGCTTTTTTTGATGATTTTTGGCGTTTTAGCAAATTACGATATTGCTCGTTTGGCGGTAATTTAGTCTCAGAACCTCGTTAATTATTGATTTTTTTACTTTAGGGGTGGTTTTTGTCGCCTTAGGGGTAAGAGCAATTATTCTTCTTTATTAGTGGATGAGGCTTTATGTCTCAAAATGCAACAATCTGCTAAGAAAGTCCTAGTTTCTCAAAATAACGAAAAAATGATTAATTCATCCATTTTACCCCTTTTATATCGGTCATATTGAGGGTGCAACATACAATTTACAATTTCTGACTTCACATTCGTGATCAGCGACTCCAAAAACATATATATAAGTTTCAATAATTTATTCTCAGTACTTCGTTAATGATTGATTTTTTTTATTTTAGGGGTGGTTTTTACCCTCTTAGTGGTAAGAGCAATAATTTTTCTTATTAAGATATAATAAGTTTTATATCCTAAAATATAAGAATTTGCAAAGAAAAAGTTCTACTTACTCAAAACAAACAAAATATGTTTTTCGAAATCTAAAATTCTGACTTCAGATTCGTAATCAGCGACCTCAAACACATATACATGAATTTTTTTAATAACTAACTCTTAATACTTGAGAATTTTTTTTTTTTGGTTTTTTAAATTTTTCATTGACAATTTTAGGAATAATTAATTTAAATTTAGCACAAATAATATTTTTAACAGTATCTATGAGACAACGTTGTTAACATTTTTTGAAATAATCTACGGGGTCCTCGTTTTTTTTGTGGCAATGGCCCCTTTAGCCCCCCACCATTTTTTATTGCGACGCCACTGACTAAGTTTGAGAATAAAATCTAATTTATCATTTTCACTCCCCTGAAGTTTTTCGCTATCTCTTACGGCCTAGAAGTTTTTTTGCAAAAAATAAAAGATTGCAAAGTTATAAGGATAATTATATTACTGTTGGCAGTGTCCATAAGACAATAAATCTACACGATGCTAATTAATACTAAAATTATCATAATCTAAAAAAAACTTAACAGCGGTATATTTCTTTAGATTACCATAATTTTAATTAGCACCTTGTAGATTATTGTATCATGGACACAGCCGATAGTATTATCCTTTTAGAATGCATTATTTTATTTTTTGCAAAATAACTTCTAGGACGTAAGAGATAGTGAAAAACTTCAGGAGAGTGAAAAGCTGAAAAACACAATGATAAACTAGATTTTATTCTCAAGTTTAGTCAGTGGTGTCGTAATAAAAAAGTGGGGGGTCTTAAAAGAGTCATGACCACAAAAGAAACGAGGACCATGTGGATTATTTTGAATGTTAATAACGTTGTGTCATGGGCCCTGGTAAATGTACTATTTGTACTAGATTTGAATTAATTATCTCTAAAACTGTCAGAGAAAAATTAAAAAAAAACTAATTTGAACACCCTGTATCTCGAAAACCTAAATATTTAGGCCACATGTTTATATGAACTTTTTGTCTTAAAATCGCACGCAAGGAATCACCCGTTAAAGTTTGTCTATGTAAACGCCCTGTATAACCTAAATTTTTTTTATACGTGTTAAAGTAGAAAATTTTTCGTTGAATTTTTAAAATATTTTGGTTAAAAACAGTCGAATTAATGAAATTTGGTTGGTTTACATTTTGCATAGGGCGCTATCAACTGGCGATATTAGTTTTTCAAAACTAATCCAGTGGCGTGCGTTTACACATTATTTTCTGATAAAAATGCCGATAACTGCGCCACTGGATTTTTTCATACAATTTGGGAGTTGAAAACCTAATGTAATAATAATGAAATATGCTGAGGAAATTAAATCTTTAATAACAAAAATTTAAAAAGAACAGCGTCTTAATTACTATTTTTTTACAATAAATTTTCAAAATGAAACCGTTAACCTCAATTATTATTAATGTTAAATACTGACCAGATTACTATTATAAAATACTGCCCAAATTGTTATTAAATACTAGGTTATTTTATTCAAATTAAGGGAAATACTTAGATATATAAATAATTAAGCATAGGTACTCCTTGAAATATTAACTAGTGCTAGGTAGGTATTTTCTAAAGTGTTTAAAACCACATCAATAATAAACTGCCATGAAGACGAAAATAAAAGGTAACCAACGAAATAAATGAACTAAAAAAGTTTTTTGTATTCAGGATAGTATCCTGGGACCTAATCAACTATTTCTTTTCTCTAAACGATCTGAACAGGAGCTGTAGGAGATTCTGCTTATTGCGCAATAAGACTAAATCTTTAAGAAGTTTGTTTTTAAAAAATCAGCCTTGCAAATAATGCAGTCATCAAAGTTTCAAACCATCCTCTTGAAATGGGACAACTTAAATTTTTTTGAAAAATTTCACAATTTTCCACATAAAGCATTTTCACCGGTAGGTACAGGGTGATCATTTTAAGTGCCTCACTCGATTTTCCTGCTTTATTCTTCACCTAGGAAAAAAATTCAAAAACCATACTTGTGTACTTTTTTCCGAGGAATCCGATTCCGAAAAGATAAAAACAGTTGAATGTCAAAGAAAAAAGTTATGGCCGAAAAACTGAAAAAGAAAAATATTCACCCTGTATATTAATGCGGAAATGAATATGTGACATTTCACTGATTGTAAATGTGTATCAGATACATATTTTTCACTTCCGGTTTGACCGGAAATTGTTTTAATTTCTTTATTTTAGGTGATACACCCTGTATATTGAGCTCAGTTTAAAGAACTTTTCTTTCTGAATTCAGCAATATATAACATATCATCATTGTCTTTCATATTTAATAAGATATTGGGGTTTTAATTTAAAATAACACAAATACCTATATGTTATGAAATAAAGTCGTCCATGAAAACAAACAAAAGCATTTAAATTATTTATTTATTTCAAAAACAAAAGAAGATATAGCATAATAACTTATATTCTTTAGTTTTTGAAATAAATAAAAAATAATTTAAATGCTTTTGTCTGTTTTCATGAATGATTTTATTTCATAACATAATTTGTGTTATTTTAAATTTAAACCCCAATATATTATTAAATATGAAAGACAATGATGATATGTTATATATTGCTGAATTCAGAAAGAAATGTTCTTATAACTGAGCTCAATATACAGGGTGTATCACCTAAAATAAAAAAATTAAAGCAATTTCCGGTCAAACCGGAAGTGAAAAATATGTATCTGATCAGCATTTACAATCAGTGAAAGGTCACATATTCATTTCCGCATTAATATACAGGGTGTATATTTTTTCTTTTTCAGTTTTTCGGCCATAACTTTTTTCTTTGACATTCAATTGTTTTTATCTTTTCGGAATCGGATTCCTCGGAAAAAAGTACACAAGTACGGTTTTTTAATTTTTTTCCTAGGTGAAGAATAAAGCAGGAAAATCGAGTGAGGCACTTAAAATGATCACCCTGTACGTAATCATCAACTAGCATCACAAAGGCAGTGTGCAAAATAAAGTCATTGAATGCTGTAAGCTAGCAATGGAGGGTACAATTACCAAATCCATGTACGGATTAATTGTTTTATTGGTTTTGATCATGGTTTATACTTTACGTTTAAATTGTAGAATAGTTTATTTGTAACTGATTTTATTTGCACCTGGTATTAAAAAAAATATGTTAAAAATGTATTAGAGTATATTCAACATTTACAGTTTGTGTCTATCCTGAAACATAGAACGCCCTATAAAATTTCTCTTGTACTCATACATGCAAGAATAAGAACAGCCCTGTGTCCAACGAAGTGCAGTCGTGGTGTAAAGGCACGCGACTTTGTCACAACGTAGAAAAAGTCGTCAACGACAAACTCTCTATTTTAACTGCGCCTCAGCGCGCGCCGTTATCGACAACCGGCGTCCGTGGCATCGCAAAAATCAGTAGTGCGCTGAGTTGCAACATTTACACACATTTACGAGTTTGCCAAATAACGCTGTTTAGCCCACCACTTAACCAGGGAGCTCATACAACATTCCTTTCGACATTGCCATCTGCCGCAGCTGAGATTCTAGTACAGGAGAGTTAGACAGTGACTAGCTGCAAATTGTTAAAGGACTGCGTTCCAGTTCCTAGCTCCTTACCTTTACAAAAAATACATCGTTCTTGTTTTTGAAATTTACTGAGTGTTTGTAAAACAGCATATTTCTACTTTCTGGGGCTTCATATTTTGTTAATAACATCAATAAAACTGTTGAGCAATCATCATTTAGTAAAAGGGTAAAATTAGAGGCCTACAAGTTATGGTATATATGAAAAACGTAAGGGACCTAGAACCGATCCTTGGGGAACTTCAATATTTACTATTTCTTTTGTCTATTTTATTTTTACATTGCTTTTTACGTTGCTTTACGTCAGATATTGGTAGAAAACTCTACCACTTTTATCGCCATCGTTGCGCTAATTTGCGGCAATTGTAAGTATTTATTAACGGTGATGGATAATAAATTAATGTTTATAGCCCTCTGCATCTCTTGCCCTTGTGCGAATTTGGCAACGTCGCGTGGAGATGAGCGGTCGCATTTTCGACCGCGCGCCTCGTCCCATATCGACGCTGGCTTCTGCCGGTTACGCAATTCGGGCGCCGCGACGGTCTCGTGCGTCGCCTAGCAACCGTAGGCGGCGTCGACAATCTGCGTCGCCAAGGCAACGCGTCGTTGTTCGCTTGCGAATTATTGCAAAAACCATCCGGCATTAACCGGATCCCGGAATCCTTCTTCTTGTAAGGATGCGACGGATGACAAGCCGGGATATTCTCGCACCAGTGCTTCGAACATCTTGCCACGCACAGGAGAGTTTATATGGAAGGGATTAAGCCTTTCTATCTCTCACACGCCTTTGAATCAAACTCGCAGTTCTCAACGACGCGACGTATTTATGCGTCTTTGATGGCAATATTTACAGTCTTTGGCGATTTTTTTTCGGCACAGTAGATTAGCTGCGAACAATTCAGCATAAAGTTTAATGTGTCGAAATGTTTCACTGGGAGAGTCAATATTTTAAAACTAGCCACGTCTGATATTTACCAGATTGTTCACTTGTCCAATAATAATTGGTATGCATAGGATGCTGCATAAGATTAAAAGTTTTACTTATGCAAAATTTAGACCGTGAAGCAAAAAATATTATAGAAAAATATTTATTTGGTAAACGTTTACTGCCTAAGAGCGCTATAAACATCAATCATCAAGTTGCAAGGCTGGGACTTCTACAAGGATCAAATTTAGGGCCTCTTTTATTTTTAATTTTCATTAAAGACATAACAACGGGTGTTGTCAATACTGATGTGGTTAAATAATTATTAAGACAATCCTCATCCAAAATACATTTTATAAATCATATGGTACTTCATCAGATCAAAAAATTATTTTATTGGATACCATGGTCGTTTTGATTTACAGAAATTGATGATTTAGCATTCCTGCATTATTATCCTTGGTATATGTACTAAAACACCATAAATTGGTATTAGAAACAAGCCCTTATAAATAAGACGAAAAGCAACTTCATCAACAAGGTTATCAGTGTCCTTTTTTACCACACCTCTGTCCGATTGATGCGGGACATATAAGAATACTGCCAGAAAACAGAAAATGGGATAATCCCAGTCTAATTTATTATTATATTCATGATGTGAGATCTGCTCTCGTATGAATGACCTATCTAAATATTCCGAGTCTATTACAGATGTAATCCTGCTGGGTAGGGATAATGCATTCATACCTAGCAATCCTTATTCAGATCCTTGTTTTCAGTAAAATTTTGACCGTTGAAATATAGAGTCGGACTCTGCGATCCTGCTTTTTCCATACTACAACTAGTATGGTATTATAAAAATTTTATGAGCTGAAAAAATTTAAAACTTTTGTCCATTAATGCCAAATTGAGTTATCAACACTAATCCAAACCTTTCACTAATTACGGTTGTAATAGAAATTTGAGGTAACGTTTCGATCACCCTATTCGAATTATTAGAAATCCTAGTTTATCCGGAAATGAACCCTCATGGAAACTATAGTTGATTAAATGTATTATTGGTACGATTGGGTAATCGCCAACTTAATGACACTAAATTAGAGTAATTTACATCATTGATAATTGCCCAGCCGTAGCGAAGGACTCTGGATAAAGAGAATTTGCCGATTGAGCAATACAACTCAGATTGTAACAGAATTGAAATACAGACGTCCATATAGAGACAAATACGTAGTTAATCCTTTCGTCCCTAAAGGATATCGAATATCTAGCATTCTGATGATCATCAATTAGCATTAGCTTCCAATAAGCGAGCAGTGAAGGATTTATTTTAAATGAAAAGAAACTACCCATGTACCGGTCTAAAAAGATGAACCAGATGAATTGCTGACATCCACTTAGGATAAGGTAGGTACATTACGAAGAAATAAATAGCCGCTGCTTGATTTTCTAATGAAGCTCAGCATCCTTTTGGTACACACGTAAAAGGCCAAGGTGTGGTTAACAGTCTTATTAACAAGTTGCCTGTTGAACTGCATTTACCTGGTTATCAGTACTGCGGACCAGGTACAAAGTTACGTAAACGATTATCCCGTGGAGACCCAGGTATTAACTTTCTAGATAAAGCATGTCGTGAACACAATATTGCTTATAGTGAAAACGCAAACTTGGAAGACCGACATAAAGTCGATTACATACTTGAACAAAGAGCTTGGGAACGCGTTAAATCTATAGACGCTAAATTAGGTAAGAGAAATATTGACAAAAAGAGTCTTAGATTTCGTATTAATTTATTATGAGTGAGAATTCGGCAATATGAGCATAGAAGTTTTGTAAATAGGAATAAGTTTGTAAATACTGTTGTGATGGATGTTTGCGTAGGAAGAGGGCAAATATCTGATGAATTTATTATACCCTGAATAAATAAATGGCGAAATGGCTATTATGCCATTTGAATATTTAAATATTTAATATCTCGCCTCTCCGTTGACTCCTGCTGAAAGTTGATGAAAGTTGGGAATCACCAGATCGTTTACGCTTTCATGAAATTTTTGCCAGTCACAATTTTCCAGCTTTCACAAATGACTTTCTAGTAAGAGAGTGCCAAACGCACTTTGTACAGGGTGTCCATTTTTACAATGGTATTGGTACCTCCTAAACTGTAAGAAAAAGAAAATCGATCGAAGTAGAGAAAGCGCATTTTAAGATTTACAAAATGGCCAGTAGTTCCAGATATATCCCAAAAATAAAATGGTGTTCTGCTGTTTATTTAGAATTATCAACCTTACCGTTTCTAGGCTTCGTCACATGCAACTTTTGTTTCGCTCACGGATGCCTATTCCATTTTGCAAGCAAATTATAATTGGAGAAAATAATGACTGATCGTAAGTGAAAATGAGAGCGCATGCAATGACACAAATACACGAATAAAGAATTGGAACAGCAATAACTTCGCTCGAGGAAAATGGCGTGGTTGACATTGGATGTTGTGGTGTGAAAACAGGTTTTGTGGATCAAGGTTAATTTAAATTTTGCGATACGTAAACTGGAATACTATTTAATTATAAATTGTATTACGTATAATTCCATATGAATTATTCCGTATAGTTTAAAACTAATTAAAATTATTTTATTGTTAGTGCACGAGTTCTAGTGTGTTTTGTTTCGAATATATGGGACTGGGCATAATAGAAAATGTAGATTCCGATTTATATTTCCAATTATGTACACAGCATTGAATGCTCGATACAATTTATTGAAACGCATTTTCCATGTAGTGAATAACGATCCTTGAAATTAAATAAATTGACATACAAAAAATACTTTAGGTAATTTTTATTTAGAAATATTGCCCAAAGAAATACGAAAGTGGGTCATGGAATTAGAATGCTTGCGTGGATATGTTTTGTCTTTGTCATTGTCTTCTTTGTCGTCTTTGTCGTCTTTGTCGTCTTTGTCGTCTTTGTCTTCTTTGTCTTCTTTGTCTTCTTTGTCTTCTTTGTCTTCTTTGTCTTCTTTGTCTTCTTTGTCTTCTTTGTCTTCTTTGTCTCCTTTGTCTCTTTTGTCTCTTTTGTCTCCTTTGTCTCCTTTGTCTGCTTTGTCTCCTTTGTCTCCTTTGTCTCCATTGTCTCCATTGTCTCCATTGTCTTCTTTGTCTTCTTTGTCTTCTTTGTCTTCTTTGTCTTCTTTGTCTTCTTTGTCTTCTTTGTCTTCTTTGTCTTCTTTGTCTTCTTTGTCTTCTTTGTCTTCTTTGTCTTCTTTGTCTTCTTTGTCTTCTTTGTCGTCTTTGTCGTCTTTGTCTTCTTTGTCTTCTTTGTCTTCTTTGTCTTCTTTGTCTTCTTTGTCTTCTTTGTCTCCTTTGTCTCCTTTGTCTCCTTTGTCTCCTTTGTCTCCTTTGTCTCCTTTGTCTCCTTTGTCTCCTTTGTCTCCTTTGTCTCCTTTGTCTCCTTTGTCTCCTTTGTCTCCTTTGTCTCCTTTGTCTCCTTTGTCTCCTTTGTCTCCTTTGTCTCCTTTGTCTCCTTTGTCTCCTTTGTCTCCTTTGTCTCCTTTGTCTTCTTTGTCTTCTTTGTCTTCTTTGTCTTCTTTGTCTTCTTTGTCTTCTTTGTCTTCTTTGTCTTCTTTGTCGTCTTTGTCGTCTTTGTCTTCTTTGTCTTCTTTGTCTTCTTTGTCTTCTTTGTCTTCTTTGTCTTCTTTGTCTTCTTTGTCTTCTTTGTCTTCTTTGTCTTCTTTGTCTTCTTTGTCTTCTTTGTCTTCTTTGTCTTCTTTGTCGTCTTTGTCGTCTTTGTCGTCTTTGTCTTCTTTGTCTTCTTTGTCTTCTTTGTCTTCTTTGTCTTCTTTGTCTTCTTTGTCTTCTTTGTCTTCTTTGTCTTCTTTGTCTTCTTTGTCTTCTTTGTCTTCTTTGTCTTCTTTGTCTTCTTTGTCTTCTTTGTCTTCTTTGTCTTCTTTGTCGTCTTTGTCGTCTTTGTCTTCTTTGTCTTCTTTGTCTTCTTTGTCTTCTTTGTCTTCTTTGTCTTCTTTGTCTTCTTTGTCTTCTTTGTCTTCTTTGTCTTCTTTGTCTTCTTTGTCTTCTTTGTCTTCTTTGTCGTCTTTGTCTTCTTTGTCTTCTTTGTCTTCTTTGTCGTCTTTGTCGTCTTTGTCGTCTTTGTCGTCTTTGTCTTCTTTGTCTTCTTTGTCTTCTTTGTCTTCTTTGTCTTCTTTGTCTTCTTTGTCTTCTTTGTCTTCTTTGTCTTCTTTGTCTTCTTTGTCTTCTTTGTCTTCTTTGTCTTCTTTGTCTTCTTTGTCTTCTTTGTCTTCTTTGTCTTCTTTGTCTTCTTTGTCTTCTTTGTCTTCTTTGTCTTCTTTGTCTTCTTTTGTCTTCTTTGTCGTCTTTGTCGTCTTTGTCGTCTTTGTCGTCTTTGTCGTCTTTGTCTTCTTTGTCTTCTTTGTCTTCTTTGTCTTCTTTGTCTTCTTTGTCTTCTTTGTCTTCTTTGTCTTCTTTGTCTTCTTTGTCTTCTTTGTCTTCTTTGTCGTCTTTGTCGTCTTTGTCGTCTTTGTCGTCTTTGTCTTCTTTGTCTTCTTTGTCGTCTTTGTCGTCTTTGTCGTCTTTGTCGTCTTTGTCGTCTTTGTCTTCTTTGTCTTCTTTGTCTTCTTTGTCTTCTTTGTCTTCTTTGTCTTCTTTGTCTTCTTTGTCTTCTTTGTCTTCTTTGTCTTCTTTGTCTTCTTTGTCTTCTTTGTCTTCTTTGTCTTCTTTGTCTTCTTTGTCTTCTTTGTCTTCTTTGTCTTCTTTGTCTTCTTTGTCTTCTTTGTCTTCTTTGTCTTCTTTGTCTTCTTTGTCTTCTTTGTCTTCTTTGTCTTCTTTGTCTTCTTTGTCTTCTTTGTCTTCTTTGTCTTCTTTGTCTTCTTTGTCTTCTTTGTCTTCATTGTCTTCATTGTCTTCTTTGTCTTCTTTGTCTTCTTTGTCTTCTTTGTCTTCTTTGTCTTCTTTGTCTTCTTTGTCTTCTTTGTCTTCTTTGTCTTCTTTGTCTTCTTTGTCTTCTTTGTCTTCTTTGTCTTCTTTGTCTTCTTTGTCTTCTTTGTCTTCTTTGTCTTCTTTGTCTTCTTTGTCTTCTTTGTCTTCTTTGTCTTCTTTGTCTTCTTTGTCTTCTTTGTCTTCTTTGTCTTCTTTGTCGTTGGTCGTTGGTCGTTGGTCTTGCTCTTGATCTTGGTCTTGGTCTTGGTGTTTGTGTTGGTCTTGGTCTTCATCTTTGCCTTTGCCTTTGATTTCATCTTTGCCTTTGTTTTTGTCTTTGCCTTTGCCTTTGTTTTTTCCTTTGTTTTTGTCTTTGTCTTTGTTCTTGCGTTTGCTTTTGCTTTTTCTTCTGCGTTTGTTTTCGTCTTTGCTTTCGTTTCTGCTTTCGCCTTCGCTTCTGCTTTGGTTTAATGCTATTGTCTTCTACTGTAAGCGCGATAGCGGGTGCGTTTATAGAAACATTTTTGCTAGAAATTAACATGCTCTAAGACTGTGGAATATGAAGTGGGGACACCACATAAGAAAATAACAATAAAAACAATAAAGTTATTAATTGAAAACGAGTGTAAATTCATAAAAAGTGCGAATTAAATAAATGAAAATAAACACGGAAATCTTACATTAATGCAAAGTATAATGCAAGTTGAACGGAAAACTACAGGAAATTAAATCCCTGTCAATTACAAATCGTAATCCGTCGCTGTTTTAAGCGAGATCTGAAAATGTTCGAAATCCGCTAACGCGCCGAATAAAGTAATTTAATATGTAATTCGTCGATTTACTACAAAGGGGTTATTTACTTTGGTATATCGTACCGAATTTAGGCCAAGAGCGTTGTGAAATATACAAACGAATAAAATACATTCAACTAGTGTTCATTCAATAAACAGCTGGATGAACTTTCTAAACTACATTCGGCTTGTCAGAGAAACTTGTTCCGGCTCACAACAATCATATATTTTATGGTGATACAGGAGGGTGAGCTAATGGGTTTTGTTTGCTCTGTTTGAGTGCAAATCAATTGAAATATTGGCCCGTTTTACACGTCATGCGATATGCTAATATGTACAGGGTGGTTCAGTTTCATTCATAAATACTCGCATAATTAAAGAAATGCATCATAACTTAGATCAGGTTGTAGAAGTGCAGCGAAAGAAGTTTATAATTTAGTTTATCCGTACTGATGAAGATCGATAGCCAGAAACCGGCTCGAGTATCCTGTTATTATTTCCAGGTTATTAAACTTTTCAATTAAATCCATAAAAAGCTCAAATGTCGTTAGGTCCGGTGTTCCAGTTGGCCGCTCCGGATTCAAATATAGATATATGAAAACGTTGAATATTTTGGAATAATTTTTCAGCTTCAGTACCTACTATTTTTCTCACACATCCGCAAACATTTTTTGTTACTAGAAAAAAATTAGATATAAAATTGGATATAGAAATAACAAAAAAATATGGGACTATTACTTAAAAACTCTACCTATTGCGTAAGTTTTAAAAAATTTTGTTGGATTTCGTTTTTTTGTTTTCTCTTGTTTCTTCTTGTTGTTTCTTGTTGTTTCTTGTGGTTTCTTTGATTTGTCTTGTCTTTTCTTGTCTTTTCTTGTTTTTTCTTGTCTTTTCTTGTCTTTTCTTGTCTTTTCTTGTCTTTTCTTGTCTTTTCTAGCCTTTTCTTGTCTTTTCTTGTCTTTTCTTGTCTTTTCTTGCCTTTTCTTGCCTTTTCTTGTCATTTCTTGCCTTTTCTTGTCTTTTCTTGTCTTTTCTTGTCTTTTCTTGTTTTCTTGGTTTGTTGTTTTTTTGTTTAACTGTTTAACTGTTTAACTGTTTAACTGTTTAACTGTTTAACTGTTTAACTGTTTAACTGTTTAACTGTTTAACTGTTTAAGTATGTTTTTGTTTTTTTCGTTTTCGTTTTCGTTTTCGTTTTCGTTTTCGTTTTCGTTTTCGTTTTCGTTTTCGTTTTCGTTTTCGTTTTCGTTTTCGTTTTCGTTTTCGTTTTCGTTTTCGTTTTCGTTTTCGTTTTCGTTTTCGTTTTCGTTTTCGTTTTCGTTTTCGTTTTCGTTTTCGTTTTCGTTTTCGTTTTCGTTTTCGTTTTCGTTTTCGTTTTCGTTTTCGTTTTCGTTTTCGTTTTCGTTTTCGTTTTCGTTTTCGTTTTCGTTTTCGTTTTCGTTTTCGTTTTCGTTTTCGTTTTCGTTTTCGTTTTCGTTTTCGTTTTCGTTTTCGTTTTCGTTTTCGTTTTCGTTTTCGTTTTCGTTTTCGTTTTCGTTTTCGTTTTCGTTTTCGTTTTCGTTTTCGTTTTCGTTTTCGTTTTCGTTTTCGTTTTCGTTTTCGTTTTCGTTTTCGTTTTCGTTTTCGTTTTCGTTTTCGTTTTCGTTTTCGTTTTCGTTTTCGTTTTCGTTTTCGTTTTCGTTTTCGTTTTCGTTTTCGTTTTCGTTTTCGTTTTCGTTTTCGTTTTCGTTTTCGTTTTCGTTTTCGTTTTCGTTTTCGTTTTCGTTTTCGTTTTCGTTTTCGTTTTCGTTTTCGTTTTCGTTTTCGTTTTCGTTTTCGTTTTCGTTTTCGTTTTCGTTTTCGTTTTCGTTTTCGTTTTCGTTTTCGTTTTCGTTTTCGTTTTCGTTTTCGTTTTCGTTTTCGTTTTCGTTTTCGTTTTCGTTTTCGTTTTCGTTTTCGTTTTCGTTTTCGTTTTCGTTTTCGTTTTCGTTTTCGTTTTCGTTTTCGTTTTCGTTTTCGTTTTCGTTTTCGTTTTCGTTTTCGTTTTCGTTTTCGTTTTCGTTTTCGTTTTCGTTTTCGTTTTCGTTTTCGTTTTCGTTTTCGTTTTCGTTTTCGTTTTCGTTTTCGTTTTCGTTTTCGTTTTCGTTTTCGTTTTCGTTTTCGTTTTCGTTTTCGTTTTCGTTTTCGTTTTCGTTTTCGTTTTCGTTTTCGTTTTCGTTTTCGTTTTCGTTTTCGTTTTCGTTTTCGTTTTCGTTTTCGTTTTCGTTTTCGTTTTCGTTTTCGTTTTCGTTTTCGTTTTCGTTTTCGTTTTTGGTTTTTGTTTTTGGTTTTTGTTTTTTGTGTTTGTTTTTTTTTCCGTTTTGTTTCTCCGTTTTGTTTCTCCGTTTTGTTTCCGTTTTGCTTTGTTTTGTGAAAATAGCTTTTCAAAAATATATAACACTGTATAATATCTTTTGCGGTTTTTGAACTATATATTTACTTTTTCATACAGTGTGTTATTATACAAAGAACACAAATTTGTATTATAAGCGTTTTTAGCGTTAATCAATTGTTTTTCTGGGATCGTATTTAAAATCTACGAAAAAGTAACTAAAACTTCTGTCTTTACACTTTTTTTCTTTTTCCAAAAATATCAAAGTTAAGGGGGGCGTAAAAATATAAATGATGATCCTGTAGATGCCATCATGCCAACAAAACTGAAAATTTTCTAATTAACCCATATTTCTATTTTTCCAACTAATGTTATTTTGTTTAGAAATATGCCCCACTGTATGCCCCACTGACAGGAAAAATTAAATTATGTACTTCGAGCGATAAAACATCATGAAATATAGTGTTCACATTAATTTAGTGCTTCTATAAAGGACTTTAGCGTTTGCTCCAATCAGAAATAAAACTACGTAACCTCTACGCCGAGCTTCACGAATCGATGACTACTTAAACATACCAGCACCACTTCAGCCACAACGGTTTAGGAATCATCCTAATCAATATTATTTTATCACACGATGACAGGTCAAACAAAGTACATATATAAAATATAATATGAATCCCGTATTCCGCATTTATAATAGGAATAACGGCTATAGGAGTTGCCAAAAAATTGACACTCACAACGTATTTTGGATTTAAAAACGTGGAACTTTGTACCAATTGTTTGTAAAAATAGTGAATAATAAAAATAGTTGGATTAGTAAATAATTAATTATTGTAAAATACATATTCAACATTATCATCGATATTGGCGGGTGCGCCAGGTAAAATCAATTTTTAAATTGATATTGACTTACCTTTGGTTCAAGTTTACAATTTTGATTTCAATGAAATGAATACTTTTAGTGAAGCAAAGTAATGTACACATTTTTCAAAAATATTTGACACTCTACAAACCTATTTATACAGAGTGATTTAAAACGACGCTGCCCATGATACTGCAGATAAAATATCGAAAAAAAGAGAATCGGATTTTTTGTTTTGCCGAAATCTAATTTTTAGGGAGTCATATGGGGCTTTAAAGGGGAAGCCTAAAGAACGCAGTTTTATTAGTTTTTCGAAAAATACCAAACTGATGAATTATGCATCTTTAAAATAATGTGTCAAATATTTTAATTATGATAAATTTAAAGACCTATTCCCATGTGATCTCTTTAAAAAAATTACTTCGCACCATTTTTCTTCCATAGCAAACCTGTTTTATAAATTTTACAAGCGAGTAGTTATCCTCAGGCATAAACAACGTAAAATGACACTTTTTATAAAATCAATAGCGTGGGATGGAATTTCAATTTCTCCAAACGGGAATTTTCCTACGCCTCTGGTGGCGGACGTATTGTACGGCCGACCAATCAATATGCAGTGCGGCCTGTCGTGGAATAAAGCTGGATATCTTATCTCTGTGTCTCTAACAGTCGATAGAGGAGATTTTAGGAAACTACAAGGACTACCGGGAAATGAGGCGTATACACCATATTGTTGCAAATTGACGCTGAGGAAGGCGAGAAAGAAAGTTCAACTATTGTGTGAATGGATTTTAGTTCTACTAAAAAAAAGGGCATCGATAAAAAGAGTCGTTATCTTTGCGACTAATAAAAAAAGTTTTTATTTGTTTTCAGCGGAATGAATCTTATGAATACGCGGTTGCCAAAAAAAATTCCATGATAAAACACCATTTTAGGAGCAAAATTTAAATACCTATACGTTTTTTTGGTGGACGAGTCAGTTTAATTTTTGTCTTCAATATTATTAAATATAAGTATTATTAATTATTAGGTATATATTACTTAAAAACACTCTAGTGCGTAAGTTTTTGTTTTTGTTTTTGTTTTTGTTTTTGTTTTTGTTTTTGTTTTTGTTTTTGTTTTTGTTTTTGTTTTTGTTTTTGTTTTTGTTTTTGTTTTTGTTTTGTTTTTGTTTTTGTTTTTGTTTTTGTTTTTGTTTTTGTTTTTGTTTTTGTTTTTGTTTTTGTTTTTGTTTTTGTTTTTGTTTTTGTTTTTGTTTTTGTTTTTGTTTTTGTTTTTGTTTTTGTTTTTGTTTTTGTTTTTGTTTTTGTTTTTGTTTTTGTTTTTGTTTTTGTTTTTGTTTTTGTTTTTGTTTTTGTTTTTGTTTTTGTTTTTGTTTTTGTTTTTGTTTTTGTTTTTGTTTTTGTTTTTGTTTTTGTTTTTGTTTTTGTTTTTGTTTTTGTTTTTGTTTTTGTTTTTGTTTTTGTTTTTGTTTTTGTTTTTGTTTTTGTTTTTGTTTTTGTTTTTGTTAAATATCTATTTACCAAAAATTAAAAAATTTAAAAAACAACAATTTGTTTTAGATCAAAACGGACTGTGGATTTTATATGAAAAAGTGAAATTTGTCGTAGAAAAAATACTTTTTTATAATTTCAATCTCTTCAAGTTTATAACTTTCAAAAAAATATCGGTAAACAAAAACGTTGTATCCACCCCAAATTTGTCTTCTACCCCTTTATTGATCATTCAATTTGAATTGAATATTAGTATGTGTTTCTATATCCGTAAACGGATGAAATTTGGCCCACCCTGTAGTACATCAAACACCCGAAAATCGACAGCAGCTGGTATCAATTATTTACAAGATCTGTTTCTTGTTCCAGAAGCACGCCAGCCAAGGTTCGCTCTCGTCCAATATGGTGTCGGAAGTCGTGGTCCCGCAAAATCCTCCAAGAATTCGGAGCGGAGTTGGTATCCGGTGGCGGAGTTTCTGAATCCGCCGTACCAGGGCTGTACCCAGTGGGGATCGATCCGGGCTCTGGGGAACGAGACCGATATCGAGCCGAGCTTGGCCACAGTCTCGTATTGGCTGGTAAATTCATTATAAGTTTTTCGAAAGCCCGATGCGAAGTGGAAATAGAAAACCAACTCATTACTTAACTAGGAGGTCGCTTCCGATTGAATTTCGCTTGTTCTGTAATGGACAATAAATGGAAGGTCTGGGCAGAGGTGAAGCGAAAACTAATGAACATCGACAATTAAAACTTGTTGATTAGCCCTTTATTGCCTAGAGGCGTTGGATTTTTTAAGACAAAGTTTAAGTTAGTCAAAATTTTGTTGAGTATGCAGAATATTCAATATTTTCTTCATATAGCCCGAGATATTTTTCAATGCAATTAAAAGGCAGTTTAATATTTTGTTTTTTGATAAATAATATAATACGACTTTGAATGTATTCATATTTTAGTGACTTATAGGACAAGTCACTGATTTGTACCATTTCATGCAGTTTTATCTGTCTGCTTCGTGCTGATGAAGACCAACAACCAGAAATCGGTACACAGGTGGTATCGGCACTCTCCTAGCAAAGAAGTTTCCCAAATTAAAAATATATTTAATTCCATACTATGCTTTCCCCTTAAGCGAGGTCTGCTTTCGCCACCATATTTGGAAAATGGCGCTGCTTTATCTCCGGTTCTTTAATTTTTTTTATTGCTGTGTGAATGGACAAACGGAACTGTAGACCAAATGATCAAGCGACTCGACTAAATGTGAGCACATTATATTCTGCTGGGGTTCTAGTCCAACTTATCTGGCAGCGTAATTACCTACATAAAGGAACTGAACAAAAAAATAAAGTTGTTTCAAGATGAGTTTTATGCGGGGCGCTTTCGGTCTATTATTGGCGTCATCTGCAAACCATTGTGGTTGTGCCATTCGTGAAATGGTCGGCATGCGGTTTTAAGCAGGTTCGGAACGAATAAAACAAATTCTTGTGGATTTATCGCCCGGAATCCGGAACTATGACAAGGCCGTGTGCCGGTCTTTGACAATTTATATAGGAAGGGAACGAGGAAGGGAATATGACCACGCCGGTGCAGCTGATTTAAAGGACTAAGGACATACGGGACCATTATTTCTCATTTACTGAAATATATTTTTTGTTTATGCTCTCGGTTTTGAATTTGTCCAACGGAATTGGTGATTGGGGACAGTTCGTTTTGGTAAAAGTAGTAAAATAATTGTATTGTTAATGTTAATTGCTACTATACAGGGTGTTTGATTTATCGTTCCACAGCCTGTAACTTTTAAACGAATTGTTTTAGCAGAAAAGTGTAAAGGGAAAAAAATTCTATATCATGTGAGCTACTTTTTCGTATTATCGAAAAAACAAATAACCGTCTAACAATTTTAGAAAAATAAGAAAACCGAGTTAAAAGAAATATAATTTGAAAAAAATTAATTTTGAAATTATACTTATTTGAATTTAGCGCCCAAATTTAATCTAAATTTGTTAATACATTTTCTTTGTCAAATCACAACTTACTTCAATTTTGGAAATTATTTCATTTCCTATATGATTTCCCTGTTTAATTTATCGTTCTACAGCCTGTAACTTTTAAACGAACTTTTGTAGCGGAAAAGTGTAAAGGGAAAAAAATTCTATACATATTATGTTAGCTACATTTCATGTTTTTATAGAAAATATTTTTGAAATATTTAAAAAAAATTAATTTAACAAATATCAAATATTATTCAAAATTAATTTTTTCCTCAAATTAGATACTTTTTTAACTCGGTTTTTTATTTTTTAAAATCATTTGTTTTTTCGAAAATTGAAGCAAGTTGTGATTTGACAAAAAAAGGATTTTATTAGCAAATTGAGATTAAATTTGAGCGCTAATTTCAAGTAAGTAGTATAATTTCAAAATTAATTTTTTCCTCAATTTATTTCATTTAATTCATTTTTTAATTTTCCTAAAATTGTTAGACGTTCATTTGTTTTTTCGAAAATTGAAGCAAGCAGCGATGTGACAAAGAAATTTTATTAGTAAATTGAGATTAAATTTGGGCGCCAATTTCAAGTAAGTATAATTTCAAAATTAATTTTTTCCTCAAATTATTTTTTAAGTCGGTTTTTTATTTTCCTAAAATTGTTAGACGTTCATTTGTTTTTTCGAAAGTTGAAGCAAGCTGTGATTCGACAAAAAAATTTGATTAGCAAATTGAGATTAAATTTGGGCGCTAATTTCCAGTAAGTATAATTTCAAAATTAATTTTTTCCTCAAATTATGTCATTTAACTCGGTTTTTTATTTTTCTAAAATTGTTAGACGTTCATTTGTTTTTTTGAAAATTGAAGCAAGGCTGTGCTTTGACAAAACAAATTTTATCAGCAAATTGAGATTAAATTTGGGTGCTCTAATTTCAAGTAAGTATAATTTCAAAATTATTTTTTTCCTCAAATTATGTCATTTAACTCGGTTTTTATTTTCCTAAAATTGTTAGACATTCATTTGTTTTTTCGAAAATTGAAGCAAGCTGTGCTTTGACAAAAAAAATTTTATCAGGAAATTGAGATTAAATTTGGGTGCTAATTTCAAGTAAGTATAATTTCAAAATTAATTTTTTCCTCAAATTTTTTCATTTAACTCGGTATTTTATTTTCCTAAAATTTTAGACGTTCATTTGTTCTTTCCAAAATTGAAGCAAGATGCGATTTGACAAAAAAATTTTATTAGCAAATTGAGATTAAATTTGGGCGCTAATTTCAAGTACCTAGGTAAGTATAATTTCAAAATTAATTTTTTCCTCAAATTATTTTTTTAAGTCGGTTTTTTATTTTCCTAAAATTGTTAGACGTTCATTTGTTTCTTCGAAAATTGAAGCAAGTTATGATTCGACAAAAAAATTTTATTAGCAAATTGAGATTAAATTTGGGCGCTAATTTCCAGTAAGTATAATTTCAAAATTAATTTTTTCCTCAAATTATGTCATTTAACTCGGTTTTTTATTTTTCTAAAATTGTTAGACGTTCATTTGTTTTTTTCGATAATAGGAAAATGTCATTACCGTCATCAAAATAAAGAAATCCAATATCAAGAATCAAGTGAATGGCTACAACGTTGATAAATATGTTAAATAACAATGACCTGAAAACAGACCCTTGGGGAAGGCAAGACAGATGAACTTAAACCCATTAAACAACATCAGTTTGTGTCTTTTCTCTAGCAAAATATTCCTTTATACTAATAAATTCATTATTCTAATTATATGAAACATCTTAATAGAACAAAATAGATCAAATAATGGAAGATCAACATATTTCTTTGAAATAAAATTTTCATTTAAATCTCACACTTTGTTGCCATCGAACAAACAATTACCACGTTTCAAAGAAGATTTTATCGACGCAAAGAAACCACCCCCTCAACCGCAAATTAACCAGATCATCGCGAATGTATTGTGGCTCAATACGGCCGTTTGTGGGGAATATCAATGTAAATTAATCCGTGCCACCTATAACAGCATCGCATAAGAGATGTCAGGTTGTTCGCGAACATGAATGATAACGCCACAGTAATTACGGAGAAAGACGTGATGAAGCAACAAAGAGAGTAAATCGCGATACCAACATTTGATTGATGGCCGATCGGATATAGATCACTTACTTAATATTTGATCATGCCATGGATAATGACCGGTCAATTTACAACGGCACTAAAAGAATTGATAACCAAGCGGTTCACCAGTTTCGGAATTATTGACGACTAGTTTAGTATTCCAGTGCTTGTGGTAATTAATAAAAAAGTGCCTGGATTGACAGTTGCGGAACCAAATGTTAAATCTATGAGATGGGCTTTTAACCGATTCTGGGGACGCCAATGTACAACAACCCTTACTGAAGAATGGACCAAAACCACTGCTCTTCTCGCTAATGCCAGGAAGCATTGAATGATATAGAATTTGGTTTTCCCAATCATATTGCCCTGCGCCTAGAGATGAATTGATTTATTTAATTTTGCTGCCCATCTGGCGAGAAAAGCAAAAATATAATCGTTGTCGACTAAGTTGGCATCATCAGGAGATGATCATCAGTGCCAATGACGCCCTCTTAAGCGGTGGAGAGAGGCACAACTAGGAAACTATTTCCCCCTGGAATGTATACTGTAAACATTGGCGGGCATGAATAAAATATGAAAACTTTGTTAGCGGCAGTTACATGTGTAGAATTCTTTGTTTTACATGTCGAGAGCCGAGTGGAAAATTGCATAAAGTATGTCGGCGCTGGAGAACGACAAGTATACTACTTGTGCTTTCAAGCGAAGTTTCATTCGCCGTAATACGGATATACAAAACTTGTCGAATTGTTAGAAGTTTTCTCGAGTGTAAAATGATACACGTATAGACTTAAATAACCTAAATAAGGCGTAAGCCATATGATACGTACGGTGATTAAAATTCGTTGAGTTTATCGACGTTTTTCTTATGCCTACATATTTTTTGTCTGTTTTTATTTATTTATTTATTGTACAAGTACTGGTATAGAAGATAGAGCAAAGGTTCATGGGGTAAAAGTTGCGCAATTTTAGGACAAACAAAACAACCTCTTGAAGTTCCTAATATCTTTCACGGTTTTCGAAAAATCTTAAATAATGGAAAATTTTCGTGCCTTCAATTTTGTGTCCTTATTTAACAAAATATCAAAAAAATTCATATAGGTTTCTTATTAGATGTGAAAGTAGCTATAATTTCATCTAATCAGGTTTTAAATAAATGTTTCCTTTAAGGGGCCACCAGCAACTTTTTTTAAATACGGCCCTGTATATTTTCTTTTTTTTTACATGATTCGTCATTGTTAATATGGCATTCACAAAGAATAAAAGTATGTAAATAAAGCATTGTGGTGCATTTAAACCATTAATAATGTATTTGGCATCAATGGACCTGTAAGGTGGCCACCTCGCTCCCCTTGTTTAAACCACTTGGACTATTTTTATGAGGTAATTAAAAAATAAACAAGTGTTACGTTATTATTGAAGTAAATAATACACAGCATTAATTCAAAATATTTTTTGCGACAATCCAGTGCCGTATTCAGCTAAATGGTTATTAGTTTAAAACCAGAACAACGCTTTATTTACAATTTTTTTGATGATAGCCATATTAACAATGATAAATCATATAAAAAAAAATTAAAAATACAGGACGTATTTAAGAAAAGGGGGCTAGTGGTCAAGCTTAAACGAAACTTTTTATTTAAAATCTGATTAGATGAAGTTATAACTACTTTCACACCTACTTAATAAGAAACCTAAATACGTTTTTCGATATTTTGTTAAATAAGGACACAAAATTGAAAAATCTTAAATTTTCCATTATTTAAGATATCTCGAAAGCTATAAAAGATATTAGGAACTTCAAGAGGTTGTTTCATCGGTCCCAACATTGTGCCATTTTTATTTTACCCCATTTAACAAAAGGGATACCAAATATCTAAAGAAAATAGTCAAAAACCTTTAAAAATAAATTAATTCTATAATTTTTTTTTCTCCAATATCTCCCTAGAGACATTACAAATGAATTCTGCACACAGTCGACTTATAAGTTTAGTTTGCTTATTCACCTTCCCCTTCAAATAATCTCGATAAAAAAGTCTAAGGGCATTAAATCCGGAGATCTTGCCTGTCCCCCGGAAAATTTTATCCAGATATTGATCCACTACACGTAAATGATGTAATCTCGCTCGATTCTCTTGGTACCAAATGTCATTGACTGTTATTATGTAAAGTTCTTCTTCGTTTTGGTGTAACTTTAAAGCTGCACGAATTATCTTTGATTTGGACTTTGGTGTACAAAGATCCTTTACTACATTTTCTGAACTCTTCTTCATCCAACCGCACAGTTTTTATTGAATAACACTGGTCACCGATATGGTTATATTCGATCCCCCAAGTTTCAAAATTTTGTGTAGAAGAAACTGGGGGTAAATACTTTCTGTGATTCCGGTATAGCGGTGGTTCTGGTGGTAATGGAAAGCAAAGTGCGATAAAGTAAAAACGATTCTTTTATTGATATGTCTTCTAATTTAAAAGCCATAAAGGGGAATCACGATAACTTAATACTACATTTTACAGGATATAAAGTTAATCTGTTATGACTTTTTAACGGGCTTGCTTATTGCCGGTATGACATTATTGCTGTTTTTACGCATTCATCGCAAATTTTAAGGACACTGAAGTCGACGTAAAAGTAATTCTTTGGACACTTTTTACTTTTTATACAATACAGTATACCTACTAGGAAAAATCACACAGTTTCCACAGAAATAAATTGCTTGGGCAGGTATTCCGTGCGATCACATTTCATTGAGGAAAACTTGACTGACATGGAAAATATCAAAATATCACAACCCAAAAGATCTAAATTAATGCCCAAATGTTTCAATAACCTTCCAGCAGGACAAATCAGGAATCGTTTTGCAAACCTGTGCGTTGACCTGATTATGGCCTATTCGTCCGCCAGATTCGCCACTCCTGGACATTTTTCGTGGAGTTATCTCATAATCAAAGTCTTCATTACTCAACCAGAGAGTTTGCTTATTTGTTGCAGAGGATAATCGACGACTGTGTATCCATCACCAGGAGATGTCCAATAGATTCTTTTTTTGGCACAACATGGCCATTTTCAAGAATCAGAATATTTTTTTGTTCAGTCGACTTCACTGCAATTTGTTTTCTTAAAATCTATTTATGATTAGATAACGGATAATTGGATTTAGATTTTTCAAAAATTACATACAACTTGTCATAAAAACTAGTTTATTCAATGTGATTAAATATTCATAAACATCAAATCGACCGGACAAGCTCATAGAAACAAGCACCCGGACCTGCACTCGACATTGTCCCAGTTCTAAACTAGCCAAGATATGCGTGCAGGAATCAGTTAGCCCACTTCCCATTTGTTATGGTTAGTACGCAAACATATCACCCGAGATAGCGATCGTGCAACTTTCAACATCTAAAAATTCTTCAGTTCAGTTGTGACTTACCATCATAAGTTGTTCCTCGTGCGCCGCCACCCATCCGTGCGAGGTGGCCCTGCGCGCACTCGGCCTGGGAAGCATCGGGGAAGCACCGATGGAACGATCGCGCGTCGCCTCTCGCATTGCCTTTCGTATCCTCGCCTCCTTCGGGTTATAGACGTAATCTGGAAAGAAAGGAAAACTTTTGTAAAGTCGGTGATGATGACTGCAAGAAAATCTCTCGCAGATGAATGTTAGTTGCGTTGGGTCTACAGACAAAGATTTATAATAAAAAACGCTAGATTTAGTGAAGTAGAAAACATAATTTCGTTCATGTCGAAATTTTTTTGTATCAAAATAATTTGTTTAAAAAGTTTTCATAACGTTTTTTGATTTTATTACAAAATTGTTAGAAAATTAAGAAATAAACTTATATGAAAACTTCTAGTTCCGTTCTCCCAAAACAACGTGGAGTAAATTAGCTGCTTGAGGAACTTAATTTAAAGATTTAATCTGGAGCCGGTACTGTTTTAGCATTGGATGGGCGGGGCTAGAAGTTATGATAGAGCGGTTGCCACGTTTTTAACAATTTTGTATTATTTTTATACGCAAGATGATTAAAAAAATGTTATAAGAACTTTTTGTGGTAAATGAGGTACTCTATCAGCATTTCCAATAAGTTCATTCTTTTCAAGAACGCCCTGTATATTATCATCGTATAAGGTAGTAAACAGGATAAAGTGTTCCTAATCTTAGACAAATTTTCCAAATACATGTTTTCAACCTTACAAAATTCATAATAGCATTTTTTAAAAACATCTGTCGGTTTGTCGGTTAGTCATATCGATGAAATCATTGAGTCCAAGATAAGAAGGGCCAGTATCGGGATCTCGTTAATAGTAAGAGATAAAAATTTGGTTAAACAGCAAAAAAAGTTGGATAATTAAAGAACTAATAAAAAACGACCCTAGAAATCATTTTTCATTTTTGAGTAATTTTGAAAAACTGAATTTTTTTAGTTTTAATTCTATTGTATTTTTGACGTTAATAGTAAAGTTAGAGCAAAACTGACAAAACTTCTTTGTATCAACGTTTAATGAGCATTCAGATTATATTACCATTTTTTTTATTTGACGTTTCATCTTCGAGCAACCATCATCAACTTCAGTTTTTTAAGTACGGTACAGATTTTTTTATATACGTTTTAGAAGCCCTTTTTATTTTGAATTTAACCTGTACCACATTATAGTTTAATTACGTTTCGAGCCTTCTTTGACCATCATCAAGAATTGTTTTCTTATTTAACCAAATTTGTATCTCTTATTATTAACGAGATCCCCCTACTGGCCTTCCTCATCTTGGATACAGTGTATACAAAAACGTGACTTCTCTTAAATATATAATTGTTAAATTTTTAAATTAGAGAATTAAGAAAACTAAATTTATATGGCAACTTCTAGTTCCGTTCTCCCAAGACAATGTGGAATAAATTATTTGCTTGAAGAACGTAATTTAAAGATTTAATCTGGAGCCGGTACTGTTTTAGCATTGGATGGGCGGAGCTAGAAGTTTTAATAGCGCGGTTGCCAAGTTTTTCCCAATTTTTTATTATGTTTACTCGTAAGATAAAAAAAATGTCATAAGAGTAAATGAGGTATTCTATATACCTAAGCATTTCCAATAGATGCATTATTTTCGAGAACACTCTGTATAAAATCATTGTATATGGAAGTAAAAAGGAAAAAGCGTTCTTATTCTTGGACAAATATTCCAAATACATGTTTTCAACCTTACAAAATTCATAATAGCTTTTTTTTTAAATCTGTCAATTAGTCATATCGATAACATACATTGTGTCCAAGATAAGGAGGGCCAGTATCGGAATCTCGTTAATAGTAAGACAAACAAATTTGGCTAAATAGGAAACAAGTTTATGGAAGAAACGAAATGTCTATTGGGCATTACCCAACAATAGGTATTACTTACCCTTTTAAGGACCCGCTTCTCTGCGAAATAAGTGTTTTAAGACATATTAGAATTTTCGATGTTGTAATTTATATATTTATCTTATGATAAAAAATGTTACATATAATTGAAGAAAGCATAATTTCACATTCCGTAGCAAAGCAGTTTTCTTAATTTTGATATTTAAAAAGTAGAAAATTCTCCGCAAAATTCTTCAGAAATCACTCTAATTGGCAAAAAATAATCAATAATATGACGGCTTAGTATGCATTTAAATAAAAAAATCTTTTGTAGCGCAATTTTATGATCCTCAGTACATAAATCTGTGAAAGAAAAAATTAAAATTGTTCAAGCGGTTCTTTTTTATCTCAATACTTCTGTAACCTTGCCAACGAGAATTTTGTTATTGATAACTGGTGTCACTTTGCAATTATAAGTAAAACCTATTGTTAGATAACGCCCAATAGACACTTCGATTCTTCCACAAACTTTATAATTTGCGTGTGCAATTTATTACTTGAGTTGGTGCATTGTTTCTCAATTACTCTGGTTGCTTGTCTCTATAGCTCATATGCATGCGTGACGGAACCTTAAAGGACTAATAAAACGACCCCTAGAAATCCTTGATATTATTTTTTGTTTTGAGTTATTTTGAAAAAACTGATTTTTTTAATTTTCAATTTTATTTTCTTCTGGCTTTAATGGTGAAGTTAGAGCAAAACTGACGAAACTTCTTTGTAGCAACTTTTACTAAACTTACAGATTATCTATTTTTTTATTCGACGTTTCATTATTCACTACAGTGAATAATGAACAAAGTTTCTGCGACAACGTATCGGATATTTGTTAAAGATTTCATTAAAGTGGCCATGACATGTGAGCCAAGGCACGAAATTAATTGTAAACAACGTTGACGTTTAAACTTAATTTATGACAATCCGTTCTTTTGACACATAAGGGCCTGCTCATAAAAAAATGTTAAAAATAAATAGTAGGTACTTAAAATTTCTTCAGTAAAAGGATTTAGTCAAAAATATTTAATAGCCGTGGATAAATTACTCGAACATAATAATTTTTATTCACTATCGTGATTTACGACACTCGCCTTCGGCTCGTGCCGGAAACTTTAATCCTTGTGAATAATATAGGACAGTATATGCTTGTGGAATAAACTACTATTATACAATTTGTACGTCTGGAAAAAATCGTAAAATGTTAATTCCTCAAAAAAAAATTAAAGAACCAAAATTGTAGATAATTTTGAGGTTTACAAAATTGACACTAATTATTTTTTACGAAATTTTGACAGGAAGCAAAATTTATAAAACAAATTCAACCGTTTATTCAAACCCCCAATATTGCCAATAACTCGCGCATTCGCCAAAATTTTAATAAAATTTCCACATATGTAGATGTAGATATTGACTGGATTGCCTGTATAGATATTAAAAAAATAAAAGTCCTGTCCTGTACTCTGTATAACATACACATCTATAAAATATAATTCCTCTGTATTTATGCAGAAAATAAAATTTTATTAAAAAAGGTATATTTGTAATTACAGTTATTAAGAAACCTATTTTTACTTTAACCAACGTTTGGTCTTGTGAATTGTGAACAATATACCATAGTTAAATTATTTCATTAAATCAATCAAATCTGTCCAATTTGATCCTCGAACCACCCACCCCATAAAAGTACGTCCGTCTCTTACCAACATAAAAAAATCAAATGCACAATATGGACTTCGATATATCGTTCGATAATGCTCTTACAAAGCAACCGGCTATTAAAAATAGTTCACATGAATAATGTACCTAGCTGCATCACAGTAAAAATCACATAGTATCACATTTTCACGTACTCAGCGTTATAAACGCGTTTAAGGATCCGCTTTTCGACTGTAATAAAAGCATAGAATGTAAAAATTTTATCACGCTAACTGTGGGAGAAAATTACAGGAAGAGGGTATGTCGGGGCGATACGTGCTATTTTATGTATGATCGAGTATTTGGAGGAGGTGTGGAAGAATTAGTGCCTAATTCCAATAATTTGTCAAATATACACACAACTTGTGTTTGTGACGTTCAAAGTTGGAAATAACTATAAATAAGAATCTGATGTCGGTATTATACAGGTAATGAAAATTTGTGTCATCGGTTTTTACAAATTTTTGAATTAGTAAAATTTCATCTCTTTCCGCCCATATTTATTTGCATAACTTCGCAAATTTATCACAATGTTTCGAAACGTTCTCAAGTTCAAGCTCGAGGCGATGAAAAGCGCAAAACAAAGGTAAGAAAGGCGTCCTTTTGAAACTACAGGACGTCAATTATTTTAGTTATTTTACTAAGTAGGAGTATTTTTGGGTAACTGGACTCTTTTTGAAACGCCACTGGCCGGTGTGGCAAAATTTTTAATTTATACATGAATTTTGAACAAGAAAAGGTTTTTTTGGACAATTTTACCAGGTTCCCGAAAAAAGGTAAATAAAACCATTAAATTTTTAAAACAGGCAGTACTTCCTCACAAAAATCGTCTTAAAGATTGGCAGCTGCAAAGAAACGATGAGGGATTTATTTAAACATTACCATTGCTCATTTTTGCACTGATCTCCCCCAGCAATCGAGGGCAGGTACTCATCACTATAAGCACCGGGAAATTAATTATATTCCAAATCGATTGGCAGAAGGTCGGAAGTATGCAGGTACACGAGCTAAATATTCATACTTTCCTGTTAGAACAAAATATCAATAATTATCGGGACCATGCTTATTACAGTAAAGTTACTGCAAAGAGAATACTAAATAGAACCCGATAAATGTGCTGATAAATGAGAGCGAAAAGGTTGTTAGGGGTCCAAGGGTACAGAAAAATTGGCACCTTTAAAACAGGAATTCATATTTAATCGTTTTTTGATAATCGATATATAGAGTGTCCCAAAAAACGCATAAAATACATAACTTTTCTTCTGTTTTATTTTCGCAGAAATACAAAAACACGTCAATTTGTAATAACAGGTTGTTTCATTTGTACGCAAGGAAAAAATTTTTTTGGCACTGTCTTATTTTAAAAATTGATAGGCCATTTACAAAGGAATTCAGTGATATAATTTTAGAACACTTTTTTCGCTTTCTTATCGAAAGCGTATAAATCCTATGATATTTTATGAGAAATGTCTGCATAATAAATTTTGATACTCTTATAAGTCAGAAATATCAATTTTACTCTTAATTTATATACCGGGTGTCCATTGCAGAAGCAAAAAAATGTTTATTAATTTATATGAACAGACGACCTTTGTAATTTTTTTTTCCCTAAGGCTAGTAAATGCCCAATAAAATTAGGACTTATTTACAGGGTGTCCATGAATAAAGACAGGAACTAATAAAATACCGGGTGTCCACTGCAGAAGCAAAAAAAATGTTTATTTATCGATTTATAGGAGAGACGATTTTTACGAAAAAGTTTTCTTCCCGAAGGGTACTAAACGCTCTAAAAAAATTTGAACTTATTTACAGGGTGCTCATGAATAATGGCAGGAACTAACAAAATAAAAAAAAATTTATTTTCTAAATATGTCTCTTTTGCAAAATACAGTTTCTGTGTCAAACCATTTAAATAATTACTAAAATTTTAATTTATGTACAGGGTGTCCCACGTAACAGGCTCACTCGATCCCCTGCCTTTATTATTGGGCTAAAATGAAAAAAGATAATGGACATGTGTTATATATTTTTGAAGTCAGGAGATTGGGCTACTTTTCAATTATTTCATAATATACAGGTTGTCGCCAAAATGTTGTTGGATGTTAGCTATTTCCGGCTAAACCGGAAGTTAGATATATGAATGGTATATGCCTTTATAACTACAATAATATACCATATCGAATTCCGTAATAATATGCGGCGTGAAAAAAAATTGGAAAATTGGTTTTTTGAAAATACCTCGTATATTAGAGGTTCTATCGCTTATTTGAGCTTACAATCGGATTCCCATAACAAAATACATGGGAAAAGATTTTGGTTTTTTATCTTAAGCCAATAATAAAGCCAGGAAATCTAGTGAGAATATTACGTGGGACACCCTGTACCGGTGTTCTCAATAAAGGCAATCTTTTTAATGATGAAAATATTTATCCAATTTTAAAATACTTTCATTAAATTGGTATTAATTTTTGCCTTTAGAAAAATTGCTTTTATACAGGGTGTTTCAAAAAACATGGACCAACTGTCGGGGGTATATTCCTCACTTAAAAACAAGAATATTTTTTTATGTCAAGAAAAAAATATATATTTTTCCCTATAATCGAGATTTCCACTCGAGGGAATTAAATGAAATTTGGACAACTAACTATTTACAACCGAGTACATTTTCTTAGGTATTATTATGTTGAGCATGAGGTAAAGGACCGGACTTACTTGCAAGCCCTTGGATTTAATTAAAGAAGAAATTGGTTCTCCACTGAGATTTCTAATTTATGTTTAAAAGGGTTAAAATCTAGCTCAATTTTAACAAAAATTGCCTCTTGATATTTTTTCGTTTTCCCTTGAGTTTTCGAAATAGGGGCATTTTAACTTTGACACCCTGTAGCTAAGGAACGAAGCGAAATCGGACCCATGTTGATATGAAAAAATAATCTTGTTTTTAGGTGAGGAATCTGCCCCCAAGCGTTGGCCCATGTTTTTTGAAACACCCTGTATATAAATTACATTTCTGCTACTTAAAAAAAATTTTAAAAAATGTTTCTTTAATTTCGGGCCTAATTATTATTTAACATTTAAAAAAAATTGCTTTTATACAAAAATTACAATTTTAATATTTACTTAGGTTTTGACACAAGTAGAATGTTTGGTATGTCAAAATAAAAAAAAATCCTTTAACTTCGAGCTTTATCCGTGTCCATCCTGTAAATAAGCTCAAATTTTATTAGGTTCTAAGAGACTTTACAAAAAGACGCTTTTTTTATAAACAACGAACAAAATTTTTTTTTCTTCTGATCACCTGCAGCCTCCCTCTCAGGCTTTGATCTACGATTATTCAGACTTCGTTGTAACATATTTCAAGCAAGCTCTATTGGGTTTAGGTCGGGACACAGTGCTGGTAATAGCAAATGCAACCGTATATTTCTACCAATTCCATTATCCACAAGTAGCAGGAAAATCACACTTTTCGAAACGTTTTTCTACATAAGATTACCCCGTATTATAGCGAAGGTTATATTTATTTCAGCGACAGTCAATTTGCTATGATAAAAACACCAAAACACAAAAACACACCAAATCGTTTACTTTGTAGCACTGCTAGCAAACGTATTTGTAAAGGGCCGGACATATCCTGCAAAAACGAGATAAAAGACAAAAGCTGCAAGAAAAAGGTTGCTCTGTTATCTGCCAACTAGCCTGAGAAACAATAATCTTTACGAAACATACTTTTCTCATTGTTCCACAGTATAAAGACTTGCCAAAAATATAACTTTTGAACACGAACAATTAATTAATCCTGTAGCAGGAACATTTTTAATTACACATAGGTGTTAGCCACTGCGGACAAATTAGAGACTCTGGCTATATTATAGTTAATCCAAGCTAGATATCGTTTGACCAATATTTGTCAGATTTTTAAAAAGTTTAGTTCTGAGCTAATCGCCGTCTATGAGCATCTGAGGGTGTGAGATTCAGCCACATTAATCTGGTCTCTGCATGAAGCATACTCATCAGCGAAATAATTCAGGACTGATTGTTGCAGAGAGAAAGTCGTTAATGTGAAGGAAAATTCGAGTGAGTTACAAGACGGATCCTTGGGGAACGCTAGAGTTGGTAAAGGAAATTATTTTCGAAACTTGAACTTATAGACATACACATCATCTATAGGTAATATTTAATGCGAAATAAACCGTATTAATTTTTTTTTCTACTTTTGTTTTTTTTAAATTAAGGAGTGAACAGGAATGACTGTCGCTTTTTACTTGTTCAACAAAATGAAATAATCAGTGCGTCTGAAAAATATGCGCAACAAATAAAGCGTTGGCATAATCCACAAAGGCATTAATAGGCGCAACGTGGCTCGATCAAATAACCCATTCAAGTTACATTAAAAGTCGGATAAATTACAATTCACTTTTGCTGAAAATATAAAGCAGCCCCGAGGAAAATCAAGAATAAAATAGCGGCACGACTAAACTCAGATTGAAAACAAGTGGGATTAAAAAGTTCCATATAACTTTGTGTGACAATTGTGACATAAACGTAATTTCGCTAACGTAAAGGAGCAAGCGGCAAAAAGTTGTTGAGGTTGAGAGACATGATTAAATTAATAAAGAGAACATTGTGAATAATTTAAAATTTCTGCATGCAAGTTTTATCCGCCGCACCGTTCGCGTTCGTATTTTACCCAAGCAGAATGTGGAGTAGGTAAAGAATACGAACGCTTAACACAAAAAGAACTTTAGAACGATGTAATCAAATGATCAATTGGGCAGAAATCTGTGCAAAGTTATGGACAAGAACACAAATGTATGCACTTTCTGGTTTCTTAAAAAAAGTATTCCTACCCTCAAAAAAATTAGTTCAGATTATTTTTATTTGAAAATATGAAATATTAGTTTCTTCCTTCAGGTAATGTTATTTTGCAATTATTTAAACTATATGTTCATAATAACTGCTTAACATTCATGCGGATGAGGTAGTGCAACCATGAGTGTCTGTTCCCTACATGATCAATGGGAGAAAAATCAGGTAATTTTGTTGGCCAGGGAGAAATTAGGTGCTTATAAGTAACTTTTTGTTGCATCACGATGTTGGGTATGATTGTGCTGATTAGATGAAGTTTAGCCTTCTTAGAAAAGGCAACAGGTTCTTAAATTTCCGACATCCATCATGCGCTCACGAACTGAAGCGTGAATCACCGCTAAAAACTTATTCTTGTAATAATATGGTTTTAATAATGTTAAATCTTTTTGTCATAGCTGGTTATTGATTGGCTGCACAATTTTTCTAAGTTAAGTATTATAAAAAAAAAAAAATCCGTAAATTTTTTCAAGTAACTTTTTGATTTTATTTGAAAACTTTATGAAACGGCGCTATTAAAAAAATGTAGCATAGCATAGCACCGAAATGTAATTAAATAAAAGTCACAAAATATTGCAAAAAATAAACTAAAATAATTTTTTCGACCGATCAATTTTTAAGGATACAGACATTATTTCTATATGTATTTGTTTTGTGACCTTGAAAAACACGTTTTCGTAAAAATCACTATAAAATTTCGAACACAAAAAGGCACTGATTTAGGTACCATTATTTTGAAATTATTCTCAAAATTAGAAATTATTTCCAAAAATAAAATTAATATTTTTTCAAAATTCAAAAATGTATTGGTGCCATATACTGACCACCCTAAAATAACTAAGCAATAAGTTTAACTATGTTGTCAGATTCCTAATGCGAGAGCCAAAAAATAATAATTATAATATAATAACAAGGGCTTACTCATAACCTATTTCTTATAAGGGGGCGTACCTGGGGCTGCAAAAGAGCCGGCAGCTTGCCAATGTTGCGGAGGATAATAGGGGGTGTTCCCATAGTAATCATGGTACATCTGCTGCCCATAGAACTCCCCGTGGTACGGTGGCAAAGGTTCATGGTAATACTGAGACCCGTAATAGGGCTGATGGTGTCTATATTGCATGTAATTGCAACAATCCATTCTCTTTATTAGTCCTTAACAAACTTAAAAGCACGTGACAGTTTTTGGCACAAAAAATTCCAAAAAGAACAGGAAGAAACTTGTTATTAAATTAGAAGCATTTTGATTATAGACAGTCGAGTAGCGTTTCGCGCCAAAATCGAACAGACGACTGGACTGATTGCAGAGCAGTGCGAACTCTCGACGTGAGGAGCAAACGTGAAATGCGAAGACGCGCAGTTGGCGACGCCGGTCGCCGTCGCCAACTGAACTGTACAATCAATACGGCACCGCGACGCCTCACCTACGGGGCGCGCCTTAGTCTGCAGTGCCGGCGCTGTTGCCCCAACTGGGTCATTCGCCCGTACACGCACCGGTGTCGCTATTAGTCCGGCGGGTTTTCGAAATTTATTTCGAAAATTGCCCCGCGCTCTACCTAATAGTGATTCAAGCAACGCACCTCGTATTCAGGATATTCGCAACCTTTCCGGTTCACTAGATAAGAAATCCTTATTTTTAAATGGTCAAAATATATAGTTTACTGTTTTGGAAAAATGCTGTAACAAAAAAACGTTCATCATTCTTTAAATATTTGATATGAAATCAAACACATATTTGATCTGAATTTGATCATGCAACTGAATAAACGCAAAGCACTTAAAAGTACATTATTGAATAATCAATCAAACCTGACTACTGCCCTAATAAACATTATTTGATTTATATCTATGAATTATATCATATCGCATATTATCACCAATACGAAACTTTTGCAATATGTTCTCTGCTGAAGATCGATGAAATTTTTTTAAATATTGTGTTAAATTATTTTATTAAAATTATAAAATTAAGATACTGATTACGAACTTACTTAAAAAAAACCCACAGAAAATTATGGTGTTTTTAATTGAGAATTATTTACAAAACTGACGCAAAACAGATGGTCGAAACTAAACTGCTGGAACTTTGAAACGCATAAAGTAAATTTTTAGTATACATTAAATTTGAAGTTAAATATCTCAGAAAATATGAAAGGGGAAAAACCCAGAAAAAAACAAAAAATTTGTTTGGAAAAAAATGGTGGCGCAGTGAAATTTATTAAAATTTGCTTTGTTTTATTTACCACCCTGTATTTTAGAATTAAAGTTCCTACAAACCAAAACACACCGATCTACTCTAAGACCGGACAATAGGCCCTAATATGCTTCTAATCGCGTTCAAATATCTTTCATATTTTCTGATATATTTAACTTTAAATATACAAGGTGAATACCAATAACTCATTTTAATTTTAAGGGATGGTAGGTCCCTTAATGGTAAGGCCATATACCAAAAATAAAAAATATATACCCTGTAGTTTCCGAGAAAAAAAATAAATTAAAATACGTCAACATTTTCAGAACTTCGTAACTTACCTATCTCAACAGAAAATAAATCAGGATAGGTCTTTGCCTCTGGCATTCACCTTGTTTTTTGCAATCATAAATTCACTAGTTTTTGCTGTCACTATCAATTCACTTGTCTCCGACCGCAGATTTATAAACGGCGGCTTAACTTTATTAGACGTTTTTTGTCACGTTTTTTACGTTAGAACTTGGAGTCTGTGACTTGGATACAAGGCATGTTGTTCACCCCATAAGTGGGTCAGTAGAGCGACGAAACAGTACTCAGAATTTTACGTAGGGTAGGTCAGTTTTTCAACTTTCTTTTTTATATTTTTTTATTGGTGTTATAAATATCAACAGAGTCAGAAACCCCCTCTTAAAATTAAAATGAGTTATTGGTATTCACCCTGTATACTAAAAATTTACTTTATGCGTTTCAAACTTCCAGCAGTTTATTTATTTAAAAAAAATACATTTGCAAAATATTCTTTTCATTTTGTTTCACCTTATCGGTTTTTACAAATTTTTTGATTAAAGAAAATTTTCACTGTTCCCACCACTCCCTTATTCAATTTTACACAACATTGAATTTATACCGAGTGGCCACAAAACTATTGCCTATTGAATAATTTGGCTATTATACAAAACAGGCTTCTGTAATTTGTAATGCGGATAGTAAATCACTAAAGCCAAAATTTCACATAATTGTACGTAAAATACTACTTCTGGCTTAATCGGTAGTGACACCACCTCACTTATTTTAAATAGAACATCCTGTATATTTTAACTTTTTCCTGCTCGTCATGTAGTTCTGATTTCAGCGATATGCCACAAGTTGGCATTTGTTTAAGTGATGGAGATGAAAATAAGAATAAACTAAAAACTGAATAACTGGAAAAACTGAAAAACTGAAAACTGGGAAACTGAAAAACTGAAAAACTGGAAAACTGAAAAACTGAAAAACTGGAAAACTGAAAAACCGAAAACTGGACAACTGAAAACTGAAAAACTGGAAAACTGAAAAACTGGAAAACTGAAAAACTGTAAAACTGTAAAACTGTAAAACTGTAAAACTGAAAAGCTAAAAAATTGAAAAACTAAAAAACACAAGTAGGCCTCTGCGGGATTTAATTTTTGAATTTTATAGAAAGTAAGCGTTGGATTTGACAGTCGGGCATGTTTATTGTCACTCCACATCGCAAAGTGTCAAATTCAACCCCCACTTTCTATAAGATTGAAAAATGAAATCTCGCAGGGTCTGATTTTCAGTTTTTTCCCTTTTTAGACACTATTTATTAAACAAATGCCAACTTATGACATATCGCTGAAATCAAAATTTCATAACGAAGAAGAAAAAGTAAAATGTACAGGGCGATTATACGCATTTCTTAGTTAACCTTAAATTTTACATATTATTTATAAGAAACTTGAATAACAATGTTATTTACTTGTATTATACAACCCAAATAAATGAACAAGGGTGTATTGTTATCCCTACTGATTCATCAATCAAATAGTCACCTAAACTTGAAGTATCAATGACAGAATTAGTATCTTGATAACTTGCAAGATGTGGTATTCCCTAGGGACCTGTACTGGGGCCCTTCTTATTCTCAATTTCTATAAATAACCGTTTAAGTCTCATTATATGATTTTCAGGGTATTTTATGTATTAAAAAGTTTCATCGTTTGCTGAATAAGAAACTTCTTAATTCCCAAGTGGTTTTCGAAAATTTAAAACAGTTATCAGCAGTCTTGTTGATCGCGAATTCTTGTGTTGTCTTTAAGATCTTGTTTGGATTAATAAACGTGGTATCATCTGCAAACAACTGAATCCAACATCGAGCCCTTTGGAACTCCTGATTTTAACCTAAATATAAAAACAAAAATCATTTAGCCCAAAGACCGCGGGAGTGCTAAAATTTCCTTAAACTTCAAAATAACTCAAACCTATAGTAACACAAGTTTTATATTACAAAAGCAAAAAATCTCCCCAATACACATGTTTTTTTATCAAATAAGCCGTTAAGGATAATTTGCCTGTTTCTTTTGAGTACAGCATTATTTTGCTCCAGAATTTTCCTTAATAGAGTCAATGGAACTGCGTATTGTGCCTTTCATGGTGGGTTCTAATTCTAAATGACATTAATTGAAATCGCAAAACGTTGAACCGACCTGCTACATTTAACATTCTACAACTTGAACATTCCAAACCTCGCAAAATAATAAAAGGTATGGGGCAGGATAACAAGCTGTCTACATCACGATCTCATAATTTCAGGAGAGCAACATGTTGCAGTGCGGAGGAATTCGGTAAGAAGGGGGCGTAACCCCTCCCTCTCTTTTACACATTCAAATCCATGAATGAAACATAACATGCTATCTTCGTAACCAAAGCTCTGTGTGATCTCCCGGCGTTCGGTGTGGGTTAGATAAACACAAACAATTATTTTTCATGCAGGGTTTGCGAGTTTCAGGGAGGCGGATCGGAGACTTCGCTTCAGCAGGAGCTTTATAGATAACTGGAATCGCGCACGAGTGTCGGCGGACGAAGACGACGATGGTCGAATGGGCGTTCGATTGATGGATTTTTCTCTGGAAGCTCCGCGTTTTTACGCATCGCAATTTTTGCTGTGGATTTGAAAATTTATATGTTGAAAACGTTGGTTCCATGGTCTGCTGTTGGAAATTTGTCATTAAAATATTTTATATGTATCTACAGAAATTAGAATATCAAAAAGAAGCTCTCTTTTCAAATATATTTCAATTTTAAAATTGATATATATATAGGTACAGCCTGTCCCAAATTGCGGGTGCATTCATTGCTATTATTAAAGACATAGACAATTTTACGACCATTTCGAAGACGTTTTTAAATTTCATGTCCTTTTCGAGATATTTTCAAAAAACTGAAAAGGTGCACTTTAATAACTTATGTGCCCTCGTATGTGCCTAATTTGATGACTGATGATATTTTAGTAAGTACATTGTTAGGACACAAAAAAATTTCTTCCTATCGTAAAATATTTTAAAAAATCAGTTTTCTAAGTAGGTTGTAAATTTAGATTGAAATATCCCATTTTATTGGCATCAACTTCAAATTTAATTATTACAAACTTAAATGAATTTTACACTATGTCCTCCTCGTTGATCGATACCTACACTTTACTATTAAACACACTATCCTTAATGTATTTCTGTTAACATCAGCTAAAGTATTTCTTACACATTCTTCTAAAACTTGTAGATTTTCTGATGGTTCAAATGCATAAACTTTGTTTTTTGTATACCCCCCAAAGTCCAACGAGGTGAGATCAGGAAATCTAGCCATAGACCATAGAGCATTTTCATCCTAAGGCTATTAGCAAAAAACACAATAATAAAAATTGAAATCTGCTCGGTTGCAACTCTATTCTTTATTCTTTGCTTATTGACTTATCAAAAATTTCTCAAAAACCGACTCTAGTAAGGTTAGCGCCCACAACGATTTTCTTCCCTTTATGCAATTTTATATATAAGGAAGAAAAAATGCATTATAGTTAGTAAAGTTTATCAAAATCAATTCACTATAATTAGTAAAGTTTATTAAAACTTATTTTTATATACTTACTAAGAATGGAAATTGATAAAACTAGTCTTTAGAGTGAACATTTCTTGAGGTCACAGAGTAAGTTACAAGGCAGTTCCTTGTAAGACGCCAGATTTGGGAGAGGTCGACTCTAATGAGGTTAGCATCCACAATGATTTTTTTCACATACGATACTCCCTTTATGTAATTTCATATATTAAAAAGAAAAAATGCACTATAGTTAGTAAAGTTTATCAAAATCAATTCACTATAATTAGTAAAGTTTATTAAAACCTATTTTGACATACTTACTAAGAATAAAAGTAAACAGATCTGAGTTTTAAAGTGAAAATTTTGCTTGATGTGTGACTTTATATGAATATAGTTGATATGAGTTGTAGACAAAGTAGACCACAAAGCAACTCCGTAAATAGCAGAAGCAAACTTTAACGAAGTTAGCATCCACAGCGATTTTCCTTACGAACACAATATTCCCATTACGTAATTTCATATAGAAGGAAGAAAAAAATGCACCATAGTTGGTAAAGTTTATCAAAATCAATTCACTATAATTAGCAAAGTTTCTTAAAATCTATTTGATATACTTACTAAGAATAAGAATTAATAGAGCTGATCTTTATAGTGAAAATTTCTTGTCACCCGACGTGAAAGCATTTGACATGAGTTGGAAGCAGAGTAAGCCACAACGCAGTTCCTTGTAAGGCGCCAGATTTATAAGGGGTCGACTCTAATGAGGTTAGCATTTACAACGATTTTCTTCATAAGCACTATATTCCCTTTATGTAATAATAATAACACAACATGTAATTACAACCCCCTTTATCCCAGATGGATCCAGAAGAGCCTTGTGCGGGAGGGGTACTTTCATATATTAGGAAGAACACAATGCACTATAGTTAGTAAAGTTTATCAAAATCAATTCACTATAATTAGTAAAGTTTCTTAAAACCTATTTTGTTATACCAATAAGAATAAAAATTGATAGATAATGAAAATTTCTTGGGGTGTCACCCAACGTGAAAGTCGTTCATATGAGTTGGAAGCAGAGTAAGCCACCAGGCAGTTCCTTGTAAGACACGAGATTTAGGAGAGGTCGATTCTAATGAGGTTAGCATCCACAACGATTTTCTTCACGAACACGATACTGCCCTTTATGTAATTTCATATATAAGGAAGAAGAAAATGCACTATAGCTAGTAAAGTTTATCAAAATCAATTCACTATAATAATTAGTAAAGTTTCTTAAAACCTATTTTGTTATACCAATAAGAATAAAAATTGATAGAACAGGTCCTTATAATGAAAATTTCTTGGGGTGTCACCCAACGTGAAAGTCGTTCATATGAGTTGGAAGCAGAGTAAGCCACAAGGCAGTTCCTTGTAAGACACCAGATTTAGGAGAGGTCGACTCTAATGAGGTTAGCATCCACAACGATTTTCTTCACGAACACGATACTGCCCTTTATGTAATTTCACATATAAGAAAGAAGAAAATGCACTATAGTTAGTAAAGTTTATCAAAATCAATTCACTATAATTAGCAAAGTTTATTAAAACCTATTTTGACATACTTACTAAGAATAAAAGTAGACAGATCTGAGTTTTAAAGTGAAAATTTTGCTTGAGGTGTCACTTTATATAAAACTAGTTGATATGAGTTTGAGACAAAGTAGACCACAAGGCAGCTCGTTGTGAAACTTTGTAAATAGCAGAAACAAATTCTAATAAAGTTAGCATCCACAATGATTTTGTTCCCAGACACAATAGTACCTTTACGTAATTTAGTATATAAAGAACAAGGAAATGCACCATAGCATCAAAATCAACTCACTATAATTAGTAAAGTTTATTAAAACCTGCTTTGATATACTTACTAAGAATAAAAGTCGACAATTGTGAAACTCCGTAATAGCAGAAGCAAACTTTAACGAAATTAGCACCCACAACGATTTTCTTCACGAACCCAATATTCCCATTACGTAGCTTCATATAGAAGGAAAAAAAAAATGCACTATAGTTAGTAAAGTTTATAAAAATCAATTCACTATATTTAGTAAAGTTTATTAAAACCTTTTTTTTTTTAATAATTGGCTTTGGGTACGTAGCCCGTTGCCCGTTAGCCACTTATTAAAACCTATTTTTATATACTTACTAAGAATAAAAGTCGACAGAACTGAGTTTTAAAGCGAAAATTTTGTTTGAGGTATCGCCTTATATGAAATGATTTGACACGAGTTAGAGATAAAGTAGACCACAAGGCCGCTCGTTATGAAACGCCATAAATAGCAGAAGCAAACTCTAATAAAGTTAGCATCCACACCGATTTTCTTCACAAACAAAATACTCCCTTTAGGTAATTTCATACATACGAAAGAATAAAATACACTATAATTAGTAAAGTTCATAAAAATCAATTCACTATAATTAGTAAAGTTTATAAAAACCTCTCGTCATGTACTTAATGAACTAAATTTCAAAGTGAAAATTTTGCTTGAGATATCACCTTATATGAAATTAGTTGATTGATTTAGAGAGATAAGTAGACCACAAGGCAGCTCTGTGAAAGTTCGTAAATAGCATAAGGAAACTCTAATAAGGTTAGCATCCACAACGATTTTTTCCACGAAGGCAATACTCCCTTCATGTAATTTTATATATTGAAGAAAAATTGCACTATAGTTAGTAAAGTTTATCAACAACAATTCACTATAATTAGTATAGTTTATTAACACCTCTTTTGATATACTTACAAATAAAAGTCGACAGAACTGAATTTTAAAGAATAATTTTGCTTGAGGTATCACTTTATATGAAACTAGTTGATATGAGTTTGAAAAAAAGTAGACCACAAAGCAGCTCGTTGAGAAATGACATAAATAGCAGAAGCCAACTCTAATGAGATTAGCATCCATAACGATTTTCTTCACAAACACAATACTCCCTTTATGTAATTTCATATATAAAGAAGAAAAACACTATAGTTAGTAAAGCTTATCAAAATCAATTCACTACAACTAGTAAAGTTTATTATAACCTATTTTGATATGTTTACTAAGAATAAAAGTGGGCAGATCTGAGTTTTAAATTGAAATATATTTACATATTTATATTATATTATTATTATATAAAGAAGAAAACATGCACCGTAGTTAGTAAAGCTTATAAAAATTAATTCACAAAAATTAATAAAGTTTATTAAAACCTACTTTGATATACTTACTAAGAGTAAAAATCGACATATTTGAGTTCTAAAGTAAATATTTTGCTTGAGGTATCACCTTATATGAAACTAGTTGATATGAGTTAGAGACAAAGTAGATCACAAGGCAGTTCATTGCGAAACGCCATAAATAGCAGAATAGAACTCTAATGAGAATCTACCACGATTTTTCCTAAGAACACAATACTCCCCTTTATGTAATTTCATATAATATAAGGAAGCAAGAAATTCACTATAGTTAGTAAATTTTATCAAAACCAATTCACTATAGTTAGTAAAGTTTATTAACACCTATTTTGATATACTTACTAAGAATAAAAGTCGACAGAACTGAGTTTTAAAGTGAAAATTTAGTCTGAGGTATCACCTTATATAGGTAAAATTAGTTGACACGAGTTAGACACAAAGTAGACCACAAGGCAGCTCGTTGCGAAACGTCATAAATAGCAGAAACAAACTATAACAAGGTTAATATCCATAACAATTTTCTTCACAAACAAAATATTCCCTTTAGGTAATTTCATATATGCGGACGTATAAAATGCACTATAATTTTTAGGAAAAGTTCATCAAAATCAATTCACTATAATTAGTAAAGTTTATAAAAACCTGTTTTCATGTACTTACTAAGAATAAAACTCAAAGAATAAAAATCTAAGAACTAAATTTCAAAGTGAAAATTTGGCTTGAGGTATCACCTTGTATGAAACTAGTTGATTGATTTTGAGATAATAAAGTAGTTTATAAAAACCTACATTGACCATCTTACTAAACATAAAATCAACAGAACTGATCTAAAAGTGAAAATTTTTCTTCAGGTGCAATCCAACGTGAAGATTGTTGATATGAATTAGAGAGAGAGTCCAAGGGTAGTTCCTTGTGGAACGTCAAAGTTAGCAGATGTCTATTCTGGTAAGATTATCATCCGCTACTGTTAGAGAGAAAATCCCAGTATTTACCATCTTTCATCTGTATCACACATCAATTTCAGAGTTCTATAACATAAAGAACAAACGAACATACTTGTACCGTATTCTCCGCAGCAAAGAATCACCTTTTCCCACTTCCCAACTCTTTCTGCTTATCAAGAGGAGTGCTAATTAAAACACATTTAATTGAAACGAATACCAGTACAGGACTCGTCTTCAATTATTACCCTCTCAATATTACACATTGTTATAGATCAGGCAATCGAAAACCCCATTGAACAAGGTTTGCACGTCAATATGCCATTATGTGTGCAGCTTGTCTCGAATGATCTCCTGAACTGGATCGATCCTCCAATTTAGAAGCCTTCCCCAATTTACAGCAAATCAAATTAGCACCCTCTGCCCCAACTTGGGCAGACATAAAATGGCTGCACGATTATTTCGATAGGAAAATACAGTGGCGATTTTCATTCTCTCCAATGTCGTGTTGTAAAACAAAATTGAAAGTGTAGAAGGACGGAAGGAACTATTGGTGGTACAATCCTTCCACTAGAAAAAGGCTTGTAGGGTGTGTATAGACAACAAGAAAAAATCTTTTAACTCATTATACAAGCAAATATCAATGCATTCAACACCACTTAGGTTGAACAACTAAAATACATTTGTACCTGAAACGATGTTCAATCATCATTATAGTGGCAGAGGGAGACGACTGCAAAACCCAAAATGACATCCTGGTGACGGCATGGCAGCACATAAACCGCCTCCTGAGTAAAGGTCAAAGTTCAGTCAAGTGTACGCTACAATTTCTTCGCTTACGTCCATGGGCGTGTAACGAGAGAACGTTCAGTTTGGGTGCAAAAAGTGACTGTTGATCTGGAAATTCAGATATAAAGAGAGAGATAGAAATGGAAAAAAGCTTGCATGGGAATGAGAAGTATTTGTTTTTTTAAAGTTTTTAGTAAATTGCTGTGACCATATTTTAAATTTGGATTTCTATGCTAAAATTGATAAGAATATTCCAGCAAAAAAAGAGTTTCCAAATACCAATAAAATTTGATACGTTCAAATTACTAAATCTAGTCCTATACATTCCTATTCCTTTTTGGTATATGCAGATACTTTTAAAAAACGTATTGATTAACTTTCTCACACCCCTCTGCAGACACCCCTGCCAACTCTCTAAGATAGGGTATTGCCTAGGATCCTTGAATTGCAGTTTGAATTGCCTGGAGGCTCCTGCATACTTACACGGGTCTGTTTTGTTGGGTCACTGTACAATTCTTCACGGCAAATTTCCATTTTACTCGAACTATGCGATGCTACAAACGGAAAACGAACACCTTCAGTTAATGGTTAATGTTCGTTTGTATTAGAAGATTTACCAAAATCATTACAATTCAAATTTTAGTGGCATTAATATTTAATTTGTGTTTTATTTTATTTTATTCATACACTGCCCAACAGGCAAATTCACTTATACAGTGTGACCCATTTGAAATTAGGACACCTCTGTAAAGTGGCTATTTGGTCCGATTTTGATCAACTTTTATTTTAGATTGTTGCTCATGGAAAACTGCATTTTGTGGCAAATCGATAGATTTTTACCATAAAATCAAGGCAATTTTTTTTTTGACGAAAATTTGAAAAATCGTATTAGCGATTTTTTTACGTAATAACTAAGTACGGCACTGTATTCAGCGTCCCCTAAAATGGGTCTGTACCTTTCATACAAAATTATCACATGTTAAAAATTTATATTATTACTTTTAAAAATTAATTTATACCCGGAAATGCTTTGTGAAAATCAAGTAACCCATAAAATAAGTAAATAAAAACAACTCATAAACGAATTATTTTATTGAGATTATTTGAACACTGATTGACATTTTGAAATGTTCACATTATTATTAGATAATTTAGATCCAGTTCGTTAGTAGAAAAATATTGTATGCAATTCGTGCGTATAGTGAGCTTTCTTCACTCACGGGATTGTAGCACTCGCCTACGGCTCGTACGACAAAATACCCATTCATGAACAAGCTCACCTTACCCACTTTGACATTTGAATATTTTTGACGTTTAATTAAGTTAAGTAATAATTGTGCCAAAAAATGATGAAATCGGACTTGCAAAGGTTAGTATTTATTGTTATAATCGTAGATAAAGTATAGTATTCAACTCGTGGTAATACTAAATAACTCACGCCGATGAATTACAGCACTCGCCTTCGGCTCGCGCTACAAAATCATCGGCGTGAGTTATTTAGTATGTTACCACTTGTAGAATAATATACTATTACACATCTGCAAGGTGAAAATTTTATAAATTTACAACATAACCTAAAAATCTGATTAAAAACAGAAAATTGATTTTTTTTCAAAATTTAATTAAACTTCGATATAAATCATAAATTCCTTAAGAAAAATTGTCATTCCTGCCGGTAACGATTACACATTATGGAACTTTTGGTACCGTTTAACCACTACTAAATAGAGCTTTCTGAATATCCGGGTGGCCCATATCATAATATTTAAAAGAAAAGAGTTATTTTGAAAAATGTGATTTTAATGAGTTTAGAGCACCCTGTATGATATATTATTGGACATATTGACGTTTTCGTATTTTTTACATGAATTACATTGGAATAAAAATAATTTTAACATATTCGCTGCCATCTAGATTGACAACTAAAATTCGAATTATTTATCGTGCAACCCTGTATAAATTGTTCAAAATAGCATAAATGTATCCAAAAAGTGATCTTTATTTCAAAAATGTAAAAATATACAGGGTGGTCCATTTAGAAAAAGACTATTGGGGCCATTTCCGGTGAAACCGGAAATGACAAATATGGCGGATAGGTCTCAAAAAGTTGGAAATCTTACCCAATTTCACCACAAAAAATTTTATCCTGATATCTTTAAAAACGAGGAAGTTACAGGGGTGGCCCACTATTCGTTTACACCCGGTATAGATGGATACTTTATTTTTATTTTTGTAGGCTTATTTATGCACTTTCCGATGACAGTAAAGAATTTTTTAGTTTTTTATTTTATAATTTTTTTTAAATTTTTTACCTTCATATTCTATATCTCAAGTAATATTTTTACATACATTGCGTATGGAAAACCGAAAATAATTTATTTACAAGTTTTTACAGCACAAATGATCCAAACAACAATCATCCCTGTTCGATCCCCACTCTCATTAAAATAATGTAAATAAAAAATGACATCCCAGCACGACAGATTCGGAGACCAGCATCCTTCAGGGGGCCTTATTTCCACATAAAAAATGCAAAAATCCCCACGCCTACATCGCTAAAAAGTCCCAAGCGCCTCGTCGTTGCTCGAACGGGATTTCCACAACTCCCCCAGCTCGCAGCAGCCGACTGCAAACTAACGCTGGCCGTTGGAGTCCTTCCTAGCACCTACTCGATACTAGACTGGTCGATGCCGTAATCCACACATGCCCCGTGAAAGTAGAACACTCCGCGCGACATTCGCCAGAGTGTTGGGAAACTCTGGAAGTCCGGGTGCGCTAAACGCAACTTTCGAAAAGTACAATGTTCACTTGACGCAAATTCACGCCGGGTGATTTTTAAAACAGGCAATTTGGTCACTTTGCAGAATAATAAATTAGTCATTATTTCCTAGACCAAATACATCTAGTAAGGTAAATTGGACGAGAGGATAACGTAACTATTAATTAGATGTATCCAAGAGATCTTTTGTTAAAGTCGAGAAGACCGATCCCCAATTATTCAACACAAAACCTGGTGAACCACAAGGTAGTGCATTGAGACCGTTCTTAATTCTGTTGTTTGTTATTGACTTGCACTATATTTCAGACTACAGGACGAAGAGTTTTTTTGCATAGGTTTGATTATGACGCCATTATTGGGGTACCAGAGCCAACCTTTAACAGTTATGGTTAGATGTTTGAACGATCTTCGCTTAGCATCCTTTTTTAAACAATTGCAGAAGAGTCAAAAGTGTCCTATTTTCAAACATGTGGATCCCATAGTGCGATAGTAATTTTTCGTTTTTCAAATTAAAAATATCCCAACCTGATACAGTCAGTTTTCAACCACCATTATTTTATTGTTCAAACATTTCCGTGACGCAATAAAGAAAATACCTACCAAAGATCTGGTTATTTTCGAAAACAATGTCGACAAGTTTCGATGCTTACCGCCCCATAAAATTCAGAGAGAGATTTATCTTTATCGTTCCAAACTTTACGTCCCAGGTGCAGTTAGACGTGGGAACAATCTGCTTTAGCAAACATCAAACGTAACATGTGTCGACGAATAAAATGATCTTTGCATGTTTAAGTAACAAGTCACGAAAAATACAAGTGCATGTATAAGTTACAAGACCGTCAAGTTTATTTTTACGGTATACTTTATGGGTGGTGAAATTAAAATTAGACGCGCTTACATTGAGACAGTTTTCATGTAACTTTTATTCAAATTGAGTTTGGGGGATTTTGTATCCAACAGCTTATAGAATGAAATATCCATTTTGGACGCATTTTCTGGAATCCTTTATTTTAATTGACTGTCAATCCATAAATTTTTGTTTCCCTAATCGCCTTACAGTTTATTGTGGAGTCTGAACCACGTCGAAGGCATTGGCCATATCACTTTTTTATCAAGATGCAATTGAACCATCGACCACTGGAATCTAGAATAGTTATCAATCCATTTATTCACTCGACCAAAATGTATGAAACAAAATTTTCCTTCAGCTAGACAGAAAAATTATAAAAGTTTTATTTTCTGCAATGGCGACATGGTGGGGGAGGAAGCTGATTTGCGCCTAGCCTACTTTTGAAAAAGAAACTCAGAATCAACTAAACTCATCAGATTTCTCCAGCTTCCAATATTCTTAGTCTTCATGTTCTAATATAAGAGAATCTCATAATTTCGCCAATTCTTCCAAAAATGGCCAATAGCGCAATACTATCCGATCACAAATTGGTTTTGAACATACTCGACTCCTACATGAAAATCAATTATTGGACATATCGCAGCCATGTCATTATTTAGATGGCCCGATACGTATATTAATGTCCCATACACTACGCATGTGAATAATTAATTGAGACTGGCAAAGCCCAAGGAAAAACTCCCTGATTTAAATTTTGACACTGTATAATTAGCGCTGATTCCAGTGAAGCCATAATCGTTTTCCTTGTGCATGATGAATCCATTTTCCAATAAATGAGGCTCGTCCCTTCAGACACCGGAAATTAAATCCATCTGTTCTCTAATTACGCCACAAGAAGTGATAATCAACAGTTAAAAGTCCAATATATAAGCAGTCACGGCTGCAATCATTAGTATCGGGGGGGGGGTTAAAACTGAAGGTTTTTATTCATTTTGCGGTAAATAAGTCTGATGAAAGATTTAATCCAATTTATAAAATTAAAAGGGATCAGGACCTCAGTAGTATAGCATTTTTTATCTGAAGGATTTATTTACAAAATTTGTTTGTCTTCATCCAACCTCCCACAAAAATTAAAAATTAACCTTATCATCACGGTCCCCAATTTTTCATCAACGTTTTTTTTTCTGTACATCGTCCCAAGTATTAGTGGAGGTCAGTAGTCAGGATTTTAGTGAAAAATGACAACACTTTGCTAAAGTTGCATAACCAACTTACCCCCATTTTCGAGGGTGCTAAACCCGAATATAACACTCAAAAAAGTTTCTACCCCTGCGCACGACCAAAACCACCCCTTTTTCGGTTTCCTTGTACAGGTGTTTGCCGGTGCGGGTTTTAATGGGAATTTGAACGGGATATGATCAAGGGTGAAGGATACTACCAGGGAGAGTACCGTGTCCACCCTTGGGGGTTGATTCTACCCTCCTAGGGGGTGGAAAAAGGTTTTTATTCTCCATCTGGTTTCAATGCTTACCCCTCGTTTTCGAGCATGCTGATCATGGAAAAAAATACTATCAGAGGCGTTTGGCCGTTTCTACACCCCTAAACGGACAAAAACCACCCCTTTCAATTGACATAGAATCACAGACATTCGTTAAGTATCTATGAGGGAACTAACATTATTATTAATATTTGATACACCAGCCATTTATTGCATCAACCTACAATGGTGAATACAGACGCCAAGATAGCCGAAAATGACTTTACGCAAAATTAATATCATGTGTTATACCAACGATCGCATGTAATTGTCCAGGTACTTATTTGAGACGTTCACCGATTGATGTTTGAAGCAGCTCGCCGTTCTTCAGAAACAAGGAAATTTCCCGCATCCTCAAAATTACAACGTTCGTAATCGTGGTCATGAATATCGACTATAGGGCTTTCGAAAATTCAAATAAGCAAGCTAAGCAAAAACGAGGAGCGCGTCAAGAGTACCTCTGGTGTGTCGGATCAGAAGTGGGACGCCCACAGCAGTCGCGTTGTTGAATAAAATTGCCTCACTTTGCCAGCGACGTTTATACGAACGTGTTCATTTGAATAACTCGCGACTAAATTGATGCAAATCAATTGAAACCCTTCGGGGGCGCCCTGCATATTCTATCCGTCACCGGCTTAGACGTCAGCGGCAGCTCGGCGTGTATATAGGTGACACCGAGGCCGCGGTCATATTAATCTGTATGTAAAGGACGGGCGTGAAAATTTCAACGGTTACTAGCTGGCAAATGTCAGACGTATTTTAAGAGGAGCTCTCACAGGCACAAGGCTGGTGATTGAACTATCTACGTGGCTTGAAAGACGCATTTCAATGGAAGTATAGAATTAAAATCCAAAAATGTATTTTAAAAAATATCTGTCTCTCTGTCAGTCACGATAACGTGTGAACAATTCGAGATATTTAGACAGACGAAACCATAAAGGAATGCAGAAGATACGCAATGCAAATGGCAAAAAGTCAAACAAACGTTGGGAAACGTTAATAATTTTAAACTAAAATTAATCTGAACATTAAATTTGTATTCACACTAAATTATAAATGATATAAAACCAGACACGACACAGGTTTATCACAGGAATGCCGGCAATTGACTGATAATCTCGCGGCCAGAATTGGCCTCCCATTTTACCATTTGCATTGCGTATCTTCTTCATTATTTAATCAATGACACAACTTAGTATACCGAATGGCCACAAAAGTATTTCCCACGATATAATTCGGTTATAATAGAAGATCTAACATTTAAAACGTGGATAATAGGTCAATTAAACTGGGATTTAACACAACTGTACAAAATACTAATAATAATAATAATAATAATAATAATAGTCTTTATTTCAGGCGGAGTCTAGCCTAAGCTACTCAACTCAACCTGTACAGATATACAAACAAAAAATATGTAAATAAATAAATCAAAAATAATAACAATAATAATTACAGAATAAATATGGAATATAAGTATAAAAAAAGAAAATGGAAACAAACAATAACAAATCAAATTCTACTTCTACTTCCGGTCTAACCGGAGGTAGTATCAACTTCTTATTTTAAACAGAATACTCTGCTATGTTTGCATTTTCTTGGTCGTCATGAAATTCTGATTTCAGCGATATGTCACAAGTTGACATTTGTTTAAAAGATAGCGTCGAAAATATGAAAAAACTGAAAAACACTACTAGGCCCTTGCGGGATTTTAGTTTTGGATCTTATAGAATGTAGGCGTTGAATTTGATGCATGGACGTATTTCTGTTACTTCTAGTAAGTAAAGTTTTTCTTAATTAAACAATTAAATGCGTTTTCACTCCAGATTTTGCATTTTTTTTAATTTATGGAAAACAACAAAAAAACACCATATATGTATACAGGGTGGACCCCAACTTATTTAATTCCTTTTAAGGGAGGGTTTCTGTTGATGTTTGTAATATGAATTACAAACAAAAAATAAAAAAAAGAAAGTTGAAAAACTGACCTACCTTACATAAAAGTGTCGATTACTGTCGATATATTGAACTTTTGAGAACCCCCTGTATGTCTCCACCGAGTCACTTATGATGTGAACAACATATTTTTTTCCAAGTTCTTTGAAATCGCAAAGGTATAAGTAGGTCAGTTGCTAAAGTTTTCAAAATATTGGACGATTTCATGAATTTTTTTTCAAAAACCACACAGTATAATTCTTTAATTTTCTGTTTATGGACTTACCATTAAGGGACCTACCATCCCTTAAAAGAAATGAATTAAGTTGGGGTTCACCCTGTATTTTACAGAAATACAGTCGTACTTTTTTAAGTAAAATAATTGTGTTTTATATTTTTTCTTTATACATATACAGGGTGTCCCGTAATAAAGTGCAAAAAATTTAACTGGAGATTCCTCGTCGAAAATTAAGGTGGGTACTTCACATAAAATTTTCCAAAATAAGCTTTCCCTGTTCGTCTACACCCCCTTAAAGGGGTGGGCTAAAAAATGGTTTTTAATTTCTGTCTCCAAATAGCGTAATCGGAAAAAGATGAAATTTTTCACATCTTGGTTACTAATCAAAAGGCATCTAACGAAATCATTTCATCCACCTAGCATGTACACAAAGGGGTGAAATTAACTACCCTTCTTGGAATTTTGTAAATATCTTTTTGCCTGCTATTTTTTTTTCAATAAAAAAAAATAACCAAACATAATGATTCATTTAGAAACTTTTTGATCTCTTGAAAGAATTTCGTAAAACCGACCATTTTTGAGAAAAAAAATAAATTATATACATCGGCCTAAGTGATCAATCAAAAGCGATGAGCACGATTATATTAGTGTAAAAGTAAAAAAAAGTAAAAGTAGGCTGGTGTCAAATTATAATTTGACAATATTACGTACTGACATGATCATTTGGTGCTGATAATTTGACACCAGCCTACTTTTAGTATTTTACACTAATATAATCGTGCTCATAGCTTTTGATTGATCACTTTATTTAAATTTAATTTTTTTCTTAAAAATGGTCGATTTTACGAAATTTTTCAAGAGATAAAAAAGTTTCTAAATAAATCATTATGTTTAGTTATTTATTTTTAATTGAAAAAAATAGCTTATTTTGGAAAATTTTATATGAAGTACCCACCTTAATTTTCGACAAGGAATCTCCAGTTAACTTTTTTGCACTTTATTACGGGACACCCTGTATATAGATAGGTATGTATGTATAATGTATGCAGCGATTGAATAAAATATTCCAGAGTCTGGAACGCACAAAGAACACTCACATAGGTACCAAAAATTTTTTTTACGAATTGCGTTTCACCTAGCTATCCCGAATTTCCCAATATTTTTTTTATTTTTCCGCCTTTGTAGATTAATTAGCCATTTCCAATTTTGAAATTCTAACTTCAGATTCGTAATTAACGGCCTCAAAAATTCCCATAATAACAAGATTTCCAAAAATTTGTGTAAAAAAGAATTCGACAAAAATCTCTATTATTTTAGTAAGAAATAAATATTCAACCTGGATTTCAAAATATACAGGGTGTCCCAAAATACCCGCACTCCCCTTAAGATGCTGATTCTACGTGCAAAATATAATAAGAAAATTTTAAAAAATAAATTTTGGTTAGTACTGTACAAAAGTAAGTTTTAATAATGCCAAATTGCGACCAAAGTTTCATAGAGTTGTCTCAAAGTATTTCCGAGATAATCATTAAAAATCTACATAACCAGCCATCTTCAGAGGGCCGTACCTCCTTTATGAAGCATTTTCCGTAAAAAGTTTATATAAAGTTTTCTTACTATATTTGCACATAGAATTAACACCTCAAGGGGAATGCGGGTATTTTGAGACACCCGCCTGTATATTAGTATATTATGCAACGAGCATTTAATGAAGGCTATTAAGACAAGAGTATGAGAATTACGATACGAGTATTGGCGAGTATCGTAATGAATAGTGTCTTAATAAGTTTATTAAACGCACAATTCTTTCTAAAGATCAGTCATAATAATAAGAAAAATAAGCACAATACTTTCAAAATGTATTAAACAGTAACTACGAACCATAATAAATATCAAAATTGATAAATTTTAGATCTGTACTACTCATGGCAATATTTGATATTGTATTGCTATGACGTGGCATTTCTATTAGTTATATCTGAACTTGTATCTTAATGAAAAAACTGTATCACAATGAATATATCATTAAAGTACACTGGTAGGTAGTAAATATCTAATAAATCAATTAAAGTATGGGAGTAGAAAAATATATACAGGGTGTCCATTAAAGAATGGGCTAAACTGTAACAGATTAGGTTAATCCTTGAGTAAAAATAAGAACCTAATGATACAGTTTGGCCCATTCTTTAATAATGGACACCCTGATGTATATTATTTATTATTCCATTTTGCTTGAAAATTGCCAATTTTCAACACTTTGCAGTGTTTTTTGGCGTTAGTGAAACTACTTAATTCATGGCTAGTACCTATCACACCAAAGGTTCAATTATGAGACAACTGTGTTAGTTAGTACGTTAAGAAATAAAATGGCAAATATCTTGATTCTCGAGCGCAGCTCCCTGATTCGAAAAAAATATAAGAACATTTTTTTAATCTCAAAACTAAACAAACAATCTGAAAGTATCAAGAATTCGTAAAAAGTCGGTGGCGTCGAAGTTTCCTTTTTTAACCAATATAAATTCACATATAGATATATTATTGACACCGATTACATTAATTTTTAGCTGATAGTGAAGCAACAAATCTGTATGAAACTCAAAGGTCTTAGAACATATAGATATGCACATTATAATTATATTATTGTAAGGCACTTTAATTGTATAATTTTTTCCTACCCTACCTACTTTAAAAAAACATTATTGAATCGTTTAGCTGATGGATATCAAATTAAAAATATTACTGGCCCAGAGAAATATACCTATATGCTAAGAGCTACTCGAAACATGCAATCATTTTTACTTACTAGGATATTTCTTCTTGTGCTCCAGATCGATAACTCTTGCTCTGTCAAAATATTTATTTTTCTCAGCTATGTCCAAGCCTTTCCAACTGCTTCCTAACTTTTTACTAATTTCCTTGTTAGAATCGGCGGGAAACTGTTGAGCCATAATCTTTCTATTTTCATTCGCGTACAACATAAATGCATTTGGTGGTCTGGGAATTTTCGGCTTCAGAGCTATATTTTTTGCATTTTCATAGGCTTCCTCCTCTGTCTCTGAAATTACACCAATATAATATTAAAAAGTATTATTTTTACACCTCCAAAGGGTCTTCCTCAAGCAAATAATATCACAGAGTAGTATAATAAGTAACATTCAGTATCATTTTAGGATGAACCAAAAAAAAAAGAAACTTCCATTTGTCCAAGAAACAAGAGAGGTAATTCCAATTTTACAAGAAAACTAGATGAGCGTTCGCCCATATAGATATGGATTTAAACAAGTAAGTATTTATATATAATTCATTCAAATATATGATAAATTATAAGATTTACCGTTTAAAATCACCAATTGCAAACAATATTGTTTAGTACGAGCCATAGTTAAAACTTTAAATCGAAATATACTAGGGACTTTAGATGCTGGTAGCACTGTAGATAATATCGGTTAGAGTGGACGCCTACGTACCGACATATTTGCGGCATACGGCGGGAAATATGAACAGTTATATTTAAATTTCTCACTTCATGTTATGACTAATGAGTAGGTAAAGCCTTTATATCATTTTAGGGCTTATGAATAGAAATAAATTAGCGTGCAGTTTTTAAACTCTAATACTGTATCCCTGTGTAAAAAATGAGGTTGTGTTATATATGTGTCCGTAGTAATTTTATATAGGCTGGTGACCAATTATACAAAATTAATTACAATTTGATCGATCTGTTCACTTATCAGTGAATTTACTAATGAGTGCTTCCTATTCAAACTGCCTTAGTTTCTTGTTGAATAATAATAACGATAATTTTTCACCGTAGTGCACAAATATATCACACGCTATATACCAATTTAATGAGCTTCGAAATACCCAAGTACTTTGGTTTCCATTTATATTTACTTCACATGATTGTAAACCAACTTCTAATTTTATTAAGAAAAATAATATTGTTGAAATAATGAGTTACTAGCAGACTTACCTCGTTTAATGCAGCAGTTCATCTAGTTTTAGCACATAAAATTATTTCCTGATATAATTGTTGCAATAATGTCCCAAGAATTAACACAATAATACTTTATAAACTCTGTGACAGAGATATCTAACAGAAAATGTGTTTGGTACAATAGGTAATTATTTATTAAACAAAATATATTTGTCATTCAGTTGCTATAGTTTTACATTATTTCAAACCATGTGTCCTGTGTAAAAATCTCTAGTTTAGTGAAATTTAAACAAAAAAATTTCAAAGAGTTTTAATTAACAACTTAATACTGAATAACTTGAAACACTCGCAGAATTCTATAAAACTCGCATCTTCGTTTGGAATATATATTTTTATTCCAAAATTTATGTAGATATGTGGTTAAAAGGGCGGTAAACATAATGTATAGTCTTTTACTTCGACTATGATATGTATAATGGATATTATTAAAAGTTCTGTGGAAAAATTGTCAGGTTCCCTTCCACGTTAATTATTTTAAATATTTCAGTTTGCCCCAGAAGTTCACGACGAGAGATGGTTGAAATGTGAAGTATCTTGATGTAGAAATAACATAAATATGACGGCAATATGTTACAGACCAAAGTATTATTAACTAATAATTGTTATATCATTGTGTTGGGAGCTGAATAAGTAAGACAGGTAACATTAAAATTAACAACAAATATGTTTTATTAACACATAAAATAATATAACAACTTAAGTACTATTACAATAAAGTAGTATTTGCGCTGTTAATAATTAATAAAAAATTACCTTGACATAAAATAAGAATATTCATAAACCATGTGGCTAAAAATAGGCAACCAGGTATACACTTTGCTTTTCTGCATTTGTAATATCTTCGGTAATACAATTGATGTGCATATGGTTACCTAATTCTGTAGCAACGTGGTTTACAATCAGTTATAAAGACACTTTATAATCATATCTCACTTACTTATTTATAGTAGGAAAGCCCTCGACCAAAATTTCGAGTTATCACGACACGGGTAATTTCATGAAAAATGTTTAGTTCGAGTCAAAAGAAACAAGTTTTATTTACGGAGGATGTTGCGGAAATGGTGAAAATAAGTTTTCAGTTGGTAAAAAAAAAATTATGGTGATCAGGCAGATTCGCTCTGATTTCGTGCGAGTTTTTTTATGTACTTTGCTGCCTCAAAGACTTTTTTCCGGGTGAGTGTCGGCGTGTGGCGTCGTATTTTATAGGCGTCTTCGTGTCGGGAAAATCTTTTAGGCTATATTTCGTAGCGATTCTTCGAGTATTAAGAAAGTTATTAACGCTTCAATGCTTTTTTTATATTTTCGATCATTTTTTTCATCCCTTCAGCAACGAGATAGACGTCAGACGCAATAGAATTTTATTTTTATATTGACATGAACTGTTGAAAAAAAATAGAATCCTCGTATCGCGATAAGGTCGAAAATCCCGGTCGAGGGCTCTCCTACTATTAATAAAAAAAACTATTTTATTACTAACAGTTATCACACATTACTGAGCAAACGCTTATACAGTATGATCCCAATAGTATGCATTATCTGGTAAACTTATTTTATTCATTTTTTGGAGAAATGTAGTACTGATAAGATATTTAAGATAACTTATTCCAACTCCGTCATCTACTTAAAAGATGCCCCGATATAATGGTAGATTAGTAAAATGTTAGATCTTGTGTACAAATAATATAGATCTTTCAATTTTTATTATTGTTGGATTTTTGATGTTTTAGATGGTGAAATAAATTCATGGCTATTATCAAATTCAGAATATCGATTGCACTAAGCTAATGGAGTACCATATTTCCTTGCCTATCCCTTTTTCCAATAAAAAAAAAGTTCAGAATAATTACTTTTTCTTCTTTGTTTAAGTTTTAATTTACTCTTCTTCTCCTATGGTTATTCAATTTTTACTTATGTTTATACTTTTTATTGATCCTAGTAAATAATGAAATAAACACGATAATCAAATTAAGTTGGTAATACAACAAAATTGTGCAATAAATTGCTTTCGTAAAAAACTCCTTGCAACAATTGATTGCACTGTTTAAAACAGAATGATTGTATTATTTTTACACATGAAATATGTACAGTTTGCCAAAACTAGCTTGAGCTGTGAACATCGGATGCGCACGAAATTTGAGATTCTGGAATAGGGAGAGCTCATTTTACCTAACGCTCTCATGGAGTTCGGTTCGATACAGTCTGTGAAAAAGTTTGTGGTGTGATTTTCAAGTGATATTTGTGTTTTTACGTTTTTAACTGTATTCAAATATGCCGTTTCGTAGCCGAGTTTAAAATAAAGTACTGGAAGGACAAGCCCGAGAAACTGTAAATTCAATTTTGGAATTTATGCAGAAAGAGGCTGCCTCTAAAAACCCAATCATTGATTTAACAATAGTATATTACGTAATGAGAGTTGTAAATAGCATATTACGCACGAATGGAAAAATTCTATGAGTGCGTAATTGCTTTACAACTCGAATTATGTACTATACTTTACCTACGATTGTATTTATTGAAATTAAAACACAAGTTTGTATTATTTGTTGCTTATGTCAGTTTTGGCAGCGTTAGAAAATTAAGTTTTGCACCTGCCATTTTTAATAATTTTAGCCTGGTGTCAGAAATATGAACTACAAGTGTCGTGTAAAGTTGATCACGGGGTCACATTGCAACACACTTCAGCGGCTGAGCGTGCGATTTGTTTACGGTATGTAAGGTTCAATTTACATAGGTGGCGGAGAGTGCGTTTTCAGCTATTTACGTTAGTGATCGTAGGTAAAGGTATTTATTTAAATACATATTCGTTATTTACTTCTCTGTTGGTTATTTATATCTACTATTTAGTGTACAATAAAGTTTCAGCAGAACGTCGCCATTAATTGTTGTGAAAATAAATTAATTTATTCAATTTGTTTATTTCACCTTTAGTTATTTTTACATTTTAAAACTTTTTCAGATACAGAAGACCCTGGTCCAAGTACTTGATTGTTACATGTTACAATTTAATATTATGTTCTATAAATAAATCGTTTAATTGTATTGATTGTCTACTTATTTATTTTTAAGCCATTTCCTAATAATAATAATAAAATGTTCATTAAATAGAATGGAGAAAATAAGTTGTAAAAATTTAAATTTTATTACCCATACCCATATTACAATGAGATTGTATAATTTTAATCTTTTAATCTCATAATAATCATAAAATAATTATTTATTTGATTTATTTCCTTAATGTGTAATTAAATCATACCTGATATCCATATTCAGGTACAAAAATTCATGTTCAGTAAATAGAATGAAATAAGTTTTAAACCATTTAAATTTTATTACCCATATTATAATGAGATTGTATAATTTTAATCTCATAATAACCATAAAATAATTATTAATTTTCATAAATAATTAAACCATCCTTGATGTATTCCATATTCAGGATTCAGGTACAAAAACTTAAGGCACAGATTGTACTTTCGTATGTCACATTGTGTTGCATCCTTTTTCAACGCTGACCCTTTCTTTCCCTCGTCTGCGCAATTCACGGCTCATGCTATTCTCGGCAAACTGTACTAACATACTACTAACATTCTTACAAACCTATTCAAGTCGATCTCTCATATTTATGAAATAGCAAGCACAAATCCGAACCCTAGAGATCACACTGTATAACATTTAAATAGAACAAATTGTACTAAAAAATATTTTGTTAAACGATCACGTGTTTACCTTCACAGCTGCCTTACCCCAAAAAATTGCTTAACAGATAAATAACCGTGTAATTTCTGGTTTGCTTTTATTTTCGTTTTTGTGAAATTTAACCAAACCAATGGCTACCCATACATTCACGGGTCCAGGCAGTTTGACACACCCAGCACCAATGAAATTCACAGCCAGCACGGGTACAAATCATATGCATACATCCACCTACAAAATGAAAATTTAGTTAATGTATCTATGTAGCTATAAAGTCGTCATCTTGACGACTCTAACCTCTAATAATAAAAATGGGTTAAATAACAATATTTCAGTATGTATGTCATTTTATTTGAATGATGAACTTATTTTACACTTTTACATACATATATAAATACTGGTTACCTGTTTAGATATATCAATGAAAAATCGTCGACATTAACAATCTATTAGATTAACTCGGAAAATACTTTACCGTCTCGTTCTGTAGGAGTTCTACATTTTGGACAGGGTTTCGTTAAAACCTTTATGGCTACTTTGGAAGCCTCATCCCATCTAGCTCCTGCAGCTCGTGCTGGATCAACATTATAAGAACAGCCTTCAGTACTTTCATTATTTTCATTATCAGGATTTTCACAGTTTCCAATATGGTAACCTTGCAGACACAGTCGACAGAAGACATACTGAAAGTGACAGTAGTTATTTAGTGCACTAGATAATCGAGTTCGTTTATTGAGGCATTTATCTTTAATTTCTTGTAATAGTTTGTTGTTGATAAGAAATTTTTTTAAATACATACTCCACATCCACCTATACATGTGACTCTGTTGCAGTCCGGATCAGGCAAAATTCCCATTCCACATCCTGGTTGGGGACAAAGCACGCCTCCAGATCTCAACACGAATTCTTCCGTTCCAAAACGATGATATTGAGCATACTGAAAATAAACAAACCTTTGATCTATTTATTTCTTTGTAAAATTATTACTTACCTGAGCTTCAGAAAGTAACCGGAAATGATGTATTTCTTTAATAAATGAATCTGGACAACCAGCGGGACATGCTAAAGTATAACCAAATTCAGGATGTTGCCAAAATTGTCTTTCCATAAGTTTCGAGGTGCAATATTGTCGAAAGCAATCTAAACAAGTGACATGGCCCACAGAACAGGGAAACACAAAAACGGTATCACTGAAATTAAAACATAAGATTTTCATTTATCTTTTAAAATTTTCATATCAGCTGACGGAATTTTTATACCTAGAATTAATTTATATAATTAATCAGTAAACTGGTAATAAATCTTCAAATCTGCTATCGCTGATACCTACCAAATATCTGCGCAGGCCAAGCAAGGTACTTCACTTAAATTTGGCCTGATTAAATATAACGGCACTGCTTCGTCTTTCTCTCCCAAAGAAGTATGTTCCGAACATTTAAAATAAAATTCGGCAAAAGTGGGCTCTCGATTATTCAAAATCTACAAATGAATATTGTTGAAATTGTATAAGTCACAATTCACAAAATAAAACCACTCTTACGTTTGTGCATAGTTCTGGGCTATTTTCACATAGACCTGTAATCTGTTTTGGTTCCAATACATCATTCCAATTTCCAGGATCAGAATGTACCGTAAAGGCACCGCTTTTGCAAAAATGGCATCTCACTCTAATTTTACCCGATTTTAATGCTTTACATGTGGGACAAAAGACAAAGAAATGTACTTTTGGCTTGTCATATCCTAAAAAATATGCAGTTGGTATTATTAAAAATAAATTTGTCGTAGAGGAGAAAACACACATTTTTACTTAAACAATGTGCCGATATATTTCACTCGTGAAGAGCAAGAAGTTTACTTACCACTCGTGTTCAATTCTATACCAGAATCAGTGCTATTCCGTGTATCGTCATTGGAAAACATAGCATCTTTTAACGTTCCACATAAAGGTTTACCTCCTTGTTCCTCATTTTCTTCAATTATAGTTCCAGCATCGAGTTCTTGTAATCTTGGCTTGGTTTTTATTTTAACAGCGTGGAGAATACTTTGTTGACCTAAATCACATTCCTAAAACAGATTTCTCGGCATGTTTACTTCTAAAAATGTATTTAATGTAGCGGCAATATACATACCGCTATTGTTATCTGATCTCCTAGTTCTTTCCCTGCAAAAATTATTTTAACCTCTTCGGGCTCTAGACCCAATTTAGGAGCAACAATCTCTTTAACGTTCTTAATGTCCCAATTAGGATCTAAATCAACAGATAGTGTATTTCCACCACTTGTCTTTATGTATATGTTTAACGAATTGCCTATCGTTTTTTTACCAAACCAAAATAACTGTAGCATCCTATGCAAAATATTTTTTACAGCGTTAATAAAAATACTCATATCACTGGTAATTTATAACCTGGATCCTTTTCGTTTCTCTTTAGAGACTTTAATTTCCAGTTATTGCCATTTTTGGGTCGCTAATATTAGAACTTAGTCAACTTAGAACATATGTTTGGTTATATTGATATCGGATCTTGTCATGGAACGTCATGATAAGATCTGATTAGTGATTAGATCAGCTGATCAGCTGTTAAGTGGACAAATAAATAAATAAATACGCAAAAGTCAAAAAGTGTTTTAGAACTTTTGCATTAAAGAAGTAATACCGGTAGCCGGTAGCAGACCCATGATTGGTAGGGAAATCGAGTAAATCAACCACTGACACTGACAAGATAGGATAGGATACGCATACTGCCCTCAAAAAGTAATTGTAGGAGTTGTAGAACTTTTTTAACTCTTAGGAGAAATGTTTGATTATGCATATAATTATATGTGATTGATGGAATAAAGTGTGAATGAAATGAAATAATCTTTAAACACAACTTTCATGCTTAGTAATACTGTTGCTTTATCCCTTCGCAGTAATTTGTGTCTACTTTTGATCGTAAAACCCTGTGGGGCCATGGTTGAAAGTATTAAAAGTCATCAGCGCGGAAGAGAACCCTGGAACTCTTCTACAAATTTGTGACCACAATTAATGAGGTAATGCAGTCACCACACTTTTTAATACATTAAAAATGTGCTTTTTTGTCAGTCATGATATAAAAAAATTTTCATTGAGGTATAGCTCGGGTATAAGTATATCATCTACACGTTCTTATTTAATAGTTATTATACAATAACAAAACAACAATTAAAGGAAAAGTAAAATGCGTGATGTCAGGAGACATATTCCCACTAAGTACATTAAAGCATGACAATCCAAGTGTTTAATTACGATTCGTGACGTCATTAATGTTTTAGATATCGCGAAAATTATGGTTGAATAGGTCGATAGAACAGTATAAAAAATGGCCTTATCTGTAGATAAATGTTCCGTGACTGACAGTAGACACTTTAAGTTGTGTCAAAAACGTAGATGTAAACGTACGTATTGGTAGTCGCATTTGCGCAGTTCATAAATTTCCACGTTATCGTCTTACGTACCTACGTTATCTTACGGATCCTCACGTGTACCTAAAACGGTAACGTACGCTAACCGAAGTGTATCGAAGCAGCGGCGATAACTCGCGAAGTTTATTTTGATGGAAATCATCATCATCCGAGTTCGAATCAAGGAGAGCTAAATCCAAAATATCATCAATACTTTCTAAATAAAAAGAAAACGTGACGAAAATTTTTGGATATTGCATTTTTAAATAACTTATAATAACCATATTGTTTATAAAGTATTACTTTATAAACAATGTAATAACTTACCAGTTGCTTCCCAGTTAACACAAGGCTGCTCCTGGGACGTCCCAAAAACATCAAGCCAGAACATTTGAAACATCCCAGGGACATCCCAAAACAAAGTAGGGACGTCCCAGCGCAAGCCGTTTGGGACTGTTCAGGATATCCCTGTCACGTCCCAACAACGTCCTTTCAGGTCGTGTTTGGACAATATTAGGACCTGACAAGGACATGCTCTAATAGCATACCAGATATTCAGATATAAAACCTACATCCAACTGGATTCAAAATAAAATACTAATTGACAATGAAATTATTTCCACAAACATCAAAAATAAGTTTATTACAGTCGACGAGCTTGGCCAACATGGCATCATTGGCAGATGCTTAAAACTGTTTATCACCTCCCAATGATGTCAACTTGGTTGGCGAAATGTGGGTCAAGTTCAGTATAATAAGTATTTGAGGATCTACTTCAGTCTCAATGTCGCATCAAAAGTTCAAATAACCCTTTACAGAAATACTGATCATTTATTCAAAGAAAGGAACTTTACAAATTAATAGGCATAATGAAGCGTAAAAGAATACAATAATCAATGTGTAAAAGACCACTTAACTTTTAACAAAACACCAGACCAAAAAGACACCAAACACCAAACAAAACATGCAAGCAGCCATATTGCTCTTCCTCCTTCTTTATCCTTGCCCTGGATTGGTTGAATTGGTTCTTGCAGCGAATGTGCGAATACGCTAACCAAATGACAGACAGTGGCTTGCACACGCGTAGAGCTTGGTCCGTTTACATTTATTAAGCGGCGGCAAATTTAAAATATTTGAGTAACCAACAGAACTTGAAAATTTGTTTACCAAAAGTTTCTTTGCTTTATCACAGAAGAAAAACTTTTAATAGTAATTCTAATATTATACATAATACCAAACATACTGAATATCAGATTAAACGATTAAAAATTAGATTGTTTCCACATTTTTATAATTATTCTACTCTTTGTTTTTGTTGAATGATTCCTGATATAATATTTATTTAATAAAAACATTATCACTCCAAAATAACAATATTTTTAGGTTTAAAAAATTGTTTTCAATATTTTCGACCGTCAATAATTGTGATTGAGCATGTGCATTTTACACTTGTTTTTTTATAAAATACCTTACCCAGAATAATATCCAAGTCCTTAAGTCCTTGGGACGTTAGCCTGGGTTGTTTCACTATTTGGGACATCCCAAGGATTATCTTAATATAACTCTACAGGGACGTCCTTGACGGTAAGTCCCAGGGATGTTTCTGTGGGATATTTCAGTCCTTGGGATGTCCGAGGGACATTTTGCCACGACGATCCCATATGGAACGTAAAAGCTCATATATGGACATCCCACGGACATTTTGTGCTAACTGGGTTTACTTATGCCCACTTGCACCGTAATAGTTAACGATGGCTTAAGTCTTAAACCGTGTTTAATGTAAAATATTTTCTTGTATATGCTATTCACATTTTATTTACATGAGGGGAGGCTTTGGAAAATCTGAATATTCTGAATTCTGTTGGTATGAATGACTGTTTTAATTACTGAGGTTACGTTGAAACGTCAAAAGCATAACCACAAATTCAAATTAGTTCTACATAGTTGCCAGAGTGAGACCCTAAAGAAAGCACCAGTAATGTTATCAATAACAGTGACGATCAATTAAATCTGACACTTCAATATTTTGTCAATAGTAGACAACCCTGAGACAACCTAAGAAAACATATCATAGCCTCCCCTCATGTAAATAAAATGTGAATGGCATATACAAGTTCATATGAACTTTTAATAATAATAATAATAATAATATTTCCTTTTATTTTTGCGAGATCTATTAAATTTTCCCGAGTAAAATCTGTGACACCCTGTATTGTAAATACTTACCATATGGGTCATGGAGGCCTGCTGAGGTAACGTTTGCACCTTTATGTCTGCGTTCGGTGGAGTAGAGGATTGATTTGGAGGAACTGAAGGCGCTATACCCCTCAGACCAGGGCCCTGGTTGCCCCCCTGATTGGGCGGCTGCGGCACATACGTCCCCGTAGGGGTAGAGACCGGGAACCCGTCAGTTCCTAAAAAAAAAAAAACCTAAGAAAAACATATCTTAGCCTCCCCTCATGTAAATAAAATGTGAATAGCATATATAACATACGAGGTGTTATAAATGTGTGGGTCTAATAAAAAATACTTACATTACAGAATGCCGGGCATATTCATTACAAGCGAAAACCTCATGGTCTACCTTCTTACGCTGCCATTGCAGCTCCAAATTAATAACTATCATCGAACTATATAGGGTTGTGCAAATGTGTTGGAACACCGGATTTCTGGCTAAAATATAAGTGGGATTAAAAAAATAATCTGTTAAAAATGACAAAGTCGTTATTCATACCACTTAAATTCTTTAAAATATTTATTTTAGTTACAATCATTTTGCTTATTTATTACACCTCTGTGGCCATAAGCATCAGTCAGAGGGTGCTTTTATATTTAATACAGAAATAATAATAATAGAATCTCTACTTCCCTGTGGTAACTATTTAGAAACTATTTTGCCACACTTTTATATCAAATATATAACATGTTTAATTCACAAATACTTACGTGTCGACCACTTACGTTGCACATTTATTTTTCTTTTTTTCCAATATCACATTGCACAAGAACAAATTAATACGCGTCAGTCTTTAATGATGCTATTGCTGATTATTAGATCGCGATAGATAATCTTACCATTAGACCATTTTCCATCTCGTTCTGAACCTACCTGCAAAATAAAAATAAATTAGTTAATGTTGTCGAATATAAATTTACTAGTGCGGAAATACCTTTATCTCCTCTCGGATCCCTTTTGCTGTACGTCCCATTAAATTGTAGCGCAATTTAGTGGTTTTATAAGTATAAAACACTCGTCCTGGAACAAAAAAGAAACAATTAGTCTGATAATAACGCTCCAAAGAGGTTAACCATATGTACCGTCTAGGCATAAATTATTTCGTTTTGATGTTCTAAAAGAATCCGGTGACATTATTAAGAGGGCTCCGGAGGCATACTAAAATGGGGAATTGCAAATCCCTCTGAAGTTATAAATTATTTTGAAATTTGGTTTTCACTATACCGAGTACTTCAAAAATCTGCCAGCATATAGGATGACGAGAGGATAAACATAAAAAAAATATATCTATATTTTTGAATTTAAAAAAATAATTTTCCATCATCCCGACAAAGTATGTTTAAGCACCGCATTTTTAGTTTTGAGCTAAACTTAATGACCTAATTTTGTCTATATTGTCTATTAACTAATTTTTTCTACTTATTTGTCCAAACAATAATTCTGATAACCCTGTCTCGCCCCACCGTGAAGATACGGAATATATTTCGCTAAACTCGTCTTTAACACCACGTGTGTGTTCGCTCTATTAAAAATTACTAAAATTTACTCTATAGTACTAGTAATTAACTCGCTCTCTCTAAAGAAAAGTGTCTATTCTTTGTGCCCTCAACATATCTACAGTCCACAACCCCCTTGAAGAGGTGGTTGACAGTGGTGTAGTCGCAAAATTTGCTGAGCCGGAACGCAATAATAAAATAATTATTGTCAGGTCCAATATTTGTCTTTATTTTTAAAATTATTTTGTTACTAAAAAGCAGTGCCGGAACGCCGTTCCGGCGCGTTGGGGCTCCACTACACCACTGGTGGTTGATTAATATCAAGTTATCACATCGAAGAGTAAACCTAAAAAAGTCCAGGTAGGTCCGTAGCCTAAATAAGCAACCATACGATATCAAGTTGCCAAGTTAAAACAAAAGTATTACTAAAATATGTATTTTGGCTTTTACTGAATTAAAATAAAATAAACTGTAAGTCCTCAGTTTCGAATAAAAATATTTACTTATTCATCGCATAACTTGTAGCACGTGATTTTCCGTCTCGTATATCTTTTCCTTTCTAAGAACACTGAAATACGGTAGGTCTACACTCTTGAAAGGAAATATCAAATATAGGGCACCGTGTGTGTCGAGTCGAGACAGGTATATTAATATAAAGAAAGTGTATATTATCTACCGGTGAATATTCAAACTGATAAACACTGAGGACGTGTGTGATACATAAAGTAAAATTTCATTATTGATGACGCGGTTCTCTCCGGAGCACTCTTAACTCCTCTTCTTGTTTCAGATTTCAAACACTGTCTCTTTCCAAGGTTCACCATGAAACAAAGAAGAAAATAGTTAGTCATCTATAATGATAAAACTGCAAAATAGGACTTACCGTCCAGGTTAGTGCTAAAGGACGCACACGTTGGTATATCTTTGTTGATGAGGGTTCTCCTGCAGATAAGAAAGCAATATCAATAGTTATATAAACTGGTATAATAGGTACCTAACAACATTAAATTATAGCATGGTGGTTAAGACATACCATTTTTTAAATGTTTTTGTTTCGAAGCCCCTTTCCCTTTTACGATACATTCTTCTATGGTGGCACAATATAAACCCTATCACTCACCCTGAAACAAAAGAAAAAATAGTTAGACATTTAATAATAATACTTAAATGAGACTAATACTTTTACGAAAGAACACAATACTGGTCCTACCGTTCAAGCTAGTACTAAAGAATATTTCATGAACTGATTTTGATTAAAACTCAACATTTTTTTTGTTAAACAATGCTTTCTATCATTCTTTCATTGAAACGACGTGCTCAGCAAGTAAATCTTTTACTACTTAGATAATCTGGTGAATTAATTAGGTGCTGATCGATACAATCATTTTTTTTGCATCAAGAAAAACATCTTTTGATCACTGTTAATTTTGGTCGATTTGATGAAAGAACAGTAATAACTAAATCTGCACTATTAGAAAGTATTTTGATCTGGGAAGGACGACATGACGTTCTGGTCAAATCACATGCGAATATTTTGCATCTGTAAGATTAGTAAAGATGGGTTTTCTTATTTTACCAGAAGATATCTATGCAATTAGTGGTCCTTCTCACGATCAAAATAAATTGGGTAACTATATAAACAGTGGTTATATGTATATTTACCTTACGATGTTTTCACCATGTCCTATCTCGTTCGGAACCTACCTATATATAGAAAAATACAAATTAGTAAGAATACTAATTGAATAATATTATAATACATGCCTTTATCTCCTTTCCCTATAGCGGTTCGTCCCCATATAGTACCATTTAAATCCCTCATATAGAGACACACCCTGAAACAATTGAGAGAAACAATTAGAAAAATTACAAACTACTTAATATGTTCCAGAATTTACCACCCTTCCTTATGGGTAGTATTGTAAAGAGTTCATGTTCATAATAATACTAATTAATATTGAAGTTAGAATTTGGATAGATTCACAAACTGCTAGGTTCATCAAAAATATATTGGTACTATGCGGATTATTTAACCAAAAGAAATACCAAATACAAGGTGGCACAAAATGAAGTTTCCGATGTGTATGGCTTGTTGGGATTGGTTTAATAAAAGTACCTACTTGAAAGGATCAGAAAATACTTAAGTTGATAAATATCTACAACTATCTGAGACTAATAATTATTGTACCTATTAGATGAATTATAGCTAATATTACTCACCACTTAGCGTAGTGCGAGGATCACATGAGGGCGACGTCCAATCCTTCCATCCGTCCATCACTCGCACGCGAAAACCAGAGCCTACTAACTGCTCTTCTGGGCTCCGAAGCCCCCAGAAAATCCCCGAATACAGTTACAAGCCTTAACACTTGTAATATCCAAGCTATTTTAGAAATAACAAAGATATTGACAAGATACTCGTCGAGATCTCGGCTCTGGTTTGACGAAACCGGTCGTTCTCTCTACGATAGAGTGAACTAGATAATGTCCAAATAAATGTAACTAGTGTCTGTTATATATACGTAGTTATACTCCGTCTCCAGGTGCACTTCGTCGTCCATGGTATGGATGTCAAAACTACTACACGCTTGATAATCTGTTTCTTTCCCTAATTGTTCGTCCCTTGGCTTATAATCTGAAAAAATATGCAATGTGAAAAGCTTTTATCCAAAATAATAACTTATGAGCTAGTAATAGAATCTTCTACTATAATTTAGTTCATTTAGTTGCCAAATGCAATACAATTATTACTATATAGGAATATGTTAATACAAACTACAAAGTGAAACCGATTTTCTGTCTGGGTTAATATCTCTTAAAGACAAATTAAAGGAGCATTTCAATTAGAATTGATATGGGGATCGATGAAGTGTTATCAACAGTTAAGACATATATTGACCTAATGGAGTACCCATGGAGCTAGAGCTTTATTTTTTTTAAATCAATTAACGTTGGAAATGGATTAATTATGTTGGAATAGAAGTTGGTTGTCTCTCAGTCATCGCTACAATAAGAAACTCTACCTCAACTTCTTAATACTCACATGGGCATGGCCAATAAATCAAAAAATTATTAAGTCTCTGTCGTGGGAATATCCAAGGAAATAACCTTGGAAAAAGGTTCATGTATTCTTCGGTCCCATTTTAAAAAATATTATGTATTATAGACACATTCAGTAAATGGTTAGATGCTGGGAATAGTAATTCGGACAGAAGCAGAAATATTTGAGAATATTGCTCCATTTAGTTTTTATTATGTTTTATTCTCTGGCTATGCTACAAATTACACACCAACAAATGGATAGGGTGAAACCGATGTAAAAATTTTCAAGCATACATAGTTGAAAGATGTAAATAAGCAGAGAACTATTGAAAATTCAAACATATATATTACTTGAGTATTCTTGCTATCGTATAATAAAAATTACATTACAGCGGTATAACACTCACCGAATTAATTGGCCCATGAAAATTAAAAATTGAAAGTAATCTTATTGCCGAATTAAGAATTAAATAATGAATAGCTTATTCTTTAATTTTAAAAATATGTGTGGATGTTTTACAATTATTATTATAAAGATTATAAATTTTCCAAAAAGCACAACAAAGTCTTCTCCACGTGTAAACAAAAGTTTATTAAAAAATCATAAATTTATAAAACGGTACATGTTTCGGAGATATATATCTCCATCTTCAGCCTACAACAAATTAGAGTACAAAAATAGATAATAGTAGTACTACACTACTTACATTTTTACTCCACTTTGAGTCATGGACTACTTCATCGATTTAATTATTATTATGTTTACGGTTACTACGTTTTAAGTTTTATTGCATTGAGCCCTAATATCTTCAAAGCAGTAGTCACAAAATACAAACAAAAATTAATATAATATACCGTAGAATCGGGTTACTTGGGACAGGCGGGCGTGTTGGGACGCATATTAACATTCTTTACAGTCGTACGGAAATGGCAGTATTCGGCGCAATCTCATTGGCCGTTTCAAGGCCAAATGTCACATTTAACCAAACCTAACTGAACTTATTCCTTCTTTACTCGCATTTCGTTGGTGGTGGAATGGCCTAGCGGAAACGAACTCGGCTTGGCAAGCAGAAGGTTCCGGGTTCAAATCCCACATGTTCTTGTTTTTTTTTTTATTAAATGCATCAGGCATGACGAGGTCTATTGCGAGTTAGAAGCCGGAGGCGATAGCCGGGGGCAGGTTAGATATGTGTGTTATTCCCCTGATAAAGGAATTTTTTTTCATTAGTTTAAAGGAATTTTTTTTATTAAATGCATCAGGCATGATATGAGGTCTATTGCGAGTTAGAAGCCGGAGGCGATAGCCGGAGGCAGGTTAGATATGTGTGTTATTCCCCTGATAAAGGAATTTTTTTTTATTAGATAAAGGAATTTTTTTTTATTAAATGCATCAGGCATGACATGAGGTCTATTGCGAGTTAGAAGCCGGAGGCGATAGCCGGAGGCAGGTTAGATATGTGTGTTATTCCCCTGATAAAGGAATTTTTTTTATTGATTAAAGCCAAATTTGTTTTTAAATGTGACATTTTGCGTCCGCGCCAAGTCGTGGCCTTGAAACGGCCAATGAGATTGCGCCAAATACTGCCATTTCCGTACGACTGTAAAGGATGTGAATATGCTGTTGGGACCAAGGATTATTAACTAGAAAGGATAGCTTATCAACACCGATTTATTCCCCCAAGGTCACGCAGGCGTGACGTCGACAACGGTACCGGTACGCTAGCGGCTTGCACCAGTGGTCCTTTTTACAATAGATACTACATTGGTGGGATGCCGTTTTATTCTTTTAGCTAAATAGATCTTGATATTTTATGGACGTTAAAATAAAAATTCGAAGATTTTTATTTTACACAGTTCATCATATACATTAGGTACTTCTATGTATTATGTATAATGAATAACAATTAATTTGTTTTAAAAACTTATTTTTGAAATCAACAAATAGTTATGTATATGTGCCTATGGAAAAAGAATAAAACACATTCTTTAAAATAAAGATAGTTTTAATACTAAGTATAAAAAAAATATAATATTTTAAATTGTAGAAAGTGCAGAGACTGACACATTATATTTTAATTTATTATTTTATTTAATTTACGAGTTTTCCCTCTTTTAGAATCTGAGGAATTACTATTCTTCTTTTCAATTTTTGTTTCTCGTTGGCCTGAAAATTATTGAAATTTATTTTTATGATTCTTAATTTACAAAATTCTGATATAATTTCAAATGGGAATAACTGAATTTCCTTTTTTGAATTATTTTTTGCCAGCAGTTTAGCGTCGGAACTGCAGTTTTTTTTTAATTTTCGATGCAAAGGTAGGCCTAGAAAAAGAAAATAAAAAATACTTAGGTAGGTACCTAATTTCAATAAAATATAATTTTTTTTACCTAAGAGCTCATTTTGAAGGTCTTGTTCATAGGCATCTTTGGTAAAATGATTACAGCAAACCCAAGCGTTTTTTAAATTAAATGAAACTGCATTCTTACAGCGACGAATCCATTCTTTCTGGATGGTACTGACCAAATCCCGTGCAATATATAGGGAAACAATGGAAAATGATATCCGTATTCCGTAATACCAGCTTTTTTTAAAGCCAATTTGTTATTTTTACAAAGATGCTACAGCACATTGACGACCAGGTATCTTCGTTACTTTAAATTAAAAAATTAAAATTAAAAGTGCTTTAAAACCCATAAAAACATAGGTACTTACAAAAAATTGTGTTTAGAAATAGAATTCACGAAAAAGTTCACAATCCACAGAGTTCAAATAAATAAACACAAATTAAACTGAACGTACCAAAAATATATTGTTAATAAGTTAAATAATAAGCAAATTGCAAAAAAACACCTTCAAAAACACACTTTTTAAGAGTCGAAAGAAACCAAAACACAGAGACAACGCAACATATCGTATTGTGCTGTAACGACCCATGGCGAAATCAACTATCGCCCACATATAGCCGCACCGACAATTCAACCGTGTACACGTCACAAACGGTACCAAACGCGTGGGGGGTGGGCAACGTTGCGCTTATGGAGATGAGCGATCCTTTCTAGTTAACAATCCTTGGTTGGGACGACAGGTGGCTGTGTGGTGTTTCAGTGCTTAGCCATCTAACGAGCAATAGATAAACTTCGAACGATAAATGAATGGATGAATGGGCAGGAATGGACAAGCTAGTGTAAAAACGTGAAATTTTTGGTCGGTGTTAGTCCTGGGACTTGTTTAAAAAACTAAGAATTGCAGGTAGGAAAGAGGCAGTTATTGATACCCATTTTACTTCTAATTGGCCACTTAAGCCTGTTTAAGATACACACTGGAGGTATTTTTTTTACGATGCCACATTGTGTCTTTTAAACGTAATATAACCTAACTTTTTTTTATATTGAAACGTTTTTCCAGTAAATCCCATTTATTTTTTGTTGTACTTTTAAGGGTGGCTTGGGACAATGCCAAATAAATATAGGAGGGTTCTTGGGAGCCGTAAATACCATGATTACACAGAAGAAACACTACAGGAAGCGATAAAAGACATTACAAAGAATAATTTAACCTATAGAGCTGCTAGTGAAAAATACAATATATCGAAATCTACCCTTGAACGGAAATTTAATAAAAAACATGAAAAAACCAGGTGGTCAAACTGTGCTGTCCGAATTCGAAGAAAATATAATTAGTGAGGCAATATTAGCAGCAGCTGATTGGGGGTTTCCCCTAGAGCGATTGGATATTAAGGATTTAGAGGAAGGTTATCTCAACCGACAAGGTGTGCAGATATTCTCTAATTGCAAACCAGGTGACAGCTGGTACTATGGGTTTCTCTCAAGACACCAAAACTTAACCCAACGTCTCTCTGAAAATATTAAACGTAGTATAGGGCCGCAGTATCAATTAATATCCTTAATAGCTATTTTGATAACTTAGCCGATTCATTAAAAGACGTACCACCTGAAAATATATTAAACTATGACGAGAGCGGATTTGTAGATGATCCGATAAAAGTATAATAAACCTTCTAAATGCCGTATTTTTGTTATATAGGTAGGTAGTTAACTTAAAAAGTTTTTTAAAACTTTAAGTTTGTCCCAAGTCACATTTAACATAGGTAGTTGACTTGAGAAAATCACGTAAATTAATGGCTGTCCCAAGTGTTCCAAATCTGTGGGTGACTTGGGACAACCATTTTTTATTTTTTTTTTCTCTAGTGATTGCTTTCTGGGTTTTTTTATTATCGCAATCCATAACCCAGACCACTTCGCATATTTTAGCATTTCAGAATGTAAATAAAATTGACAGATTTTGCAGTATGACTCATCAAAGTAGTTAAAAAGTGTCCCAAGTAACCCGATTCTACGGTATAATAACAGTTTTCGTATATATAAATTGGAATAATCGTATGTCTAATAAATTGGAACCTTCAAGAGTCCCTTTTGTATATATATGTCTCTTATGACATTATGTTATTAAATTACTAAATTAGACTTTATTATAATATACACGGTGGTGAATTTTTCGATGCCCACCATTGGTATCTCGGAAACTATAAGAGATAGAGGATCGGTTAAATTAGACAAAAGTTGCGCTATTTTATGCTCTACAATTTCCTGCCAAGAAATGCTGGATATCTTGATTCGTTTGCGGTTTATCCTGAAAAAAATGAAAATCGTGATTTCAAAAAAATTATAATATCTTCTATACCATTCATGCGAATTTAATGAAATTTGGCAAGGTTATATTTTTGACCACTACCAATTGAATAGCGCTGATAGAAATTTTCTAAACCTTCTAGATTTTGAGCAACGATAGTCTTATGGCCGCCATATTGGATATTTACGGTACACCATTAGTTAGAGAAAATAATTCTCTTTTCACCTATGTCACCAAAATGGACTGATTTTTTTAAAACATGTTGATATTCGAATTAATGTAAAAATAATTTATAAAATCCAGTATGCTTTGGAAAAATAATTACAAGCAACATTGTAATCCAGGCGCTATTATTAAATTGTACACTCGTAAAAAAATTACACAAAAATGCCAGGTTATTTAAACTCCTATTAAATATTACAAACAATTTATAAAATAAAAATAGTATTATTTGTTTTCTTGACTCTTTAATAAATTAATTGTTTGTAATATTTAATAGGAGTTTAAATAACCTGGCATTTTTCTGTAATTTTTTACGAGTGTACAGTTTAATAATAGCGTTTGGATTACAATGTTGCTTGCAATTATTTTTCCAAAGCATACTGGATTTTATAAATTATTTTTACATTAATTCGAATATCAACATGTTTTCAAAAAATCAGTTAATTTTGGTGACATAGGTGAAAAGAGAATTATTTTCTCTAACTAATGGTGTAAAAATCCAATATGGCGGCCATAAGAAAAAAAAATGTTGACTATCGTTGCTCAAAATCTAGAAGGCTTAGAAAATTTCTATCAACGCCATTCAATTGGTAGTGGTCAAAAATATAACCTTACCAAATTTCATTAAATTCGCTTGAATGGTATAGAAGATATTATTATTTTTTTGAAATCACGATTTTCAATTTTTTCAGGATAAACCGCAAACGAATCAAGATATCCAGCATTTCTTGGCAGGAAATTGTAGAGCATAAAATAGCGCAACTTTTGTCTAATTTAACCGATCCTCTATCTCTTATAGTTTCCGAGATACCAATGGTGGGCATCGAAAAATTCACCACCGTGTATACAGTGTGTCACCGGATGGAGTTGACAAGAGGAAAAAAAATGTTTATTATTGATTTTACGACAAAATGTCAAAATTTGTATTCAGGTTTTAGTTTGGATTACACACAACTTTGTTTAATAAACATTGTGTCTAAAAAAATTAATAATGGTACTTCTCTTTTGAGACATTTTTATGTTTTCTTAATTTATTAACACCCGGTACATCTGATCGAATATTTTTATATGCTAAATTAATTTTTTCGACAGGCAGAACTTTTTATAAAGAATGACTTTTCGTCGAAAAATCGATAATAAAGATTTTTTTCCTCTTGTCAACTCCATCCGGGGACACATTGTATACTTAACTATGTATTACTTGATGTGTCTAAACATCATGGTGTAATTATAAGACCAATAAATGATATTATTATTTTTATTAAAATGGATTTTAAGCATTCGAAAAATAGATGCGGCGTATCACAGAGCATATATTTATTTTTGTACAGTTGCAAGCTAAAGACTTTTTGTTAGATTTTTGGGTATTTTTTGCTATTATACAGGGTGTCCGGCACATGGACCGACAAAAATTTTTGGTGGATAGGTGGGGTCAATTAAAAGTTTTTGACCTAAGGACATATACTGTCCCGAGTCTCATGATAATTGAGATCTCATTTTTTTTTTCATTATTTTTGAAAATTCCCGAAATCCCGCCTTTAAATACTGCCGACTTTTTTGTTGTAATGTACCCTTTGTTCTAAATAAATTATTATTTGGCGCAATTAATACAAAAAAAGGACTTATGTGCTTCGAAAGTCCCAAGAATGGGTATATAAAAATATGAAGTAATCTTTATATTAACTTCTAAATTCATTAAGAAAAACTAACAGCAACTAAGATCTTCGTTTTGTTTTAAAAAGTTCTCTAGTTTATGCCCCTTCCAACGGCATACCATACCACATATACAAATTAAATTCATTGGGCGGTCAAAATTAGGATTAACGTTGCATTCGAAATAATGAAATGAGAAAAAGGTGTCGTGCATGTATTCGAAATAGCGGAGCTCATTTTGAGCAACAGTTGTGAATAGAGAATAAAAAAAAATATATTATGTGGGTAAGATGCAAAATAAAAGTCTTAATTCTCACAACTCCTTTTAAACAAGCTTGTTTTTAAAAAATGCGCTTCAACACCCTGTATCTCATTAACTAGGAATATTTTACTTATGCATATTTGGTTAAATCTTCATATTTCGAGCCAAAGAATCTCCATAGTTACTCTATGTCCCATTCTTTATGACTCACCCTGTATAGAAGTTAGGATTAATTCACATTTTTACTCATTCTCGGGACTTTGGAAGCTCATTTATTAATTGCGTCAAATAATAATTTATTTAGAATAAAGGGTACACATTACAGAATAAATAAAAAATTATTTCTTGCTATTACGATAATAAACAAAAATATCCTCAGTGTTTAAAGGCGGGATTTCGGGTACTGTTCAAAAATAATGAAAAAATATTGTATCTCAATAACCGTGAGACTTGGGACAGTTCCTTGGGTCAAAAACTTGCAAATGACCCCACCTATCCACCAAAAATTTTTGTCTGTCCGAACACCCTGTATATAGAGATTTTGTTTCAAAAAAGAAATCAATAGACAGACAAGACCATATTTTCGAGAGCTTTGAGTACATCATCTACTATTCCAATCGCAACTTACTCGTTTAATCCATAGCATTTGTTAATAAGAAAAGAACTTTTAAGACGACGGTGTTTTGACCTTCATGTCTCCGCAGTCAATGATGGGATACCGAAAGCAGTATCGAGACAGGGTGAAACCACATGGATGGTGAAACAAGTCTGTAGCAGGCTTCAGGCCAGCTACTGGCTTAGAACTAAGAGAAGGTATCGAGATACTGTCTCTCGATACATTCTCACCGGCTGGAGTAGGTACCCCTCATATGGTTCCACGGTGTCTCGATACAGCTTTCGGTATCCCATCATTGACAAAAGAGGCATATGGAAACAAAAACAGCGAGTTAGGTCAGAGACAAGCCACTTTTTGTCTGTGATCGAGTGAGTACGATGGTCTCACAACATATTATTGATATTTGCAAATAGAACACAGTCGGCTGAGGAAAATACAGATCAATATATCTTTTTGCGAAGGAGCACCAGGTTGCTACACTACTTTAAAATGTTCATGATACATATTATATCATAGAAAAAAACCAAGAGGCCACATACCTTCACCTAACTACAGTTTAATATTTTTATGTAATTTTATTATGCAGGAATAAGATTTTGCAATAAATAATAAATCTTACCTATATGCTTTGCTAGCATCGTAGTCTCAACCCTCAGGAAACTTTTTACGAGTTTCTCCCACTGCATTCGCTGCAACCATCTTCCATATAGAAACATCTATATGCACCACCTACCAACAAAAAATTTTAATCAAGCAATCTTTGACAAACTTTTTAGCAATACTTAAAGATTACTTGGGTATAATTTTTCTAAAATGTCCACCTAATAAAACATATTTTGTTACTATAACACAAATGATTAAACTGCAACTTTTATCTCGCTATACACGTCCTCATTTTGAAAGTTTTTTTAATTGTTAAAGCAAAACCGACAACGAAACACCCCCTGATAGGTATAAATTCTTTAAAATATGAAAATTTATTTGACCACAATAGGTATAAGGTAAGTCATTTACTTACTTTATTCAGCAGGAAGCAGGGATACCTATATGCACTTTTTCATCGTCTTGTTAACACTTTTTGCTAATAAAATTAAATTACACAACATTAATCGAATGATCACTGCAGTTTCATCGGCGTCACTCAGACAATGAGACAAACAATCTAGATGCTACTAGATGTTCACTTGTCTTCATATTTGAATTCCATTTAGCGATTGTCGCGGGGTACGTTCGTTCATTCTATCATATGATTGAAGGTGCGTTCGCTGGTACTCTTCAGGAAGTCTAATGGGAAAACTCAAAAGAGGAATAAGGAATAACTTTGAATCAACAGTATGTTATGATAGGTCAGTTTAAGTGATTATAAAACTAAAATTAACCTCGATTGCGTGAGAAAAAGGAAAAGGCAAGTATGCGAATATATGCGATCCACATATAAACAAAACATACAAAGAAATATAGGATAGGTACCGGTACCTACCCGAGCCGTGCAGTTTAAATGTATACATATAATTATTATAAATATTAAGTAATAAATAGAAATGCAGGTATAACAACTACTCGACGGACAAAAGCCCCGACTTGCGTTAAATTACATTTGCAAACTGGTAGCCAATATTCTTTTCTTCACTAAACACAGACCGGTTAACATACTATTATTGTACACTTTTCTGCACTGCACTTTGAGGACAAAAACAGAGCTGATGGATGTTTCTGTGACAGTCGTGACAGATTTGCTTGGCCAAGTCGCTATCTGTCACAGAGACAGGTCGATAATGTCGATATCTTGATAGGTAGTAGCCACTCACTGATCACCAGAGGGATAATTTTAATCCACAGACTTTACGTTAGTGTTACTTAAATAAATAAAAAATTCAAAATTTCAACTCGACAAACGTACATACGTCGGATTTTTAAGATTATATTTTTATTGACATTGTTGACAACCAAAATTTTAAGGTGACCTACAAACTACTTAAACTGAATTGTGAAACAGGACGTAAACGTAAAAATTGTACGTTAACGTGCACATCTGCATCTACGTATCACGAACAACTTAAAGTGTGTTTATATTTTATCTGTGCGTTCATATTCAAAATCGAGAAGGTCGAGCGTCGAGCGCACCCAAATATCTTCTTTCCCTTTCTAAATATTGAAGGTAATGAAGGACACACTGATATTCTGGGTGCGCCCAATGTGAATTTCTGATTTGGACGCAGTGTAGTCTGTAGTAGTTCTGTGCGTGACCACAGGTGGCGTGACAAGTGAGAACTGACGACAGCGGCGAAGTGACTGATATCTCATTCCTTTATGTTCTGTGTCTCATTTCTCATTCTGTGCGTGACAGTTGACACATAAGAGTAACTAAATAAGAGGGTTTAATTGGATAGGGCGGACTGGAAGTGCCAGCGCCAGAGCCATCTCGTGTCGTCGTGGAGCCAACATTAGAAATTGTTGCACAGAAATCTGTGACTACCGTTCACATAATTTTAATGATTGAAGTTCAACAACGCGCAGACCATAGAGTAACTAAATATCTATGGTGCGGATGATTCAGGAATGGTTTTATCTCCCTTTAGTACGCCTATTCCGAATTTGTGGAAAAGAGAAACCTATATTTTGGCTTCTTTGAAGTGGATGGCAATCCTTGAAAATATAATTTGAGGTTATAGCATAGAGTAACTAAATAAGAGTATTTCTTTCTATGTTTTCCGTGGGCAACACGAATACTTGAGGCGCCATCTGTTGCCGTCGTGGACAAAACATTCATCAATGGAAACTGTATGGAGAAAATATAATTGGAGTAACCTCTAACTCTACGCAATAGATGTCGCCACAAGAGGATAGTAAAAGCCTCTAGCCTCTGTAGTAAAAGCAATAAATTTAATTAGGGGCGTTTCGTAAGTAATAGGCCATCAAACACTAATAGTTCAGGTTGAATATTAAAATTAACCTAAACTATTGACAGCTATTCTGTGACCCATTACTCATGAAACACTAATTTTCACTGGTTTAGATGAAAAAGTTAAAGCGAAGAATATTTCTAAGTGCATATATATAAATTTTTTCTGTTATGGAAAGAGTTATGATTTATTTATGTAGGTACAAAATGTACAAGACTATTTAATTTAGTTTAAAATTTTTAAGAAACCATTAAATAACTGCAAATTTTAAAGAAACAATTGTACTTACCTGCCTTTATGTTAAATAATATTGCACAATTACTTACCTGTTAATAATAATGGTTAGATACATTTGTTTCGAACTAATTGGTTCTCATCAGTACGATGTACTACTGATCCCTTTTAGGGAGTGACAAGAGTTCCGAACGGTCGGAACTCGTACAATACTGCAAGAGTTCCGAACGGTCGGAACTCGTACAATACTGCAAGAGTTCCGAACGGTCGGAACCGTGTATTTAATAACAAGGTTTCCGAACGCGCATGCGCCTTGAAAGTCGCAATAGACCTCATATGTCATGCCTGATGCATTTATTATAAAAAAATTCCTTTAATCTAATAAAAAAAAATTCCTTTATCAGGGGAATAACACACATATCTAACCTGCCTCCGGCTATCGCCTCCGGCTTCTAACTCGCAACAGACCTCATGTCATGCCTGATGCATTTAATAAAAAAAAAATTCCTTTAATCTAATAAAAAAAAATTCCTTTATCAGGGGAATAACACACATATCTAACCTGCCTCCGGCTATCGCCTCCGGCTTCTAACTCGCAACAGACCTCATGTCATGCCTGATGCATTTAATAAAAAAAAAATTCCTTTAATCTAATAAAAAAAAATTCCTTTATCAGGGGAATAACACACATATCTAACCTGCCTCCGGCTATCGCCTCCGGCTTCTAACTCGCAACAGACCTCATGTCATGCCTGATGCATTTAATAAAAAAAAAATTCCTATAATCTAATAAAAAAAAATTCCTTTATCAGGGGAATAACACACATATCTAACCTGCCTCCGGCTTCTAACTCGCAACAGACCTCATGTCATGCCTGATGCATTTAATAAAAAAAAAATTCCTTTAATCTAATAAAAAAAAATTCCTTTATCAGGGGAATAACACACATATCTAACCTGCCTCCGGCTATCGCCTCCGGCTTCTAACTCGCAACAGACCTCATGTCATGCCTGATGCATTTAATAAAAAAAAAATTCCTTTAATCTAATAAAAAAAAATTCCTTTATCAGGGGAATAACACACATATCTAACCTGCCTCCGGCTATCGCCTCCGGCTTCTAACTCGCAACAGACCTCATGTCATGCCTGATGCATTTAATAAAAAAAAAATTCCTATAATCTAATAAAAAAAAATTCCTTTATCAGGGGAATAACACACATATCTAACCTGCCTCCGGCTTCTAACTCGCAACAGACCTCATGTCATGCCTGATGCATTTAATAAAAAAAAAATTCCTTTAATCTAATAAAAAAAAATTCCTTTATCAGGGGAATGTCTGGTGCATTTCATAAAAAAAAAAACAAGAACACGTGTGGGATTTGAACCGGGAACCTCCTGCTTGCCAAGCCGGCTCGTTCCCGTTGGGCCATCGTACCACTGACAAAACGCGAGTCAAGCAAGAATAAGTTCAGCGTCGGACCGTCTTTCAAAGCGCATGCGCGTTCGGAAACCTTTTGTTATTAAATACGCGGTTCCGACCGTTCGGAACTCTTGCAGTATTGTACGAGTTCCGACCGTTCGGAACTCTTGTCACTCCCTTTCTTTTATCTGTGGGAATTGAAATACTCATCGTGCAACACAGAAAAAAAAATTTTGAATAAGTGTATTTTGGTTTTTTAAAAGGAGGAGGTGAGAAATCATCTGAAATTGATGTTTGGCAGTTAGTACTTTGAAAATTCTGTAATGTTACATTAACAAATTGATTCACCGACTGTTGGATACTACTCGAGTCAATATTATTACAGTTAATAGATGAACTTGTGTTTGATTCAAAAAATAATGTCGGCACAGCACTTTTGTTGAGGCTATTTCTATAGGACACATCAGTGACATTCCCGTAGTAAATACTTTTGCAATTTGGTGCACAACATTTACGTAAATTTTTACCAGGTGGGACTCATTTTGGATAAAAAATAAAGCAAGAAAAACAGTAAGGCAGTTCAGATTATTGATTTAATAATTAATCCCTTGCATTACATTAATCTAAAACAAAACAAGTTATTAATGCACAAACCGCTACAACTCACCTGGCTGAAACACACGCTGAACATAAACTACTACTACTACTACTGTCAAAGCTGCTGTGCTATAACCTCAAATTATATTTTCAAGGATTGCCATCCACTTCAAAGAAGCCAAAATATAGGTTTCTCTTTTCCACAAATTCGGAATAGGCGTACTAAAGGGAGATAAAACCATTCCTGAATCATCCGCACCATAGATATTTAGTTACTCTATGGTCTGCGCGTTGATTGAACTTCAATCATTAAAATTATGTGAACGGTAGTCACAGATTTCTGTGCAACAATTTCTAATGTTGGCTCCACGACGACACGAGATGGCTCTGGCGCTGGCACTTCCAGTCCGCCCTATCCAATTAAACCCTCTTATTTAGTTACTCTTATGGTGTTGCCCACGGAAAACATAGAAAGAAATACTCTTATTTAGTTACTCTATGAGTTGACAGAGCCGCAGTGTGGCCGCAGTGCGTGACAGGATCGGTGTTGTGTTTGTCGTACACTTAATATTTTTCTAAACTGATTTAATTTTGTGATATCGCAATAATAAAGGTGAAACCACTATTTTTATAAACAAGAACTTTAAAATTCTGAATTTATAAATTAGAGGAACTTATTTTATAATGGGCGATGGTGAGGATCCCTATGCAGTGGCTGCGAAAGGCAAATTAAAACTAAAAAGTGACAATGGAATTAAAAAAAAGAAGAAAAAGAAGGATAAGAAATTATTGGAACAAGTAACGAAAGCAGTGGAGACTCAAGAGCAGGAGTCTAAACCTAGACAAACTAAGACCAAAGCAGAGTTAGCGTTTCTACAACAGCAGGAGAAAATGGTAAGTTGTATGCATATTTCAGAGCAGGTATACCTACTTCGCAAACTTACAACAGTTTTCATTTCAAATACAGTGACCCAGGCATTTGGAATTGTTCCGCTTGACTCCCTATTCTAGAATTAGAACGGTTTATGAAAATTATATTTTTAAATACATAACATTTTGTTGAAAGTAGACATTTTTGGTAGAAAAACCTAAAATGACGCCGCACAATCCTCTATTGAAAAGAGAATATTTTATGTATAAAACGAACTTGGTAGCGCGGTACGCTAAAAATGTTGTGGCGAGCCTGCTTGGTTATACTGTCTATACTGGTTAAAATATCCTACTGCTTATCTTTGATCGCACAAAGTTATTCTAGCAATATGTACAATTTTTTATAAAAGGGAACATAAACCGTGTCTATCATCTATCCAGCGTCAAGTAGCCATTTATATATTTTTTTTGGTTTCAGAAAACAAAACGAATATTGGAAAAAGCATCCCAGACACACAAGGAGCGGGTAGAAAAATTTAACCAACATTTGGACAGCCTTACGGAACATTTCGATATTCCAAAAGTTTCCTGGACAAAATAATTGTTATGTTGTTTCCTCAACATTCTGTTTTAGTTTATCTGAATACATTTGAAAGCACCTGTATGATAAATGTAGAACTATTAGTTTTTATTTCATAATTTTATTTATATAAAACGTTATACTTAACCTATAACTTAATTATAATTAAAAAAACGGATTCATCAAATCATAAAATATTTATTTATATCTTCTATTATGTATAATATTTTTATAATATATTTAAATAAAAGCAATCCACTAATTATAATGACTTTTTATCATTCGAGTCTATACTAACAGTGGCAATAACATTTTTTAAGCACTTTCCAAAACTTTTATAAGAAAACTTTTCCTCCAGTCTTGCTTTACCCTTGGCACCCATATCTGCATTATTTTCACGAGCAATTCTGTACATAAAATATGCCATACTTTCTGGTGTTGGTTCACATAAATAACCTGTTATGCCGTGATTTACCGTTTCACGAGGTCCTCCACTATTGACGGCTATGACAGGTTTTGCGACCAACATTGCTTCCAAAGGTACTATACCAAAGTGTTCTTTAACAGGGGTGTAAAGTAGACACGTACAAGTATTTAATAGCTGGGCCTTTAAATTATCTGGAGGAGATTTTAAAAATATCACTTTATGTTGTAAATTCAATTCCCTCGTTAGACTTCTTAAGTCTGAGAATAGTTCAGAGTTGATTTTAGATTGTGGGTCAAAACCTCCCGCCATAATTAAATAAATCTTATTCCATTCCTCTTCTGAGGCAATCGTTCTTAATTTGTTCATAGCCAGTACAGCTAATTCCAATTTTTTCGCAGGATGAAAACGATTTAGTGACAAAAATATTACACTATTACCACTCGACTTGATTTCTGGCACCAATTCATTTATGGGTGTTGTAGACTTTAGATTTTCAACTGTTTTTTGGTACGATGACGCTATTGTCGGGTATAAAATGTGAATCGACTTAGTGATCTGTGGGAACGTCTTTTTGAAAATAGACGCAGTGTATTCACTGTTTACCAAAATAATGTCAGCCTGTGCTGTAGCTTTCATTTCTAACCAGTCGATAGGTTTCCGATAAATTTGTTTCAGTTTTCCACCTGGAATGCTGGCCAGTAAATCTGGATGATGACAATAATAAATAACACGTTCATTTGCTAATTTTAACAATGGAATGGCTATTGGTATTAAATCTATGAAATACAAATCTGGTTTGTCTCTTTTTCTGAAAAACAATATATAAACTATGGAAAGGTATATCATTCGCACGTATGCACACAATGCATGAAATTTTCCAAATACAGATCTCGGCAGCCAATCACCATAAACTTCAACGGAATATTCACCATTTTTCAACTCATCGAATGCATGCGTTTTATCAAAATGGTTTGTAATAAATTTCACGTCGTGTCCATCATCTGACAAGGCACTTGCTACATCTAGAACCAACCTTTCTGCACCTCCTATTCCTAAATCTGGGTGTATAAATGCGAATTTTAGTTTCTTTTCATCCATAGTTTCTTGCTAACTTTAGAATAATGCTCATGCACTTATACCAATAATTAGTCCACGTAATATACTTATTCAGACTTTACTTATTACTGATATGGAAAATTACATTCCAGATTAAACTTCTGATTACCGGCCATGGATCACGAAACATAAAGCTGCTGATTATTTTTGAGGTTATCACTACACTTACACGTCCTCCTAATGTTTTGACTTTTGACGTTTTGACAAAATTGATTTTTGCTTGCTGCCAACACAATAAAACATCACTAGTGTGAAGTTAGTAATGTGATGCTAGCAACGGAATGGAAATAAGTTTTGTTTAAAATTTTTTCACGAGTTATTGTTTCTAATTTCTGGCTGTACAACTTTATAATAGCTGGTCAAAGATTTTTATCTCGTCTCACAGAAGTTGTAAAGTCATAGGGATATTATGTCGGCATAATCTTGATTTTTCGAGAATATGAGTTTTCAAAGTTTTGATCTCGCTTCTGGCGTTTGTTCTGTAGTTCTGCATTATTATTTACTGTCTAAGATAATTTTTAAATGTTACAATGGATCCAAGCTAAAACTACAAAAATGAAAATGAAAATTGAAAATAAATTTGCAAAGCTAAAAATTTAAGGTTACGTTAGTCCTGATAAGGGCGAGTTGCTTTATTCACCGGTGGATCCATCAGATGTGTTTTATCTCGTTCTATCTTCGAGGTTAGAACGAGACAAAACACATCTGGTGGATCAACCGGTGAGAAAAGCAACTCGCCCTAAATTTAGCCTCAATAATCGCGGGTGGGCGTTATTTTAGCATTATTGTCGTCACTGTCCATGTGCAGTTTCTGTAACATAAATAGACACTACGAGTGCTGTCATCTATAAACCAGCAAAAACGAAAGAAACGTCCATCTATTTGACTTACCAAAGTGTCAAATTATTTCCACGTCACGTCAACGTCGAAAACGGAAAATTGAACGCAATTGGTTAAGTCACACTGCTCTTTAATTATTAGCATTTCCTTTAGATCTTTTTATCAATTTATCTCGGCGAAGCAAGAGCGATGGTATTCCTAGTGAAAGACCGTCAAACCATGCACAATATTTATTTAAGGAACATGATGAAAAGAAAATAGAACGTTTTGTTTATTTTCCTTGCGTAATTGGTGACTTAAATGCAAAATCGTTACGTCATTAATCATACAACGAAACGTAAAAAGCAGAACACTCATGCGAACGCACCTTTAGCATTAGTTCACGCATTTTGTATGTAAAAAAGTTATTATGAAAAATAGTCAGTAGAAGAAAAGTTGGTAACGATGAGATTTTAAGAGATTTACGAATTCTTTTGTTTTACGTTGTTCTGTTCTGTTTGTACGTGTTTGAAATCGGCTTGTTTTGTAAAAGTTAATATAACGGTAATAACACTAGTTTAGGGCTTCATTAGGTGTTTTTATAAATGCAAAGTGATGTAATATTGACACTAAAAACATAGGGTAACTGTTGACGTTGTTTTTAAGCCGAATGTAAACTAAAAAAGTTTAGAAGGTCGGTAGTTTCGGTTAGCAACTTAAAATAATTATTGTCCATTAATTCCTTAATATAGCAGTGCAATATCAAATATTTATGTGGCTGAGAACTCAAACTGGCGATACATGCAAGAAATAGGTAAGTACGTCAATTTACACAATTTCCAATGTATCTATAGTTCCTAATACAAATTGACCATTTTGTTTTCTTTTGCACAAATACACATAGGCTGTGTAGTTTAATTGTATATGACAAACATTTTCCTACCCAATGGTATTGGTTTAGCATTTTTGCTCTAGGTCTACAAACGCAACATTTTGATCTTCTGCAGAAATATTTACATTGTCAGATAAGACGTTACACAAGGCTCAATATTAGGGCCAAAGAATACCAAACATGTAGTGTGCTTTGCCGATGATAATAAGCATCTCAGTTACAGCAAATGGCTCAACTTAAACTCAATCAATAACGGGAAGAGTCTGCGTAGAAATAATACGTTAGGATCAAAAAAATAAACCTAAATAAAACAAGGACTGTTTCCATGCAATTGTTACCAAATAATGACTCCAAAATCTAGTATTTTTTAGTAGTACCGATTTAGAAATAATAATGTGATGCTTATAAATTATTATAGGCATTCGATAAATATATGCCAACTGATTACGTCGACAATTCATGTATAAATTACACAAGAGAAAGACTATTTAGCATTGAGAAAGGAAACAGACTAAGTTTCCGAAACGTCTGCAAAACATAATTGTTTTTATTTTATTTTAATTATATTTTATGTCAGAAAACCAACCTTTAACTCTGTTCCTTTGACGTAAAGTCACAGGCGTAAAGGTTATTTTTTAAATAATCCAAATATTTTTCAGATTATCAGATTAATGTTCAGAAGTGTGGCCGTAAATCCCAAATAAGAACAGAAAGAAAATACAGAAAGATGCCACAAATAACTTTTAGACAATATTTAAAATGTATGTCTAACCATTGAAGTCAGGAATTCCTCATGATTCTATTACGTGAATCTTTGCTCCTATCCTAGAGGTAGTTCAGGTTTTGTTAAGTCTGAATTGCGGAGACGTGGTCGTAGTGCTTTTAAAACGTTCAAAAATTTTTACATTCGCTAGCTCATTCGCTAGCATACCTTCGAGGTCTCTTCGTATGTTTATGAACTTTTAGGATATTTTCTGGGAATCAAATCTGCCATTTACTTACCTACATGAAACTAGATCCAGAGGCGTTTTACTCCCTGTTTATCATAGAACTACTACTAGAAATGTTTTGTTTACCGATGGGATGTAAATTTTAAATCCTTAAAGCTTCTGGAAGTACTTATATACATATTTTTAATTTCAAACTAGAAAATTTGCAAGATTTAAAAACTGTCACACAATCAAGAAATATTTTATTTAATTGGGGTGTTTATTTTTGCTATTATTATTCCTGTTTTTGCGTTGTAAAGTGATATCACATTTTTCGATACTTTTACAGTTTCCGAGATATAAGCCAAGATTTGTATTACTGTCATTTTGAGAGGGTACCGTAACTTCCTTATGAATATTTTTCCTTTAACTTTAAAAACTTTCTCAGAGCACTTTTTTCGAGACTTTTTTACATAGATCGAGAATCTGAAAACTAAAATTTTCTGACTCTTACAGATGAGAATCTGTAAGACTCAATTTTAGTTTTCAGATTCTCGATCTATGTAAAAAAGTGCTCTGGGAAAGTGTGGATCGTAGCAGGGATGCTACGATCCACACTTCATTTTTTTTATGAAAACCATAGTTGGCTGTGGCATAAAAAAATTATATATTGTTTCATGCTTTTCAAAAATATAACATAGCCCTAAAAGCGTCTGAGAAAGTTTTTAATTTTAGGAAAAATATTCATAAATAAGCAAGTTGCGGTACCCTCTCAAAATGACAAATACAAATTTTGGCTTATATCTCGAGATATCGAAATGAGCCTTTGACTGTTCGATTTGTCTCGAAAATTGATGTCGGGAATGTGCCAGCTACTCTGGAAATGGGTGTAACCCCTCAATCCCCACCAATTTGAGACACCCTGTACAATAATATTTTGTGTGTTGTGTGTTATACTTCATTTTTATACTAGGTATGTGGTTATTCTTTTTTCTACTGACGTATTCAACATTGTTTTTGTACAGAAATAAAATTATTAAGTTATTATAATTTTTATTATTATTATTATTAACAGTCATAAATATTATTTTATTACATGGCAAATTAACCTACTTATATGCATACCTATTTATAAAAAGAGGTATTAATTTGCGGCTATGTGTCTATACAGGGCGTTGCGAAATAACGTGAAAACCCCTTAAGGGTAGAGTCTTTTATATACAGTAAGGTCGAAAACGGCCTCCTTGAGCCGCTAGACCTCCTCAAAGGGGGGCAGCAAAAAGTGATTTTTTTGGCAGATTTGATTCATGACAATAACATGACATTATGGTAACAGTGACACACGAGGTGACACATGCCTACTTATTCTTTTTGTATCAAACTCCGTTTTCAATTTAACAGAAACGGCTATTATGCAAGGGGTCAGAAAATATTTTTTTATTTGAAATTGATGAGGTTTACGATAAATTTTCAAGAGAGATGAAAGTAGTAGAATACATGTGGCTTTCTGTAATTTGAAAAAAAAATTCATCTGTTTAAAAGTTCTGACTAAAAATTCAATTGGGGTTGTTTATTTAACTTATTTAAAAAGTAAGTAGAAAAATAAAAATGCATTGAAAAGAAGACCTTCCATAAGTACAAAATCGTACCCAAATTTCATTCCGCTAACTTTAGTCACTTTCGAGAAAAAAAAATAAAATCACTATTTGGTGCCCCCTTTCGAGGAGGTCTAGCTGCTCAAGGAGGCCGTTTTCGACCTTACTGTACATAAAAGACTACTTATTTTTTGACGAGGAATCTACCTTTAAGAGGTTTCCACGTTATTTCGGGACACCCTGGATAACAACGAAAATGAAAGTGTGTGGTTCATCTAATTCAAGATACTACCATATGAACTATTCAGTACATAAGTGTATATCGGGTTGCCAGATGAGTAGTGAACACTATATTTATTCCGCAAAGGAAATTTAGGCCCTACTTGGTGCTTAATAGTTATTTTTGAGGCTTTGAGGCTGTTTATTAGTTGTTATTAATATTAAATTTTGGAATGATTAAAGATTGTTATAAAAATCAGTAGGGTTAGGTTAAGTTTTATTTAAGCGAATTCATGAACCGCAAAGTACCTACCTACTTTATAAATGAATGCGATTTATCTTATACAGTGTACGAAAAGTGTATGGCCCTTGCAAAATGTAAACTGTTAACAATAATTTAGGTACATTTGTGTATACCTATTAAATCATTATTTCGAAATTTTCGCTGAGTATCGTCAGTCATTATTTTTTAATGGCAATAGGCGAGGAGTGTCTCACGCTCCTAAAATTTGTACTGTATTGTATTTTTTATTTATTTCAAAAACTAAAGAATATAAGTTATTATGCTATATCTTCTTTTGTTTTTGAAATAAATAAATAATTTAAATGCTTTTGTTTGTTTTCATGGATGACTTTATTTCATAACATATATTTGTGTTATTTTAAATTAAAACCCCAATATCTTATTAAATATGAAAGACAATGATATTATGTTATATATTGCTGAATTCAGAAAGGAAAGTTCTTTAAACTGAGCTCAATATACAGGGTGTATCACCTAAAATAAAAAAATTAAAGCAATTTCCGGTCAAACCGGAAGTGAAAAATATGTATCTGATACACATTTACAATCAGTGAAATGTCACATATCCATTTCCGCATTAATATACAGGGTGTATATTTTTCAGTTTTTCGGCCATAACTTTTTCCTTTGACATTCAATTGTTTTTATCTTTTCCTCGAAAAAAAGTACACAAGTATGGTTTTTGAATTTTTTTCCTAGGTGAAGAATAAAGCAGGAAAATCGAGTGAGGCACTTGATCACCCTGTACAGAAGCCTCCCTTTACTTGACAAAAAAAAAAAGAATTGGATTTAATATTTTTGGGGAACTTCTTATATTCCTAATCAAACTCAACATTCCAGTCTAATTTTATCGGTTTATTTTCACAAATAACACACCTAGGTTGCCATGAAACACTGAAACAGAACAATATCAACGCTGAATCAAAGACACGCTAGATCGTCATTTACTTATTACATTACATTAAGCTACTCTCTAATAGATGGAGCTACTATACGTTTTAAGGTCGGCAACCAACAATACGCCTATGTTTCGATTCTACATTTATGCTGCCTTGCCTTTCGCTTACTAATAGCTACGCCACTGGATTGAAAATGAAATTATTCGGAAATATTAATTAATAAATTTTTTTTTTCTTTTTTGATACTGCTGTACCATTAGAGATAAGATCGTTCACATCTCGTATAGGTGCAATTAGGCTACGCAATTGTGTTAAAAAACTTGGGACTTCCATTTAAAAGCATGGCGCTGACGTCACGTTCCTTACCTAATTTATTGTAATCAAATTTAGTTCCAAACATTCTATACATACTTCTACTTAACTGCGTCATTTTTTGTTTCCCTTGTGTTGTTAGAAATACCTACATGTGTATCGCAATTTTAATTTGTGGCTCGGTAACTTGAGGGCTATCGGCCTAAGGAAGAAACAAACAGTTGCATCGCGTGCAACGAAATGCCTTAAAACATCCTTAAAGATGAGCCCGCCTATAATATTTAATATTATTATTAATCCCCAGTCACACACTCTAATTTCAGGCCTTTCAACTTTTTTGTATTCTATTATTATTTACTCCAACGTGACCTGTATTTGGTAAGGAAACTTTTAAGAAATATGTAAAAACCCTATATTTGACGTTAAGTACGTGAATTATATCTTTATATGCGGGGAAAATGCTGCATAACACGTTTTGTATTTGGCTATTACATCGTGTAATAACAGCAATTGATAGCTCTCGAAATGCAATTGAAAAAATATGTTTAAATTTGTTCACTTCGAGGAAATCGTGATGTTCGAAAATTTTTTTCAAATATATACGTTTTGCCAACTAATAACTGGTTTGTTCGAAAATTTTTTTGGAATATATACGTTTTGCCAACTAATAACTGGTTTCACTTAAAGGCACTTACACATTTATCTTGTTCCGCAATTACCTAATACTGAATTATAGGTTTTTCGTTATGAAATTGTCTGGAAAAATTAGCCGGCGTTATTACGCAAATCCAACATGGGAAACGTTCGTATACTTAAAGTACTCAAATGATAATCAAATTATTCAAGTAAACAAAAAATATTTCACTTACCAAAGAACTAGGGTCTCGAATTTTTTTCTGGTCTATTAATATTAATGTTTGAGAAAATCTCTGTCAATTGGCAACTAAATTATAGTGGAAGATTCCATTACTAGCTCATAAGTTATAATTTGGATAAAAGCTTTTGACACTGCAATCTTTTTTCAGATTAAGCCAAGGGACGAACTATTAGGGAAAGAAACTGATATTCAAGCGTGTTGTAGTTTTGACATCCATACCATGGACGACAAAGTGCACCTGGAGATGGAATATAACTACCTATATATAACAGACACTAGTTACATTTATTTGGACATATCTAGTTCACTTTATCGTAGAGAGAACGACCGGTTTCGTCAAACCAGAGCCGAGATCTCGACGAGTATCTTGAGAATATCTTTGTTATTTCTAAAATAGCTGGGATATTACAAGTGTTAAGGCTTGTAACTGTGTTCGGGGATTTTCTGGGGGCTTCGGAGCCCAGAAGAGCAGTTAGTAGGCTCTGGTTTTCACGTGCGAGTGATGGTACTATGGAGACGAACCGCTTTAGGGAAAGGAGATAAAGGCATGTATTATTATGCTAATCAATTATTCTTACTAATTTGTATTTTTCTATATTGCAGGTAGGTTCCGAACGAGATAGGACATGGTGAAGACATCGTAAGGTAAATATACATAACCACTGTTTATATTCGATTTATTTTGATCGTGAGAAGGACCACAATTTGCATAGATATCTTGTGGTAAAATAAGAAAAATCTGTTTTTACTAATCTTACAGATGCAAAATACTCGCAATGTTATTTCTTTCCCTTTCTTTGTTTGGGATTTATTACCACATTCCTTGAGATTCCTATCCAAAAAATTCGATTTATCTAAAAAATATTCAAATTAACCAGTTTAAAACTGGGAAATAACCTCTACACCTTTGACGTAATGTCAGAGGATCAGTTAGAGGGTGTTTTTTGACAACTAATAGGAATTAAATTAATACAAAAATACTGCGCTGACGTTTCGGAAACTATATCCGTTTCCTTTTTCAAAGTTTAGGCTTTAGATTTTTATGTAACATGTAGAATAACACGGCATAAAATAAAAATTGTTTATATCATTTCCATAGATACTTACCACAGAAATGTTGAAAAATATACTATAAAATGTTGAAAAATATACTATAAAATATAATATAAATAATATTAATTTTATTGAGTTCTTCTCTCAACATAGGTAACCAAGTTGAACAAAATTCTACCGAACAATTTGATATGCATTTATCTTCATTAAGTAAAATTATTGCAGATTCTTTGATTTTTCTTTTTTTGTTGTCTGCTTCCTTGGTCAAAATTTTTACTGAATCCCATTTTATCCGGTGATCGTTTTCCCAAGCATGTTCACAAATTTTAGATTTTTCAATATCACCTTTTCTAATATAACTTTTGTGCTCGCCCAATCGTACATTAAGTGGTCTAGATGATTCACCCACATATTGTTTATTACACTCGCACGGGATACTGTATATACAATTTTTTGAATTTTGTTCAGAATTTAATGGTTTCGTTTTTATTAATATGGATCTTAGAGTATTATTTGTTTGAAAAATTGTCTTAACGCCAAATTTTTTACCGACACGACGTAATATCTCAGATAAACCTTTTATATATGGAATTAATGTCGAATAATGATATTCTGGTTTTGGTTGCACCAATAATTACCGAAAATTGTTGCCCTGTAGGGGTTGTACGATGTATAATCCCACGTCCATAAAGTTTTGGACCGACTTGTGTCTGAGACCTAACTGCTTAATTAGATACGCTTATAATATTTTTGAAATGATTGTAATAATTTTCAAATGGCAAAGTTGTTTACGATCCTAGCCAATGTGTTGCTTACTTCACAGTTATCTAAAATCCCGAGTCTTGTCAATTTTTAGATGTTCTGTGGTTGTCAAATGTCAAATTGAAATGAATGAAATGACAGATGACAGGACAGGTGCTGTCAGCTGTCACAGTGTCGACAAAGTTTAAACTTTAACTGATTACTGCTTTAATAATTATTTTTAAATTCAAAATGCTTTTCTTTTCATTATAGAATTAATGTTTGTGAATGATGGTTTAAAGTTTAAACAACAGTAATAATCATAATCTTTCACAACATCGTATAGTGATTTTATCTCATCTCGAAGGTTATGCAGATATTTATACAAAACGGTATTTAGTGATTAAGAAACGAGATATTTTAGTTACTATTACTATATATTGTGCAATCTTTTAATAGGTACCTATATGTTTTGTTGTTGATTGAATTGAATTTATTCAACGGTTTTGTGTTGTGCTGTAACAATGAGTTTAGTAAATTATTGTTTGAAAATTTGTGAGGAGCTAGTAAAAAGGTGTGTAATTTCAGACAAAAATATTTTAAGCCATTTTCCAGTTACATTACCAGATCATAAGGAATATATCAATTTGAATATTTCCACAGAAAAAGATGAATATAAATTTAAAATAAAACTCTATGAAAAAGAGGCTAATTGGCAAGAGCAAAAGCCCGCATTTTATATCAAGGACGAAAATATTCTTGTGGAAGTAAGAGATGTTGCAATAGTGGGATACACCTCAACCGAATCTGAAGAAATTAGTGTATCACATTTAAAAGCTGTTTTGAAATACCTGGCGTACAGTCATGCAAACGATATCGCAAAAGTACCGGGCGAACTTAATCATTCTCTAAATGAAACTGAATATAACAACATTCAAAACATTTTGTTTGAGCTAAGTGAAATTAATTCTGAAAAAATTGATGTCGACTTATTTAAAGAGGGTATACAAAAACTTTTGTCTTCCAGTGAAGAAGTATTAAAATCAAGCAAAAACGACTTAAACATTAGGAGCAAAATACTTCGAAGTAAATTATTTTTCAAGCACACACAAAATAAATTCGTGCAGTGTAAGGTTATAAACATTGCACCAGAAAAATACTTGCCCTTAGTCTATGATGTCCTACTGGCTATTTTCTACTTCGCTGATGAAACAATGAGGCAATATTATTTTCACGAACTTCTAAACTATTATTACGATGCCTTAGAAGAAAATTTAGGACATGTAGGGTTGAATTTACATACAATTTTGCCTCTCGAAAATTATAATCAACAGGTAAAAATGTTCATTCCCTACATAAAGCTAGAGACAACTTATCATTACTGTCAAGATCTTTCACAGAAAGTGAAAACTGTGGATAAGGCAGATTTAAAAACAAGTATCCAAAACTTTCTTAATACAAATGAAAATTATGAAAATTTGACGTCTTCAATGATTTTTGATTTGTATGAAAGCATCTTATATCCAAATTTATCTAGAGAAGATTGTTACAAAATCATAAGAAATAATATAGGATCGTGTGAATATGAATTTTTGAACTGGAAAATAACACCAGTTGAAGTACGATGTGGAAATTTGGGGGATTATTTTAATTTAAAAATAAACATAAAACAAGGCGAGGAATATAAAAAGTTACAGTTGTTTGCAAAATATTTACCTACAACTAATGCCGTTGTTTTAGATATGGCTACGGCCTCTTTCAACAAAGAAAGATTTTTTTATGACACTTTCATTTCTGAATTGAAATCTTTAGGACTAGAAGAAATTACAGATTTCTTGCCAAAATGCTATTTCTCTAGGTCAAATGACGTGTTGATATTTGAGGATGTTTCGCTGTTGAATTACAGTTCTTTCAGGTATACTGAACCACTCGCTTATGAATCTGTACAACTTGTTATAAAACAGCTTGCAAAACTTCACGCTTGTTCATTTCTTTATGAAGAGATAATGACGGAAAAAGCTGGAAAGTTGTTTAGGATTGATGATAAATATAACGACTATATTCAAGAAGTTACGTTCAGATTGGATAAAGAATGTAAAAATAACAAAATGGTTTTCTGTGGAATTAATACCGTCTTAGATTATGTGTTGGATGCATTTCCTGAGGTTCCAAAAAAATTTCCAATTGAGGCATATAAGGACAAAGTAAAAAAAGCATTCGATTTGTTTTTTGAGAAAATTAAAAAGTCCAGTAGATACAGAAATGTGATTTGTCATGGAGATTTTTGGGGGAACAATATATTATTTAAAATGGATAGACACAATAACCCAGTTACAAGCTGCATAATTGACTACCAGTTAATTAGATATTGCCCACCTAGTCATGATTTATTATTCTTGCTTTACGTAAATACTGACAGAGCCACTAGGACAAAATACATGTCCGAGTTAGTAGAGCAGTATTACACGGAATTAACAAAAGTTTTGAAAAAATATAACTTTGATTTGAATAAAATTTATACATATGAAGAATTCTTGAAGAGTTGCAGTTACATGAAGTCTGTAGCCATTTGTATAGCTTCATTATTTGTACCAATGACTGCATATCCTATTGAAAAATTTCAAGAAATTGCACGGGACAGTAAAAAATCGGAGTATATTTACAATGAGGATCGTAAGGAAATTTTAGACGAAGTGAAAGTTAATGAACCGTACAGGCAACGAATTAAGGAGCTTGTCGAGGACCTCTATGAACTTTGTGAAAGTGACATAGAAACATTTTGTTAATAAAACTTTATAAAACAGTATAATTATTGTTTTCTTTTTATGGTTATCACTAATAATCATCCGATAATCCAATTCTAATATCAGTGTAAAATAAGGGTATAATAAATAGGATTATAGGAAACAACTACTGGACGGGCAAAGGCCCCGACTCCCATTGAATTATACCTATAAATCCAAAATTGGTAGCCAAATTTGTTATTTGTCTTTTCTCCACCAGACACAGACCGGTTTCGAACTCTTTATGTTCTCATCAGTGTGCCACAGGTAGCTGAAAAGACAAATAACAAAGGCAAACCAAACTGGTCTATGGCAGACCCAGCACATAGTAACTGTGAGAGATAAGTACATCCCTCTGGTGGTCAGTTGCTACTACCAGTCAAGACATCGAAGATGTCTCGTGACCGATAGCGGCTTGCCAAGCAAGCACCAAGAGCGGCGACCTCTAGCCCTGATGGACTAAAACATGCTTAATAAATAGGATTATAGGAAACAACTACTGGACGGGCAAAGGCCCCGACTCCCATTGAATTATACCTATAAATCCAAAATTGGTAGCCAAATTTGTTATTTGTCTTTTCTCCACCAGACACAGACCGGTTTCGAACTCTTTATGTTCTCATCAGTGTGCCACAGGTAGCTGAAAAGACAAATAACAAAGGCAAACCAAACTGGTCTATGGCAGACCCAGCACATAGTAACTGTGAGAGATAAGTACATCCCTCTGGTGGTCAGTTGCTACTACCAGTCAAGACATCGAAGATGTCTCGTGACCGATAGCGGCTTGCCAAGCAAGCACCAAGAGCGGCGACCTCTAGCCCTGATGGACTAAAACATGCTTAATAAATAGGATTATAGGAAACAACTACTGGACGGGCAAAGGCCCCGACTCCCATTGAATTATACCTATAAATCCAAAATTGGTAGCCAAATTTGTTATTTGTCTTTTCTCCACCAGACACAGACCGGTTTCGAACTCTTTATGTTCTCATCAGTGTGCCACAGGTAGCTGAAAAGACAAATAACAAAGGCAAACCAAACTGGTCTATGGCAGACCCAGCACATAGTAACTGTGAGAGATAAGTACATCCCTCTGGTGGTCAGTTGCTACTACCAGTCAAGACATCGAAGATGTCTCGTGACCGATAGCGGCTTGCCAAGCAAGCACCAAGAGCGGCGACCTCTAGCCCTGATGGACTAAAACATGCTTAATAAATAGGATTATAGGAAACAACTACTGGACGGGCAAAGGCCCCGACTCCCATTGAATTATACCTATAAATCCAAAATTGGTAGCCAAATTTGTTATTTGTCTTTTCTCCACCAGACACAGACCGGTTTCGAACTCTTTATGTTCTCATCAGTGTGCCACAGGTAGCTGAAAAGACAAATAACAAAGGCAAACCAAACTGGTCTATGGCAGACCCAGCACATAGTAACTGTGAGAGATAAGTACATCCCTCTGGTGGTCAGTTGCTACTACCAGTCAAGACATCGAAGATGTCTCGTGACCGATAGCGGCTTGCCAAGCAAGCACCAAGAGCGGCGACCTCTAGCCCTGATGGACTAAAACATGCTTAATAAATAGGATTATAGGAAACAACTACTGGACGGGCAAAGGCCCCGACTCCCATTGAATTATACCTATAAATCCAAAATTGGTAGCCAAATTTGTTATTTGTCTTTTCTCCACCAGACACAGACCGGTTTCGAACTCTTTATGTTCTCATCAGTGTGCCACAGGTAGCTGAAAAGACAAATAACAAAGGCAAACCAAACTGGTCTATGGCAGACCCAGCACATAGTAACTGTGAGAGATAAGTACATCCCTCTGGTGGTCAGTTGCTACTACCAGTCAAGACATCGAAGATGTCTCGTGACCGATAGCGGCTTGCCAAGCAAGCACCAAGAGCGGCGACCTCTAGCCCTGATGGACTAAAACATGCTTAATAAATAGGATTATAGGAAACAACTACTGGACGGGCAAAGGCCCCGACTCCCATTGAATTATACCTATAAATCCAAAATTGGTAGCCAAATTTGTTATTTGTCTTTTCTCCACCAGACACAGACCGGTTTCGAACTCTTTATGTTCTCATCAGTGTGCCACAGGTAGCTGAAAAGACAAATAACAAAGGCAAACCAAACTGGTCTATGGCAGACCCAGCACATAGTAACTGTGAGAGATAAGTACATCCCTCTGGTGGTCAGTTGCTACTACCAGTCAATCGGTCACGAGACATCTTCGATGTCTTGACTGGTAGTAGCAACTGACCACCAGAGGGATGTACTTATCTCTCACAGTTACTATGTGCTGGGTCTGCCATAGACCAGTTTGGTTTGCCTTTGTTATTTGTCTTTTCAGCTACCTGTGGCACACTGATGAGAACATAAAGAGTTCGAAACCGGTCTGTGTCTGGTGGAGAAAAGACAAATAACAAATTTGGCTACCAATTTTGGATTTATAGGTATAATTCAATGGGAGTCGGGGCCTTTGCCCGTCCAGTAGTTGTTTCCTATAATCCTATTTATTAAGCATGTTTTAGTCCATCAGGGCTAGAGGTCGCCGCTCTTGGTGCTTGCTTGGCAAGCCGCTATCGGTCACGAGACATCTTCGATGTCTTGACTGGTAGTAGCAACTGACCACCAGAGGGATGTACTTATCTCTCACAGTTACTATGTGCTGGGTCTGCCATAGACCAGTTTGGTTTGCCTTTGTTATTTGTCTTTTCAGCTACCTGTGGCACACTGATGAGAACATAAAGAGTTCGAAACCGGTCTGTGTCTGGTGGAGAAAAGACAAATAACAAATTTGGCTACCAATTTTGGATTTATAGGTATAATTCAATGGGAGTCGGGGCCTTTGCCCGTCCAGTAGTTGTTTCCTATAATCCTATTTATTAAGCATGTTTTAGTCCATCAGGGCTAGAGGTCGCCGCTCTTGGTGCTTGCTTGGCAAGCCGCTATCGGTCACGAGACATCTTCGATGTCTTGACTGGTAGTAGCAACTGACCACCAGAGGGATGTACTTATCTCTCACAGTTACTATGTGCTGGGTCTGCCATAGACCAGTTTGGTTTGCCTTTGTTATTTGTCTTTTCAGCTACCTGTGGCACACTGATGAGAACATAAAGAGTTCGAAACCGGTCTGTGTCTGGTGGAGAAAAGACAAATAACAAATTTGGCTACCAATTTTGGATTTATAGGTATAATTCAATGGGAGTCGGGGCCTTTGCCCGTCCAGTAGTTGTTTCCTATAATCCTATTTATTAAGCATGTTTTAGTCCATCAGGGCTAGAGGTCGCCGCTCTTGGTGCTTGCTTGGCAAGCCGCTATCGGTCACGAGACATCTTCGATGTCTTGACTGGTAGTAGCAACTGACCACCAGAGGGATGTACTTATCTCTCACAGTTACTATGTGCTGGGTCTGCCATAGACCAGTTTGGTTTGCCTTTGTTATTTGTCTTTTCAGCTACCTGTGGCACACTGATGAGAACATAAAGAGTTCGAAACCGGTCTGTGTCTGGTGGAGAAAAGACAAATAACAAATTTGGCTACCAATTTTGGATTTATAGGTATAATTCAATGGGAGTCGGGGCCTTTGCCCGTCCAGTAGTTGTTTCCTATAATCCTATTTATTAAGCATGTTTTAGTCCATCAGGGCTAGAGGTCGCCGCTCTTGGTGCTTGCTTGGCAAGCCGCTATCGGTCACGAGACATCTTCGATGTCTTGACTGGTAGTAGCAACTGACCACCAGAGGGATGTACTTATCTCTCACAGTTACTATGTGCTGGGTCTGCCATAGACCAGTTTGGTTTGCCTTTGTTATTTGTCTTTTCAGCTACCTGTGGCACACTGATGAGAACATAAAGAGTTCGAAACCGGTCTGTGTCTGGTGGAGAAAAGACAAATAACAAATTTGGCTACCAATTTTGGATTTATAGGTATAATTCAATGGGAGTCGGGGCCTTTGCCCGTCCAGTAGTTGTTTCCTATAATCCTATTTATTAAGCATGTTTTAGTCCATCAGGGCTAGAGGTCGCCGCTCTTGGTGCTTGCTTGGCAAGCCGCTATCGGTCACGAGACATCTTCGATGTCTTGACTGGTAGTAGCAACTGACCACCAGAGGGATGTACTTATCTCTCACAGTTACTATGTGCTGGGTCTGCCATAGACCAGTTTGGTTTGCCTTTGTTATTTGTCTTTTCAGCTACCTGTGGCACACTGATGAGAACATAAAGAGTTCGAAACCGGTCTGTGTCTGGTGGAGAAAAGACAAATAACAAATTTGGCTACCAATTTTGGATTTATAGGTATAATTCAATGGGAGTCGGGGCCTTTGCCCGTCCAGTAGTTGTTTCCTATAATCCTATTTATTAAGCATGTTTTAGTCCATCAGGGCTAGAGGTCGCCGCTCTTGGTGCTTGCTTGGCAAGCCGCTATCGGTCACGAGACATCTTCGATGTCTTGACTGGTAGTAGCAACTGACCACCAGAGGGATGTACTTATCTCTCACAGTTACTATGTGCTGGGTCTGCCATAGACCAGTTTGGTTTGCCTTTGTTATTTGTCTTTTCAGCTACCTGTGGCACACTGATGAGAACATAAAGAGTTCGAAACCGGTCTGTGTCTGGTGGAGAAAAGACAAATAACAAATTTGGCTACCAATTTTGGATTTATAGGTATAATTCAATGGGAGTCGGGGCCTTTGCCCGTCCAGTAGTTGTTTCCTATAATCCTATTTATTAAGCATGTTTTAGTCCATCAGGGCTAGAGGTCGCCGCTCTTGGTGCTTGCTTGGCAAGCCGCTATCGGTCACGAGACATCTTCGATGTCTTGACTGGTAGTAGCAACTGACCACCAGAGGGATGTACTTATCTCTCACAGTTACTATGTGCTGGGTCTGCCATAGACCAGTTTGGTTTGCCTTTGTTATTTGTCTTTTCAGCTACCTGTGGCACACTGATGAGAACATAAAGAGTTCGAAACCGGTCTGTGTCTGGTGGAGAAAAGACAAATAACAAATTTGGCTACCAATTTTTGGATTTATAGGTATAATTCAATGGGAGTCGGGGCCTTTGCCCGTCCAGTAGTTGTTTCCTATAATCCTATTTATTAAGCATGTTTTAGTCCATCAGGGCTAGAGGTCGCCGCTCTTGGTGCTTGCTTGGCAAGCCGCTATCGGTCACGAGACATCTTCGATGTCTTGACTGGTAGTAGCAACTGACCACCAGAGGGATGTACTTATCTCTCACAGTTACTATGTGCTGGGTCTGCCATAGACCAGTTTGGTTTGCCTTTGTTATTTGTCTTTTCAGCTACCTGTGGCACACTGATGAGAACATAAAGAGTTCGAAACCGGTCTGTGTCTGGTGGAGAAAAGACAAATAACAAATTTGGCTACCAATTTTGGATTTATAGGTATAATTCAATGGGAGTCGGGGCCTTTGCCCGTCCAGTAGTTGTTTCCTATAATCCTATTTATTAAGCATGTTTTAGTCCATCAGGGCTAGAGGTCGCCGCTCTTGGTGCTTGCTTGGCAAGCCGCTATCGGTCACGAGACATCTTCGATGTCTTGACTGGTAGTAGCAACTGACCACCAGAGGGATGTACTTATCTCTCACAGTTACTAAAATAAGGGTAGTAAAACGTAATACTGATGTATATATTTTTATTGTCATATTTACGTCTTTTTTAACAGCTATCGTGATAAATATTTACACAAACGGTGGAATATTACATGCATTTTTAATACACTGAGATATTAAAAAACTAACAACACTGGTGAATACATACATTTAATGCAAGTTTTGAAAAAAGCGAGAGTTTAGATTCATCAATGCATTGAAGGTCATTGAAAACTTTCACAGGTGACGGTATGATAATTAACCTGATCATCAATGAATTTAAAAACCCGCTACACAGTCTGCTGAAAAGATGTAAAATCTAAACATGGAAACATAAGACAAAGTAAATTTTTGATATTAGAATGTAAATATGGCGACAAGTAATTTTCTAATCAGTATAGTTTTAGTACGTCGATTAGTCTGAATTTTAAACTTAAACCGTTATATTGGTTTTTGATTTACCCACTTGCTGGGCAACTAGATTTTTGAATTTGTCAGTAGCGGTTCATAATTATAATTAGTAATTCTATAAGTAAGAATAAATACTTAACATTCAGGCTTTGTTAAAATTTAATGTGTTCATCAGAAGTGCAATAAACAGCCGAGTGATTTTATCCATTATTTTAAACTGTATTGGACTACATAAATGAACATACATATCCATATACTTCCAGTGGTGTAACTTTATACTATAGCGCTCTCCCCAACTTACACATTGCATTTAATCAATTTTCTCTGAAACTTACGGGAAGCTTGAGTGATAAATAACAATATTTATAACAAGGAGATCAGTAACATTTTTTCCTTTATTCATTTAACTTTATTTATAATACACTTTTCTTGGCCTTTGTCGGTTTTTTAATTTTATTGATTTTTATAGCTTGATATGCTACCTTACCAGCGTCTTTGTAGTTAATGCCGTGTAACCACAATACGTATATATAACTTTTTTATTATCCATTTCTTAAAAAAAATATTATTGATCAAACAAAAAATTCACAAGAAAATTTTGAAAAAATTTAAAAATACATAAATACTTGTACACCATATTTCATTAATAAGCGACATTTCATCTAGTAGTTATTAATTTATTTAAATATATACAAAAATGGCACAATCAATTATGTACAACGATAAACTATCAAGACTATTTTTTGTATCCTTTATATCTACAGTTACAGTCAGAACTTCAAATTAAAACAAAAGTTAAATTGGAGTAATTATTAAACTATAACTAATTGAGACAGCACATTAATTCTGGACACACTAATATTTTGTATTACCATTTTCATCATGGTTTTTACTTTACCCTTAAAACCGTTCTAGGAAAAAAGACTACCTACCAATTTTATTTTTATGCAGAATTTCTTCAACAAATCATTGTTTTCTTTGTTCAATTTTGTAAAAAATAATTTTCCTATTCAATTGCGTCAAATAAACTCATATAAAACATAAAATTATTGAAATTTCAATTTTTGTTTGATGGGTATGCATATTGGTAGTTTTGAAACATTTGCTTTCTTTATTACTAGAATTGTTATAATCTTTTTGACGATTTTCTTAAACATCCCTGCCTTATATGTAAATAAACCGGACAGTACTTACGAGCTAAAATAAATATGTGATGCAAAATTCGATCATTGTTTAATTTACACATAAAGAAGATATTTTAGGTCAATGGTGCAAGAGCCTCACTGTATTAGTTTCAGTTTGAGATGAGGAAAACTGTAAAGGTACAAAATACTCAAGAAGAAAATACACAAAGTAGGTCCCAAAATTATTATACCATCTTTTCGAAACAAGCTGGCTGTAGATACTGTCCCCATGATTTTTGCCATTTATATCTTTCACTTGGAGTAGTTTTCCACACACACCAAAACACTTTTGCACACACTCGACGCGCGTTTCGCCAACCAAGTTGGCATCATCGGGAGATGATTAAAACTCAGTTTTAATCTTCTCCCGATGATGCCAACTTGGTTGGCGAAACGCGCGTCGAGTGTGTGCAAAAGTGTTTTGGTGTGTGTGGAAAACTACTCCAAGTGTAAGTTCTACACCAAAGGTTCCAACCCCTCTTCAGGAATTTATATCTTTAATACTGCCGAGATCCTTGTGCGTCAAATGTTTCAAAACGAAAAAAATTGTTTAATTTTTATAAAAATTTTCTATTACTTTATCGTGACATGAATATTTTTATACACGTACTTTAAGCCAACGGCACAAAAACCTGTCTAGTTAAAAAAACTGTGCAAACAGTAATATACAAAACTCCAAAGAACTCTTAGATAAATGTACTTGCACTGTATTTAATTTAGTAATTAATATAATTTATCTAAAACAGTAGTAGCCGATATTAATTTGAAGTTCTGACAAATTATACTTATAACACACTCAGTCAATAGATATGTATGAGAAAAAGTGGAGCTATCTTATTATTTACCACAAATTCATAATTGATTCTATTCCAAGTCATCTTGGTTATCTAACAACAAAACACTTCATATCTTATGTCTTATAGTAAACAGTTGACGATATTGTACTTAATATATTACACAGATAATTCCAATTAGTAAAAAGTATACTGTTTTAGAATACAATAAGCTCTATATTTGGACGCAAGGAAACTATATTGCACATCTTCAAATTCCTTGATTGTTAGGTTGACATAGATGCCTTATTTATAGGGAATATTTACAACAATTCTAATAGACTGTAACTGGCCTGCAGGGGATTTGGTTCTGATAACATTCTCGAGGGCGATACTTAAATTCTAATATGTGTAACGATTAATTTAGGAATAATATATTTCTAGTACGATATATCTTTTTTGATTTTTAAGCCACTAATTTGCGAAATATTTGTATCATTATTAAATAAATTTTTGTAGCAAAGAAACAGATGGTAGTTTGTTTTTAAAGTCCATGAAATGTCTCGTATAAAGAACAAACTTGAAATTAAATTAAAATTAGTTTCTTTAAGATAGCAGTAACACACCAGAATGTTGATTTTTTTTTTTTGACAACAAAGTGAGTGATTATTGTCTTAATTTAATATAATCTTAAATTAATTTTAAACTTTTAAAAACAAACTCGTTTGTTTTCTCGGCATTTAATTTTATTTTAATAATATCAATATTTTATTATTTTTCCAAATAAGAGGCTTAAAACAAGAAATCAAGAAGAAATAGGAATAATCTTGGGGAAGGGGTCTGAAAAGCGTAAAATGGTCATATATCACTAAATACGTTATGAAAGAAATAGAACGTATCCGACGAATTCTCTAGAGAATAAATAAACTTGCTATAATGCCCACCTTAAGAAAATGTCAGATCCGTTTCCTACAGACCATGTTACTAAGATTCTGCTCAATTATAGGCTTTGGTAATCATTTTGTTTTAACCCTAATATTACAAAAAATATATTGCTAACATTGAACATGATATGTAAAACGTGTAAAAGTTTAGAATAAGAATTCTAATACGGATTCATCTAAAATATAAAAAATTAGCTCAAAATAAGATACATAATATAAAATATAATATGAATTCTTTTTGAAAGACATAAAAATATGTAAATGGTATTTTTAATATAAATAATAATTTTTGGCTAGCAAAGGCATAATAAAAATGCTATAGTCATAAATACTAATTCTTATAAAAAGGGGCACAGGGCTGGTCTTAGGGTGGAGGAACACCCAACCAAACGGTGTTGTTTAAATTTTTAACCAGATATTTGGTGTAAAAAATATAAATAATAAAAATATATTTAAATTAAAACACTAATAAAAATTAATAAAATAAGGTGAAAAAACAATTCAGTCAAAGTACATGAAATGCCGGGTGTCACCGGAAGGTGAAAACTGTTTACCAATTGTTTGGTATTTGAAACCACTTCAAACTTCAACAAGTTGCAGAACGTAGTTTGTTCGTCAGTATGTCAGTACAAACACAAGTATATAGTCAAATCTGTCAAAACTTTGGGATGGAAGAATATTTAAAAAAAAATTGGTCCCTCAAGTTCGATATACAACATGTAATCAATCGTACCTAGATTTAGGTACATCTGAGCAGTACAGTTTGTCAGTATTTGCGACTATAGAATCATTACTAGATACTTCTGCCTTTGATCTCGACCTTATTTGAAATATTCAATAGTTACCGAATTGATTGGTGTTAGTTTTAAAATTGTAGTGAGTGGTAATGTCGGACTCAGGATTCCACCCACAATCAAATACTAATCCTTATAAAATATGCTTAATCACCTTTCAAAGCGAATTCCAATTCCTGAGATCCTTTACATGACTGTTAACAATGTTATCGTTAAACTTACTCATATATCAGTTGCATATGCCAAAATTGGTAAATATTTTTCAACAAAATATTTGTACGGAAACCTTGACGAGGTATATTGAAGTAGCCAGCAACAAAAAACACCAATACTAATTTGCTGGTGTTTCAATGAAATATCAGCATATATAAACTGTTGTTTCTCATTTCTCTGGTATTGCCTCAATAAAACCTTTTAAGTGCACAATTTGTTCCATTTTACGCGATACATTATCGTTGAAAAATATTTTTCTAAGCAATGACCGTATATTGTCTCGGGTAAGTTGAACAATTCAGGTGACTGATTAAACATTAAACCTAATTAAAATTAATGACGAAATTAAAATATAATAAATATTAAATAAAAGCATAAGTACAAAATTAAAATAAAGGTAAAATATTTACAATAAAAAAATAGTTGATAATGCTCAACAGATTCTTAGATAGACAAGAATTTTTTGAACCTAATTTCGGGTGATAAAATAAAAATATAGTTAAAAAATATATCCTTCTGGAACAAAATTACATACACATAAATATATAACTTAATTTAAAATATTTATTCAATTATCGCTATCAGTTTTGTCTGATAAATCTTCCTTAAGCCAATTCGGAATAGTTCTAATACCATTCTTTTTATACAATTTTACTAAGGCTGTGTTATGACTCAAATAATACCTTTGCAAATACTTCAATGACTTTTCTTCCATGGGTGGGTACTGCCTTCCCTTGCTACGACCAAGACATTTCGTATGGTCCCCATTTATTACCTGACAGAAAAATCCCTTCTTGGAGTCGAACCTGCAAAAATGTATATTGTGTATATATTTTTTTATTTTACGTTTACAATTGAAAAATTTGAAAACCATTATTATTCCTTTATCATACTCACCTCAGATGTTCCGTGTAATTAAAAAACGGTGTGATTTTCAAAAACTTCTGCAACTCGTTCATAACCTCAACTGGATTGCTCTTCAACTCCTCCCCGTCAATAATATGTAACGATTGTGGCGAGAAATACGTCATCCACCTATCCAAGTGCTGCGCATATTTACCGGGGTTCAGGCATCTATTCCTTAAATCCCTTAGAGGTTTAGGAGCAGTATCGCTTGCCGTTATAACCTGGTGGAAGCTGTAGTTGTTGGCGATGATATCGCCGTGAGCTCTCGTGTGCTGATACCAAGAGTAGGCCCGTTTTGCTGGGGATATTAAAATTGTGATTAGCCTTGCGTGAGGTAGAAGCGCGTGTACCCTTCGTGGGACTAGTTCACCATCAAAGTAAGTGGCACTCTTTTCAAAATAGTACCGAGCAGAGGAATTAGCGTCTGAAGGGAAGAAGTCCATGTACCTGAAAGCATCTTGAAATATACTAAAAAGGTAAAATGGATTCATGTGTTTACTTTAGTAAAATTTATTTCATGGTAAAATTAGATTAAGTGAGATTATCTTTCATCCTATTATATATCTTTCTAAATTTTCGCACATAAAATAAATATATTAAATATTAAACCTAACGAAAGTTTTACAATAAGGCAAAGACTATGCAAAACAGTGTCTATTGTTTACATATTAATAAATATCATCAACAAAATTACCTGGCCTTTTCCATATTAATCTAAAAAAACTTACCAGTCTAATCCCCTCAGGTAGTTGTGGGCGTTAAAAAATTGTATTTCTTCAAAGGTAGTTGGACTAGGCAAATTACTAGCTATAGCTGGATGAAGAGAAAGAAATGTATATAGTGCCGTGGTGCCAGTCTTCTGAGGACCTATTACCAAAAATTTCGGCAACGAATCACAGGACTTGTTTTTAGACCATATCTTCTGATGTCTTGAGTCATCACATGGATTCTGAATATGGTAAAATTAGGTACAAAATTGAACTAACCAGACATTACGTAAGGTATGACCGAAAATGATCTTTAGAAATACTACCAGCAAACGGGCGGTAGACAAATGAAAATAATTTTCTATTGTAAGAAATTTTGTCGATTTTCATCAGTCAATCATTTTCGATCACCATTTGATTGAATATGCTGCCTTACCCCCCATACAGGATCTGCCTCCCCTGGATATAGTTTAAAATAATTCTCTGCCAACTGAAGTGGCGGCGCTGATGTTAGTTTGATATTAGTCCAGCACTGAAGGAATTTTATCACCGATTCGAAAGTATACAATCCCAGCCTATCGTTTCCATAGTTTGACATGTGGGTCATAAAAATGTTGATCTAAAAGGTATATAAAATTAAAAAACCAAATTGCTAATTAATAAGAGAACAATAAGGCAGAGGTTGAAATTAAGAGCGACAATGTATATACAACAGGTTGCGCAGTTATATCACGATAATTCAGGATCGGCTTAAAATTGGCAAACAGAAGAGCTGAATTTATTTTGTGTGAAGGACCAGCACAGATCAACTTATTACAGGTAATACTCACTGGATTATACACAATAGATTGGAACAACTCTCCACCCTGTATAGATTCATCCAACTTTTCTCTGCCTCCGGGGTACCTATCTATAAGCATGGTATGAGTGAACAAGCCGCACGTTTGCCTTGGCAGCACCATTATATTCCTATGTATAAAACCCCTCCTAAGCCTAGCAGGTCTCAAATGAGGATACTCCTCGGTAGAAGTTACTCTGATGTTCCACACTTTTTTCCAAGCAGTGTATAAAATTTCGTGGACTGGATATACCCCCGAATGATGAGGTGCTACAGAGTAGCCTGAATCGAACGGGATTCCTGAAAATAATCAAATTATTTCATAGGCAATATTTTCGTGGCCATCCGATACTTATAGGCATGAAAAAAAATGAACATTTACAATGCTCTCTATAAACTTTTTGTTTTTTAAAACGGTTTTATATAGAGAAAACACAAATTTGGGGTGCCTAATTTAAAAATCAAGTCTGTATTCCGATGCACATTTTCTTTCTTTGCAAAAAATTCTGATGGTTCTAGAAAAATACTAAAAGTAGAAGTATTTGATTTTTTCCATCTGTTGAAGTTGAAATAAATCCCATAAGTGGGTCACATAATATGAAATAAAACTTGCCACAAATATTCATTTAACAACTATACCTTTATCTTTAGCAAAATTTTTGTTCAGCATCATATCTTCCATGAGTAACGTCAAGTTATCATAATTATGTGGCTGCTGATGATTCCACATGTGAGAGAACCACATGAACTTCTCAATATTCTGTAAAATCAGATCATCGCCTTTGTCCTCTTCACTATTGCCGTGGTGAAAATACTTGCCAGAAAACCCCAAATTAAATTTAAACCCTGGGACCATACTAGCAAGCCTCGCCTGTGTGTTTATTAATGCTTTAACGTCCTCAGGCCTTAGGCGAGTGCCTACCTCGCCGACAAATATGTCGTCAATATCGACCAGGAACTTACGATCTAACGACAAACTGAGCTGCCCGTGACTTAAGTAACTTAAGCTGTCTAGGAATAGCAGTCTGTGCAACCAAAATTTTAGACCAGATCCAAAAATCACCCTCTGGATGTTGTCGAAGAGCCCGTGATCCTGCATTACCGTTGGAAGCGGGATCTTCACACCACCTATTAAATTCATGTTATTAGGATAAATAATTAATTTCGCTGTTGACCGTTCTTTTAGTGGGCAAGTATGATTTACGGGAATAATACAGGGTGTCCCAATTATCGTGCTCACCATGGGTATCTTGGAAACGGTAAGAGATACAAGATAGGTTAAACGACACCAAATGTAGAGTTTATCAAGGCTTACTATTATGTGCTAAAATACATTAGTAAAATCAACTCGTTTTTGTTTCATAGCAAAAAAACTGATTTAAGTATGTCATTTTCGTTTTTTCCTTTACAACTCCTTTTTTTATGAGAATATTTTAAAGCGGTTTTTTTCTTTCTTGGAACTTTTTTATGCAGAGTTATAAGGAAAAACGGAGTTATAAAGTAAAAACGAAAATGACAAAAATCAGTTTTTCGCTTATGAAACAAAAACGAGTGATTTTACTAAAATATTTCTCCAAATAGTAAGCCTTGATAAGCTGTACTTTTGGTGTCTTTAACCTACCTTGTATCTCTTACCGTTTCCAAGGTACCCATGGTGAGCACGATAAGTGGGACACCCTGTATAATGGCCGAAATATATACATACTATCATTAATTTGAAAATTGTCATTCCTATTTGCCCATTCCAATGGTTCATATGTAGAGTGATTAGCTTGGAATACTGTCCAGTCATTGCCAGGTAAGTCACCCCAAGCTGTTTCGCCAGCTCTAGTTAACCTAAGAATCTGCGAAGCTGCATTTAGAGCGGCATCCTAAACAGACAGGAAAAATACATGAGGTAAAAACAATCTTATTATTAGAGCTAAAAAATATCAAATATATTGCATTTAAGGTTTCATACCTTCAACTTGAGGTTGGTATGAATAAACAGTGGAAACCCTTTGAGTTGAGATCCCACATAAGTCTCTTCTTCGGGTGTAATAAAACCAATCATACCCACAGAATATTCTCGGCAATATTTATCTAATAATTCTCTGTTCCAATTGTCCATTTGTAGGTATTTATTAAAATTTTCAAATACTATTACACCATACCGTCCTTTATCTAAATTAGTTAAAATCGGTAGACTCTTACCGGTTACTTCTATTTTGTACCTAGAAAATAAGCAAACATATTATTATGTTGTGACATTAAATCAGTTCTGTAGTGTGCTACTTACTTTATTCTAGTATGGACAAGCAATTCGGCAATGTCTCTTCCGAGTTTCGAGTACATCGTTTCTACAAAAACTAAAACTTTGGGGTAACTTCTTAGTCTCGCGTCTGTCTTATGGTCATGATTTTGGAGGATCCTCGGACCATTCATAACCCCACATCTAATGTTCGGTTCAGGTCTTGTATTTCTTTGCATAAAACTAAAAATTGAAAAAAACTGTAGCAAGGGACGCCTTTATATAATACTGTTCATGTAAAATACACACAAATGATTTAAATTATTTCGAATAGAAAACTTCAAACTTTTTAGTTTCTTGGAACCACACATGAATCGGCAAAAGTTAATGGTTGGTTACGGGCGAAGGACTTTTTGTTTAATTTATATTTCAGTCAGGAAATGAAAACTAAATGGGTTTGTTCTAAAGAGAAAAATATACAATTAGACAAAACCGTATATATATACAGGATGAGTCAGGTCGTGTCGTCGTGTGGTAGAAAAATTAAGGGTTATATAGCAAAATCCTGAGACACGTCAATACTGTTTTATCATGCTCTATTCATATATTAATTTTTACCATACAACCTGATTCACCCTGTATATAAAAAATATAAGTAAATTTTGAATGATAAAATATTAATAAAATCTCACAATTTTTTTTAATGTGCAAATTTCCTTCACAGTACTGGAATATTTCATTTTAACATTTGAAAGCAATCATTATTAGTGAGACTATTTTTGAACTCCCATAACAATTAGCGATAATTACGGTAAGGTATGTAACTCAATCGTAAGCATTTCTTATATGATTTATGTTGTCTCAAACCACTTTCAAAGGGAATATTGTTTATTTAAAATCAAGCTCAAAACACAATGTGATCAAGGCAGTACATGTAAAATAAAAAATGAAAGAAATTAGCCAGCCTGTTAGTAATACTGTACATACATTAGCTTGAAAGTGGCATCTTCTCTGAAAAAATAACAAGTGAAAATAAGTACGTGACATATAAAAACAAACCTATTTTCTTAAATATCTAAACCGCCACAATTTCTGTTTACACATAATAAATCATATATGCCAGCTGCAATCAACAAAAAATAGGAAGAATACAAAAAGTTATAACCATGTGTGTTTATGTTCATAATAAATATATTAAGTATGTATTTATCTTTGTAGAATATTATTATATAATATAAATCATAACCGGAGCAAAATATTTAATATTTAATTATAATGAGTTTAGTAAGATAATAAATTATCTTATTCTTATTATAAGCCCATTATATTCATAATCTATTTATTTTAAGGTGAGTAAATATTTCAGAAGTCTTATTTAAACAAGTACACAGGTACACGTGAACAGATATGTGGGTGCTTTACCTTTACAAAAATATTAATTGTTAAATTCCTACAATTAGATTATTTTGTTTCAAATATAACTGCTTTCAACATCTCTGAATCATAACACTATAATTCTTAAAGTTCTTAAAGCACAACTTACTGGAGTACTTAACAATTTTTGCCAACACAAAGGAGAGTTTGAAATAATCAAGATTCCATTCTTATTTTACCCCCAAAAATTTTTTAAACGTGTCCTTGATTGTGACCAATTAGTATTCATACTCGTATTCATATCATATCATATTATTAACAATTTCATTTCAGAAGATGATCAAAACGTCAAGAATTCAATAATTTATTATAACTGCATCTCAATATCTTTATAACAAATGAAATGATTCGCTTTAAAGGTTTTCAGTAGCGCGAACCCTGTATACAAATGCTTTTATTATGCTGATTTTAATTTAATGGTAATTTTTAACTACCTACTATAAAAAGTTTGCAACCGACAATTTAAATAAATGTAATCTCCCGGCAAATCTTTTGCTGACTTGTTTTTCCCATTTTTTTATGTTCTATTTACAATTTATTTTGATTTAGTGTAAAATCAATTTTATCAGAAATATGTCACGGTCACTTTCAATATTAATTATTACTTTAATTAATCATTCAATAAATATTTATAAAGAAGTTTAAATTTATGGCGCAACATAAAAGATAAACTAACTCCAAATGTTTTAATGTAGGCAATTTAAATACACTATTAACTACCCATTAATAAAATTATCAGTGTTTCTTAGTATGCAGATATATTTCATTTGTTGAGATAAAAACTTTAACTAGTCTGGTTTAACAATCATTTATTGTAAGAATTTGTAGACGAAAATCCCAATAACAGATTGGAATAAATTAAATTATATACCAATTCTAGGAATTATATATTAATTTTTTTTTATTTTCAGTTGCATAATATTTTTTCCATTTATTTAATTACTACCACGGAATGAGGTAACAAGAAATTTAGGTATTACGGTGGGCGTTACCTTGGGTACTATTATATTTAAAAATAATTCCGTGAAATGTATACAGGATATTCACAAATGAAAATACATATTTCAAATCTTCAGTAATCCCTGGAGATAACAAATTGCCAAAATTAGTCAAGATCTGCAATTATCTGGGAAACTATAAACTGTTTTCATTTAGAACTTACTATTTATAAACTTTAATCGATTTCGTCATATAAAAAACTTTCTTAATCAGTTTCTGATACATTAATTTTGCATTTTCTTATTTATTTTATGTATACTATTTTTATCTTCTACCTATCATAGAACTTTCATTTCGACAATGTATACCAGTGCAGCAGATTACTTACTACTAATATAGGTACATTACGTACGGTGAATTCCACAAAATCTATCTGGAAAATGTTTACTTAATTGAAAATTGTAAATGTTGATTTTCACATGCATAATTATTTTGCAGCTTGATCAGACACAACTTACTCTAAATAAATAGATAGAGTTAGGTATATACGAGGGTATATATATTGCACGTATAATATAATTAGATACTTACGTAGTTAAATAAGGTGAACGAGTTTGTCTTGAGTATATTATAATTAAAATTATAGAAAAAAATATAACAGCAATCACACATTTTCTTAGAGCTGCAGGTTTAAGAATCCAACTGGTTTTCTTCTTAATTCTTTGTGGAAAATGTCGCACCGACGGTAACCTGTTGCTACCCCCTAAAAGGGGCCTGGAATCGTCACACATGTTTCACTTTTATTCTTATTCTTACTAGGTACCCACAGCAATACTATTGACTTTGGTTATTTTAAATTTAGTTAAAATTTATTATGAAAGTAATTATGGCACAAATTTTATGGAATGTAAAAAAAATTATAGAGCTTATTAGGTACTGGTTTTTATTATCTTAATTTGTCAATAGTTCTCCATTTACTGTGCTTCCAAATTTCTAAATTACACAACACTGTTGTTTTTGCCATTTTTTTGGTGCACTTTTCTGAAGATTTCATAGCGGCTCGTAGATAGTTTTTCCCATCGCAAATACATCACTTGTATCTTCAGTTTTTCCACAAATTAGTAAAATCCTAAAACAAGCCTTATTTCAAATACTGTGCTGAGTGCTGAGTGTGAACTATACATCAAAATGTTTGGTACATAAAGATTATCACTATTTATAATGTTTATGTCGGTATTTGCAATTTAAATCATAGATGCTATCAGAATAATAAATTTATTACTTAAATAATTCAATGTTAAGTGCAACGTGAAACGCAAATAAATTTGTTTTTATTTAGTGGGTAAGCACTCTGATAGAAGTATCTAACCTACACACATGCTTAATGAGAATTAAACTTAGGGTATACCTTTTAGCTTGTTTCTTTTTATTTTTAACTTCACATATTGGTTTTAAGAAAAATATAACGTCTACGATTAGGAACAAAATAATTTATTAACCTCTTCCACACACAAGCACCTAGTAAAATAGACCCAACATTCCCAAACCAAGTACGTTCACTTTTGATGTTTTGAAACACGTTTGTCGACGATTAAATCAGCTAGTCATTTAGAATTGTTGGCTAAGTTCAGACCTATTACAGCTCAACTACTACATTAACAATTACTCCAGTACGTACAGCTCGACCACGGCAAGGTGAGTATTTTAAAACCGGTATAAAAAAAAACCGTACATTCTAAAACTATGGATAGTACAATAACAATAATGTTTATTTTTATCTAGTAAAAAATACACAATTCTACCAAAATATCTTCAAAGAGGATTTAGTAGATAGAGTGAAGTTTACAATTAATTTAGCTAAGAATATACTAGGAATACTCGACCTATTATCCCTTTCGTAAATTGGGTAATATAAAACTATAATACGTGTGTGTTATTCTATGTCTATGTCTATATATAAACAAGCAATGCGCAGAACATGCCATGCATTTAAAATTAAACACTAAAGTAGGTACTTCTTCATCATATTTGGATTTGGCATATGGAAATAGCAAACACGAAAAATTAATTATTGTGATATCATTTCAGATTGACATTGAATAACTATTAAGTTAAAATTACTCTAATATAATTGGTTAAAACAAATATTGTCATTGGCGCATTAGTATACTAGTACGTTACTAATGATATTGACTAATTGTTATATTCAATATCGAATCGAATGTGACGATGTACCAGGCGTACGCAATAAACTTTCTTACTTAGAAAAAAGGATGTTTTAAGCTTTTTTGGAATAGATCAAAAGGACTATATTAGGTACTATTCACATTAGTGTGCCACAATTAGTTTCAGTTAGGTATTTTATAAATACAACAGAAAAAGAGATGAAGCATTGTGATATTAAAATTATTTTACTTGTTTCAAAGATGTTGAAACGAAACGCACCTCTGGGACTTATAGTTAATTCTCATGTTTTGAATGATATTACAGCCAGAGGAAATTCAGTCACACTTCGTATAATTTAATGTAGGTAATTTAGTATAGCCGGTGGTTCCTCTGCAGAGGTTTAATTGTCGTCGAGAAAGAGGAAATTCGCACTTTGATCTATTTAGGTAACTTTTTGCTTCAAATTAGGAATAACGCTTTAACAAATATTTGCTCCTAAAACGGCACAGGATACTTCGAAATTAGCAAATTGTCAATAGAAATAGATATGTAGGTACTTATGCAAAACTTGTAGAGTATAACTTCATTATGGCTGTAAATAACATTTTGCTAAGTTTCTTTTAACATTTTCCTTAACTTCCATTTCGTTAATAAATACATTCAAAATTTTTCACAACAGACCACATTAAACTGGCTCTTCTTCAGCGTGACTAATAAACTGAACCAAAAATAGATGCAGCAATATTTGCACTACTTCATTGATGTTACCGCTTAGAAAACAAACGGATTATATCATCTATGTCAGGTTGTCAGACACCCCATTAGTATAAATCGGTGGTTTATTATTATTTACAGATTATATTCTTTTGAAGTCTAAAGATAATTTTGAATGATTAGATGAGCTGTAAACGTGAGCATTGAATCATTCCGATTTTGTTTGTAGTTGTATCTAGTTGAAAGGGAAATATGTCTCGACAAAGTTATCTACGATTCTGGATAATGTCGGCAGAGGCAAAAGATCTTTAGACTGTGATGTCGATATTGAGTCACTATTATTATGGGTGTTTCGTATATGAATCATCGATAGCTAACTTTGGACCTCTGGATAATAGTGGATAATAAATATGTTTCGTGTAAAAAAATGGTTTATTTTGCAATTAAATGTTTAAACAATGAACCTTGTACATTTTAATGCCAGACAATAAATGAAAGTATCAGACATCAACTATAGTTTTTATAAATTTGCAGCTGGTAAAAATGCACTGTAATCACATTATTTAACATTAATTTTTAATAATAAAATAATTCTCGCATGATCAGTTATGGATCTTTCACGTTGATTTGTGGTAAATCGAATTAAACATGGAAATACAGACAGCTAAAATTTGCACCAGAGAGAACTAATTTATATGAAAACAATACAAAAATTAGACGTTGTGAATAGATCTTTAGTACACTAAGTAAACATTAGATAATCCTAAACCTAACACATTGTTTACTATTTTTCCTGCACATTTCGCAAAGGCAGACCTGAAACTGACACAATGGTCCAAGTGAACCATAAAAATTGATTCTTTCCGGAAGAGTAGTTGCATAAAACTTTTGATGATTTTATATATAAGATAATTTATTCTTGAATTACTGCCAGTACCTAGTTCATATTCTTAACAACAATATGAAGACACAATTAACTATTACCGTAAGTATGAGTTGTGGTTTACTAGTGATGAAACGTTTGTTGTGGTGTACGTCAGTGATAGTGTTTAAATGTTTATAACACAAGCTCCGTGTTACTGCTACAGTAGTAAAGAAAAAAATGCTTATGGAAAATATATACGGGGTGGTTCTAGGGACTTTTACATCTGTAGTTTTTTAATTAAAGATATCAAAAATTTTATTTGCCGATGATGATGTTTGCTGTGATAATTTAGACAAAAAATTCAGATAATTAATTATTTTATGTAATTCAATGTTTTATAACATTTAGTTATGAAAAGTAGTTGTTTTAACAAATTCGAAAATAATTGCATTCTAAAGTGGTTTCAATAATTGTTTCGTCCAACAGATTTTATATTTGTATGTTCAGAAGTAGAACATCAAAATAAGTATATCAAATTGGATATGTTTGTTATTATTATGCTTGCATAAACCTAAATAAATTTGTAAACAATAAATGTTTAAATGTGTAGTTGTAGTGTGTAGCGAAAAATATACAATAGTAACTAAGGTTAAAGAAAAGTAACTTTGTAACTGAATTTTTGCGATACTTCGCCGCAAGTTTGTGTTTTAAGAAATTTTATATTGTTTACCAAACTACTTGAATCGAACACGGTTTGTTTGTGTTCTTAGATTAATTTTAAGTTACAGAAATATCTGGAAGCTAAAGTGACGAAATATTGTTGATATCAATAATTTATCCAGGAAATACATGTAGTTTGTATTTATTAAATCTTTGTACGGAAGAATATATACAGGGTTTATCATAAAATATCAATTAGTTGTTTAATAGAAAATTGTTTCAAATAAAAGTTTTCTGGATAATTTTTTTATGTCTGGTGATCTTGATTATTTTTGCTGTAGTGTCGTCGTTGTGTCTTTTTATTTGTCACCCTATAATTGCCTTATTCTTTCTGAAATCAACGCATTAATCTGCATTCTGTAAATTATTAAGCAAAAATTGACCTCAAAAAAATCGGCATCGTTGAAATAGACCAAAATGTTAAAAAAATTTTGCAAAAAGTTTAGATCCCTACATTTTGAATTAAAGCAACCTGGCTGGACTCCAAGACCTTACGATTATGCGTTGTCCCTATCATTTCGGAACACCCTGTATAATAAGGTAATTTGTATAAATAATTTCATAAGTAAACTCTGACTCATAATTTTAGCTCCTCTGCCATTTTGGACTGATTGGCTTAGCCTTATCACAGTACCGTGATGAGAGCGATGACAACTATTCGTTCCACAGATTCAGTGGCCCAGTTAGCGGGGAACTTACGGAAGTTACTTATCCTGGAAGGCATCCGGAGAGCTCTCGCGTCGATGTGGATTATGTGGTAAGAATTTAAGTTAATATTTTGCAAGTCTCGTCCACTATAAAATAAACTGTAAGTACATAAAATATATCTACCTCACATAAACAAGAATAATCAGTTGGTTTCCAATTATCTCTTCTCATTTTGATAAACCATTCTCTTCTCCTTGCTATGTCTCTGGGGAAGCATTTCATTACAAAGCCCTTTTTGCAGAGTTACTGCAATTTACTGCTGCACAACCAGGTATTTCGCCCCTAACTTTAAAAAGCAATAAAATTCGTTTGCATGGTACAAATGCATTAGGTACGATAAGTAACAAAAATTGAATATACTTAAATTATTGTCGCTTCTCCAAAATTCCGAAGTTACTTATCTTGGGAGACATCCGGAGAGATCTCGCGTCGATGTGGATTATGTGGTAAGAAAATAAGTTAATATTTTGCAAGTTTTAAACTAGAAATAAAACAAAATTAATTACATCTCATTCGTAATAGTTTTACAATTGGCGTAAGATTGGAATATTTTGATTGCACCTCCCAATAATCTCGTGCGATTTGATGTTACTTCAGAAAATAACTTAAAATCTGCACCGCATAACAAAAAATTCATATTGTCTAAGGAATATCAAGGAAGTAAGAAAAGAGGCTCTAGCATTAAACCCTGCGGGGTTCCTCAAGTATATCTGAAGTTGTTTCACAGCAATAACTCCTCCATATTTATAAAATGTATTGATTGTCATTTTCCACTAAGTACAAAATTTATATTTTTAGGCTAAACCTGACTACGCCTACGTTTATGGAGTCCAGGACAACGACAGTGACAATTCTCAGGCTCACAAGGAAACCAGAGATGGTGACAAGGTGCATGGTGAATACAGGGTGTTACAGCCAGATGGCATGGTGAGAATCGTGCGATACACAGCAGATCCCATTGCTGGATTCACGGCAACTGTAGACTATGTACCTGCTTAAAAACTAGATCACTAGGTCCTAAATTTAACACACCAAATCAGTATAATATCTTAAGAATTTAAGGTATAAATGTTGCCCTTTGGTACACACATACTTAAAAATTCAAAATATAAGTGGGGTCAAAAGATGTAGGAAATGTAGGGGTTAGTCTTCAAGCAACATTTTTGAGATAATATTTATTGGCTTCTTCACCAGAATTTAACTAGATCCTTATAATCAAATGGGTTTATGGTGTAATGACAGAAAATACTAGCCAAGAGCAAGAATTCGGTTCACATTTGACCACGTCTTGAAAAAAATTGTATCGTGAATTTTAACCTCAAAAATGTTCCTACAAAGTGTGCAAGTAGTTCAGTTAGGGTAGGTAACTGTGAAAAAAATATTATTTATCTATAATATGAGCCCTTTAGAGACCAGTCAAAATAACATATAAATAGAAACCAAAGGAATGCCCCAAATATGAAGTTTTTGCATATAAAAAAGTGATAAAAAATCTATTATTATTAAATTTTTACAAATTCGCTGAAGTCGACCCTGCTCAAATTTCTGAACAAATGAATAGCAGTGGCGTTCTAAGGGGTTAACTATCTTCATATTTATATTTATTTTAAGATTTGGGAAAAAATGCTGTGATATCCACGAAATAATTATTCTTAGATTAAGTTAGATTATATTTATATAAAAAATATCTAGAAAATATTTAATGTTACCATTTTGCATATCGTTATTGTTAATAAATATTTATAATTTATTATAGTGCTTTTTTATCAATAAAATATGTGTCTAGCTAGGGTGAGGTCTGAATTTGGTCAACTTATGAAAAAATTAATACCTGAGGCCCTATGATTTTGGCACCATTTTTAAATAATACCTCAAGCACAATACATTTCCTTTGTTGTTTGTTTCAATCAAAAACAATTATCCAAATGGTGAACGATGAATTAACGGAAAACGAGCTTGTAGTTAAATACCTATCTCGTATTGCATTCATGATTTGGCTATAAATTTTACAATGACCGCAAATAAGACACGTTAGTATCCTATTAGTCCATTTAAATATGGTTATACGCCGTAACGGTCCGCGGTGGCTCTGTTTTATGTATTAGTTCCTGCCCTCTTGAATAACTCCCCATCGAGCTACTATCAAACTCACTTCCTGGGTAACGCAATAATAGTACGTTAAACTCTTCCTTGTTGCAAATAATGATTTAATTATGCAATGACAGGCACAGGCTAAGTGTTTGACTTTTAATTGATGATTCGAGCGTATCTTCGACACTGCATAGTTTGACAATAGCAATTATTCGGATCGGTAATCGTTATCCGCTGTTAGAGCATAAATATACCGGGCGTCCGTCCGAGTGAAATTGCTCGCCATCCAATTTTCTTAGGAATGCGCATAAATGTCTTGTACAGGGTGATTGATTAAGAATTGACCCCCCTTTATCTTCGTTAATATTTGAGATAGGAATCTGTGCCAAAAATGAGAGCAATTTGTTTGTCCTTAATTTTTTTAATGTGTCATTGATTATACAGAGGGTTTAGAAGTGAAGGGTCAGCAACTATGGATTTAATTTTTTTTAATGGGACGGAATATCTCAAAAACTGTACAACCAGGCATTTCGCCCCTAACTCTAAAAGGCAATAAAATTCGTTTGCATGGTATTTCTCACAAATGCATTAGGTGGAATATTCAGGGTGCTCCATTAAAAAAAAAATAAGTCCATGTTTGCTGACCTTCCACTTCTAAACCATCTTTATATTTAATGACACATTTAAAAAGACAAAGAAATTATATTTTTTGCACAGATTCCTGTCTCAAATATTAACGGAGATAAAGGGGGGGGGGGGGGGTGTCCATTCTCGATCAATCACCCTGTACTCTCGTTCTAGTGTATGTCAGAAATAGGAATACAAAAGCAATTTAAACGGGCGCTGGTGTTGTAATAAATGTTTATACCACTAAATATTTGAAAATTCAAATTACTTTGGAAAATTCTGACAAATCAAGGGCAAAAATGGAAAATCTACCTCGACAGATCGATAGACAATTAAAACCGAAGATTTCAAAAAAACTATTTTTCGATTGCTAAAGTGTTAAGACCTGCAGACTCATTTAAAAAAAAAGTTACTTTATTAGTGCCATTGTGCAACGGCGATTTATGCATCTTCGAAGCGGGACCTGCGTTACGCTGTACCGTTTAATTTTTTGTGCGGCGGTTGGTTGCTACAATAAAAGTCTTTGTTATGTTATGGCACATCGATTTCAAATTGAAAGGATGCAGGATTTATAATAGACGATCGTTCTCGTAAACAGTTAGGTTTAGAGCTTCCCAAAAGAGGACTATGAGCGCCCATGAGGGAGTTGCCCGTCCGGACTTTTGATGCTAGCAAGAAATAAAAATAAATAATTCGTAGAAATCGAAATTTTTTTGTTAGAGTTTTTTATTTCTTTTTTCCTTTTTTGTGATATGATCAAAATGCGGTACCTATTTGTTGAGTGAAAGTGTATTTTATTTTTAAAACTTCAGTTTTGTTTTTTTTTTAATATTAAAATCATCCTTCATTTTTATAATGTTCTAAATTTTTATTATTTTTTGTTTTCAAGCACTGTTATTTATTTATGAGTCTTTTTATTTATAGAGTTCATTTAAATTTTTATTAGTATAAAGTATCTTTTATTAAACATTTAAGTGAAAAATAATTTAATAATTTGGTGTATAAACAAACATTACGATTTACTTTTGCCCCCCCTGATAATTATCCTATGGGCGCCCATGAGTACTCTTATAAACTGATGGTATACGCAACTCTAATGATTGTCATTATTATATTGCTACTACGAAACCACCGAATACGAGCCCGGGTAGCTCAGTCGGTAGAGCATTGGACTTTTAATCCAAGGGTCCAGGGTTCAAGTCCCTGCTCGGGCGATCTTTTTTTTTCGAATTATATTTTTTTAATTTTCAGCAATGTGCCCTATAACTGAGGGAGCATCAACGGAAGACAATACAGTCCTATTTTTACCTAAATGTAAAACAATGCTACAATTAAATCAACATATTTATTATAAATAAAGTGCCAAAGTGGGGGTCTTTTAAATAACAACAATGACTAAGAATATCTTTTATAAAGGTGAGTATGATACATTGAAAATAAAATTAGATGCGACTGCATGTTTAATTCCGTAGAAATCTTACACATTTTTCAAATTCATTCATCCTGAACGTTGCACTGCACCTAAATATAAACCACCATAAATATGTGATAAATAAATAACTTTCTCGTCACTTGACAATATTGTACACATATAATCGCACAAACAAGGCGATATGTGGACGTATGTGATCTAGTTACACATTTTTTTGAGTTTGTTTATAAACGATTTTTATTCTGAATACACTTTCGCTTTCTTACTCTTATATAGAAAAGCATCTAATGTATCAGTTTTTATTGTATAAACGCTATAAATGATATAATTCCGCTAATTGGGTTTATAATAAAAAAGCAATTCCATGTACTTAGACTTTACAGAGCTAGTTTTAATTCAATATTCAATCAATTATATATTTATGGATTCAGAAAATTAAGGGCATTTTTTGGTATGAAAATATACGGGGTGTTCTATTTAAAAAAAAACTTGTTTTATTTTCCACCCTGTATATTTTAGGAGATTTTTAATATTCGTTTTCAGAATATAAAAAATCATCAAAGATCGTGTCCACTACTTTTTTGAGTGAGTTAAATCGGCAGCGGATAAAGGAGATAAGGGGGGTGTCAATTTTAAGAGACTTACCCTGTACACTAAAATTAATTTTATTATCTTGACCCATCACACTATTATTAGTTGATTACATTACAGATCCTCTAACTTCTAATCGACTGTTTTTAGTAACTTTAGATACTAAAGATTTATTTTTCAAATATGAGGGTTCCTCTATTCGAGATACGAATCTGTATTTGAATATGACAGGTGAGTACGTATTTGCAAATTGCAACTAATGCTAGAGGTTAGAGAAAGATCTTATGGTTCACTGCGTTATATTTCTACGTAAACATTTTTTTTATCTAAATACTACTTTCTAACTGGATGTAACTGAATCTAGATGTGCGATATGCAAAACATTATTCAAATGCCTTCGGTAACAGCATGCAAAATTGCAGTCCCAACACCATTAATCATTACAACAATGAAGACGTAGTCTCAAATACAAATCTACCTAATGCATTTTTATGGATATACAGGGTGATGGGTAACAAGTGTGATAGAACCTCGAAATAATGCAAATGCACCCATTGAAACTACCACTGCTTACACGATATTTTTAAACACCAAAAAGGCCCAGGTATATAACATACAATTAACACAACGCCTACTTTACTGAAAAAAATCCAATTCTTCACCGTTTGAGGCTGACGTCCTGGTAATCGCATAATTGTATGCACTTACTAAGCCGTACCTGCTGGACGTTGTCCGACGCCACGACATCACTGTCAAATAAGAGTTCCAACGAAGAACCGATTGGAAAACCCGAGGGAGAGAGAACTTCAAACTTCACCGTAGTTCCGAGACTAGGTGAGACACCCATCCCTTATTACGTTTTGTTGAATATTTGACTTAATTGTAAGCGAGGCTTGTTCTGCTTATCAATCGCTCAGTACACTGGTCATCCAACGAAACATTAAAGGAGAGGTTTCTCTCGCGTCTGGCAAAGTTTTGCCAGTTGCACGTCCGCTCGGAGGATTATTATGTTAATCATTCGTGACAGTTGCCTTGAAATGAAAATAAATCAGTTTAAATATTTTTGGGAGTATTCATTCAATAATTGTTTTCTTTCTGGAATTAAATTAAAGGGTTTTTAAATATCAGATTTAAGTTTAAGCTGTGAATTATAAAAGTTACAAATTTATTCAACCACGTTGTACATTCTAATAAATGTTTTCTCATTGTGTAACTGAACGTCCGGAGAAATATACACATGTACTACTAGAATTTAGCACATATATAAGCTAGTTAACGACGACGTAGGTAGCAGTAACTGCATTTATGGATTTTGTTTCCATGCGGCGAGATTCTTAATTGAATTATATAACATGGCCATATAGAAGGAGTATTATCAAACTGCAGCCGTAATTAGTCAAAGCGAGGGAACTTCGATTTCATTAAATATTCTCTTTAATTAAATAAAGGGACAAATTTTGTAGTTTTTGAACATGGAATGTGAATGTGAAATATTATTCTTCGTTGAAGAAGGGAACAAACAAAAAGTTTTTAAACCTGGTTTAAAATTTAAAATGCACGGTGTAGTCAAAATTATAGCAGGTCCAAACCGCTACCCTGAGGTACTCCAACTTATATATAGTTCTCCTATTTGATTATGTTATTAGTCTGTGACAAATTTTTTCAATTCTTAGTCCATTTACTTTTAACACGTTATGGAGCATTTCTAGTTTTGACCTCCTGCCTATTTTCGTTGACCAGGAAATTCAACTTGTCGTAGGGAGGCTGATTTTGCGCCTGGAAGTTTTAGCAATCTAAAAAATGTAGAGCTTCTTATTCAGATTGTTATTATTATGGCAGACATTTAATTGCTGGTCAGTCGCTTATGTGATAAGCGAAAATAAAACCAAAGGAAGACTGTTTTCAACATTGTCTTATTAATGAAGAAAGTTGAGCAAAAGATTCTAAATTTAGTTTACCGCGGACATTATTATCAATAACATTGATAATAAAGTATAGTTCTTGCGATAATTGATGGTTTCCAATTTATCAGTGGGAATTCCATACCAAAGAAGGTTATCAAATTAAAATATACAATATAAATAAATGTTTGTTGTTTATTCTTCGTCAGTATCTTCGCGACATTAAATGTGGTTTAGTTATTACATGTGCATAAAGGTATGTTATTTTCGCATAATTTGCATTTTCTACTGTACTATCGATCCATCGCTGGTTTTCACGTAAAAGCAATTTCCGAAAAAACTATAATATCTATGAAGAGTTTAAATTAGCTAAAAATTTAAATTACTCATGAATTGGGAAAAAATGTTGGCACTATTAATTTTATTTTGGACTGCGATCAATAGCAGGGCTATTCAGGGTTGCGGAACAAAAATTAGATTCTTAAAATACGGAATTATGTAGCAGTGGCAGTACTAATAAGTATCTCAAAACATAACTTTTTATTAAAGTCGTATTTTGATTTTCTGGTCAGTCATAAATTGATCTCCCTCCAATGGGCAACGTTGAATTTTGGGATACCCTGTAGGTACTATAAAAATTTAATTTTACCAAGGAAACTGAAAATTTAAAGTATTCTTAGAATTTGGCATTAACAATAAAAATATACTTCCCACCTAGAAAGAAAGCAACTTTCTTTTATAAAACATTCCTTACCTCAAAATCTGTGTATATAAATAATTTTATTTTTTAATGCATATTTGTGTTCCTTTTCATATGATTGTCTCTGTTTTCATTATTATTCATCACATGTTGGTGCTTTCAATTCATCTGCAGATAGGATTGAGTGGCACTGCCACATCCAATTATTTTAATTCACTCTATTCCTACTTTGCTAAGATTAGTGTGGTTTAATTTTTCTCTTTTTTTGTACCTAGGCCAATTAATGAATTTTTCTCTTTCTTACTTCACTTAGAAAGTTCAAAGTCGTTACTTAATTGGGCTAGGATTTTTCCAAAAATGATTTGGAAATAGACCACGTGAGCGGTAAGAGGTTTCATTTGAGACCAAAATGAGAATATTAGCGAAAAAAATTAAAAAACAATTTGCGGAAAAAAATTTTTAAATTGTGGGTGTTCCTCTTATGTACAGTGTACAGGATGATTATCCAGGCCCTTACAATTATGTTAAAGTTTATCGTTCTCCCAAATCCCTAAAAAATTGTTGGGATTTTTTAAGACATGTTCATTATGAATTTTAAAGAACCAATTTGAGAATTATTTTTATAGCTTCATTATTTTTAGAGATATCATTTTTTATAGAAAAAAATGGCGATTTCTTTTCATTTTAGGTTACAACATTATAATACGATTACCAATAACACCTTTATTGTACGATATTCAACGCTCCCTACACACCCTCTTCGAATGGAAATTAAACAAATTTTATAACTTAAAGGGAAATTAATTGTTAAGAGTCAAGAATTAATTACCAGTTTTTATATTTTTTTCCAGTCTTCTTATAATCGGTACTTCGTCAAAAATCTGAAAATAATGTTTTATCAATTTTGATAGAATATTTCAGAATCTTGGACAATATTGCTGAAACGGTTTCAGAATTTTTTAGTTATCTCTATTATTAATCGAGATACCGTTAAATTTATGATTGAGAGAGCCACTATTCATAAATTAGTTGGGAACTATCACAGTCTGAGGTTATATATCGGTATGAATAAGACACTTTTTCTACCATTTGCGTACTGAAAATACTTTCAAGGGGGTCAAAAGTACGTTTTTTAAAATATTTTTGATGACGGCACAACAACTCGAGGATGATATGCTTAAGTATAGGTGTAGTGAAGAATTTCAAAAAACAAGTTTTTAAATATGTTGTTTGAAGATGGTTTGTATAATAATTGAGATGTCAAACTAATTCATTTAGGGAAGATTTAAAGCCTAAATTTTCTTTTTTCTACAATTTTTAATAATAGTGCTATAATAATTTAATTATTCACAACAAATATTTTAGAAAACAATTACTTTTTGAACTCATTTTTAGTGCGCCAATGGTAGAAAAAGATTGTTCCATCTTATTCATACCGATATATCTCCTCAAACTGTGATAGTTCCAAACTAATTAATGAATCGTGACTCTCTTAATCACAAATTAAACGTTTTTTTACAAAAACCTAAAATGTAAAGATTTCGCCAATTTTTCGATATAAAATGTTTTAAGAAAAATCTTCAAATTGGTTCTTTAGAATTATTTATAAATCATAACAAACATGTCTTAAAAAATCTCAAAATTGTTTTAGGGATTTGGGAGAACGATAAACTTTAACATAAATGTAAGGACCTAGATAATCACCCTGTAGATAAGAGAAACACCCATAATTTAAAAAATCTATTTACGGTGGACGAAAGCCAATGAATTTTGCTAACGATCACAAAAAACCGCATCAAGATTAATCATCTAATTCCAAAAATATTGAGGTTCAAATATTGCCCATATTTTTTCAATATCCCTTCAATTGTGCACCAGTTTATATGTAGAGAGAGGTGGAGTGTAATTTTTACGCAGGTTTTTTTTACAAAACATTTTTTACGTCGAAATATTTGTGTTTTATAAAATTAATCATTTAGAATTTATTTCTGTTAATACGCGACCTTGAGAACATTTCCTCAATAGTTTGATCAAAATGCAGTATGTCTTTTGTGTGTTTTTCTATTTGGTTCTCAAAAAAATATATTATGGAGAAACAAAATTACAAATTTATTTTCCGAGCAATTTTGCAAATTCTTCTATAAACCTATTGAGGTCAAAAATCCTTAATCAAACCTTCTCATCCCATGTACCTAAAAAACCAACCGTTTTTGTCCAGGAGTGTAAATGGCAATTTGTAGCGTTATTTTTGTCAGAGAATTGTTTTCTACTAATACGTTTTAAAAAGAGAGCAACAAGCCTCTTATCGATATATGTGGCGGTGTTATCGGGTAAGACGGTTGTGACCTATCCTACCCAAGTGGGATTTCCAAATTTTGTACTTAAAAAACATATCTGTGCACTCCGAGCTACAACGAATTTGATTATCTAACTTAATTGGTTCATTGGATGAACTTGAACTTGAAGGCGAAATTTCTCAAGATATCTAAAGATATGCAGAATTTGAAAAATTGATATTTATCACAATATATTTATTTACAGTAAGATAAATATTATAACAAACGTAGAAAGCGATAAATTGAATTTATTTTTATCCAATGCACTAAATCATTGATTAAAGAATGAAGAAGATACGCAACGCAAATGGTAAAATGTGAGGCAAATTCTGGCCACGAGATTATCAGTCAGTTGCTGGCATTCACGTATATGCTTTTGATAAACCTGTGCCGTGTCTGGACATGTATCATTTATAATCTAGCGGTAATAAAAATTAAATGTTCAGATTAATTTGATTGTTCTATACAGCAGGATATTGTACTATTAATTACTTGTATCATATTGTGACATTATCACACGGGAAGAAATAATCCAAACAGTACTACCTATATCAAAATTGTACCGTTTTCGAGATATCTACTGATATTCATTTTTTTTAGGATGAAATTATTAATATTTCTGCTACCCATTTTGGGATGGAAACTCCATGTGGCAGGTGAATCGTGCAGCCACCCGGACGTTAGCAGGACTGCGATTTATATATATCGAACAGCTGATGTGGATGTTACTGTCTACCATTGCTTCTACACTGGTACGAATCCGTACAGCGACATCACCAAACACTGCATCGAGGCTTTTGATAGTGGAATATATGTTGACAAATGGAGTAGCGATCACTATATACGATCAGAATCACCTATCAAAGTAGCAAAATACACGACGAAAGCAAACCCAATTCGAAATGAAATCAAGCTCAGATCAGGCACTGTGTGTAGATATGATCGAGGCTTTTGTTACGATCCCAAAGAATCCATTAACTTCGCTGTGGTTTGGAAAGTAACTCATCAAGAACCACAGCTATTTGCTGACAAACTCATTAAAATATTTTACGGCTGGGTCGACACTTGGCAGTTGCGAAATAATAGTTTAAAATATTTGGTGTATCAAGACATTAAAAAAGATCGATCGTTTGCTCTTCAATTAATAGAGAAGGATAAATTTCGCGGTAGGGAATTTTGGTACACAGATCGACATGGCCTAATTGCGTCTGAGGAGAACCTAACAGAACAAAAAGGACCTATTCGTCGCTTAGATGAGGACTACTTTCCACTGCAGAAAAAACAATTTATTAGTGAGCAAATATTGAGAAGCTGCGACCTTCAAAACTTTCCCTTTGATTTCGAAAGTTTTAATAAATATGATATATTGGACCAAGATAATTTGGCAACTATTTTGGACAGTTTTCAGAAAGAAATAATAGAAACAAAGAAAAAGCTGGTCGCAATACCTACTAACAACAAGGTAGACCCATCGTACAGTAAGACCATTACTGAACTTCAAGAGGAGATGAGAAATACGAAATCATTTGTATTGGCAAACGAAGTAGAAATAGTTCAGATTCAAGGAGGCATTAAGAAACTTCAAAATTCTTTAGCTGGGAAAGACCTGGAATTTACTAGACTACTAGAAAAAATTAAGCAGATGGTTGCTAAACATCAAGGTACCGATGTGGAAATGGGTAAAGTTAGAGAAAAACTAATAGTTCTAGAGAATCAATTATCAAGTTTACACAACGAATCGCATAGTTTAAATATAAAGATAAAAGTTGAGAATTTGGAACAAAATCTTACCATATTCGAAACCATGGTATTAAAAGAGAATAAGCACATATTGAACTTGTTAAAAACCAAGGATATGGAAATTGATGGTATTAAGAAGAGTTTGGGCGACGTTTATGACGAACTACAAAAGAAGGATCGCGAATTGAAAACAGGGCAAGATAGCATTTCTAGTCGGCTGTTCAATTTAGAACTAGATTCTGATAGACAAGATAATGATATTACTAAATGTCACAATGTTACTAGAACGATTTTGGAACAAATAGAAAAAGATTTTAAACCATCCGTAAAAGGACGAAACAATTTGGAGGAAAAATATAACAGCATTTTGGCCAAGTTAAATTTGCATGATAGAGAGATTAATAAGTGTCAAAACTTCACGACATTTTTACTGCCCAGTAAAGAAAAATTATTGAAAGAAATGGAGAAAAGTTTTAGAAATATCGAAGGTGCGGTTCTTCAAGTGAAAGGTAAAATAGACGAGCTTCAAAACAAAGACGTCGGTTTAGAGAAGGGTCTGTATGCTAGAGATAGAGAACTTAGACTATTGAAAGATGATGTTGTACGCGACCACAAGGAATGTAATGGGAAATTAAATATTATTGAAAATGAAATTAAAGCAATTAAAGAGAGAAATAAAAAACATGGAACCGACATAGATGGTATTATAAATTTAAACAGGGACGTCTCCAATATTCACAAAAATCTCACCGATGCGCAAAATGCTTTATCAAAACAAAACAAAGACATTTTCGATCTTGAGGAAACCCTAAAATCAATTCAAGAAAAGTTGAAAGCAAACGACAAGGATCTAGTTGGATCAGTGAACGAATGCAAAAATTACGTCAATACTAGGCTGAAATCTGTAACAGAGGAATTCACAACAGTACATGGCTTCTTGATAAAGAAAGACGACGAAATTAAAAAACTCCAAGAAATCCTCGAGAAAAATAAAGCGAGAAATAACGACTTGGAAAATAAAATAAATGACACGGGCAGGGAATTAAAAGAAAAAGATGAGGAGTTGAAAAGTATTCGATATAATTTAATGATTAAGGATGAGCAATATAAAAAGTTAGAAAGAGAAATCGAAACAATCAAAGAACTTATTGGCGTAGTAAATACTGTTTAAGTCCATAATTTTGAGAGTTTGTTTTTAAAAATAAGTGCTGTTCTTGAGTTGAAAAATTGACAAAATAAATAAGTGAAACAAGAACAAAAATAAAGTTATTGATGAAAATAAATTGCTAGGAAGTCACTTTCTGGAATGAAGAACTTTAAATTTGCTTATATTTCGCTTGTATATTTTCACACTTTATATTATTAAACTATTATGATTATTGTACTGAATCATTCATTGTATTTAATTTTTCTCATTAATATACATCCTTTTTACAAGTTTTTTTGGCAATACAGTTATTATCCTCATTTTGGCTCGTTCCCACTTGTTGTTTCTAAAAGTCATATTTAAATTAAAATCTGCAATGAACTACGTATGTGCCTGGTTTCGATGAAACAATGCAATATTTTTAATTAACAAATTCAAAGTGGAAAAATCGGTAAAGAATTCTTATATGTACATATCAAAGTAATGACAAATACTATTTTATTAGAAGAATGGGAATAACAGCACATGGAAACAACGAATAGTAACTAAACAGTAATCTTTACAAAACAGTCAAAACCAAACCAAAATCAGGGTGCTTTGATTGTACCATATTAATAATAAATTTGTTCAGCTTACACTTACTAAATTAAAAATCGTTTCGTGGACAAGGGAATAGACACACATGAAATATTAAGAAGAGAAAGAATATATTGGGTATTTAGGTTTGCTGGTGATGGTCGGGAGGTCCATAGTGGGATGTTACCCCAGATTTATATAAATGGAATTCGAATTTCACCTGTGCCAGTATCAGAATCTAGTTAGCACGTACAAATAAAATGAAGGTATGAGGCATAGTGTGTGTATGTACTTTATATGTGTTGTTGTAAAAGTGCAAGTTTATTTAGTGGCGTGGGGGTGTTTATGATTTACTAAATTAGTCCATTTTCTAAACGCTAAAAATTCGCCAAAGTTCGTTGACTCAAAACCGATTTTGACGATTTTTTTTTTGAAATTTCGGAAAAAGTTTATAGAAAAGTTCCCCATAGGTGAGAAGGTGTGCTTTTATTTTTTCAATTGTTATTAACAAATAAGTGTTTTTGAATACACTCTCAATTAAAAAATGTATTACTCTTTTATTTATTTAAACAATTGCCTGAAATTTGATTACATAATGTTTTTTGGGTCACAGAATACTAACCAGGCCTCAAAATTGGTCTAAAAATAAAATGGCGACTACAAAATGGCGTTGAATGCCAAATTTTTTATTTTGTTTTTCTTATTATATTTATCACTAATTTGATTCAAGTGAAACATACTGTTTTTTTGACATTTTTGAGACCGGCGGATTATTTTACGTATATGTGCCTTTTTGGATTTTTTTTGGAACTAACTATTTTTTATTTAATTTTTAAAATCAGAATTAGGTGGCTGTGATTCATATAAATGGTTTTTGTTTTGGTTTGTAATTGTAGTTGTCATCCGGTATAAGAAATAAAATACCAATAAAAAAAATTGTTTCCGCCATTTTGGAACCGCCGTTTTTTATTTTATTTTAGTTTTCATGCCAAATTCGTAATCAGTGACCCCAAGAATACCCATGTATTTAATAAAAAATATAATAAAAAAGAATAAATACAAAATTAGACATTCGACGCCATTTTGTTTTTGGACCGATTTTGAGACCAGCTTCGTAATCTGTGACCCCAAAAACATTATGTAATCAAATTTCAGACAATTGTCTAAATAAATAAAATAGTTATACATTTTTTAATTAAGAGTATATTAAAAAAACACTTTTTCCGAAATTTCAAAAAAAAATTATCAAAATCGGTTTAAGTCAACGAAGTTAGAACTTTTTTTTTTAGTAAATGGACTATATGAGCAAAATGGCGACAGATTTTAATTTAAAATCGATCATTCTTATTTTTGTTGACATATTTGTGTTTTCATCATTTAATTTTTAAAAAAAAATGGAGGAATTTTTTTTAAATAATTGAATTCAATACATTGCGTTTGTTCTTGTTTTTTTAGAACAATGAAAAAAACTTCTTAGCTGACGAACAAAATCGTTTATTTGTTACTTTGACAAAATTTGAAGAAGCCACTTACAACTGTAATTTTTCTATTTGCTAATTTATATGAATGTTTAGATGCAACAGTTTAAATTATTTACAAGACCAGATTTTAAAATAATTTTTTTTTTAAATAAGCATAAAATAGAAAGCGTTAATACCGTGCACAAAATAGAAGAAATGAAGATGCAGAGATTGGTGTAAAATGCAGTCAAACTCACACTATCATGTTTTTTGAGTGTCAATAATTAATAATAATAATAATAATGATAAAATTGATAATCAACTTTATTAGGTAAATTCAGAAAAAAAACCCCGAGCACAAAATTTCACTTGAATTGATGCACTTTTATATAGTCTTGGTCGCCATATTGAATCCGCCATTTTGTTTTTTTGAAAATTAATATCAAATTTATTATTACCGACCCCGAAAACTCCGAGCACAAAATTTCACTTGAATTGATGCACTTTTATATAGTCGTGGTCGCCATATTGAATCCGCCATTTTGTTTTTTTGAAAATTAATATCAATTCGTTTTCAGCGACCCCGAAAATCTCCGAGCACAAAATTTCACTTGCATTGATGCACTTTTATATATTTCTTGGTCGCCATATTGAATCCGCCATTTTGTGTTTTTTTGAAAATTAATATCAAATTCGTTATCAGCGAGCCCGAAAATCTCCGAGCACAAAATTTCACTTGCATTGATGCACTTTTATATATTCTTGGTCGCCATATTGAATCCGCCATTTTGTTTTTTTAAAATTAATGTCAAATTTGTTATCAGCGACCCCGAAAACCCCAGTTCACAAAATTTCACTTGAATGCACTTTTATATATTCTTGGTCGCCATATTGAATCCGCCATTTTGTTTTTTTTTAAATTAATAAACTGTCAATATTTTGCCTAAAACAAAAATGTTGCTTTTGTTTCCAAAGCACCCTTTTAAAAAATGAACAATGGAACGTTTCGGTCGAAATATAAAATTAAACTGTCACGTTACCCTAATTCAAAAAAAGATGTATTTAAGAATGGGTAAATCCAATATGACTCCCATAAAAAAAAATTACTTAATTTAAAAATTAAAAACGAGAATCATAATTTTCGTTTTTTTTTCAATGTTTCTAAAACCAACAAAGATAGATCAAATTAATTTTTAGATTATTGATCATCATAAAAATGTGCAACTTTGCTCTAAGTTAACCGACTTCGTAGCTCTTAAGATAAGCGAGACAGTCATGCTGCGGGTCGAAAAACGGGCACCCTGTAGTATGAAGAGTTAGAAAAACATATCACATGGCACTGTGCTAATGGTCTCATAACAAAGCCAATGCAACCCTGATAAAAAATATAAATAACCAAGATAATTGTAAGAAGAGAAAACAACAATCAACAGAAATAATAGCAATTATGATAGTGAAAACATGTTAATTTTAGGTATTACTAGTTGCACTACTTGCATCGATAGCAACCAGTTATCCTGTGGAGTACGGAGGACAAGAATTTGCACTATTACATGCTGGTCCAGTTGAAAAAGTGGAACCTGCGGTGAGTATATAGAAAAAACTAGTGACTGCCAGTGATAGTTGGCAATATAATAACAGTGTTGTGTGAGTATTCTGGAGATTTAAATTGTGAATTAAAACAACTATTTGACTTCACAGGTCACTGTCATAAAAACTGGAATTGGTTTAGAGTACCATACGCGTATTTATTGTATCCTAAATTTCTTTACAAACAAAATCTTTATCGCAATTTGTCTCAAACGGTATCTAAGACCCGGAAACGGCAAAATCCCACAAAATGTAATATCATACGCCTTCTTAAATCTCCTGGCGCAGACTTCTATGGATAATTTCACAATTTGATTTAACGAATCCGTCATGGATTAAGCAAGGCTACAGATCTTGTCAGCTACTTTATCAGTATCAGTAAAACTATTTTATTGTTACTGTTTTTACCTAATAGTGAAAAGAGAGTGTCAAGGTGTTTTATATCTGTTCTTGATATGAATCTTACCACAAGACCGTATTATTTAATGTTAAAGTGTAAATAAATCGTTATAAAATATGTCAATATTTATTTATGTTATCCGAGATAAAATAGGCAATTCTTTATACGTGCTTGATATATTTACGAATATTTCGTTATCAGGTACAGACGATAGAAACCTAACAATTTCCTGTTCACATTCCTATTGTGTTTTAATACAAGTTAAGTCGATTACAGTTTTATTTGTTTTGTTTATTTTCTCCCTTAGGCTCAATCATTTATTACCTATATTTCCAAATTTTGTTAAATACGATCTAGATAAAAAAGTTAAGTTTAATACTTATAGCTTAGGCTAGACCATATACATGTTATTATACCATTATTAAGGACAATGATTTTTTTTAAATCACCTCCCTAGATGTATACGTAAGAAAAATTAAATATTTCCATATCAAAAAATGCCTCTCCGCGCATCGAGCAGCAACTCTGTAGATAACAAAATATAATTGCCATCATAAAACATTGTTAACTTTCCAAATTCTTTCCAATTCTTCACTAGAGTACAGCCTTTGGGTTCCGTGTGTTAGATTAACATTTTATAAACCGTTTTAGGAAAAACAACCTTCTTGAATCAACTTAGAAAGCCATGGCGGATATTATTGTCGCGTACTGCAAGAGTTACGTAAATGTTAACGATCAATTAAGCCGGTGCAGTTTTCATCAGGCATCCTAAAGATACGATAAATAAGTCTTTCCTAAGTTCCATCTTCCTCAGACCAGAATCAGAAGAAAAAAATATTTTTGGAATCAATCACAATTTTCCAACTAGTTTAAAGAAGGAAATAACTTAATTACACATTTTTCTATTGTAAGTTTTTGCATAGTTGATGATTTGTAGAACGCACATCGTGTTATCCTTGAACGGTAGAGAAGCATTTTCCATCTTCCTTAGGCTTTAGGCCAAATTCAGAAGAAGGAACTTTTCGAACTAACCATAATATTCCAATTAATTTTAGCAAGAAAATATTTCATTTAGGAATTTTTTTATTCTTAGCTGTTGAGGAGCTGATGATTTGCAGAACTCATCATTTCTTCTTTGAACGATAAAGAAATATTTCCTAAGCATCACGTTTCTTTGGTCGTTGAAATCAGAATGAGAAAAAGAAACATTTCCTAAGTTCCATTCCCCTTGGACCTTAGGTAAAAATCAGAAGGAGAAGAAACTCATTGAAATAACCAAAATTTTCTAAATAGTTTTAGGAAGGAAATAATTTCATTGGACATTCTGTCATTCTTAATTCTTGAGAAGCTGATCATTTGTTGAACACATATTCTTCCTTTCTTAAACAATACTGAATATTAATTAAGTTCCATAATCCTTAGGCCAGAAACAAAATGAGTAGGTACCAACTTTTAGAACTGATCAATGATCATAATTTTCCAAATAGTTTTAGGAGGAATTAATTTAATTAGACATTTTTATTCTAAGCTTCTGCGAAGCTGATGATTTATCCTTAGGACTTTGAAATCAGGATGAGATAAATTTTATTATTATTATTATAAATAAGTTGTTCCATAGTTCCATCTTTCTTAAGCCTTCGACTAAAATCAAAAGAAGAGGAAATATTTTCGAAGTAATCATGATTTTCCAATTAGTTTAAGGAAGGAAATAATTAATTAGACAATATTCAATTTTAAGCCTTTGGCCCACCTTCTCTTAATTGAACGACAAAGTAGTCTGTTCTAAGCTCCATCTTCCTTAGGCCTTCCTTGGGCCAAATAAATCTTTCATAAGCCTTGGGCTAAAATTAGAAGAAGAAACTTTTTGAATGAATCATAATTTTCCAATTAGTTTAAGGAAGGAAATAATTAATTTTTAAATTGCATGATTTTGTGTTTTCATCTTTGCCAATGAAATGGGGCACTTGAAAAGGAAATTAGACAATAAGGTGGTGATTTCAATGACTGCAACTAACATTAAATATTCTTACCGTAGGCATACCCAAAATACCGCTTTGAATACGGAGTCAAAGACGGCCACACTGGTGACATCAAGGAACAGACCGAGGAGCGCGACGGAGACGCCGTCAAAGGAGAATATTCCTTAGTGGAACCAGATGGAACCGTTCGCAAAGTTCAGTACGAGGACGACGGCCACAGCGGCTTCAACGCTGTTGTCACCAAGTCGGGGCATGCGGTTCATCCATCTACGCAAGGGAAATTAGCCATCCCAGTTGCTTCCTATGGAGGATATCAACACTGATCATCAGAATTTTAATAGCTACCCGTCTAAAACTAGTCTAGAATACATACGGGGTGGTGTTCCCTAATTTGAGGTTGTAGACTTTATACTCTGTTTTTTTTTTTTTTTTCCGGTTTTTGGCCTTACGAGCTAGCGTTTTGGCCACCTTTTATACTCTGTTCTTGTATATATTTTTTTGGTAAGCAGTCGAAAAAAAAAATTGAGTCTATAAACTACTATTTTAAAAATTATATATACACATTACACATAGCTAGAATTCATTTATCTCATCCTATATGTTACCATAAATTATGTCTACTGCGGTTGTACATTTTAGAATTAAGGCGGTAAGCTTCCACCTTATTGCCAATCAGTTATATGGGTTTACAAACAAATTGTAATACATTTCTAAGGGCATTATTGTATGTACCTCATATTGTCGTAGTTCATTAACTCTAGTATTAACAAAGTAAATATTGCATTTGTCGGATATAAATAAACGCATTGACGGAGGTAGGACCTAATCCTTAGTACACAGGCCTGACGCCGTTATGACGTCACGTGTGCGTGCAGTGGTGCTACAGTATGAATACCTAATTCAAATAAAATTTGTTCTTAGATACAGGTCGTGAAAATCATTAAAGTTGATTCGAATCTAATTCTCGAGTTAATAGGTTATCCAGTAATTAGGTTATAATTAAGAGATAAAAATAAGGTCTAGTCGCCTAATTGTTATGACTATAGAAACTTAAGAAAATGAAAAAATGTTACCATCCTATATCCGAGTACTTTAAAGGGCAATTTTTGTAATGTTCTTGAATTAGATGGATCAATCAATCTTCAATTAATTTCTGTATTTTTGGCCAGCTCTGCAGTCTTGGTCTTTCTATGGCTCGTAACCCGTGAAAATTGAGGGCCATGCGTGGCGCCTAACGCCGACCCTGAACTGAGGACACATATTTTACAGGAATGCTTTAAAAAGTAACAAAACTGACGTTATTATAAACGCTCTTGCATATATTTTAGTTTTCTTAATATCACAGTATTAGTGTAATAATATTACTAACTATGAAATATACTCATCGTTTATGTAAATACAATTTAGGTTATGATTATATATAGTATGTTTTTCTTTTGTTGCGGTACAGGTACCTTATATTATCGCATATTTTGTTTATTTTTGTTATATTTCTTACTTTAGAATTGTAGAAAAAATGTAAGCTATATAATATCATTAACATTAAATGTGCAATAAATCATAATATAATAATAAAATGTTGTATATACAATATATTTTATTTATGTTCACACTAAGAAAAAGGTTCAATTTGACGGAAAATTTAAAACATATATAGGATGATCCTCTATCTCAGTTTTGGCGAACTTTTACAATAAATTTTGATGATGACTGGAATTAAAATGCCAATGCCATATGCCATATATGTATAGGGTGAATCGACGCAGAGCAGGTGCGTACAGAGGAACTCAAAATATGAGGAGACCTCGGAGGAGACATAAGACGCCAAACTGGCGCTCCAATTTCGAGAAAAATTTACTTTAACGTGGAGAAAGTAAATTGTGGGTTGAAACGATTTCGGACGGCAAGCAAACGGAATTTCCAACAGGATATAGTATGAACGGCGGGCAGTCGGTTAGCTATAGATATTCTTGTCTATACAGAGGGTTTTACAATACGGCAAACTACTGCAACAAACGTAGATCTATTTACCAATAACTATTTTTCGTAAGTTAAGTTTCCGGTAAAACTTTATGCACTGAAGCCTTAAAGATTGCCAGAGCGAGCAAATCTAACCAGCCGACGCATATTTTATGAAACAAAAGACCAACGGAGGAATTACTCTAGTTTGATTTAGCAGTATAATACAGCGGTACTCACGAATAATAAGATCTCTGAATACTTATACTTAACTGAAGGCGGTACGGACGGATAGTAGCGGACCACGGTGTATTCTTACCAATATTATTTTCAAGAAAATTTATTGCTATAATTCGGAGCGGCGGTTACGGACGGAAGTGAAAACGGTGACAGTTTCGGATTGATGTGGACTGCTTCGGATTGATCTTGGACTGATCTTCAACTGATGCGGACTGAACGTTCCTCCGGCGTTTTATTACTTTAATGACGTATCCAGACGGCGCGTTAAAGGGGCGTACTGACTTGAAACGAAGGACTCGTACTCACAACTTTACTTACTGAGGTCGAGCGCATTATGTAATTAGCAACATTGACTCGTAGCATCAATAACCGGAAATGGGTTACTTGCAATTTCTAGACTATATTGCAAAAAAAAGGATTAAAACGGACACGGATTAATATTTTAACCGGTTTTACTAATTTTTACTAATGATTTTTATTTCCGACTCGGTCATTATTTATAATAATTCACGGATTTTAATTATACGGGGGATTATCGAATATTAAGTAGTATCTGTATAAAAAGTGTTCGCTCTGGAACACTTAGCAAAAAATTAAAATTCTCTAAAATTGTCAAAAAAATAAAATTTTATAAAATTACCCAAAAATCTGTGATTTTGACCTTTATATCACGTGATTATTACGCTATTTCATGATGATTGTATTCTGGCGCAGTTTAGTAAAATTACTTGAAAATTTTAAAAACAAAGTTAAAATTCTGTAAAATTACCAAAAAAATTAAAATTCTGTAATATTATCAAAAAAGTAAGAATTTTGTAAAATTACCAAAAAAGTTATCATACTCATTTACGATAACAGGGTATTAGTTTTTTGAAAATTTGAAATGAAGTAAATTTATCCCAAGTAAAAATTTGAAAAATTAAAAATTGATCATGAATATAGATCAAATTAAATTGTTACTACTAAATTTGGTAACAAAATTGTTGTTCCATTGGATGATACTTTAAGTATCTTTTTACCTGATCGTTATAAAGAAATTATTAAAAAGAATTAATTAGAAAATTTAAATTCACCTAACTATTTATTTGCTTATAAAGGAAAAGTTGATAAAATGCATGATTAGAATTTACACAATTTAATTACTAAATTTATTTCTTCTTTGGTGCCATTTCTTCATTATATTCTCGCAAAAAACATGAGTTAAAGTTCATTGTACAAACCACATTTAAAGCTTATTTAGCCTCCTAAGTTCGAAACCATCCACAAGCAAATTTTAATTTGTTTCAGAATGGAACCATCGTTCTTTATAAAAGACTTCGTAAATGCTGTAAAACTGAATAATAAGTTCCCATTCTGCAACCAGTAAATCAATGCAATGCATTGATCTAGTATACCACTTTATAATTTAACAATAAGTGTTATAACAATAATTATTCACATATAACGGTGGATTAAATTTAGTCCCAACATCTTTTGTTGTGTATTTTGCCAATATGTCAATATTTGATTTGACTGATACTTGCATATGATCAACTTATGAAAAAAATTAATCAATAAGATCATTGAACACAGCAGGACGCAATTTTTAGTAAATTTGTATTTAAGGTTGTTGCAGGACTCAACCTTTTGCATCGGAAAGCATAAATTATTGGAAATATTAATTAATAATTATATGCCAGTATTTTCTTCCTACTTTTCACAGGCTCAATATCTCCAAAGACGTAAGGCTTCTAGCACACGGAGGATTTTTTCGCTATTTCGTTATCATAACATTCCCATATAAGGAAGCGATTATAGTAGAAACGGTATTTAGTTATTAAAACTTTCGAGCAAATAATTTTGGAGATAATTACTTGTGGGAGGAATACATTTATTACGGCATACTAAATAACTGATAATTAACAGTTATTTAAGATTGTATCAATTTTTTATTTATGTCAAAATTGCGTAAACACTAAATTATAAACATATAATAGGGAGTATAGTAAGCCACCGCTGCACATATTTTAGTGTTATCTTTTAATCTAAAATGTAGGACGTAAGATGGCAAAAAAATATTAGCTAGAGCCGACCTTATAAAGAAGACAACTACTAATAAAACTATTTTTCATCTATTATAATTTGTTAATCTTTGTCGCAAATCAGTATCTAACAGAAATAATTAACGCTATATAATTGGTTATTGACAGAGAATCATTAAATGGCACACAACTAACATGTTTAACGACGAAATAAGCGGGTATGATTCAGATAGTAGTTCTGTAAACATATACAACTCGCAAAAAATACGTACAGTTAAAATGGAAATTCATTGCAAGGTTCCCAGTGCATAATTCCATATCAGTATACAGCTAAAGCACCCAAAATATAATTGCCTTAAAATAAATTGATTGCATTCAAAAAAATTTATTGCCAAAAATTATCAGCAGATGCGAGAGATAAAAGATTTGAAAGGTGCTGCACTCAGTTATTACGAAGATATAGAACCAGGCAATAAATTTTGTTTTCAGATGAAAAAGTGTTTTCATTGCGCGAGCCAAGAAATCCACAAAATAATAGGATTTATTCTAATGCACAAAGGAAATCTGAAATACCGCTGAATTTACTTTTGGTTCCAAGAAGTCATTTTTCCGCCTCGGTGATGGTTTCACTAGCTTAGCAAATATATCCTTTCTTAAAATTGTGCGTAAATTTGGGATTCCCACGCAAATACGTGCATCGGCGTCGGCTACCCATTAAAAATTTATTGCTCCATCAGGAAGTAAATGGTTTGTTAAACTGACATTCATACAATGTATATTGGTGCGTGAATAATACAATTTGGTAGGGTCATGTGAAATTTGCTAGTTACTGGGCCATGGTGACGATATCTATGAAAGGATTGCAACTAGTATTATACACTGCACGTCAACTTGAACTAGTTCTTCAAAGGGTTTTTTATTTTATCCTGATTTTTATGAATGGAATAGTGCATGCAACAGAAATTCTTGAAAGTTTTCTGCGACAAATATTTTTCAGTCAAAATATGAGTAAAATGTAACTCTCTTAGTTGGTACTTTATTTTTAATAAGCGGAAGAAATAGAAAACTCTAAAAATTCCACCAGATTTGGCCTATCATATCAATAAATTGATAATAAAATCATCTCATTTTTTAACGTGTACATTACTATTATTATTCACTCCAACTAAAATACAAAGTGTGGTATTTGTTTCACAAAATAAACATATATATCGATCAATCATGCATAACCTCAAAACATTTCTGTTATAAGACTTCCTTGCACGGGGTTGACCAAGACAGTTTCGCTGAAGACTCCAATGGTAACTGGCCATCACGTGGATCTTCCATCTTCCTTGATATCTTCCTTCCATAATTTTGGTTGCCTTGGTGGAATCTTTCCTCTGTTCTTCACCAAAATCATCTGGGTTTTCTGAAGAACGATCTAACTGGCTGTGGAGGTAGTGAACCTTAATGCTCATATGTTGCAACTGAGTTTATTAAAATTGGAAGGCATTTCTTTCACTAATTCTGCACAATTCTCTAACTAATGCTTTTTAAGAAAATTAATTACTTCAACAAACCAACGTCAGGTATTAGACTCAATTTCGTTCATTGATTCGATGAAATGTGGATCTTATATAAGCTACATTATCTAAGGACCATCAAAAATTCCTGCTTTAGTTTTCCGTGCTAAGCCCAGATAATTTACGTGACAAGTAGCCAAAACATAGTCCTTCTCTGTTCAAAGCGTTCACAAATTACCTACTCCAAGTCTCAGCTTGATATGAAATGGTGAAAAGATGATTTTGGCTGACGACTCAACCATTACGTTTTGCGTTCCTTGAACCACAACATTTCTTGAAGACCAATTTGTGTTGATCTAGTGCTGATTCTTAGTTGTGCTCTCTCAAAGACATAAAAAAAGATATTTCGTATAGCCACTTTGCTATCCAAGGAGGAAGTTGACCATCTTTAGATTGGCGCAAATCACCCACTGACAATCTTTATACTTAATTTTTTTAGGACTAGTGACTTGTTTCATATTAAGAGCAACACCTCTACCAGTATGAAGGAGTTCATACTGGTGAGGTGTAGAGCCATATTTGTTATTCTGACACATTTTAAACTTCAATAAAAAGGAGCCATTTGCCTGTGGTGTGTCTTCTGACAAATTAATTTTCTTTAAGAGGCCTCTTATATCATTACAGAATATCGGGTTATTTTTCTGAGAGAAAAAGGGCAGCAGATCTAATAAAGTACGACTCCTTTAAGAGGTTCAGGTCTCTAATGAAATCATTCAATTCTTCTTGATTGAAACGTTGGGGACTTGCTGAAACTCTTCCAATATCACTGTCGCTTTCTTCAGATCTGGTAAATTTACCTCGTCAGACATTGGTGTTTCATTTTCTAGGAGTATAGGCAGATTGCTAATTGAGAAAACGAATATTTCTTCAGAATACAGGCACCTAATTCAGTTCAGGATATATCCATTTGTGCCGATTATTGCGATTGATGCTTTGGTGTTCACGTGACAAAATGTTTTTCTTTTTGGTTCCATCCAAGCCATTGATACTCCAAACTTTAGGCATCTTCTCTTTCTTATGTTTTGCTTACGAAATGTAGAGCCCAAAATCCCTAAAATGGACACCAAAATAAACCAAATGTATCCTTTTTACAAAGTCAGAAATGGGTTTTCTACTATTTTTCAAAATTTACTTGCTACATAATATGAAAAAAAAACGTCTTGATGATTCACACAGCTACGTATCCTTGTGGAAGCCATGGTTTTCATTCAACGTTTTTGTTATTTGATTAAGGAACGCTGAAAATGTACAGAAAATTGTAGCCCACACGACAACTCAATACTAAACTGAATCATGGAACGGGGACGTAGAGACCGAGTCCTATCGGTGACCAATAATAATTAATTTTGTCTTCTATCAGTGCAAATTCGTCAACTAACAATTGTCATTTGGTGGATCATTATGCAAACCTGTATGTCCCTAAATTAGCTCAACCCACGAGTAAAGTGATGCCAAATTCTTTACTAATGCTTGCTCCACCCACCTTTCGTTGGTTCTGATCAATTCAACCAAGGTTCGAAAATAAAAAAATTTAGAGTTGTCAAAAATGTCTCGTAAATTCAACCAAATATGGGCATATTTCAAAATTTGTTTCGTATTAACTAATTACTGCGATTACAATAATTATTATATTGCTATGCAGCTGTATAGTAAGAAATACCACTGGAGTATTTATATAATTCTTTGTTGGGACTAAAAAATATTTGAGTTTTTCATCAGCACGCTAGCTCTAGGTGTTACGTTTGCTAACAATGTCTGAAGATTTTTTTTCTTGCAAACCGATTAAGTTTTAATATCCTCCGACTATGTATTTTGATTGATTGATGGAGTTCTATTTTAAATGCTCAAAATGACTGATGAGCGTTTAACTTGTGAAGAGTTAATTAATCATTTTTTTAAATAAACAATTTGTGCCTTAAACAGACTAATTTATTTATTTATATTATTTTCGTTGCTTTTTTTCATGCTTTTGCGAACTTTAACTTGAGTTTGAGATAAGTACTAAATTTACCGAAAATGGGAATTCCAAAATAACAAGTGTTTTTGCTCCTCATCAGCGTAACGTAGCTTAGATCAGATGCGTGAGAAATAATTTAGAAACAAAGGTTGGGAATTATAGACATAGTCAAGATGGTGGGTAACATCTAATATTTGAAAATATGCTTTATTAAATTTCAGTAAGTTGGAGACATACAAAATCATCATCTGAGGTTTCCACAATCACTTTTTTTATCTAAATTTTTTTTGTAATTATGTAAAAATGCCCTTAAAAGTGCGCATATTCAAGTTATTGTCGGTGTCACCAATTTCAGCTACGATTTTCGAAAAATAATTTGCTTTAAAGTTAATTAGCAAAATTATAAACCTATTATTTTTATATTCTTCTGTTCACAGCTAATGTCATTAAATTAACACACAAATTTCTTATGTTGAAATCTCCTGTAGAGAATTTAGCAGCCTGCAATTTATCAGTTTCAACGGTGGAATTTTTCGATTCTCTCAATTAAAATTTGTGTAATTGTGGTACCGTAGCGAATCTGAACACAATATATAAAATCCTAATGATGTTTGAACACCCACAGTGTAGCATTTATGACGAATGATTCTATATCCGGTAAGTCTCAGTATAAGTTTAAGAATAAGTACCTATACTGGTGTTATAATTTTCGATCAATGCTGGAAAAATAAATAACCTAATCGTAGGCCAACGTCAAATGAGCTACACTATGCAAAATATCAAAATACAGGATGTCAAAAATAATGTACCTTGTCAAATGGAAATATAAAGTAAGGTTAGCTTAGGGAATAGTCTTGACAATTATTGCTCGAAATGTTGGCCCACACTTTCTAAACGACGTCGTAAACACATTGGCAATACTTCTGGAGTATATCTGAATATATTTCAGAAATGCCATCTAAGTATATAGTGGAAGGAAATTAGTCAAAATAATTCATGAAAAGTGATGTAATCGGGAAGTTGAATTTTTTATTTGTTTTCTTTTTATACATGCAAATGACTCGAAAACCGAAAAAATTAGCAAAATCGGGTTGGGGTTTCGCGAGAAAAGCGCATAAAATTGCATTTTTGATGCATTTCGAGTGCATAGCTTTTTAAATATTTCCGGCTCTATTGGGTCGTAGAAAAATTAAAATAAAAAAACAAAAATACTCTTAAATGAATAACCAATCATACTGTTTGGGTATAGTTACTACATTAAAAGTTCATCCTAACCTCAAAAAATCCAAGTTGTTCAATTTATTTTTTATTTTACTAATAATGCAATAAGTGAGGTAAAAATCTTCTGATCTTTACGAAAATTGGAGAAAATATGTATTTTCATGCTCTAAATATGTAATTGAACATTTTCGAAAAAATTAAAATGCTTGCCATTTAATGTAATAAAATGGTTGGTCTCTTTTTTGTGAACTGTGAATCAGAATCTGTTTATCAAGTTAACATGTCGTTTTAACAAAAAAAAAAAAAAAAAATTGACATTTTTTTCATATCTTTTATGCCAGATTTTCATATAAGTTTTGTAAAACGAAATTCAATTCATTAAAAGAGATTATACTTTACTTACTTTTTACGACGAACCAAACTTACACATGACAGCCCAAATGCTTATTATAGGTTAGGTATTCATTGAGCACATCTCAGTGAATCAGAAATCGTATCTAGTGAAAAAATGATAATATTAAATAAATATTACTAATAATGTTAATCTACAATCAAATTAATATTATTTATAATGTATAAAGTGCTACTTATAACATATTTAATGTTACATATATGAAATATTTCGGTTTAACATTACGAATTATATTTGTATAACATTTTGTAAACATTTAAGAAAAAATGTTAAAGATACATTTAAGAGAATGTATTACAATACCTTTACAAGGTGTATCGTATGATGTTATAGAAATATTTTTTAGTAATGTCGAGTTAAGATTGTATAAACATATATTAAATATTTTAATATTTCTCAGAAATATCATTGTTAGTTATCATAACAGAAACACGTAAATTATTATCACAAGTGGATAATATTGCCAATATTGTAGGTAGCTTATTCGTAATTTTCTTTTAATACGACTTAGATCTAACGTCAAAAATGATTATTCCTCCTGATTATTATAGATAACGTGATCATAAATATATTCAACGATTCTTTAGCTGGCAGTACTTATGTGACAAATATGTACAAATTCATACACTAATATGCAATAAAAAGTAGTGTAGCGGTAAGATAATAAAAACAACGTTATTCATGTAGGCTTTTACAATAATGTAGGAGGAATCAGGAAATGAAATATAATTGGGATATTGCCATAAAACAAGCATGTTGAGTACTCACTGCCACAAATTTGTTATGCTATCAAATTTTGCATAAACGTAATCAGGAGGATTTGTTTAATTCTTTGTAGTCGAGTAAATTAATGTAATGTTTTTTTAGACAATCTTGAACTAAACTGCGAAGCGGACCAAGCGAATTTTTAGGTTAGCTTTGAAGTCAAATATTTTGCGAAGAACTGAAAAGAGAATATAATTTTGAAGAAGCCTGTTTATTCCGATCTTCTTGCTTTCAAACATCTTACTCTAAATTTCGGCTAAAAATTAGTAGCGCATGCCTGAAGAGTCAATCTGCACTGCAAAATAATCATTCAAAGTAAACAAAAGGTCGAGGAAAAATCAACTCATCAAACTAATGGCAAATTTCTGGTGGTTATTTTTGTTGGGCAGTGTATATCAAGTTTATGCAAAACTATAGATATATTAACTACTTATGCCTCAACAAATGCCTCGACAAATGCTTACTGCAATTTCCAACATTACATTTCCGTTAACGCGGTTCGCCAGAACAGCGCAACAACTACCATCATACTTGTTTCAGCGGTATTTATTAACTTTTGCCATAATAAGAATAAAGCACGAGTAAAGCTAGCGTGTTCACAGCTCATTTTGCGAAATTCATTTCGGTGGCATGTTTTGCGTTCCACCTCTCCTCTTTTTTATCTGATTTTGGTAGGAGTTAATATATAACATAACAAGGATGCGTCCAGCTGACCTTTCCTCCCAAATTCATTTATATAATTCTAATCTTTCAGCTAGCTTAACGAACTGTGAATTAATCGTGATTGTGAAAGTGCCTGAAAATGGACCCGCTTCTCCTGAAATTCTCGGTAAGTGTGCTATAAATCGACAGGGGTCTTTTATCGATTGTAATTAATTAGGAAATGGGGTAGTTGTTGGGAAGGGCACGGTGGAGGCAAGAGAAACAAACAATTTTTCAAATGAATGTATTTGTTTTAATTTTCGCCTAAAATATTCTAGGGTTGAACAAAAACTTACGGTGTACATTTTCGACAATCATTTTTGTTGGGTTTTAAGTTTTTTTTTCAATGTGTTTGGATTTCGTTTAATGTTAATATACAGCTTGACAAAAAATTGCACTGGTGGTAGGTCGATTTTAAATATTAAAAAATGCTTGCAAAAGTTATGCTTATATCCCTATTTGACAGAAACATTCGAAGAGCACAATTTTTACAATTGAAAGTATAGTATGTCATATGTCACAATTTCTTTATAGAAGCATAATTTTATACATTAATAAAAATTCATTATAAAATCGTCGTCCAGAAATTTTGTCGCAATTTTCATATGTTACGTTAAAAAAATACTTAATGAAAAATAATTTAAGCAAATTAATTTAAAAACATATTTAAATCTAGCATTTCGATCGACTCGACTACCATAATCCTTCTTTTGAGCTTTCAAACGTCATCTACAGGGTGTTCCAAAATTATGCGGCTCAAAACAAAACGAAAATGTTCTATACATATTTGGTCAATCCTGCATATTAAAGGAGTTATGACCTTCCAAAGATGAAGCGAATATTTTTTTTATGCTATAACTCAGCATCCGAAAAAGGTAGGTACATCAAAATTTAGACGTTACCTTTATTTAGGTTCTCGACCATATCCTAAATTCATTTTTGAAAAAACTGTTCAGGAGCGGCACGTATGGAATTTAGGTTAGGTATATTAATAAATATTTTTGAATCCGTTAGCGTTATTAAAAGTTTTACTTTAAAATTTGATTTTTCAATCATTATTACAGAAAAATGGTATACCTTTCACATTTTGATAGGATGCGCCTTTTTCGGAAAATCCACTTTTAAATTTTAAATTGCACTTCAAACCTCAAGTAGTGTACCAGAATAATATTATAATAATAATTATAGTAGGTTTCAACCAATCAAATTTTTATCATTTTGTGTAATAATGACTGAAAAATCAAATTTTTAAGTTAAACTTTTAATAGTGCCAACAAATTCAAAAATATTTATTAATACACCTAACTTAAACCCCAAACGCGCCGGCTCTGAGCAGTCCTCTCAAAATTGAATATTGGACACGGTTGAGAACCTAAATAAAAAGTAACATCTAAATTTTGAGGTGCCTACTTTTTTTGGATTCTGAGTTACAGCCTCGGTTACAGCATAAAAAAATTGATTCTCTTCATCTTTGGAAGGTTATAACTTCTTTAATATGCACCATTAACCAAATGTTTATTGGTAATTTTCATTTTGTTTTTAGCCCCTCTACACGCTCTAAGAGTTTGACCGCATAATTTTGGAACACCCTGTATATTTATCTGACGAAACCTCCTTCTAAATTTTCAATGTTAAACCTTTTAAATGTATATACTAATCTATTTATACAAAGTTTGATATTTAATAAACGCATACAAAATAGCCCAACGGGATTAGATCTATCCATTCAGCCGGTCATTGCATACTAATAATATCTTTCTGAGAAATATCATGGTAGGAGAGCCCTAGACCAGGATTTTTTTTTCTTTAGTTCATGTCAGTATGGAAAAAAATTCCGGGTGCAAGAGCCCCCGGAAAAGTATAGTTTTTCGGCAAAATCGACCTTTTTAAAAAATTCATATCTCGGTTAATATCGGAGATGGACCTAAAATAAAACAGTTCTTCATTTTTCCTTCTTCTTGCCCACCGTCCGGGTCCGGATCTTCTAGATTAAAAAATCCTCTTTTCAAAAATTCGTAACTCAAATCGAGAAAAACGATTGAGCTGCTGATTTTCTATATTACATCTAGTTTTCAAAAAAAATACGCCTCCGGTCTTTCTCGAAGGAGGCGCGAGTTATTAAGCTCGGCCCGGACGCGTGTTTGGAGAAATTAAAAAAAAAATTGAAAAAATTGCGAAAACACGAAATCTTTAAACGCTATTTCCAAACGCCGCCGGTCCTCCGTTCTGGTAAGAAATCCAAAGTAGAGGGTCCATAGAGGGTCCAACTTAGAACTACATCGTAAATCGCACGGTCCCGCTGCGATTTTCTAGGAGCGAACGAAAAAGTGGAATTTTGACGAAAATTTTGAGGTTGGGTTAAAATTTGTAAATCTCCTGAAGGATCGTTGTTCTCGCATCTCTTTCTAATCTCACAAATTTTACACAATCCTCCGACACGGGGGTATTGAAACGGGCCATCGTCCATGCATATACTTTCCAAGTCTCATTTACACGATTTTGGCTTACACCAAAAGTGGATTTTATTACGTTTTTAGCAATCTGGGTTTTTGCCGTAAATTTATAATAATTATAAATAAATCTGAATCTGGTCATTAAAATAATCTTCAAAAATCATGTACCAAGTGACTACTTTGAATAGACGGTATTTTTCTTCATAAATTGCTTTTGCTTGAGTCAAAACTGAAGAGTGAGGAATGCGTTGAGTTGAAACCCACATATTGGCGTAAGTATCTTAACTCATGTTTGTCTCTGGATTTAGGTTAGTATCTAACATGGCGTAATTTTCTAAATTTAAATTTAATTCGGCTAACAAAGGTTTGGAAAACTGTTAACATTTACTTCCTCCCGCTGAAAATATATCCTGCCCTTGCAATTCATCCTTGCCATTCTTTTTACATCAAAATTCTGGCAAAATTTAGCATAGGCTATTCCATCACTTAACTCGGATACACACGCATTAATATGTAAGACCATCAACTATTGGTGTTCTAAAATTTGTTTCTTTAAATCTGGCATATCTGTATCGCCAAGTTTTGCAATGATTTCAGTATTACCAGTCGGTTAGTAGCACTAGAACTAGGCCTAGAAAATGGTTGAAGTCTAACCATTTTTACTCGCTCCAATTTATCACACTTGCAATTTCTTCAAATCTCTACGACTATCTTTCCTTTTCCCCTTCTCCTTGAGAAGTATTCTAGCGTCAGTCTCTAAAGTCATATCTTAGCATCACACTGACTCAAATGGATGGAAATCATCTCTTCTATATCCTAGATAGATAGAATTTTCCCCCGTGTCCATTACTAACAGATAAGTCTTAAATTTACAGTGGTCTGTCAGAATTAGATTAAATAGATCAGGGAGGTGACAGTAACCAAGCCCATTGTGATTTATTTGGCCCCGTTGCAAAGTCTTGATCTTGTCATCATTGTTCTATCCTGAGTGCTAATCCAGCCCAATTTTTTCTATTATATCCAGCATAGTTCTATCCAAAACAGGGGACCGCTGGACCTCTAGACTAGCCGTTTTCTCATTTCCTGGGATCTCCGGGTGTATGGTCCAGAACCAACGTCAGGCTTATTTCTTTATGATTGATCAGCCAGCTTTCTTCCACATTCCTGAACAAGAACCGACCTGGTGTGGGTGAGCAGATCGCTATTGGAACAGCCTAACTGTCAGAGCAAAGGTGTATTCTTCGCTTCGCACAGTTTGTCTTTTTTAAGTATCACAGTTAGAAAGATAAAAGCCTGGAAAAGAGTTCTTTTTGATTCTACGAGTAGAGCTCTTCGGCATTCCTCTGCCTTCCAGATATACTTCTATATCGGACAGTCCGACGGCTGTTCAAGGGCCGTCCACGTAGCACACCAGAAAGTTTGGGGAGATGTTTCACTTCTTTCGCTCTTCCCTGCCTTGTTTGTGTCATTGAGTTTCTTAGTTGAAACTAGAATTTTAGCGTATACCATATCTGCAGCTTCTACAAAAGGGCTTGCATTCAAGGTATACACTGGCGCAGTATCATCGACTAAGTTCAGTAAATATGTATATAAATGTTGCAGAAGGTCTAAAATAGAACCCTGTGGCACACTGGATTTGGTGAAGATAACGCGTTTGCAAGTTACAAGTAACGTAAAAAACATGTATAGCTGTACACTCGAAACCATAATAGTATAGCCTGCGGCGGCTGGTACAATTTCCATGTTCGATATTTCAATTTAGAGACATGGGACCAAATAATAAGAGGTTTCATTTGGGATCAAAATAAGAATATTGGCGATAAATAAAAAATTAGAAAACAATTTGCGAAAAAAATGTCCTGAAAAGTTCTGAAATTTTAAGTATTTGAATATTTTATCAGAATAATCTTCGAACCAATTCTAAGACAAAATTTTTTTGTTTATGAAAAAATATTTGAAATTTTTTTAAACTATGATTAAGCTATTAAAAATATTTTCCAAAAATTAATATTCTTTCAAAAGCAAAAAAAAAACATGTCTTAGATTGTAATGAAAATTATTCTTATCAAATATATAAAATTTCGGGACTTTTCAAACAGGATTTTTCGGAATTTTTTTTCGCAAATAATTTTTAAATTTTTTTTGCCAATTTTCTCATTTTAGTCCTATAAATTGGTATATGTCCCATATCTGTAAATTGAATTCATTCAACTGTCGCTGGCGTTTAATCAGGTCGTTGTCTATCGAATCCAACAGAAGTCATACATGAATTTAAAATAATACTTGACGGGTAAAACTGCCTTTTTATCTACAGGACTAATTGTTTATCAGCTTTGTCCACCTTTTAACACAAATCCACTTTGATAGTTGAGATATTCGATCTATAACGATGGACCAAATCTGAAACAAACATATAATTTCTCATTTTATTGATAAAGGTGGGAATATAAAATAGCTATTAATACGCCTATGCACCTATTAACGAACTAGTGTTATGCATTAAATTAAACAAGCCACCTACATATCCTCCGGAATAGAATTTTATTATAAAATCAATTAAAAAGCAGTAATATATGTGATATCTTCATTTTAAAATTATCATACTAAACGAGTTAGAAGCAAAAAGAATCATGTTTTATTACACCCATAAAATATGTATATGTACATGTAGGGTGTATTATAATGAGCCCGGGCTCTTTTATTACTTGTATTCTAGAATTATTTTTTTTTATATATATTTTTCTACACCGAATTGCAAAAATATCACTTTTATCGTTAACCGAATAACATAACACACCAAAACTTAGCTTGTTGAGCTTTTTCCAGATTTGGTGATGTTTCTTCAAATATACCCGCTGGACTATAATTATGTATTGGAATGCTTGGCTACAAAAAATTAAATCTAGTGGTTATTGCCCTCAAAAAACTGTGTGAGGAACATTATAAGTGCCGGTTGAATTCGTTTTTTCTAATACAATGTGTCTAATATCGAAAGATACTTAAAATATGGGTGAAAAAATTGCCAAATTATTTGCACGCGATATGCAGATATCGCTGTTTGCTATAGGTTATACCGGACGTCGTTTCAGCTGAAAAAATAACGTTTAATTATCTTATATTTGCTTGGAGGTGAATGACTGCAAACGTTTCTTTGTTTTAATTGACTTAAGTTAAGGTAAATATCTTTTGGCAGTTTCCTTTACTTAAACGCCGCCGTGTGATCTCATAAAATACAATAATTCAAATATTGTGTTTATTAATTAAAACAATTAACGGCCACTCATAGTAAAAAGCGTTCTAAAAACGTACAATAAACAATTGTGTACAGTTAAACGATTCTAACTTTATTGATGACCACCAAAGATGATCTCTAATACGCTACTATTTGTAAAAAAAAACAAACAGATCTGTGTGAAAATTCAAGTTTTGCAAGGAATTAAAATTAAAAGTTACTTACAATTAGCAAGGCATTTGAACATCATAAAAGTAAACGGTCGTCCATAAACGTGACGCATGTGTGTAAAAAGTATGTGCTCGTTTAAGGGTCTTATTTAATGACGAGTAATTTTGATAAAAATTCTTGCTGTCAACCGATAGAACCGTAACTTTTGTTTCTTTTGTTTTTTATAATATCCTGAAAAATTATTTTTGATAAATCCTTTTTATTCTGCATATAACAATCTTCGTTCTCCCTAATAAAACTAATTTTAATTTTCATCCCTTGTTTCTACTGTGTTATTTTAATCCTGTTTTTTATTTCTTAACGTTCGGCCGACAATATATTTTAAAATTTCGAAAAAAAACGTATTTAACATATGATAGCTTAACAGTTGTATTAACTTTTATACTTAATTTAATTTCATTTCATTTTGTGCGTTTATACGATTGAGGAATTAAAATTTAATTTTTTTCATGTAGTATTCATATTGCCTTTTGAAAATTGCAAGAACGTTTTTTCCCTTGTTATATTAGAGCTGTTCTATAATTTTTTATATTTTTCAGTGTCTGTGGCGTATTATTTTGTCTAGTTTTATAAAACGTTGTTTTTAATTTTAATTAGTTCTTTTATGTCGTCAGTATCCAAGGTTTACATGGCTGTTTAAAAATCGTATGTCTTAAGCATCCATTAACCCAATGCGATTTCCATTTATAATTTTTTTTTATTGTTATTATTTTGCTTTATCTCGAACAACACTGGTATTAATGAAAAAATGTGAACTAAAAAAAGTACTTAGAATTAAATATACAGTTTGGTCAGAAAATTCTGTAATTTTACTGAAAGAGAATCAATTGAAATAAAAAAGGTATATAGTAGAAAAGATATATTTAAAATTTATCATAATATTACAGATAGTTGGTCCAGTAAAACTAATCAGAATAGCTTGGCGATACCCCCACAAAGGGTCAACGACCGTGCAAAGTCGTTACATGGAGATAGGTGATCGATTGCCGAAAGAGAATTTCTATTATGGTTCTAAAATTATCCAGATTGTTTCTCGAATGATTCATCGCCAGGCGTACACATGCCACTTATACGAAAGTGACTTGGTACCCTATTCGGACGCCCACCATTCCGGTCATCTGCAATTGTGGTGAAAAGTCGATTTTCGATTCAGTTACAAAAATTCGGTTGCCAATGCGCGATCCCGGTCGAGACGCCGTCTTTATGGTGAAGTGAGGCTAGCTCACTTCCCATTTTGACATTGATTGGGGATCAGTGAGAAGTTCCTTAGCACGTGCAATGAAGAGAGAACTTTAAACTTCCGCATCCCAACGCAACTGATAAGGACTGGAGCAATCTTAATCAGAATTGATCATGAGACATTTGGAATGCGAAATACTTCAAAGTCCAATCTTCGTACTGTTGGAGATTTGAATATACCTTCAAAAGGAAGATAGTTTTCGTTCGTTAACGAAAACGTAACCGTAGTGGAAGTTAATTATGCCCTTGATATGGATTATTAAAATCCGATGATCTCTGACTTGCTGAAACGTGCTTGGGGTATACCTAACTATATTTGGATGGTCGTAAAGTTAAAATGAATTTGGTATCTGTATTGAAAATTGACTTTATTGAATTAAAATAAAAATCCTGATGTACAGGAAATCTCATATTTCATGCACATCAGGCAAAAATAGAATTTTGGGGATTTCGAACTGAGTCGAAAATTCACTTAAACAATGTAAAGAAAAGGTTGTACAAGTTTTGTACCATACAAACCTATAAGTTTGTCTTTTGGTTATTCTGCCAAAATAACCTTGGATGCTTATATTGGGTCCTTCAACAGTACCGCCGAACTATCTGCCACCACTATGAAGATCTGTTAATTCACATATGATCCCTTAAGCTTTCAGCAACTCCTTCACGTATTGCAAGGATTATTGTTTGAATTACATTGGAGTTTTGACCAAGTGATAGATTTTCTCTCCCTTGGCCTCTCTTCACATATCCCTACTCAAATATCATCCTTGATTTTTCTGTGAACTAAGTTCACGTGGTATGTCTGAAATACCCGGACGCCATCCTCTCTGTCTCGAATGAAGATGCCAAAACGCTTGTGTAATCTAAGGTGCTCTATTGTATCTACTGTTTTGATATATTCTGATGATTATTCCATGAGGATTCGGATTAAATGATTTCTACAGTCTAATGTTGTGTACTTAGTAACTGTTGCTGTTGTAGCAGTAGTAGTAGTAGTAGTAGTTTTGACTTACGAAACTCAGTGAATTGAGAGTTGGCCTGTTGAAAAATTAGGCCTGTGGACGTAGCGAGAATGGACGCGCTACATTTCAATGGTACTCAGTGAATCCAGAGACACTATCAGTGATGTTATTAGGTGGTTTCAGAAGACCAGGACAGATGGGGAATGAGGATCAGGCAGAAAACGGTCTACTTCGTATGGAAATGACCCTGTCATGTCAAGGTGTTCCTTGCACTTTATATATTGTTTCAAAACGATTGGCAAATGCTCGATGAAGTATTGTTTCTTCAAGAACATTAAGAAGAGTAAAGCAGTACGAATTGATCCCCAGAAGACTCCAACAATTCCACCATTATTCTCACGTAATAGGAGAGGAGGACTTCGCTTTGTTAGGGATCCTTGATGAGCGCCAGTTTATCTTAGGATTTCCAGATGGACGAAAATGGATATATGGACTATTTTCTTTGGATATTTTATGATTTGGGCTGATTTTTTTTTGGAAACTCGTGCAGATTTAATAATCACAGATCACGGCGCAATTACTTCCAACGTAGACAGGGATCGTTACGAAATACAGATCATTCCCAAAGTGAAGTTTAAAACTGGCATTTAACAAATGAGAAGCGTTTATTGAGCTGTGTTCTGGGGCGAGGTGTGGTTGTATACAAAATGGTTAATGGACCGAATTGCTAAATAAAAAAAACTAATACCAAATTTAACTGAACCTTTGCTGATGGTGATGGATAATGCCTCATGCCACGATGTATTACCCTTGGGAAGGGCTCTGAGAGTTAAACTGAATTTACGTATCCAGTACAAATAAAAACCAAGGTAATCCAAAGAGGAATTGCTCCAAGAATTTACTCATTAAGTTTGTCAATGATCCATTGGAGTTGGTGTGAGATATTTGAAAACAAAACTGAAAACAAGTGTTGCAGATATGGTATTAATGCTTCTGCTTATTATGCTTATTAGTTCGGATATACGTATGGGTCAATTTTCAAAATTGAGAACTTAAACGTTATGATGTGATTGAACTGTTAATTATTACTTTTACTGGAACTGATGAATTTTACAACTTCTTGTAGTTATGATAAATTATGATGATGATATTAATGATTAAATAGTTCCTTTCTTAAACAAACATTATACATTTAATTAATGAGTTATTTATTGTGAAATAAGTGCACCGCCATAGACAATAGCTTATTACTTATATATAGTTATGTGGACCTTTTAATATCGTCTAGTATACCCATCAAAGCACTTTAGAACAACTTCAGAACATACATCAGCCTTTAACATTAGTTTAATGACTTTGGAGATTATCTGTAGGTACCAGCTATCTAATACTAGGATTTTATTTCAGATCCTCACCACCTTGGTCTTTATTGATACCGTAACGTGGACCCTGGGTGTGCCATTAAGAAGAGAATCTAGATCTAGCGTAGTGGATTGGACAAATTACAATTATTTTGAACCGCAAGGGCGTGGATCTTACGCCTTCGGATACGACGTCGAGGATCCCGAGAGTAATAATATACAATACAGAGATGAGGAACGCCATCCGAATGGTACTGTAACAGGTAGTTACGGATACCTGCGGCCGGACGGGCTTGTTCATATTGTGCATTATGTCGCTGACGATAAAGGATATAGGTAGGTTGATGTAAATATTAATTGTTGTACACGCACAAGCAGGTGTCCAAAATTGCATCGAAATATTGGAAGATTTTACTGAAACCGTTTTTTGGAAAAATACAGACCTGCAAGGATGCAGCCCTCCAAAGAGTTTGCGAGGTACGAGGTACATGAATATCGAAGGATTAGGCCCAACTTGGCCTCATAAAGTAACTTCACCTCTAATGAGAAAGGAAGCGTATCAATAACAATTTTTTGAAATTTTAGTTTCAGCATTTTATGTAGGTTATGCTATAGATTAAGTTCATATTCTGTATAAACATCACCTTACTATTTCTGATGTCATTTTCAGGGCAACTGTTGAAAATAATCAAAGAGGCCAACTAAAGCAACCTGGCGCATCCTTTAAGCCTGAAGCATCGTCTCTATCTCCAGCCATGGCGTCAGCTCTTCAAGCGGAGGAGGTGTATAAGAAGCAAAATATCCACGACCAACGATTGCGACCAATTGACATGGCCAACAGGCAGAATTTGCATGTAGCTGCCTCACCGCCATTTTTTCCTAATTTTTATGAGGAACAAGTAAACAACGCGTACAAAAACGATTTTCAATCTTTTGCATTGGAGAACAATTTATTTAATGATTATGGACGTTATGTAAGTCCTTACAGGTTCTTTGTGAACCGTAAATAATTTATCTTATTCAAGGCGTAGAATAATCTTATTTATGTCTAAGTTATTTATTTATTATATTTATTAATGAGTTAAGACATTTTATAGCAGAAATGTGTAAAATATATGAAAATGCAGAATACGTTCAACAGTTCTTTATAGCTCCTACTTACCATATTTTCTCCTGTATCAATAAAAACTCTAAATTACTCACAGAATGTGTATTATTAGCATAATTTGAAATTAAGATCAATAGTCTGATACCACGACAGAATCAAATGTAATTTGTAGTCAGAAATACTTATTTCATTGAGTAGAATTATGAAGAGATGGCGCTTCCCTATTGGTTCGAAAATTGTCAGTGTGGCTAAAATTATCACACTCGTATGAATAACAGTGTAATTTGAAACGTCATGGCAACATTAACCACTGACAATCTCTAACTCAATGCAGGAGCGCCATCTATACCTCGCAACCAGCATTATTACAGTATTTTTTATCTATTCCCTTATAGCGAAAATAACACTTCATGTGTACTTTTTTATATTTTTATTAATCTGGACTATGTATCACCACATCCAACGCTAGAGGTTTCGTCCCATTCTCTGACATGCCGTTGATATGAAAGTGAGTTAAAATCAGGCCGCTCCCGTTGCTGCACAACTCCACAGGATTTTCCCCGAGCGCCAGCATAGGCCCGAAGTACTTCTGCCTGATCTTGTTGGAGAGCGTTGAGGCGGCGACGGTGTAGCTCAAATTCGTGAGCACATTCGAGGCCATCCAAATGATGACCTGATCGTCAGGGAGAAGGATGTCTCCTTCGTTGTATGTTTTGGAACAGTCAAACTGTTCTACCGATTCGCAATAGGCGTCGTTGAGTTCTTGCTTCGCCAGTTCGTTGCCTGGGATCCGGGTTGCTAGAAGCACCATTACCGGCCTGGATTCTATTGCCTGGAGGTTCGTTCTACTGTAGTAGGTACTATAGAAAATATGTATCATTAGACAACACAGTTGAAGCAATTCTGGATAGTGGATGGTGATAGAGATGTAGGAAGGTGATGGACGAAGGAAAAAAAATATTGTAGAGGTGGCATGGAGGTCAATTTTTTAAAACTACTTTGGTGACACCTTTATCATAATTATTAAAAATAAAAAATTATTGAACACATTTTTATAACACCTTAGGATGAAAATTTGTTAAATTTAGACTCAGTTGGACTGTTGTATCTAGGGAATAGATACAACAACATTTTTTCTAAAGACAAACTGAATCATCACTTTACTCCTTTGGGAAAGCTGGTGGAAAACGGCGTATCACAATAGTAGGTATTACGATGTTTAAGAAGTTAACAACTTATCATGCCCAAAGAATATAAAGGATTAAAAGGCAAATGAGGAAGCAAGGGAGAAGACACAGGAAAGGTGGAAAAAGAAGTGATAGAAAAAGGATGAGATAAACCTTATAGAGTCTATATACTGAGTTCGGGAACGGACTCTGTAAGTCATACACAATACGAGGAAGAAAGTAAGAAGGAAATATTGACGGTCACTCAAAAGATATAACTGCCACTACGAGGTTTAGAGAACATTGGAAGCCATTCAAATAATGACCTAATCATCAGGAAGAAGGATGTCTACTCCGTTGTAAGTTTGCAACTGTCAAAGTTTTCTAATGATCAGCAGCAGGTGTCGCTGACTTCTGGATTCTATTGTTTATAGTGTCATCAATACAGTGGGAGCAATTTTAGATGGCGATGGCGATGAATGACAAGACCAAATATGTAGGACACATAACACAAAACCCTTTTTGTTGTTGTAGAGGGGGCATGGAGGATACATTTTTCGAAGATGCTTCTGGTGATACTTTTTAAAAAAATTGTGAAAATATTGATCATTGAACAATTTCGATAACACCAAAGGATTAAGTTCGCTAAACTCTTGACTCTTAGACTGTTGATTTCAGAGAAGAGATCAAGTCATTTTGGTAACCTAAGACGTAAGATCAACTAAATCATCACTTTCTTCCTTTGGACGGCAAGGAAGAGCCATGGAAAATGACTTATGACATTAGGTACCACGACGTTAACACCATGCTCCAAGGATACAGAGACTAGGTACGAATGCTGCTAGTCATACATTATATAAGGAGGTAAGGACGATATACTGACACGTTTCTCAAGGGCATGGTACTGGAATTTTTCTGAAATAAGAAGATATAATCTCTTTCACAAAAGGTTCATGTTTAATTCATTTGCTTTATCTTTCTTATCTTTACATTCATAATCAGCATTTGACAGCACCTTTTTATACATGTTTTTTTTTGTTCACACTACTTTATTTGGTGCTTAACTAACTTGTCTGGCCAATTTTTTATTTTAATCATACAGGGTGAATACCAATAACTGATTTTAATTTTAAGAGGGGGTTTCTGTTGATGTTTATAACACAAATTACCAATAAAAAAATGTAAAAAAGAAAATTGAAAAACTGACCTAGCCTACGTAAAATTCTGGTAAACTTTTGAGTACCGCCTCGTCGCTCTACTGACCCACTTATGGGGTGAACAACATGCCTTGTATTCAAGTCACAGACTCCAAGTTCTAACGTAAAAAACGTGGCAAAAACCGTCTAATAAAGTTAAGCCGCCGTTTGACGGTCTTTCATATTCGACCACCTGCAACATTACACAGGGAAAAATCATAAATGCAACACAGGCCGACACTGTTCTAATGTTATAAATTTGCGGTCGGAGACAAGTTAATTGACAGTGACAGCAAAAACTAGTGAATTTATGATTGCAAAAAACAAGGTGAATGCCAGAGGCAAAGACTTATCCTGATTTATTTTTTGTTGAGATAGGTAAGTTATGAAGTTCTGAAAATGTTGACGTATTTTGATTTAATTTTTTTCTCGAAAACTACAGGGTATATATTTTTTATTTTTGGTATATGGCCTTACCATTAAGGGACCTATTAGCCCTTAAAATTAAAATGAGTTGTTGGTATTCCTGTATTTTTCAGCCTGCTGGATTCTGATTTTTCCCTTGCCCTCTAATAGTTAAGATGAAAACAGCGATTTGAACAAAAGGAGATTGTGTTGTAAGAACTTAATATTCCAGTAAACGGGCGTGAATGTACTTTTACTCACCTGCATCGTGGAATAATGTTCGAGAAATCATGATTGATAACGTTCAGTAAGACAATACACTGCGTTATGTGGTATCTCACATCTCTCGGGTAAAATTCTAATGCACTTCTTGAATCCAATTGTGTTAAAATGATAGGAACTTCCTTGTGTTCGTATTTGAAGTGGGCTTCGAGCGTGAAAATTGATACGAATTTGTTACAGTCTGCTTTAGGACATTGTAAAGGTCTAGAAATAATAAGAGGAGTCACTTCCTTTGACGTTCAAAGCAAAATTAAAAAATACAATTTGCTGTCACATTATTGTAGGAATTAGGATGTTCAGGGCGTGGATTAATTTTTTTACTATAGAAAATTACAGGGTGGTATTCGCTTTTCAAATATGGCATATGAGGTTAAAGGTTCCAAGAAAAGATAATCGCTCACATAATATCCAAAATCTCCTTTTAGAAAATATGGGAAAATGTGATAGATCATTACAGTTTTAGAATCCAATTTCCCAGACACGACACAGTTTTATCAGAAGCATATAACGTGAATCACAAGAATGCCAGCAACTTACTGAGAATCTCGCCGCCAGAATTGGCCTCGCACTTTACCATTTGCATCGCGTATCTTGTTCATTCCTTAATCAATGGTTGAACAAAATGCATATCTGAAATTTTACCTTTTGGAAAGCGACATCATACTCGTAGAATTGTTCCTGTTCATGCAAGAGGTATTTTGACGCCTCTGGAATGAATACATTTCAGGATAGGGGATTAATTTCTTAGATCTTCGTTCGCAAAACTGCTTTGTCCTAGACTTGTATTTTTGATCTCCAGATGCTACAAAATATTAATATAAGAATTGCGAGCTGTAATAAGACATTCATTCCATTAAGGGACCCAAGTAGTCTCGTTTGATTATTTTCCTTGTACTTATATTCAGTTGCCAAATTAGCACAATTTAAGAGAATCTGTATATAAAGCAATGAATGGCTGGGCTAATGAAATCAAAATAATAGTACATATATGTAGAGTCTAAATACCGTCTATTAATAGCTAAATATTTGGTGTATTCTTCAACACTTTCATATTCAGTCATTATACAATTTCTAATATTTCGATACTAAATATTTATTTATATGCATTTAATCGACTTATACGACCATTAATAGGGACTGTTATTGGGTTGTCGGCAATAACCAAACAATTAATTGTTATATCATTATATCATATATGGATAAGAAAGCGTAATATGCAAATCAGTATTATAATGAACGTTTGCGTCAAATAACTAAATAAATTAACAAGAAAATATTTTTATCAACCCCATCACTACATGCCAAATCTAGGCAATAATTAGAACTCTCAAAGGGGTGTATTATTTTCATTCGCGTACCTGTGCAGAATCGTTTCTTAAAACATTCTTTACAGTAATAAGTCTTATCGCTGCTTTGTAGAAGATATCTTTTTTCAACTTTTTCTCTACAGGATTCACATACACCAACGTCACGATACTCCTGCATCTTGTGAAAAATTTTGAAATTTCTCAATTAAAATATTTTGACACTGACATTTTATGAATTAAAGCTGGATTAATCTGATGACAGTTTTCTGCATTAGTAGTGTAATTCCGTGACACTAGGGGAAAGGAGAGCTATTTTTGCGATCAAATTTGTTTATAATTTAGTGCGTAATTACATTGATATTATTATTTACATAATTAATATAATCATTTTCACTTGTCTACAAATTGAGTAAAATAAGTAAAAGTCTCTATTCACCTGGCAGATTGTTTCCGCCTCAGCTTATTACATGTATATCATTTAAATATAAAAGAGAACTTCCTTTATTATTCGTACGGATATTCACACCTTACATTCAATTCACGTACATGTGGTATGCAAACGGTATTTCAATGGGACATTGTGTGCTATTGATGACAAAACATGCCTAGAACAAAACCGCAATTAAAATTGGAACTGGAAATTTGGCAATTTAAAAGATTCTGAATTAAATTTTCTTCTTCAGAAGTAGTACAGGGAAAACTCCTAGTTCGTTGGTGAAGCATATCATATTTTCAGTATCTCTTCAAAAAAATATATATGTGTCTTGTTTATGCATATTATTCATATTTCATGCATTTTGGGCAAACCTACATGCTTTAAAATAATGTTGCTTTCTGGCTATATTACAATTATTAACTTTAATTGTATTAAAATATAAAATAATGCAATTACAACGAAAATTAAATCACTAATAATTGCCGTTAAAATGTTAAATACACCACAATTATTAAATTATTTAAATCTAAGCACATCCTAAAATATATTTATCAGAGCGTATTTTTTTGAACGAATTAATTACGTACTTATCTACTGTATCAAATCGCTGTAATTGGATTATCTCACTTAGGCTCGTATTCGTACCATGCATATGTGTTTGATGCAATTAGTTTAACATTTATTTGATTTAAAAAAGGCGTTGTTCTGTCCATATTACTGAATATATTAAGCATTTAAAAGTAAAAAAATTAAAAGCCCTATCTAAAATTAGATTACCCTATTTTGGGTATTTTTAACTGCTATGAAACGTGTCCACTAACTTACTTTATCTTTACAATTAGGTTAGTCAACAGTTCACAGTCAACTGTTCACCTGTCGATTTATTTATAATCAAGTGTTATTTCGTGCAATTTGCGTTTGATTTATGAATAATCTTTATTATTTGCCTTTTTTTATTACTTCTGGATTTTATGAATACCTTTCCATCATTTCATTATGTTTGTATCTATATTTCACCTTATCAATATTTGGTTTGGTCTCGTTTCTCCTATCAAGTGTTCACCTGTCGATTTATTTATTATTAAGTATGTTCCCTTATGGATAGTATTTCCTAGTTGATTTTGTGTGAATATTAATATCAAAATATTTATTTTTAACTTCTGCTTTTTTATGAAACCTGTACGTTACTTTTGCAAACTTTACATAGATATACAAAAACTAGTTGAAAGCAGAAAAATAATGTGATCAGCTATTTCTATGACGTTTTAATTAAACTCATCATTTAAAAAATGTTACTATAAAGGAATACATTAAATGAATACTTGGTTGAGTATCTGATTAATTTAATTGTTTTCAAATTAAACACATTGTACCGCTTGCATAATCAATTATTAATTCTGATGACAATCTGTCGCTTGTTTCCTGCTGGATTTCTGGGGAGAAATAATTTAATGAGCAGATTATAGAAAATCCATAATGTTACGATTAACACATGAGGATCTAGTAACCTACTTTTATCTCTCTCTGCCATATGATGAGTACGCAAAACGCATCCTTCCTTCCGAAGTCAGAAGAAAGCATATATAAGCAAAATTCAATTTCTCCGAATAGCATTTGTTAATTAGTGGTTGCGTGGTATACTGTATTGCGGGATATTTCTGTGTGAGACGATGATCGCATTAAAGGTAAATGATTTTTTTATGATATAAAAATTGTGCAACAATTCCTTTTCGTTCTTTATTACTCTGGCAAACAAGTGAATAACTTGTGTGTTGCCAGGGGTAATTGTACTCTTCAATCATAGATAATTTTTTTACACACCGAATTTGAGCTACTTTCAAAATGTCCGTCTGCCTGTCTATCCGTCAGGTTTCTTGTGAGCGCGATAACATGGAGACGAAATATTCGATTGTGTTGAAATTTGGAATTTGTTTTCTGCAGCCTGTTGTTTTTGGAAAAAATCAGAAGGTAGAAAGAAAGTTTGAACCAAAAAAAAAAGTCCTGGAGAAAGCCGCACTTTTTGAAGACTAACACTGGATTAATATCTACACACAGAAAAATGATTTAAAGCACTTTTCTACACGTTGGTGTCACTGGGAATGGGGGTTGTAGTTTATTTTTAAATTAAAAAAAATATATTTTAAGGGTTAAGAAGGAATAATTAAGATGGATTTATAGATATGGAAAATTTTGATAAGATAAAAGATGCTTAGCTATATTTATTAAACTCATTGTTATTGTGCTATTGCGACTAAAATATTACGCTTATTTTCAGCATGGCAAAACGAACTAAACTGGTGCACAATTGAAGTGGATATTGGAAAAATATGGGCAATATTTGAACCTTAATATTTTTAGAATTAGATGATTAATCTTCATGCGGTTTTTTGTGATTGTTAGCAAAATTCGTTGACTTTCGTCCACCGTAAATAGATTCTATAAATTGTGGGTATTTCTCTTATCTACAGGGTGATTATCCAGACACTTGCACTTGCTCAAATTTTGACAGGTGTGTGATTGTTCCATTGGCCTTTTAATTTTCAGTTAGCGATCCATTTTCACCTACTTGCTCCAAGATACAGGGTCATGAAAATGTTCGTGTTTTTTGAAAAAAATTTTAAGAGACTCCCATTTTGCATGTAGAGAGGTTAGGTCGATATTCGATGTATAGTAAGGAAGAGTACCTTAGTACCTCGGGACGTTTTTGAGTTTTTGTAGATATCATGGCCCACTACAATGATAAAGATATTTTTCTGATTTTCTGAAAAATTGTGAAAAAATTCTGAAAAATTGTTTTGTGTAGGTATACAGCGGAGACCCCATATGATTATTTTTTAATTATACCAAGTGTTTATCTGATAAGCATTTACAAGAAAATAATACATTAGTAGTAGTTTTCAAAAAAATTAAACGTTAACCATTCAGTCTACCATATTTCAGCTCATATTCAAAACATATAACTTTCTATAATAGTTAAATCGTGAAAACAAAATTAGCGTTGGTAAAACAAAAAATAAGTAGTGTAAATTAAAGACCCATTAAAGTCATAAACATTACCTTAAAACTGTGTAGTTAACTGAATTGCATGATATTTTTTTAATAATTTTGCCATATTTTGACATTTACGATAGATTATTAAAATTCTAACACTCAGTATAATTGAAAAATAATCATATGGGGTCTCCGTTGTAACACACAGTCGCCCTTGTTGCGACGTGTATGTTTCTGAAAAATTTTATCGAAGATCAGAAAAATATCTTTATCATTGTAGTGGGCCATGATATCTACAAAAACTCAAAAACGTCCCGAGGTACTAAGGTACTCTTCTTTACTATACATCGAATATCTACAACCTCTCTACATGCAAAATGGGAGTCTCTTAAAATTTTTTCAAAAAACACGAACATTTTCTTGACCCTGTATCTTGGAGCAAGTAGGTGAAAATGGATCGCTAACTGAAAATTAAAAGGCAAAAGGAACAATCACACACCTGTCAAAATTTGAGCAAAATCGATCTATTAGTTTTTGAGTTACATACTTTAAAAAACTATCCAAAATTCAAGGTGTTCGAGTTCAATTGCCGCGTAGTTAAGGGCCGGTCTTTGCACCTCCAATTAACTTTATTCGGCAGTTATTTACCTAGGATACAATTGTTACAACAATGAAAATCAACAACTTTAACTGCCGGATAAAGTTAATGGGAAGATGAAAAGATCGGGCCTAATTTATTTTATTGGTGAACATATAGAAACTTTTAATAAATTTTTGTCATTTAATTTCCTGTTATATATAAATTGTTCAATTTGCTTTCGAGAAGGGTGCGCTAGGAGCGTTGAATAAGTATTGAAGAAAAAATTGTTATATGCAATTATTGTATTAAAATTCTGTAACCAAAAATGTAAAAAATCGCCATTTTTTCTATAACAAATGATATCTCTAAAAATAACAAAGTTATAAAAAAAATCTTCAAATTGGTTCTTTAGAATCATAATAAATATTCTCTAAAAAAAAAAAATCATAATGAATATGTCTAAAAATATCCAAATTCTATTTAGGGATTTGGGAAAACGATGAATTTTAAGGGACTGGATAATCGCCCTGTATAGATAAAAGAAACACCACAATAATTTAAAAATCTGAAGGTCAAAGAATATTAATCATCTAATTTCAAAAATATTGAGGTTCAAATATTGCCCATATTTTTGCAATATCCACTTTAATTGTGCACCAGCTTACATCTACGAGAAACGAGAAGAAAAAATATCAGACAAAATCTTCATGCAGACTTTTTTTCTTAACCGGATTAATTTGTATATTCATTGATATAGTAAGGTCGCTATCTGGTCATAATCCAGGATTGGTTAAACGCCCACATTGAATTAATTCATTGGAAAAAAACAATAATTCTTTATTTTTACAATTAATTGCATTGAATCATACAAAATAAAATATTCCACATTCTCAATTCCATTTTATTTGTATTTTTAGTGCTATACACCTAATCTATCAATGGACACCAAATTTTTGACAACTAAAAGATCTTTCTTTGTTCGTAAACAAAATCAAATTGACTAAGGTTTACTGCTGTTTATTTAATATTTTCCCATTTATTCGAATAGGTACTCAAAAGCCCTAAATTTTTCCTGAAAATTTCATAAACAGCTCATCATAATACTATTTTAAATATAATATTTATGCTAGTACAAACGACCAGTTACGTGATAGCATCATACACCAATTAATACATATACCTAATAAGATTTCTACAATCGACCTTGGATCATCCTGTATAAATATATTTATATCACGTTGAAGAAATCGAGGTATTTGTTATAAATTATTAGATTTTTCTACAGAACATCCAATTATCTTAAAAATGAAAGTAACTCTTGTAATGACTTTATTTGCAAATAAATAAATAAAAAAAATAAATTAAATGTGATTCTGATTGGATATCATGTTGAGCACGAGAAAAATGAAAGGGTTTGGTGCGTTTTAGCTACAGTCTAATCTTAACCCCATAAAATAGTCCACGTAAATGACATCCGATTAGATTTGTTACTTATACTTATATCTACACAATAGGTACCACGGTCTTCATACAAAATCTCAACACATGGTAATAATGCATAGTGAAAAGTTTCTACTAGAATACGTGAAAGTAGTGACAAGACACGTATACAGTTACAGAAAGTAAAGATTTTTGTTTATACCTATAGGGGCGAGCGATTCTCTGCCTTGACTATACATAGTATATTCGTGTTCAAATTGAAAAGTTAAGCAACAGGAGTCGTGACTACTGCTTGGATGATCAATAGCATAGAAGCTATACGTAACCTTAGGTGAAAATTATGCAGCAGATATACCATTTCTCGAAGGGGATGTAAAACATTCGGCCTCTTGTCTATTAGATGATATGGGCAAGTAAAAAAACCTTTTCCACAGAGAAGAGGTTCGACGACATTTCCAGGTAGTAGGATTGGCCTTGGTTGTGGAAATAGGCCGATAAAGGGAAACGGTACCTATTAATAATACATTTAGGTACCTAGTACTTATCCATTTTAATTTCCTAAAGATGCTATATTTTATGCTTACTCACTAACAATTTTTAGATAACTCTGGTCTCTATGGCTCTCTTTGGAGTAACATCGGCTTATCCTAGAATTATCTACCAACACCAAAAAGAAGGCGATGTCGACAGCAATACTGTGCAACAGCCACAATACGAGCAATATGCTCAGTACGCCCAGTATGGTGAGGATCAAAGTGAAGATATTCATCAAGCCCAAATCCAACCAGAGAGTCCCTTGGAAACTGGAGGATATGAAGGTCATCCTGAGAAGACTCACCATCGGTACATTGATTACTACGTAAGTTATACAAACTTCATCAATAAATATAATACCTATAGGTAGGTATGGTATAAAAAATTGAAAAAACATATGCTGGGCATATTTTTCTGGGCATCTTCAAAAATATTACCTAAATACAAATTAAAACAAAATAAATTCTTTCAATGCTCATTGTCATTGAGTGCCTTTTTGAACTCACAGGCTTCGAGAACTTACGTATGGTTCCTCCCGAAATCTACTTGTTAAAAATAGGTAAAAAAAATTTTGCAGAGTAATTTGTATGGCGTAAAAAAATTATTCTTACAAATTAACTTGCTTAATACAAGTTGCGTTAAAGCTACAACTTTGAGAACATCTTGCAAAAATTGGATTAAAAGTGCAAAATTACGCAGTTAAAACAAAATGTTAGGTATGGTTTTTTCTGCCTCACTGACATATTCATCTAGTGTCATGGCTATGAACAAATATTAAAATAAATGATAACTAGAGCATTTTATGAAATGCAGCCATTAGACATGCAAATTGATTAATTTTCCCGTTTTAAACAATAAGGTTCGCTTCTTGTTCTAGCATTCAGGTCTCTCAAATCTACCTATTTAGAATATTTCTTAACATGTAAATATCATGAAATCGAGCAACTTTGGGTATGGGGAACCCATACACCATTTCAAAGAGAATTTAGTTCTACATCGATATACGGAATAATATAAGGGGTGTCCCAATTAAAATGGTTTATCTACCAACGTGCATGTAAAAATTTGCAAATTGACTGAAATTTTTTACAAATTCGTACTTATTAAAATTTTTAAACATTTTAAAATTATCTTATGGCTATTCTACACAGTGTTAAGTACCAAGGTTTTGTGCAAAGTTGTAAATTCTGGTTAGGTATATTCAGTATTGGAATTATTAATTTTTCAATGTTATATAACCTTCACTCGTCAATTGTTCATTTTAAATGCTTATAGCTCAGACAATAGTCATTTTGGACACGTGGCACTTCACGTGACTTTAAACTAAAATTTTACGTAGAATATAAAAGTGTAATATCATACAGGGTGTTAAAAAATACGCGTGTGTAAAAACAGAAAAAAATACCTACAATCTTATTAAAATATAGTAACACTTCAGTACAGGAACAACTTTCATTTTTACATGCCACCCTGTATAGGTACTTATACCTACTGCTGATATCTTTTACATACCGATAATCATTGCCGCCAACGGCCTAAGTATACCAGCCATTTGTCAATATTGGGAAACATGCTATGAAAAGAAAAGTCAATTAATTTTTTTCAATTAGAGAAATTGTAAAAGACACCAAATTAACTACTCTGCACAGAACTATAATTTATAAATAATAAGAAGTGGATTTCAAAAGTTTCACCAATAATCAGGCGAAGCCGGTAAAGTCCTTTAACTTAATTTTCTTTAAATTTTACTTATTTGGGATTTATTTAGAAAATGTTTGTAATACTTATAGGCACATAATTATTATTCAACAATTGTAAAGTGTTTTCTCAATGGCTTTACATACTCTTTGTGTATTTTAAGTGTCATTTATTTTTTTAATTAGTGTAAGAGCATCTGCTGCTTATAGAAAACAAATGTTACCTAACAGATGTATGGCAGGGATTAAGAAATTATAACGCCACGGTTTTCACTTCCAGCTGAAATCGACAACTGGTGATTGAGTGAAAATAAGAGAACATCCATTTATAAGTTTATACTTTTTTTTTTAATTATTATTGCATGCATTTTAACAAGCAGATATCTTTCGAAAATTAAATAACAGGATATAGGTACCTACGGGAGGGGGTAAACATACGATCGTACATAGTCTTCTTATTATTATTATTTTTTAATAGGTATTTCATTCCTAATTTTATTTTATTTTTAAGCGAAAGTTATGCCTCAATGGGCGGAAACGTTGAAAATTTAGTAAAATTCTGACTCTCTACACGTTGTGCATCTTTTCAACTTTTTCCAAGAGAAATTAAATAATTTAGATTTAGGCATTTTTGAACCAGCCGAAGAGAAAATATAAAAGGAACTACTTTAACAAAAAGTCTAAACAAATTGGCAATTGTATAGCTACCCATACCGGGTGTAAACGAATAGTGGGCCACCCCTGTAACTTCCTCGTTTTTAAAGATATCGGGATAAAATTTTGTATGGTGAAATTAGGTAAGATTTCCAACTTTTTGAGACCTATCTACCATATTTGTCACTTCCGGTTTCACCGGAAATGGCCCCAATAGTGTTTTCTAAATGGACCACCCTGTATGTTTATACATTTTTGAAATAAAGATCACATTTTGGATACATTTATACTATTTTGAACAATTTATACAGGGTTGCACGAAAAATAATTCGAATTTTAGTTGTCAATCTAGATGGCTGCGAATATGTTAAAATTATTTTTGTTTCAATGTAATTCATATAAAAATACGAAAACGTCAATATGTCCAATAATACATTATACAGGGTGCTCTAAACTCATTAATATCACATTTTTCAAAATAACTTTTCTTTTTTAAATATTATGATATGGGCCACCCGGATATTCAGAAATCTTTATTTAGTAGGGGTTAAACGGTACCAAAAGTTCCGTCATGTGTAATCGTTACCGGCAGGAATGACAATTTTTCTTAAAGAATTTATGATTTATATCGAAGTTCAACTAAATTTTGATCAACATCAACCCTGTATATTTGTGTTAATCAAAATGGGCCTCTGGCTCATTCTTGTTGCATATCATAAAATATTAACACAAATATACAGGGTTGATCAAAATTTAATTGAAGTTAGATATAAATCATAAATTTCTTAAGAAAAATTGTCATTCCCGCCGGTAACGATTACACATTACGGAACTTTTGGTACCGTTTAACCCCTACTAAATAGAGATTTCTGAATATCCGGGTGGCCCATATCATACTATTTTTAAAAATAGAGTTATTTTGAAAAATGTGATTTTAATGAGTTTAGAGCACCCTGTATGATGTATTTTTGGACATACTGACGTTTTCGTATTTTTTATATGAATTACATTGGAACACAAATAATTTTAACATATTCACAGCCATCTAGATTGACAACTAAAATTCGAATAATTTTTCGTGCAACCCTGTATAAATTGTTCAAAATAGCATAAATGTATCCAAAATGTGATCTTTATTTCAAAAATGTAAAAATATACAGGGTGGTCTATTTAGAAAAATACTATTGGGGCCATTTCCGGTTAAACCGGAAGTGACAAATATGGCGGATAGGTCTCAAAAAGTACATAGAGTTTCCATCTAGTATAAATCAAAATTATTTATTTAATGAAAATATAATGGAATAAATTTAAATAATTGTTTTCCTAATGTGGAAAAAATTAAATCTCTACAACGAGAAACCTTGGATTTTCATTAAATCCACACACACTGCCTCAACATCAAATTTATTGCGTTACAGAAATCACCTGCATCTTTCACTTTCCCAACAAAAAAACTCCAGAAATAATAGCCGTATCATTTAAATTTCAGGCTCCACCCAAGTACACATTCAAATACGGCGTGAACGATTACCACACCGGCGACATCAAAAGTCAGCAGGAATCCCGCGACGGAGACTTTGTCAAAGGTCAATACTCCTTAGTGGAACCCGATGGTTCTGTCCGCACCGTGGAATACACGGCGGACAAACACAGCGGGTTCAACGCAGTGGTACACAGGACTGCGCCGACTAAGCAGTACGAACCCCATGCAGAACAAGAAAAAGTTGCTGCTGTCGAAGTGGAACAGGCAGAACCAGTAGCCGAGGAACATTATTAGATCGATAACTCGATAAGGAACTGAAATTAAGTTGTTATTTAACGAGAAGATTTTATTTATAACTAGACATGTTTATTTTGCGTTTGGTACAAAAGGAGGCGAATTATTTAACTTTTTATAAAACAAATGACTCAAAAATTCTTATAATGTCGCTGGGACTGACCAGTTATTGTTGCAATTTTATTTGTTATATTTTATAACTTATGCTAGCCATAGTTGCCTATAGGTATCAGAAAAGTGGCGAAGTTAGGGGTGATTCCGACGAGGGTTAGGGAACCCCTCGCCTAAAAAATACTGCTATACTTTGCAATAATATGGTGGGTATTCAGAAGTACATTCAGATCCAAACAATATTCACAAAATCATCTTATTGCAATAAAATTGAAATTGGACAATAAATAAATAATACGACTCGTTATATTAAAATAAAATTTCAGTTTGTTGATTATAGTTATACTTATGTATATAAGAGATAAACCTTTTCAGTATTAATTTATTTTCAAGGAGGTTATTCTATGTTAGATGGGGTTAAAACTAGTACGTATATTTAACAAATAATAAAAATATAGCAGTGTAACCCTTTTTGTTAATTATTTTTAGAAATGGATTTTTGTATTTCTTTTGTTGTTGATTTTGTTCAATAAATATCATGACTCAATTTTTTTTATTTAAATACTACTAAAACCAAATGAAAAAATATCCTGGAATATACAGAGTGTTTCCGTTTTAATGAGCAGAACTTCACCAGCGTAGGTATAGAGAAGATCATTTTGAGCAAATTATTCTCAATGGACATACTCTTCAAACCTCTTCGTTTTCAAGATGGTGTTGAAAGTTTCTAAAAAAAGAACGTATTTTCTGATTATTTTGGAAATAAGAAAGAATAATTTTTTGCGTGAGGGGAATATTTGTTAAATTGCTTTCTACAAACGTGCCTATTTTTATGTTGATAGATTCACCAGTGGCGTACTTACTGGATGCATTTTACTCTTTTCTTAGAAAAATTATGACACGCCAATGCCTTAATGGCAATATTTCAACATTTTTGGAATTCTCGGATATTTTAATAAGAAAACTATTCTTTAATTTTTTCCTAAGTTGCACGGAAATTAAAATGGTTGAAAGAGAAACTCGATACGAAACTAGGGTAAAATAGTCGAATTTGGCCCACCCTATACATACTACAATAATAAATAAAGTCACTCTTAATCATTTATTAACGAGAACTTAAGGCAGGTACCTATATAAAAATTAAATTTGAAAATGCGAAAGTTACAAACATTGCCAAAGAGTTTTAAAAATTATTGAAATAAGCTACAAAAAAACACTGTTGACCAACTTAAGAAAAAAAATAAAGAATAGTTTATTTTCTTAAAATATCTGATGATTCCAAAAATGGTGGAATATTGCCACTAAAACATTGGCGTATAATTATTTTTTTAAGAAAATAGTAAAATACTTACACCCAGTAGGTACATCTCTGATGAATCCATTAACGTGAAAATTGGCACGTTTTTAGAAATCAATTCAACCAATATTTCATTCACATAAAAAAAATACTTATTATTTTTTCCGTTCACAAGATAATCGGAGAATACGATTTTTTTTAGAAACTTCAACACCCTGTACGAAAACGAAGAGGTTTGAAGAGTATGTTGATTTTTCTAAATATACGCTGGCGAAGTCCTGCTCATTAAACCGGAAACAGACAATGGAGCCATTCCGTTGAGTCAATGAATTATAAAATGGGCACAACGCCGCAATATTGCCTGAAACCTCTGTACCTCTAGGTAGGTATAAGTATAGTTAAGTATAAGTACTTACTTATTAGTTTCAGAAATTAATTTTTGTATCTTTTTTCAATAAATACAAATAGGTATACGAAAAATTGAATTTCGTATATTTAAAAATTCTGAACTGAAATGGTACAGAAAATAATATAAAAATACAATTTTGACAAAAATATCTTAATATGTATCTATTAATAACGTCCTTAAAAATTAGAACACTAGGTATATACAAGCAACACGGTCTATATTTTATAAAAAAAATGTATTGGTAAATTATTTTTGCTCTTATAATTGAAAACTAGTCATTATAGACTTTAACAGGGTGGTCAAACCATTTCGATGTAAGTTCACAATTCACAATTCAGAGGAAAATAGGTTTCAACAATAATTCTTAGATTCACTATAAATTCTCGATGTCAATTTTTTCACACTAATAGGTATTTTCTTTATTTAATTTTGTTTAATAGGGAAGTAACTAATTTGCGTTTCAAATTAAAATATTTCACCAATTTCAACTTTACTGGAAAAAAAAAATTAATTTCAAACAATCCAATTACCTTAACCTTTAAGGAATTTGGCATTTTACAACGACCTGTTCTTTTTCCTCTTATTTAATTATTTATAATTGTTTATAAACACGCACATGTCAGTGTTGTGTGTTAACATAATAAGATTTGAAGCTTGATTTTCGTTTCTTGCATATAGGTATACTTAATATTGTTTAAGTAAAAATAGATTTCCTTCTGTTTTTTATATTTATCCCACTAATATATTTAGAATTTACTAACAAAAGAAACGTTAGGGACTATCCTACAAATTTAAAAAAATTAGAACAACTTAATTGCAATTATTTAATTTATTTGTTAATATTTATAATTCGCTGGTTAATATCAGATATTGCTGCCTGATTAGACTGATGACTAATGAATTTAAGACAACCTGAAACAAAATGAAAGACACAAAAACTCCAAGCAATAATGTTGACGTAGGAGTTAGACCTATTTTTAATATTTCTTAATGATTCTCTAAAAAATATTGCTGATATTTCTATCAATGTAGAAAATATTAGAAAAAAATTACTAATTATGTTAAACAAATGGCAAACTTGAGTCAAAATAATGGTCCAGTTCTTAAGCATTCAGAAAATCAAATCTTTTAATATTTTCCTCTATTGGACTAAGCCGGGACAGACTCATCGATCTCTCTCAAAAGTTAAGACTAAATGTTTTAGATATTGAGTTTAAGGCTATTGCAGAGCTGATTTGTGGAAAAGTTTTGGGGTTCTTTTCCGCATTGTTTATTTTGATTTCTTGACTCTTTGACCATCTTGTCGTGGTGTTGTTCTGAAGCATGGTAAGAAAATTTTTTAAAAAAAATTTATTATTGCCACCATTCACATAATTCTCGCCTTAGTATGTATCAGATTCTTTATCGTCACATCACACTGGATACTTACTGGGCTGTTCTAGGGATACTCACAAATTAAAACTAATAGTCTTACTCGAAAAGAATCTCCTTGAGATGGTTTAATTAAATGATCTAACACGCCTAAGGATGACCTCAAATTTAATAACCCTATGTTCACTCTTTGAAATTAATTATATACTAGAAGCATAATAATGGGTATATTTTTTAAGTAAAACATTCCGTACACTTCAAATAGGTGCACGAGCAAAGTGAAACAATGCATATTGTTGTATTATGAATCATGTTTGATTTTCAGGTAGTAATTGTTTAGAACACACTTGAGCATACCTCAGGGTATTTATGCCACTAGATATTGCAAAAGTTTGTATGTTACTATTAAGGTATTCATAAACGAGTAGTTTGAGAGTCGTGTCCGACGAATTTAACGCTGTCAAGGATTTTAGTTTGAATCCAGGAACACACAATCTATGCAAAATTAATCATAGGAAATTAAAATGGAAACAACACACAAATACACGTTTCTTGTTAACGTACAAAATGAAATACATATTTTGCTTGGAGTAGTCTTTCAACTTTTACATTAAAATATGCTACGTTTGATTATTTCGAGACGTAGTATTTAAGTTAAACGGTACAGGACCAACCATAACTTGTGCGAGATTAAGATAAAGATGCTGGAACTGGAGGCTATATTCGCAGAGTTTGAATTCATGATTTTCTACTTATAATAAGCACTATTATTCTTCAATATAAAAATGAGAACTCTGTTCCAAATAAGACGTAAAGATCTTTATCTTTACTCTTAAAACACATAGAAACTTCTGATCTGCAATTTAGGGATAACCTTTTAATTTTATAAACTTTGCTCGTACATATCGTGAGGAAAATAACGAAAATGCGTCATTTTAAGACAGAAACTAGTTAACCGTATCATGTACTTACCTAAATAACTGTAATTAGTCTTTTTAATTAAAATGCAGAGAAACTTTGTAAAATACAAATTACTCCCAACTATTATTAAAAATTAAGCACAAAACTAGTTCATTTATGCATAGCTACCTTCGATAAAAGGTCATATAACTTTTATTTTGTAGAATAATGAAACTGTATTTAGAATTGTGTAAGCGATGCCTGTAGATTTTAGTGATTTCTATATTTTGTTACTTCATTGACATCAAGTATTATAACTAATTTCAGTAAAAGGTGGTAGAATTTTAATTCTGTAGAGCAATAAAATTATACTTATTTAAAATTAAGGGTGTAATTTATCCACGTCACACTTCAGAACCGGCGCATTTCTACAGTTTGCATCTTTTGAAGTATTTAATGACAAGTAGCTGTCCATTGTATCTAAAATTAGCTTAATATGTTGTCTTACACAAATAAAGCAATAAAACCAAATTTGCATTTTAAATAGACAAACAAATGGGTTTATAAAGTACTTATCCAATCCAAATAAATACAAAACATGTAATAGAACTAATTTCTAACTTTCTACGAATTTTATCAGGTACTAGTTTTGTCGATTAGACAGGCATAATATTTAAAAGTGAGGTTAGTAAATAAGTCTGTTCAAAATAAAACTATAAATAAATATTTATATAGTTGGATTCATATTAGTCGAGTTACTCAAATTAATTGAGTTAATCGATTTAGTCAAATTAGTCGAGATTTAATTGATTTAGTAGAACATTTAACTTAGTCGAGTTAACCGAATTAATTAAATTACTCGATTTAGTCAAATTAGTTTGGCTCGTCCATGTAATTGAATTAATTTAGTTGGGTTAGTCAAATTAATAGATTTAGTTAAATTAGTTCAACAAATCGATTTAATAAATGGATTAGTTGAGTTAAATAAATTAGTGAATTAGTCAAATTAATCAATTAAGTCAAATTAGTCTGGAGAGTTGAATTAGTTGAGTTAGTTGAATTAGTCGTATTAATTGAATTAATCAAGTTAGTCAAATTAGTTAAATGAATCGATTTAATTGAATTAGTTGAGTTAGTCGAATAGTTAATTAATGCAGTTAACGGAATTAATCCAATTAATAGATTTAGTCAAATTAGTCGTCCAAGTTTGCATTAGTTGAATTAGTCGACTGCGTCAAATCGGTCAAGCTACCTAGTCCATTTAATTTATTAAGAGTTAGTCAAATTAATCGCTATAGTTAAATTATTCAACAAGTCAATTTAAATGGATTAGTTGAGTTAATTAAATTAGTCGAATTAGTTGAGCTAGTCGAATTAGGCAAATTAATCAGTTTAGTCAAATTAATCTAGTTAATCGAATTAGTTGAGTTAGTTGAATTAGTCGCGTTCATCGAATTCGTGGAATTAATCGATTTATTTGATTTGGATTTGGGGGTTGTCTAATTTCTGTGGTGTGCTTATGTTATGTATGTTTAATCAATTTAGTTGATTTAATCGATTTTCATTTACTTGAATTTTATTTTATGTTTCTTAAAAATTGTTTTATATTAGGAAAGGCCACTATGGCGTAAAATTTCCAATATTTAACCGATTTAGTCGAATTAGTTGAGTTAATCGATTTAGTCAAATTAGTCAAGCTAATCGGTTTAATTGGTTTAGATGAGTTAGTGGAATAGCTAAATTAGTTTAGTTAACTGAATTAATTGAATTAATCGGTTTAGTCAAATTACTCTGGCTCGTTCATGTTTGCATCAGTTGAGTTAGTCGAATTAGTCGACTTGGTTAAACCAGTCAAGCTAGTACATTTATTGATTTGGTAGAGTTAGTCAAATTTAGTTAAATTGTTCAACAAGTTGGTAACGGATTGGTTGACTTAGTCAAATTAATCGATTTAGTCAAATTAGTTTAGTTAGTCGAATTAGTTCAGTTAGTTGAATTAGTCGAGTTCATCGAATCACTGAAATTTTATTTTGTTTCTTAAAAACTGTTTTATATGCGAAAAAGCCACTATGAAGCAAAATTTATAATTTATTTATCGATTTAGTCGAATTATTCGAATTAATCGATTTAGTCAAATTATTCGAACGAGTTCATCGAGTCAATGGAATTTTATTTTATGATTCCTAAAAACTGTTTTATATGAGAAAAAGCCACTATGAAGCAAATTTTTTAATTTCTTTATTGATTTATTCGAATTATTCAAATTAATCGATTTAGCCAAATTAGTCGAGTTAGTTCATTTAATTGAATTAGTTGATTTAGTCGAATTAGTTAAATTAATCGATTTAGTGAAATTAGCCTAGGTAGTCGAATTATTGGTTAAATTAGTTGATAGTCGAGTTCGTCGAATTCGTGGAATTAATCAATTTAGTCAAATTAGTCTGGATTAAAAAAAAAATTTAAATGAATTTTTTTAAAAATTTAAATGAATTACTTAAGTTAGCCGAAACCAATTTAGTCAAATGAGTCCAGCTAGTTCATTTAATTGAATTAGTTAAGTTAGTCAATTTAGTTGAGTTAATAAAATTAATCAATTTAGTTGAATTAGTTTAACAAGTCGACTCAAGCGGGCTAGTTGAGGTAATCAAATTAATCAAATTAATTGAGTTGGTCAAATAAGTCAAATGAATCGAATTAGTCAAATTAGTCCAGTTAGTCGAATTAGTTGAGTTGGTTGAATTAGTCGATTTATTCGACTTTAATCATTTTAGTCGAATTAATCGATTTTTATTTACTGGTATTTTATTTTATGTTTCATAAAAACTGTTTTATATTTATTTATTCGACTTTAATCATTTTAGTCGAATTAATCGATTTTTATTTACTGGTATTTTATTTTATGTTTCATAAAAACTGTTTTATATCAGAATAGGACACTATGGAATATAATTTAAGATTTCTTAGCCGATTTGGTTGAATTTGTCGAATTAATCTATTTAGTCAAATTACTCAAATTAGTCCATTTAATTGAATTAGTTAGTTGAGTTAGTCGGTTTAGTCAAATTAATCTAGCTAGGTAGTTGATTTAAACGAATTATTCGAGATTATGACGAAGTGGATTTATTTGAGTCAATCGAATTTGTGGAATAAGTTGAATCAGTCGAAATAGTCAAATTAATCGATTTAGTCAAATTAGTGTAGCTAGTCGAATTCGTCGAAATCGTGAAATTAGTAGGTTTATTCGATTGAATTCAACTAATTCCACTAATTCAACTGGAGTTAGTCCAATTAGTCGATTTTTATTTACTGGAATTTTCTTTTATATTTCTTAACAATTGTTTCATTTTCAGATCAAAAAAATGTATATATGCTGCAATTCCAAGTTCAAAATAATTAGAAGGAAATACGTTAAATATCAATTTTATGCTAGAGAAATTAAAGAACGAAAAGGGAAATAAATTGTTTTTTTTGACATTTTTCTCCATTTTTGTTCTCTTAATATCCCAAGTAGTGGAGGCATAAATCAATTTTATTTACACCGTTTCTAAATGTCTAATTTTTATGCTGGCTTCTTATTTTCATATAACCATTATTAGGCACAACATTTTCAGCCTTCCACTTGAAATAGACAACCTGTATAGGTACGTTATTATTGCTTCATTAAGATATTATTTTACGTCGGGCTATTCACTCACTAGGCGATATAAGCATTCACGACCTATTAATGTTATGGAGCAACAACACAAAACATAAGGTTCAATCTTTCAATGATAGTCTAGAATGGGAAGAGGTTTATAAAATTGTGAAGAAAAAATTGATGGACCTTGAGAAGAGTTCAGCAGTGAAGGAGTACATATTCTTAAGGTATAAATACTGCACGATGGGGAGGGTCCCCCCAGTATTCAATTTATTTTCAGTTGTGTGCATCTCTGCAAAATGATGGCGCTCGTACTTGTAAGTTTAGACGTCGTGCATTTATTTAACGAAAATAACGATTGCAATATTATTTTTGAAAATGTATCTTGTGGAGGTTATTGTTAGTATTTGTAAAAATGTTTCAAGAATAATATTAGTTCTTAATTGATTTGTTTTTTCTAATATGTATGCGAAGGGTGTCTAATTTAACATACTAATTAAATTATCTCGCTGATTACAAAAATGGGAATGATTTCTCGATTGTTTTTCAATTGTTAGAGTTTCCAGTTTACAGATAAAAAAATAAGTAGAGAACCTCAATTAAATAAATTGAGTAGGTTCAGATTTGGTGAGTAAGCTGGCCTAAGTGCAAGGCCCATGGGATTAGCTATCGTCGTAAACAGTAAATTAGTGTTTGTTTTCTTAATATTACCTTGACGAAACTCAGTCTGTTGTGCCCTGATGAACAAATTTTTAATAAGACCCAATAATTTACTCGAAACATTTTGACACAACATAAGAAGCAAAATTGAATTAATAAAAAAAAAAATAAAATAAAAAGTCATGTATTAAATTCATAATCTAAAATTTTATTTGTGTTTTCTTTTTCTTGTGATAAAATTGTAATCGAAGAGTTGTAATAAAACAGGTATTTTAAATGAATGGCAGTGCGCCCTGTAGAAGAGCGCTCATGAATCGACCATGCCGTGTAAATATTTTAATTGGCATAAAAAATCTGATAGTAACATTGATGATTGTAGTACTAACTGCAGCAACTAATCAATGGTGATATTTGCAACATTTCTTATATCGTGAACGTGAGAAGGAGGAGTCTAACTTGATATATCACGATTTAAATGTCGCAGAGGACTTATACGTTTACTTGTAAATCTAACTGTGCTTCTCTTATATTTATGTTTCCTGCAGAGATATTGCGGAAATACGCGCAGGACAAATTAAAAATCTAAATGTGTACTGTTTTACGACTGCCACATATTAAATTTTGCGTTATTGCAACATGAATTATTGACATAAACATAATAAACTTGATAATTCATCGACTGCTTATTATTTTCGGCGTCAGTATGGCGTGATCAGACTACAAAATATTGCTATAGATGCGCTTAAGCGTATGAGAATTTTTTTTAAAGACTACAATTTTTGAAAGGAATTAAATGCAAAAATTGTTCAGCAACATCCGCTGCACATTCTAAATAGTTTTAGTCATACAGAGTGTTCATAAATGTTTACATATTTAGTTAGAGAACATCAAGAATTCTCCAATATCATGTATTAAAATAGTGTAAAAGCTGTTTAAAAATATGTACACTTCTGTATATTTTTTTTTATGTGTGAAATAATTTCAAATTTTAAATCAAAAGGAGCTTTCAAATTACCTATCCGGTTTTAGAATTTTATCTACAGTGTGTTTATAATTTTTTTGTTGAATTTGGAAATTTGTAAACCGCAAGAACTTCTTTATTTTAAAAGGAACACATTTTATTTCATGTTTTATTGAGACATTCCGAAAGCTTTTTAATGATCCCTTAGGCTTGATATTTATTCGGTTTGGTTTTACCCATGGTTATATTATTCATTGTCAAAAAAGAAACGAACAAGAAAAAACAAAAGATGATACAAATAAATGAAAACTTATGTTAATCCAATAAAGTTGTGCTCGGCTTATAGGGACAGCAAAAACAAATTCCAAAGAGGATGATTTCAGGGTTGTTTGGGGACTGCATCCTGAGTATCTAACCATAAGATTACACTCGAACTCCTGGTACGATTTGCGATATAGGGGTGATTTCTCAAATAGTTTTTTAGAGCAAAATGACCTTAATAAAAGTTGTAGAGGATTTTGTAGACAATTTTTGTCATATAATTCGCTGTAAGTCGTTAAGTATTAGAGATACAAAAAAATTTTAAAAAGAAAAGTTGTTCAGAATTTGATCCTCTACAACTTCATTTTGCTCTAAAAAATGTTTTGGAAACCACCCCTATAGCGCAAATCGTACCAGGAGTGTGAGTGTGACCTTTTGGTTGGATACTTGGGGACTACCCCCAAGCAACCCTAAAAAATCGTCCTGTTTGGAATTTTTTTTTCTTAAATGACATCTTTATTGAATTAAATCAGGTGTCGATTAGGACTGAATACTGATACTGATATAATTAATACAGCAATACATTTCAGTTGTTTTTTATTCAAAACCATCCGAAATAAATATTATGGAATCTCTTTTGGAAATGTCTAATCAATTATGGGATCAATCATTTATTATACATGGCGTTTCATTTGAAATGACAACTTTATTGGGGTTTTAAAATTTTTAAAATCAATGTAAAATTATATTAATCTCAAATAAAAAATCTAATACCGGATAAACCGTTTGACATTTTTTTTGGGGCAATTCCCTGTTTAAATATTGTAGATTATTTCAAATAAAAAAATTTATCGTTCTTTTAATATTGAAATAATGTCCGTATAGGTTGAAATAGCAGATAGTTTAGTGTATGTCCAGTAACATCCGGCCTATAACGAATAATACGAAGGCAGTCAAAAGTATTATATAATTATTTACGGATTTTAAAATCGTGTAAATAAACTTTAAAGTATAAAGTTATCACGATAATTAGTAATCACAAAGAAGGTTGCTGTTCTTGTATGTACCGTAGTGGATAGAGGACCCTGTATATCAGAAATTAAAGTTATATAGTAGATACCAGTTTGGTATTTCTGTTATAAAGAAAAAGGGTTACGTCCCTGCTGTCTGGATATACGGAAAGCTAGAATGTATACATTCCGCAACTCTTATACATTCTGTAACTTTGCTAGTTGTTTTGGTTGTTTGCTACATTACATAACTTAAGTGTTTCATTATTATTACTTAGCTTTAATATCGCTTGCCTATATTCGCTCCTATTTGAGGTTTAAAAGAGTCCCTGAATTGTTTTTTGTGGGTTGTATTTTTATTTAGTGTATTATAGATAGCTGTTAAAAATATTGAATAAATAAAATATGCGACTTCTAAAAATTTTAACAATACAATAGAATTTAAATATTTATTTAGCTTTCTGTTGGAGTCTAATTTGTATCTCTCAAACCAGGTAAACGCAATAGTTTGTCCTTGGTACTTGATCCTTAATTACTTCAATTCCATACTGTCACGCTTTATACCATCATTGCTTACACGGATAGTGAATTGTTTGTTATTTGCATTCCGTAAACATCAACTTCAAAATCTGCTTAGACACATTCCATAACTCGACTAATTCTTTTCTTTGTCCATAAATATATCGCTAGAATTTCCATAACGTTGTAGCACCTTTATAGACCTCTTCATCACCATTGCTTGTTTACATTCCGTAACTCTGTTAATTGTTTAATGGCTCTTATACATTCCAAAATTCTATTCATTTTTTAATGCTTGCATACCTTCGATAACTAGACCAATTTGCATACATTTTGTACCTTTGCTACTTGTTTCTTCATTTGCATATATTCCATAACTTTGCTAATTGTTTTAGTTGTTTGCTGCATTGCGTACTTGACTAAATAAAATGCCTGGCCCGTTACGTAAATATTTCAAAAGTTTAATAGCAATTAAAAATTTAGTCGACTTTGTGTTTGGCTGTAGTCTGTATATCGTAAACCAGTAGGTCGTCCGTTCGACAAACATCTTAACATAGATCTTTAGAATAAATATGCACATGAACATCCTTCCAGTATAATATAAAAATAAATTATTCTAGTGTAGACACGCAATTTGCATTTTGCTTCTATTTATTTATAAGAGATAGAACCTCTAATATACGAGGTATTGTCAAAAAACTGATTTTCCAAATTTTTTTCATTCTTTATTTTATTACGGAAATCGATGTGGTATATTATTGTGATTATAAAGACATATGCCATTCATACATCTACAAAATTTTGAATCTCCTGACTTCAAAAATATATACACATCCATTATCTTTAGTAGTTTTCTATTTCTTTAGTTTGAAGCTTCTTCTTTGAATTTTTAGAAAATATTAGAATTGGCTTATTTTATTACTTTGTCTCATTTTGTTGCTAATTTCTCGAAAACTACTAAAGATAATTGGCGTGTTATATATTTTTGAAATCAGGAAATTGGCTACTTTTCAATTATTTTAAAACATTACAGGTTGTTCCCAAAATGTTATCGGATGTTAGCTATTTCCCACTAAACATGAAGTTAGATGTATGAATGGCATACGCCTTTATAACCACAATAATATATACCACATCAATTTTCGTAATAATATACGAGTGCAATAAATTTTGAAAAAACAGTTCTTGGAAATACCTCGTATATTAGAGCTTATTCGGATTCTTCATAAAAAATGCATGATAATAGATTTTGGTTTTTCATTTACACCCAATAATAAAGCCAGGAGATCGAGTGAGCCTCTTACGTGGGACGCCCGGTGCATATTGAAATACCTACAGTGTATTATTATCTTGCTAATTGATCCACCTAAAGTAGACTAAGTTAATACGATAATGTATAAACAGTTGCCTAATTATGAACAACTACAATTCAGTACTTTTTGGAAATCTATAAACCAGAAGTATTCAACAAGTTCACCAAACGAAATTCTTAACTACAAACACATAGGGAATATAAAAAGGTTGATTTTGTAAATCCTTCTTTTACAGAGATGTTTAAACTCATACGTTCCTGAAACTAAACTATAATAGGCTCTTCGTCCATATTGCAAATATATTTAGCTTTTATTATTTGGAAGAGAAGCAATTCAATTTGAGACGCTCTTTTTTACTATACCGGCTGTTTGCAACTTGTTCCCTACAAACAGTCCCTGCCAATTATAATAACACTTTCAGGAACGGAGAGGCTGGGGTAGCGACAGTGAAGACACGGTCTTCCTTCGAAGATAGCGAATATTTAAGTCATACACTGAGATCAAATCCTCTAGAGCTAGAGAGCGAAGAATTCAAAAGCTACTGTTGCAATTCTATAAACTGATTTTTTCAGCTGACTGTTTTGGCCGTTGTTCTCACCGTTGCACAAGCTGGATACGCAGGACTACCATACGCAGCAGGACGATTTGGACATGGAGGAGCACCTGTAGGTGGTCATTTTGCTGGCGTCCCTGCTGGTGGGCCTGTGCCGTATGCTGTGGGGGAAAGCGGCCATGATATTGATTATTACGTAAGAATTTTTACCACTACTTACAACATACAATATTTTGGGATTAAAATTAAATTATTTTGGAAACAATTGTGTTAAGAATTGATTCCATCGAGCCTATCTAACAAATTTAGTAGGAGGCGAAAAAACGGGCCCTAAATCATAAATTTGACTTACATTTTGTGGCATTCTCCTTTTTTCTACTCGAAGCCAAAAAAAAAATATGACTTCCCAGTGGTGAGTGTTCAAAAAGTTTGGCAAAAATATTTTATCACTTTCTATATTATGATATTGATAAAATATGTCTGGTTCTAGGCCCATCCCAAGTACTCCTACAACTATGGCGTCGCTGATGGACTAACCGGAGACAGGAAGAGCCAACATGAGAGTCGCGATGGGGGAGTAGTAAAAGGATCATACTCCGTTGTCGAACCAGATGGTTCGGTGCGTGTGGTTGATTACGCTGCAGACGATGTAAATGGTTTCAACGCTGTTGTTAAAAAAATTGGACCATCGGTACATGCTGGCGCACCTGTTCACGCAGCCCCGGTAGCAGTTGCAGCCCCAGCAGGATTTGGGCATGGAGGAGCTTACGGGCACGGAGGAGCTTATGGGCACGGATTCCTTGGTGGTCACGGTCACTATTAATTACAACGTTGCTTCTTTTACCTCTGCTGCAGATTTTAGTGTTAGTTACCTATTATTATGATTCAGGAAAATTACTGTTATTTAGTGTACGGTCCTTATTACCTATAATTTTGTTATCTAAGTAGATTAATATTGCGTCAACATGTTGCTTTGTACATAGTTGTCCATGTAGAAAAAAATCGTGCGTCCTGTGTATGATTAAACTGAAATGTGGATTAATATAAATATTGAGGGATTCTGATTATAATATAAATATATAAAACGAATGTTTTTGCCTGTAGTTGCTTCTTCCATAAATTTTATTGTGTATTTATTTTTTGGAATAGTGTTTGAAATGTTTCGTGATAAACAAATGCTATTTCGATGCTTGTATTGTATTAAGTGGATAATTTAAAATATTCAGTATTTTTAATATTAATTTTTATATTTGTAAATTTTTATCAATATAAATTGTATATAAAATAAGGTTAAATCAGTTTACTAGTTTCTTTATGACATTTTAAATCCTAAGCAAAGAAAATAATTGTTTTCTAAAAATAGACACGTTATGCAAGATGAAAAGAAAATGTATCTTTTAGATGAATGAGGTAGGCCAATTTTTCTCTTCGAGGTCGTAAACTGTAGAGAAGGATCCGTTCTATAGGTTTTTTGTGTTGGATGTGTTATTTCAACATTTTTTCTTCAAAAAGATATGGTGCAAAGCGGGGTTATTTTCAAACGCGGCCGCCATCTTGCATTTTAAAAATCGGCCATTTTGAAATTTCTCATTAATTTTTCATTCATTATGAACGAAAATGTTTACAATAGTGTCCATTTTCCTATCAGAAAATCATTTATTCACACAATTCCGCAAATTACCCATAGTGAAAAATGATATGCTAATACCACATATCCTCTTTTTTTGTATTACAAAATAAACAAAGTGCTAATCTGTTAATCAGGAAAGATACACGCATATAATGCATAATTAAAGAGCGGATCAACACGCGTTATGAATGGGCCAAAATTGCGCCAAGATTATTCATAAAAATGTAATACACGCAATCTCTCACGTTATCTCTTAAGAAATAAACCTTGGGTTTAGTGAAAATGTTAACAATAGATGTAAAATTGCCTACTTATATATTTTAAAAAATACACGTTATAATTTTTAAATACCTTGGAAATACTGTGCTACGTTATCAGAGATGTAAAACATTGAATTTACTTGTTGAGGCAAATTTACGAGTTAGGGGTACCAATAATTACACCGGCACTGAAGAGCTCTTGGTAACAAATAGGTCGAAGTTGTGATATAATTTATTTGTTTCGGCGTCAAGTGGCATAATTTGTTTACAAACGATTTGGTGTAAAGACATTGAAATAATTTGTTTTGTCTCTGAATGGAACTGACATCATTCTCACAATAACAAGGCACATACAACAAGTACACTTGATTGCTTCATTTCACCTATTATGACATAATTATAATTAAAACTACATTACAATGTTAACAATTATTCAAAATTTTAAGTGCTTAATTACACGAGAGCTTCTAAAAAATGATAAATCGACGACATTGTCTGATATCTACAAAACAAACTGTATAAGAGAAGGAGAAATATATGTAGAAGTGTTGAGGTATGATTAGTTTTTGTTTCATATTCCGGAGCATCCAGGATTTCGGGATTGATAATTTTTTTTTTCCCGAGATTTCAGTATCGGAATTACATCAGAGAATTTCCTAAATAACGCAGGTGTTTATTTTTGTAAATAAAAGCTAAATTTTCTGTTAACTTAACTAAGGTGTGGAAAATAATATTAGGTATATAAATCCTGGGATTCTTAAAACTCGAATCCCGAGATTGACAATCCCCAGACAAATTTCATCTACTTTATTTTATATAAACTAAAATAATAAAATTAATAAAATATTTAAATTTTGATAATGAAAATCACGAGATTCTTAAAATCCAAATCCCAGAATTGGCGATTCACAGACAAGTTTTATATGTCTCACTTTACACAAACTATTTGCTAAGTCTGTAAATTAAAGAGTTACATTTTTAAAATAAAAATCCCGGGATTTTTTAAACTCGAATTTCGAGGCTGGCGATCCACTTACAAGTTTCATGTATTTCATTTTACCCAAACTATTTAATAATTTTACGAATAAAAGAGTTGAATTTCAGAATAAAAATCCCGGGATTCTTAAAACTTGAATAGCGAAATTAGCGATTCACAACCAAGGTTTATATATTTCACATTAAGCAAATTATTTACTAATTCTGCAGATGAAGGAGTTGAGTTTCTAAAATGAAAATCCCGGGATTTTTAAAAATTGAACCTCGAGACTGGCGAGCCACAGACAAGTTTCATGTATTTACTTTCCACATATACTATTTAATAATTTTGCGAATAAAAGAGTTGAATTTTATAAAGAAAATCCCGGGATTTTTAAAACTCGAATTTCGAGGATGGCGATCCACTTACAAGTTTCATGTATTTCATTTTACCCAAACTATTTAATAATTTTACGAATAAAAGAGTTGAATTTAAGAATAAAAATCCCGGGATTCTTAAAACTTGAATAGCGAAATTAGCGATTCACAACCAAGGTTTATATATTTCACATTAAGCAAATTATTTACTAATTCTGCAGATGAAAGAGTTGAGTTTCTAAAATGAAAATCCGGGGATTTTTAAAAATTTAACCTCGAGACTGGCGAGCCACAGACAAGTTTCATGTATTTACTTTCCACATATAATAATAATAATAATAATAATAATAATAATAATAATAATATGTTTATTATTATTATTATTATTTAATAATTTTGCGAATAAAAGAGTTGAATTTTATAAAGAAAATCCCGGGATTTTTAAAACTCGAATTTCGAGGATGGCGATCCACTTACAAGTTTCATGTATTTCATTTTACCCAAACTATTTAATAATTTTACGAATAAAAGAGTTGAATTTCAGAATAAAAATCCCAGGATTCTTAAAACTCGAATAGCGAAATTAGCGATTCACAACCAAGTTTTATATATTTCACTTTAAGCAAATTATTTACTAATTCTGCAGATGAAAGAGTTGAGTTTCTAAAATGAAAATCCGGGGATTTTTAAAAATTGAACCTCGAGACTGGCGAGCCACAGACAAGTTTCATGTATTTCATTTTACCCAAACTATTTAATAATTTTACGAATAAAAGAGTTGAATTTAAGAATAAAAAGCCCAGGATTCTTAAAACTCGAATAGCGAAATTAGCGATTCACAACCAAGGTTTATATATTTCACATTAAGCAAATTATTTACTAATTCTGCAGATGAAAGAGTTGAGTTTCTAAAATGAAAATCCGGGGATTTTTAAAAATTGAACCTCGAGACTGGCGAGCCACAGACAAGTTTCATGTATTTCATTTTACCCAAACTATTTAATAATTTTACGAATAAAAGAGTTGAATTTAAGAATAAAAATCCCAGGATTCTTAAAACTCGAATAGCGAAATTAGCGATTCACAACCAAGTTTTATATATTTCACTTTAAGCAAATTATTTACTAATTCTGCAGATGAAAGAGTTGAGTTTCTAAAATGAAAATCCGGGGATTTTTAAAAATTGAACCTCGAGACTGGCGAGCCACAGACAAGTTTCATGTATTTACTTTCCACATATACTATTTAATAATTTTGCGAATAAAAGAGTTGAATTTTATAAAGAAAATCCCGGGATTTTTAAAACTCGAATTTCGAGGATGGCGATCCACTTACAAGTTTCATGTATTTCATTTTACCCAAACTATTTAATAATTTTACGAATAAAAGAATTTAAGGATGAAAATCCCGGGATTCTTAAAATTTGAATAGCGAAATTGGCGATTCACAACCAAGTTTTACGTATTTCACTTTACGCAAACTATTTACTAATCCTGCAAATGAAAAAGTTGAATTTTTAAAATGAAAATCCCGGGATTTTTAAAACTTGAACCTCGAGACTGGCGAGCCGCAGACAAGTTTCATGTATTTACTTTCCACACATACTATTTAATAATTTTGCGAAAAGAGTTGAATTTTATAATGAAAATCCCGGGATTTTTAAAACAAGAATCCCGAGATTGGCGATCCACAGGCAAGTATTTATGCTTCACTTTACACAAACTCTTTACTAATTCTTTAACGAGTTGCATTTTAAAAATGAAAATCTCGGGATATTTAAAATTTGAAGCTCAGTTTGGCTATCCATAGACAAGTTTCATGAATTCCACTTTACACAAACTATTTAATAATATTGCGAATAAAATAGTCGAATTTGATTATGAAGATCCCGGGATTCTTAAAACTCGAATCCCTAGATTGACAATCCACAAATAAATTTCATATATTTCATTATGAAAATCCCGACAATCTTATAACTCGAATCTCGAAACCGGCGATCTACAGATAAGTTTCATGTATTTTATTTTAATATACAAACTATTTAATAAATTTGCGAATAAGAGAGGCTATATTCTGATAATGAAAATCCCGGGATTTTTTTAAACTTGTATCCCGAAATTGGCGATCTACAGACAAGTTTTACGTATTTCAATTTACACAAACTATTTACTAATTCTGCAAATTAAAGAGTTAAATTTAAAAAATGAAAATCCCGGGATTCTTAAAACTGGAAGTCCGAGATTGGTGATCCACAGACAAAGTTTCATACTTCATTTTATACAAACTATTTATAAATTCTGCAAATTAGAATTCAATTCTAAAAATGAGAATCCCGGGATTCTTAAAACTGGATGATCCGCAGACAAGTTTTTTATACTTCACTTTACGCTAATAAACTAATTCTTTAACGAGTTAAATTTAAAAAATTAAAATCCCGGGTTATATTTTGATCATGAAAATACAGGGATTCCTCAACTCAAATCCCGAGATTGGTGGGTTCAAAAATATGTATTAATCCTAGGATTTTAAAGTAAATATCTTCATTGTTTCCACTGTGGATTTTGAGCAAACGAATTGGCTTACCATTTTCTAGATCTATCTTTGGTTTGTGGTACAGCCACACATTTAACTGTTTACGTTTCAAATGGTTTGCTTCTTGATGTTTTATGGTCAAACACTGATGAAATTTAATAAGCCAATGAGCGTATACATATGTATGGGAAGCTTGGAACACAGATTAATCATAATATATTAATATACTTACAGTGTGTATAATGAAATGTACCTAAGGCATTCAATTGATGAGAAACATGAAACAAATAGTAAAAAAAAATCGTTGCGTAAAGAATATTAAACAAAGGAAAACTCAGTCACATGGTGAAATAAGGTTATAATTAATCTAATGACATAATTATTATGTAGTTGTTTTTACGACTTATTCTTTAATGGCAGGAGAGGAAACTTTGTTAAAAACTGAATTTGAATATGTCAGTTTTAGCCAATTCATTTAAATTTTCCAGTAGTTTTTTTTACAAAATACCTATAGGTATGGTTTGAAACTCTTGATGGTAATTAGAATTATTATTAATATTAAAAATACGCGCACGTGAAGTGCTGAGAACAGCTCGCGATTTAACATATTTTAATAAATAATCCGACGATTAATCGCTTGGAGAAACTCATTTCCTTCATTTAAATTTTACCTGTAATAATATAATCACTTTTAATTGATAATATTACACATGATAATTGCGATATGAATAATAATAATAATATGTTTCTAAAGGTGTTATTCGCTGTAAATATGGTCGATGGTATTGACACAAAAAATATAAATTTTATAATAGTTGTAGATTTGTATAATCCTTGTTATAGATAAATAAATATTTAATGATATAATTTAGTTCTAATCGAGGAGAATTAGTAATTTGTTAGTTAAAATAATAAACATAAAAATTTTTTTAAATTTAAATCCCGGGATTGGTGTGTTTAAAAGTAAGGATTAGTTTCGGGATTTCTAAATTATTATCACTATGCAGTCTCGAATTATCGAATTTAAAGGTCTCTAGACTGGTGCTTATTTTTAGGCCCACCATCTCGGGATTTAAATCGAACAAATCCCAAGATTAGTATTATATAAAAACCAACCGCACAGTCTTAAATAACTTGGTGTAATGACAAGGTCATGACACTTGCATGTTCTCCACCAAAATACATTACTTAATTAATTAATTAGGATTCAGCCTGATTTTACATTTTTAACTGAAGGATAAGCGAGCAAATTCTGGGATTTTCCGGGGGTTACTTAGAGAGGCGGTTAAGAAACAATTTTCTTTTAAAATAAACATCTAAATATGAATATGAATCGACAAAAGGTGGTGATAATAATAAAAGTCAAAACATGTCTTAATTGAAATCTTGATTTATACATATTGTTGTACTCATCAATCCCGGGATTCAACGTTCAAGAATATCAGGGTGTCACATTGTCTGCTGATTATAAGAATGCATTTCCTTAACCCAAATTTTGGGATTTATACAAAATGTTGCGTCCACCAATCCCGGGATTAAAGATTCAGAAATCTTGAGATTCTATAATATAACTCTTTTATTTGCAGGGCCTCGGCTCGCCATTATACACTTAACCGCATGGTCAGTGCAAAGATAATATCATAAACCGTGTCTGTTGACCATAAAAATACATTTCCTTAACCGAAATCCCAGGATTTATACATATTGTTAAACTCACCAATCCCGGGACTCAACGTTCCAGAATCTCGAAGTTATATATTATCTGTTGACCATGAAAATACATTTCCTTAATCTTGGGATTTATAGAAAATGTTAGGTATATCCACCAATCCCGGGATTCAATTTTCAGAAATCTAGGGATTATATTTACTTACATTTCGGCGTGGAATTCGCTCACGTCTGCATAGTCAGTGTAATGTTAAAGTCTTGCAACTTGTCTGTTGACCATAAAAATACATTTCTTCGACCGAAATCCCAGGATTTATACATATTGTTAGACCCACCAGTCCTGGGATTCAACTTTCAAGAATCTCGGAATTTTATATTGTCTGCTAACCATAAAAATACATTTCTTTAACCCAAATATTGGGATTTATATAAAAATGTTTTATCCACCAATCTCAGAATTCAACGTTGAAGAATATTAGGGTTTTATAATATTGTCTGCTGACTATAAGAACACATTTCCTTAACCCAAATTTTGGGATTTATACAAAATGTTGTGTTCACCAATCCCGGGATTAAATTTTCAGAAATCTTGGGATCCTATAATGAACAATAACTCTTTTATTAGCAGGATCTCGGCTCGCCATTACACATGACCGCATGGTCAGTGCAATGTTAAGATCATGAAACGTGTCTGTTGACCATAGGAATACATTTCCTTGACCGAAATCCCAGGATTTAAACATATTGTTAGACCCGCCAATCCCGGGCTTCAACTTCCAAGAATCTCGGAGTTCTATATTGTCTGCTAACCATAAAAATAAACTTCCTTGACTCAAATCTTGGGATTTATACAAAATGTTGCATCCACCAATCCCGGGAATAAATTTTCAGGAATTTTGGGATTCTGTAATGAACAATAACTTTTTATTTGAAGGGCCTCGGCATGTCATGGCACATGGGTTTCTCACACAAATACCTTTCTTTAACCCAAATCTTGGGATTTATACATAATGTTGTATCAACCAATCCCGGGATAAAATTTTCAGGAATCTCGGGAATCTGTAATGAATAGTCTTTTGTACATGGGACCTCACAGTCATTGTAAGGTTACATTTCCCTTACCGAAATCCTGGGATTTATACATATTATTAGATTCATCATCAAACCCGGGGTTCTCTGTCAAGAATCTCGAGGTTTTATATTAACAATATTTTTTTTTCACAGAGCTTCCCGCGTGACTGCACGGTCGGTTCTAATGTCCATTGCATATTTTTCTAAATACTTCTATCTTAAAAGAAATTCAGTGTGTTTTGATGTCTTATCTTGCTTTCGCCAAATGAATATAAAAGTACTTAGTTGAATGATTTAAAACAAGCCTGTAAATCGTGAAAAATAGCCTTGGGCAGTCACAATAGATGCTGATAAGTATGCACTTTTGTAAAAAGCAGCGAATTTGCATTTTTTAAACATAACAGTTCCAAATCTTATCTGCAATCTAGTCTGAACTATTAAAAAGAACATTTCCTCTCAAATGCGCAGCACGCTGTTACTTAATAGCCACAGACAAAGTGTACTTCATAGAGTTTAATGATATTCATTGTCTGTTACAAAATCCGAGAACAATATAAAAATTAGTAAAACAAACATGTCCTGATTTATGTGAATTATCGCAAATTAAATTGTATAATTTACGACAAGGCAGATCTGTCTATTTCATGTGAAAGCAGCTGCTATTATAACATACACAGTTTAGTGTTATCTCGTAAGCAGTAAATTAAGCTGAAATGGAATGGAGCAGTTTGAAATTTTATGGCAAATATTTTTAAAAGATCAAACAGGGATTAGTAATCATAGATTCGCGATTCGTTGCCTTAACAGAAAATAAAATGTAATCCAGAAATGGGTGAACGAAAGGGCCTTGCAATTGGTCCATCTCTTCCAATCCAATATATTCAAAGAGTTACTATACCAATAGCATTGACAGTATCGTTACTGGTACATTTCGAACGATTCATCATCATTAAAAAATCATTTGTTTCTTTTATTTTTTTAAACTGATCCTAGTTTCTGAATAAAAAATAAAATGGGGATCGCCGATTATATCGATTTATTGCGCTAAATCCGCAAAACCATTTTTAGGTAAAATTTCGTCAATAATCTCACGCAAACGTAAATCACATTCATATTAATTTCAATGTGGAAGCTGCGACACATCCTAAAGCAGTAAAATTGAAGGTAACTTTTGGGAAATGTTTCCCGTGAGGTTGCCGATGACGCTGAGGTGGTGCGACCTTGCCTCAGTGGCGGGTTGCACCATCTTGGAAGGGAGGAGTACAATATCTATTGTAACTGGGAGAAGTATATAACAAGTAGGTGAGAAAAACACCGTTAGTGTTAGTGCATTTTTGTTGTATAGGTTAATATTTTTTTTGAACGGTGGATATGTTTCAATTAAAGGTAAACGCTTCGACAGAACTGTGCCTTAAACAATAAGTGAATTGTGCTGTGGCACGGACTTGGACTTAATTGGGGTTTAATTATTGTTATATTTAAGTGAAATTGTTTCAAATAATGTACACGGTGGTTTATGTTGAAAATGTTTGGAACGGGTGAAATAATTGGTACTCGCCGCCAATATTGGCATAATCGAGTATTTGAATTGTACTTTTTCGAGGGCCAGGCCAGTGAGATTTTTAAAGTATTTTTGCATTTAATGGCACTACTTCAAATACGTGCATTATTGTGCTGGGATAAGTGACCTATTTTTTTCTTTGTCAAAAATATCACGGTCGTGTTAAAATTCTGTTTAAATGTTTTATGTTACACAAAACTACAAATTTGAAGAATATAAAAACACAATAAAACTAAGGAAATTATTACGAACTATTTTTTTATTCTACATTTATAAATGTTTAAATATGTTGTCAATATTAAAGAATTCTATTTTATCGGATATTTTTGGGAATAATGAACCGAAAGGAAGAAGCAATTTCTTGTAACATGTTCTGGATATCATCAGAAACACACATAACTAATTTTTTTACCATTGGTAACCTACGGAACTATTTTTATTGACTTAAAAAAAACTTTTCGTTTTTATATTTTAGTGAATATCTTTGGCTTTATTAGTTAGTTAGTTGTACTCGTTATTAACTTCACTACAAAACTAAAAGAGAAAGCGTTATAAGCTATATAAGCTAGAAAAAAACAAAAAAAATCCAAAAATAAATTTTTCTTTCCTTTTAAAAATGGTTGATGAATTTTTAATACAATTTTGGCAAAAGATACGTTTTACGACGATAATTAAGAGTCAGACATTTATAGATACCTCTTAAAGCGACTATAAACGTATTTAAAAAAAATTATTACTTGTTCATAATTTTCGGTCATTATTGGTTAGGTGGGCATTTCCTCTTCAATTTGTATGTTTTTGGTACTTTACGATGATGGCAACGAATTTTTTATTTTGTTGCTTTTGATCCTATTTTGGTGTTTTTTTAAATTTTGTGTAATTTTTCATTTTCTGTCTATTTTTTGAACTTTTAAAAAGAATTATTCTTAAATAGTGATAGCACGCAAATAAAATAAAAGAATATCTTAAATTCATGACATTTTTGAATATATTTATTATACAGGGTGTTTGATTTATCGTTCTACAGCCCGTAGCTTTCAAACGAATAGTTTTATAGGAAAAGTGTAAAGGGAAAAAATTCTATATCGCGTGAGCTACATTTTTGTATTTTTGAAAAAACATGTGAACTCCTAATAATGCTAGAAAAATAAAAAACAAAGTTAAAAAAATAATTCGACGAAAAAATTAATTTTGAAATTATACCTATTTGAAATGAGCGCCCAAATTTAATCTAACTTTGTTAATAAAATTTGTTTGCCAAATCACAGCTTGCTTCAATTTTGGCATAGATGTATTTGATTTCCTATATGATTTCCCTGTTTGGTTTTCCTTCCACAGCCTGTAACTTTCAAACGAATAGTTTTAGCGGAAAAGTGTAAAGGGAAAAAAATCTATATCGTGTGAGCTACATTTCGTATATTCGAAAAACAAATGAACGTCTAATAATTCTAGAAAAATAAAAAACCAAGTTAAAAAAATTATTTGGGCAAAAAATTAATTTTAAAATTATATTTCAAATCAGCGCCCAAATTGAATCTAAATTTGTTAATAAAATTTTTTTTCAGATTATATTTGGGCGCTGATTTCAAATTATAATTTCAAAATTAATTTTTTCCCTAAATTATTTTCGGTGTTTTTACTTCTCTAAAATTGTTAGACGTTCATTTGTTTTTTCAAAAATTCGAAATGTAGCTCAAACGATATAGATTTCTTTTTCCCTTTACAGTTTTCCGCTAAAACAATTCGTTTAAAAGTTACAGGCTGTAGAACGATAAATCAAACACCCTGTATTCAGTGTAAAATAATTTTTTTTTGTCAGATTAACAAATATTTAGGTATTCCTTTTTCATAAATTAAAACTTACGTAAATAATGTTATGTTATGTTAAAAACTCTTTTAAATAATTTAAATTTCCCCATATTTTCAGTTTCTTGCAAAATAGGTACTTTGATCCTTTAATTCCTTATATTTATATATTATATATTTTCCAAATCTATTTCCTATAAAATTTTATAGTTTTTAAAATCTGTTAAATGAAAGAAGCAAATTTTTCAGTGGACGCAGTGTTTCAAGGTCATTTGAAGGTCAACTTATTTTTTTTTTAATAGCAATAGTTTTATTTTTGATTACTGAATATGAATAACTTCCATATTGAAACCCTGAAAGGTACAATAATTGAAATGTCAATATAAAAAGTGAACTCGAATTTTTCGTAAATGAAAGTCTAGAGGGTCGTATGAAGTTTACCTTGTTTTCCTTTTAGCGTAAATTGATATTTTTTATTTCGAATTTCAAAGGAATATTGAATTCTATTTAAAAAACTTCTGAACTACATATTTCAAAATAAAAAACCTTGAATAACTTCGAAAATATCAACTTTAGGGTTTAAACATTATCTTGATTTATTAAAAAAAGTTAATGACCAAATGACCATGCATAAAACTCTTTACCAACGGAAAACTTCTGGAAGATTTTTAAAATTATAAAATTATAGAAATCATCGAGGGAATCATCTTTTTTCTAAAATTTCTAGTTCTCAAGAAAATCCCCGCCATTCCAAACTTTTGTAAATACACTGAAATAGCCTAAAGATTTATGTACTCATAAATACACAGATAATTCGCACAATTAGTATCTATTTACTATATAAATCCATAAAATTATTAAACGACAAATATTTATTGATAGCAATAAGCACGATTTATTTTTAGTAGTAAATGCACAATGCACATTCACTCGTTGCGCTGATGAAGGCAAATAGTCAGAAATCGGTATAATTGTTGCAACTAAGAATTTTTTACCAGCTTTTATGTAGAAAGATTACTACCGTTTAGAGATATAAGGGTGCTTTATTTATGGAAAAGTTTAGGTAAGACATAATTTGCAACAAGAAATTCTTATGGTATTTACTCATTTTACGTATAAAAATACAAAAAAATGGAATTAAAAAAAATTAATTTATATCATTAATGTCAGCATAGTGCGATGTATGTCTCTAAATGAACAAACGGTATTTTAAGAGAAAAATTTAATTCCTTAGGTGTTAATAATAATAAAAAAATTGCAATAAAAAATTTGAGAAACTCAAATTTTTTATTAGAAATGGATTTTCACAAAGTAACCTCATCATCAATCAACTATTTTTCCCTTAGGTATTAATTAAAATTAAATTAATATAAACCCACACCCTTGAGTCTATTTTAAATATTACAGTTAACATTGTCCTATTATTATTTTTATAAACCTTGTTAAACAATCTCGGCGGCATTCAATATTTGGTTATCAACTTTGAAAGTGCGGCATATGGATAATGGCAAGAGGATATCTACTAAGAATATTGAATAAATTAAGATTTCTACAAATAAAATATGCACATATTAGAACAGAAGAATATTAATAGAACCGTATCGGGTTATTGGGAAATTAGATAATTCAAATTTAATTTAATCTAATCCTATTCTATCAATTTATTATTACAACTGGTACAAGTTGCCTCATAATTTTTGTGTTTGTGGAAGTAGACTAAAACTTAAGGAAAACGGATCAATAAATTAGTTTTATTTTACATATTTATTTGAATTAAGTTTCATTGAGGTGTCTACTTTCATATAGATGAGTAATATTACTTTGTCGATAATTTAAATTTTTTCAGATAATAATAGCAACTATATTCATAGTGACCCCGAAAGCTTTGGGAGGGGTGGTATCAGGACTTCATCAACAAGGCTATGCTTCACATGCTGTGGATTATTATGTAAGTATACATACAATTATTGTTTTATATGATCTGAAGGCGTTCAAAAGGTTAAAAAATACTTGCCTTCCTGACTAATTGTTTTTTATAATGTATAGGATTTGAGTACGCTATATTATATTATTACATATTTCCCTGACATCAAGTATTCTTGGGGATAAGAGAGAGGTTGCTGTATGTGTGTACCCTAATTAATGTAATATATATCAAGGGATTAAATTGCCTAATTTAATCCCGAGAAATGGGTTTGTCGCAGGGATTAAACTGTAATTATTTAAAATACCAATAAATGTATAAATGATTATCACAAATAAAAATATGAACTTATTTATTATATATGTAAATCATTGCCTAATAACTTTTATTGCAATGTCTAGTAATTTTCTTCTCATAGCGACGAACACCGCTGGTGAAGTTATAAAAGGCCAACATTCCTTTAATAATTATTATCCTTTACAAAATTCTTGGTTCAATTGCGCTTCCAATAACTGAGCAATGACATGCACGAGAGTCGTGAAAATTTAGATGCACTACACTATACGTTATTTTTTGCATTCCTATATAATATGACCTTTAAATTATTAGTTGAAAAAAAAAAACACGTAAGAGTCGATGGCTGAAGGAAAAAACGATCAATTTTCCTTCAGTAATTTGTTACGGTCAAAATTCGCATGTTATTTCATATCAAGGGATTAAAGTGGATAGTTTAATCCCGAGGGTGGAGTTTGTTATACGAAGTATTATTACACTTTATTCTCGTGTTATATAGACTATTATTTGCACCCAAAATAATATGAATTAAAAAATAATCGTTAAAAACCACCCCGATATTAATGTTCTCTTTAAAAATTAGTACAAAACTGAATCAAGGAGTTAAATTCACATTCAATGATTTTGATGTTTTCTTCTCCAACTGTTCCGTCTGTTCCGTACACTTCTAAATAATATAAATTTTAAGTTATTGGTTGGAAAAAGAACACGTAAGACTAGATTTTATTCAATAAGCTAATACCAAAAAAAAAAAACAAAATTAGCATATTATTATGTATCAAGGGATTAAAATACCCATTTTAATCCCAGAGGCCATATGAAGGATTAAATGACACGTCAGTCCTATGTTATTCTGTACACTCCTAGATAATATGTGTTTAAAGATATTAGTCGAAAAAATATGTAAGAAGAGATGAATTTTATGTTTCTTCCTTCAATAAGCTATTACGAAAGGAAAATTAGCATATTATTATATATAAAGGGATTAAAGTGCTCATTTTATTCCTACGAGTGAAGTTATGAGGGATTAAATAATGACACGTTTCTCTCGTTTTATTTTTTGCATTTTAATTTTAATTTCTAGGGTGAAATTGGTTATATGAGGGATTAAATGACACCTCTTTCGACTAATAAATTTAAATTCATATTATTTAGTAGTGCACAGAATAACACAAGAGCGACGTGTCATTTAATCACGTAAGACTAGATGAATCTGATGCTTTCTCTTCAATAAGCTACTACGGAAGCAAAATTGGTATATCATTATATATCAAGGGATTAAAGTGCCCATTTTAATCCCAAGGGTGGAGATGACCATATGAGGAATTCAATGACATGTGGCTCTCATGTTATTCCTTGCACTCTAAGTTTAATTCATATGGCGGAGTTTGTCACATGAGGGATTAAATGACACGTTGTTTTTGTGTTATTCTCTGCACTACTAAATAGTAAATATGAATTTAAAGTCATTAGGCAAAAAAACACGTAAGAATACATGAATTTGATGTTTTTTCTTCAATAAACCACTACGCTAGAAAAAGTAGCGTATTATTTATACATCAAGGGATTAAAGTGTTAAAATTTTAATCCCAAAGGTAGAGTTGGCGATATGAGGAATTAAATGACACGCCACTATTGTGTCCTGTGGACCTCTAAATAATACGAATTTAAAGTTATTAGTAAAAAAGAACACGTAATAAAAACGAATTTGATGTTTTCTCTTCAATTAGCTACTACAAAAGCAAAAATAGCATATCACTCTATAATCAAGGGATTAAAGTGCCCATTATAACCCTAAATGTGGATTTGGCCATATGAAGGATTAAATGACATGTTGCTTTCGTATTATTCCTTGCACTATAATTTTAATTTTTAGGGTGGAGTTGGTTATATGAGGGATTAAGTGATTCTTGTGTTATTCTGTGCACTCCTAAATAATATGAATTTAAAATTATTAGTCGAAAGAATAAACGTAAGAATAGATGAATTTCATGTTTTTCATCAATAAGCAAAATTGGCATACTATTATATATATTTTTTTATTTACATAATCACTTAAGCTGTTAAGAAACATATCGAGGGATTAAAGTGCCCATTTTAATACCAAGGGTGGAGTTGCCATATAAGGAATCAAATGACACGTTGCTCTCGTGTTATTCCTTGCACTCTAATTTTAATTCATAGGGTGGAGTTGGGCATATGAGGGATTAAATGACACATTCTTGTGTTATTCTCAATAGTAAATAGTAATTTAAAGTAATTAGGTGGAAAAAAGAGACGTAAGAATATATAAATTTTATGTTTTTTCTTCAATAAACTTCTACTAAAGCAAAATTAGCATATCAAGGGATTAAAGTGTTAAAATTTTAATCGCAACGGTAGAGTTGGCGATATGAGGAACTAAATGATATGCTACTTTTGTGTTATTCTGTGGACTTCTAAATAATATGAATTTAAAGATATTAGTCGAAAAAAAAAACACGTTCGAATAGATGAATTTAATGTTTTTTCTTCAATTAGCTAATACGAAAACAAAAATAGCATATCATTATATAGTCAAGGGATTAAAGTGTCCACTTTAATCCCAAAGGTGGATTTGGCCATATGAAGGATTAAATGACATGTTGCTCTCATGTTATTCCTTGCACTCTAATTTTAATTTCTAGGGTGGAGTTGGTTATATGAGGGATTAAATAACACTTTGCTCTTGTGTTATTCTGTGCAATCCTCAATAATATGAATTTAAAGTTATTAGTCGAAAAAAACGTAAGAAGAGATGAATTTGACGTCTTTTCTTCAATAAGCTACTATGAAAGCAAAATTAGCATATTATATTGTATCAAGGGATTAAAGTGTTTTTAAAATTAATTTTAACCCCAAGGGTAGAGTTGGCCATAAGGGGGATTAAGTGACACGTTAGTCTCATATTATATTTGCTGCTAATGATGTGAATTCAATATTATTAATTAAAAAAAAATACGTAAGCATCGATGATTTTGATGTTTTCTTCTTCAATAAGGTACAACAAAAATTTGCAAAATTTGTATATATGAAAGGATTGAAATTACTAGTTGAACACAAATCATGTAAGAATAGATGAATTTTATGTTTCTTTCTTCAATGAAAGCAAAATAAGCATATTATTATATATCAAGGGATTAAAGTGACCATTTTTATCTCCGGAGAGAAGTTAACCATATGAGGGACTAAATATTATGTTGGTAACAGGTTGTATACGCTATTCTTCACACTTAAATAATATTAATATAATATATTGAAGTTGAAAATATAAAACGGGTTAATTGATTACTTTACTTCTGTTATTCTTCAATGAGTTGCTACGAAACCAAAATAAAATAAATATATTATAACATCAAGATATTAAACCGTGAGAAAAATTTAACTCTAATTTCCTCAAGAAATTTTCGCAGAATCACATTATCTGTATTTCTCCTTTTTCAGTCCCACCCGAAGTACACGTTCAAATACGGAGTATCCGACCCACATACCGGCGATGTGAAAGCCCAGCAGGAGAGCAGAGACGGCGACGTCGTCAAAGGCCAGTACTCTCTAGTGGAGCCCGACGGTTCTATTCGCGTAGTTGACTACGTTGCCGATCCTGTAAATGGGTTTAACGCCGTGGTGAGCAAGAGCGCTCCATCTATCCACGCATCGCCCGCACCTGCAGTTGTGAAGCAAATAGTCCCCGCTCTCTACAAGCATGTAGTACCCACGTATTACAAACAGGTGGTGCCAGTTGTTAAGTCGCCGCCGATAATTCCTTCGGTGTATCAGAAGCAGTATGTGGCTCAGCCAGCTATTAAATATACTTCGGCTCTAGGTAAGACAATTTTTGTAAATTATAGTCGAAGTTCAAAGTGTAAATATTTATAAATTATTGGTTTGCATTTTGGATGTAAAGAGAAGAATAAGAAACAAGACCCACTCACTGGGGTAATGGTAATAATATTTTAGGAATTCAGGATGCAGTATTTTCATTCCTGCTTCCTGCATTTTCAGGAAGCCAAATAAACAAAAGAATTTTATTGTGAAAATAGGAGACTGAATTTGTGAGCAGATGTTTTAACATTTCCTTTCTCGTTCCTGCTGAAAAATTCGGGGTAATGGTAATAATATTTTAGGAATTCAGGATGCAGTATTTTCATTCCTGCTTCCTGCATTTTCAGGAAGCCAAATAAACAAAATAATTTTATTGTGAAAATAGGACACTGAATTTGTGAGCAGATGTTTTAACATTTCCTTTCTCGTTCCTGCTGAAAAATTCGGGGTAATGGTAATAATATTTTAGGAATTCAGGATGCAGTATTTTCATTCCTGCTTCCTGCATTTTCAGGAAGCCAAATAAACAAAAGAATTTTATTGTGAAAATAGGACACTGAATTTGTGAGCAGATGTTTTAACATTTCCTTTCTCGTTCCTGCTGAAAAATTCGGGGTAATGGTAATAATATTTTAGGAATTCAGGATGCAGTATTTTCATTCCTGCTTCCTGCATTTTCAGGAAGCCAAATAAACAAAAGAATTTTATTGTGAAAATAGGACACTGAATTTGTGAGCAGATGTTTTAACATTTCCTTTCTCGTTCCTGCTGAAAAATTCGGGGTAATGGTAATAATATTTTAGGAATTCAGGATGCAGTATTTTCATTCCTGCTTCCTGCATTTTCAGGAAGCCAAATAAACAAAAGAATTTTATTGTGAAAATAAGACACTGAATTTGTGAGCAGATGTTTTAACATTTCCTTTCTCGTTCCTGCTGAAAAATTCGGGGTAATGGTAATAATATTTTAGGAATTCAGGATGCAGTATTTTCATTCCTGCTTCCTGCATTTTCAGGAAGCCAAATAAACAAAAGAATTTTATTGTGAAAATAGGACACTGAATTTGTGAGCAGATGTTTTAACATTTCCTTTCTCGTTCCTGCTAAAAAATTCGGGGTAATGGTAATAATATTTTAGGAATTCAGGATGCAGTATTTTCATTCCTGCTTCCTGCATTTTCAGGAAGCCAAATAAAGAAAAGAATTTTATTGTGAAAATAGGAGACTGAATTTGTGAGCAGATGTTTTAACATTTCCTTTCTCGTTCCTGCTGAAAAATTCGATATTGATTCTGTTGTTGAAAAAAAAGTCTAAAAATCGGCTTTAAGTGGAAATCTGGAAATACACTTAACAAATTATTGAGCTAATATTTTAAAACAAAAAACTATTAATTAAGAGTTCGCAGCAACTTTGTCCACAACTTTGTTGCTTTCTCCCTCATGCAGGTATGTCAATATTGGATGTGCGAAAGCTAAACAATATGTATATTGATTCCATAAATTGCTGGGTTTTAATGCATGCCTTGAAAAGAGAAAATTAATAAAAAACAATCAATTTCGACAGGATGCTGCAGTAAATCAAAATTTATTTGCAGATTCTCACCGATCCGGAAGTGCTACGCGCTACGCCTTTTGATTGCATAACCTATCCTCTTACTTAAATTACAACAAACGTAGCTAATATAAAGCGCTTTATCTTGGCTGGCAAAAAATGCATGTTTATTTTAAGCTTAAGACTTAGTTTAACTAGTCTATTGAGGCCATTTCCCTAAATAGCATTTTTTTATGTTCGCGATGATATATCTCATCCACTTATGAGCTTATCTTATTCATAAGAACTTGCGGTTCGTAATTTATCCTCTCATAGGCAACCTATTACAAAACTTATTTATCTTTGTCGAACAAAAAGTGGTACGACACTTTCACTCCATCCTGTATTTGTAAAAATTTGATCTGTTTGAGAAATTATTGGAGGAATTGAATTATTGAATTATAATTGGGCAAATTATCTATTAGACTAGTTAATTTGTGTATATAGAATTGCAAATGGGAGATTGGGAAACATGATGTATATAATTATATGCAAAATAAATACTTGCCAAATATCAATAAATATATTTTTATTTTTGTGATGTCTCTTTAATACAAATTGCCAAAAATATTTTTCTGTATTTTAATACTAAAGGCATAAAGATAGACTTATCTCGAAACGGTTTTTGAATTTTCCGCTTATTTCCTTTATATACAGGGTACAGGGTAAAGTCACTTTTTGGTCCTGCGGTGATAACTTTTTCACTCTTGAACCGATTTTCAAAATCTAGGGCTCAAAATGTCAAAATACAAAGCTGCATTAAAAGTGACCCAAATCTGAATTACCCCCGAAATCTGATATTATGAGAGAAGAGGTAAACAAATACAGAAACGTGCAGTCCCGTATCCTTCCATCTGAGTAATACATGCACTAAAATCGATCAACTGATGAAATTATTATAAACGCTGCGGTTACGCGAGCTATCTTTACTGTTACTTATTATGGTGAAATGTGATTATCATTATCAAAGATCTATGGTGTGACAAAGCGTTCGCCGTTTTTTAATGACGCTATTATGGGTGTCACATTATTAGCATTGCCTATTACAGCATTTAGATCTGCTCGCCTTTTACAGTTTCGTTATAATCAATAATTATTATGTTTCACTCAGCCGATTGTGACTTACTTTTTATATAATACAGTTTCTCATCTCACATATTATATAGAATAATCTGAAAACGGTAATTTTACGTTGAGTATATTTAAGTATTTTGCATTACGAAATGCTCCAATCTTCGACGTGTAATTTATTTAATAATCGTGAGAAGGACTTGCACAACTCATTTTTGTAAAACGGATTACCGGAGCGTATATTGACCAAAAACTTGATCAGTTAGTTACTTATGGACGTTAATTTTTTTGTAATCAAAAGAACCCTAAGGCACTAAGGTTGCAATATGCAAAAAACAGCTAATCTTCATCGTCCCGGGAAGGTATCAATAAAAAATTGTAACGAGACGACTTGAAAATTACATTGATTCACTCTTGATGCAGCGGTGTTTGTATACCAATAAGTAGCTCTTTAACTTTCTAAAGAGACGTTCAGATTATTTATTCCCGTTCTTTCTGAAATTATAATTTCATCTTTCGTGCTGTCTTTTTTAACCGTTTAATTATTGTTACAAAGGGTTTTTCAGGCTCTTTTAAGTGACGATTATTTTGAATTATTGAGGAACCAGCCATCTTGTCGTGGTTTTTCTCGCTCAAAGATGGTCAAAATCAAGCATTTAAAATAATCACCGCGGAAGAGAACCCGGAAGACATACAAATCATCAGCTCGTGAAAGCTTTAGAATCTAAAAGAATTAGAATTTGATATCATAATAATTCGTTTATCATTAATATTTGTGTTTCACTAAATTTAAGACTTTTATTTAAATTACTAAATTTTTTCCTGGTAAACTTCTAGACAAATTTAATCAACGCGATTCAATGAATTTTTCAAAAACGAAAATTCAGTCCAGAAATTTAAACTGTAAGTAGGTAGAAAATGAACAATATTGACTTAAAAAAGCCGCACAAAAGAGTTTATTGTCCTAGAGGAATTTTCTCACAAGTATTTTCCAAATAATTATCTCAAACGCAAAACATCAATTTACTTTAATCGTGCTATCGTATGAATAATTCATACGTTAAAAAAAAGGATTAATACTGTTGTTTTCTCCCAGCTTTAGAGGGTCAGTCAGTTTAAAGAGGACAAGTAAATATCAAGTTTAAAATGTTCCAGGAAATAATACGAGACCACTTAAAGAAGTAGTAAGCTTAATATTTCAAGGCAAAAACGGACAGAAAATTTTCCTTCCAAACAGAACGGGTCTTCTAAATGGAAAAAATCTAATTAATTAATTAAACGACAAATAAATCGTAATGATACTTGTCTCAGGTCAAATTATGTCGAAATTGTTTTAAATGATAAAATTTAAAAGTTAATGTAAGGACATCAGGACAAGAATGACCATCTATGAGCAGTTATCACTGATCAGAGTAGGCCGGAAGTCGCATAAATTTGACTAACAGTTATTACAAATGCAGTTTTATTTCGATTCGTTAAGAAATAAAATAATGGCGGCCAGAAAGTGATCTCATTGCCACTAGGTATATAAGCATAAGGATTCTTTTATTTTGATAATTTTGGCACATATCAAAACTGCTATTGTATTTAGTTTGGTTGAAAATAGATAAGTTTTTAATTCACTTTAATGGACACTGTTCTTACCTAAAACTACCAAGTTATGGAGTTCATTCATCTCATTTTCTCGCATCCTCGTCTTTCTGATTTTGTCAAAAACCTGTCCGTATGTAATAACTGAAATATAACTGATTCAATTTACCTTTATCTCATCCATAAAGCTAACAGTATTCCTTCCTATAATATGCCCGGTTTACAAGGGAATTACTTAAAGACGTGTTATTTTTTGCTTCCCTTTTTTGTAAAGAGCCTGAAAGACCAAATTTTTATAATTCAACGTAAATGCATAAGAAACATAAACAATCCTCTTCCGGTTTAACAGGAAATGGATTGAATTTCCTTCAATTTTCATGAAACTGAGACTGACATGATGCATTAATACTGTCACTTGATGTTAAAAAACACCCAGCTTCGGACTAATTATAGCCGCTTGTAATTTTTTTTGCAGATGCTTAAACTTTAGGATAAAAACGACCCTGAATTCAAAATCTAATACTGACTCAAGTATTAAAAGTTAGGTATTGAAAAAATTGTTTTTGAGGTCGTTGATCACGAATCTGAAGTCAGAATATTAAAATTCGCTATTACACCCCTAATATGGTCGATATAATAGGGGTAAGTAGAATTTTTTTTGCAAGTTTTGCAAGTATTTTAGGACATACAAGGAAAATGATTGCTCTTACCCCTAAGATGGTGAAAACCACCCCTAAAGTCAAAGAATCAAGAATTAATGAAGTATATTGACAATAAATTAATGAAATTGTATTATTTATGTATTTGGGTTCGCTGATCACGACTGTAAAGTCAGAAATTAAAAATTTTGTGGCATTTAAAAAGTAGAAAACTCTCCGGAAAATTCTTTAGAAATCACTCTATTTAACGAAAAATAATCAATATACCGGCTTAGTATGCATTTAAATAAAAACATCTTTTTGTAGCGCAATTTTATGATCCTTACTACATCAAACTATGAAAGAAAAAATCAGAATTGTTCAAGGGATTTTTTTTTATCCCAATACTTCTGCACCCTTGACAACGAGAATTTTATTATTGATAACTGGTGCCACCTTGCAATTATAAGTAAAAACCTATTGTTGGATAACGCCCAATAGACACTTCGATTCTTCCACAAACTTTATAATTTGTGTGTGCAATTTATTACTCGAGTTGGTGCATTGTTTCCCAATTATTCTGATTGCGATTCTCTGACGGACTCTTAAAAGTGAAATGGTATACAAATTCATTTCACTAGCAAACATTTTTAATGTTATAACTAAAATAATTTAAAATAATTTCGTGAAGATGAAAAGTGATTCCTAACAATTACAAATACTGATATCGATTAATTGCACCTATTAAACGCAGCTAATAGTACAGGCAAAGTGTCTAAAATAAACAAAAACATAGTGAATTCGTTGAAATTTGACATATACATTTAAAAATACATATTATTTTAAGAAACTGAAGACTCCCGAACTATAAAGGGTGCATCTTGGAAAACGTGGGATGAACCAGGTTTTCACATGTATAATAAAAATTGTCAATTAAATAATGAAAAATTTTCAAAAATTAAGGATGACTTATTGTATTTTCATTTACAGAGACATATTAAATTAATAATAATAATAATAATAATAATAATAATAATAATAAATTGTCTTTTATTTGGCGAAGTTCAGTCCGGAGGACTGCTCTTACACTCAACCAGACTGCTCTTACACTCAACCAAATTTTTCTCCCAATTTTACGTTTGTTTCCTCCATTTTCTGCTTGTTTATCTGTGAATATATTCTACAAAATGAAAAAACTACATAATCATTGTATAAGTGATTTTACATTATATTGAATGAAACATACTTTCTATCTAAAGAAGATTGGAATCGATAGCATCCGTCTCCTGAACGATATCTTCCAAATTAGTTTCCGCATTCCAGTTGATTGTATCTAAATTTGTGAGCATCTTAAACCTGCTTTTCTGTTGCGGTTGCAGGAGGTAAGTTGCAATGATGATTCTGGTGTTGGCACGAAGAGTGTTGTCACAGGTTGTAAGGAGCCGTCAATTTTCTTCTATCACCACTGTTGTGGATTTTTTTCATTGCCAAGCCGTTATGAAAAATATATCTTTTTCTTCTGGAGTCAAAGTGATTAATAGAACAAGAAGGTTAACGTCCTCACCAACCAGGTGCAGATGTTCGTCCATTATTTGATATTTAAATTGCTGTTTTAACAATAGATGAATCCACATCTTCTACAGCTTGTTTTATAAAGAATCCTTTATTTTAAAGAATTTTTGTCAACATTGAAAATTGAAAGTAATCGGATTTCGTTTATATCATTTGAAAAAACTTTTCTTGTTTAAAATATCAAAATTTTGCCTTTATCTTCCTTGTATCATTTCCGATTTAGCAGATACCAAAATTTAATGTAATAAGTATTAATTTGTTTCAAGGTACATGTCAAAAAGTTTTTTAAACTAGAGTTATGACTGTTTGAAGCGCCTAACATGAACTGTATCTCGGCAATGATGAGCATAAATAAATTTTTATTTCATGAATAATTTATGTTATTTCATAAGCTAACTTTTTTGTGATGCTCTTAAAATCATTGAAAAATCAGTTTTTGCTTAAAAATCAACTTTTCAACCCCCTGTAATTCGGTGGGTATTAAAGCAAAAATAATGTTACAGGTTTTTTTTGGGGGTAGAATTGGACGCTCTACATATTCCAATAGTGATTTTCTTCCTTCGAAGCCCCTGAATTGGGGTGAAACTCACCCCCAACGAAAAAGCAACCTTATTACTTTTTAATATTTCATATTTGACCTAATTTGAATCAAACTATCCAAAAATTTATTAAATATTAAAAAATATTAATTAATATAAAAATCTAAAAAAATAAGAAAAATTTGAACAAATTCAGTTAATTCAGTTACCAACAAGTGAACCGAAACGTAAAAGTAATCTTTATAATATAACATGTATAACGAAAATTAATATGCTGTTACGCCATTTCCACTAAGTTGATTAATTTATTTAGGTGTGGCGTTTGACATTTGTCGAGACAATTTACTGTTTTTAACACTACTAATTATATATTATTAGGGGCCACAGTTTTATCGACGGTCATCGTTCTTCCTTAGTGTCATAAAATTGCTGCCTTGGACGCTATTGTAGAAACTTGATCAATTATTTGTTGATGTTGCAAATAGTTTAATGGTTTCCTTGTCTTGTCCTTTATAATTTCTTTCTTTCTGCAGACACGTGCAGGAAAGGGACAATTTAAACAAAAGAAACAGTCAACATTCCAAATTGTTTAAATCCTCAGGATTGGGTTGGTCTACATGCATTCCTAATAGGTTTGTAGTCAACAATAGCTTTTCCATATTTAACCGAAGGAGAAATATCCTTAGTCCTTCCTTCCAGCTCTGTATGAGTAATTCCACAATTAAATCCAATGACAAATACGCAAAATTTTGTAATACCCCTCATTAAAAATTTTAATTACGTGGCTAATTAATTTACTAGCAAATACAAGAATATGTACTTTACATCCTGCGGTCGCATTTGCTAAAATTACTTTGAGGTTCTAGGAAATCTCGTTGCTTGGTAGGTAAATAAGTGGTTCATGTGTAGACAGATTAAAAAATAATCCAATTTTTAAATATCAAGGACCAACATTAAACAATCCAGTTTGGCGCATTATAAAAAGTGCGTCAACTGGTTTTCTCTTAATGTATACAAATTGTTTTTATTTAAATTTTGTTTACTGCATATTTCATGAATATTCCTACTCTTTTCGATTTATTGATACGATCTAAAGTGAAATATTATGCGTCATTTGGTTATCAGAAAAAGTTAAGTCCATGTGTCGGCATCCTTGGTGACGGAGTAATTTACGACTTTCTTGAGATAAAAACAACTGTTCTAACATCGTGTCGCGTTTATGCATATCTAGAAGATTTCAGGGAATGTCAACATTTTTTAAAACCTCTACATCCTCGCCTGGCACCCTTTGAGGAACATTCAGGAATTTGCGGAACTTATTCGTAGACTTCTCACCTGGCTTTGAACCCTGATCACTGAAGGGCAAAAAATGAAAACAACTTTCTTTTGAGAAATATCTGAAAAATCGTTTCATATAATTTGTTCACATTTTGTACATGTAAAACTTGTCAGGTTAAAGGTGGTAAAATTTCATCATATTTTTGTTTTTGGCAAAAAACTGAAATTTCAGAAAAAATAATCTCAGCTGAAAAAAATGAAATTCTAGCAGTATACCACAATAGAAATTCAAACCAATTTTAGGTTTTACTGTTTTATTTGAGTTTCCAAATTCAGAAGCCAATATTTTTTATTATTGTTAGACATATTTACTACCTATTCTATTATGTCTTATTATCTATTTTTCTAAATAAATGCATATAAATGCACATACGCGCCCTGTGATGCATATTACTTGCTTTTAATTGAACTTAATGGTATCTCCTCAGGAAAGTTACATATTCATTTTATGATAATCATACGATATAAAATTAAATGCCGTGGCTTCGCAATTATTTTAATAAACTGTATCCAATTTCGTTCACAGCAGAATTAATATTTCTTAATAATTTAAGAGCAGCGTGCGCGAGCTCTTTATGCAATTATATTACGTCGATGACCTGGGTGGACCTGGACGACTGCCAAAAAGTTGCAAATCTTTAAAATGTGAACTATTTTTCAAATTAAACAAATGAAATGAAATCACAAATCAAAAATTTGCAATATAGCTAATATCAGTGTTTGGATCTTTCTATTGCAAGAAAATATGATTTTTTACCGGAAACCGCACATTTCTGAAGATTGATTTATCCGCTCTACAAAACCTGATAATTGATATATCATCATAGGCATATCATTTATTTGAAGCGATATGATCGATTTCTCAAATGTAATAATACCTTCCGTAAAACTCCATCATTTTGGAACCTATAATGAAACACACTTATTTTTAGAAATCTTTCACCTATTAGTACAATACACTTCCAAATAATTATAGACCATTTCAGTCACGTTTTTGAATAATAAAAAGTGTAGGTGGGCTGACTAGCATGTTCCCTGTAGATCCCGCGATATGTCTTCTCTCATTAAAATGAGCATTTTGCAATAGCTTCATGACCGCTGTTAGTCCAGTCAAAATGATGTTCTTCATTTTGAAATAGTACAAATATTTTCAAACTCCTGTAGGCAAACACTTTTAAGTTCAAAAAGAGAAGTTAGTGGATAATTTTCGTCTACGTGCTTATCAAGGTTCACCAAAAAATGGCCAAAATTTCAACAACAGCATTTTCTACCTGAACAATCAAAAATGAGTTTCGTTTGAAATAATAAAAATAAATGTGAGGCATATTTGCCAATTCACGAATACTTTCACTCCACTCTACCTTAGTCAAAAAAGTTGGAGTCAAAAGTAAACGTTGCCTGATAAGCTCCAGCGGAATTGGTTTGTAGTTCACTGTCCAGCATGGGATCTTCTTGAACCACTGACACTTTCAGTCACTTTGGTGGAGCCTATTCTCATTGAGTTAGCACTCAGACAGCTTTGGTCCGTCTTAGTATCTCTTTTGAAGGTTATTTCTTTCCTTCTTTCATTATGATTTTGTGTTAGCAGATTATAGCTTGATCTACTTTTAACAACTTTGATTTAACAGTACTGCATGAGTAGAGATTTGATCAATGGCAATACTTGATTGATTGAAATCCCAAATAGATGTCAGACGTGCTAGGGGTCTTAAGAAGATCTTTGATTTAACAACAGCAACTCTGGGCCAGTAAATGGAACAGTCAGCAGTAGTTGTTAATACAATGACATTCAAACTGGTATGGGAATGTCATTCATAAAGACCTCAATACTCTGGGAGAGCGAAACAGAGTCAACTTACTTCGAGTTGCAAGACATTCTGGGAAGTCAGGTAATAAAATGCCCTAAATTAATGAATGAAGAAGACGTTCAGATCAGATGTCCACACAAACTGTACAACCACGTCTCATGGAAAAGGAAGAAGAAGAAGATGGAAAAGGTGTTAGAATACAAAGAAATAACTTCGAACATTCTCCTCGATGTTCGACAACACTTCAACTAACTCCATTGGAACTGCTGAAGAGTGTGGTATGAAAGATAGAAGAGGAAGGCATGGACAAAGCGAATTGGTAATCACAACTATGATAGATGAAACTTTAGGAGATAGTTACAGGAAGGTATTCTCAGAAGGATATTCTGTCACACCTGTTATGAAAGTTCGATCGTAACTATCGCAACAAATTTTGAAAGAACAATTTGGTGTTTAGCAATATGTTTACGATATAATCATCAAAGAAAAGCTGAATCAGGACTCAATTTCAAACTAAAAATTTTAGAAATTTACAGAGGCACAGAAAGAGAAACCATTAAAGGCTATAGAGAACAAACAGTACCCTGAGTATTGGAGTAACATTTAAGGAAAACCAGTTAATGGTACTACTAACTAAAGAATGGCTCACCACGCTACCAGTTTCAGTTAAAGATGATTGTCTATACTCCAGACTCCACGGAAAGGAACTAGAAACAGGACATGGAAATTTAAAAACTCATCCAGTCTCAGATCTGCATCACTTTGGTCAGAGGCTCCGATATGCTGAATTGGATGGAGTAAATTCAGAAAGAACTAATAAGTCCAGGAGGCGCCAGCACTCACTGGATTTGAACAAATGAGTCTTGGAAAACCCGTTCAATACTAGTCACCATTCCTCATACTATTTATTCAAGAGAAAAGCGTACCTCGCAATAATGGGTTACGGATTATTATTGCGAGTAACTTGATTTCCCTTTAAAATGGGTCAGATAGGTCAAGGATGGGGGCAATAATCAGTAATGGTCAAACATCAAACAATTGAAGGTCCACATTTCTCATTCTATTTATTGTTAAAATGGAGTGATTTTTTAAATTTCCAACATTGAACGTCTTAATCATTGCTTTCTGTAATGGAAAACACTTAATCCCAAGACAGCGTAGCAAGCAAGGGTCGGACTACTTACATCTAGAGTATCAACAATAGAGTATCACAGCTAGAGCGACTATCAGAAATTGGGTAAAAAATAAAGACAAAGATTACTGGAGAAATATCCCAGGAAATCAATATGGAAAGACAAAAATTTAATTGACCATGCCCTAAATTAATGAACGAAGAAGACGTTCAGATCAGATGTCCACACAAACAGTACAACCACGTCTCATTCAGGAGATGGAAAAGGTGGTAGAAAACAAAGAAATGACTTCGAACGTTCTTCTAGATGTTTTCGACAACACCTCAACTAACTCCATTGGAACTACTGATGAGTGTGATAGGAAAGATAGAAGAAAAAGGCATGGATAAACTATAATAGATGAAACTTTAGGAGATAGTTAGAGGAAGGTGTCCTCAGAAGGATATTCTGTCACCCCTGTTATGAAAGTTCCATCGTAACTATCGCAAAAAATTTTGAATGAATAATTTGGTGTCCAGCAATATGCTTACGACATAGTCATCAAAGAAAAGCTGAATCAGGAACCGCTAACGGGATTGTTGTAACCATTAAAGGCTATATAGTACAAACATAATGAGCATTGGAGCAGCAACATTTAAAGAAAAAAACATGGAGATACTCTAGTTAGTGGTATTGCTAACTAAGGAATTGATTAGTTAAAGATGATTGTCTATAATCCAGACCCCGCAGACAAGGAACTAGAAACGGGGGCAAATATCTATGGGCAAACACAAATAGGGCCAGGAAATTTAAAATTTCGTCCAGTCTCAGATCTGGATCACTTTGGTCAGAGTCGTCGATATGCTGAATTGGATGGAGTAAATTCAGGAAGAGCTTAATAGGTTCAGGAGGTGGCGGTACTGACTCGGTTTGAACAAATGAGTCTTGGAAAACTCGTACAATACTAGTCACCATTCCTCGTACTATTTATTCAGGAGAAAAGCGTACCTCGCAGTGATGGGTTACGTATTATTATTGCGAGTAACTTGATTTCCCTTTAAAATGGATCAGATTGGTCAAGGATGAGAGCAATAATCAATAATGGTCAAACAATTGAAGCTCCACATTTCTCATTCCATTTATTGTTAAAATGGAGTTACAGATTTTTTAAATTTTCAACATTGGACGTCTTTCATTGCTTCTGTAATAAATAATTAATCTCAAGGGTCAGACTACTTGCTTCGAGAGTATCAACAATTATTCTTTAATAATGCTCACATTATGATATTTCAAATGTTATATAACAAACAATAAGGAAACTAATCTAGGTTGAAAATGTCTAACAAGTTACATTATCTGCTAAAGAATTAGAATAGGTCACATAACGATGCAATATAATAATGCTTCTTGGTATTTTTGACATACCATATTTAATCACTATCTGATTACAAAATGTACAAAGTGTAACCAGGTAAAGTTGATCACTCAGATTTTCTTCAATTTCAACTGGCATTAGAAAGCTGTGCAGGGAAGATTTTATCGACCAATTATAGTTATAAAATACTGCTCAGGGAAGTTAAAAATTTCGTGCATATACATACAATTTTAGCTTCAATATAATTATTAATTTTAGCAAACAGGTACATTAGACAATATAATCATTTTATAAGTTGTAGACCAATTTTTAGAGATAGAAAAATTGGAAAAATTAAGTTTTTCCTTCTCCGCAAGACAATGTATCCAAGACCCTAAATTTAACTTCCATATATACATAATATAACTGCATTTCCTATAACTGGGCCAAAATTTTGACTTGGCTATTCATGACACGATTACCAAGATCCTTTAATAATGATAATCACTTTAGATAAGAGATACAGTCCAATGGTACTTATTTGTTAAGTTCTCGTCTAGCATAAACCACACTAGCTTCTTCGTCTAAACTTTGAATATTCATACACCACTTTAACATACTCAGTTCTTTATTCTCAGATGTGCAAAACAATAGATTTCACTCCTCTGCACACTACAAAATAGTGCCAAATAGTGAAGTTTAGTCCCTAGGCGTGCTTCCTAAAGAAATACGTTTGAATTACACTTTTATTGAACTCTCACCTAATGAACAACTTAACAAAAATTATAGTATATAAAATATTTACCTCATACGAGAGATCTTTCAATTTAAAAGGTTCAGGGTTTAATACAAATTAGCATAAAAATAAAATAAAACAAATAGTTGTGTCATCTCATGAAAAACAAAATTGATGGGCAAAGAAGGAATTTTAAATCGTCATATCTCCTAGAAGCAAAACACCCGCAGCGTCCTAAGGTCATCCCTTTCAGGATATTACACTCAATGAAATCATTATCATCATCTCATTTCGAAGTTTCATCGATTCATAAGTGTTTTTTTAAAGCAACATTTTTATTTACATGTATAGATTGAAACATAATAATAACTATAAATAGAAATTAAGCAGAATTTTGAATGTGCGACTTATCAGAAGCAATGCATTAGAAACATATTTTTTCGTGAGGATATCTTCCGCGTTAACAACAATTTTTCCAATTTATTGGTTATTCTAAGGTTAAGTACACTAGGTAAATTCTTACGTACGTTGTCTGACATTTAAATATTCACCCGGACATGAAATGTAAAAACTAAACAGGATCTATCATAACTATAAATTAACAATTATTTATTTGTAGATACCAAACCACAGCCATTGAAGGAAATTTTATTTTACATTTAATTAACAAAATTAAATTAAATACCCTTGTTTTAAGTAACGGGACTATACTTTAACATACTGTTTTGTATATGTTACATGTTTATTGTAAAGAGCGAAGGATTTATTTTTAGTTTTAGGGAACTAAACATGTTGGGTAGATCACCAATACCATCCGTGGTTCGATTTATAATCTAAGTAATTAAACAGCAGCAGTAACGTAATTATCAATACTTACCTTAACTTGGCGACTACGGTAGTTTGTAGTACTAAGTGTGTAGAAAGTTGACAAATATCGGAAAAGGACAGGACAGAAGCAAACATACGAAATAATAGTAATAAATATAATCCGTACTAATGGAGGCCAATAGCCAGAAACTGGCGACCTACTCGATATAGCTATATTTTAGAATTTAAAAATAAAGTCTTCACTGAGAAGTTATTGCTAACTTATGAATGATTTTATTTCGTACTTCGGTTTTAGGCAAGAAAATGCCGAAGTGTCACTATGGCACTCGAGGCGGCGGCGGTGCTTTACTCGGGCGCCAGTTTCTGTTTACAGTGCAGAAACACCACTACTCAGGCAGCTACAGTGAAGAAACGGATATTCCAGTGGGTCGTTGGGAAAATTAGACTTCGTTGCGGAATAAAAGGCACAGCTAGTATCACAATTGGATTTATTCAGGTCTAATTATTTATATATCACATCAACAGGAACAAGATCAGCAAATGCGGTTACTACTATAAAATCTCTAATCTAATTACATCTAGCAGGGCTTAAAAGCTATTCCAAATGCAGGGCTACGGTTACTACAGTTAGCAGGACTTAAAAGCTATTAGCGATATATACAGTTACTTTAAAGCACAAACTACGAGGCGGCAGTGCGAGTATCTAGCAAGGCGTGCAGGCGGTTAACTAACGGTTACAGAACTAACAGCAAAGCGATGTACGGATACCAGGATTAGCAGAAGCAAACGCTGAAAAGCATACAAATATTAAAGCAGACTATTTACAAATAACAGGTTTGGCTAAAGCGTAGTATAGACTGAAAAAGTAAGGTTATGGGTTAATAAAACCAACAGTGTGCTTCCTTTCGGGACTGGATCTCGAGTACTGAAAGAAAAAAACTTTAAGGTTAATATTGCCAGTTACGCTCTTTTACGTATACACTGTATACCGGAGGATCGCGTGTATACAGCATAGACCAACAGCTAGCTTGCTTCCGCTGAAAGAGAATAAGATGATTACGCAGGAGCAAAGGGCAGACAGCAGCGGACTGAAAGAAATTTATGATTAATATCACACCGAGATACCTTGCAATAGCCAAACCTTACTCTTGAGTTCTACTCCTTACTTACTTCCGCTTACGTAGGCACGTCTGGTCAGGAACAGCAGCGGACGGGTACTCAAGGTAGTTGTGTCGGATTCGGAATATCAATGCTCTGTAAAATATCGGAGTAGTAGGGGTGAACGCAAAATAAGCAGCGCAGTGAAGACTTCGGGCTCTGGTTAACTTACTTTACGGTGGGTACGTCTGCTTGCTTTCGATGACAGCTCTTGACTGACTTCCGCTTTCTTGGATTCGGAATATTAATCTTCTATAAGATAGTGCAGTGGTAGGGATAAGCGTAATGTCGCAGCGCAGTGAATAAATGCGCCCCGGCGAGGCTCTGACGTAGGGTAGAGTTTCAACTGCTGGAGCGCTGCATCGACACGTCTACATTCGCTGGTTGTTGCGGCCGGACTGATTTCGACGCGGATATGCTTTTCACTCATAGGTGTTTCCGGAGAGGGACTAAATAGTCGTAGAAATTTTTTTATGAAATTAGAATATTTTCCAAAGAAAAATATTAATTAGCCCATTTGTTTTTGTTTCTACTATTGTTGAAAATCATTCAAATAATCAAACAATATGGGCAAAACGGCATTGTCGAAATAACTTTGGAAATAATGTATTTAACGGAAATTTTCGCACCAATCCTTAAAGATAATAATAAAAATTGTACATTTTGTATTTTCTAAATAATGAAAAAGAACATTATTGGTCATTGCATTCTTCAGCGCCATCGACGATTTCTGTTTCCTTTTAAATTTGTTCAGTAGTTCTTCAGTAATCTTCTTCATTCTCATTTTTCGTTGCAACATATTTTCTTTTATTTAAAACCAGTTTATTTTATACAGAAAGAGTCAACTTAGATCGACCGTGACATAAACTTTGGCAAAGCCTCCAAAATGCATATACAGAGTGTTTCGGTGTGCGTTATAAATGTATTTTGTCAAGCAAGCTATTGCATCTTTAGTTGATAAGAAATTTAAATTGTCTACTCAATAAAACTTTATATTATTATCCGGGAGACGATTAAAACTGAATTAAATATGAAGGTTATCTAGAATTTCATTTTACAACTTTTTTCACTCTTGTTATTTTTTAATAAATTTTATGGATTTTTACTAATTGTTCTATTTTCGTTACTTGATACGTATTATGTACACGGTGATTCTTGTAAGATACCCACTCTTTGGGGGTTAATTTCGGCCTTATATAAAAACTATTTCAATAACTATCTAATCATTTCGAAGCACCAGCTATTAATAAAACATGTTCTACCTAACTTAACAGTAAAAATTTTAGCTAAATCAGCACTACTATCACACCATATCACAAATCATTCTTAATTTTAAAAACAAGCTGCAACTTTGTTATACAATATAAGCAGTAAGGGGGTTACTATATAAGCAAAATTAAAGTCCCAAAATTATAACTTTCTCATCGAAATTAATAATTGTCTTTAATTGACATCGTTGTCAGCGCCTTACTATTTTCACTTATAATTAATTCGTACTTGCGTAAGGTGAATATTGCAAACCCGTTCCACGGCAAGGATGACAATTTAAATTGCCATATTTACTACAACCAAAGTCGACAAAGATAAATACTAATGTGAATATGCAAATTATAGATTAGTAACGACACTTTGAGGAAACAATTATTAGAAATATTAACTAGCAACTTATTACAAAGTGCACTTGGTTAAAATTAGTTCGGGACCTAGTCCTCCGGAGGTTAACTAAATGAAATTTGGTATATTCATACACATGTACAGGGTGATCAATATCTTGCACACTTAGGTTTAGACATTGGGAGGGTGAAGAACGTAAAGCGTTATTGTAATAAACTCCCTTAAGCTTCAGAAGTAAACCACATATTTGACTTTTAGGCCAGTAGAATTAGACGGGAATCTGTAACTAATTCGTTTCAGATAGCCGTAGGTAAAAACAGGTGTATTTAGTTATAAGGAATATACCTCTGCGATTCCTCCCAAATCAAATATACAGAACATTGTTTATAAGTCACTTGTATGTGAAAAAATCATGAAATTTGGATTTTTTTAAAAATTACAGTAAGACTGCAGTAGATTAATTTTTTTGAATGCTTCTGTTTACTAGGTAATTCCAAACCGGTTAATTTAAGCCCCGGTTGATTTCATTTAATTGATTATTTATTTAAATAATTGCCGAAAACCATCGAAATTTTCGAAAATTTCAAGCATTTTTTACTCTGAAAGGAAAAATTCTAGACTCTTGAAACTTTGGTGGAATATGTGTCTCATTGCCCTCAACTTACAAAAAATATTTCGTTTTAAAATGTCTATTAGTTTTCGAGAAATTCTATTTGTTTATTAAAAACGTCCCAAATGTTTAATGAAAAATTGACCTATTAACGTTATCAAAAATAATTCAACCACAGTTCATTTTTTTCGTCAAATCGTCAATTTTACGAATCTGTTATGGGCGTATTGATTTTCAATAATTTTGACCGGCGTTAACAACATTGCTACTTTTCGGAGCAGCGTTTTTTGCAAATAACTACAACAAATGAACGTATCTGCACAAATCTTTCATATTTGAATTGCTGGTATTTTTCTACAAATTTATAAAAAAAAATTGTTGCTCTGGGACATGTAGGAGCCGAGATAATTTTTTAAATTGTTTAATGCGCCAAACGTTTATTTATTAATATTTATGGCCAAAATTGAAACTGGTTGTTCATAAGATCTTGAATTTTGTGAATTCATCAAGTCCTATTGAAAACGGGCCCTTTTTAAGGTCAAAATATAATTTTTAATAATTAGTGACTTTAGAGCGTCTTCAATTTGTTTGGCTCAAGGGACAGGGGAATTTTTTATCAAACGATTTTCAAATTGGGGTAGCTAGAAAAATTCGTCATATCTCCGTTATCTCGTCCGTTATTTTCCGGCCAACTTCGACGTTTTTTTTTTTAATTTGGGGTAGGTCACGAAAATAATAACAATGGGCACATTTGCAATATCCAAATAATAAACAAATAATTGTTATAAACAATTTATTTATTTTTTTTTATTTTTTCGTTTTTGGGCTTATGCAACTTATAATGTGCTAATGTATTAAATATAAATTTATAAAGATTATATAATGATAACAATGCTGTAACATCGTATATTGTTTGATGGAGAAATAGTTTGTGCATACATTGTTACCATTATATAATCTTTATAAATTTATATTTAATACATTAGCACATTATAAGTTACATAAGCCCAAAAAAGAAAAAATAAAAAAAAAATAATAAATTGTTTATAACAATTATTTGTTTATTATTTGGATATTGCAAATATGCCCATTGTTATTATTTTCGTGAGCTACCGCAAATTAAAAAAAAAACGTCGAAATTGGCCGGAAAATAACGGAGATATGACGAATTTTTCTCGCTACCCCAATTTGAAAATCGTTTGATAAAAAATTCACCTGTCCTTTGAGCCAAACAAATTGAAGACGCTCTAAAATCACTAATTATTAAAAATTATATTTTGGCCTCAAAAAGAGCCCGTTTTCAATAGGACTTGATGAATTCACAAAATTCAAGATCTTATTAACAACCAGTTTCAATTTTGGCCATAAATATTAATAAATAAACGTTTGGCGCATTAAACAATTTAAAAAATTATCTCGGCTCCTACATGTCCCAGAGCAACAATTTTTTATAAATTTGTAGAAAAATACCAGCAACTCAAATATGAAAGATTTGTGCAGATACGTTCATTTGTTGTAAAGTTATTTGCAAAAAACGCTGCTCCGAAAAGTAGCAATGTTGTTAACGCCATTTTGACGGTCAAAATTATTGAAAATCGATACGCCCATAACAGATTCGTAAAATTGACGTCTTGACGAAAAAAATGAGCTGTGGTTGAATTATTTTTGATAACGTTAATAGGTAAATTTTTCATTAACCATTTGGGACGTTTTTAATAAACAAATAGAATTTCTCAAAAACTATTAAACATTTTAAAACGAAATTATTTTTGTAAGTTGAGGGTAATGAGACACATATTTCACCAAAGTTTCAAGAGTCTAGCATTTTTCCTTTCAGAGTAAAAAATGCTGAAATTTTCGAAAATTTCGATGGTTTTCGGCAATTATTTAAATAAATAATCAATAAAATGAAATCAACCGGGGCTTAAATTAACCGGTTTGGAATTACCTAGTAAACAGAATCATACAAAAAAATTAATCTACTGCAGTCTTACTGCAATTTTTAAAAAACTCCAAATTTCATGATTTTTTCACATACAAGTGACTTATAAACAATGTTCTGTATATTTGATTTGGGAGGAATCGCAGAGGTATATTCCTTATAACTAAATACACTTGTTTTTACCTACGGCTATCTGAAACGAATTAGTTACAGATTCCTGTTCACATCGTCTAATTCTACTGGCCTATTTCCCTATATATCATGACGACTCCAGGAGTGAAGAGTGAAATAGGATATTGAATTTCTTAATCTCATGGGTCGGTGGTGTTAGATCCAGTGTTCATTGTATATGTTAATTTTGGTACTCACTCTATGGTTTATAAAAATGATATATCTACAACCCAATTTAATAAAAATATAAAAAGTTTAACCGACAAAACAGAAATCCCTGAAAAATTTTAAACATGAACTCAAAGCCTAAAGTTGTTTTAAATTACAGACTCAAAAATGTTATTATCTAAACAAATTAGCTTGACAGTTTATATTTTGGAAGACTGGGCTTGGGCAAGCACAGCTTCAATCAGTATTTTGTGTAATTCTTAGTGGTATACATCCATATAAGTCAAAATAATAAAAATGCTTATCAGTGAAATTCTATTACGTTTTCAGGTTACTCAAAAGGAGGTTATTATGGCGATTACGATGGATATGGTTATCAAGATGGATACGATCTGGATGCCTATTACGGAGACGTCCATGGACATGGATATTAACGCTAACTGCTACCTCTAAGTCAAATACTAGGATTAAATTAGATCATGTTTTGTCATAACACAAATATTTTTATACGACCTCTTACAAATTGTACAAATAATAGTTTTTTTATTATAATATTAAATAATGTGAATACTTGACAGAGAGCTAGTGCTCGAGAGTTTTAGGTTAAATTCAAAACAAATGTATTTATTTTATTTTATAATTTACAATATAATTAATGTTGGAGATATTATGGTGAATATGTGTGGAAACATCCCTGCGTATGGTGTAGCATTTTACACTAATAGCTTTCTATGTCAATAAAGTGCAAATAAGTATGTGGACCAACCAGTTACAAAAACGTTGAGACTAGAAGGCATTATTGGGTAAGAGACGATTTTCACAGATGAATGCAGTTAGTGAATCCACGAATTGTGGGTAGTTTAATTTGAAGTACCATTCATTTTGACGAGCTTAACTAGTGTTACAAAATCATCTGTCTTCTTTGCAAAAGAACTAAAGATCGATCCTCCACAATCGACTTTATATTCATAGTGCACGATGCATAGACATGCTTTTATTTTAGAAACTTATTCAAATGTCCCTTGCAAGCTGCAGCCGCAATACTTGCACATTCACGCCCACTATTCGGTAGTCCTTAATACTCTAAATTAGGCTATCAAAATTTAACGGGCTTGAATAAATTCATAATAATTGTTTTGTTAAACATTCACAATAAAAAACTTTCGCTTGTAAAGTTAGACTACTTAATAAATTATTCATTTGTGCGAGGTGTTGCGGTTGAATGTCTGTTTGTTGCATATGCAGGGGTATTAAGGACGAGAAGCAAAAGACTTTTCTTACTGCCTCTGAGCTCCGGACATAATTTCTTGACGTTTACCATCGAAATATAATATGAAATTCAGTTCCTAAAATTGTTTTGTTTTGTGTCAATTAATTCAAGGCATATTCCACGAATGTGATTTCAGCAGAGCTATTTCAAAATTTCAAGGTGGATTATAGAAAAAACGTATTAAATATCATACGATCTGTAGGTGGATGTAAAAACTTGAAATTGCTTGTTGCAAAGTTATCCCTTTACGAAACCATTAGACGTAATTAGCAGTGTGATTGATGAACTAAAAGACCAGTGACATAGATATTGTATTGTTATTAAGTATTTCTTTTACTTCATTTGTTAATAATTTCCCTACTATTTGTGATTATGCAAGACCGGCAATATATTAAATATAATAATTTTTTATAAGCAATTGTTTTCGAGGATTTAGCAGTTGCTCGAGTCAAAAATGGCGACAAATTAGCAAAAGCTGAAATCACGTTTCACTTTTGTCATTTTGCCCTTCTTTTCCCAGACCTTAAATATTCAGAATTTGTGTACAATATAAAATAATGTTGCCATGAATATTCGTGATGTTTTGCACATAAATTATTGGATCCAATTATTTAATATTATAATTGTTAAAATTTGCAAAATGTAAGTTATAATTGTCTGGAATGTACAGTAATATAATAATACGTACAATTTGAGCTATCGTAATTTAACCTTTGAATGCGTTCAAATATAAATTTTTTTACGGTAGATAACATAATTTCTTCCTATTAGATAGCACTATTATACAAACTGTAATTATTTGAACAAATATATAATTACTTATAGGGATAATTATTTGCAGACAAAAGTAGGTTTTGCTTTTACCGAAACATGCAATTATGACACCTAACACTTCCTGATTTCTTTAAAGTGGGTACTAAAAATTTTAATTGAGTTTTCAATGGAAGGTACACATTTTGATGTATCCTTTCCTATAACAAAAGTAACGAAGAACATGTTAGACACGTTTGGATATTTTTTATCGCTATTTATTGAATAAATAACTAAATTTTTAAAATGACCAGTAATGATGTCGAAGATCTTAAAAATGTATATATTTTTCTTGGAAACCTATTGCCACTTTAATTATTTTGAATTTTGGGCATTTTGATCATCTTATCTTATCTTTTTCTGAATCAAAGTGAACTTTTCTTATCCTAATTAACCTTACGCACATCATTGAGTTCCTCGTTATCCAGAGGTGCTTCGTTCTAGTGCTTCGTTTAGTTAGTCATGCGTATTACTGATTTTCACGTAATTGAAGTGAGTTGCGACCATGTCTAGCTTGTCGGAACGAAGCCACATCTCCAGCTGATGCAGTGCATAAAATAGACTAGCTCAGGTGAACAGAACTTGTCTTCAAAAAACGACCACAACAAAATTATCGAAATGTCAAGTATTCGAAACAGTCGAACCAGTGAAAACCAAAATCTAAAGTTATTTTGTTCGTTTAGGGCTTGGTCCAATACTTATAATTAATGGATTCCCATGTTGATTTTCTGGTAGGTTTCTTCAGTAATCGTTGAGATTATTTCTGATGCAGTCTTTGCTGGCTCCTCTTCTTGCTGAGGTTTTGAGTGGTGATTAAATTATAGCATGTATGCAGAGTAATTCGATTGTTTCGGTTGGTCCAGAATTTTCAGAGTAGGTATATCTTTGACTCTATTTTTCCTCTACCTGGTTTGAGGAGGAATACCTGCTGATTAGATAAGGCACTTTCTATTAAGAGAACTAAAAGATCTACTTCTTCTCCTGCGATAGTGCTAATGAAAACTTAATAGAAAATATTCAAGGTGAAGATTATAATGAGATTAATCTTGCTGATCTCATCACAGAAAACATTAGACAAGCAGAAGAAAATGATGAGGAAGATGCTGCTTTTTCCGCCTAATGTATGCCTATTTTTATACTCGGCTTACCAGCAGCTACTGCAAAGGTGCTTTAGATCACCACACTAAGACAGTATTGGAATAGACCGGTGCACTGAACTAGGTCTAAGTGCTATAAGGTCGCATGTTACTAGGAATGCTACTAATGTTTGGATAATCCCATTTAGATATTTGTTCCAAGTTAGCTTGGAGTTTATAATGACTCCAAGATTTACATGCTCCTCATCACTTTTCTCTTCTAATTTAAAAATGCTATGATACTGCAATTCAGTCTTTGAAACAGCCCCACGTTGGGCGCCTAATGCAGCAGGTTCTTTGTGCTTTGGAGTACTAGATACGTCCAATCCTCCCCATTTATATTTCTATAACACTCAAGGCTACTTACAAATGATCTCCATTTATGTAGTTGATTTTAGCTGTATTGACTATATCGTTAGTCAGCAAGTTCCCTCATTAGCCTGTCAACTATGAAGTATAACAGGAAGGACAGAACACTTGTTGAGGACGTCCACCTACAACTATCGTCCTTAAAGTTTCATCCGTCACTGTTGCGAATACCACCTTGTTTTTGAGTTATCTTTCGATCCATCTGCTACAAGTTTCTTTGATATCTCGTGCTCTAGTAGTTTTAATAATGAAATTATGATATAGGTGTTAGGAATGCCAATATCGAGGAAAGCGTCCAAAGTCAATTTATTGTTTCCCAACACGTTTCCAGTTTCTGAGATAAATAATGAAGCACAAAGCCTCTTTTATACAATATAACTTATTGTATCTTGAGTCTTCAATATTTTTATCATAGTGGAAATAATCGTAATTTTTAGGTTAGATCTGAAATTATTAATTACCGTCCATTTGTAATATACAAATTTGCAACCATGTAAGATGTTATGAGTTTTTTTAACACACTTCCCAAAAGATTGGCGGGAAATCTTTAAGGGAGAATTATTTGGTAGGAGAATTGGGCAAAGTTTGTTATTATCGTAAAGCTTATGTAACTGTTTTTTGCAATAAACGATTATAATTCAGTAAACAAAATCCTGCTGCATTTGGCGCCCAACGTGGGGCAGTTTCAAATACTAGATTGCAATATTACAGTATTTTTAAAAATAAAGGGAAGTGACGGGTAAAAGCATTTAGACGTAGGACTTTAAACGCTTCTTTATCCCGTTTAAAATTGTTTATTAAAAATGTGTTTCAAGAGAAATTTGGCAGTAAAGAGTAATTTTACGTGAGGTTGACTGGATTGCAATATCACAGCATTTTTAAATTAGGAAATGAAAGATGCGACGTACTCTGGTTTTAACACAGAAATGCAAAAGTGTCACTATGACGCTCGATATACATATATGTAATACACCGGGTGGGCCAAAAAATTTTGCACTTTTTATGTTTGCCCATAACTTTTTTGTTTATTAACCGATTTTATTGAGCTAAGTATCGTTGCGTACAGAAGAGAATGGACCATTGACGAAAATTTTCAAAAGGGCCGATTTTTTTTAAATGCAAGATGGCGGCTGGGTTTGAAAATAGTCTTTTCTTTGGACCAATTCTTTTTGAAGAAAAAATTTCGAAATGGCACATTCAATAGAAAAATGCAAAAAAATGGGCCTTTCTCTACAAGACCTCGATGAAAAAAATCGATTCATCAAGAGATGAGCTATACGTAATAATACAAAACGCCTTTTTGTCGTTCTTAAGCTCTATTACTAAATTGCACTTGTTTAATTGACCAATAACTTTTTCGTTTCTTAACCGATTTTAATGATCTTGGTGTCGTTGCTTACAGAAAAGAATGGAATAACGACGAATAATTTCAAAATGTCAAAAAATGTTAAAATGTCAAAAAAATGTCAAAATGTCATAAAAATGTCAAAATATCAAAAAATGTCAAAAAATAGGCTCGATCTTTTATTAAACCGTATTTACTCCGACAGATTCCACCGATTGATGTCGGTCACGTGACTGATGGATGTCATAAAAATGTCAAAATATCAAAAAATGTCAAAAAATAGGCTCGATCTTTTATTAAACCGTATTTACTCCGACAGATTCCACCGATTGATGTCGGTCACGTGACTGATGGATGTCAGGTGGTAAATTCATAGATGATTTTAAGAACGCTCGTTTGACGCTTCGTGCTCGAAGATTTGACATTTATGGTTTTTAAGGTTATAGAAAGACTATTTATAATTTGTGTAATTTTGAAGCAATTTAAGTAAGAGCATCTCTGCATCCATTACATCATTACATCTTCAAATATGGAAGGCTTAACTGTCCTGAAGTATATCTTTAATAATGATGAGCATGAAAAAAATTCCTCCACCTGCCCTAGTGATAATAGTTTTACAGATAGCAGTAAGTGACGTTGAATTGATCCTCTTACCTCCTTTTTTGTAACGTTCGTACAAAAGTGCAAAACACTATAACCTCAAACAACGGACCGACAGCAACAAAACAAAACAGCTGACAAGCTTCCCCACTACTTCTATCAAACTTCATCCGCATCCATCGAGCTTAAACTACGATAGAACCGATGGAACACCGATTGACTAATCCGGTTAATAAACAGACGCGTATTGGATTAACTCGGTGAATAAAAGAACAACTTGATGGAAGTCTGATGCATCCGGACGATCCATCGGTGAATAAAAGGTCGAGCCTGATGTCAAAATATCAAAAAATGTCAAAAAAAAATGTCAAAATGTAAAAAAAATGTCAAAAAATGTCAAAATGTCAAAAAATGTTGAAATGTCAAAAAAATAAAAAAATGTCAAAAATTGTCAAAATGTCAAAAATTGTCAAAATGTCAAAATGTCATAAAAATGTCTGAATATCCAAAAATGTCAAAAATGTCAAAATGTCAAAAAAATGTGAAAAAAATGTCAAAAAATTCAACAAAATGTCAAATGTCAAAAAATGTCATATGGCGGTCGTGTTTGAAAATGGCCCATCCTTTGCGCCAATTCTTTTTAAATAAAAAATGTCGAATTGGCACATCCAATAGAAAAAAGCAGTAAACTGGACCTCTCTCTACATTTTAAGACATCGATGAGAAAAATCGGTCCATCGGGAGCGGAATTATATTCAATCATACAAAGCGCCTTTTTGTCTTTCTTAAGCTGTATTACTTAAAGTGCACTTGTTTTATTGGCTAATAACTTCTTCGTTTATTAACCGATTTTAATGATCTTCGTGTCGTTGCTTACAGAAAATAATTGACTATCGACGAAAACTGGCCGATTTTAAAAAATGCATGGTTGCGGCCTCGTTTGAAAATAGCCCATTGTATGGGCTATTTTCAAACGAAAACTGGCCGATTTTTCTAATCGACGTCTTAAAATGTAGAGAAATGTCCAATTTATTGCTTTTTCCTATTGGATGTGCCATTTCGACATTTTTTATTCAAAAATAATTGGCGCAAAAACCAGCCATTTTCAAACCCGACCGCCATCTTGCATTTTTAAAAATGGCCATTTTGAAATTGTTCGTCGATAGTTCATTCCTTTCTGTAAGCAACGACACTAAGATCACTAAAATCGGTTAATAAATAAAAAAAGTTATGGGCAAACGTAAAAAGTCCAAATTTTTGGCCCATCCCCTATAATACCGTTAAAATCCGTTAAAAAAATTCAAAACAAAAAAGAACGGTCACAACCGAATGTGACGATTCGATTGTCACATAGGTAGTTATTAAATTAAATCAAATATATAAAATAAAATATAATAAATATATTCTATTTCCACATACTGATTCTCTACAGTTTCCTGACAGAAACGACCCACAACACCCATAGGTTACCATTTTAAATATAAATATTTTCGTATTCCCATCGTCAATCAAGGCTTATATAAATCCCATTAACATATATTATGTTAATAAAATCAGTAACTGTGATTTGCGTACCCAAAATATGCATAGTTCACGAATATTAGGCGAATAAATTAAAGGTAGAATTTGCGTGAACACGGCTCGCAAGTATTTCGTAACACGAATAAGGAAAGTGAAGAAGAACGCTTATGGCGATGCGGTTCACATAACATTTAAAAGTCAGATCTCAACACGAGAACGTAGGTGATTTATGCCCGTTAAAAATTAGGACTGAAGCAACAGTAAAGATTTTCATTATGATGGAACTAAAATGAGGTAAACATAAGAATTTTAGCTGTATTATTCCATTTATGGAAGACAGGTAATTGGAGCAATTAAATTAATATCGGCACAACTATAAAGACGGCTTAATAATAATGATAAATATTTTTTAATTAATTTTCACTTGTCAGTCAATGTGTCAGTAGTGTTGGTTAACTTTATTAAGAAAATAAACAATTGCCATTCAATAATATATTGTCGATAAGATTTCGCCACAAGAGATTTGGCACACTTGTGATTTTGTGCATCTAAACTTTCTACGATTTTCTCATTCCTTGCGGCCAATTTTGAAAATTTAATGTTCGTTGGTAAGAGATAATTGTGAGTTACGTGCACCTGCTGTCAGCAAAATTTATATAATGAAATAATTAAGTGACATGCACAAAAATATAAATGACGCTAGGCTAAAAACAGATCCCTGTGGTGTCTCTTGTTTAATTATTACTTCATTAAAAAAGTGGTTTGACAATTACAGTTATATTAATTTTAAGCTGCTTCAACCGTGGAATTTTAATCTATAGATATTAATGAGTGTACCATTGTTAAGGAAAAATTGGCAGATAAACTTCCAGGGGGTACTTCTACGTGCCTCTAATTCTAAATTCTTAACAACTATCTCTCTGTATTAAATGCGTAGTGACGATGTGCATATGGCAGCACCCAGAATGCTAATTTAAAAAAAAAATAAAGCAGGAATATAAATATTTACGCATACCACATAAATTAGGTGTGAAAAGATTTTAAATTGTTTTTCTCAGAATAGTCTTCTGTCCTCGATTGGTATGCAAGTGTATCAGAAAGCAGAATTATCGACAAAGAATCATCATATGTCCGTCTGAAGGATAATTGTGTCCCTTGGCAAGATTGCATAGTTGATTTTTATGCTCACATTAATGTAAACCTACTCGAAATATAACTGTAATAGTGGTAATTGGACGCGACGTTGATTACGATTATTAAAACTATTTATTGCTTTTTAAATACTATTATTTTTTTGATGTAGCTCAATAGTTTCAATGTTAGCTGGAGCAGTTGCTGTTTTGGTTTATTTCCCCAATAAAACAGTGGAAGTAGTGAATTAGTATGTATGTCAATATACAGTTTCCAAATAACTGATATTGTAAAATTATCAAGGTTTCGTATTATTAGTTAGAAGAGTTGCTCTGATTGGCTCTCTCATAATATACGTGATATATGGTATCTGATATTTTGATTTTCTCTTTACGTGCCCAGCAGGTGCTTTACCATAAATGTCACTTTTGATCCTAGATTTATTTATAAAGGACAAACCAGCATAAATTATTTTGCAACGCGTTTCGACAAACTCTTAGTAGGTATCATTTTTGGAAGAAGATATGCACGTGTCCTAGGAAAGGCTGCTAGTTATACAACTTTATAACACTGATAAATAATCATTATCTGATTAGCGTATTTATGAGATTCTTTGGGAACTACTTCCGCTCCTTGATTTCATGATCTCGATAAACTTTATCTGCATTAATTACATGGAGATCATTCCAAGAATTTCACTATAAGAAATGTGGAAAGGTTTATTTATTTATCCCGGCGAGAAAAACACTGCACAGGTGTAAATTGTCTCAGATGTCGCATAATCATGCAAATCATCTTTTGCACCAATAAATTATTATCACATCATGTAATAGAATGGTCACAGGTAGATTTTTTGAAATATAGTCCGAGTTCATCGATTTGGTTTGTGAAAATTTAGACCTGTAAAAATCAGCTGCTTTATTATTTCTTCAAAAGGGCAAGCTTGCATCAGCAAAATGGTGCGCAGGATTGATTTTTGCGAAGAGCAAGTCATTAAAGTGGGTGACAAGACGGATCCTTGCCAAACACCAAAATTGACAGGGAGGGTTTCTGATGATACTACTTGTTTGAAAGATCCCCAACAGCATATTTAATAAAGAAGAATGCACAAATTTAAAAGAAGCAGTAATGAAAGAAGCAAGAGAAGTTTTAGGAAAAAAGAAAAGATTTCTGAAACGGGACCGTTTAAGAATCTGGAACGAAGAAATAGAAACGGAGGTAAAAGAAAAACAGGAAGCAAACATAAATAAAATTAACAACCCCACAAAATATAAAAATAAGGAAGTCTATAGACAAAAAAGAAACCACAGTAAACAAATAAGAGAAGCTGACATACATGGTAGACAAACGCATATAAAGTAATGAGAACATTTAACGAAGAAGAAAATGGTTAACTAATGGTTAATAATATAGCAAAAGAGGAATGGTAGATACATTATCAGGTGTTATGGTTTAAACAAGGTATCGATGACAATCCTAGAAAAAGAGAATGCGAAAGGTTTAGATGAGATAAGCATGGAAGAACTAATGGGAGCTTTAAAACCCACCAAAAATAGGAAAGCAACGAGTTTGGAAGACATTAAATCAGATAGAAGAAAATGCGGATGTGTAGTGTTATACATAACATTACTACATCTTTATTGTAAATGTCGAAAATTTGGCGTAATACCAAAAGAATGGAGTATGGCAAAAATAATGTCTATGTAAGATATGTCTATAAAATATATGCCAATATTTTAAATAACAGGCTTAAAATTATCATGGAACATCAATGGATTTTAGAAAAGGAGGATTTTAGTCTTCGTAGATTTGGAAAAAACTTTTGACAATTTCAACAGAAAAATGTTGTAGAAAATAATGGAAGAAAAAGTATACCCGAAACACACCAACATGGTACTAGAGGAACTAACAGAAAATGTTCGAATAAACAAAGGGGTCAGATGCTGTCTATCCCCTACAATTTTTAACATATACATAGATAAAGTACTAATGGACTGGAAGAGAATATACAAGAGAAGAATTTGGTTTGATATCCATCAACTCGATACTTTAGGTAAATGACGTGATATTGTTACTGAAATCGAAGTAGATTTACAAAGAGGGATCCACATACTACAACAAAATTGCAGAAAATACATGACAGTATCCACAGAAATAACAAAGAGTAGGGGTTTTAATGATATAGAACTGAAAGTCAATAGATTTATAGGGAGCGATAAATAAGACAAACAAAAACAAAAAAGTTATTCAATTAAAGTTCTAATGAAACTTTCGCAGTACTAACTCCCAAATGGAAGCTAAACATGGACGACAACAAAAAGAGAAGAAGAATGAATACAAACATGAGAAATAAAGTATCTTAAAAAAATAAAATAAAGCACACGAATTGACAGATACAGTAACGACCATGTTAGAAACAAATTACATATAATAAATAGGATTTGAGGAAACAGCTATTTAACTACAAATCCAAATAGGTAGCCAAGTTTATTATTCGTCCTTTCTACACCAGACACAGACCGGTTTCGAACTTTTTATGTTGTTGCTATCTGTCACAATTTTTTATGTTCTTGCTATCTGTCACAGATACATTGTATGTCCTAACAGTTAGTAGCAACTGACCACTAGAGGGATAATTTTCCCCTTCGCTGTTATAAATTAAATATATTTAACATAAATGTAAAAATTACTGAAAATAGAAGAAGATGGAAAGATCATTTACACAGAATGGACAAAAACAGCATTTTTTCAATTACAAATACAGAAGAAGAATGTGGACCTAATACCTGAAGCGAAAAAGAAGAAGATGAAGAAGACGAAGAAGACGAAGAAGACGAAGAAGAAGAAGAAGAAGAAGATAATGATGATAAAGAAGAAAAAAACGTTTTTGATAATATCTAAAGCTGCTTGAGGCTTCCCTTAAGCGCTCCGTATTCGTGTCAGAATTGATGTGAAAATTTTTAGAAATAATTGTTTTATAATAATATGTTGAAATTACATTCTATATCTTAAGGTATAGGTAGCAATTTTGGCAAATCGTTTCTTATATAATAAGGTAAGATACGTGAGGCAGTCTATTGGGTAAATCAATAGATCATTAGATATAATTCCAGCCCAAATATTAATGGGAAATTTATATTATGAATTTGCTGTTTACACCGAATGATAATTCTTGCCCATGGTTTGTAAATTATAATATCTTTGGGAGTAAAAGTGCATGCATGCAATTTCGTAAACGACATGGACAAAATTCTCTACAGGACCAAAATTCAAAGGAACAATTCTTGGACTCGTGCAAAATGCTGTGATCTTAACTATTGCTCCTGTAAGCTTAAACCCTGAGGTATCTTCTAAGCCATTTGTGACAGTTGTTGTACTTGTACTGGGATCATCTACGACTATATTTAATATTGTTTCCTCACCCTGAACACTAGTTCTTAAACATCAAACAACTGAAATTATTCTTTGAGGAGGATGAAGCAGCCGAACAGGTTTTCTCGAAATTTGTTTTGCTTCAGCATAAACTCGCAGAAGAATAATATACAAAAGTAGGTTTTTACTTTAAAGCGGAAAAATCAAAATCAAAACTTATTAAATTCGAAAAGATTACCAAAATTAACTGCTTCAATCGCTTACAGATTCATTTGTAGTGACATTGAATTTCAGATTGTCGCTAGTAATCTCCCTAGTGCTTGAATTATTACAGGAAATTTTTAGAGTGCACAAATTTTTTGAAAATTATTCCGAGTCGAAGACGAGAGATAATTTTCTTAAAAAATTTGTGCACGAAAAATTTCCAGTGTAATCACACCTAGGGTACATAGGATTTTCCAGGCGTTACATCAGTGATTTGGAAGGCGGTTAAGAAAACATTAAAAATAACAACCTTACTCCCTTTGTATGCATGTATGTACTATCGCGGCCGAAAAAAAGTAATCGACTGATTTTCCCGTTGTAACTATGGTTCTATTCAATGTCGCACATTGAGTAAAAATAATAAAGAGGCGCAACTGTCAAGGTTTCGAGATTTTAGTGTTGTATTTTTTCATCAATATCTTCATGATTGCCTTCAATTTTAAGGGCTATACAGTCACATTACAAATACCTTCCCGTAGCACTAAAAATTGATGGCAATCATGAAGTTATTGGCAAAGAAATACAATACTAAAATCTCGAAACCTTGACAGTTGCAACTCTTTATTATTTTTTACTCAATGGTGTCGCATCAATCCCAATATTTTTTTTATTAGTGTCAACGTCATTGTCAAATTAAGCAAAAATAAATTTTTTATTACTTAATCATGCCTTATCATGTTTTGAGTGAAGAAGAAAAAGGCTATACATCATCGCCAAACTTGGAGAAGGGTGGTCTCAACAACGCATAGCAAGTGAAATTAATTGCAGCAGAAGAAACGATTCAAAAACTAAACAAATAAAAGTGAATAGAAACTCATGATCTGAGCAGGGCAGTGGGTTCAGGCATTGAGTAAAAAATAATAAAGAGTTGCAACTGTCAAGGTTTCGAGATTTTAGTATTGTATTTCTTTGCCAATAACTTCATGATTGTCATCAATTTTTAGTGCTACGGGAAGGTATTTGTAATGTGGCTGTATAGCCCTTAAAATTGAAGACAATCATGAAGCTATTGGTGAAAAAATACAACACTAAAATCTCGAAACCTTGACAGTTGCGCCTCTTTATTATTTTTACCCAATGGTTCAGGGAGGCCAAGAAAGAGTATCTACTCTAGAAAACGACAATACCCTGGTTAACTATGTTAATTTAAACCCATTTTCTAATTCTATTGAAGCCAAAAAGAGCAAACTAACTTCCCATCGTCTGTTAGGACAGCAAGACAACGGTTGCGAGAGCAAGGTCTTTTTAACTGTTCCAGTGCTAAAAAGTCCCGACTAACCAGATGTTAATAAAGAGGCAAGAATGCAGATTGCAAATAATTACTTTTATTAATGAAAACGATCGTTACTGGGAGCGAGTGGTCTTTTTCGAGGAAAATATATTTCAGTCCTGCTACAATGGTCAACTGCGAGTTTACCGTCCCAGGGGTCATAAGTTTGATGAAGAATATTTGCACAAAACAGATAATAGCGGAAGGTATTCTGTCTTTTTGTTTAGTTTTTGAATTGTGCCTTTGCTGCAATTAATTTCACTGGCTATGCGTTATTGTTAAGACCACCCTTCTCCAAGTTTGGCGATGATGTAGCCTTTTTCTGCTTCTCTCAAAACCATACTAATTAATTGTTTTCCTATAATTAAAAAATATTAACAACTTATTTCTTATTAGTTTTTTTTAATAAATACGACCCCACCAATGATTTCTTGTCAAAATAATTTAATTGACATAACTGATGTAAAAACTCCCATTTACAAAGGAACATTTTTCGAAAAAACATACTACTTGATAAAAAATCGATTACTTTTTTTCGGCCGCGATAGTACACTCATTTCCACGGTGTTTAAAGTTTCGACGAACCACACGTAGTGATTTTAGAAACTTTAAATACGCTACAATTATTGCGAATCACCTCAAATACATACACACTTATTTATATAATAATATATAATAAAGAAAACATTAAATTATGGTCATGGATTATTTATTAACTTATATGGGATACGTTATACGCTAATAATATTTGTGCACAAGAATTAAAAAATGTGGTCAGCGATAGTCTTCCGTGTTGCAGGTTTACAACAAAGTACCACAGGTGTCTGTCTTCAGGTCTTTGTGACTGATGAATACACATTGATTAAATTATTGTTATTAGTTTTGTTTATCCGTATTAGTCTTGCGTGTAGATGTGTATCTCCTTTTATTGGAACAAATTATACGTTTTTTTATTACAAATACATTTTATTAGAATACGTGTATATTATGTAACGGCTTGTCGGTAATATGTAAATTTCCATTCTTATTAATTCATGTGGTGATTATCTCTTTAAGTAATATGACATATCGAAAGTTAAAAAAAAGTAAAGAAGTTTGTGTGTATAGTTTCCGATAGAGTTGGTTAGTAAGAGGACATTAACATTGGATTCATCTAGCAAATAAGGATATTATATCAAAAATAAACGTATCAAGTGAAAGAAAAGTGCTTATTCATCAGCTGAGCCTGAGGGTGTGTAGTAATGTTATGTCTGGCCTGGTATAGAAAAAAGAACCGTGTCTTATGTGCAGGCACCTGTTACATACAAGTGAATTGTATTTAAAATAAAGTTCACTCAAAACATGCACCAACATAATATTACGAATAGCGTTGTGGAACCAAGTCAAAGAAAGATTTTTTCAGTCAGTTTTCAAAAAACTATTAGACATCACTCGAGAGATACGCATACTGGAGTAACCGGTATTAATTAAAAAGGTTAAATATCATTACTAATGAACTGAAAGGTTGACTTGGTATCTGTCACAAATATTTTTATCAAATCATCTGACAAGGTTTATCAACGCGAGACTAACATCGTGTGTGTTTATGCAAGTCTGATGTGTCAGATTTACATCAGGTAAAACAGACACTTAGTCCCTAATTAGCTACTAAGTATATTATGTTGAGATTCATTTTAGCAGCGTGAAATACTTTTAAAACATGTCCTTATTTGATGTTTCTTCTGGGCATATTTAAGATGACAAATAGGATTATAGACTCCAAACGGTATGTTTCCGAAAACGATCTAGGTAATCATCTGCTTATATAACAGTTGCCATCAGTGAATTTCTTTATTATTAACAGAAATAAGCTCCTTAGAACCCATCTTAATACATAAGAGTTGCATCATAATTCGTGCCTTTTTAGTTATGAGCTCACAGAATGAACGATCGCTGTTTTTGGTTCTGAATTATTCTTTCTTTCATATTTTTAATAAAATTGTCATTCTCTGTACTTGTATCGGTGCCTACGGCATTTCTTGTTTAAAATTCCTCATGAAATTTAGATAATCTAGGTCGGGTGATCTACGTGGCTGCGTTACTGACCTTCCACAATCGTCTCGGTTTGTAATTATTTTTAGCACCTTTTGTCTTGAGAGATTTAATTTTGTAGACCGTTTATACGGAACAACAGATATAAATATGATCATCTATTTCTGTCTGTTTATACCGAAAATATGTCTTACACCGGACCTGTATGACATACATGCAGATACAGCGATTTTAATTTTAAATTAAGGGTATTAAAGAATATAATAAGTGTGTGATTACGCATTACAGTCATACTTTGTTACATAGATACGTTGTAAACAAATCAGCAAATGCAAATATTGCAATTACGTAACATGTATACTAACAACTAGGAATAGGTGATTACGGAGGAGAAAGATAAAAATACGTAATTATTAAACTTCTTCAAACAATAAATTGGTTATAACGATATTAATTAAACTTCTGCACATACGTAAGTGTAGAGATTAATAAAAATGTATTTAATTGTAATGTGATATAATGAATTTATTGTATGCTATCACTAAAACTAATAATTACGTAATTATGTTTTTGAAAGGAGCAGCTTATTTATAATACATAATTATTACCTAGATACTTTCTTTCAGGATTTAAGCAAATTCCTTCCATATTACTATTGTTTAATTTTGAATCAAAATATTTCTTTCAACCATAATGAATGTATACTGATTTAATTAAGGGGTGCGAATTTTTTTCGAATGTGAGAATGAAGAGCTGATTTATTATTTTTTCAAATCTGGTGAGTAAATAAATATATTGTCTACTATTGTGGCATCGTTTAATATTTTATCTTTTCTTATTTAGGATTTATTGCCACATGAATATTTTAAGGTCTCAGATAATTTAAAAAATAACCTTTACGCCTGTGGCTTAATAAAGGAATTATTATTATTATTTTTTTTTTTTTTTTTTTTTTTTCCGTTTCCGGAAGAAATTGCTGGACAGTCTCCCTGTGGCCTCCGACACCACACAGAGAGAGCGCCAGCGAATAATCTACAGCAACTCCCCACATCCCGCAGGGTTAGTCACTGTAGATTCCAAACTCATGTGCCCTAAGTAGACGAAGGGATCCCAGGATGACCGCTTTCTGCATTTGACCAGCCAACCATTCTGCCGATGTTTGGCAGGCAGGCATGGTCTTCAATGCGGAGAGCAGCGTGGGCTTCATACCTCCGAGTACACCGATTATCAGGACGACCATTTTGACAGAGTAGCCTGGGTATAGCACTTGGAGCTCGTACCGGAGATCTCTGTATTTAGTCCGTTTCTCCTCCTCCTTCAAGGCGATGTTTGTCTCAGCAGGTGCTGAGAACTCGATGACATACAACACCTTGGTCTGATGGTCGAGGAGGACTATGTCAGGCTTATTGGCGTGAATTCGCCTGACGGTCGGGAACGAGTAGTTCCAGTAAATCCGGCATTTCTCGTTCTCGACAACGGACTCGATATCTCCGGGGACGTAAGGCAGCACTGGTGTTTGGTCTATCTGATACGAGTGCCGTAGATGGTAGTATAGCACTCGTAAAGCCGCGTTATGTCGTTGGATGTAGACCGAAGTCGCATAAATCGGGCATGCAGATAATAAATGCATGAGCGACTCCGGCGCCTGACGGCAGGTCCTGCAGTTGATATCAGGTACCTCTACACCCATCACGCGACTGCGATAGACCAATGTGTTAATAACACCATCTTGGCAGGCCACAATGTATCCCTCGGTCTCCGACTTCAGCCCCGCTGACCTTAAAAATGCGAAGGTCAGCTCTGTCGATAAACCCAGTGCTTCTATGTTGTTATAGAAAACACCGTGCAGGGGTTTATCGACGTGCTGCCTGAACAGATTTCTCTGTTCGGCAGCTTTGATGTGGGCTGTCAGACGATTAGGCGGAAGCTCAGTGACTGAGTCACCTCGCCGGCCTTCTCGCCTGTAGTCGAACACGAGACCGAGTTCATCTGCGGCCCTCTGTGCTGCCCTAAACAATAAAGCGCCAACTCCCACAGCTTCATGATCTCTCACTAACTGTAGGAGTGGGTCCGAGCTCCTGATGACATTACATGCCATACTCAGTGCCACTCTGCCATGCATGCACTCCAGACTCAAGAGTCCTCGGCCCCCCCGTTGACGTGGGAGGTACACACGAGGAACGGACGATCTAGGATGAATACTCCTATGAATATTCATCATCTTGCGGGTATTCCTGTCCAATTGACGCAGCTCATCTACTCCCCATTTGACTACACCAAAGGAGTAGAGCAGAATCGGAACGGCAAGCATATTAGTGGCAGACACCTTGTTCTTCCCCGAAAGTTCTGATGACCAGATCTTTCGGAGTCGGTGTCTGTACTTGCCACGGAGAGAATCCTTTATTTGGTTCACATCCTGGATGTGGCGTTGTTCCACACCCAGGTATGTGTAGGTCTCTCCGGCATCCAAATGTCGTAGGATGCTTCCGTCTGCGAGCTGCGCATCTTCGTGGAATTCCCCGCATCGTCCTCTCTTGAGGTGGACGACTGCGCATTTGTCCAACCCAAACTCCATTCCAATTGCCCGCGTGTATTCCTCGACCACCCTGAGAGCATTTTGAAGTTCTCGCTCTCCGGAGGTATAGAGTTTAAGGTCATCCATATAAAATAGATGGGTGACCTTATGCCTCCGGTTGCTGGGTGGCCCACACTGATACCCGCGGGTTTGGCGGAGTCCAACAGATAGCGGCAGCAGTGAGATGCAGAAGAGGAGCGGACTCAAAGAGTCACCCTGAAACACTCCTCTCTTAAATGTCACCAACTCTGTCGAAACTCGCTCGGCACCGGATGTTATGGTGAAGCGAGTTCTCCAAAGCGGCAACAGTTGTTCGATGCATCTCACTAGTGGTGCTGGTACCGCAAGACATCCGAGCAAGTGTAACAAAAGCTCGTGGGATGTTGTATCAAATGCCTTGCGATAATCAATCCAGGCCATTGACAGATTCCGCTTGTACTGCACAGAATCCTGTGTAATACAGCGGTCTATCAGCAGGTTTTCCTTGCAACCTGCCAGGCCCTTCTTGGCACCACGCTGTTCGTTTATCTGCTGGTAGACCGGATCAACAGACCTCAACATCCTGGTATACAAGATACGAGTAAATAACTTGTAGCAGGAGTTGAGGCAGGTAATCGGCCTATAATTTTTTGGGTCAGACAGATCCCCCTTTTTGGGGATTAGCACAGTTCGCCCCTCGACAAACCAGTCCGGAATTTGCTGCCCCTCGTTCAACCATGAGTTGAAAACTCGGGCCAGATGGCGGTGGGTGGAAGGGAACTTCTTCCACCACCAGTTGTTTATACCATCTGGACCCGGGGCAGCGAAGTTCTTGGTTCCAACAAGTGCTTGTTGAACCTCTTCCGTACTGATTGCCGGGCACACTTCGTCTGGCTCTTCTAAGACTCTACGACAGAGAGCCTCGAAGTGTGCTATAGCTGGAGTGTCATTATCGAATGGACTCGCGACTTCGTAGATTCCTTTCCAGAAGGCTTCGACATTATCAACAGTTGGCGGATTTTCGACAACACGCTGTGGCTCTTGGAACAGGCGAGACGGGTTTGTTTGAAACAATTTGTTTTGTTCCAAACTCCGCATTCGCCTGACCAAAGTTTTCTTAATAGCCATAAGCGCTCGAATCCTATCTAGACAGTGCTGCTTGATGGTCTGCAGCACTGTGCGATTTAGAGTGTGGTGTTGGCGTCTCAGTCCGGCTGCCACTCGCCGGACCTTCGGTGTAAATGGTCTACCTGCGACTATATAATCCACCACACTCTGGATTCGAGAAGCGTGTTGCCTTGCTGATCGAATTTTCGCTTCGATCTTCTGTACGCGCCGCTTAGCTTTCTCGACCCTATCAACTGCGCTTGCCAGGCGCTGTTGTGGGACGAGTTGCTTGGCGGCAGCGTACACCGCGCTGTTGATCTGCCAGATGTTGGCATCTTCTGGAAGCTCCTCACTAATCAACGAATCCATTCGTGCCAAGTCTTGTGGCTTTGGGTTAACCCTGATGTTAAGGTTAACCCTCGTCCTTAAAGCGATATTGGTGTACTCAGGAGGATGTTCCTCGTCAGCTGGTATTTGCCGCGGTGGAAGTGCGGCAGGCACTTCCTCACGCTGACGAGGTGCCCTTACATAACCTGTTCTGCGCAGGAAGGATACTTGATCTCTCAGATGTTGTTGAGAGAAGGCGCGATACTCCGGGTGCATATCGCACCACAACCGGTGTAATCGCGCCATATACCCCCTGCGCTCAGGTTCGCTGCTCTCGTAGCAGGTCAGCAAGTCATCCCTTAGTTCCCTCGTCCACTTAAAGCGTCCATGTTCATAGCGTGGGTCGTCAACGTTGAGACCGTCCGGTGAGGCCCCTCCCATCTGTCTCTGACCCCCATCCGGTTGGGGTCGATTGTGAGGGGCCATTTCTGGGATCTGTGGAACCAGAATAGCGGGGTTTCAGGGTGGTTAGCCCTGAAACCCCACGTCCGACATTTGTCAGAGAGGGTTACCCCTCTCTGTCCAGGGTGCACCGCGTGGAGGTTGCCGGTCCGGTTTCGCACCCCTTTATTATTATTATTATTATTATTATTATTATTATTATTATTATTATTATTAAGTAAGTTTTGTTATTGGCTACGCACGAATAAGTAGTTAATTGTACCATAAAAACAATAATAAATTACCAGGCGCAAAAACACCAGAAGTTCGATCATTTCCATATCACACCCAAAGAATTCATAAGTGCTGTCATTAAGAAATATCAACGGTTTTACCGTATTCCCACATATCGGCACAATAATTATAATCCTGATTTATCGAACCTGATCTAGTAAAATAGCGAACAAGATTGTTAAAAGTAAACTACCGGCTTTAACATCCACTCAAAATTGGCATTAAAGATTTATTAAAAATTGTGGTGGTATGCTGTTTGATGAATTAATGCATTAATGTTGTAAGGAAATTCTTCAGAGAAGTTGAACAAGCTTCAACATGAACCCACATCAATTTCGATACAGATAATAATTGCAACTGCCTTCGAGTCATAACATTTCTATTAGTTATTCTGGAGTTAGAAAAGGCCCAAGACGAAATTTCCTAATATTAATTTACCTGCGGTGTGGCCTTTAAATGAAACAGTAAATCGACATGCAGGAATGATGTGGGTAATGCACTCGGTAATGCGTTCACATTAACGGATTTAGAAGTTCAGAGGAACTTTAAATCTTGTAATCTAGAAAGTAAGAGATTGTGCAGTCGAATTTTAGTCCGCCACCACTAATTAACTCTAATTAGAATAAGTTATTTGCGGTTTTATTTTAAATTCGCCGATCAGGAAGAACAGTTCATAATTTTTTTACAACACTACAATGACTGGTATATGCAGGGTGGGAAAAATTTAGGCACATATATTGTTTAAGTAATTGTAGCTTTCTAATTGTTTTGTCAATTTGATTATAGAAAAGCGCAATACAGTTCTTCCTAGCTAGTAAGTTCAGCTGAAAATTTGCTTAAATTGGCCCTTAGTGGGGGAAATAGTTGCAACAGTATAAATCCACGTTATACCTCCACCCGCTATTTTATGTTAAATGGGTTGCATACCTAAGGTAAGATTAATAATTAGCTTTTCTTCTCGCTGTAACTTAGGCAGCTCATGTGTATATTTGGTTGCCTACTCTTAGGTTATGTAAATTTAGGAAGGTTCCGGCAGCTTGGATTCTATTGGTCGGTGAGTCTAGGGACAGATGGGTAATCTTGAGTTCTAACGGGATGACTTATTGAGTGACTTGCATATCCACTTTTATTGTGGGATCTTTTCAAAGTTTGCCTGGTCGTGTTCGATTGTTTTGATGGCATTTTTGTGGTGAAAAGAACACGATCCTCGAAAGTTTTCGGATATCAAACCGTCTTGTTTAGAGGCCTAACTCGCCCAATAATACGTCCAGTTTTGGTGAGATAGATTGGACTTCGGTGATAAGCCACTTTCTAGCTACGACTTTTTTATGTTGGGTATCCAAGTACTTCTTCTCATCTTGTGCTGATTTACGCTGTAGAAAAGCTTTATCTATCATTTTAGTTAATAATTTTAAGAATTGTTTAATGTTTCTCGCTTCAGGAGGTTTATCTGGTTGTCAAAATTTATTTTATTGCTAAATTAAGTAAAGATTTAAACTAACGTCAAGTTGTATCGCTCTTCTTGCAGAGACTATTTTTATATTTATTTCATTAAATTTATTTTTTTTAAATGTTAACTGTTTGAAGAACGCAATAAACCCTTGTGCCTTTTTATTATTATTTTACATGGTGTTTTCTTTTATCTTTAGAATGGCAGACAACCCACAGTGTGCGATACTACTAATCGGTTAAGTATTTGTTTATAAAGTAGTTAAACGTTTGTTTATAGAAGAGTTAAACGTTTGGACACCCTCTCATATTATCTGGGGATCCTGTCAGCGAGATTTGAAAGTTTGTATCTAGCTTAATCAGCTGCCACAATAACAAGTTAAAAAGCATTTTTATTTAAAAAAATATGACATATCTTTTTAGGTTCTAAATCTGTCAAAATTTTGACAAAAATTGGAATATTTATAAGAGAAATACATATTATGATAGTTCATTGGAAAGCTCTTGACATTCTCTAATCTAATTTGGAATAATATATAGGGTGTTCCATTTATCTTAACAAAGTTAGTTACTTATTGCCCAGCCTAAATGGAACACCCTATACAACTAGAAATATTTTTATAATATTGCCGAACAACTTTTGTGGCAAAGATTTTTGTCTATCTACAATCTAAGGAATTACGGAAGAAACACCTGTATATTATGCAGTAAATATTAACGTGTGAGAAGTTCAGCAATGCACACACCATCCTGGGCAACGTTTAACTACCTGTAAACATTAGCAAAATGTTATTGTTTCAGACACCTGCTTAAAATAATTGTAACAGCACCCGTAACATTGCTGATTTTTACGATAAATTGTTATTATTAATTTCCTGTTTTTTTATTGCTACACAGACACTTACAATATTTAAAAATGTACCTAACAATAGGAAGATAATATTTGTACGAATCTTTCACACGGAAACGTTTATCTGATCTATCGGAGACGATTAACCTTGGACATTAAAAAAATCTTTCGCAATCAAACTATCCATGTACAATGATGATGAGCGCTAAACGCATCCGTAAGGATGTCCTTAAAAACTTATTCAGCAGGATGAAGTCCCACCCCACCTGAACACCGAACTGGACGACTGCAATAACAAACGAGCATCGCGTTGCGAAATAATGAAGCAGCCGTCCAAAGCCAACCGCGTTTAGTTTATTTGGTAACTTTATGCGATGCACACGCATTTTTAAGATCTAGTGGGCATGTTTTGAGAGTGCAACTGAAATTCCGAATTCATTTTGCCCGTCTGAAATTACGGAGAATTTTCGAAGTTTTATTTTATTGGATATCTAGTGCTAGTGATTTACTTAACGAGAATGGCTTGCAGCAGAATACATTTCTTGGTAGGTGATTTATATATTTCATAAATTATTTACAGAGATAATTCAGACGCGGTGATTATTTTTTACGTTTATATGAAAAACTTTCTTTGGTATTTTAATGATTAATTAATTGAAATTAATTACACCAGGCAGAGTCGTTATGATTTAATTTGTCCAAGCGTTTAAGGTTTCATGGTGGATTTTGGCGAATGCGCTAATAATACAAATAAAGACAATCAGGTTACTGCTAATATAGTACTGATATTTTATGACTTTCTTCGGCAATAATGTTTTGAAGTTTAATTAATTGCGTATTAATTTATCTGCTTCGTTAATAAATTAAGAATATCTACAATTTGCAGTGTTTATAGTAATAAATATAATAAAAATAGAAAACTTTCGATAACTGTTCAGAAGAAGTGTAGCAATATTTGTTGATACGATCGAGAAATTCTCTTGAGGGGAAAAAAATTATTGACTGACAGGTTTCTAATTCTGAGAGGAGCCAATTACAGGGTACTTATTTTATCTTGCATTTGATATCTATTGTAACTAGATGAAGCGTTAATTGAGGGGATTGAAATTTTGAAATATTTTGAATGCTTTAACGACGAAAATTTTTTATGCAGTTTTGGGAATGTGGGTCAACTTTAATATTCATTGTAGTCAATACTAAGAATAAAGTTGCCATAAATGCAAGCTCATGTCTTAAAGCAAGTCTTTAAAAACCTGATAAAAAAATATTCGCTAGAGTCCTTGTCACGATTCATTGGAATAAATCTTGTGATTTGCACTGGGAGCTCTCCAGCGGAATTTACGTATGACTATTTATATTTGCTATGTGATGTATACATAGTTTAGGAAATAAATAATAAACGTTAACGAGTCAGTTATGCACGTGCAGGACATTTATAATAGTAGATATATAGTAAAACGCTCTTGATAGATAATTAATAATGAACTAATAATAATTATTACTTCCATCAGTATTATTTATTGTGACTCGCAATTATTAATTTCAGTTAGAGCAAGTTGTAATGGAGAAGTGGAGTGAATTTTGGTTTCTTATTTAAAAAATATAATATTTAGTAGACCAATAATAATATGCAGAAATTTATTTCTAATTGATTATGCTTTTGTTATTTGAATATTATTGATCTTGATGATAATAAGAGTTCAATTGAATAAGGGATGTTAATCATATAATTTTTTATTCTATCATATTTATCGTGATTTGAGATTCTTTTAATTTCGCGCGCTCTAGAAACTTTCCCTATTTACTTATTTATTGATATGTTATGAAACAAAAAACTTAATTATAGAAACATATTTCTATACACATGCAATAAAAAATAGAACACAGTATGCAAAGAACAATAATTACAATAAACTGTCCGAAAGAGTCGAATATTAATAAAAGTTTTTGCCAATTTTTTTAAAATATCTCGAAAAGAAAATATTTTTTTAATAAATTTTTCTTATATTTGAGATCACTCATGTACATGCTGAACTGCAACAAACAAATTTTGATAATTTATTTTGAAGTTTTTTTGTTTTTCCACATACCTTTTATGATCTGCTTTTATGTAAACAAGAAATACAGAAAACATAAACATCTAAGAGAAAAAGGATATTAAAATATAGAAAGTATTTATTAATAAAAAACAAAATCTGTTTTTTATATTAAAATTTCATATGAAAAATCGTAGGTACCGAAATAATTATTTTTCTTCTATTTTTAAGGCACGTACTGGCCCGTGAAGTGAAGTCAAATATTGCTTTACACTTTACTACCTGATTGATAAATGTATATTTTGATGTAGTCGTTTCAATAGTAACCTTAAATTTTTTTATACCAGCTACAATTATTTCCATGGCTATTTTTATTTTGCATTGTAACGTTTTATTTTGCGTTTTTCTCCAAATGAGTGCATTATATGAAAAACAGATAGAACAATTGTGTGTAAAAATGATTTCTGAATCGAAACAAAGAAAGGAAAATGTAAAACAAAATTAAATAAAAAAAATATAAAATCAAAAACTGGAGTAGCGACTCAATATAATTCTCCTTTGCATCAGGTTAAAAAATGTTTTAAGAATCTACAGGGTCTGCCCAATAAGATCGCAATACCCCTCTAATTTGATAATTTCACAGCGAATCGAGACGAGATTTTATCAGACCTTTAAGTTGGTTGGATGTCAATTATTTGGGGCCGTATCCTGGCGAATTTCCACAACCTAGTATTCCCAAAATTGAAAAAAATCATACTGAAAATTAATAAAGTTACTTAAAATCCCCAAATCCCTAGTTTTATCAAAATGGAAGAATGGCCAAAGCACAGCGATGCAAGGCCAGAAAACGGGAGAAAAAAAAAAAAAAAAATGGAAGAAATTTTTTTTTTTGAGAAAAATTGTTAAATTAAAAAAATTAGATTTAGACAGTAATATTTTGTTTATCTGATGGGGATAAATTTTATAATTATTCTTGGACTGTCGAATAATATGGATGTTATGAAATTTAATTGATTTTTTAATTTTATATATTTTTATTACTTTTTTCAGAAAAAAATATTTATCTCCCATTTTGATAAAACTCAGCTTTGGGGATTTTGAGTGATTTTGAGAAACCTTTACTTATAAAATTTTTCGATAAAAATATGCCTAACATGAATTTTATCAGTTTTGTGAATAATTATCGAATGATAGTAGGCCGTGGAAATTTGCCAGGAAGTTGATACTGCCGCAAATAATTGATATCCAACCAACCTACGATCTGCTAAAAAAACTCGTCTAAATTTGCTGTAAAATTATCAAATTAGACGGGTGATGCGATCTTATTGGGTAGACCCTTTATTTCATTTGAATCGATCAAGTTCTTTTGATTCACCGTGTAAGTATAGAAAATATATAAATCGTAAAAATTTCTTTTTCTACTATCGATCTTAAAGTACTAACTTTTCGCACGCTTTATAGTGCGTAAACTTAAACTTTACGCACTAGTGCGTAAAGTGTCTTTTCGTTACGCACTATAGTGCGTAAAGTAATATATTAAAAAAATTGCATATTAGAGCACCTATTATAATCATATCTTATTTTAAAAACGTTAAATGTGGTTATTTAGTTTTATGCACCTAGTTTTATGCACTAGTGCGTAAAGTAAATTGTACTTTATACGTATATTCTTAGTAACCATTTTGGTAGTAGAAAAAATATTGTATGCAATTCGTGCGTAAGGTGAGCTTTTATCACTCATGGGATTGTCGCATTCGCCAAATTGCCATTCGTGAAAAAATCTCATCTGTTGCATAAATAACTATTTTCAACGTAATAAATTATTGTTAAAAAATATTTGTCGGTGTGATTTTAAATGTTTTAGCTTATTAAACCATCTTCAGAGACTATTCCAATAGTAAAACTAATTTTAAAATTTGTTAAAGTAGTTTTTGAAGATAGATTAATATAGCAAAAGTCAGAAAATAAAAAAAAACTTTCATTTATATGACCAAGAATTTACACATCAAGTTATCAACCATATTTTAATTAATTAATTAACTAGATATTTTAATGAAATTTCATAGGTCCAGATTTCATGTTCGATTTGTGATATTTTGACGAAATTTGGTCAACTTCAAGATTGCACGAAATCGAAAATTTGCGAGCAGTAATTTTAAACTTAAAAAAAATCGTGAGATATTGGTAAGGGAAGCAGGAGCAGCGTGGGCAATAAAAGGTTCTTCGATTAAAATATTATCGATAAAGACACATGATCTTAGAATAAAAAAATATTTTTTAAAATAAGCTCTATGGAAATCATTCATTATGTTCTGTTCTGTTCTGGCCCTAAGACTGCACTTTAATTTTGTACTAAGCATATGACAAACGGAATGGCGAAACAATAAGTAAAAAATAAAAGTTATACAAATTCTGGTTCTCCTTCCAACTGCATTCGTTTTATAATATGCTACTACCATATACAAATAATAAGTAATATAAAAAATTAAATACCTTGTTAAATAACTTTGTCTCTGACGCTGGCTCCTATCAAGGATTGCGAATTTGGCATGTACATATACGACATTAGGCGTGCCAATAATAATTAGATTAAGTTTAAATTATTTGAAAATAATAATGCTTACATATTCAAACAATGCCTACTCCTATTACAAATTAAATCTAATGCATTATTAATATAAAAAGCATTATATGTTAATGATTCATGAAATATTAATAGGCCAAATAATTAACCGCAATTATTATGTTGGTTAATAGTAATACTATATACCCCACTTTATTCTTTCCGAAGGATATCGTTGTAGGGTGGTTTTCAGCGCAAGAAACAAAGAGACAGCCTACAAATGGTTTTCAGTATTATTTTTTAAAATAAAAGAAAATTCTAATTTATTATTTATTAACGGATACCTGCCATGTGCTTTATATGCTGTGTAAACCCACCAATCAATTTTTATTGTTTTAATAAACATTTTAGAGAAGATAAGAGAAATCCGCGAATTTCACATATCTTTTCACGGTACAAGTGCGATTATTTACATAAAAAAGATTCACCTTGGCTTATTGATAGAAAATAATAATAACGCAACATAAATAATAATATAATATTACAAAAACAACACTGGAACGTTGGACTTGAACAATAAAAAAAGTTATAACTCTGACGCCAATAATTAATAATTTGTTCGATATAAAATTTATACCAAGTGTTAACAAAACAACGGTCACTTATAAGACACGATTCCCCAGTGCACTATGGATATTGAACATTCTGGCAGCATAAATTTGCAGCTGAAAATTTTGGTAATTTATATTCAAAAAGTAAAAAACAAAATAATATTTTATTATAAGATTGTTGCCTCACTTTTTATTTAATTTAATGTAGAAACGAATTTCCACTGTTCCTGAAGTTAGTCCCATTTACAAGAGTAAAAGTAGTCAAATATTCAAGAAATTTTTAAGCCATCAATATGCATTCTTTAAAATTCAGTTTGTACTTACTTATTAACATAGTTTTTATTTATAAATAATTTTATTTAGGTTTTATACAAGCATAATAATAACAAAAAAATATCCAATTCAATATATATATTTATATTGACCACACACGAGGAGCTTCACATAAAAATATATTCCTCAAACTCTCCTTCATGATTAGGAATAATTTTCATGTTTAGTCTAAAAAAACCTCCAATTGTTCGTATGTGAAAGAAACTTAATACCTATCTATATAATCAGAATTAATCGACACATGGTACTCGAGAAACGAAAACTATCTGAAAAGATGAGAAATTCAAGACCGATGAAAACTTCGTTGTGCGTTGCGGTTATTCAACATTCCAATTGTAATCATTTTAAACGAAGTCATGGATGGTTAGGTAATTTCTTTGGGAATACGAATAAGCACGTCTTTCAGATATTGTTAAATAATGCAGGCTCAGAATTAAAAGTTAAGGATGCTTTATTAGCCTATTAATATAATCTAATAGAGAAAGTGCATGTAGGAAGTGCAATTATTTTAATTTATCGCGAGTACGAGCGGCAAATTGGCAAGACCAAATTATGTTTTAACAGTTTGCAGAAAAAATGTAGGAATATTTTATGAGAGATACATTATTTATTAATTATAAGTAACACATTAACGAAGTACTTACTTTAGTTAGAAATATAAATTAAAACGATTTGTTTCAGAAATACGGGTTGTTAAAATTATCCAAAATATTTCACCATTGTCCATGTGTTTGTCAAAAAATTCGAGCATACCTTGAAATACTTTGATATAAATCGGTGTATTGTTCTTAGCCTTACCCCCATCAAGGCAAATATATTTATTAACATTGGTGAGGACCCTTTTGGTTTCCTGGTTCTGTTTCGCTTTGATTATGTTGAATATTTGATGTTTTGACCATGTTGTTGTTTTTCTCTGATGTGAAATCATCTGTATAATAATAGACCCTAAAAAAAAGAGCATGCCAAGGTAGTAAGAACATCAAACATTTAAAAATATTATAGCCTAATAGAACCTGGGAACTTTTCTACAAATCTCAGTTTTTTCACCAAGACTAATTAAAATGTTGGGTAATTCTTATAGCTATGATCGCCTGCATCTACATTTTTTCTCTTTTCTCAAATTCCATTGGAGATGACATTTTCTCACAAATATTTTAAAAATCATCCCAACGAATTATGTTCATTTAGCACAATCCTGAGGAACTCAAAGAATCAAGCATATGAAATTCACAATATAAGTAAGAAGCATCGGAAAAACTATCTCGGGTAAAAAAGTCTCGTACCCAAAAATCGGATTGAAAGAAACTTTCTATGTAGAAAAAACGACAAGATATCAAATGGCGCAAACCAGAGCAAAATATCTCAACTAAATTTGGAGAGATGGGGACCATTGGAAGGTTAGAGTCTAAATTTTGATAGATCGTCTCACGAAAATATTTATAATTCCGGTTGTGAACGAGATACGGATACGATCTTTATCTTGTTCAATAAATAAAAGAAGAATGTATCTAACAGTGTGCAATTGAAGGTCCAGAGATCTCGGATGTCAGAGATATGATTCGTGAACGTGAACGAGGGAAACATTAGAGTATAATAATACCTACAAGAATGACTAAATCATCTAGTTAGAGTTTCTATGTAGTGAGAACTTGTAAAGAAAAATTTATATTTTTCTTCTAAGCTCATTAAACCCATTTTGTCATCGGAAGATATTGTTGGCAGGCACAGATTTTGTTGTGCTCTTTTGAGTGGATTAGTTTTAAGTCCCTAGTTGGTAAAGTTGGACGTGACATAAAGTCATTATAGCAGTATTGTCAGCGTGAAAGTGTCTTCTCCGAAGCGAAAGCATCTGCACAATCACTAAGAAAGACCACGCCCAAATGGTCGAAACATCAAACACTCAAAATAATTAAAGCCTAAGGAAACCTGGAAAATTGTCAATAAATCTAATTGTAGCAAACGCTACTCAGTTACGATTACTACTTTATCCATTCCTCTTTCTTCTACAACATTACATTGGGGATGATATTTTATATTGAGCAAAATTCTTTGCCTGTAATATTTTTTTACTAATTTCTAGAAAACCTTCTTAACGAATTGTGCTCCATTAGCACAAATAATGATTTGAGGAACTCCAGAAATCAAGAGAACATCAGTTTCCATGAAATTTACCATTTAAGACAGCTTCCATGTGGTGGGAACATTTCTCTGAGTCCATTAAACACATTTTGCTATAGGAAGATATTTTCTGAGAAGTACATACTTTGTTTGCAATTATTAATATATTTGTTTTGAGTTGATTAATTTCAGGTCCCTAGTAGTAATGTTTGTTTGTATTTTGACAAAGTCGAATGTGACGTAAAGTAGTCATTAGGGCAGTATCGTAAGCGTGAGAGTGTTATACAATATGGGTATATCGTCTACGTAAAGAGTGAGAAAAACGGTTCTCAGTGAGGGTCCTTGCAGAACTCCAGAGATGATTGGATTAGAGGACCCACGTGACTGTATAATCTTGATGATATGATTTGGATTGCTCACCATATGCAGATTATGCAACAGTTGGGAATTTATCAAATGTTTCTGAGATATCAAGGATGGTTAATAAATAAGAAGAGAATGCGGTGAAATTTCCTCAATTTAAATGTCTAACTCGTATTGACAGAAATTTTTTTAGTACAATCGGAAGAAGAGGAAATCTATCAAGTCGTTATGGTTTCTTCTAAACTGTCCTTAAATTTTGATTCATGTTAATCCTGATAGGAATCCGAGTGGATTTTATCATGGAAATTTACTTTAAAGGGTCTATCGAGCTCTCACAAGAAATTGTGTCCAGCTGCGGTAAATTTGGATAAGCATCTAATATGCCTCATAAAAATAATGCTATAAAGTTGTAACTGTCTAGTTTATCTCTTGAATATGTAAAATACTTACCTTCCAGCAATAATTCATAACCTACTTAATTATGGATTTACAGCATCTTTTAGTTAATATTCACTTTTATTTGGTTTTAAATAACACCAACGACTGTGACGACTAAATTTGTAATTGATAGGAAAATTACGTTCTGCCGTTTTTTACTCTTAAAGTTACAAATGAAAATGTACCAAATGTAATTGTTGCTCAAATGGCTTGACGCAGTTCATTTTTCAATTTGTATCAAAATATACCTTAATCCAATTAATTAATGCACGGCTTTAGTAATCGTCCAATACATGGGATATAGTCCCATTATCTATGGCCCATCGATAATGATTCTTTTAGTGATAAAGCAATAGTTACAAGATCTTTTCTAAATTTCATCTAAATTATCCAGCTGGGAAATTCTGAAGCTATTGCAGTAATTCTTCAATTACCTCTTCTACTAATAGATATATTTGATGAACACCTGCGGAACATCAAAGAGGACTGGATTAGGGGGGGGGGGGGGGGGTAGTGAGTACGTCTGATTGACTGTAATTCAAAAGTTGAGGTTTTCACACATAATTCAAAACTACTTTAATTATAGAGAACGATGGCATAGAATTCGAAATGTTATCAATGACTTTGTAATTGGCACTGACGCAATTTTGGTTTGAGATTTGCTTTCTTTTAAAGGAGGAAATATTTACACAGACTGTAGGGAGACGCGATTATATAAGTATTTTATATAAAAACCACGAACCAAATATAAAATCTGTTAATCATATTTCCATTTCATATAGCACATTAAAAACTCCATTACAGGAGGAAAATCTATTGGAACTACCTGGCAAAGATGCAAATAGGCGTTTATGTGGGCGGAGGCGGTGAAGCTTCCTTAATTTAACAATATCGACTAACCCGTGTCGACAGAAATTTGTTAAGTAGAATCCTGAAGGAATGGCGATATGCTGGAAATTGAAGAAGTAGAAGATTACATCAATCTAGGAACCCTAATAGATAACAAGTGCACAGAGGAAATATAAATAAACTTGAGAATAACAAAAAGTAACAGATGCGCAGGAGGAACCAACAAAAGGAAAGTATCGCGGAAAACCAATTAAGACCAATACTGACATACGACAGTGAGACATGGACAATGAATAAAACAGTGCAGTTAAAGAAGCGTAGGAACAGAGGATTCTAAGAAAAATTTTCGGTGGAAAAAAGGTTGAAAACATTTGGGAACGAAGAACCAACGCAGAAGTTTATGATTTATAAGAACCAAATAAAGCTCGTCGAGGATATAAAGGAAAAACAATGCATGCACTGGAAGACTTTAGCAAAGAAGAGGAAGACATGGAAAGATTTTACCAAGCAATTGGCCTAAAAGGCATGTGAATGAGAAGAAGCGAGAAGAGTGAAGAAAAAATATATTAAATCCTTATTGTGGTTTCTCTTAAATTTGCCTTAAAGTTTTTTTTAGTTAATATTCACTTTTTCTTCCGCATTTCTTTGACGTTTAAAGTTTTAAATGAAAATGTCCCAAATGGTTGCAATGGCTTGACGCAGCCCAAATTTCAATTTGTAGTCCAATACGGCTTTACCAATCGCATGGGATATGATCCTTTTCCTTTCTCCTTGTCTTTGGATGGTCCATCAGCCATCATTATTTATTACTATTACTAACAACACACATTGCTATTAAAAATGATCTAGTAGCGATAAAGCAATACTACAAGATGTTTTTTAAATTCCATCTAAATTATCTAGCTGGGGAATTCCGAAGCTATTAGTAATTCTACAGTTACCTCTCGCAGACGCTAACTTTTGGTGCTCTGCTAATAACACGTCGGTTTCGCCATTCTTTTTTATTAACCCAGATGTTTCTTTATCTGAATTAAACCACAGCGAACTGCTTCGAATTGCAAAGTCAATATATTAAGTTTAATGAAGCGTGATTTACAAAGTCCAAGTTGATTAACGCCTGCTTAAACTCTCGTTGCTCTTTTTGAAATACGAAAATGCCAGAGATTTGATTGGATATACCTTATTTTACCAATTTGGTCTTATAAATAGTGCACCTTATGATCTGTTCTTAACATTTTAAAAACGATCATTTTTTTTGATAATATTGTTACTAAATACATATTTTTATTGCTTAATTGAGTGGGGCGTCACATTTTGATTGTTTAGTAAAAAATTGGCATCCGCCCTTAGTGAATTAGAGCGGGCCATTGCTATCTTACAGCAATGACATAAGTAAATAGTAAATGTCCTATTTCAGTCTTGTTAGTTTTCGAATTAAAATAGCAGCAATAATCAAGTGCAGAATAGTCGATTTGTAACCAGTAATAAAGCTATATTGTTCTAGTAAACTTTCTTGTAACGATATACAATTGATTTTCAAATCCTTAATTGACAACGTTTCGCAATTAAGTGTTACGCTACAGATATTCAAGCACATTAATAGAACAAACATCAATTATTTCTGGCATTGTTTCAGGAAATAAAGTAATTAGAAATTAATGCATGTAATTGCGCATTCTTGATGGTATCATTAGGTATTATTTATTACAAATGAATCTTTGTATTAAACGGAAGATGTTATCAATTTTTTTGTTTAGGGTAATTTAAATCGTAGTCCAAATTCTGCTTGGAGAAATTTAATTGATAGTGTACGGGGTCTTCCAGTTTTACATTCAAACTTTACGAACCAATAGAACTCGATAAAATAATTGGCCATGTGTTTTAACAACAAAATTGTTGGTTTTGTCTGCCAACACTCGAAACAAGATATCAATTCAAAATTAGCACACATATTTATTGGATAATATTTCGAAGGTAATGCAATACCAGAGGCACAGATGGTGTTATTTTTTTCTTCAGTCATGCACTCTTTCCCCGCCCAAACTTTTTAGTATTTTGACGAATTTGAAAAAATAGTGAATCTTTAGGACATTTTTGATTCTTCACCTCAAGGAACATTCTTGGGATTAGCTAGTTTTGCATGATTTTTCTGTTCGGGTAATGAGAACCCAATTCCAGCTGGGTAACGACAAATTTTATCCGGTCATAAACACCTTCAATTTAATTAAATAACCTGGACAATAAATAGCTGTGACCTCTTGTTTTATTACAAAGTTAACATTAATTCAAAACGTGTCGAATACAGCGATGCTCCTTTTTTCGTGATGCAAACAGCCTTCATATTTCTAAGAGTACTTTTGTAATATTGAGTAAGTTTTCACGTTGTCTTTTATTCAATCACTCTTTTATGTTTAAGTGACGTTTAGAATTTGAATGGGGTGTTGAAATGCACATTTAAATAGCACGCCGCATTTAAGTAAGCAGAAAATATAAAACTTATATTGCATAAATCTTTGGTTTTTGTATATCTACTGTTTTAATTTGAATTGAAATTCAGGTCAGTTGTGTATACTATTGTTCCATTATAGCCCTAAAGATTATTGAGCCTGAGGGTGACAGGTGAACTTTACTTAGGTATTGGAATTTAGTAAATAAAATGATGAGTTTATAATGTACAGAGTGATTCAGTGTTCAGTTTCTTAATGGTGCTGGATATAACGATGCCTTCAGTTTATGGTTTCAGTAACCGTCTTTGTCAACGAGGCTACTGAAAAATTATTTAGTTCTCAATTCAAAGATTCTTACCAATATTATCAATTTTCTAATGAAGCACTTTCAATATTAAGATATTAAGTAAGTAGAAAAGGGCGAGTTGATTTTAAGTAATTAGCAGTTTGCGCATACCCCGCATATTTTGCCTATATTCGGAAGGTAGTATTATCTATAATGATTATTAATTTAAGAGCGACTTAATTTTAACCGCCAGCACCGCAGAGTTAATAAAATATTTTATTCACAACAGGGCGTTAAAGTATACGTTAACGCCCGGTTTTGTGGGCGTTAAGTATAACTTTATGGCCCGCAGCCCTATTATCACCCTTGGGTGATAAAGTAATTTTACAGCCCTCTATTTAAATATAGCGACCACGGGATTGGCTTTGTTTGACCGTTGCTAAGTAACGACTACGAATTGCTTGATTGAAAAAACTCAAGCAATAGTTGTTACTTATACGTGAATCAAAATCAATCTAAGTTTGTAACTGACGTCCTATAAACCCTTCGTGCATCAAAATTTTTTTGCACGACCGGGCGTTAAAGTACACTTAAACGCCCGGTTTTGTGGGCGTTAAGTGCAACTTTATGGCCCGCGGACTCTTTTATCCCCCTCGGGCTATAAAGTAATTTTTTAGACAGCTATTTAAAATTAGTGACCACGAGATTAGCTTTGTTTGACCGTTGCTAGGTAACGACTACTTAATTAAAAACATTCAAGTTTGTAACTTACCCCAGAAACAATTCGTGCATAAAATTTTGTTTCGTATCACGGACGTAATAAGCGTTTATGACCCTTGGCGTGTAATAGCCCTCGTGCTGTTATCTTCACCTGCAGGGCATAAACGTTTACTTTACGCCCTTGATAGCCCTTGATAGCCCGCTATTTAAATATAGCGACCACGAGATTGACTTTGTTTGACCGTTGCCTAGGTAACGACTAAGAATTGTTTGATTGAAAACATTCAAGCAACAGTTATTTATATGTAAATCAAAATGAATCTAAGTTTGTAACTGACCCTATAAACCGCTCATGTATACAATTTTGTATATATCACAGGCGTAATAAGCGTCTGTGGCCCTTGGCCTGTAATAGCTCTCGGCTAAAGCCTCGTGTTATTATTTTCACGCCACGGGTTATAAACGTTCACTTTACGCCCTCGATACATAAATAACTAGTAACCATGGGTATAATAAGTGTTTATGGCCCTTAGCGTGTAATAGCCCTCGGCTAAAACCTCGGGCTATTACCTTCACGCCGCGGGTCATAATCGCTTACTTTACGCCCTTGGTACATAAATAACTATAAAACCAGTTGCCTGTAAGCGGAAAAAATATGTTAATAATAATTTACTCACCAGCAAGAGTTAAATAGCAATTCCTGACAATAAAGTTGAAGATCAAACATGCTGAGATAAGTCATCTAAGTAGCTAGGCGGAATAAGTTTCTTAAATAGTAAGAATGACAATTCATTATATTTTCCGGCGCTCCGCGATCTCATTTGGGTTTTTATTTCACTTCATAGAAACAATTGCTAGTTACTCCTTAGAGTTTCACCATTTTGGACCGCTTAATCACAATTATTTGCATACATTCCATAACTCTACTATTTGTTTAAATATTTACATGCATTGACTAACTTTTCTAGTTGTTTTATCATTTGCACACATTCCATAAATTTGCTATTTTTTAGCTGTTTGCTACATTCCATAACTTTGTTAATCGTTTTGTTATTATTGCTTTACTTTAATACCGCTTGCTTGTACGCATTCTTGCTGGGCACCAGAGTTGTTTTTTTGTACGCATAAGTGCTCTTTTTTTTATTTATTATCAGTCTTCACTTAATACCTCACTTGTAAATATTTTAAAGGTATAAAGAAGTTAAAGATTTAATTCACTTTGTGTTTGACTCAAATCTAATTAATAATTTTGAAGAAAGAATGTTATACCCTCTAGGGAGATGCTGGATTTTATACATCAAGTTGTCATAAAATACATATTTATACTTTCTATACCTTGCAATGTGTCATGATAACTTAGTGATATAATTAATACAGTTTCATATCGACATTTTTTTAAGTATTCCTCTTTAGTATGCACGTTCATATCGGATTCAAGTGACAAGAGCCATTTGTCTTTTTCTTATGAGGCAGGAAAGTTTTATCTTGGTAAAAAGTAGTGTCAGCGCTTATGAACTAGTGGCAAGTATCAGATTTAAAATTCAAATAAGTTTTGTGTATATCCGTATATATAGTTAACACAATTTTATGGCATTTCTAACACGCGTGATTTGCCCATATTTATGTAAAAACGATATTTCACTTCCTTGTGCTTCTTTCAGAAGAAGAAGAAGAAGAAGAAAATAATTAAATAGATAAAAATAAACAAAACAAGTTAGATAATTGAAATTGGACTCCTTAGGGTCTTTGTTTGTGGGAAGTTTGGGAAAAATATCTTCGAACAAAAAGAATTTCAAAGAGGTGGTGAAAAGGCGCTCTTCAACCTCCTCTCATAGCTACGATGAAGTATTTATTTGTTGGTGTTTCCTATTAAAAATGTTTACATAACGAGAAGTAATTATTGTAACGTTGTCACGTGCTTCTTCAATTAAATAATTTAGAAACCCCAGTACATTCCGATCATATACAATGTTATAAGCGTATTATAAGCAAATTAGCTTAAATTTATAAGTTCTCGATTTCCGGATCATCTCCCAAAACTTGTTATCCTTGCTGGTGTTTACCTCTGTAATTTATGGCAAACAGTAATTTCGTGAACGACTACTATTATCGCAACAACGTATAACTAAAAATATTAAAGGTAATTGCACAATATGGGAGGTCCCTGAGGTTTAAAGACAACTTTGATATTTACTACACGGAAAAGAAACCAACGTGGTTTACTTTAACGAAATGATAAATGGACAAATCATACTCTAATGCCTCTTTAGAGCGAGCAATTAGTTACTAAATAAAATTAATTGTTGACTTTTTCTTTGACAAGTTAGCATCTCTAGAATTTATTAAATAATTACACAATTTATATTTTAATAAACGTGACTGCAGTTTTCTATTACACAACATTTTAAACGTTACATTGAACCTACCAATACATTTAAGTGGTTAGTTAGTGCAACAAACTTTATTTTTTAAATTGTCTATTTATGTTTTCTTTATGTTTTCTTAAAACGTGTTACACAGATAATTTTTAAATTGTTTTTTTAATCTGTGGACTAGAAACAATTTCTTAAATGTTTGCCTAAAATATTTATCTGAAAATATTTTTATAAAATATTTCCTAAATTCCATATCCCATAATAATATCTTCTCAAAAGGTTTTTTTAAATGTTATCATCAAATGTTTCCTGAAAGTGTTTTCCAAACATATTTTCTTAAAATGTTTTTAAAATATTTGGTTAATGTATCTTCTTAAAATATTATATAAATGTTTCCTTTTTAATGTTTTCCAGGAATAATCTCTTAAAATGTTCCTTTAAAATAGTTTCTTAAAGTGTTTCCTTAAAGTATATTTTAAAATGTCTTACTTAATACTATATAAACATATCTTTATAGAATGTCTTTCATAAAATGTTTTCTAGATGTATTTTCTTAAAACATTCTTTTTTAAACGTTTAAAAATATTTTAATAAAATGTTTTTTAAAAATATTTTATTCAATGTTTTATTTATTTAATGATTTTTTAAATGTTTTTTCTGTTTTCTTAATATTTTTACTAGAAATATTATTTAAAATATTTTTTTAAAAGATGTTTTCTTGCTATGTTTTTTATTAGTAAAGAACATTTGAACGTCTTCTTGGAATATATCTTAAAATATTTCCATGATATCTTTCTTAAAATGTTTTCCAAATATTTTCCTAAAATATTCCTTAAAAGTATTTTATTAAATGTTTTCTTAAATGATTTATTAAAAGTTTTTAAGTGTTTTCTTAATATGTTTACTAGAAATATTTTCTTAAAATATTTGTTTCTATAAGATGTTTTCTAACAATGTTTTCTTAATATGTTTCCCTGAAGCAGGCGTATTACAAAATGTCTTCTTTAAAACATTTTCTAAACTTATCTTCTTAAAATGTTCTTTTTTAAATGTTTTCTTCATAAATATCTTCCTTAAAATGTTTTCTAAACTTATCCTCTTAAAATATTCTCTTATAAACGTTTTCTTCGTAAAATATCTTCCCTAAAATGTTTTCTAAACTTATCTCCTTAAAACGTTCTTTTTTAAATGTTTTCTTAAAATGTTTCCTCAACATGTTTTATTAAAATGCTTTCTAAACACGTCTTAAAATGTTAAATGTTTTCTTCAAATGCTTCTTTAATGTGTTTTTCAAATGTGTCCTTAAAATATTTTCTTAAAGTATTTTCTAAACATATCTCCTTAAAATATTATTTAAATGCTCTCTTAAAGTGTGTTTTTAAAAATTTCCAAAAATAAACTCTTAAAATGTTTCTTTCACATAATATATTTCCATAAATTATATTTTGAAATGTCTTTCTTAAAATATTTGAATATATCTTCGTAGCTCTTTTTTAAACATATCAAAATATTTTCTAAAAAAGTTTTTTAAAAATATTTTTTATGTTTTTTTTAAAATATATTTTAAAATGTCTTTCTTAAAATACTTTTAAGCACACCTTCTTAAAACATCTTTTTTAAACGTTCAGAAATATTTTCTTAAAATGCTTTTTTTAATGTTTCTTTTAATGTTTTCTTAATATGTTTACTGGAAATATGTTCTTAAAATATTTTCATAAGATGTTTTCTTAAAAGGTTTTTCTAATATGACTTTTTCAAATATTTCTTAAAATGTTTCTTTAAAGTACATATTTTATAAAAATTTATTTTTTAAAACATTTTCTAAACACATCTTTGTAAAATATCTTTCCTAAAACATTTTCTAAACTTATTTTCATAAAACGTTCTTTTTAAACTTTTTTTTAAATATATTTTAAAATGTCTTTCTTAAAGTATTATCTGAACATATCGTAGAATGCCTTTCTTAAAATGCTATTAAGCACACCTTCTTAAAACATCCTTTTTAAACGTTTAGAAATATTTTCTTAATATGTTTATTGGAAATATATTCTTAAAATGTTTCCATAAGATGTTTTCTTACAATGTTTTTCTAATATGGCTTTTTCAAATATTTCTTAAAATGTTTCTTAGAAGTAGGTATTTTAGAATTTTTCTTTTAAACATTTTCTAAACACATCTTTGTAAAATATCTCTCCTAAAACATTTTCTAAACTTATTTTCCTAAAATTTTTTCTTAAAATGTGTACTTACATAATATTATAGAATTATTTTTTAAAAACATTTTCTTAACATATTTACATAAAATATCTTTTAAAAAATGTTTTCTAAACTTATCTTCTTAAAATGTTCTTTTTTAAATGTTTTCTTAAAATATTCCTTTTCTAAACATGCCCTCTTAAAATATTTTTTAAATGTTTTCTTCAAATGTTTCCGTAACATAATTTCTAAACATATCTTTTGTAAAATTTTTTAAAACATATTTTCTAAAAATATTTTTTTTAAATATTTTCTAAAGATATCTTCTTAAAAATTTGTTTGTTAAATGAATCCTAAACTTATGTCCTTAACATATTTAAACAATGAACTAATGTTTATTTATATCATTGTTCTCATTACAACATTGTTCTAATTATAAACAATTTTTTTCTATTACGATGGATAATGTCATTATTTTATTCCGAAGTAATACCTACTCTGAGGCATAATTCTTACGTATTTTAGCTATATTAATAAAATTATTACATGTGCAAAGCTATAATAAAGAATATATTACACGAATAGCATTTGAGATGTATTTGCATACACGATTGCGTTCAATTACAGTTATTTGATTTTTAAATAAAAAATCACCTAAACACTCTCATTGTCTCATTTATCTTCACGTAAATCGCAAAATTAAACCTGTGGGTCCTATAAGCAATACAAGTTATGGTGTAATTTGTAATTTGCAATTCAAAAGGCGTTGTTTTTTTCCACATTAATTATATACCTGAAGCTTCGGTTTCTTTACTTTATTGGTAGGCATATAATTATTATTTTTGCGGAAGGAGGTCACTGTTACATAAATTATTTATACTGAATACTATACACGAAACAGAACATTAATGATTTAATGTTGGTGGACTTGTAAAAAGTATCTTAGAAAAAGTAGCTGTTTTCGCTATTAACTGAAAGTCGGCAGAGCAGATGGCAGTTGCTATTTCTGGTTTAAAATTTTTCCACTGCTTCCTAAGCAATCAAGTTCAAATTCGCGGCGGAAACAGCGATCTCTGCAGCATTCATAATATAAAATTTTTCCCATGCCAATTATGTAATCTAACTCTGATTACTTTCTTATAATAAAAGCGATTGAAACATCTACAATCTATACGCTTTATTGTAGATAATTGTGAGTGGTGGGTGACATCAAGAGAATTCGTTAACATGGGAGAATGTAGTGAAAATTTGTATTAACAAACATAAGAATGTTAATGTAATGTAATGTTTTTAATATTAATTTTGTTGTAGCGAGAAAAGTTAGAAATGCATTTGATTTTTCGGTCTGATAAATATATTGTTCAATACGCATCGAATAGCTTCACGAAGTATGATAGAAACTATAAAAGTGTGATGTTGGATACAACCTATTAATCACCAATGAATATATCAACACGGGTTGGTCCGCATTCAGTTGTCTATATTACTGGGAGATTAATAAAGAACAAGATCAAGGGCACCATCTAACGCATGTCTTTTGTCTGACCGAAAGTTAAAGTAAGGTTAGATTAGAAAAAATATATACCTACTCAGAAAGGAGCTCCATCAGCTGTTAGCAACCTCGCTGACAGGCTCCCCAGGTAATATGAGAGGGTGTCCAAACGTTTAAATATTTTATACACAAATAATCAACTACTTGATAAACCAAATAATTAACTGATTAGTTGTATCGCTCACTGTGGGTTGTCTGTCACCCTAAAGTTAAAAGAAAACATCATGTAAAATAATAATAATAAGGCACAAGGGTTTATTGCGTTCTTCAAACAGTAAACATTTAGAAAAAAAAATTTAAGAATAAGAAACGCTGAAGTAGTTTTGTGGATCGTTTTGTTAAAACCAGTGCAGAAGAACAGGATGGTTTCATACATTTTTATTTGTTTTTCCATTGTCGGAAAATGAAAAGTGTGGCCTGTGCTGTTTATCATGTTGGAAATACTATTTCTTCCTTCGTTCTAGCGTTCAATCCACCTATACCTCTTCTAGTTCTCTCCATCTTGCTCTGGATTTTGCTACTTAAAACCAACTTCTTTCATCATCACTGTGGTTTGTGATGTGTCAACACTTAGTATGGAAATTCTTGGTTTCTTAGCAAATTATCCTATCTCAGAATGATACCTGGCATTATCCTTTTCATTCTTCCTTTGTACTAGTAGCAAATGAAATGTGTGCTTCTTTTTATTTAGTTAATTGCTAAACCATACTCTTTTGTGCACAGGGGAAGTACGATGACGTGGCAGGCTATGTAAGGAGGAGGACGAAACCCCCTTTCGCACATAATCTACGACTGCGAAGCTCTGAACCGAAAGGGATGTGCTCTCTTTGGCAATTTGCAATGCAGGGGCAACCTTTCGACTGAAAATCTTGTAAGGAAGCTGTTAAACTTCATTAAAGGGACAGAGCTCATGTAAGAATCGGGGGTGTATAATAAACCAACTGAGCTACAGTGCAATTTGGGTCTGACCCAACCCCTCTAATCAATCAATCAGTCAAAACTCTCATCTACTTTTTTTAAGTAGCACAATTGAGTCCTATAGAACTAGAAATTTCAGCCGTTTAGTTTCTCTTCCCCAATTTGATTATGTACTCGATGATCTACAGAATCTAATGTGAGGCCATTAATGACTGCTTGTATTCCTTCAATTTTGATGTTTCTGATATTCTTTAAGTTCATTTGCGCACACCTGGTTCTTAAATTAAGATAGAAATCTCTTCTAAACTGATGGCATGACAAAACGTAAATGGCTTCGGTAGACCTCATCTAACTCCCATTATCTTTTGCAACAAGGAATGTGAAGTAAATTCATAGAGAAATCGTCACCCAAAGACCTACCTGAGTTGCTATATTTGGTAATGGAAAACTTTCTCGATTGATTAAGGTTATATTCCTTTCTTCCTTCCTTCGGCTTCTAGCCCTCAATCTACCACTTGAATGTATTGTCATGTATTTTAAACTGAAACCCCACTAATAAAAATAAAATTAAAAATATTCATCTAATTCAAACCAGGGTAAAATTAAATAATCCTCTTAATAAAACTAGAACGAGAAACTTACGTATGGTATACTCATTAAATAAATACAAGTTCAAAAAAAGGATATAATATCGTAGAACCATCTGATAAATCAGCTGTAGAACACCTGTTGAGGCGAGAGAGGTTAACGAGCCTTATGTAAACAAAGGGTCAGCTACGCTAAAACAAACCAAAAATATACAAATTAAAGGCGTAAATAAAATAAATACATTGTGCTATGTCTCTTTAAAATAATCAATAACAGAACAGCTGTCAGTTATATGCTTTAAACAGAGGTTAAACGATTGTGAACTACAGTTCAACAAAGATGGACTTTATTTATGTACATTTTTATTAAATTTGTAATTAAATAGCATAAGACAAACCTGTAAAACCTCCAGTCTAGTCAAATGACCAGACACAATGTAAATTAGATCCTAAGAAGTGAGTGCAGTGATCTTCGATACGGTTCTGTGATTCCTCGTACAAGTCAACGGCAGATCTAAAATTTATCTCACGTAATATCAACACATGGGTATCCACGGATTCATCTTCGAATAAGGAAGCTAAAAATACCATAATTTCATAGCAACATTATAATATAATAAAGGAAAAAAAAGGCGAAAATACCAACCTTCTTGACAGTTGAAAATCTAGAAATCCATGGTTTGGCAAATTTTCTGCATGCTCCTTAGAAACGAAACAAAAAGAGAGTTGTTATTGGGTCGTAAAAGCAGCAAACCCATGGCCAGATCGCTCCTGAAATAAATATAGAAATATAAACTTTAAATTGAAAAAATATATTTCCAGTATTTTTGAATGATGGTTCTAGGCCAAATACGATAAGGTACCAGAAAAACAGCTTCTACTTACCAGGAATTAAAGTAAAATTTATCCTAAATAATAAGCAGCCACCTGATTGGTCGAAATCCGAACGGGCATCCAAGGCTTATTTAGTTTATGCAAATCCTGTAAATGTGGCACGAAATTGTAGAACAGCCAGCTACCATATCCGAACCACAAACCACAAGTGTCAAAACTTAAAACAGGTCTGCCAATTCAAGTGAAAATGACGCGACACGGTAACTTTATTGTGCCGAGAGTACTCCGAACTAAAATTTGAAACTTTAACTTTATTAAATTTGTTATTATCCACAAGTACACTGTCCTATATTTGTTGTAGATTAAATTAGTTTAAGTTAGAGCAGGGATATAGTTTAAAAAATATTTTTGCTCTTAATTGTTTCATACAAAAAATAAACCCGACTTGTTGAGTTCCATCTATGTTAAATTCAAGTAACTAAAGCATCAACGTTCATCTCAGCTGAATATCTAAATTACAGCAGAAACAGATACATCTAGCTGTCTAATGACAAAGTAATACTTATGCTGATAAAGATCTCTATCTTTTCTAAGTCCTTACTAATCAAATAAGAAATGAAGCCACCCCGAAATTTAAATAATCTTTATTCAAAACTTGTACTACAGCAGATTTATAGGTAAGATATTTCTTTAATGGTAGAAGGGAATTTATTTTTGAGAAATTGCTACCTACTACCTAAGTTGCAAAATTAAATTTGTGGGACGGGAAAGATTTTATGTCCAAACATCCAAAATTGGTAGGTGATTGAAGTAAGTGGTTTAAATTAATATTTTGATTTGCGATTTTTCGCCGAGTTGTTAAGAGGCAACTTCCTATATTTTTTCTGTATTATTGCCTATAGTTTATTTTTATTTATTTCTTTTGGTTTTTATTTTTCGCAAAGTAATAAATTGTCCAAAATTCTTTCAAAAATTCTAGCTTCAGTTAGACTTTAGACAAACAGTGCGGGTATATTTTCCTCTCATATCTTTATTATAACTGGAGAAACTTAACTTTTGCAACGTATAAATAGTTAATTCAAAAGCCATGGTCAGTTTTCATCCAAAATGCTCATTGCGTTTCTCGTCACGCACGAAGCAAATAAAAACTCTAAAATTGCAGTAACCAAAACATTTTGTAAGATTCTGCATGCTAAAAATTTTCGTAAAGATCAGAAGATGTTTACCCCAATTATTGCATTATTAGTAAAAAAAAAAATAAACTGAATCATTTGGATTTTTTGAGGTTAGGATGTACTTTTAATGTAACTATATACCCCAACAGTTTGATAGGCTATTCTTTTACGAGAATTTTGGTTTCTCTTTAATTTTTCTACGACTAATAGAGTCGGAAATGCATCAAAAATGCACTTTTATGCATCAATTATTTCGACTAATTTCCCTCCACTACTTATGTTTTTGCCTAAAATCGTTTACACTTTTACTGTATAACCTCGTCCAAATTTCAACGCGCGCCACATATACATCCTCTACTGAACCTTCATTACAAAATTTCAATACTTTCCATAAACAAATTACCTCGGTACATTCTAAGTAGGCCCGCTTTAAAATTCGATGTTACTTAACAATCGTGTACGGTAGTAAAATATTCATTACAACATTTCTACACACATCAAAACGGTTATTGTTTCATCTAGAGAAGAATAATTAATTAGTAATTATGCGGTTTCGGTTCTACCGTATGAGTATCGCAATCGTTATATAATTAAATTAGAATCTCATTGTAATTATCCTGGGTAAAAATTGCCGAAAAATTAGCAACTTTACTGTTCCCATATGTGTAGCGCAACGACACCTAGAAAATTTAAATACCGTGATATAAACAGAATTAATTGCCCAGAAGCCAAAGCGAGTTAGCTGCATGGAAATTACTCAAGCGATGATATTATAAACACAATAAAGAAAGGAATTGTAATAGAGTGAGTAGCTGCCGACTTCTTCCGTGTTCTCGCAACTAGTTTGTTGGACGCGTAATTGATTTAAATGTCGTTCTTGCCGGCAACACTGGTGTACACAAATCATGGAGATAATCCCTCTAGGGGATTAAATTAATGCCGTTCACTGCGATTTAGGGATTGAGTTTTAGTTTTGTGTTAATGACCAAAGTTATATTCCTTGGAATAGTCAGCTTGGGGTCATTTCGGGATCGTCCGCCAACTTTCTGGAGCTCAGCAATTTTTTTTATAAATATATCAAGAGATCTGATAGAGAGCAGTTAGAAGTATGTTTTAGTAGTAAGTCAACATGACACGAAGTTTTCATCCCATTCCTACCATGGAGATAATTAATCTAGTTGCGACCTTCTGAAGGTACAATAATCAACCACATTAATTGGTTTCTGGAAAGGACAAGCTTGCACAAGATTCATTAGTGCTGGTAATATAAAGCAGATACAGAGTGGACGATAAAGCGGATCCTTGTGGAACACCATACTTGGTACAAGAAGCCTGTAACATTGCTTCATCGATCACAAAGTGGATAGTCAGATAGAAAATTTGGCGTCCACAAATACAACTGAAAAACTTGTTTAGCAGATCCTTATGCCTTGGATATGTTTATATATAAAGCTACAAAGCTACTGCCTCGGACTCTCCATATAATCATTTTGAAATAGTTGCAATTAATATCTCACATTTGAAATAAGAAGTATAATTTATGATTGACAATTAAAAGCCTATGGAACATAATTATAATTGCTTTATAAGGTCACAGATGTTAAAAATAAATCGTAAATGTAGTTTTTAATAGAGAAAATAATTATAAATTATGTAATTAAAAGGTACACGTCGTGTTGTGGGAAACGTTACACACATACAAAAAAAATGCGTATACGGATTCGTATTAATAGAAAATGAAATATGTGTAATCGGTATGTTCACATTACTATATACAGACCGGCTTAAGCCAGTTCGACCATAAGCAGAACTTGTAATACTTAGTGAAATTATAAGAAACACATTTTATTGATTTTGGTGTTCCTCAAAGTTTAATAGGTAGTACTACCACCAAAATATCATAAAAGAAATTATATGTTCATAACGACTCATTTTGGAGAAATAAACGTCAAAAATAACATGAAGAAAACAAATACGTCCCTGTCTCTTTAATTAATTTGCTGCAACAGAAGAATAAAGTATCCTGCATAACATCGAGATTTCAAGGTCAACCGACATTCCTAGGTCGGGTAAAAGTAATGCATAGCTCAGTTCGACAGTCGGGAGAAAGAAACTGAAAGTTATCTCATTTCGTTAAATTACTATTACGTTACGATATTAGATACGGTCTAATCTCACATGATCATTAAGCTGAGTAGTAGTTTTATTGTTTAATAAAAAGTTCATCATGATCATGATTTTGTAATAAAAGTTATTATTTTGTTCTAGATAGGGAAGTAATTTTCTTTGTGGACGATTTTAAATGTTACATCCGCTATCACACATTCTTTATTTAATTGCGAAAGTATATTTCGTAATAATATTTAATCGCGTTGTTCTAAATAAAGTTTGTTTTCAATTGCAAGTATTATCAAATCTGGAGCAAAAACTTATGTGATGATTAATTAAATTAACGAACGTACTTTTACCACAACAAAAAAAATATCTACATATAATTTGTTGTCCAATAAATAATGTAATTTTTAAAATGACTCTCGCACTAAAGACGATTAGTAACATTGCCTAAAAAACGCTTTTATGCAAATTATAAATTTAGTCCGGCCGAAATAGGAAAAAAAAACAGTACCTACCTAGTAAGTCGAAATCTTTTCTCGATAAAATTTTTTTGCATGGAATATTTCTATGCAAAGTCTACACAAACAGAAAATCATAACGTGAAATCATAACCTGATAAAACTTAATATTTTTTCAATATTCAAAATAAAGGGGTTGCTGCAGCTAAAGGAGGAAGGTAACAGAAGGGGTGGGGAAACGTGGATGGGGATAAACATAAAAAATGAAAGTCCATGAAAAATTGAACACAAAACACATCTTGTTTCACGTCATTATCAGTTAAAATCGAGAATAACGTCAAGAATCACATTTCTGGCATGTACCTATTTGAAATTCACGCCATGTAGAGTCAGTCATTTTGGATTTTCCAATTTTCACAACAGTTTTATAATCGACCTTGAAAACCGCCCGGCTAAAAATTGTTTCCAAGAATTTTTAAATAGTAGGTACTCTAATGCGTATAATATGCATATACCTATACGCAAGCAATTTTATGTCCTAAAGAGCTCATAATTTCTTATAAATGACTTTATATAGTAAGAATAGTTAAATAATAATAAAACAATGCATTTTTAAAAAGTCTGAACTTTTGAATCGTATAAATTTGAAGACATAACGAAAAAGGAGCAAAAATCACGAAAAACATAAACATGAATATAAATATAAGAATCCCACCTAACAAATGTCCGCGTTATGATTTCCTGTTTGTGTAGACCTCAAGCAAGAATTCTGTGCAAAAAACTCTGATGGAGAAAAGATTTTAACCTACAAATCCTATTTCGGCCGGTCTAATTGTTAAGAGACTTCAATGCTCTTGGAGACGACGAACCTGTACCTATAGGTAGATATAATTTGTTGAATAATTACTAAACAAAGACTAATGTTTGAGAAAAATCTGTGAAAAGTAAATCTTTGGTGGAGCGTTTTTTATTGTGAAAACGGATGGCAAAAAATATAGGAAAAGGTAGCGGTGTTAATGTTAATAATTCCGCCATCAGAAAATACTTAACAAAAATAATAATACCTACTGGAATAGACTGGAACAATTTTTAAAATTATAATTTTTGAAAAGTAGCCTTATTAAGTGAAATATTTTAAGATAAATTAGTCTTTGAGTTTCAGATATTTTTTAAATTTTTCAATCAATATTTACTTAGTAGGTAAGGCTTTTGTAAGTATTTGCGAATCTCATACATTTGACATGTTTCTGTCAATATTTTTGTAAATATTTGTACCTAAGTCAATATTAATCGTTATGCATATAAAAAATATACCGCGTAGCAACGAACCCATTGCCTGAAGAATGACTCGGTTATTATGAAAAATAGACTTAATTGACTAGGTAATTATTGTTTTTCATGAATTTAAAAAAATGCAAAATCTGCGTGGTTCGCATGCTTTTTTAATTAAGAAGACGTACATGTAGTAACAAAGAAATGCGTTAAAATCAACGCCTATACTTTCTATAAGATTCAAAACTAAAACCTGCAGGAGCTAACTCGTGTTTTTAATTTTTTTTCTCATTTTCGACATCAGTTTTTATGCAAATACCAGCTTGTGACATAGGTAGGTATTGCTGAAATCAAAATTTTATGGCGAAAAAGAAAGTTGATTATTCCTGCTACCGGTTAGACCAGAAATAGTATTTTGTTCACAATTGTCAAATTCTGGCTTTAATGACCTATATAATTCACGATCTAAATTTAAAACTTTAGAGACTATATAGTCGATTAGCTATTTAAATATAAAGTTTTCTTAAGAATTGCAGTTTGGAATTTTCACATAGGTAGGTACATACCTACAAATTATACCTATTTTTATAACATAGGAATTAGGTAGGGTTCGAAAGTTTAGGGGCTATAGGGGAAGCTAGCTAGCTAGCCCTATGTGCAGACATTTTAATATCTATTAAACCTTATAAGTTCGGTATTAGAAATAGGTAACTACTTCCTGACTACTACAAAATTACTACAAAATTTTGACAAAATAACATGCAGGCTAATATCGACAGCTTTGTATGTATGGGAGTAAGGTAAGTAGATAATGGCTTCTAAAGCAATAAAAAAGAAATGGAAAATATGCACTTAAAATTCCTTAGGAATTTTAGTAATTATGTAAAATTCCTTGGGAAATTTAGTAAGCATGTAAAATCTCTTGGGAAAAATAATTTTACTTTTATTTTTGAAGGTTAATTGAAAAATATTAAAAAATTAGTTCCGAAGTTTCAAGAGAAGGAGCAGTACGAACGTGCAAAGTACAACACGCATTTTTTGTCTTCGGAAGAGTTTCGACGAAAAAAATTGTATTTTGTATTATCTACTTCATAATGAAATACTTAATAAAAATTATTATAAAATACACAAATATCTTTCCGCCAAAACCCTTATTCGGTGAACAAAAAATTCATATTAGACTTTTTTATTTGTCTCTTCGAACTGCACTTCACTTAAAATGTCGGAACTAATTTTCTAATATTTTCCAAGTAATAATTAACCTTCAAGAATAATAGTAAAATTATTTTTTTTAAGAAACCGTTCATTTTCGACAGTCTCTGTATAAAACTTTTTTGTTCCTTATAGTCCAATATAAGATCAGTTAAATTATTGGTACCTACTCGTATCGTTTACAGCTGTATATATATATATGTTTGTTATTATTATGCTTGTATAAAGCCTAAATAAAGTCATTTATAAATAAAAAAAGTTTTTTGAAAAGTATAAATTTAAAACCATAACGAAAAAGGATATCTATAAAAGTGCATGTATAAATATCTATATATTGTTATGTATTTTAAACTAAAACTCCACTAATAAATTAATAAAATTAAAAATATAAATTCAGTTCAAACCAGGGTAAAATAAAACTAGAACGAGAAACTTACGTATGGTATACTCATTAGATAAATACAAGTTCAAAAAAGGATATAATATCGTTGAACCATCTGATAAATCAGCTGTAGAACACCGGTTGAGGCGAGAGAGGTCAACGAGCCTTATATAAACAAAGGGTCTGCTACGCTAAAACAAACCAAAAGTAAACAAAATAAAGGCGTAAATAAAATAAATACATTGTGCTATGTTTCTTTAAAATAATCAATAACAGAACAGCTGTCAGTTACATGCTTTAAACCGAGGTTGAACTATTGTTAACTACAGTTAAACAAAGATGGACTTTATTTATGTAAATTTTTATTAGATTTGTAATTAAATAGCATAAGAAAAACCTGTAAAACCTCCAGTCTAGTCAAATGACCAGACACGATGTAAATTAGATCCTAAGAAGTGAGTCCAGTGATCTTCGATACGGTTCTGTGATCCCTCGTACGAGTCAACGGCAGATCTAAAATTTATCTCACGTAATATCAACACATGGGTATCCACGGATTCATCTTCAAATAAGGATGCTAACAATACCACAATTTCATAGCAAAATTATATAATAAAGTGAAAAATGGTGAAAATACCAACCATCATGACAGTTGAAAGTCTAGAAATCCATGGTTTGGCAAATTTTCTGCATACTCCTTAGAAGTGAAACAAAAAGTTGAGTTGTTATTGGGTAGTGAAAGAAGCAAACCCACGTCCAGATCGCTCCTGAAATAAATAGAGAAAATTATTATATAAATTTGAAAATTTTATTCCCAGTACATTTGAATGATGGTTCAAGGCCAAATACGATAAGGTACCAGAAAAACAGCGTCAACTTACCAGGAATAAAGGTAAAATTTATCCTAAATAATAAGCAGCCGCCTGATTGGTCGAAATCCGAATGGGCATCCAAGGCCTATTTAGTTTATGCAAATCCAGTAAATGGGGCACTAAATTGTAGAACAGCCAGCTACCATATCTAGACCACAAATCACAAGTGTCAAAACTCAAAACAGGTCTGCCAATTCAAGTGTAAACAACGCGACACGGTAACTTTAGTGTGTCGAGAGTACTCTGAACTGAAATTTGAAACCTTAACTTTATTAAATCTGTTATTATCCACAAGGACACTGTCCTATTTTTGTTGTAGATTAAATTAGTTTAAGTTAGAGCAGGGACATAGTTTAAGAAACGTTATTGCTCTTAACTGTTTCATGCATATAATAAACCCGACTTGTTGAGTTCCATTTATGTTTAATTCAAGTAATTAAAGCATTTACATTCATCTCAGCTGAATATCTAAATTACAGCAGAAGCAGAGACATCTAGCTGTCAAACGACAAAATAATATTTATCCTGATACAGATCTCCATCTTTTCTAAGTCTTTACTAATCAACTAAGAAATAAAACCTGCACAAAACTTAAATAATCTTTATTCAAAACTTGTACAAGAGCAGATTTATAGGTATGACATTTCTTCAATGGTAGAAGGGAACCCCCAAAGGCCCTGAAAGGTAAAAGAGTAATTATAGCTAACCTATAGTAAGTTTCACGTTAAATTATCTTGAAATCATACGCACTGTCACTTATCGTTAAAAACATTGGAAAAACTCTGCCCAGTGTCCGACTGATCGTATGCTATAAAGTCGATAATTCCAATACTATATACAAGAACTAAAAGAATTTCTTTTAAAAAGACTATTTACAACTAAATTAGAAAAATAAATTTAAATTTCAAATCTAAATAACTTAACTACTAGTGCATGCATAATAATATATCTATAATTGAAATTAATATCTAGAACGTGCAAATATAATAAAACAAAATCTTAAATTTAAAAACTTACCTTTAAAAAGAAAACCCAATAAAACAAAAATTATAATAAATCCCCAAAATCTTCCATTACATAACAATAATATGTTCCCCTATCTATACCAAATGTCTGCGTTACGATTTCCTGTTTGTGTAGACTTCAAACCAGAATTTCGTGCAAAAAATCTGATGCAGAAAATATTTCGACCCTCAAATCCTATTTCGGCCGGTCTAATTGCTAAGAGACTTCAATGCACTTGAAAGCGACGAACCTGTGCCCTAGATACTTATATTGTTGAATAATAATTACCTACTAGAGACTAATGTTTGAGAAAAATCTGTGGAAAGTAAGTCTTGGTGGTGGGTTTTCTCTTGCGAAAGCAGATGGCAAAAAAAAAATAGGAAAGGAACCATGTTAATAATTCCGTCAGCAGAAAATATCTCAAAAGTATAGTAATATCTATAATATCTCAATTAAAATAGATATTTATTAGATGATTTTTTAAAAATTGCATTGGAAAAATGTATAAAGTTAAAATATATGTCTGGAAGGATAGAGTAACGATCTCTGAACTTACCTAATACCACAAATACTTAGACAAAACTCAGACATTGTTACAAAATTACATAAATCAGTTAAATTATGCCTACAAACTATATGTTACCAATCTCGATCCTCATAGTTTTTACTATTTCTTTTACTTTGCAACTTCCTACTGATCGTTCTATATATTGCACAGGAATTATGTAAGATATAAAAAAATACGATTCAAATTTGATAGAGTATGATCTAATTTCGAAATGCAATACACTACTACATCATTATTAATTCTATAGAACTCAGTCTATCGAAGAAAGTGATTTATTATCGTTCGTTTGAATAAAATTTGTATTTCATTACTCTTGAGTAGGCAAGTGATTCCTTCAAACAATTCGAAATTTATATTGGAGCATGTTGTTGTAGCATTCATTTCTTCGATAATTGTAGACTAATATAAAAAGATTACCCAGTACATTACTCGGAAGTAATCATCTGCAACCGTGACATTTCAATAAAACAACCGTGACCTTTTTAAGAGCCAGTTTATTAACAAAATGTAAGCCGAGATAATAATGTAAAATTTACTGATGTTTCGAAAACATTTTCTGCTTCTGAATTGAAAAATTTGGGTGTTAAATTATGGGGGCGATTTTTGTACTAGGTAAGATTCCCGAGCAAGGGGATGGAACGAAGAAGTCAGAAAACCTGATTAAATTTGCCTAGACTCCACTAACTCCTTAGTTATATAAAAAATCAGGATCATCTGGTTTGTTAATAATTTATGACTAAATAATATTGAAACTACTTCTCACCACTTTCATTTTAATACAATTTTTAAGTTATTATTTATTATTGTTATGCACATTTTCTACTGAAAGATACAATAATAATATATCGTAGATAATCCGTGTTGTGAATCATTGTAAACGTAAACACTCCTTTATATCACCAACAATTATTTTCAATTATCCAATAACGAAAAATAATTGCCAATTTTGTGAATAGGTAATTGAGTCTGCAATTATTGAAACCTTTCTCTTATGTAAGAAAGTTAATTGTTTGTGTTATTTCTATGCATGCAATTATAGAGATCTGGTGTATACCAGAACATTCACTCAAATTATTTAACGCCAGTTGGAAAATGTACGCGTCGCCTTCCTATAATGCATTATTGTGAGAGAATAGATAGTGATCCTTAAAACCTGGAAGACTCAAAAAATCAAAATCAATAAACTGAATCAATAATTTTTAGAAGTAACAACATTTTGTGTACTAATTAAGTCTAGGTATACAGGGTATAATCGAAAGGTGCTAAATATTTTTACGTAGGTATGTTGGACAAACAAGACTAGGCTTAATTTTTTTTATTGATGATGGAAAACACTCCAATGATTAATTAGCGATAAAAAAATTGTATTTGGTTGGTTGATCATATTTATATAATATATTTATGTTATTAAATAAGTCTGGATAGGTACATAATCCTCTATGTATTTTCCTCAAGGTAAAACCAATCTTGCTAATCTTCTTACGTCTAAGGAAGCAAAAAGAACCTGTCAAGCAAAAATAAACAAATAAAAAAATACCTGTTAATTATTGTCCTTACACTATGTATGATATAAAATCATTAACCTTATTACTATAATTAAATCTAATAAAAATATAATTTTATTATCCTGTTAAATAACCAGTTTTGCATATCTGCTTTGCTGTCAGGAATATTAGATCGAGTTGGGATGACAAAAAATTGTCCAAGGTTAAAACGGTCGTTTCATTTTATCTGAAGGTGTAAGTGATGTTCCTATTTCAAATTACGACATCTCTACATAGTTTACTAAATGAAGGTCGTAATGCACAGTTACAGGGTGGGTCCAACAATAAGAAAATTAGTCTTTAGTATTTAATATCATTTGAGCGTTGAGTTTCCAATATGTGTATTACATTTATTCTCTACTTGATTATTAAAGCGTAAAAATATCGGGCACATTCCTTTCTTAATTAATTACTATTATTTCATGTTGATTGGACAAGCTACACAGATTTGCTATCAGAATTTCTGTTGAATTTTATTAATTAAACTATTCCTGCAATAATATGGTAGAGCACAGGTCATACATATGATTATTAAAATAAACAGTAGACTAGTTCTGTAAATTCTGACTTAGCCGTCCACTTTTTGCAAAATTACATTTTTATATGAGGAATTAGAAACAGTACCTACGCAGAGAATGTTGATTTTAACTTGATTTAGGATAATAATTACATACATGCAAAACTGACTTTGTATTAGTAACCGACTAAATATCTTAAAATAACCTATACATTTATGTAATATTCATTTGGGCAAAGTCTAAACATTGCAAAACGACAATTACTAAAATTACTTAACCTTTCCCCTCTGATCCTTTCTCGATTGCCTTAACATATAACTTTGTTATGTTGTTCCTATAAACACTTACCCAAAATGAGCATGCATTTGCTTACTAAAAAAATAATTAAGTTTAATTAAACGTCTGTAGTTAACACATTTAACAAAACTTGAGTACAATTTCACAGAAAGCGAATAAGAATGTCAAGTTTAACGTTAAACTTCACGTAGGTACGCAGGCAGTATGTTATTTATAATAAGCCTCATTAAGAGGTCAAATTGGCTGTTACATACTTGAAATGCCTCTGTGGAAACATGACATTATTCTTAAAAAGGAAGGTTTACTAAACGCTTAAACATTATATATTGCGCAATCGTTATTTTTTATAGCAAATAAGGATTAAAACATTTATTTATGACACAAGGTTTTGAAATTGGCATCCGCACAAAGGAGATAAAAGATGCTCTCAAAAATATAAATACCTTAAGAAATTTTATGGCTCCAGCTGCTCGCATATTTATCGATCGCGTTATTGAGCACGCCTCTTGAAATGTTCTCAAAATATCATGATATACAAACATACTATACTATACTGTATACGATATAATATACTATATACTATATTATACCAATACTATATACCATACTGTATTATATTATACTATATCATATACCATATCGTATATCATGATATGTACCATATCATATACCTATACTTCATACTTTTAATATATACAATGCTACACACTAAACTATATCCCATGCCGTAGGTATCTAAAATGAACTCTGAGGCTAGTTAGAAATATAATTTTCTCAGATTATCATGATATACAAACATGCTATACCATAGTATATACTATATATTATACTATATACTATATTATACCACATACTATACAATATCATATACTACATATTTTATTGTGTACTATATTATACACTATATCATTTACCATACTATATATTATCTACATCATATATACTATGCTATATACTGTATACTATCTACCGTATTGTATGTTATGTTATGTACCATATCATCTACATACTTGTACTATATACTTTTAATATATACAATGCTATACACTAAACTATATCCTATGCCGTATTTAAAATGAAGGCTGCGGCTAGTTTAAAATAGAATATTCTCAAATTATCAAAATATACACACATAATATGGCATACACTATATATTGTACTATATGCCATACTATACTATGTATTATATTATATATTATACTATATACCATACGATATATTATACTATATACTGTACTGTATATTATAATATATACTATATTGCGTAATGTGATATGTACCATATCGTATACCTATACTACATACTTTAATATATACAATGCTATACACTAAACTATATCCCATGAAATATCTAAAATGAAGTCTGAGGCTAATTAGAAATAAAATATTCTTAAATTATCATGATATACAAACATAATATACTATAGTATATACTGTATACTATGATTTAAAATATACTGTACAATACTGTACTATAATTAAACTATACATCATACTATTTACTATACTATATATTATACTATATCATAATACTATATTTATATTATGGTATGTACCATATCATATGTTTATGCTACATATACTCTTAATATATACAATGCTATACACTAAACTATGTCCCATGGGTGCAACGAAGAATTTTCTGATCTTTATGAACTCCGCCTCGGCCTTCAAAGGACACGGTTTATTTTTAAATGTTGTATAACTGATTTTTAAATTTAAATTAAATTTCTTAAGTCAGTGTATCTAGGCATCTAAGAAGTTTCATCGTTCTCCCAGCAGATAAAAATCTAATAATCTAAAACCCAATTCTGTTGGTCATGATGGAAAACCTAATACGTTTTTTGTTTGATTATGTTTTATCTCATCAGTGAGCCAATAAAAATATTTCGAAAGACCAATTCGTTATGCTGTTTGTTAAGCAATTCTATTTTTATCTGTCGTTGTCCTTATACGATCTGATGATGCCACTTTTTTGGATAAAAGCTTATTACGTTGCTTTCACGTTCTTAATGAAAATTACACAATATTTGGCTTAAGATCGATGTCTCATGCCTTTTTAAAAATGGATTGATGCATGACAAGCCTGAGAAATGTTTTATTCACAAAGAATCTATTAACTATATAAGTCGGATCGAACTAATTGTGTTTTATATTTGCATTAGCAAGTAATTATTACGATTGACGTGTTACCAAACTTACGTGATACTTAACTGGATATTACTTAATGGCGCCGGCCGTCAGAAAAAAAAAAATAGATAATTTTGTTCTCATCAATCATTCGTGTAATGCATCAAATTAGAGCTCGTTAGGAAGAGCAATCTAAAATATTAATGAAGGATGAGCTACTTTGGGTTTATTTATAACCTAACTAATTTTCTCCATTAAGAACCGTTCTGTACGTAATATTATAAAACAATTTTGTTAAGAACAATACCGCTTTTCCTTAACTGAATTGTTTAATTGGTGCACCGCGACGAGATTGATTAATATTATTATTTTCAGCTTATTTTATAGAGGAATATATTAGCAAAAATGTTTCTGGCTAAATTAACTTGCTTTACTTAATTCAATGGAGTTACTAAAATTAGTGGCTCTCCTAAATTCACTGTCTTTATTAAATATGGCTTTACTAATGCAATAGATTTACAAAATTTAGCGGCTTTACGAAATTTACTGGCTCTACTAAATTATTGACGTTGCTAAATTCACTAGCTTTCCTCAATTCAAAGAATTTAAAAACAATAGCTTTAGTAAATTCACTTAAATCAACAGAGTTACTAAAATTTGTGGCTTCCCTAAATTCAGTGCCTTTATTAAATTCAATGGATTTACTAAATTTAAAGGCTTTATTAAAACTGATTCTACTTAATTCAATGGAGATACTAAAATTACTGTCTTGACTAAATTCACTGAATTTATTAAGTTCAACAGTTTTACTGAATTCACTGGCTTTATTGGCTTTTGGCTTAACTAAATTCACTGCCTTTACTAAATTTAATGGATATACTAGAATTAATGGCTTTACTAAAATTATTGACGTTACTCAATTCACTAGCGTTCCTCATTCAATGAATTTTTTAAAATAATAGCTTTAGTACATTCACTTAAATCAATGGAGTTACTAAAATTTGTAGCTTCCCTAAATTCACTGCCTCTATTAAATTCAATGGATTTACTAAATTTAAAGGCTGTACTGAAATTGGTTCTACTAAATTCACTGACTATTATATTAATTCAATGGAGATACTAAAATTAGTGGCTTGACTAAATTCACTCAATTTATTAAATTCAATGGCTTTACAAATTCAATGCATTTACGGAATTAATTGCTTTACTAAATTCACTGACTACCAAATTCACTGGCATCACTAAATTTTCGGACTCTATTATATTAATTCAATAGAGTTACTAAAATTAGTGGCTTTACTAAATTCATAGAATTTTTAAGTTCAATGACTTCACTGAATTCACGAACTTTATTAAATGTAATGTATGTACTATAATTAATGGTTTTATTAAAATTATTGACTTTATTAAATTCACGAGCTTTCCTCAAGGCAATGAATTTATGATATTCAATGGCTTGCTCTACTTATTTTGACGGAGTTAATAAAATGAGCTGCTTTACTAAATTCATTGCCTTTATTAAATTCAGTCGCTTTACAAACTTAATGACTTTACTAAAACTGGCTGTACTAATTCACTGACCTTATCATATTAATTCAATGAAGTTACTAAAATTAGTGGCTTTACTAAATTTAATGAATATATTAAGTTCAAGGGCTTTACTAAACTCAGTGGCTTCATTAAAGTTAATGGATATACTAAAATCAATGGCTTTATTAAAATTATTGACAAATAAATTCACGAGCCTTCCCTCATTTCATTGAATTTACTAAAATAATGGCTCTAGTAATTTCACTTGCTTTACTAAATCCAACGAAGTTACTAAAAGTAATGTCTTACTAAATTCTCTGTCTTTATTAAATTTAATGGATTTACTAATTCAATGAATTTACTAAATTTAATGGCAGTACTAAATTTACTCGCTCTACTGAATTCAGTGGCTTTACTAAATTTACTGAATTTTTTAAGTTCAATGGCAATGGCTGAATTCACTGGCTTTATTAAAGTTAATGGATGTACCAAAAATTTGTGACTTTAATGAATTCACTAGCTTTCCTTAACTCAATGAATTTATTAAAATAATTGCTTTAGTAAATTCACTTGCTTTACTTAATTCAACGGGAGTTTCTAAAATTAGTGGCTTTAGTAACTAAATTCTGTCTTTATTAATTTTATTAGCTTTACTAATTTAATGGATTTATTAAATTTAAAGGCATTGCTAAATTTACTGACTACTAAATTCACTGGCTTTACTAAATTCACTATTATATTAATTCAGTGGAGTTACTAATATTAGGGGCATTACTAAATTAAATTAATTTAAGTTAATTGGCTTTACTATCTTCACTGGCTTTATTAAATTTAATGGATATACTAAAATTTACTTTACTAAATTCACTAGCTTTTCTCAATTCAATGAATTTATTAAAATTAATGGCTTTAATAAATTTCATAGCTTTACTTAATTCGGCAGATTTGCTAAAATTAGTAACTTTACTAAATTCACTGCCTTTAACTAATTCAATGGCTTTACTAATTTAATGAATTTACTAAGTTTAATGGCTTTGCTAAAATTGGCCATACTAAATTCACTGACTTTCTTATATTAATTCAATGGAGTTACTAAAATTAGTGGTTTTAATAAATTCAATGAATTTATAAAGTTCAATGGCTTTACTGAATTCACTGGGTTTACTAAATTTAATTGTTTTACTAAAATTAATGAATTTACTAAGAGTAAATAATGTCAAAACTAGCGTGCAGATAATTTCTAGATCTTTGAAACGAACGTCTTTAAGTTTAATAATTTTTAACATTAATTTATTTATTTTCGTTGTGTAGGTATATTTCCTGATTTTAAATTCCGTTAATAATTTCCTTATCTTATTATTGTTTTTCATCTAGACTCTGCCACTTAGCTAGTTAATTCTATGTAATTAGTTGGTTAATACCGACTTTTTTTTCGTTTTTCAATATTGGACACGCAGTCTTCTCGTCTCTCCGATTCTCAAGGAAACCTTTATATTATTTTCGTTATTACTATAGTCAGTTAAAAAGTAAATACACGTACACGAACATGCAGTATTCTTGCAAAATTATATAATAGATAGTTTCGCTTAAGCACACGTCAAACTTTTACATTATTTGTGTAGACGATAAGATCATTTTCATGACTAGGAAGTAGGTACTGCTCTCTGTGAGATATGCACATCTTCGCGATTGCACATAATAGTCGTAATAATGTGGGAAACTTCAATTTGGAATCAACATGATACAGGGAGGTAGACAAAATTAAATCTCTAGATTTCCGATCGTAACTTTCTAGTTTATTAATTGATTTCAAGCGAGCTGATAGGTGTTTGTTTTTTAAATTTTTATGAACTCAAATTGGTCTGTCTTTAAGTCTTTACAAATTTTTGCAGAGTTGATGATATGTAGAAGAGTTTCCGTCTGTTGCACAATGGGTGAAACTCGTGAATCCCCGCTCATTTGGGACACCCTGTGCATTAAATAATAAATTTAAATTCGCACATTTAACCGTTTTTGATGCGTAATCTGTTATATCCGCTTCTTTAATTTTAATAAAATAAACGCATTTTACCAGACAATTATTAGATTTGTACATACTTATTAAGATTTAACGAAAAAGCGTAAATTATAATTAATTAGATTTAATTGTGCCATACTCAATTAAATTTAAACAGTAGGTTTACGTACTTACTGGTGCATGTAGGACATTTAAATAATAAATTTATTTATTTCATTGTTTTTAATGAATTTTAGTTTTAAGTATTTGATATTTAAAATTAAAAAAAATTTCATTAAAAATGATGCAACAATTGCAATTGATTCTGTTTGCAATTGCTTTTTTTTTTTCTTAAATACTGCGCTCTATTTTTCTTTAAACATGTAAAACAATTTTAAATGAAAAAATGTACAATAATATTAGTTCATGTAATTTCTTAAAACACGCCTAGCAAAATTTAAAGTATTTGCTTAGTACATAATTGTAAACAAAATAAATGGAAAGGTTGTTCCGGAAAATGTGCGTACTTGAACTATAAAATGGCTAAAAAATATTAAATAGAATTGAGTATCTAAGTATTAACAGAAAAAACACATATTTAGATACGTATAATCAAAAAGGTTTGACCCACTCGATTCTTAAAAAAATATCGCTGTTATTTACTATTGTTTTGTTATTCTCTTTCTCTATAAGTACATGTTAGTAGAACCAATATTTCTTTTATACAAGACATAAAAGGTGTAGTGTTAGACTTTCCGTCACGAATGTATTTTTTCAGATTCAAATAATATATTATCTATTACCATAAGGAAAAAACAACAAAGGACCATGTTATTTCGCTTGGAGTATCTTAAAATTGCTTCCCACGTTCTGAAATAACAGACTTTTGGAAGTGAGCGTCAATCTACAAAACAGCATTTTATTTTAATTGACAGTTTTTCAGGTTTTAAGCAAATTTTTTAAAATTATTTAAAATGAAAAATTAAACCTACACATCTGAATATGTAAATATACGATTCTCAAGGTACTGTAAAGACACATAATAAAGAAAATAATGTGTAGGATATCAATACTTGTATTTTTTAAAATATTTTCTTTATGGAGAAATAATTAATAATAAACTTTATAACGAAGCCGTTTTTTCCGTCAACGATTGTCTGTTTTGCTCTAAATATTTCCGTCAGTTGGGTACACCCTGTAGCTTCTCTTAGTATTGAAGTCCTGATTTAGTTAATTGGGCTATAAAAGCCGCTAGTAAACAAACAATATTAATTGATTAATTTTCGATAATCCCTGGTATAACTAAAATCCTTGAATTGTTCAAAATAATGATCAAATCGGAAATAAAAATCATTAGTTACTAAAACTTAAAATATTAATCCGTGTCTGTTTTAATCCCTTCTTTTGCAATATAGTCTAAAAATTGCAAACAGTCTATTTCCTTTTAAGATACTTCGAGCAAATGTTGCAAATTATATAACACGCTCGAACTTAGTAAGTAATGTTTCTGGGTCGAGTCATGTGTTAGAATTCATTCCTAAATTTGTCATTTAAAAATTTATTATAAATTTGCTGTCGAGTTGTCTCACCGCATTCACATTAACCGTTCGTCTTGGAAAAATAACCGTAATACTCCACTCCGTTAAATAAGAACTGCTAAGAACACGTCTTCAAATAAGTATAGATATTATGCATTTGTATCATTTTGTAAGTACCGACGTTTTGTTGAACGACTTAATTAAATCAGAATCCGCAACAAAATTCCGCTTGTTTGCAATTCATGTTCTATAAAACATTCACCGACTGAGTCGACATTTCCCGCTTGGGTGGTCAACACAGTCCCAGTGAACTTTCATAACGTAAACTTATCATACGCCGGCCTTCCACTCCAGCGTATGCTCTAAGTAAAGTTTCTTTCATTAGGCAGGAAAATACTTTCATTGGTAAAATAGCTGTATTTAAGGCAGTCGTTATCCGCGTTTACTAAGTCAGAACCGAAATAGAAAATAATATCTGTGGCTTATTGAACGCGCCCCAATATTTTGGTGCTCTGTTGGCCAGCCGCTTGCTCGCCGTAGCCGATTGCTTTTCCCCGCGTTAGCAGATCTCGGTCTGAATATAAAAAAAATTACACCTTCTAACTTCTGTCCAACCATTGGTAATTTTGTTCCTGATCTATTTTACACACGTCCACTACAGTCAATTGGTTGATGAGGAGCAATGCCTTCGAGGCACGTGGAAGTAGCCTTAAGAAAATCAGTATATGATCCTATCAGTCTTATGCTTAAGAGATATTTAAATAGTTAAACAGTTCTCATATTTGAGATTATAAGATTGCAATAATAATTCAAATAATCTCACAAATATTGGGAAAAGCAATAATAAATGTTAGATTAGGCTCTAGGTAGAGTACAAAGTCACGTAGATAGGAATAGACTGCACTTATATTGAATTACAATAATGGATGTTAATTCAATATACCAGTAATAGCAATTGTATTTGGTAATAACTAATTGAAGCAAAAATAAACTCTCCTGACGCACCTCGGGAACACGAATTAAATTTTTGAGCGCACCCTTGGAAACTTTAGATAATTATATTTATCATAATTGTACGAAATCGCTTTAAAAACAACGTAACATAAGAATACTAAATGCAGCCTCTAGGAAGTTATAAAAAACTACATTCTTAGTGGATTTGTTCTACTCGGATACCACATTAAAAAGAAATTCTTTGTATGCGCTATAAAGTGGGTGTTGGTGTGGATTTAAAAGACCTCAAATTGGAGGAAACGAGCAGGAAAATTTTTCTATTCTTTGTGTTTTTCACCTTAGTGACGCTACTGCTGGTTCCGATCCTTAAAATGATCTGAAAATATACTCACACTAATTACTGTAGAAAAAGGTAGTTACTTTGATTTAATTATATCCTTAAGACTTAAGATCATACACTATTGAACTCATGGGTAATAGAATCAAAAACAAGAAATAAAAATGAAGTCGCAAAAGTTTTTTTCTGCTCCTGGGTGTAGGAAGGACACATAAGTTTGTTGCATTGTAGAGAAAATGTCTTTCCACGATTATGAGAAGCTGCAGATCTTGAAAACATTTGCCTTCTCTAGTATCTCACAGAGCACAGTGGTCAAAAACGCCAAAAAGCTGGCCAAAAGTCTTTAAAGTTATTATTTCCGTCTGAAATTTTATGTGTAGGGGTTTTCAAGGTCGCTGATTTCAAATCTACCAACGAAATTTCGAAAAACATAATGGCGGCTTCAAAATGATCGCCAAAAATGATGAAAATTAGTCGCATTGCAATGAGACTTTGGATATAGAGGTTTTTGAGATCGCTGATTTCAAATCTTTCAACGAAATTTTGAAAAACAAAATGGTGTCTTCAAAATGGCCGAGAATAATGATGAAAATTAGTCGCATTGCAATGAGAATTTGTACATGGAGGTTTTCGGGGTCGCTGATTTTAGATCTGTCAACGAAATTTTGAAAAACAAAATGGCGGCTTTGAAATGGCCGCCAATAATGAAATTAGTCGCATTGCAATGAGATGTTGTATATGGAGGTTTTCAAGGTCGCTGATTTCAAATCTACCAACGAAATTTCGAAAAACAAAATGGCGGCTTTGAAATGGCCGCCAATAATGATGAAAATTAATCGCATTGCAATGAGATTTCGTAAATAGGGGTCGAGGTCGCTAATTTCAAATCTTTCAACGAAATTTTAAAAAACAAAATGGTGTCTTCAAAATGGCCGCCAATAATGATGAAAATTAGTCGCATTGCAATGAGATTTTGTATATGGAGGTTTTCAAGGTCGCTGATTTCAAATCTACCAACGAAATTTCGAAAAAAAAAAATGGCAGCTTCAAAATGGTCGCCAAAAATGATGAAAATTAGTCGCATTGCAATGAGATTATGGACATAGAGGTTTTTGAGGTCGCTGATTTCAAATCTTTTAACGAAATTTTGAAAAACAAAATGGTGTCTTCAAAATGGCCGAGAATAATGATGAAAATTAGTCGCATTGCAATGAGAATTTGTATATGGAGGTTTTTGGGGTCGCTGATTTTAGATCTGTCAACGAAATTTTGAAAAACAAAATGGTGTCTTTAAAATGGCCGCCAATAATGATGAAAATTAGTCGCATTGCAATGAGATGTTGTATATGGAGGTTTTCAAGGTCGCTGATTTCAAATCTACCAACGAAATTTCGAAAAACAAAATGGCAGCTTCAAAATGGTCGCTAAAAATGATGAAAATTAGTCGCATTGCAATGAGATTATGGACATAGAGGTTTTTGAGGTCGCTGATTTCAAATCTTTCAACGAAATTTTGAAAAACAAAATGGTGTCTTCAAAATGGCCGAGAATAATGATGAAAATTAGTCGCATTGCAATGAGATTTTGTATATGGAGGTTTTCGGGGTCGCTAATTTTAGATCTGTCAACGAAATTTTGAAAAACAAAATGGCAGCTTCAAAATGGTCGCCAAAAATGATGAAAATGCGACTATCATTGCAATGAGATTTTAGTTATAGAGGTTTTTGAGGTCGCTGATATCAAATCTTTCAATGAAATTTTGAAAAACAAAATGATGACTTCAAAATGGCCTCCAATAATGATGAAAATTAGTCGCATTACAATGAGATTTTGAATGTGAAAGTTTTCAAGGTCAGTGATTTCAAATCTACCAACAAAATTTTGAAAAACAAAATGGCGGCTTCAAAGTGGTCGCTAAAAATGATGAAAATTAGTCGCATTGCAATGAGATTATGGACATAGAGGTTTTTGAGATCGCTGATTTCAAATCTTTCAACGAAATTTTGAAAAACAAAATGGTGTCTTCAAAATGGCCGCCAATAATGATGAAAATTAGTCGCATTGCAATGAGATGTTGTATATGGAGGTTTTCAAGGTCGCTGATTTCAAATCTACCAACGAAATTTCGAAAAACAAAATGGCAGCTTCAAAATGGTCGCTAAAAATGATGAAAATGAGTCGCATTGCAATGAGATTATGGACATAGAGGTTTTTGAGGTCGCTGATTTCAAATCTTTCAACGAAATTTTGAAAAACAAAATGGTGTTTTCAAAATGGCCGAGAATAATGATAAAAATTAGTCGCATTGCAATGAGATTTTGTATATGGAGGTTTTCGGGGTCGCTGATTTTAGATCTGTCAACGAAATTTTGAAAAACAAAATGGCAGCTTCAAAATGGTCGCCAAAAATGATAAAAATACGACTAGCATTGCAATGAGATTTTAGTTATAGAGGTTTTTGAGGTCGCTGATATCAAATCTTTCAATGAAATTTTGAAAAACAAAATGATGACTTCAAAATGGCTTCCAATAATGATGAAAATTAGTCGCATTACAATGAGATTTTGAATGTGAAAGTTTTCAAGGTCACTGATTTCAAATCTACCAACAAAATTTTGAAAAACAAAATGGCGGCTTCAAAGTGGTCGCCAAAGTTGATGAAAATTAGTCCCATTGCAATGAGATTTTGGATGTAGAGCTTCTTGACGTCGCTGATTTCAAATCTTTCAACGAAATTTTGAAAAACAAAATGGTGTCTTCAAAATTTCCGCCAATAATGATTAAAATTAGTCGCATTGCAATGGAATTTTGTATATGGAGGTTTTCAAGGTCGCTGATTTCAGAACTGTCAACGAAATTTTGAAAAAGAAAATGGCGGCTTTGAAACGGTCTCCAAAAATGATGAAAATTAGTCACATTGCAATGAGATTTTGTAAATAGGGGTTTTCGAGGTCGTTAATTTCAAATCTTTCAACGAAATTTTAAAAAGCAATATGGCGGCTTCAAAATGGCCGCCAAAATTGATGAACATTATTCGCAATACAGATTTTGTTTTTAAGGGTTTTCGAGATTGCTGATGTCAATTCTTTCCAAAAAAATTGCGAATAACAAAATGGTCGCTTCAAAATGGCCGCCAACATGACACATTATTTTTCAATATTTTGGTCTTTAAATTTGTTTAATAATTTTATTGAGGCATTTCTTTACAATAAAAAAACACACATCACCTTCATAATATAAAGCAATTTATTTAACAGTATTCAACAGTATTAATAAAAAATACTAATTATATTGGCATGAAATTAATATACTGAGTGTTGTAGTATAGAATATTTAAAACAAACGATTACACTGGACATTTGTGACAACATATTACACAGCACCTGCCTTAAACATTCCTCTCTCCCACACATATTTCTGCAGCAGTTAATAATTAAGAAATATTGCCGTGCAATTTGCACATTTAGTTCTAATAAATACAGTTGATTAATTCAGATAATAACAGTAATATTTAATTTATTTCAGCGAGCATGTGAGTAAACAGTGCTCGTACAATTTACATTAGCACATCCATTTACCATATTAAGTCGGTTTATAAAACTTGCATAATTTCGAAATAAAGAGTTGCAGTAGCGGATTTCTAGGCGAGGTGCACTCTTTGAATTTATTGTTCCTTGAATTGCGGCATGTAATTGCCGATGAAATGTCGATCTGTTGAGATAAACTGGCAGAAAGTATTTTAAGAAGTACATAATTACACTTACTGCTATTACGTAGAAACTTTAATTCGACGTTTTTTTAGTTATATCTGTTTTAAAAATGTCATCCAAAAATCATGTCATAGTTATCCGATTTCAACCAAATTTGGATCAGTATCAATGGCCTTTGGTATGATCATTTTGGATTAAACAAAACTTATTTTTGTCAGTGGCGTGAATTTTTTATTAAGAAAAAAGTGATTATTTTTTCGAAAATGCTTTAAAGGAGATGCTTTAAAGTTTAAAGCGAAAAAAGCATCAAACGAGCGATGAACCATCTGAAACCATCATTTTAAAACAAATATCCGCTTGCTTGTATAATTAAAACATATTATTAAATATTAAAAGAGAAAACAATTTATGATGAAAGTTTAATTAGAAACTATGTAATTATAAAAAAAACATGAGGCGATATGAGAGAGCAGAACAACAAAAACAATTTAATTAGTTTGTGGATATCTGGGGTGATTTAATAGTAAACAGCATCTTCTCATGGAGGAATTCCTGTAAACAAAATAAGACGAAAGACATATTTCAGATCGTCATCAGTAACCTTTTATTTTTTCAATAACATAGAAATACCAACATTTTCTTAAACCTTGTTGTTGTACAAAAGGCTCATCGCATTAGCAAGTTACGGCTGTCAAGAATCAACTCGGATCTGACACACCCTGTAAATATAACTCGAAATAGAGCTACCTACAAAATTATTAATAGAAATCAATTTACGTAGCCGTTAACCATGATATTTATTCCACAGTCCAGATCTAGCACTAGAACAATAATATGTTAATATTATGACATCACGAATTAATAATCTGCCGTCCGAATTAATCAAATTCGAAGCGAATTTATCCACGTCAACCTATATATTTATTTATAGAGTTCATTGTCAAACGCTTGTTTATTTACATATATTTTTTTGCAGGTATCACTCCTCTGTCTGGTGACCTTGGCATCGACCAAGCCGATTATGGTCTCGTTTGGTACAAATCAAGGCCCCATTATACCTAAAGAGCCGAAGTCAGCAACCTTACAACAAAGAAATCTCGTAGTAAGAAGTCCAGCTCCGGTTTCGGAAGAAAGAGAAGATGTGCCGAATCCAAATCAGTACAAGCCACTGATACCTCACCAGTACCGGTCGAAGCTGTATTCCTTTAAGCCGTCCCCCAATTTGATCCTAGGAACTCCTTTGGATCAAAAGTACACTCCTGGCGTCGGAAAATATGATTTGCAGAGGAAGCAGTTCGCGAAGAGTTTGGATTTAGGCGTAGGTTATACAGGGCCGCACATTTTCGAAAAACAAGACTACGAAATTTACGAGGAGAAGAAGAGGCTGTTGTATCAAAAGCCACATTTTTATCAACAAATCGAGAAGAGGAATAACGAGCAGACAGACGTTCCCAACAACTACAATTCGAAGTATGTTCCTCAGATCGGTATCGTTTACTCCGGAGGTGTAAGGTACTACGTGCCACAAATTGTTTATTACAATCAGCAAGAAGCAAGTGAAAACCCTGTGGAAGAAAACTCGGTATATGATACACACGACGTAAAATATTACCACTAAAGTGATGCAGAAGGGGGACTACTTTAAATTCAGTGAAATTTTACATCAGTGCCAATGCCTAATAAATTGTTTTTTACGTCATACCAACTAAATAATTTTTGTACGTTTTTGTAGAATAAGTCTTTGCTACAAGTTTTAATTAGTTAATTGTTTTTTATTTGTAAGTAATATTAGAAATTCTGATGACTTGAGAATAGATTTTGTTAACATACAATATTTTAGAAACGGTTTCAACCACTGCAGAACGCTTGATATTTATTTTGGAAAGAAAACTTAGATATTACTGTCGCAAAAACTGCTGCCGTCAGGCGTGAGTTTTCTGTATGTTTTCTATGAACACGTGATGTATACAGGGTTCTTGAAAGTGGGATTTTATTTCTAACGTGTAATTTTTCCTTCTAACTTCTCATATACCTATTTAGGCACAAAAAAGTGGAAATAAAATAAATACGAAATAATTAAAAATATAATAAAATACGGTCCTGTGTCGGGTTTAAGTTCTTTTAATGAGATAAATCGTCGGAGAACCGGACGAAATGTCACTGGAAAATTCTTATGTGAATGCAGGTTTAATAATAATAAGCAATATACAGGGTCTGACATAAGTATGGAATAACGTACCTACCTATATTTTTTTTAAATGTTTAAATTTTTTTTAATTATTTTATAATAAAATTTGTATGGGGTTGCACAAGGAATATTTCGAGAAATGTCAATTATTTGCATAATTTTGTTACCTCAGTAGGATGTCCAAATACAACCAATATCGTGCGTAATACCAAAGAATACTATAGATATTTCCTATAAATCAAGTAACCGTGCTGGCCACTCTCCTTCACGCCTGATCCATCTGCTTCGAAAAACAGTATGTAAATAATTTTTGACTACTGTTTTAAAGTCGGAGGTCATTTTGGTCCATTATTTTAAAAAAAGCTAGACTATATTGATATGCATTGGCATTTTTAATTTTATTTAAACAGCAAATGGAACGACGGCAAAAATTTTAAAGTAAAGAACCTGAAATTTTTTTTACAAATGAACCGAAAAAGAATTTGTGAAAAAAATGTTTTTCGTTTCCCTCTACCAAAAAATTATTTTAAATTTATTTTTCGATTTTTGCCCCTTAAACAAAAAAAAAATAGTAAAAAAATTTTTCTTTGCAATTTTTGTCGAGATTTTTGCCCTCCACTAAAAAAAAATTTTTTTAGATTTTCTCGCGATTCACGTAATTAATAAAAAAAGACAACCCCCGCAGAGGCTGTCCGCTTTATTTATTTTTATGTTTTCAATTTCAAAGGAGAAACCTCAAATAATGTTCTTTACCTCTTTCTACCTCGAAACTTTGTCGGACTTTTTGTCCAATATCTAGAAGAAAGAAAAATCCAAAAAACCCACGATTCACGTAACTAATAAAAAAAGATAGCCCCGCAGGGGCTGTCGGGTTTATTTATTCTTATTTTTTCAATTTAAAGGAAAGAGCCCTAAATTTTCTTTATCTCTACCCCGAAACTTTTTTTTATTTGCAAAAAACCCACGATTTACGTAACTAATTAAAAAAGGCAGTCACGCCGGGGCTGTTCGCTTTAATTTTTTAAATTTGTTAAATTTTAAGGAAAAGAATCCTAAACTTTCTTTCTCTCTCTCTCCACCCCGAAACTTTGTAGAAAAAGAATTTCACAAAAAAATTACTATAGCAAAATATAATCTATACACTATTGGTAACGTTTAATCTTGGAAGCCGATATAAATGCATCAGACGGAGATAACTTAAAGCATTTACAAGTTAAACAGACAACGCGCTATCCCCTAACTCCCACCTTCCATTCTTTACAACACGCGGTCGAAGGGGACGACGGAATCGGGCGAATGTGTCGAGCGGCCGCGGTGTCGCGGCACAGGTCACCTGTGGGCCCTGTGGCACGGCTAGGTCGGCTGAAACGATGTCGTCGAGCGCGCTACACGCACATCCCCTCTTTAGTAGGAGTGTAGGAATGGTTAGGCATCTCTTGTTAACTGAAGGCTTTGCCTCTATGTACCTTCTCTCTTAGTTGCATTACAGATTTCGCATTCCAAAGTCGAAGCTTGCCAACAGTGTATAGAGGGTCATCAGCCTCGCACTGCTAACGTAACCAAACCTTAAAAAATTTAGCCCCGCAGTGGCTGTTTTAAATTTTTTCTTATAAAGAAGAAACTATATTTTTTCTTCTTATTGTTTTAATATTTTCAATATTAAGGAAGAAACCCTATTTTTTTTTTCACTTTATCTACCCGGAAACCCGGTTTGACTAATTTTTTCTCAAAATTCTTAATATTTCCAAACCGAGGAACCCCGAGATCCTAAACTTATATAGAGGGTCAGCCTCGCAGAGCAATTGGTGTTTAAATAAAATTAGGTTGGGCGACGCCTGTCTTGCCCAACCTAGTTTTATTTTCGAAATTTTTTTTATAAATGGACCAAAAAAGAATTTGTCAAAAAAATTTTCAATTCCACCTACCAAAAAAAAATAATTTAGTCAAAAAATGTTTTTTTCCGATTTTTCCCCCTCCAACCAAAAAAAATACTAACAAAATTTTTCTTCTCGGTTTCTACTCCCCACCAAAAAGAATTTTTTTTTATTTTCCCATGATTCACGTAACTATTCAAAGAAGACAATCCCAATTTTAAAGAAGAAACCCTAAATTTTCTTTATTTCTCTCTACCCCGAAACTTTGTCAGACTTTCTGTTCAATATCTAAAAATAAAATTCCAAAAATTGCATTTTTTTAAATTTTCTCAATTTTAATCCTAATTTTTTTTTATCTGTATCTACCCTGAAACTTTGTTGGACTTTCTGTCCGATATCTAGAGAAAAAATCCAAAAACCCCGCGCTTCACGGAACTAATCAATTAAATGTATCTTTTTTTATTTTTTCAATTTTAAAGAAGAAGCCCTACATTTTCTTTATTTCTCTCTACCTCGAGACTTTGTCGGACTTTCTGTTCGATATCTAAAAAAAAAAAATCCAAAAACTCCGCGCTTCACGGAACTAATCAATAACTATATTTTTTTAAATTTTTTCAATTTTAAAGAAGAAATCCTAAATTTTTTTTATCTCTGTCTATCCCGAAACTTTTTTTTTAATTTCCAAAAAACCTCGATTTACGTAATTAATCAAAAAGACAGGCAGGGACTGTCCTCTTTAATTTTTTTAATTTTTACAATTTTAAATAAAAGCCCTAAATTATCTGTACCAGGAAACTATTTTTAATTTCCAAAAACCCACGATTCACGTAATTAAAAAAAAAGACAAAATAATTACTATAGCAAAATATAACTTATAGAGAGGGTCAGCCTCGCAGAGCTAACTTAACCAAACCTTAAAAAATAAAGCCCCGCAGTGGCTGTTTTAAATTTAATCTTATAAGGAAGAAACCTATATTTTTTCTTTAAAAAAAATACTAACCCCTCAGGGCTATTGCTTTGTTCAGATAATTTGCCCAACATTTTTCCTTATGCTACCCATGAAAATGTAATGCTGTCGTAATAATTATTTTCCTAACAAGTGCGGAAAGTTGTACTTTTCCGCATGTGTTAGGAACAATATTTTTCCTAGGAGCGTGATGAATACATTTTTTACTTAATTAAGGAACTAGACTCTACTTTAAAAAGATGCTACTGTTTGACTTGACGTTTGTTAATTGTTATGTGACCGAGAAACGTCAAAATGAGACAGTCATGGCTATATGCTACGTGATTTTTGATAATTAAAGTTATAGGAGCTACTTCAACAGAGTTAGTATAAATAGAAATGATTTAATTTCATTAAATTTGTATAAAATTGCCCAAAAATGCAAATAAAAATATAATTACTTTCGTGGAAAAATACGTTTTTCCGCACTAGTGCGGAAAAGTACAACTTTCGAAACTAAAATGCGTGCGGAAAACTGATATTTTCCGCACGCTCGTAGAAAATAGTTATTTTCCTAACAAGTGCGGAAAGTGGTACTTTTCCGCACGCGACTGCCGTTGACCGAACGACGCGAAGCGGAGTTCGGTCAAGCAGTCGAGTGCGGAAAAGACAGTTTCCGCATGTGTTAGGAACAATATTTTTCCTAGGAGCGTGATCACATTTTCAAAATGTAATTATAACTTACCCAAAAATGCAAAAAAAAATATAATTATTTTTCCGCATGCATTTTAGTTTCGAAAGTTGCACTTTTCCGCACTAGTGCGGAAAAATGTACTTTTCCGCACTAGTGTGGAAAAGTGCAACATTCGAAACTAAAATGCGTGCGGAAAAGTGGTATTTTCCGCACGCTCGTAGGAAAAAAATTAATCAATACAGACTGTCATTTGCAAAATTTAACTTGATTGCCACAGCAACAAAAATATACCAGAAAAAAATTTCCAAGGTCACCATATATTATATGTATCTGGAGATTTACAATTCCCAGCAACCTTGACCAAGGATTTGGAGCTTATTTAATTTATGTCCTGTGTGATGTGCTCACTTTCAAGATTACCCCACACACTATTATAAATTTTGTTGATTATACAGATCTTTGAGTAGCGTTAAGTGTTTGTTCCAATATTGTAGTGCTACTACATTTTTGGGATATTACTTGTGTCCCGTAAGTCTAACATTGACTAACATAAATATTTCACCAACGTAAGTTTTGCTGCATTCAAACGTTGTAAAAATTGTTCATTTATAGCTAAAAGTAGTGTCGTTATTTGCACATAAATTTTTACTGCTAATTTATGTTTTTGGGAGGTGGTCAAAAAAAGGTGTCCAACCTGAACGGCAAAAATAAGTTATTTAAATAAGTCTGAAAAATTGTTTTGAAATTAATAAATTTATTTAAGTTGGAGACCTTCCTTGACCCCGGCTGCACGTGATAATATTTAGTTTTATTGTGTTATGATTTGTTTCCACTTTTATATAACACACGTTTTTTGTTGTAAAACACATTTCCCTTTAATATTAGATAGTCTTAAAATATATTTAAATATTTTTGAATGTTCCTTTACGCAGACACTGTTGTTAATTTATCAAACCTTTCAAATTAGCATAAAGAAAATATATTCTTAGCCATTTCTATTCCACATAAGGATCTATTGTGTTAAATATTTATGTATTTATGTATCCAATATTGTTGCTTTGTCATTGGAACTTGTAGTGATTCTTCAAAATTTTTTAATTATTGTATTAAATTGTGTCATATTTTATGATACCAAATATGTATATAATTATTTTAATAAATTTAGTTTTAACGAATTGCGTCCAGTGTTATTTATTTTAACCGTGTTTATTTTCAAAGGAAAGGAAGAGTTGTTTATGTAACTGTGTGCATATACCATGTAGCTCTGTATTCACTGACCCGTGAATTTAACGGGGTTTACAATAAAATTTATAGAATTATAATTTCTCAACTATTAATTGGAAAATTGTTCCATATACGCGTTTGAGTATTGTCAGATAGGGAAAAAACAAGTAATGATATGTTTTTGCTATATGGAGTGTTAGTAAAAGAGAACTTAATACTAAGCTACAAATGATAAATATTCTTGAATATATTAAAGGACGAAGAACAACTAAACAAAAATGCAATATCATAATATAATTAAAAAAAAATGGATTTACAAGATTACAAATTGAAAATTTAAAATTTAACAAAATACACAAAATTTAAATTAACAAACAAAACTTCTTCTTTTTACCAAAATGGTCGTAAATGTTACGTAACCTAATAGACAAATAAGTAAGAGAAAGTAGTGTATACACAGATTTAGTTATTTAGTTAAAAACACAAAAACTAAAAATTAAAATTAAATATTAAAAAATATCTCAGTGGGGTAAAAACAATGATTTATAAAGTGCCCCTTTTTATCTTGCTGGTCCATGCTCAACGATGTTTTTTCAGGGTCATTCAGTATATCCAAATTTCCAAGTTCATCAGGTCGTAAGGTGGTCCACCTTGTTAGTTGGCTCCATGTATTTGACATACCTAAAGGAAGGAAGCAAATAATGAGAAACCAATTTGAAATTACTAATTAACTACAAAATAAAAATGTTGCAACAATTTGACAAGACAAGACAAGAAACTAGAAACTCTAAAATTACTTTTGAAGAATAAAAATAGAATACATAGAAAGAGAATAGAAATCTTTGTTTTACCAAGGTTACAAAAATTTTTGGCAAGTCAGTATAAAAATACATATTGAAAAAACACAATCTTATGTACAATCAAAGTCTTATGTTATAGTCTAAAAAAAGACGAGGCTGTCTTAGTTGCATGGCAGACCTGGTGCCATAATTATGAAAATTAGAATTAGTGGAATAGGAGTTTATATTTTTATGGACTTCCAGCAGAGTAATATACGCATGAACAGAGAGGATACTGGCATAATACCTAGTTTTTGAAGTTTTAGTAGAGATTATGAGCATTTGAACCTTGTCTTAATTCAGCATAAGATTGTTGGAAGCTGTTGCTTCATGTATTTGGAACAGTCGTTATTTAAATTACTGATGTTGACATGAAAATTAAGAATAAAATTGTGGTATCGTCGGCATAGGCAATGCATTTTACTGGAGACATAAAATGAAACATCATTTCTAAATAAAATAAACAGAAGGGGCTCCAGAACAGAGCCTTGGGGCACCCCATGCTTTATTGTTTGAAATTCAGAATTAGTGTTGTCAGAAAAGTAAAGAAGTAAACCTCTCATCCGTTAAACTTAAATTTTTTACCAGCAACTCATGTGAGACACAGACGAAAGCTTTGGAGTGATCACACAGGTTGATAGTTGCATGCTTACTATCCTTAAGAATATGTCATTCACAATTTTTAAAACCGTACTCGTGGAACATCATTTACTTCTAAAGCAGAATAGACAACGGTTCAAAATATTTACAAGCCCTTTTTTAAAATAATTTCAAAAATTTTTGAGATAATTGGAATAATAGAAGTGGGTCAATATTTATCTGCAGTGTGTCCACGTTAAGAATTTACCACCACCGTAAAATATGTATTTATAGACGGATCTGAACCAAATTTTGCCTGAAAGATAGAACACATTAGAGTCTACCAAGAAACCATTCACCCCTTTTAAATGCAAAGCCACCTGCGAAATCAAAATGAATGGAAAAAAATTCATATTTTTTTATCGAAAAATTTTACTAACGAAAGTTATTCAGAATTGTAGATCCAAAATTATCATTCTAATGGATTTTTGCATTTTGAAAAGCGCACCGTGACAATTCTGTTTCATAAAATTGTCACAGCACGCTTTTCAAATCGAAAAAACCAATTAAAATTATATTTTTGGATTTGTAATTTTCAATATTTTGAAATTTAAATATTCTTTTAAATAGATCAAACTTAAGAGCTTTTTGGGCAATTCTGAACAACTTTCGTTGGTAAAATTTTCCGACAAAAAAATGCCTAATGTGATTTTTTCCATTTATGTTGGTATCGCAGGTGGCTTTGCATTTGAGGGGATGAATGGTTTTTTGATCATAAGTAGACCCTATTGTGTTCTATCTTTCAGGCAGAATTTGGTTCAGAAAATTATCTTATAATCTTCACTAACGCAAGCAATTTCAATTTTTTGCTTGCCCAGCTGGGCAAAATTTAAAGAAAAAAAAATTACATAATCTAATTTAAAACATTTGATGATTAATTAGACGGTTTGAACCAAATTTAAATGTCAAATTTTAGGAAAAATAAATAAATACACCAAAATCTAAAATCGTGAAATAGTAAATATGTTTTATAACAAAGAGATGAAAATATTTGCCAACTCGCTTCGCTCGTGGGCAAATTCTCACGAACGAAAAAAAACGTGTTTCATCTCGAGTAGGAAATGCTATTTAATCTACGATATTGCAATAAAATAGTGGATTAAAATTTACAGAACTTTTATTTATTTTTAACAGTCACTTGGAAAGTATATACATAATAAAATGCTATTAAATTATAAACCAACTGTCACAATGTAAATTATCAATTATTCAATCATTGCTATGGTAGGTAACACAAATTTGACACTTTCATTTCACCTCTAGGCACGAAAATAACTTTCGTCTCTAGAGTAAAAAAAATTCATTTTTATATAGAGTAAGCAGTGGAAAAATTGTAATTATTATTATTATTATTATTAATAGAGCAAACTTGATTTTTCTCGAATTTCAGTGGGAAATTAAGTTTATGCGTTTCGTCAGTTAATGACGTTCGCTTAGAAGACATTTTTGAGCTTAATTAAACAAAGTTTTCCTATTTGAAATTGAACATGATATTTGAAAATAATTAAACTTTTTCTGAAAATCAGCATGATTGATCGATTCCAAAATCCAATTATGATTCAAGACTTTTCATAAAAATTTTTTTCAGAAGTTTTTTTTTGACTTTTTGGGATTGACTAATTTTATAAAGCTAGTCAAAGAACATCTTTTGGTCTTTATCATGTCTCAGTTGGTTGAGCTGTATTTGAGTTTTCAGCCCCCCCCCCCCCCCCCTTCCTCCACTATGTAAATCTCAAAGGTATTAAATATTTGTTAAACTGTACTAACAAGGTAACACATTGTTATTTAAATATATACTTCGAAATCTGTGATTCAGATCAGTGTTTTTTTTGGCCACAAATTGACCATGAAAGTATGATATTGTTCAACTTAATTGAAACATCATTTACACAAAATATGTGCTGCAATAAATGGGTACTATTATTTACTACATTGTTGTACGGACTGATTCGAAAATGGTTGAAAATATCCTGGATGTCTTTAAGGCAAAGCCATTGGAGAGGCAATTTTTTGCCATTCTGGTTGTCATCATCTGGAGGCGATTAAATAAATGGTGGAATAATTTGCAATATAATTTAAACTATGTTGAAGAACTAGGACTAGAATGAACTGTAATTCAGACATGTAAAAAATAACAGATATATTGTATTTGAAAGATTATAAAAAGAGAAGAAAGTGTTACGCCTGAATTTAATATTACCTAAATACAATTATCGATATGGAGCAATTGATGATTTTGGAATTTGCGCCGTAACTCATTCTAGTACATGAGTTGTTTTTGCTGGTTTAGGTAGGACTGTACGTATAACCAGCCTAGACCTAAGTTTGGAGAACTTCCAGACTACGGTAGCAATTTATTTCCTTCAATGATGTTCTCACCGTTTTCATTTTGGTCAATACATGCCCTGTGTGTAGCCACCGTATGCCCGTCCATTCCAAATTAAACACCAGGGCATGGTTTTAAAGTACGTAACAAAAGTTGATTTACATTTTTATACAGTTTATATGTAGGAATTAAGACATTGTATATTCGAAGTCAGTGAATGAAATTATTTCGAGTTGTTTCCTTATCTTTGTGTTTACCTTGTCCTGAACTATTGCCAGTCCCTGCGTTTAAAATTCTGCGTGTGCGATTTAAACTAAATTATGAAATAATACATATGTTGCGCTTTTATTACCCTGACCATCGCAATATTTAACACACATAACGTAGAGTCACAAATCGATGGAATAATAATAAGGAGAAAGCTATTACTATTTTTGGAGAAATTAAATTATGTCATTAACTGACCTTTGAATCTTCAAAATCGTAATTATATAACGGTATGGTAATGCATAAAGAACAAATTATACAGGAGCTTGTTATGTGTAGACTATGCAACGTTGTTTAAATATTTATAAGTCAGGTTAAGAACCAACTAGCGGTACGCACTACGCATGGAATATTTTTTAAACAATGAAAAATTAGTTTAGAATCCTTCAGTTCTGGCGGTCTTTGTCAGTAGTATTTATGTCTTCGATTTTCGCCGCCGTGCTTTCAGTTATACTAACCACATCGTCTTCTTCAAACCCTCCCTTCTTTGTGATAGTATTTCACCTTTCCTAATGATCCCCAGCTGCTTTAGCAACGTTTTCTTCCGGATTCTGATAAGAATAAATTTGAAAGTAAGCGACGTTTGTATTAAATTGTATTAACATTCTTCCTGCACTCGATTAAATTAAATGTTAATATCGATATTGATTGCAATCTGCTTGGCCGATCGTCTGAAAGGTATCGTCGTGATGCCAATTCTCCATATCATCCTGGTTGTTAACTAATAAGTTAAACTTGACTGAATAGATTAGACTGTTACGGGTATTTATTTGAGATGCCTGGTGAAGCATTTATTTTTTATTCTTTAATTTAGCGCACGGACAACAAAATTGGGGACAGATCATACCTGAATGAGTCACAGTCATTATTCTTTTTTATCAATTAAGCCTATCAAGCCTTTAGTGAAGATGTGGATAAGGAGAGGAACAGATTTCACGTACGTTAGGAGTAGCATTTGGCAAATTAGATTATTAATGAAATGCAAATACTTCAGGAAACTAGTAATAAATCGTAACTGCAGACCGAAATTTAACAGTAGTAACCTGCCTGTTTTCTAATTAAGTCTGGAGGTCAGTGACATTAGCAACTTAGCAGTGTATGCAACCATTTTCTAGGATGGAGAAATCTTGGTAAGAACATATTTCTCTTCAGTTTGAGATGGCATAACAGCAAGTGTTTGACCTACCGCGATTCAATTGGTTCCTTGTAACAATTATAGTGTTATGTATACTGAATCTTCTCGTATGTAATTTTTGACATTGCTGAAATATTTAATATAATAAAGACATCGACCGATGGCCATCGTTTCTGAGATGCTCCTCAAATCTATTTAAAACTGACCATCTCTCTTGACCACCACTTCAAATCTTACTTTAAGGCCTGTAGAAGAGAGTCACATACATTAGTTTTATTGACAAATTAGGACCATATGCTCTCAGTAACGTCTAGAACTCTACATGGTCTCATTGATGAAAGCAGCATCCTACAAGATTGTCATTCAAATATCAACTAGCCCAGCTGAGCCAATCTTCAGATGTATTTAAATTAAATTCTATAGTTGTTTTATGGGATTTAGATGATCTGGCAGGTTTCAATTGGTCTAAAATGCAGTTAATTTGTCTCATTTCACTTTTCAAACAAAGATGCTCCTTAAATTTACCCAAAATTGACCATCTTACTTACCCAGCAAGATCCAAATCTTTACAACCAATTTCAGTTATTTCTATTGAATCCTTTACGTTTCCCAAAATAAAAATGTTTTCAATTTCATGATTCAATTTTACTGAAGTTAAACCATTGAGTTAGAAACTGAGTTGTCTCTATCTGTATTTTTGTACTAATTCCTGCAAAAGCATTCAATTTAGCAATAAAAGGTGGCAAAGAATACCCATTGTTTCAAGAATTTTCTTTGCCTATTTGTCATTTATAAAAATCACCAAAGGCCAAAACTAGATGCTTTATTTTAAATATACGTTGACATTGGTTGGAGAGTAGGATTCGAATGATGTATCTGACATTTTACATTGTATGGAGCAAACAAAACATTTGGGATCAGATAAAGTTGCTAAACAGGTTCTGGCTCAGATGACATATATTGACGTTTTATTTTCGATATTCAAACCCATTAAATCCAGTTTCAATTAAATTATTCAGTGTATTATTAATAACAAGGTATATAAAACTAATATGTTACCATTGTTAATTTTTTATGTTTATCTCATGCATATATGTATCTGTAACGAACAAAAATATTAATAATAATTATGAAACAACCTTTAAGATCCAAGGCTGAGCAAAAAAATATTATCATATTTATATAACCGGAAATAGTAAGTTGCTCCTAGTTTATCGAAACTTCTGTTGGGTATTTTTTAGTTATGGTATGCCGTTGTAATTTCAAGCAGATTCTAATCTCATTTTCCCACAGCGCAACATATTGGATGGTAAAATTTGAGTAGAAACATGAAATCAAATAATATTTGCCTAACTCTTTAAACATATTGTTGAGGATTTGGTCATACAATTTCTCACCTACCAGAAAGAAATAATATTTGGATTCTTTAAAGTTCTTTATGAAACATTAGCTAACACCAGATGCTCTTTCGATAGTTGTCAATTATGTAATTAATGGCATGAACCGGAAATGCAAACTTTTCAACTAAACGAAACTCTCTCTCCCAATGTGCCGATAGCAAAAATTAATGCTTACGAAGTAAATTGATTCATAATTACTAAATGGATGGTAATCTGTATGTGAAACTAACAAGATATCAAGTTGAATCAGTAAGCAATGTAGGGTAGCACAAGGTTAGCTTCTGAGGCTCTTTTTGTTGCCAATTCATATTAACGATTTAGCCCATTTTATAAATTACGATTACGAGGAAATAGTACGTTTTTCTCTTATTATCACTATTATTATTACCGGTGGTTGTGGTGCTGGTGTAAAGTTGGTACATTTGTTGAAACAATTAGCACCTCTATTCTTTTACTTATTTGAGGGGTGCTAAATGAATTTTAAACTGACAGGAAAAGTATCACTATTAACAATGGTGGTTGTGGTGCTGGTGTAAATTTCGCACTAAAATATAAAAATGTTAATATGTTTGTTAAAATAATTTGCACCTCTGTCTATAGGTAATTTGGAGGTGCTAATTAGTATTAAATATTTTCAAAGGTTTCGCAATTAGCGTTGGTGGTTATGGTGCTAAAGAACTCCAAGTTTCTTGATTAGTGCAAGTAGTTGTGGTGCTGGAGTAAAGTGGGCACCAAAATATAACAATGGCAAAAATTTATTAAAATAATTAGCAGAGATGTTAATTAAACAAAGGTGTTTGATCGTATATTTTATGGTATTAATTAGTGTAAAACGTTGGCAAATGTTTCACAATTAGCGTTGGTGGTTGTGGTGCTGGTGTGAAATTAGTATTAAAATATAAAATTACTAAGCTTGTTAAATCAATTAGCACCTCTATTCTCTTACATATTTAGTGGGTTCCAAAGGAGGTTGTGGTGGTAGTGTGAAATTGTTTTCAAAATTAAGAAACTTGTAACAGCGCTGTTAAAATAATTAGCACCCCTGTTTTTAAAAAAGCTAAATGATACAAGGAAACAGCACCAGCGCTTGTGATACTAATATAAAGTTGACACCCGAAGTACAAAACGATTAATGCCTTTGTTAAAACAATAAGCACCCCTGTTATTATACATATTTGTAGGGTGTTAAATGATGAAAAGTTTGGTGATTAGTACATTTAGATGGTAAAGTTAGCAAAAAAATATAAAAAGTTTGTTAAAATAATTTAGCACCTCTGTTCTTTTTACATATCCGGAGGCTAAATTAAATAATGGTAAAAAAGGATCACTAGGTGCTAGCGTAAAATTGGCACCAAAATATAAAAATGTTTGTGAAAATAATTAGCACCTCTATTTCTTTACATATTTGAGGGTGGTAATTGGCACCAAATGTTGACAAACATTTCATAATTAGCGTCGGTAATTGTGATGTTGGTGCTGAAATACAAAATTAATAGTTTGTTAAAACAATTAGCACCTATGTTCTTTTACATATTTAAGAGCGCGAAACGATACAGGGTTTTACAATAACACCAGCTGTTGTGACGTTAATAAAAATGTTAAAACAATTAGCACCTCTATTTCTTTATATATTTGAAGGTGCTAATTGGCACTAAATGCTGGCATGTTTCGCAATTGGTGTCGGTGGTAATGGCAAAAATTTAAATTAATAAGTTTGTTACAACAATTAGCACCTCTGTTCTTTTCCATATTTAAGAGTGCTAAACGACACAGGGTTTTACAATAACACCAGCGGTTGAGATGCTAATAAAAAAGTTAATAAATATGTAAAATAATTAGCACCTCTATTTCTTTACATATTTGAAGGTGCTAATTTGCACTAAATGTTGGCATATGTTTCGTAATTGGCGTCGTTGGTAATGGTGCTCGTGTGAAGTTGACACTAAAATTTAAATTAATTAGTTTGTTATAACAATTAGCACCTCTGCTCTTTTCCATAATTAAGAGTGCTAAATGATGCAGGGTTTCAGGTTTGTTAAAATAATTAACACCTCTCCTCTTTCTATATCGCTGGAGGCTAAATTAATAATGGTGGTGCTGGCGTAAATTTGACACCAAAATATAAAAATATTAATAAGTCTGTTAAAGTAAATATCACCTTTATTTCTTTACATAATTGAGGGTGCTAATTGGTACCACATAAGTCTGTTTTCAAAATTATGAAACTTTTAATAACATTATTAAAAAAATTAGCACCTCTGTTCTTTAACATATTTAGAGGGTGCTAAATACTGACAGGTTTTCCGATTAGTACAGATAGTTGTGGTGCTAAAGTTGAAACCAAAATTATAAATCTATTAATAACTTTATTAAAAGAATTAGCACCACTTTTTTACATATTTGGAAGGCGCTCAGTGATGACAACTGTTTGACAATTAGCACCTGTGTTTGAGGTATCAAGTTCAAATATCTTCAAATATTAAAATAGATATTTGAGGAAACACTTTATTATGATATTTATATATTACTACGAGTAATCCAGAGCCATCCTGTATGTAGTATTAATGAGCATAAATTCTTAAGATTACCTATATTAAGTCATAGTCATGCTTTCTGTTAACAAAGTTCATTACAAACATTTGTCATTATTCCATTGAATTATCATTAGGGCAATAATTTGCGTCCATTAAACATAATGCACCCAACTTTTACAGCAAACTTATAATTTAAAGTATTAGCCTTTGAAGTGGAGAGCATAATAAAATGTTGCAATTTTAATTAGCCACGATAAAACCTTTCATGTGTGCCAATTTAAGAGATGCTGCCTTGCTTGTTTGGTAGTGTAACTTTGAACTAGTTTTGTAAATGGTTTATTTTATCTTTTTATATCATTTAATTAATTGTATATGTACGTATGAAATTATGGCGAGACTGCTGCAATAATTAAAAATATTTAAAAATATCATTACGTCAATAGGGAAAGACATGTTTTAGGGATAACCGCCATTTCCATTGCAAATGTCTTATATTCTGTGGACGAATTATGCAAAATATTTAATCTTTTAATCGACAAAGACAGCAAAGAAAGCAAAACATTAATTATGAATAATTTAAAAATTCATATCGTGTTTCAACCTTGGTAAGTTTTGTAAAGTTCAGTTTAGATTTGTTGTTTTTATGTAGTTTGTTTTTGTACAAAAAGTAAACATACAACAGAATTAGCAAAATAGCATGACGTGACGTAATATCTCACGCGGATTATTCAACATATATCTAAGTAGACGCATGTTAACTGACCGTAAAATGCGGAGGTTTTTTATGTTTTAATTAGTTTTTACGTTAAGTTGTTGATATTTATATAATTAAAGCGCATAAATTATTTCTTATCACTACTCTGATTTTAAATGTGTTAAATTTATTCAGAATTTGTAAATTATGCATATGTATACATTTCAGTTTAAAACAACTAGTTTTAGCTTAAATTTATGCCTAATTGACTAATGAATTTACATACACTGATTTAGGAATATTTATAAAAGTTCTATGTTTTATATAAGAGAAATAAAAAATGCATATTTTAAATAATTTTTAATTACAAAGTATGATTCGTTGACCCGATCCTTGTTTTCTATTGTTGTTTTTAATTATGCAGAAAAATCATTTTCGTTTAGAGTTAAACATTAAGAGTCGCGGGCAATGTGTGCATGCTAGAAAATGGTGCAAGGCTTCTGGTTGTTAATAATTAGTACATACTGTGGTGAAAGTGGGGTGAAAATTTATTTTATTTAATAATTTTTTTGTTTTTCTTTTACTCAATACTTACCACACACAAAATTTCTTCCTCAGCACACACTACACCTGTTTTAGATCTTGGAAAGATAATGCGTGTGAAACTAGGAGGTTTTATTTACTAGGGTCTGTCTGATCTCTTTTTTATTTTAGTTTTCAGGGCCGTTAGAAGAGTTCCTGGTGCTTTAGGAGAGACTTACCTTGCTCTTACTGGTTTACTTTTGTAATTAATGACAATAAATGATATGAAAATAGATTCTGCTTAATTTTATTTGTTTTAAATTGAATTGAAAAGTCCTATTAGAGCTAGCTGCTCCCTCTAGATAGTTAGGTTTGTACTAAGATGAAACTAGACAACTGCTTATGGAGATCATTTTTAAATATCATGTTAGTTATGCATTCACTATTCCCAGATCCGACTTATAAAACTGCTTCTAATTATATACCACCAAAATAATAGTTAAAAAATAATCCCACGAACATTCTCTCTTCAGAATGGGTCTTACGTTTCCGGTACAACCAACAACATTAACGCAGAGTCAAGACTATTGCATCTATTTCCTAGTTTTTACGTCCCTTTTCCCTGCATTTGCGATAAATCATCGCGCTAATTACCTTAATTACCTTTCATTGCATGCGTTTTTCTTGCCGCACTTCACGCTGCGATGGACTAAAAAAATATTCAAAATGATCCAATGCTGTAACGGTTATTGCACGCAAATTGTTTTTCCCTGTACACGTGCAATTAACTTGTCTGGATTTTAATGATAATAGCGTATCTCATAGTAAATTGATTACATGCAATTGTAGATATATGCTTTATTAGCTGTTATTACCAGGCGTAATGAAAGTACTAAAAGTATTGAAGTCTGGTCCTGGGGGTATATTACCTTCGGAGAGTCATGTTTCATATAAAATGAGCCGAAATAAGACAGCTGAGGTAATATGTATTATTAGAGCTTGACATTATTTCTGCAGATTTTTTAAAATAACGAATAGGCAAATATGGAGAATAGAAATGTGAGAAATTGTTTTATGTTGTCTTGTAATATTTCAGGAGTTTAGAGAATTTAACGTTAAGTTGATTCAGTGCAGTGGAGGTTTCACTTAAGGAGCACCAAATAACCAAATAACTGTGTTAAACTGCCAAAGTTATCTCCGCATTCTATCGGAAAATTTAAAATTATTTCTCATTAAGCAATGATGTAAAATGATTTTATTTACAATTATGGTATGAAATTGTATGAGACTAAATAAATTTATTTATAAATACTTATCAAGCAAAAAAGTAGCGTAATCTATAAATATTGTTTATAAAACTATTATAGAACTGGTAGTTTTGTAATGGTTTTATAACGAACTAATTAATTATATAAATATTCTGTTACATCTTTAAAGATAAAACAGCTTTATGGTTTTATTATGTGTATTCAAAATAGACTGAATTGTTCTTGAAGTAATTCGATGTAGTTAAGCAGACATAAGAATTGTGTTGCTATATGATGACTTATCGAGAACTAAATGGTTCCATGAAACATATCTGTTATAAAGTTAGAAGTAGTTGCACGAACATGTTTAATTGATAACAATCACATAAATGCTGATTATAAAACTACTATAAAACCTACGAGATTCACCCTTAATACGATTTTACCAGGTGATATAAACACTTTTACGACTAATTATAAAATAGTTAGGTTTCTGCAGTTAACAGTTGATAGTATGGGGAATCTTCTATTTATAAGAAATCTAGTAAAGATATTAAAGATCTTCATGGTTCTATAATGGCTACCTTAGAATCTACGATGTGAAAATCTGCCACCGACATTGTTACAACTGGAAGAACTTATTTGATATATAACAGTTTTAATACGAGTTATATAAAATAATCAAAACATTATACACATACATAAGAGCTGGGTAGTTTTGTAACGGTTTTATAACGGCTAAATAATTATATAAATATTCTGTTACATCTTTGAAGATAAAACAGCTTTATGGTTTTATTATGTGTATTCAAAATACACTGAATTTTTCTTGAAGTAATTCGATGTAGTTAAGCAGACATAAGAATTGTGTCGCTTTATTATGACCAATAGAGCTAAATGGTTCCAGAAAAGTTATCTGCTATAAAGTTAAAAGTAGTTGCACGAACATTTTAAATTAATAACAATCACATAAATGTTGGTTATAAAACCACTATAAAACCTACGAGATTCACTTTTAATACGATTTTACCAGGTGATATAAGCCCTTTTATGACTAATTATAAAATAGTTAGGTTTCTGCAGTTAATAGTTCATAGTGCGGGAATCCATAGGAAGCCTAGTAAAGATATTAAAGATCCTCATGGTGCTATAATGGCTACTTTAGAATCTACGCTGTTAAAATCCGCTGCCGACGTTGGTACAACTGGGAAAAATTATTGGATATATAACAACTTTATTACGGGTTATATAAAATTATCTGCAATAATGCACATACATAGGAGTTATGTAGTTTTGTAATGGTTTTATAACGGGCTAAATAATTATATAAAATATTCTCTTACAACTTTGAAAATGAATCAGCTTTATGGTTTTATTTTGTGTATTCAATGGGCTGAATTGTTCTTGAAGTAATCCGACATAAGAATTGTGTCACTGAATGATGACTTATAGAGAGCTAAATGGTTTTATAAAATAATTTATTATAGAGCTTGAAATAGTTACACGTATATTTTTAAATTTTAATTATAACATAAATGTTGGTTATAGAACTACTATAAAACCTACAGGTTTCTCCTTTAATACCATATTACCAGGAGATACGAATGCTTTTAAAACTAATTACGACAAAATTTGATTTATGTAGTTAACAGTTCATAGTAAGGGGAATCTGTTGAAGGGATTAAAAATTATTATTTTATAATGGCTACTTGTGCGCGGCCTGTTTTTGGCTATGTAATAATTACAAATGATTTGGAATGTTCCGTAAGAAGAATTATGAAAGTTTTTATATTGCTAAAAGGAGTTATGGTTATATAACAGCTACATTAAAAGTTTTAGAAAAAATCCGCAATAATACACATACATAAGAGATGTGTCGTTTTGTAAGAGCTTTATAACGAGCTATATAAACATTCTGTTACGCATTTGAACACAAAAAGGTTTTATGGTTCTATAATGGGTGTTTAATGGACTGAATTGTTTTTTAAAGTAATCTAATGGAGTTATACAGATATAGGAATTGTATCGCTATATAAGCTAAAAGGTTTTATTAGTCTGCTACAGTCTTTATGCAGCATTTTAACAGTACTTATAGAACAAATAGTTCTATAACAACTGTTTAACAACGAAATTAATCTGATTCACTAATTATGTGAAATTTTAATTAATGAAATTGTTTGGAAAATGTACTAAATAAAGAGAATGAAGAAATAATAAAGTTAGTTATTTTCATGAGTAATTTAATTAAAATATACAGTGAAGTTGAAAAATAAGGAACAAATTCAATATCTTCAAAACGTCTAAGTTTTGGAAAAATCGCTCGGAGAGGTCGATTTTTATTTTATATTAGGCTTATTTTTTTCTACAAGGTGTCTCAAAAACGCTAGGCAGTGATCAACTTTGATTTTTCAAATGGCAACCCCCATTTTTTTTACAATTTCGAATGCCTTGCAAAATTCTAAACATTTTCTTTGTGTTACACCCTATATCTAAAATCAATTGTTTCTGCGAGTTATTGATATTTAAAATAAATTTTTTTGGAAAAGAAAATATTTTTAATATTAAATGTACATATTTTATTTTTAATAATTTCTGGTGTAATTAGTCTGTTTAATGCGATTAAATGTTAATAACTCAAAAACGATTGATTTTAGATATAGGTGTTACATAGAAAATGTTTAGAATTTTACTAGGAACTTTAAATTGCAAAAAATGAAGATTGCCAATTGAAAAATCAAAGTTGATCATAGCCCAGGTTTTTGGGGACACCTCGTAGAATTAAAAATAAAAATCGACCTGCGCGAGCGTTTTTTCCAAAACTTCGGCGTTTTGAAGTTCCTTACTTTTCGACCTTACTGTATACGAACCATATCTATTTTTCTTCTCACGACTCACCCAAAGAAAGTATATGAAGAATACTTCGTGCACCTAATTAATATATGTAGATACTGATATAATTTAATTTCTAACACTGTAACCTTTTAGTTATCTCGTCGATAATGGAGCGCCTCTTTTTATAAGTATTTACGAGATGTTTCTGCTCTGGAGTGCCGGCGCAGAATTTTAACTTTCATTTACCTTGCAATTAGTGATGATATTGATATTTATTGTTGTCGGGCGATACATGGATGCCATTCTTTTGTTGTGATAATATTGGACCTTCACTTACATTCCAGATAAATACAACCGAAAAACAGCATCATTTATGATTGCATTAGCCATTTCCAACACAAGACCCTTTCAGAGCCTTCAGGCATAAAAGAAATCGTATTAACTGAGGCATTTGTTATACATATTACTATTATTAGCTGAACTGTTGTACTGTTTACAGTGGTTAAACAACTATAGTTTATGGTAGTCGCGCGTATTCTATCTTATCAGTTCAGTGATGTATAATTTTAAAGGCGGCTCGTGCTGGAATGTTCTGGGCTATCTTATTAAACGTTGTGAAACTAGCCAGTTTTGGATAATTTTGATGCAATATTATGAACTAGGTGGGTACCTGATTTTATTTATCTTCTAATTCAATAATCCTTCTTGATGGAAATATAAATAGGAAAGAGGAATAGAGATTACACAGATAGTAACATTCTGGAAACCATACCAAGAGGACGGTGGAGGGCATTAAGAAAGGTGGATCGAAAATGGATTAGAACAGCAAAACATGTTCTAGCTCATAAATTAACAAGTAGATTTTCATATCCATATCGATGTAAACTTTTGAGATCTTCCTTCTTTGTGATGGCGATTGTTAGTAAAACAGCTGGAGAATTTAACATTCTATAGATACATATTTTAGCTTTGGCCTCATTGTTTGTATATTTATGACCAGCTGTCAATATTACTTAACTCAAATGACGTAAGGATATCCGAAGTAGATAAGTGATAAAATATGTATTTAGACCTTGAGATGTTCCGGATTGATTTGCAGGATGATCCGATAGGAAATTAGTAAGCGATAATTTAAATTGATATTTTTGTATCGGTCACACTGTTACAGCCAATCGAGATAAACACCTTTGTTAGTTTTATAAGTGTATAGTCGTGATGTAACCTTATCGTAACACCAACAATGATGTTATTAAGTCCTAATATATTAACGCTCTTTTTTGTTTCTATTTTTAATTATTGGTTGGAGCTAATAAAAAAAAGTAATTTTCACACTTCCTGCTAAAGATGTTTGTTTTAAATAATCGTGGGCTTGAACGTGGGTGACTTTCTCATTAACAGAAGCGCACGGATTTGTTATTATAATTATGTCTGCCTGTAATTGAAGTATATTTCCTGGGGATATGAAATGATCCATGCTAATTTAAATACCTATATAATTGCAGGATGAGATGTATTGTACCAGTATAAGGACCTGCAGGGTTCTGCAAGGCAAATGTTAATATACCTACTTATTATGTAATAAACCGTTCTTATGAGATCGATTAACAAAAATGTTATCGACGTAATTAATGTAAAATAATTTTGAGGACAATACAACTCTTACTTGTAAAATTCTTTTTTCAGGAAACTGGTACAATACGCTTTAAGATATACGCGCAGCATTGTCGAGACAATGACCAACAAGCGGATCATAATTTATTGTACAACTGATCGATTTGCACATACAAACGTAAATCAGCAACCACGACAGACTTACCAATTTGAGAGGCTGAGCAATTTACAAGTTGACCATCAGTAGTGATGTCTTCGACATAAAAATTGCTGGAACGGAACGTTTTAAAATATATACAAGGTCTTCTTTATATACTGTACCATTTATATAGGAAAAGTGACTGTCTCTTCAGTAAACCAGTTACATATAATTTATAGATTTATAAATAATAGAGCTTGTGAAAAATTTTATTGTCTTATGCTGATGATTTAATTTAAAAGTAACTTTATTTATAATTCTTCGCAATAAAATTGATTTTCCTTATAAAATTTAATATGCCAAGGTGCACCAGCCATAACCCATATGTACTTCACTGTCTCATCAATTAAATTAATCTATTTAACCAATGGTAGTAATTTTAACAAAATTAACTTGAATTGAAAATTTACTTAACTTAACCTCACAAAAATATTCAATTGTTAATTAGCTAGATAATTAGTAAATTTGAAACTTGTGAATCATAACACCAATGCAATAAATAATCATATAGAATCATATATTGCGGTTGTTTATTTAATAATTTTCAGATCCAAAGATAATTGATCATTTATAATATATAACGTGTTGAATGCAATCTAATCTCGCTACGAAAGGAATAGTTATTGAGGAAGGCTGCAATTATCTGCAAGTGTTTGAACGAGGATTTGTTTTGCATGAATGACGATGTACGATGAAGCGATTTGAACAATCGCGATTATGATGTTAGATGGTTTCTTGTTTTCAAACGACTAAAGTGCTTGTTGTTTAATATATGTATAAAAAATTAAAAATATATACATTTTGTCAGATAAGAGAAGAGAGGCATAAGCTAGTTCACTCTCTATTTTATATAATTTAGCATTAAGGACAGCGACGTTTCGGAACTTAAGAAAAATGGTTAAAATTTGTTCCATCTTTAAAGTCAATGACCCGTCTATAATTAATAATTGTAGACCCATTTCTGTCTTATGCAACTTCGCGACGGCTTTTGAAATATTTCTGTGTGATAATATGCTGCTAGATGTGAAGAACTCGAATATACTTTTGCAATATAGCTTTATGGCCAAACGGTCAATACAGGTCATGTGTGATTAGGTACATAATTCATTGCCGAAAATATTGATAACGGAAGTCAGGTGGATGATTTTTACAAAGGGGCCATAGATCGAGTGGTTTGGAAGTTATGATGAGAAAGCCAGATTTTTTTTTACAACTTTGACACCCTGTATCTTTGTTAGGAAACATTTTTGAACAAAGTTTTCTTATGAAAGTCAAAATTAATGACGTTTAACTTGGACCACCCTATATAATTAATAAGTTATTTTAGGATTTGTTTTAAGTTGGAATTATATTAATTACCCACATTATAAGATAAGTCCAGGATGCTTCGAACACGACAGGGATTGGGACGAATATACGAGTGGCCGACAACTCGCCTCAGTTCGAAATTTGTACATTTGGAGAAGGGTGCGGCAGTGCGCTGTTGCCACTCACTGCTCAGGCTCAACAGTCAGCAGACTATTGTTAGTATCTCATTAACCGTGTTGGGATGTAGAACTCATGTCTGAAAGAAATTTGATTTACGTATTCTGGACCAACGTTTCGAAAGTTTTCTAACTTCAATAATTCATCCTAGATAGGATTAATTATTGTAATATTAAAATAATCTCAAAACACATTTAAATATTTCCATTGTATGATTTTTCGCAACAAAAATGTGATTCTACAACATAAAATTAATTGTAGCTGCACCTCGAGTGTTGCAGGTGTAATAAAAATTATAAAAGAATCCAAACAAGGAACAGTAGACGCGAGAGCCATCGGCTACAGCGCGGAGATCCACGATTCCCACCACTGTGTCCGCTTGCCTACAACGGGCACAAGTAAATCGCACAAACAAAACCCATGTTCGAACCTGCTCCGTCTTTACTGTATACAAATTTATTCATGCCTTGGATACACTGCAATTACTACTATTTATAAACGACACTGTGTATGTGTAACTACCAAAACGAAGGGCTTACTTGGGTTAACTATAAACCCTTAATTTTCTTCTTTCAGGGGGTTCCAGGGATCTCATTAATGGAGAAATTTACCTTTCTCAAATTACCATTTGCTTTGTATCACTAATAAAGATTTATTTAAATTAACCTAAGTTTATTGGTTTTATTCAAGATTACTTTAAAGTCTGAGTTATACCAAGATGTGACCTGTATTTGATTCTCTTAGAGAAACTAACATAAACTATGCACAGCTTGTAGCATTTGAATACATATGTCTCTGTTATGAGTTTTCATACCCCTTTCTAACACGAGACCAATGAATGGGATATAGATTTAAAGTTATAAAACATAAGTGTCTCTATAGTGAATGACATTTATTGAACAAATACATCGATAAAAAGAAATGATGGTGAAATAATTGTAACCTGAGACAACTTAAAATTAGATTAGATTTAATGGACAAAACTGGTAGGGTTATTTAATTTAATTAGAAATGTTTGTAACTATCGATCATAATATTAAATGCTTTCTATCAATTATATAGTTTATGGTAATGTCACTGAAGTCGCGCGTATTCTACCATATCAGTTCAGTGATGTATAATTTTAAAGGCGGCTCGTGCTGGAATGTTCTGGGCTATGCTATTTAACGTTGTGGAACTAGCCAGCTTTGGATAATTTTGATGCAGTATTATAAACTAGGTGGGTATTTATTTATCTTCTAATTCAATAATCCTTCTTGACTTCAGCATAATAACTTGGCCTAATATAATGTATGAACATACCTTTGCCATGTATCTATTTTTTTCTTGCTTTTTAAACGGATTTATTCGAAATTTTCATACTTTTTTAGGAGCAACATGGATACATCTTTTTGATATCTCTCCAAACTCGTTCTCCGCAACTGTCTTTGTTGATGTTTCCAAGACATTGCCAAGAAAACTCCACTTGTCATAGCATAGTTAGATGGAAATATGTAATTTTTGGTAAGTAACTTCCCAATTATCTGCTTTATTTTAAGTTACTTTGCAGAATTAATGTTGTTTTCAGCATCCTTATCAGATTACCTTTTTGTGGATGCCCATTATGCTATATTACGTTGAAACTGATCTGCCACTCCACGTTAAATTCGAAGACCGCACATTGTGTTTTAAGATTCACTACACTGTCACTACTTATAGTCTAAATTTACAACAAGTCTAGACATTTTTTATGACATAGATTATCAATTTTACATGAATTATTGTATTAATATTTTTAGTTACTGATTAATCTTTAGACTATTAAATATTACTTTTACTTATGTTTAAAGTCATTTTCTAATTAGTTTTGTGTGTTTTTTAGGTTGGACGAGCCCCATCTACGAGGACTGCCTTATTGGTGTTTGGTTGCAGGTGTTTGCCAGAGAAAGATTTATTTCCAAGACTGTTATCCTTTAAAGCCTTTTAGGTTTAAACTCATTTGGTTTGTTAAGTAACTCCTTCGTCGGATTTAATGCAGAGAAAGAAGTTTCATATTGACATTATTTTTGATTTATTTAATTTTAAAAGAATTAATTTTTATTTTTACCGGTTAAAATACATGACACTTAATACCCTAGACTTGTATGTGCAGTGCTGTATACTTGGAAAATATTTATTTGGATGTTAATAAAAGAAAACATAATTATGATTTAAATTAAAAAACAATGAATATGTTACCCATCAGAGTGGCTACTAATGATTCGATCTGTACATATATCCAGGATTAAGTTTACATGAACTGTTTTAACAATGTTAAATATATAAATACATACATAAAATACCCACCATTATATTGGAAGATTAAAAAATATGGAGATGTGCTATACGCTGTAGAAAGGTAAATGGTGAATGTAAATACGTTAACAATTATGAAAATTGCTTTCAGGAAACAATATACCTAACGATAGGCTTTACTTTTGACAGTGATTCTTCAATTAGAAGAAGAAATTGGTAAAACTATTAAGTAGACACTTCTACTCGTTATTGGTCTTTTATAATAAGATAATGATATATTTTTTCCTTCATATAAAAATTAGACATTTTGTTCGTTGGTAGATTTATAAAATAATCAAAGAAGATATCTATTTGTTATAAATATTGAAACTAAATTATTTAAAAATATAAAATATACGAGTATCCAAATATCTGATTGATGAAATGTCATGTGATCTTGTACCATAGGAGAGTAGAAATCAAAATTTTTTATACGAAGTTTTTATTCATGATAAAAAAATTCTCTTTTAAGAATAGCACAGAATTACAGGCAAAACTGGCATCTACATTTATTTACTTATGAGAAAAGAAAATTTTATAAAAAGACACTAAATAAAAATCATTAATTTGGTCGTTCTCTCCGTATATGTATACATAATATAATAGCAATAAGCACATAAGTTAAAGTTTATTAGGTTGTGATTTTAATAAAAATGGATTAGTAAGCTTCTATTTAATTTTAACATTTACTTTTTTAATTTTCTATACTTACACAGATCTACAAGGTTCAGCTGTTTAAGAAATAGAAGGTGTTTCTTAAAGTATTTTTTTACGTAGAATCTGAATCTGGCCTCAGAATGTACCCATCATCATATTTTGAGATATTTGAGGTTAAATGACAATAAAAGGCTTTTTTCACTATATTGGAGGTTATGTAGAGAAAATAGAAAAATTTCAATTCATATATGCTGGATATGCATCGTCTAGTACCTACTACATTTCCCCTTCATAATGAGTTTTCGATTGCTCGTCTATGATTTTTCTATTTGGAGTTATGGCTTTTTAAAGATGAATAAATTTGATTATTTATAAGAGTTGCTATATGAATATTAGAGATTTTAAAGCGATGGCTCTTTGAGTTTGAACCTTAAATTGAATTAGGGTTTAAAGGCTAGGTCATTTTAAAAAGAAAAGGTTGTACTAGACGATACAACCAGCAGAAATGGGCTGAAAAATTCTTTATTTCCTATAAGTACATAACCGAAAACACACCCAAAAAAACATGTTTTGGTCATTTAACTTCAATGATCTTAAAATCTTGATGAGTAAAATCTGATGACAGATTCGTATTCTACGCAGAAAATACATAGGAAATGTTTACAAGTTGTCAAACAGCTTTTACAACTCTCCAATTTGCAGACCTGTGTAATTAATAACATTTGTAAATCTATAGAAACCATCACTGTCGAAGTACTAAAATTCATAACGCCACTAGATCAGTTTATCAACGAACAAAATCCATTACATTACTATTTTTCATTAATACTATTTCTACCACTATGAAATAAATACCTTACATTAATAACTAATGATTATTAAATCAATACGATAAAAACATAGAGGGAGGTCTTCAAAGCAATAATGTAAAATTAAATCAATGAAACTAATAATATCTTTTCAATGAACTTGTTTTCATTGACACAATACTCTGTTTATTCTTCAATACATTAATTTATCAATTGGCAAAATGTTTTTTATTGATTTGATAAAAAAGTTCATTGCAATATAGGGGATGTTAATGAAAATAACGAAAATAAAATAAGATATTAGGTTTTACTAGAAATAAATAATAAACTAATAAAATTTGAAAAATTGGTTTTATTTTGAATAGTAAAAACAAATTTAATTACACATCACCATCAACAAATACACAAAAATTGAACTATTATCTTAACAAATCTTTTAACAAAAAACAAAAATTATTTTCATTATTATTTGCTCAAACCATTTTTGAATTACATGGGAAATCAAATGTATAATATATCAATCAAATGAGGGATGATTCTCCTATTTTGCATTTTGTATAAAAAATCGAAGAAGAAAACAAAAACAGAGAATGTTCTACAAAGTATTATAAATCATATATTAATTATAAAAACTTAGAAGGTGACCTAGAGATAAAGTGAGACTCACTTAAATAAAGTACCACACATTTTAAAATATTTAAAGGTAATTACCAGATATCACTCCATTTCTGTAGTAGTATATGTATATCCTGTTTTAATTCTTGCTAGATGATAAGTTAATTCGGATAGATCTTGGTATCATCTGTATAAAACGAACAATAAAAAACCAAGACAAGTGATGCCCTATAGCACAGGTATATAATACGAATAACAGAGGTCCTAGAACGGAACCCTGAGGAACTTCATCAAAAACATCTCTCTCATCACTGACTAAAGGCTCCACTTTAACTTTAAATATACGATCCGAGAGGAATACTTGAATCCACAAAAGTAAATTACCTCGAATTCTGAAATGTTCTAATTTATGTAGTAGACGATTTCTAGATATTTTATTTTATAATAATAATAATAATAATAATAATTTATTGTCGTAAAATTCATAAGATACATGAATATTGACATTGTCAAGAACTACATCTATTACATAGATAGAAACACTTACATAATGTTATAACAGATACAAGACGCCTTAATAGTGTAAATAAAGTTGATAATTTTTATACACACACAACATGGAACAGAAAATATAAAGGTAAAATGCTTAATATAAATCAATAGCTTTATTACTAAAGTCTAAGTAAACGATATCCACGCCCTCCCTATTGTCAAGTATTTTTGTCAGGACAATAGAGAGGATTAGATAATCTAAAATATAAATGAAAATAATTTTGTTTAAATATTTTAACAATTGCAGATTTAAGAAAATCCATCGTTGTCTGGTCATCATTATGAACATTCTGTGTTTTTATCAAGGATCAGTTGTAAATTCAGCTGAAGTTAAATAATTAGTTAAAAATTGAAGCTAGGGTAATTTATCGAAAACATCTGCAACAGTATTACACTCATGGACAAAATTATGGAATATTTTAAAAGTGACCTTAAGTTCGAAATCTTTAATATTTTCTGAACTACTTCATCCATTTCAATCTTCTTTTTTTTTAATTGTAACTTGATTCTTCTATAATTTTAGGACGAGGCTGGTTTGTCTCACTGGGAAATTTTTGTTGACTTGACCAAATAATTTAAAATGCCCTATGGAGTGTCTTAGTATCTATGCTGAAAAACCCAATAGTAATCACAATTTAATCTCATTCTTTGGATTATTACAATAATTCATCAAGCTACCGGTTGTTATTTATAATTAATTAATTAATTGTATATACCTAGGAAGAAGGTGCCTTGTAGGCCAACAGTAATTTTCTGCATATAATCGTAAAATATTAATTACCATTCCATACCTACATTTTCCAAATCACAAGGCCAGGCATTCCATTGTTTGTCACACCAACCTCGTTTCCACTGATTCCTTTCCACCCACATGACTTTAAAACTGTCTCAGGGTAACGAATCGCTCGGCGAAGAGTGCATTTCACAACGTGATCCCTTCTCTCATGATTTTCTGCAAAACTGCATTCAATTGCAACTTCTAACGTCACTTTAAACTTAACTATGCATGTTCACTGTGAGAATCTACGAAATGATAAGACTTTTCCCATCTTCCTGCTGGGTTTGGTAAGTGCTTCTTATTTGGTATATGTTTTATTATTGTTTTTATATGTTAATTTGTGGCTGTTGTGCTCGTTGAGAGTAATTAAAATGCTGAAGTAGCGGTAATGCATCCTCTTGCAACAATGCGCGTTCACATGGTTTCTTTAATCGGTATGGCTTGATTGTTCCGCTGATATCTGAGCCAGTTTATGAATACATTTGTGTCAATGGACGTTATTTATCATTTTAATTTCGTAACAATTACAGAATATTTTGGTAGCTAATAGATGCTAAAATATATTTATATTTGATTGAAAATCAATTTAATTGTAAATAACCTGTTAATTGTGATAATAAGTGAATTGCCATTTTGAACAATAATGTTCTTCGGAAACTGATGCATTATTTATCTATTTATCTTGAGAAATAATTAAAATTCGCATTTTATTAATTGCATGTTGACACACGTTGCCAATGCCTTACGTTTAAGTAAATAATTTTTTTGTGAAATAAGCATTATTATAATTAAAACCTCTTCAGTAAGTCGCTCTATCTGAATCACATGTTACTTAAATTAAATTTATATACCTATTGTTTGGAATGCCTACTATTTTATTTAAATATCAAACGTGTTAGAAGCTGATTTAATCAGGTATTTGATATGAAAGATTAATATCATTTAGGACACACCTTTTTTGGTGGAAAGAAAATGATTGCATAGTTACTCGCAAATATTTGAAACATATGATATATCTAATATTATTTTGAATTTAAAGAAACTTTTTACTAGCATTTTCTTAAAACAGTTGATTGAAGCACTGTCGTTTTATAAGACACACCCTGGCACAAAAGAGAAAAATATTTAGGCCTCTAACAACAAAATTCGAAAGTTTCAATGTATATTTGAGACTAATATTATTTTGGACTGATATCTAGATCAATCAAAAGGATATGTACATATAATTTTGGTATCTCTTTGAAATGATCATCAATATAGTCCGTCAATTAACTTCCTATCTTGGTTATCCCTACCTTATTGTCAGTTAATATTTCTGCTAGCAGATAAGCGATTCAATGGCTGGATCATGCTTTCTTTATTATATCAGTCATATACTTTTCTGGAGATTGATTAGCAGACCTGATTTGCTTGTTTTTCGAAGCGAATAAAAATATTTCAAATACTTTTAAAACCTTCAAGATTTGAAATACTTTTATACAATATAGATTGTTATCATTTTGAGTACTTCAAAATTATTTCATTTAATAGAAAGTGTTTCAAGTACTTTAATATATTTCAAATATACTGAAAGACAGACATATTCAGCAAACAAAACTAGTAACACTTCAAGTACTTTTATTACCATCTAGTATTTTTAAATATTTTCAAATATTCAGTCAAAATACTTTAAAAATTGTTATAATTTTCAGTAGTTCAAAAGTATTTTAAGTATCCTAAGGTGTTTTAAATAATCTAAGATATTTTGAATCATTTCAAAGACCCAAGAAATGAAACAATTAACAATACTTCAAATACTTTTAATATTTAGTGCTTTAAATACTTTTATGTCATTAAACACTTCATAATATTTCAACCACTTAAGAAATAAAACAAGTAACATTGCTTAAATACTTTTAATACCTCTAGTAGGTACCACAAATATTTTCAAATAATTCAAATTTTAATCACAATATTTTAAATACTATATTATCAATTTTGTGGTTTAAAAGTATTTAAAGTATTCTAAGATATTTCAATTATACCAAAATTATACTAGCCATTACATAACGTTTCAAAGGAACATGTAACAGTACTTCAAATACTTTTAATATCTTTAGTATTATAAATACTTTATATAACTTAAATATCAACCGCCACATTTAAATGGAAAAAATTGTTTCAGCAGTTGTAAAATGTGTCAATTAATATAATGTACTATAAGGCATTACAGTCTGTATTTCAAATACTCTAAAATATACAGCGTTAGATTTTAACTACCTACTCAAAAAATAAAACAAGGAACAGTACTTCAAATACTTTTAATACTTTTAGTGCTTTAAGTACTTTCAAATAACTAAAATACTACTCACAGTATTTTAAATACTATTAAAATACTTTAAACTTTTATTATTTCTAATGGTTTAAAAGTATTTTAAGTACTCTAGACTCCAGGATACTTCAAATAGTTAAAGATATTTCAAATAAGGTAAAAGTACTTCAGATATTACAAAATATTTCAAAGCCACAAATACTTTTAATACTTTTCTTGCACGTTTTCAATAGAAGTACAGATTACAGACACAGTCGACACAGACAGCTACAGAACATAAAAGGATATTTCTTCTTCCTCAACTGCTCTCCTTTATCAGGGTAAAAACAGACATATCTAACCTGCCTCCGGTTATCGCCTCCGGCTTCTAACTCGCAATTTATCTCATGCCTGATGCATTTAATAGAAAAAAAAACGAGAACGTGTGGGATATGAAATAAGGTAAAAGTACTTCAGACATTACACAATATTTCAAAGCCCCAAATACTTTTAATATCTAGTGCTGTACATATTTTTGTGTAATATAAACTATTATTTCCAGTGAGTACCTCAAAAGTTAAGTATTTTTAAGTATTTCTTAAAGTGCTTCAAATAGTCTAGGTACTTTAAATACTAAAATAGTAAAACACAGTGCTTCAATTTATTAGTACTTTAAATACTTTCATCGTAACTTCAATCAAAACATCCTAATTACTATAAGTTGTTGTCGTTTCTATTTAAAAGTGCTTTAATCACTGTAAGACATTTTAGATACAACAGATATTTTTTCAAAGATCGAAAAAAGTAAACGAATAACAATACATCAAATACTTTTAATATCTTTAGTATTTTAAATACTTTATGGAATTGAACACCTCATAATATTTCAGTTACTCAAAATATAAAACAAATTACAGCACTTTAAATACTCGTACTTTTAAAACCTCTAATTCTTTAAATACTTTCAAATAATTGAAATTTTAATCTTATAATTTTAAACACTAAAAATTGTTATCATTTCCAGTAGTTTAAAAGTATTTCGAGTACTAAGTTACTTAAATAGTTTAAGATATTTCAAATACTTTAATAAAAGTATAACAGACATTGTACAATATTTCAAAGCCGAAAATATAAAAAATCAAGTAGTAATTTAATAATTTTTATTTAATATAAATAATTGATATCATTTCCAGTACCTAAATCAAATGTATTTATTTCATTTAATACAAGGTAATTAAATTATTGTAAAGATATACAAGGCTCTCACAACATTTTAAGTGCCCAAACAAAGAAAAAAATAACAGTAATTCAAATACTTTTAATACCTAGTATTCTAAATACTTTCATATAACGGAAATATGAACCACAATATTTTAAATACCATGAATTAATAAAATCTGTGTACAAAATGTAGATAATAAGGCAGGGTAACAGACGTACCAAATACTTATCGCTGTTCGATTATACTTTAATTACAGAATTTGAAAATATTTAAATAAAATATTTTCATTTTATTGAATAGGAAAAATAGTTAGTAAATAAATTATAATCTTTTTTATTTCTGTACCAAATATTTAAAAAATCCTAACTATTTCGACTACACAACTATCATCAGGGAAATATTAATAATAAGAATACTTGAAATAAAAAAGTTCAAAGAAGGTTAAAAAAAATTATTTTTAATATTTATTGTTTGATTGAATATTTATTATTTTATTGTTTGTTTAATGTTAACAGTATGCAATATGACAAAATTTAAAAAAATGAACCTTCTTTGAACTTTTCTGTTTCAAGTATTTTTATTATTAATATTCACCTGATGATGGCTGTGTAGCCGAAACTGAAAAGTTTGGTTTATTTTTTCCGAGATTATTTCTCTCTCTTCAATTAAATTTTCTGTACTATAATGGATTTTAGTAAAAAAAAAAATGTTAATGAAGAAATGTTTCATTTTAAACACTAACGTTAATGCGCAAATATAGCCTTTTTAGACAGTTGCAGAAAAAAATTTTTTTTTTGTTCTAAAAAACAACCATTAGAACGAACAAAGTGTGCGTCATTTAATAAAGTGACATTATATGACACCAATTGTGAATGTTATTAATGATCTCTGATAATCAGCATCATTTTTGTATGCAATAGATGACAGTAATTGTGTTGGTAGACTAAATCAAGCGCACTATTAGTTCAACAATGATTCTGACACTATCTTCAGTTTAAATCACCAAGCAAACAAATTATATTGTAGCATACAAATATATCAGATATTATATAGAGCATACAGATATAGATTAAAATTGGTTTTTACGATTTATTAATTTTTGTTTTATATACCTATATATTTCACCCTTGAATTAAAACAGAGTTGTAATTTACACCTTGAAATTACCCAATTAGTGGTAGAGGTTGTAGACGAAGCTGGAAGTAAAAATAAATCGATAATAAGGATGACGAAACTAGTCCTAGCTGAGGAGTTAAAAAGTACTGTACTTGACCTGTCCATCTGGAAGTTGATATTTACCTGTATTCCATTTTGAAGCAAATAATTCTTTTTGTAGTTCTCTTTCGCGTTGGAAATTTCGAAATCTTGACGTTTCTACCATCTTCATCTCACATCGCTTTAGCAAAAGACGATAAGAAGGTTGAAATATGAAGAATTCAAAATATTCAACGTGGAAGAAAACCCAAAAACTTTTCTACAATTCGTCAGTTTTGGTTTTAGAACAAGCTTGAGAAACTGGATAGAGACATAGCAATACACCTTCAGTGCAGGATTTATTTTTAAATTGAGGGAACTTTGTTCGTCCAATATACTCTTAATTAGTAGTCCTGAAAATGCAACATTTTCCTACGGCACGGTGCAATAATACTTCTTTCTTTTTCCTATCTACGAAATTCCTGTTGTGTTATTGGATTGTAAAACACCGAATAAAAATATATTTTGTATCAAGGCAATATGTATGTACCATTACAAAACTAAATTAGTTAATTCATTACCTTTCTCTTAGCGCTTCATGGTTAGGAAATCCTCTAATTATATTTAGTGCAATTTAACTGCAAATTAGATAATTTAATAACACCACAACAAGTCATTTAAGTACAAATTATGAACGCATTTTTATAGAGCTAAACGTTAATTTAATGTTATTACTCCATAATAACTGTATAATATTCATGTAAGTATTATAAATTTAAATGGGAATTTTATGACACCAATTCATTAAAAACGTGTAAAGTAAAAAAGTCGCAATAAAAAAATTGCTTCCTAATAATATAATTCTTCCTCTTTTTCTTCTTCGTTTTCATCTTCTTCTTCTTCTTATTTTATAAATTAGTTAAATTAACTGATTCCTGACAAATATGGCTGTATGAATCGACGACTGTTTCACTTTTCCACGTACTAAATATTACCCTTTTTCTGTTTCTACTTATGTTAATCTTTTAATAATTTAGATTTTGGTATCCATACAATAATTTTTTTGGCATTTTAAATTTACCGTTTAGTAAGGAAAACTAGCAGATTAAAGTGCCAAGTATTTTTGGATTCAGACTAAAATTTGGGAAATTGAACAGCTCTATCCATCTTCAGTAAACCGAAAATAGGTATATAAAAAAATAAAAATTCGAACGTTGTATTTGACCTTACATATGACATTGTATTTTAAAATAAACATCACTAAAAAATTTCAGTATTTTCTAGCGCAGATGAAAAAGATATTGCTATTGATTGATTGATTGATTGATTGAATTGCATCGTTGGGCTGTTACACCACATCGGGAGTATGAAATTGAAACACACATTTATTTGAAGGTTGAATGCAACGACAAGTACATGTATGTTTCTACAGGTTATCGTCAATACCTCCATCTCGCTTGCGGCAAGGCAATTAATGAAAGTTTATTAAAGATTAGAGATATACGATAGATAAGAAATGTTTTAGAATAGGCCATCATTGTTAAAACACTTCTAAAATATGTCACGTTCAACACCGTTTTTTCCAGCTAAAGAAATTTCAAATTTCTGGTAGTATACGTAAAATTGAAGAGTTTCAAAATGGCAATTTTTTGAACTCCAAAGGCACAAAAAGCAAACAAGGCACCTCTCTGACACTTGGTGTATATATTTTCTTAAAAGTTACACCCCGAATGTATGAAAGAAATTCCTTTCTACCTCTCTAAATTTTAGTATTTATTTTTGCTAATTAAAGTTATCATCTTCATATAACGTTTTTCCTAAATTCAGTACTCGGCCTGATCTTACTACAGTTACAATAATTGGAATGTATGTAAACCAGTCAAAGGAAACATAAAGTGAAGCTATCGGAGAGCTTGTTTCTTCAAAGTTATTGATGCGTCTCGATTGAAGTTGTTGAATGAAAGGGTTTACACGCTTCTGGTAGCAATCCTTTGGCGGCAACCGAATACTTCCTACATCTGTCAACAAAACGATTCAGTGAAAGCATAGTCATTGTGCCTTAATACAGTTTATAGGGACTCACCACTGCTAGCTTGTTTGATACCTTGTTATGTCCACATTATGCGCCTCTGCAGAATTTAATACAGTTAATGGTATTTATAAAATTAAATAATATTTTGGTATATGATGCAGTGTCATAAAATCTGTATGTCGTTAACAGGAATTTTTTGGAAAACATGTTTGAAAAATCGATTATTGTCTCTTTCAACTTCCTCCAATCCAAGATTCTTTACAGCGATTAGTAACCTAGTTATTTTTTTTTACCAATAAATCGGATCTAGCAAATACATGGTTTGCCTTTTTTAAACTGCTTCACAAATAAAAACCCACAGGGATCGTTCTGCGCATCATAGTGAAGAACAAATGTTTGTTCAATAATTATTATCTGCAACAACCAATAATGTATTATTTGATTTTCATTCTGAAGAGGAAGTAAAGATTCTACAGGTGTCAAATCTTCCAGACAAAAAAAGTGGAAATCGAGGAACCTAGCCAGCAACCTAATCGTTCTTCTGCTGATTCAATATCTGGTCCTCACTATCCCAGCTTCATCTTTGTAATCGTGCACTTCCTATCCACAATTTTACCTTCCTGGAGTAAACTATGTGGCTACAGTTTACTGACTTTTTATGAACAAAAGTAGATCCCAATTAGCTTTAACCCAATTTTAGTGTTTCTCTAGGCAAAGATCACAGCGAACGAGAATAAGATCCTTTCAACCAGTAGATTTTTCCTTTTGATGACTTCTTCGGCATATCTTTTAATTTTTTATTGCAATATCGTTTTCATATCTATTTTCTACTTTTCTATTCAATGGGCTCTCTGTGATACTTAATTCGCTGACGGAACTAGCTGTTGAAAATTTCGTACTTTGGAATGACAAAAAACACTTCTTAAATTATATACTTTCTCTTCGAAATGCCGTGAAATAGCATTTTCTTGGATAAGATGGCTACTAAGAATAAAACTACATTCTATTTGCCAGCATTCTTTGTGGCATTTCAAGAGGCAGAATTTTCCAATTTCCACAACAAATTCGTAATTAGCGACCCAGAAAATTTCCTGAATAAGAATTTCAAGCCATTTTTTTTTTAAACTTGAACTATCGAAAGTTTTCCTACCATAAAATTTTCATTGAAGCGGATTTTTCGAACAAAATTTTTCAATTTTCAAAAAAAATTCAGAATTGGCAACTTCGAAAACCCCTTGTTGGAATATTACACGATTCCTTAGACTGTAACAAAAAAATTAAAAAGCCGCCATATTGGATTTTCCTCGTGGAATTTTCCAGTTTTCACATTTAATTTGTAATCAGCGACCCCAAAAACTCTCATAACGCCTATTTTTAACTCTTTAGATAAACAATTGAGCATCTAGAGACATCTGGGATTACATCTAGGGAAAAAATACAATTTCCCAGACTTCCATAAGTATTTAAAAAAAATTATCCTAAAAATTGCGCCGGGAATGTTGATTTAAACGAAGAACAATTATTTTGCCCCATATTTATGAGACTGTCTCCTATCGTAGTATTCGAAATTTCAATAGCAGGAGCTTACTGGATCCAATTTAGTATCTCTGGAGCAATTCCAATCATGAGTCGCCTTGTTGTATCGTGCTAATCATAAAATCACACTTTTGGGAGAATTTAAAGCTGGTCACATCCACCACCCTTAACATTTGAACCCCGCTCGACTGTTTACTCTGAATTGATGGTATTTTAAAATTAAAAGTTGAAAAATATTACCTCAATGTACTAAAATGGATAATGTGGCAAATTGACGATAACACATTAATTCTCGGATACAATTACAAAGAAAATAATCGTTTAATCTTCAACCTACAATTACGGCCACATTAACTCTTGCATTATCCAAATTATCCATACGTGCCCGCACACTAATTATTTAATTGCAGGATTATTTAATAACGTAAATGACTTTGTCAACTTCATTCCGCTTCAGCCGTTATTAAAACCTTCCAAGGTTACAACCCGCAATCCAGTCACGTACCGAATTAAAAAATAATTATACGATTTTGACGAGCGGTTATCAAATGGATTTTTTATAGAAAAGGTCATATCCCTGTCATTCCTCGGCTTTGAGTAATGATTAGCCATTAAAGTATTAAATTACTCGGTCTTGTATTATATTTGATTAATTTTTTTAAGTATATTTATTGCTAATGACAGTTCTAGTACGTTAAATTTATAATGTGCGCAATAAACCACATGAAACGACGAGGATCAGAATGCGAATTTAGGTGATGCCATTATTTTTGACAGCTTAAATATCCAATTATTTATTTGCAATTGCCTAGCTTAAATAAATTGGGCGTTTGAATATTAATTTAACTATTTAATTGCAATGGTATCTGAGATCGAAACTAATTATAATAATAATAATAAATATTTCTTCACAACTAATAATGTATTGCTACCAATTTTTTTCCATACAACTCTCCAATAGTTAAATCATCAAAATTATTTGGTCTACTTAGATGATATCATGAAATATAAATCAAAAGATGTTAAACCAGATGATTTAGCTAGTTACTGGATTCCTTAGAATTTGGATTTCTAAGGCTTCTGAGAGGTGTTCTGATAAGTTGGAAGAGGACTCAACAGTAATATATTTATTTTTTAAACATAAACAAAGTATTGATGTTTAGGTTAAAACGTTTTCTCTTTATACACATAATTTACGTGATATAGTTCTCTAAAGGAGAGATGAGACATCTAGAGAATGTAACCGAAGTCGCAATCCATACTAAATCTATTATAAATTCCAAAACAAATTCAATCCACATTTTAATAGCTTTTCAGAACTTATTACAGAATTCCCCAATTATGTTTTACAAATATAGCCAATACCTTTACTATTCCGATTCGTGGCATGATACTCGTTGTGCAGTTCTATTGATGTCAACGATAAAAATACCACATTCATTATCAGTAATTATAGCTTTATATTTATGATTTGTTGCTTTCTAAACGCACTAAATAATATCCTTTTCGTCCCTGGTGCATACAAAATTTGTGGATTAACTTTATAGAAGAATTTCGCTATTTTCCTCCGCAATACTTATACTTGAATTGTTGATACCTTGTAATAGCGTGGCTAAAGAAATTCTTGGATAACATAATCTAAAATCATACCATATATTTTTTCAATGCTAGAAATCTCATTATAATCCTGACTTAGAGTTTGCTATACGTATTTCATACAATGTTTCATCATATTTATATACATGACAAACACTTTGTGATAATTACATTCATATATGTATATGTTATCTGTTACTAAACGATCTTTGGAAAGCTCTTCATAAATCCAACAGATTAACGAATCTGATTACTGAATATGATATTATTGTGAGATAAAATATATAAACATCCAAATTAGCTAATCATTTGTGTTTTTGTCAAGCTTCATCAGGTTAATTACCTTGAAGAACAAAGGCTTGTCTAGTTTGGTTACCTTTTCATGACAGCCTTTCATTTTTATTGGTGTAGAAAAATATAACGAGCTCAGCATTAATTTTTATAATTATCTCTATTTTATATCTTCCAATGACTTAGTCAGACGTTAGAACTTATAGCTACAAATAAAACAGCGAAGTGGGAGAAATCGCAGTGAATCCACTCCGTAGATATTTATGACATTAGGGGCCGGTATATTTACCTTTCAGTAAAGTATTCAGTAACCTTACTGATTGGTTTGTCGGAAGTAAACGTATATTCATCTTTCAATTATGATATCCTTTCGGTAAATCAAGGTTACAAGTAGAATAAATTTACTGATCAGTTCGCCGTTCTTACAGTCAGAATCGCTATCAACAGTGGGACCACTTGAATTACTGGGACGACTTGGATTTTTTCCATAGGTTTCGCCTCTCCAAAAATTCAGTATTAGAAACTTTGCCTCTTATAGAAGAAGCACTTTTATACGATTCAAACAGAAACAGTTCAATACCACCCTTACAATAACTTTTACTGACCCTCAGGTTTTATTCCACTGGTGGCTTGTATGTCTCTGTAGGGGATTTTGGAAATATCCATAAAACCACTGCCGTCAAAATTATACCTATCTAACCTCTAATAGTAGGTTCCTTAAGTAAAAATAAATCATTTTAGCCGAACATACTTTAGTACCATTTTGTTTACTTAAAAAGTTATAGACCATCAAGAGCAATTTTTTTATTTAAATTTTTTGTTGTATCTCTATTTTAACCTGATTTCAACCAAGTTTGGTACATGAGGGTTTTTGGGCCGCTGAGAAGCGTGTAGGCGAATAACTTAGAGGGCGCTGCGAACGGCTAATTTTTCTTTTGTTTTGGTCATTAATTTTTTGATCATCAAATTTTTCAAAAAGTAATATTTGTTTTCAATGCAGCATTAAATTCTGCTTAGAAAAGGCATAAATAAACATAAATGTCGATAAAATGCACCGAGAAAAATGCATTTAAATTTCCTGTAGCACAATGAAGAGAATTATGTAAAATTTAAATTATCAATCTATAGGTAGGTACATGACTAAAACTGACAATAAAATAATTCAGTATAATAGATAAAACGCAGTTTTTAAGTACAGAGACTTGATTAATTTAACAAATTAAGCAATTTAATGAGATTTAGATAAAAAAAATTGATAACTTTTGAAGGAAGCAAAATGGTATCAGCTAAAATGACTTATCAAGGAACCTACTGCTACAGTTTGGTGGACATTGCTTTAATGGACATCCTAGAATCATCCCCCAAAGAGTGTGAAAATGAACTAAAAATTGGAACGAAGAATAATTTCTTTTCAGAGTGAATGAAAAAGAATTGAAGAAGGCATCTATTCATCCAAACCTTAATGCACTAAGGAAATATATAGTCCAATTCTAGTGAGCATTATTGACTGTACCCATATTGAGGTTCACATAATAATTAATTCTGAAGAAGATCGATAATCATGATCGAAACAAGTCAATTATAATTAAAATATTTTTGTCCAATAACAGCCACTAGAATTAGTGTACACTGTGGTCACAAAGAAAACTTGAATAGTTCTGATGAAAGTAATCATAAGTAAGAGCATGGACTGAACAAAGAATTTCGTAGTTCTGTTATAGATAGAGCGAATGTCTGGTAAGAGCAATACAGGGAGTTACCACTACGTTAAGCATCTTATGAAAGCTGTGTTATCAATAACTCAAGTTTGGAATTAATCTAAGATTGTCAATGAAGTGTTAAACGCAAAACCTCACACATGGAGACAGAAGCCTTTGCTAGATATTTTGGAAAACATACTGGACTACGTTTTAGATGAATTAAAGCTAATATTATTTTTACCTTATTTAATAATGAACGTCGAGTTAAATAAGCCAGACTGCAAACCTATGGAGGTGTAAAAGTCAACCAGCGAGTGAAGGGCTGAGTGTGAGCGTCTTTGGTGATACTTCTTCGATCATAACATCAAGTTAAAGATTATAGAATCTCGATATTTCCATAATGGACTTAAACCATAGGAGATAATTCGTTTAGAAGGCCCCAGTGTTACATTTTATCAAATACCTTCAATATATCTAAGCTATTGCCTGGGATTCTTCATGTCTCTCATCTCATCCCTCATTCTATTTATTCTTACATAGTTGAGAAGATCTCCAAATATCCTTAACGAAAGCTCAATGTACCAAATCAATTGAGTGCTATAGGTAATTGATTTGCACACGATCAATCCTTCAGTTAGATGAAAAGACACCGAATCACCTAGTTCATTGGAAAGTTCAGAAACTCTGTGGTGCGTAGGTGTTAGTCCTAACGCACACAATTTAAATACAATAGTTGGAATACCATCTGGACTAGTCTACTGGAGAGTGTTGTTTGCTCATACAGGAGTCGAGAGGAACCAAAAGTGAAATTGAACAAAAATTGACTTTATTTTTTTGTTGATGGAGCTGCTAAGCTAATTCCGTTCGTGAGAGAGGGGAAAGTGCTAGTTGTAAAATTTCGATTTACAGCACTGGCCATGGACAAAAAATGACTTGATTTGTTTCTAATCCTGTTAAAATTTTTGGCAATGGTAAAAATCTTGTTCTCCTCTGATTGATTTTCCTAATAAATGCTGCATGTCTCAGACGTTTATATCATTTAGGATTTATTTTTTACTCATCTCTCTATCTCCTTTTCATGCATGATTGGTGAACTTCCATCGCTAATAGCCTGCGGGCATGTAGGTATAAGAAAAAGAAACCTTCAAAACTTGAAGTTGCCTAAAATGTTTGAAGCAGAACTACAAACGGCAATGGAAGAGCAGATCTTCCACATACAAACTGCAGAAGTGGGCATGTCAAAGAAAAATAGGGGCGACGACGACTACGTCCATTGGGGCTATGGAGATGCTGTTAGGCCTACCCCACTACACTTGGTTGTGGAGTCAGAGCCAAAATGCCATGCCAAGATTTTCAAAGAACGAGTGAAAATTGCATCTAGCAAATTAAGTGGTTTATCGACCAAAAACTCTAAATAATAACTGAAAGGAAGAAGAAGAAAGAGAAGAAGCTTTACAAAAATGAGCAGGGTCCATTTGGTATACTAATGGAGAATAAGTATTGGTCTTCTAACAAGAGTATTTCACGAAGAAATGATAACAATTAGAACCTGCTCACAGATCATAATGTAGAGCGAATATAAGTAAACAAATCAATCATAAATGACAGCCAGGCAGCATTAAAAACTTTGGGAATGTAATGAGGTAACAGACGCTCTGGCAAGGAAAGTAGTGGAAGAGGTCGGACCAGACCACAAAGTACTAACTACTACTAAGTACTAACTGAATGGGGTGCTTGGAACTGAAGCCATTTTGGATGTTCCTTGGGTCACTACACTATCCTATGAGAAAAATCTCAATACCCCAGGAGTAGCAGAGGATCTTATATGCAGGTACTTTGGAGAGACATTTTTGGAACCTAAAGAAATTCTAAATGCACCAAAATGAGACTGATATGGTACAAATTAATATACCAGTACAGCACATTTATATAATTTGTAACCTTATTATTATTACTATTATTTGAACAACCCAAATTCCAAGCGTTACGTTAAAAACACTCCATACTAAACACAGATTCGGTAATTACTAGCAATAAATGCAGGGCAATAAATTTGCCAGTTTCATTTCCTTGCAAGTGTAGAACGTAGACCATTGTAAAGCACGAATACGTTTTGCAATGCAGTCACGAAATTAGATCACAGATGTAATCGACCACACGACAGAGATGGTGAACGCCGCAAATTAAATTTGACAGAACTCGAGACTTCATGAGCATACAGGTTAACCTCGACTGCCAAATAGAGCACAAATCGTAACGTCCCACGTGAAAAGATTACATAGATGGATTGTTCTTACTTTTGTAATGTAGACGTATGTGTATCACTTGAGAGAAGTTGCTTAATGAAATTTGCAGATATGCATGTATACAAGGTGAGTCTTAAATTCACATACGAAAGGGATTCTCAAAAAAAATCATTGCTACTTTTAGTACATTTTATTAACCTAGCCTACTTAATCCTTAATATTTAAGCAATGCAATGAAAAATTTTGCTACTGCCACACTAAATTATTTATTTACAACCAGTCTACTGTCAGCTGTTTACCTGTCGACTTATTTATATTGAAGAGTGCAATCTCAAGAATATTATTTGTTATTGACTGTTTTTCCAGTGTTGTGTAGAAATACCATTTGGTCGAAACACGTAAACAAAAGGCGCAGAGGTATAAAGAAAATAATACATTTGTAGAAATTAAGTTTCTCACGCATATTTGTCGGGGTTAAGTCTGTAAAACGTGTTAATGTCTTCATTAATTGGACAAGCAAATTCTACATACGTTACTTGAAACTTTCAGTTTTCATGTCGCTTAAAAATGCCAGTAAATCTAAAGCTTCACAACTTTAAATCGAGTTTATACACGAAAAACTGTAAGAGAAAATAAATGAAGCAATTAATTACGTTTCGAGACGATCACTTGGACAGCAGTATTTAATTTATGGGAGTCAGGCACGCCACAAATGTCCCAGCTAAAATATTACCCGAGTGAAAATCTGCCTATTTAAGAAATCAGCGAGCATTGTAACACAAACTCGCGTACTGATTCTGAATGAACGAATTCCTTAAAGAGGGAATAATAAGAAAATATATATGGCCATCAAGGATTCACAAGAAGTTTGCTTATTCGGTTGTTCGGCTTGATATATTTTTTTTAAATTCACTTAACTTGGAGGTAAACCACATAAAATGACGCTTCCATGTAATAAAGTACATTTTGGGTTAAGGACTTTTGTTGCAGTGTTAAATAGGCAATAAAGTAACGATCCCAATATATCTTTGAATAACTAATGAATGATATAAAACTAGTACCTATTAATAAGCAATCGTTCTTGCAGTTATTTATCCCATAATTAAAATGAGGATTAAATTTATTACGGCAAACCTCCAGCGTCGCCAACAACAATTAGCAATTTAACTTGTGAATCCTTGAATTACTTGTAGCAGTCTGGGACGTTCGTTAATCTTGTTTCTTTTCCAGGCGATTGCCATACCAACGATCATATCAGTAGAAAAAAGATGGTGCAATGCGGTTAACGAGGTGAGTATTGTAACCTGATACAGGTATTACTGAAATAATTACACGTTATTTATTGTTTATTCAGTATTGTATGCATTATGAATGGGATGTCAAATATTGGTATAAGTTGTAGACAGAACACGCCTCGATATGTCAACAGGTAAAATTCTTTGAAATTGTACACGGAGATCCCCAGTAAAACGTTGCAAGGTTAAAGCTAAAAATGTTGTCTTAGACCTTATTAAAGAAAACGAGGTCCGACAGTGCTGTTGCTGTAATTTTAGAGGAACATGAAGATCGAAGGATAAAAGAAAACAGGTTGAAGATAGAGAACGAAGGATGGAAGATGCAGGACAAAGGACGAAGGACCAAGGACCAAGGACCAAGGGCCAAGGACAAAGGACGAAGGACGAAGGACGAAGGATGAAAGACGAAGGACGAAGGACAAAAGACGAACGACGAAGGATAATGGACGAAAAATGGAGGACAAAGGACAAATGATGAAGGATGAAGGATGGAGCATGGGAGAATATGAATATAAAAACCAAAAAAATTTCAGTTCAATAGAGGCAGAAATAATTGCTGTTAAAAAAAAATTTCTATGAATTCATCACAATGAAGTCTTGAGTTGGTAAGCGTGTCATAAGATGAGATCTAACCAAAATCATACTTATATAATGAGCACAAGAATAAGACACATGAAGAAGAGCTATAGTTACGTTGTAAACAGGATCTCATTTGCTTTCGTGACCTACGAATGAAAAAAATTCTAAATACACCATAATAACTTTCTTATGGTAACTTGCAGTAGTTGTTCTCGTATTTATTTAATGTTGTGTATATTTTAACAAATAATTTATGTAATATATAATGTGTCGGAGATATAATGTAAGTAGTCTCGCAATGAAAAATAATAAGACCTTACATGATAAATTCAAGTTTCTGTCGGCCGCTGGAAATTTATGAAGCTTAATTTCACGTGATTGACTTCATAACTTGTTATTTGATTCGATACGAGTTATTTGGTCTTTCAAAGCATACAAAAGATAGCTTACGAACGTTGTAATATACAAGATGTGCAAAAATGTGGAATATTGTAAATCACAGATTTTTATTGAAATTAACTTGATATATTTCAACTAGTCCCTTCAAATTAATAAAAAAATCGCTGTTTTATGGAAAATTTTTCCACAGCTATAAGACCTGTAAAAAGTGAAGCATTTGAGTTGACTAAACATAATTTTCACCCCCCGCAGTTCTAAAAAAGGGTGGGTTTTGAGAAATATACATATTGTATATGAATTTTAGCGTTTTTTCGCCTTTTTCTCCATTTTGAGGAAAAACTATGCATTTTGTTGAAAAATATCAAGAGAGCAAAGTTGTAGAGTATAAAATTTCGTACAAGTTTCGTTTGAAGTGTTTGTATTTTTGAAGCTCCTGTCCAGTGGTGTAGCCAGGGGGACAAGAAGCCCCGAAATTATAGGTATAAGCATTATAGGTCAAAATTTGGATTGGATTGGATTGGATTGGATTGGATTGGATTGGAAAACTTTCTTTCTATGGGTATCCTACAGGAGAAGCGACTTTAAAAAGTTACAAGCATTCTAGAAGAATGAATAAGAATACATCTCATGATATACAATTTTTGAAAGAGGATACGAGACCACATGTCCCCTCAGAAAATTTTTTGGGTAATGAAAATAATAAAACCCTTTTAATAAACTTTTTGATGGAAAAATTAAATGATCCAGTTAAAAATACACAAATTGATGCCATACAAGCATGGGAAGATGCTGATTTGCTGACTGTTCAAAAAATTATGGAAAAGGCAAATCCAAATAGGACATGTTGCATACTTGGGGAGGATATAGACTTATTAAATTTTGTAGAAAATTTTAGAAATACGAATATTATACTCCAAAGAACTCGAAATACCCTCACTTAAATAATATTTCCATGTTTCTCCATGCTTTTTGTGGGTGTGATCCAACTTCCAGTTTTTATAATATTGGCAAAAATAAAATTCAACCTATTCAAAGACAATAGAATCCTGTCAAAATCTGTTGAAATATTCAATGATCCTGTTGTTGACGAAGTTGCTAGATATGGTTGTCTTGAAACTTTATAATGCTCCTCCTTCCGCTTCATTATCATCATTGAATAATTATAGGTATGATTATTCCAAAATTGTAAAGAATTTGTCAATGAAGTCGCCTCCTCCAACTGATTGGGCTTTAAAGGAGCAAAATTGTTCATATAGAACTTCACTCTGAATAAAGGCAGCAAATAACTTACTTTTATATAATAAAGGTTTAAACATATAGCTTTAAAGGATACCACTCCGAGGCAACTCATCTTTGTTGCAGAAACACCTGTTACGGGATAGCAGTAAGACGGTTCACCAGATGTGACTCGTACCACCTAAAACAGTAAAGCAGAACCACAAAATTGATACATAAAATAACATTAACCAGCAGAAAGGTAATATTAAACAAGTCAATAATTCACTAGTGTCAAACAAGCAGTAATTTAGAAAGAATGAGCAAAGTTGTAATTTTATCTAGCAAAAAGTCTAACGTAGAAAAACGTAGCATTAATACTTGATGTTAATTAAGATTTAATTTTATGTAAAACTGGTCGGCTATGCCACATGGATAGACACATTGTAAATTATAACTGTAGAAAGGTGAAATTTAAAAATGTAGTGCTTCATCGTAGCCAAGAGCGGCAAGTGAATTTGTGTTTTAACGAAATATAACATATTGGATATGTATAGATCGGTTATGAGACAAAGAGTAAAAAAATAATATGATTTCCACAACATGATTACATATAAGAAAAATATTTCAAAAATTACAAACCCAAAATGACACATTTGGCATCTAGTATCCTCATAGGAGGTGAAAATTATGTTTAGACAACCCAAATGTTTCACTTTTTACAGGTCTCATAGCTTTTGGAAAATTTTCTTTAATTTTTCCTAATTTGAACGGACTAAACTTAAAATAATTAATTAACATTCTGAAAATCGGAGTGTAGATAATTTTAAAAAATTTCCGAAAAGGAACTCTAGTTCTAATACTAACGCCTGCAAAAAATTATAAATCTACATGGAAAAATTTTAAAGAAAATAACAGAATCGTAAATATATCCAACTGATTTTACTAAAATTGAATTAATTTATAATACAAAAGGACCATCAAAATATTTATATAGATATAAAGAAGTATAAAACGATAGCGCGCAATGTGAAATATTTTGGTATACATTGTACATGAAATGAACTATACAGAATGTATGATTTACCCTCCATCAGCGTTTGTGTTTAAGACTTTGTAGATAACTTCGCCCTATAATCAATTTGAATAACTACTCATTAAGTAATTTGTTTTTATGCACTGCCTGCATTGTTTTATAACGACCATCTGTAATTTGCAATAATTTATAATAAGAAGTAATTCGTTCATCATGATTGGGTGTTATTAACTCTCGGAATGACCACCTTGGGTCACAGCCCAGAAGTGTACAATAAATTAGCGAATGATAAAGTGGGCCTCAATTATAGACATTTTCATTTTAATCACATAACCGAAACTTTCTTCAAACCCGATATAAAGACGGCATTCATAAATTTACTCTTGAAGAATTTCTGGTTGCATCCTTATTTATATGTAAAGAGGAAGTGAAAACAATTGATGCATTTATTACAAAGGAATGAATTTAGTACACTGGCAAAAGCGCTGACCATAATCGGGCGAGATAAGCTGTCAGCTTTTGCCAAAATTTCAACCAATATAAGTACAGCGTGTTCCACTTTTACTGCATTGCATCCCAACGTTTTTATTTTTAAATATATGAATTAAATTTTGTGGTTGCGTAAGAGCCCTAAGGCTCCTTTGGAAAATGGAAAATTAATTTTAGATAAAACTGCACCAGTTTTAATTGAGATGATTTATTGGGAAAATATATTTCATGGATGATGCAAAGTGTTATTTGGAAGCTCTTTAGAAGAAGAAAAAAGAAAAAGTATTCCCATTTGTTTCATGTTAGATATTTAATCTATAAATTCAGCTATGAGAACATGGATTTACACAAGGATCCAATCTGAGTCCAATGTTGCTCTATAAAAACTATCCAATTTAAAATAAACTTAGTAGGTACAAACAGATTTATAGCGAACTTCTTCTGTATATACACGTAAATTAGTATCAACCTCGATTACATATTCTACAACCACTTGCAGATTGCCCAATCCACGAGGCCCTGTAAACAGAACGACCGGTTTACGTGGTAATAAAGATTTCTCAAAATTTGTTCTACCTGATTGAACAGATATAAACAATTAATGCATTCGGCGCATTATAAATATGCTGCATTCCTTTTATCAATGAAACGTTAACAGATTCTGAAATGTCGTTTATGATCTTATAAGCAAGTTCTTGTTTTTCAGGACTCGTACTCGTTTAATTACATAATAAACACCGATGGAATAATAAGCCAACACGTCGAGGAACGCCAGTTCGATCTGACGAGAGGATCGTACAGTTTTTTGCAACCTGATGGTCAGATACGGCTGGTAAATTATCAGGTGGATGGCAAGAAGGGATTCAGGGCTGTCGTCAAGTACCACAAGTTATCAGGTAAATAAAAATCTGTATACAGACTGTTTTACTTCAGATAAAATACACCAAAATATTTTTTTTCCACATTAAATGTCATATAGAGAAGCTGATTTTTGTCTTTTTTTTTTGAACCCAGGATAAATTCACTTGAAAGGATTTTTTTTCAAATACATTGTTTCTAGTGCAGTTTATATGAGTTTATTTGAGCTACATATGAGATTTTTCTTAGCGAGGAAAAGTCTTATGGCTATAACAGAAACTAATATTCGTTAAACTATCCTAGATAATAAAATTCCTTGATATTTAAATTTGTTGAATCTAATGAAAAATGTGCCAGATTATTTCTTCTAGTAAAAGTCACCGCCCGATCTTTTGTAAACGCACACAATTTCCATCGCAGTTGACTGATGCAAACAATTTAAGACCATAAACATATAAAAGAGCATAACTTTGAAGATTCCGTGAAATTGTTGATAATTGGTATAAATAACAGTGACCCCAGAACGGATCCCTGTGGAACTCCTGGAGATGCTAATACCTTAATAGATGAAAAACCATGACGCTTCACATTTAATGTTCTTTTATCAAGATAGGATTCAAAGCATTTCAAAGAAGATTAGAAAATCGAAAGCAAATCCGAAATTCGACAATTCTGTCGAAAATTGCACAAAATAACTATTACCTATAGGTCTGCCAAAATTACATAAAAACCTATTGTAGGCCTATAATTTTCAATAGATGTTTCGTCATCTTCTTTGAAATAGGACAAATTTTTGGTCATCGAGTCCAAATTTAAGGAATAATACTGAGGTTTACTCGACCATTTACCAGAATTGCCTCCTCGTCAAACCTCCTCGACTTTATAATGAAGGTATTTCCTTTGGAAGCATTCCAATGTCAAAAATTTTACACAGATCCAGGACATGGAAGAATGCGAATGCCTCTTAATCTATCACGTATCTTGGGCAAATAGGATCTTCCTCTACACCACTCAGTAAAAGGCTAGTATGCAGTGGCATGTCAGAACTTCAATTATACGATTTAGAGTTGAACTGCTACTACTGCTCAAACTCAGTAATCACGTCGACTTTGGTTGGCCTCGTTGCAAACTCTAGAGATTGTCTGCAGCCACTGCTCTGTCTCCAATGCCCCTTCAGTGTAAGCCTAGTCATTCAGGGTCGTGAACCGTCTTTTTGTTATAACCAGCATGGGTCCGAAATAGGACCAGGTTCCAAATCTGAACAGTTCACGAGATTTCTTATACCATTGGATTGCAGTGTAGCCCTCCACACCAGCGTTGTTTTTTATGTATGGTAAATTCTTCCAGAAGCGGATGTTGGATAAATAATGCACAGGGCTTCCTTTCTACTTAAACTCCCTTATTGAAGAATAAGTTCAAATTTTCCATAATTCTTTGATGTGATCACCCCTAACACTTAGGTGATTTTTCACATTCCCGATTCTGGATCACTTCAATTATATCTTAAGAGATATCCCATTACTGAGTAATACACCTATAACAGTTCTTACTGACCGAGTTACATTTTATACTTTATACCAAAAATCTTTACCTTCAACCTTTTATGTTGAGGGCTGGTTTTTTCGAAATTTTCTATACCATCAAAATTATTAAAAAATTATCCCTTAATCACATGATTCATGTTTCAAGGTTCCAGCCAACGAAAAATAATTTTGCATCGCAGCGCCATCTCTGTGAACCGTAAAGGAAAAATTCTAACTACAGTTATTTAAAGCCTCCTTTGGTATCTATCATCCTCCATTTACAAAAATAAAATATCATTATTATTTTTCGAGATAATGGCCCGGGGACTTTTAACTGAAACACCCTGTATACCACCTGCATTCGCAAACTCGAGCTGAGGGAAACCCATTCTTAAGATTCATTTACTATTGGGACAAAACCTAGCTCAGGTGTATATAGACTCTACCTAACTTAATATTATTTACATTGTCGATAATAGGATGTTTCAAGAATTAATTACCCCAGTTCTGTTATTCAATTTACCCCGTAGATAGAGATATACCTTCAGGTATGATCGCTTAATTGAGCAACTGCCCTACCCTATTAAGTAATGCTCGCGTGATAACTACCTGTCCGGCCGTTACTATGTATGCATAACCCAAGATAACTTTCTTTAACATTTAGCAGAAGGTCCCGGACTAATGGTCTTTCGGACGCTCGCAATGTACCCCAAAACATGTGGTTTCGATTTACTGACCTATGTAAGGGTTTCTAAAGGATCGTATTAGAAATGAAGTGCACGTTATAAATCGATCTGTACAGAGGGTTTTGGATTTGTTTCTTGATTTATAAGTTTTTAAAAAGGAAGCAATAACACTTGAAGTTGACTATGGCTAAAAAAGTGTCTTTTCTGGGAAAAGCAAAAGAACTGCTATTTCTTTAATGGTAATTACAGTTTAAAAATGAAAGACCTCTTATACTGGGTGTTATCTCCAATCCCACGTACTTGTAACGAGTTGTACATTTGTTACACACCTTTGGGAATAAGGATGTATAAAAATGATGTAATGGAACTTATTACAGCTCAACTGATCGTTTATTGTTTACCTAATACTGCTCATTACAATAGTTTTTCTGTCGACTTCCATTTGTTTACAGCGTGTTAATCTTCACGTCTAAACACCCATATAACCTGTTAATTTTAAACCAAATAATTAATGTATTCTCCTAGGAAATTTTTTACGGTGTTAAACTTACATAACGCTTTTGTTATACTAATCTTCAATTTTATCGAACGAATATAAGCCGGTTGGTAAGCGGTAATTATTAAATATGGTTATCAGGCGTATAAATATGCTAATCCTGATAAAAATTAGTCAAGATCTTATCTCAGCTGCAAATTATCGCGCATGTTATTATGTAACAAATTTATGCAAGTTGTTGACTTGCACTTTTGCACGTAATATTTTTTTTTTTATTTCTCATCTGCATAATTATTTAAACTAAAGTTACCAGCCACGAAATTGATCTTGCTGCCAAAATGGGCAGGTTAAATTAAATGCTATCTTAAAACGAAAGAGATGCATCTCTTGATTCTTAGAGTAGTGATTGAATTAAATACTCGCCTCCAAAGAGCTACCAAAACATTTAATAACATAAATACATATGACTAATTGCGACACTAATTGTTTATTATTTAAAAATCATGCTACAAATATTTTCATGTTAACCTTAAAGTAATGTATCAATAAAATGTGTATAACTGCAGCAATCCCACTCCCTTTGATATAGGTAACATCGTCTGTATGTAGTGTCACTAAATTTTCTCATTAACAACAAATCCACTGACTTTATTCCAGCTGCCAAATGGAATCCCAACCTTGTAAATTACTGGTAATTTTTGGAAAAGTTTAAATTATTTCACGTATAGTTTTGTGGACTTAAGTCATGGGAAATGCACCAGGCAACAATTACGAAAACTGGTTCTTGTTTATATACATCCTTGCACTTTAATCGTTTTGTTATTGTGTTTCAAAAAATCACTTTCTTGATAAATTTTAGGAATGCTTCGCAGATTGTCTTTATAGCTCCGCCTCCCGATAAATAAAAAGCACCGAGGAACATACTTACATACGTTATAATTTAAATAATACATTATAATAATGTCATTAAGGCGATGGCCATAAAATACTGGACCAATTTATTTTTGAACTACTTAACCTTTGCATATAAGTGCCTATAATCGAGCTTATAAGTTACTAAATTCCGGCATAATTCACTGGACGGCCCAGTAAACAATTATTACACAATAATCGCCTCTAAAGGTCACTTGTTTCTGGTGTGATACAGATAACACTACTTGATCTTGGACGTAATATGTCTAGTGGTGATAATTAACAATACGAAATGTCGGCTGCGATTCATGCAATTCAGTCTAATTGCCATTTCAGCCCAGAAAAGCCAATTGGGGGCACCATATCTTACCGCGAACGGTTTGTGAAATGTGCAGCAAGATGGAGATGGATTTATGGTCCCATTTTTCTGCAATCTGCATTTCTCTATTTTTTTTTTCTAAAAATTATTTGTGACATTTTTTATTTTTTTTTTCTTTGTTTTTGGTTTATTTCCACATATATTTGAATATTTAAAAATCCAGGCGTTATTTTTAAAAATCCATATATTTTTTAGATTACTTCCATTTTGTAAAATATTCTACCTTTCTTCTATTTCAGGAAACCTTATGGGACACTTAAGCTACCCAAGAGATTTTGCCCATCCTGTAGTATTTGCCATGCCAGTGAGTCTAATTACGAATGATTTGTTCAAATCTAAAATGAAATACCCCAATTTACCAAAATGACTTTCGGAAGAAGATAGAGGAGAAGACTGATATTTATTTTATATAATAAAGTGAGAAATAAGGTTTAAAGTTGGGAAAATTCTGTATTTTCTTCTTAATAAATTTGTTTCATTTTCAGTCTGACTAAGTGTTTTAGATTTAAACAAGTGAATGTCACTAAATTTAGGCTCTTCTACAATCTTTGGAAGGAATTATGCAAATAATAGTACTCCTTGAACCAGCCATATGTTTTAATATACAGTAAAATGGAGCCATTCCAGACCCATATTCCACATTACGGTCCAAGTCGTGATAACAATTTTTTTTTATCGAGGCAATTTCATTGATTTTGAAATGATGATTGTTTTGGCTAATCTGTTCATTTATATGTTTTTATCGATATAGCTTATTGTAAATTTTACTCAAGTGATTAAGGCAATATCATTCAAGTAGACAAAAAAGAGCACAGGTCTCAGAGCCGATCCCTGCGGCATGTCTGCTTATTTCTATATGTTCAGAATTAATCCACCCATTAGCTGATAATTATTTATTAAATTATAAATTTTTTCACCTATGAATATTTATTATAATAGAAAGAAAACAACTTATCTTTAAGTAAATTTATTTAATTAAAATTAATTAGACTTACCTTACTTTGTGGGACTATTATTTAAGTTCGATAACGCATGATTGCTATTCAATATTTAATTAAACTTAATAATAATAATTCAACTTATTTAAGAATTCGTCCTTTATTTAATGATTGGTTACAGCAGTTACTGCTATGCAAATAAAAGCATTTTGCATATTTCTCAAATAAAACTTAATGCGGCCTCTTATAACTAAACCAGGCTACTATTAACTTTAATTTGTATCATTAATATTTTAAGGTACCGACCTTTAAGACTTTTTTCTAGGCTTTGGCTAATAGTAGATAATCGTAAATATTTTGAGACATTTCATCAGATATTTGTTTCACTTAATATGTAAATGTAAATCATTCGTAGATCTACTTGAATAATGATTTCGTGATATTCAAATCGAGAGATAATGTTCAATGTAAATCTAGCATGTCACAAAAAAAATATGCAAACAAACTACAAGGCAGATATTTTGCTATTTCCGCATTTTGCCAGTGAAACTTTTGTTTAAATGCTATTGCAATTTTTTAGAATACAACAGGAGTAAAATTTAGCATAGAGTGGGCATGCAAAAATAAGGCGATACGTCCATTTCCGGGGTTTACCTGTCCCGTCTAAAATCAGAAATAACTGACATTGCAAGAATTGTTTTAATCTTAAGTTTATTTACCTATTTATTTACTCATTTTTTTATATTATTCTCATGTTATTTTGACTCGTTCTTTGTTACGTTAATAAGTTTATAGCTTCTGTAAGCTCGTAAAGCCTAAAGTTAATTTGCAATCTCCATATTTAATTTATTTGACATATTAACTAAAATTTATCACGATTAAAGTTAATAAACCATAACAGAATGATGGAGTAATTTTAAGGAGGGTTCCGACGCCTCTGCTTGAATAACTCGTTTTAAATTTATACAAATTATGCTTATTCGAAATATAATTTCGAAAAATTTTAACTTATGAGGTCAGTCGGGTAATTAATATTGTGAAATTGTCTCGGGGACTGCGGCAGAAATAATGATTTAGCCCATAATGCCTCTTTCATCCATGTTACGACACAGGGTAGGTAAAAATAATAAATTTTCTAAATCTTCTTATTAAACCACTTGGAAGAGTTTTTGTATGCAACTTTTTTTTAATCGTATTATTTACAAATAAAAGATTACGTAATATGCAAGAAATGATTAAAGACAAATGAAATCGAATAAAATATTTAGCTGCCAATTTAATTCTGTCGCAATTGGTCGACAATATTTTGTCGAAAATGGAACTTCCAGTAATGTATTGTAACATTTTTTAGCAGTACTAATTATTCTATTTTTTTTTTTTTTTTGGAATTAATATAAGTACAACTTAGAAATAATTATTTTTGAGCTGAATTTTTAGTTAATTTCAATTTCTATTTATTTCGAAGCAAAAATATATTTGAAAAAAAATCTAACGGAGTCCATAGACGTAAAATTTCAATATAAAAATAAAAAATAAGTAAAATAAATTTTACCATTTAAGTAAAAAATGCGAGTCATTTTCCAATGTCTTAAAAAGACATAAGCAACTCTTTACAGAGCTTATTTGCAAAATCTACATTTAACTGATAAAATCAAGTAGGTACTATGAATGTAGAATGCAAATAATTTAATATTGCAATAAGCGAATAATAATAATTTGCGAATAAGCTCTGTAAAGAGTTGTTCATGTCTTTTTAAGACATTAGAGGAAAAGGACTCGCATTTTTGACTAAAACAGAACATTTTTTTTACTAATTTATTTTTTAGTAATAGTATATTATTTTACAAGTGGTAACATACTAAATAACTCGCGCCGATGAATATTGCAGCGCGAGCCGAAGGCGAGAGCTGTAATCCATCAAGTGAATTATTTCGTATTACCACTAGTTGAATACTATACTTTATCTAAGATTTTTGGCACAATTATTACTTAACAATTAAACGTCAAAACTACTCAAATGTCAAATCACTTTACTCCCCTCAATAATAATAGACCATTATTTCCCTTTTGGCTTTGGATGACCCGTCTGCCATTTTTTTTTCTTCCCCTTAGACCATTCTATTTCACAGTATCGGGAAAGGATTTCAATTGGACAGGCTAGGCATGAAGAAGGAGATTTGGTGTAAACAAAGATTCACCGGTGACTTTTTACAACTATAACTCAACGCTATTTGTTTATGGATACTATTAATTGTTCAAAACCTAATCTAACCTAATAAGAGTAGATAACAATATATTTAGCAAATTTTTAGATATACATATAACTCATGCCTATTAAATCATAAAGGATCTATATTCCTATTCCTGTTATTACTACTGCTCCATTTTTATAACTAAGAACCTAACTTCGTATAAACTGGTCACCACTCATTAGATTTGCTGAGGATCTGCAGACACTACCATCGAAGATCAGGTGAAATTGATATCAGTGTAGTGAAAAGTGTGTTTACTTTACTTAATAAATTTATTTAATATTCTTTTGTTTTATTGTCGACTTCATACAGCATTTTAGATTTATTTATGAGGACCTATCTTGCGTCGGTAAAAGGGCTAAATCCTAATTAATATTGAAGGCACCAACTCTTTAATTCATAGTTGTTCACATTTGTGTGTTGCGCAGGTCTCCAAAGGAAAGTAAAACTTCTCTTGGAATCGAGTGTAACAGTACTTAGAATGTAAGTACTTAGCGAAACTAATAACTACAATAATTATCCTATTTACTTCAAACATAGCGGAGTGAGCTATCAATTTCAATAACCAAGTTGAAATATAAAAGTCATAACCTCACTTCTTACTTACCAGAATTTCCCAAATTAATTATTTGGAATCTCATGTGAAGAAAAACAAAATGACCAGATACACCTTACCAGAAGATCACAACTAAATTCTGTTTCCAGTGAAAGTTGCATTTAAACCACTAACTAAAGTTGCATTTGAACCACAAACTAATGTATTCTACAATAAAACCAAAACAAGGAAATTTGTCCTCGATTTTAATCATAAGGACTATTATCTCTCTGGATGACCCTAGATTGGTCTTAGTTAAGAAAATTGTCCTTTACGAACAAAATCGAATGGGTGACTATAATGCCTTTTGCGGTGGAATTTCGTATTATTGAACTGATTCCAGTGCATTATTGGTTGCCTATAGTCAATGATATTTTGAAATGTCATTCAAATACAGTCCAAGATACTGAAACTGTACTTGCGCCACCTCAAATATTCGTGATTTGTCTGAGGTGGAATTGAATATTTATATGATTCAGATGTGCCTAATGTACTATTTAATATTGAGAAAAAATGGCATCCTGCATAAAGAACAACTCGCACAAGAATCACAAGATGCATTTAAGTCCTTCAGTATACACGAGACAATACGAGTAACAGCTTTAATTGACTTCAAATTTAGATTGTTTTGCCTTAGTTTTAAGCCCACCGAGGAACAGAAATGGAAGATTAGTATGTACGTAAGATAGGTTGATTCCAGATGTGAAAAATGAAAGTAAAATTTTCAATTAGTGTAACAAAGTAACACAGGGGGTAAAATAGTACATTAAGATATATGCCTTCTCGTTTCATAAAATTTTTGCTACGTTGGAGAAAATTGATAGAAATACTGATGAAGTAGAAAAAATTATTATATTTTTTTCTGGGGATGCATCAGCTGAAATAACAGAAGGATAAAACAATTTTAAAATTGAAGGTGATCTTGCAATGTGTCGGCAGAAATAGTTTTTCAATTTAATAACAAGGAATTTTTCATCGAATTTACACAATCCAAAAAAAACAAACAGAAACACCTACAGAAAAGAGGCATTACAATAGGGTCCTTGCACATTTTTTTTTTATATGGTAAAAATGACCCTTTATATCTAAATATCACCTCCGCAAAGTATTTTTTTAAAGCGTTTACTTATAATAATTTTATAAGCAATCGAAGTTTGAAATTAAATCGGGCGCGCCAAAACGAGGCGTGGCTAGTGTGACGTCACGTGGCTCGTTCCGCTGACGTCATATAATCTAAACTGGACGGATTTCCGGTAGCCAGCAGCGCAAGCCTTGCCAGCAGCGTAGTTCAACAAGTGTTTGACACTTGGCAGTCGAATTTGACAGTTCAATGTTTTGAGGTTATTAATACTTTTATTAATCTTTTTTGAAAGCAAAAAGTGATTAATTGTTAAATTTCAAACGTTATGCACTGAAAACTTCATTATTAAATATTTAAATCGAAAATACCACCCTATACATGTAGATTTCAATTCAGGTTATCCTTTAAAGTAAACGAATATTCAGCCAAGATGTGATGATGCACAATAACGAGCGCTGAGGCCTTGCGTGTTTTATTGTTTTATTTTCTTAATTTTCTTGAATGCAATTGAGATGTGTAATCCTCATAGAGCGTCATATATTGAAAGACAATGGTTTATAGATATTGCACGGTACCCGATTTTAAAAGTACAACGATTTCCACACCAGCAAAAACATTTTAAAGTGCTATTAGACGAGAAGCATCGAAAAACGTATATGGTGACCTGCTTCGTGACATCACCACCAATGATAAGGCGTTTTCATGTGACGTCAATTTAAAGGTGATTGTTTGAATTTTAAATGGAAAATTAGGCTGGAATTTTTATTTTTTTTTCAAAAATATATGCGAAGAGGCTCTTAAATTTACTAAAAGATGTGGTTTATTAGCTTTTGGAATTAAAATAAATTATATGCAAGGTCCCTATTGAGTCGAAGAATATTTAGATTCGATGTCAACAGACTTTGTCAATAATTCTTGCAGAATTCAGAGAACTGTTGGAACTACTCTCAAAGTTTTTTGATGAGAAAGTAATAGACCTCCTGTGGAAGGATACGAGTCACAAGACGAGAGGCACGATAACAGTGTTGCCTGATCGAATTTTGAAGATGTTGCACCAATCCATATGGGCAGCTGTTGGTCACAAAAAGACATCCAGTAACTGTATAATTACTGTACAACACCATCATGGAAGGAACTGATCGTCTAAATCAAAATATCAGTTTATATCGAATTTCAATAGGAGGAACTTTTGTTTTCATGGCTTACTTAATTAGGTCTTTATTGAAGATTATTTGTTAGAAAAAATTAGGGTAGGTATGTACGAATTAAAATTTTTGCCTTACTAAATAAATAATTATTATGCTGTAAAACCAATTCAAATTGTACAGGGTGAGTCAAATTCGATGCACACCAGGATCTAGGAAACTATTAGAATTTTGTGCCCAATAATACGCCGTGATGAAATCAAGAATATCTTGTTTGGTTTATGAGACAATTGAAAAAAAAATTTTTCATTTTCTAGGTGTAAGTATTTGAAGAGATATCAAATCAACGAGTGCGATATATCTTTGGAATCAGGATGCAATATACTAATAAATTAAGGAATAACAATATCAGGTGTGTATTTGACAAAACAAAGCCACCCCGAGGGGTGGCCCTGATCAGACGAAACGTTCTATTCAAAATATTTTAACACTATGTTGTAGAACTGGAAAAGTAGCAATAAATTAGTTGTTTCAGTTTTTTATCTCTACAAGAAAAATTTGAAAAAAACAAAAATAAAAACTCAAAATTTTGTTTCTTTTGCAAATATCTCAAAAGCCAAACAAGATATTCTTAATTTCATCACGGCATATTATTGGATATAAAATTGCGCAACTTCGTTTAACCAACTTTCTATCTTTTACCGTTTTCGAGATCCCAATGGTCAGCATCGAATTCGAATCACCCAGTTCAATACGTTATTCTGAAAAAAAAAAAAAATGAAGAATACATTTTTTTCTGTTGAGAATCCGTTTTACAGCAAAAAAACTATTTTTAATAAAAATAAATAGTTTTCTTGACGGTCTCTATCTCAAACACCTTTGAACCCACTTAATCTTGTCCTAAGGGGCTTCTATAAAAGTGCTGATTAAAAATATCTTACTAGTTTTTTGCTAAAAAATTTGCTAATACTCTTTTATTGAAAATCGAACATCTTTTTCCATCCTAGAATCGGACGCCTCTGCCTAAAATATGCGGTTACCTCTAAAGACTCACTTTATAGATATACATTGTATACACCACGAAAATTTAAAAATATTCGGATATCAGATGAACGAGATATGAGGGTGGCTCCTTGAAAAGTGAGACACACTGTATATAATTTAGTGACTTGTCTGTAACTAGATTTTCCAGTTATCTAAACAACAAATATCAGAAAGTTAAGATTCATCAGGATGAGCCTAATAAGTAAATATTGAGTAGTGGAGTGCCACAAGAAAGCATACTTGGTCCGATTTTATTTTCTATATTTACTCTTGCAATTCCAAACTGCCTTTCGAACGGCAAACTCCACCTTTATGCTGATGACGTGCAAATATATACGCCACATCATATTTCACATTAAAATAGTTATTAGCGACATTAATGAATAATCTTCATACCAGGCGTAATGATAATTGTTTAATACCAAAAAATATTCTGAAGGATATTCATGTGAGTGAATCAACTTTTCCTTTATATTTAAAATTAGGTAAATCCTGACAAATCGAAAGCTATAATATTGGAAAATGGACAAGTCAGAAAAAATATCGGTTTAAATCAGGTAAATGATAATTAATGATTCCATAATGAATTCAGTTGATTCAACTAAGAATTTAGGTATAATAGTGGACAATAATGTAAATAGTGAGTAAGTAAATAACATATTTAAAGGTTCTTTTGCAGGACTAAAATTCCTTTTTAATTGAAAAATATATTTTCCGTTTCTTTCATTTTGATATTATTTTAATACTGTAAATATTTCAATAAAATTATTTCTCTATTTTCAAAAAATCTGTTAGGCATATTATCTGGGTATTACTTGATGCACCATTGCTTTGGTTTCTGATGATACAGATTTTACCATTTGCGCAATATAAATCTCTAACATTTCTGCAATCCCTAAACATATCCAATTTTAAACACAATCCAATTTGTCACAAACATGAGCTTTAAAAAGGCTCTTATTTTGGCAGACGATTTCTTTTGATTTTCGAGACTCACATATTTTATAAACCCTTTATCTTCACTTGGTCTTTTCCCAAAACAATTTTTGACATGCCGATAGTAGGAAACAAACACACTTAATGCGCAAAACAACTATTTTATTTGTGCATCAAATTTTAATCGCTTAGATTTACCCTTGAGTTAACTAACCAGTTAACTACTAAGTAGCAAATGTCATCATTAATTTAGCGATTAGCCTGGTACAATAAAATTATAATTCTTGTAATTATCTTTTATGGTCAAGAGTTCCAGCGCAACCTTTAAGCGTAAGAATCCGCACCCAAAATCCAGAAATTTGATTGATGTCCTATTGTGCTACTCCTAAGCCTGCTTACCTTGCTTGCCAATTCAATTAATACACCGCACCTAGGCAAAATTTATTAATTTTTAATGTATGCGCGGGCAGTGGGACTTGAAAATTTGTCAGTAAGCTCATTAAGCATTGAAATGCATAATGAGGAACATACGGATCCGAATCGCTTTAATTTAACCTAAGGATGGGATTGGAAACAAAAATACACCTTTTTTGAGTAACACAATATAACTTAGTTGTGAAAGAAGAGATGGTTTCTGAGGTAATTTACTGCTGCGTTAAAACGTTTGAAATTATTTTACCAAGGGAAAAGTCTTGTTGTTCTCTAACCAAACAAGCAGGAACGTATTAGGCTGTTTCACCACAGTGAAACCAAAACAGAACATCCTCTATAGCTACAAATGTTTCTAAGGTTGAGTACTGGAAAACCTTTGTATGCAAATTTTTGGTGGTATTGGTGTTGTCGAAGAAATACGCAGTAGGTATAAGGAAGTGTGATAAATATGGTGTAGACGGCTGATAATATTTCATAATTAAATAGTCTTATCTGTTAAAAGCTACTAATCATTAATTCTCCTACAAGCGATTAAATTGTACCCAGATATAACCAGCTTGCAAATTCAGTTTGCTAATTTCTCACCAATAAACAAAACAGAACATATAAAAACTTGTTGATCTTTAGCATTCCCCGTCAATAAATGTAAAAAAGTAGATCAGGAAATTTTGGTCTGCTTGGACATGCATTATGCATGGACCATATAATAAGATGCAGCTGATATAATCGCATTGCCCCGGTGGCTACTAAGATTTGAATTCAAAGGCCATCCACACAATAAAGTCACCAGTAATATGCAATTCGTTCCGTGACATAGTTAGTAGCATGCATTATACTCCTATAATTAAGTGTCTGAAAAGGATAACTAAGAATAGGTGGGCACCTACACAAAAAACTGGGCTGTGCACTATTTTTTTACGTGAAATTAAGAGCCATGCATATATTTTGATGCAATATCTGTCATAATCTTAATGTATGCAACTGACATGAATTAGAAACTGTAGTGTGAATTAATACTAATGACTGTACATATTATGCATTTTCAAGATATTTGTAAGGTCACAAGAAAACTCGAAACACTGTTAATTTGTAAATAACCTCGTTGATCGACTATTTTATTTATTAATCAAGTTTTTCTATACGATAAAATTCAGGTGCGTTGAGAAGTTCGAACTAAAAAATAAAAAGGGGGTTGCTGGATGTCATCTAATTTTCTAATAAATATCCTTTAGAAGCGTCCCCGTCACCGTTTCTTAAATAAAAAAAAAAATTGAAAACCTTAATTTTAGGAAGTGCGTTTCTGTTCTCTTATATTGAGGTCCAGAATTCGAATTTTAAGTTTGTACAGTTAATCCTGAAAAGCACAGGTACTTCATCTTGTACGTTTATATTAAAGTAATACACTATAATAATAAAACACGTAAAATAAACAATAAAACAGCATTTAATAAAAAAAATGTTTTACTCGCTTATAAAATGAAGCTTATACATTTTTGAATTATAATCCAACGGTATTATTACGCATAAAATATAAAACAACTACCAAAGGCTAACATAAATAGTGACAAAAAATAATTATAAACTAAGATGCAAAATTAAAAAATATCTAAGAAATGAAATCCAAAGAAGTCAGAAATCCATAGAGGTAAACTTTAATAGAATAAAATAGCAAAATAAATTTTACTATTCAGCCTAAATCCTCTAATGTCTTAAAAAGACATAAATACTCTTTTCAGAGCTTATTTGCAAACTATCTACATTTAACTGATAAAAATTTGGTCAGTACTACGAATGTAGAAAGCAAATAATTTAATAATTGCAATAAGCCCCACCAGACGGATTAATCCAAATAAGGACTCCCTCTGTTACCAGGCAGTGCAAGTCACCAACCCATGGACCGGTTTCTGGCTTATTAGCCTTCATCAGCATGGTATAGGCAACTCACACTGCACGATAACAAAGGGACTCCAGATCTTGTCAACATCGATCGACATGAAGTCGGTAAGATGCGAATGTGGACCGTGGGGCCCTCTGGTGAAACTTATTGCAATGTGGATTTTGCCCAGACTAGGCTCGTATGAAAGAAATGAAATCCAAAGAAGTCAGAAATCCATAGAGGTAAACTTTAATAGAATAAAATAGCAAAATAAATTTTACTATTCAGCCTAAATCCTCTAATGTCTTAAAAAGACATAAATACTCTTTTCAGAGCTTATTTGCAAACTATCTACATTTAACTGATAAAAATTTGGTCAGTACTACGAATGTAGAAAGCAAATAATTTAATAATTGCAATAAGCCCCACCAGACGGATTAATCCAAATAAGGACTCCCTCTGTTACCAGGCAGTGCAAGTCACCAACCCATGGACCGGTTTCTGGCTTATTAGCCTTCATCAGCATGGTATAGGCAACTCACACTGCACGATAACAAAGGGACTCCAGATCTTGTCAACATCGATCGACATGAAGTCGGTAAGATGCGAATGTGGACCGTGGGGCCCTCTGGTGAAACTTATTGCAATGTGGATTTTGCCCAGACTAGGTTGACAAGATCTGGAGTCCCTTTGTTATCGTGCAGTGTGAGTTGCCTATACCATGCTGATGAAGGCTAATAAGCCAGAAACCGGTCCATGGGTTGGTGACTTGCACTGCCTGGTAACAGAGGGAGTCCTTATTTGGATTAATCCGTCTGGTGGGGCTTATTGCAATTATTAAATTATTTGCTTTCTACATTCGTAGTACTGACCAAATTTTTATCAGTTAAATGTAGATAGTTTGCAAATAAGCTCTGAAAAGAGTATTTATGTCTTTTTAAGACATTAGAGGATTTAGGCTGAATAGTAAAATTTATTTTGCTATTTTATTCTATTAAAGTTTACCTCTATGGATTTCTGACTTCTTTGGATTTCATTTCTTTCATACGAGCCTAGTCTGGGCAAAATCCACATTGCAATAAGTTTCACCAGAGGGCCCCACGGTCCACATTCGCATCTTACCGACTTCATGTCGATCGATGTTGACAAGATCTGGAGTCCCTTTGTTATCGTGCAGTGTGAGTTGCCTATACCATGCTGATGAAGGCTAATAAGCCAGAAACCGGTCCATGGGTTGGTGACTTGCACTGCCTGGTAACAGAGGGAGTCCTTATTTGGATTAATCCGTCTGGTGGGGCTTATTGCAATTATTAAATTATTTGCTTTCTACATTCGTAGTACTGACCAAATTTTTATCAGTTAAATGTAGATAGTTTGCAAATAAGCTCTGAAAAGAGTATTTATGTCTTTTTAAGACATTAGAGGATTTAGGCTGAATAGTAAAATTTATTTTGCTATTTTATTCTATTAAAAAATATCTAATAAAGAGAAACTAGCTGGAGTGGCTTATGGAGAAGTCACTCAAATTCTTCACATCTGTGCCGAATTAATCTCTTTAATTATTCCATTGATGCTGATGTATGTACGATCCTTCCTTCATCAAATGTAGTCCTCCTCCAAGGCTGTTAAATTTTCTCGAGTTTCAAAAATAAATTTTTCATCATGTAATGGAGAACATCGTCTTCCAATGTTCACTCATTCATTACCATTTCTATATAGGGAATCACGCCTCTACCGTCACTGTAGAATTCAGTCAGCTACTGCAATCGAAACCTGGAAAAGTAATTTAGCTGCAATATTTTGTAAATTGAACAAATAAATATTTCAGTTATTAAATTTTGTTCAGAGAAATATGCCTATTCCTCAAAGGAGGATATTATAATCCTTGTCTCAGACTGCAGGATTCTTCATCATGTAAGTATGGCACTGCTATGAGTATTAATATACTTTTAAATTCGCAATTTTTTTTTGCAAACAGAAAAATGATCTAGACCTTACATTTTTAAATTGAAGTAACAAAACAAATCCCTCTGTAATTAAATTTTGTTCAGAGAAACGAACCATGTCCTCAAAGTGGGATCCTTACTTAAATGTTTATTAATTTAAATAAATACCTATTTTATTATTATTATTATTATTATTATTATTAGGTAATTTAAGTTTAATGTAAAATTAATGCATTACCTTTTCTACATATTAACTTGAATTCCGCATTTGTCAATGCTACTGCTGCTCCTTTTGACGACATAACGTATCCATTAGGCCCTAGAAAAATTAGCTAGCTGTAGAATGTTCGTTATATTTCCAAATTAATATTTTTTTATGTAAATTTTGTTCAGAAAACCACTGCCTACTTCATCAAAGTGGGACATTATAACCCTCTCCTCGGATTTATTATTTTTCATCATTTAATTTTTGTTTCAATTATTACAAAATATAAAATATGCTTCTACTGCAACTATATTAGAAAATATTGCTGCTTTTGCTTGACCAAGATATTGATTTGTACTATTAATATAATTTTTCTGTTTGCGAATGTAATTAACACAAATGTAATTTTATATATTTTAGGTTTGTACCTTCTCTATGGAGTAGAATTTACTGTTCAACCATGGCTGCGCCTCTAGCAGCGATTTAGTACGATGAATGCTGCTGCAGTCCAAACTTGGAAAAGTTAACTATTTGTAATAGTTTCAAATTGAACTTATAAGTAAATTTTCTGTTAATAATATTGGTCAGACAAACGATGCCTATGTCCTCATATTGGAATTTTATAATCCGCTTCAGACTGCAAGATTTTTCATCAGATAAGAAAATATGCTATTGGTTTACTTTTTTTTGTTTACAATTGTAATTAATACACATTTAATTTTATATATTCTAGGTGCATTACCTCCTCTATATGAAGTAGAATTTAGTGTTTAATCCTGTCTGCGCCTTTAGCATAGTCGTTGATTTATACAATGAAAGTTGCTGGAATCCAAACCTGGAAAAGTTAACTATAGCTGTAATAGTTTCTAATTGAACTGATTACTAAAAAATGTATTAATAATTTTGATCAGATAAAAGGTGCCTATGTCCTCATAGTGGGATATAATAATCCGCATCAGACTGCAGGATTCCTCATCATACAAGAAAATATTGCTCTGCTCTTGTTTCAGCTCCTACTACTGTGTGTCTATAATAACATTAGTACAGTAAGTTACACTACACATACGTGTACACTGAATAGGAGGAAGTACCCTCGTATGCAGCATAGACCAGTGGCTGGCTTACAATCAGCTGGAAAGGAACAGGGAGATTACTGAAACGGATGGTGAACTACGACTGAGGAATTAAATACTTTACAATATCGAAGTTTTCACTTACAATCTCTACCTGTATACCTTACTTACTTTTGCTTACTTAGGCACGTCTTGACGGGAACAGCAGCGGACGGGTACTGACGATAATGGTGTCGGATTTCGGAATATCAATACAATGAAGGCTGCTATTGTAATCCAAACCTGGAAAGTCAACTAGTTGCAATAGTTTGAAATTGAACTTATAAATAAATGTTTAATTAATAATATTGTTCAGACAAACGATGCCTATGTCCTCATATTGGGATATTATAATCCGCTTCAGACTGCAAGATTTTTCATCAGATAAGAAAATACGCTCTGCCTTTTTCAGCTAGATGCTATTAATTTACTTTCTTTGTTTACAATTGTAATTGATACAAATATAATTTTATATATTCTAGGTTCATTACCTTCTCTATATGAAGCAGAATTTAGTGTTCAATCTTGTCGGCGTCTCTGGCATGGTCGTTTATTTATACAATAAAAGTTGCTGCAATCCAAATCTGAAAAAGTTAACTATTGTAATAATTTTAAATTGAATTCATTAACAAATTTTTTGAAACTAATATTGGTCAGATATATGCCTATGTCCTCATAGTGGGATATTATAATCCGCATCAGACTGCAGGATTCTTCATCATGTAAGAAAATATTTCTCTACTTTTTTTAAAGCTAGATACAAATATGTATCTGTTATTTATTTTTTTATTTGCCAATAAAATAGACACAACTATAATTTTATATATCTTAGGTTTATTACCTTGTCTATGTATGAAGTAGAATTTACTGTTCAATCTTGTTGTAATAGTTTTAAATTGAATTAATAAATACATTTTTTGAAAATAATATTGATCAGATAAATGATGCCTATGTCCTCATAGTGGGATATTACAATCCGCATTAGACTACATGATTCTTCATCATATAAGAGAATGAATGTTCTTCTAATTTTTTTTCGTAACCATTCACTTTGTAAGATTTATAAGTTTCGTAAGTAAATAGGTTATGTTTTGATAAAATTAAATTCAAATTTTTTTCAGAAAATATATTTTTTATATTATTCTGTACATTACAGAAGTGAACACTTTCGTCTTTAGCAGAGTATGAACATAATATGGCAGATTATAAACTAGTAACTTAGGAGATTGTCTTTGCAACAAAACTTTTTAATAATTTATCTATCAAAGAGAATTTCTTCAGTTAATAGTTAATAATATATCAAATTACATTCATCCTCTGTAGAAGAAGAAGACGATCGTTTTTGAAGCGTACAGAACAATAAAAAATGTGTATTCTGAAAAAAATTTAGAATTCTATTTCTTCAAATCATAATTAATATATTCACGAAACTTATAAAGAGAATATTGCTTTGTCTTTGAGCAGGATACAAATAAGTGTCTATTATTAATTTTTTTTATTTGCCAATGAAATAAACACAAATATAATTTTATATATTTTAGGTTCATTACCTTTTCTGTGTATGAAGTAGAATTTACTGTTCAATCTTGGCCACGCCTCTGATATCATCGTTAATTTAATATCATTAATGTTGCTGCAATCCAAACCTGGAAAAGTTAACTATTTTCGATAATTTTGAATTGAGCTAATTTATAAATTTTTGTTAAAACTATTGTTCAGACAGTCGATACCTATGTCCTCATATTGGGATATTAAAATCCGCATCAGACTGCAGGATTCTTCATCATATTAGAAAATATTGCTCTACTTGTATTTTAGCTAGATACTAATATGTATCTATTAGTTTAGTTTTATTGTTTACCAATGTAATTAACACAAATATAATTTTATAGAGATGTTCGATATTTTAATTTAGAGACATAGGGCCTATACCGAATTAAGTGTTTTCATTTGGGATCAAAATGAAAATATTGACGAAAAAAATTGAAGATCAATTTGTGAATAAAATTTCCTAAATTTCTGAAATATTATATATTTAAATTTTCTTTAAAACATCACATTAATTTCTCTTCCTTTTCTTTTTTGTGATTCATTATTTATTATTATTTATTTATTATCAAAAAGAAAAGGAAAAGAAATAATTTATGAAATGCCACAATTAACATTTAAACAACATTTATCACAATAATCTTCAGTAAGGTTTCTTGCTACTGAAAAATATAAATTATTGGAAAATTTACCAGCAATTGAAATTTTTATTAGCTTGAATCGTAGTTTAAAAAAATTTCAAATGCTGGTAACTTTTCCAAAAACGTATATTTTTTCAAAAGAAAAAAACGTTTTGTTCGATTGTATCGAAGATTACCATGATATTTAAATAAAAAATTAAATATTTGAAATGTTGCTACTTTCCAGTTAAGGCGTCGGGGTTTTTATCCCAAATGAAACTTCTTATAGGTAATATGGTATAAGTCCCATATCTTTATATTGAAATATCGAAACATCTAAAATTCACCACACCTCTCTTAGGATCATTACCTTATCTACATGAAGAAGAACTGACTGTTCAATGTTGACCATACCTCTAACATCACCGTCAATTTAGTTCAAAGCACTCCAAACCTGGAAAAGTTAACTAGTTGCAATGGTTTCAAATTGAACTTATAAGTGAAACTTTGTTAATAATATTGTTCAGACAAACGATGCCTATGTCCTCATATTGGGATATTATAATCCACATAAGACTGCAAGATTTTTCATCAGAAAAGAAAATATTGCTCTGTTTCTTTTTTTGAGTTAGATTCAAATAAGTGTCTATTATTTTATTTATTTGCCAATGGGATAAGCACAAATATAATTTTGTATATTTTAAATTTATTACCTTTTCTATGTATAAAGTAGAATTTACTGTTCAATCTTGCCCACGCCTATGGCATCGTGGTTGGTTTAGTACAATGAGTGTTGTTGTAATCCAGATCTGGAAAAGTTAGCTAACTGCAGTAATTCTAAATTGAACTCATAAATATATTTCTTGTTAATAATTTTGTTCAGATAAACGATGCCTATGTCCCCATATTGGGATATTATAATCCGCATCAGACTGCAGGATTCTTCATCATGTAAGAAAATATTGCTTTTGTTTCAGCTAAACACCTGTATGTATTTATCATTGTGTAAGGACTTCAATTAAACACAAATATGTATCTACTCTACTAAATTCATTAATTTATGGCTTCTTTGATACACAAAGGAAATAATTCAAATATTTATTTATTGTACTTTAGGTGCAATACTGTACAATGTATTAAACAAATAAGAGAAATTATTGCCGTGCTTTTATTTAAGCTAGATACATATAAGTATTTGCTTACTGAAAATATTAATTTATTATTATTATATTCATTACCTTCTCTATATGAAGTTGAATTTACTGTTCTATACTGAACAGACCTCTGCTATCGTCGATGAATTTAGTATCTTGCACACTACTGCAATCCAAACCTAGAAAAAATAATTTGCTGCTACATTTTCAAATCAAATCCACAAATTAAATTTTTCATTATTAAATTTTGTTCAGAGAAGCCATGCCTATGTCCTCAAGTTGGGAAACTATAATCCTAACATCAGATTAAGGATTTATCGTCCTGTAAGATAATGTATCGCTCTACATTTGTTTCAATTGAATACATGGGTGTTGCTTGCGAAAGAAGTTAACAAAAAATATTATTTTGGGTGATTTAGATCCGAAATGAAGTGAATATATTATGTATACAAACAGCAGTATGCATATATTTAACTAAATAGATAAATTAATTTTTTTTTATTAAATTTTGTTCAGAAAGCCATATGCCTATGTCCCCAGAATGGCAAATTATAGCATCAGACTAAGGATTTATCATCTTGTCAGAGAATATCGCTCCACATTTGTTTCAATTCATGTATGTTGATTGCGAAAGGCATTACATATTTAGTGATTCAGAATCGACATAAAATGATTACATTACCTTTTCCTACACATTGAGTGGAATTTTATGTTTGTTACTGTCACTGGTGTTGTATTCGAACGTGAACGCTGCCATTTTTTGTACATAGAAAAATTGACCAGCAGTAGAATATTCGTAATATTTACAAATTGATATTTTTTATTTTATTTTGTTTGGAAAACCACTGCCCATTTTATCAATCTTTTCTTGTATATGAAATAGAATTTGCTGCTCAATCTTGGCTACTCCTCTAGCATTGCCGACGATATAGCACAATGAAGGCTGTTGTAATCCAAACCTGGAAAAGTCAACTAGTTGAAATAGTTCGAAACTGAACTTATAAATAAATGTTTAATTAATAATATTGTTCAGAGGAATGAGAAACCTATGTCCCCATATTGGGATATTATAATCCGCATCAGACTGCAGGATTTTTCATCATATTAGAAAATATTGCTCTACTTGTATTTTAGCTAGATACTAATATTATGTGTCTATTAGTTTAGTTTTTTTGTTTACCAATGTAATTAACATTAATATAATTTTACATAGATGTTCAATATTTCAATTTAGAAACATATCGTACCTTATACCGAGTTAAAAGTGTTTCCATTTGGAATCAAAATGATAATATTGTCGAAAAAAAAATTAAAGATTAATTTACGAAAATCACCCTGGCCTCCTTGGAAAGTTCAGAAATTTTATATATTTGAATTTATTTTAAAACATCAGAATAATCTTCAGTAAAATTTTAAATGCTGGTAACTTTTCTAAAAATTTATATTTTTTCAAAAAAAAACACACTGTGTTTCATAGTATCGAAGATTTTTCTGATATTTAAAAATAAATTCAAATATAATATATGAAATTTCACGACTTTCCAGGTAGGGCGGCGTGGTTTTCGGAAATTTTTTCCATAATTGTGTTCAATTTTTTTTCGCCAGTATTCTCATTAGCATTCTCATTTTTATCCCGAATGAAACTTCATATAATATTGTATATATCCCTTGTCTTTATATTGAAATATCGAAACTTCTAAAATTCACCAGTCACCTCTCTTAGGATCATTACCTTCTCTACATGAAGAAGAATTGACTGTTCAATGTTGACCATACCTCTAGCATCACCGATAATTTAATACAAAAAATGCTGCTGCAGTCCAAACCTGGAAAAGTTAACTATTTGCAATAGTTTCCAATTGAACTTATTAATATTCTGTTAAAAATATTGTTCAGACAAATGCCTATGTCCTCATAGTGGGATGTTATAATCCGCATCAGGCTGCAGGATTCTTCATCATATAAGAAAATATTGCTCTGCTTTTGTTTCAGCTACGTACAACTATGTGTCTATAATTATTTATTATTTGCCAATTGATCAAACATAAATATAAGTTTATATATTTTAGGTTCATTACCTCTCCTATATGTGAAGTTGAATTTACTGTTCAATGCTGAGCACACTTCTGATATCGTCAATGAATTTAGTATCTTGCACGTTACTGCAATCCAAGCCTAGAAAATATAATTTGTCGCTACATTTTGAAATAAAGTCTACAAATTAATATTTTTTATTAAATTTTGTTCAGAAAGCCATATGCCTATGTCCCCAGAATGGCAAATTATAATCCTAGCATCAGACTAAGGATTTTTCATCATGTCAGAGAATATATCGCTCCACATTTGTTTCAATTGAACAAATGTATGTTGATTGCGAAAACAATTAACAAAAAATATTATTTTGGGTGATTTAGATTCGAAATGAAATGATTATATGTATATAAACAGCAATATGTATATATTTAACCAAATAGATACATTAATTAATTGTGTATATTATTTAATTTAATTTAGGGTCAATACTGTAAGATTTTTCACCATGAAAGGGTAAATATTGCTCTACATTTATTTTAGATAGATACAAATTTGCATTTACGTGCTGAAAATATTTATTTTATCTTGTCCCAGTGGAAATTTCACAAATAATATTTTACGTATTTTGTGTTCAATATGAAACTGAAACATTACCTTCTCTATAATACTGTTAAATTCATATCGCGTCTCTGATATCGCCTTTAAATTTAATATCTGGCACGTTACTGCAATCCAAACCTGAAACAATTAATTTGCTGCAACATTTTCAAATCAAATTCACAAATAAATTTCTTATTATTAAAGTTCATTCAGAGAAACCATGCCTATGTCCTCAAATTGTGATATTAAAGATTAATGATTTATCATCATATATTGGAATCTATCGATCTACATTATTGTTGTATCTACTTTACCAAATTCATTAACTAATTTCTTAATTTTTGATTGAGAATAGAATTAACAGAAATTATATTTTGGGTCATTTAGGTTCAATATAAAAGTAATGCATTACCTTTTCTACACATCGACTGGAATTCCACATTTACCACTGCCACTGCTGTTCTTATTGACGACATAAACGGATCCATTAGGGCCTAGAAAAATTAGCCAGCTGTAGAATGTTCGTTATATTTACAAATTAATATTTTTTATGTAAATTTGGTTCAGAAAACCTACTGCATACTTCATCAAAGTGGGATATTATAATCCTCTACTCAGATTTATTATTTTTCATCATTTAATTTTTGTTTGAATTATTACATAATATAAAATATGCTCCTACTGCAATCATATTAGAAAATATTGATCTACATTTGCCTAAGCTAGATATTAATATGTACTATTGGGTTTCTTTTTCTGTTTGCGAATGCAATTAATACATATTTAATTTTATATATTCTTGGTTTATACCTTCTCTATGAAGTAGAAGTTACTGTTTATCCATGGCTACGCCTCTAGCATCTCCGGCAATTTAGTACAGATGAATGCTGCTGGAATCCAAACCTAGAAAAGTTAACTAGTCGCAATAGTTTCAAATTGAACTTCTAGGTAAATCTTCTGTTAATAATATTGTTCAGACAAACGATGCCTATGTCCTCATATTGGGATATTATAATCCGCTTCAGACTGCAAGATTTTTCATCAGATAAGAAAATACGCTCTGCCTTTTTCAGCTAGATGCTATTAATTTACTTTCTTTGTTTACAATTGTAATTGATACAAATATAATTTAATATATTCTAGGTTCATTACCTTCTCTATATGAAGCAGAATTTAGTGTTCAATCTTGTCTGCGTCTCTGGCATGGTCGTTGATTTATACAATAAAAGTTGCTGCAATCCAAATCTGAAAAAGTTAACTATTGTAATAATTTTAAATTGAATTCATAAACAAATTTTTTGAAACTAATATTGATCAGATATATGCCTATGTCCTCATAGTGGGATATTATAATCCGCATCAGACTGCAGGATTCTTCATCATGAAGGAAAATTAATTTTCATCTATATTTTTTTCGTAACCATTCACCTTGTAAGATTTATAATTTTCGTGAGTATATTGATTATGGTTTGAAGAAATAAAATTCTAAATTTTTATTAAAAAGTAATTTTTTTTTATTTTTTACGTTTCAAAAGCGACCGCTTTCGTCTTCAGCAGAGTATGAACATAATATGGCAGATTATAAACCAATACCTCAGGAAATTATTTCTGATACAAAAATACTTAATAACTTAAGAATCAAAGAGAATTTCCTAAGTTATTAATTTATAATTTGCCATATTATGTTCATACTCCGTTGAAAACAAAACGATCGCTTTTGAAACGTACAGAATAATAAAAACATTGTTATTTCTGAAAAATTTTTAGAATTTTATTTTTTCAAAACATAAAAAATATCCTCAAGAAAATCATAAATCTTATATAAGAGAATATTTCTCCGTCTATTTCAGATAGACACAAATAAGTGTCTATTATTGATTTTGTTTTTAAATGTCAATTGAATAAACATAAATATAATTTTAAATATTCTAGGATCATTACCTTTTTCTATATGAAGTATAATTTACTGTTCAATCTTGTCCGTTCCGCTGCTGGCATCGTGGTTGATTTAGTACAATGAACGCTGCTGGAATTCAAACCTGGAAAGTAAACTAGCTGCAATAGTTTCAAATTGAACCGATAACAAAAAGTTTTGTTAATAATATTGATCAGATAAAAGGTGCCTATGTCCTCATAGTGGGATATTGTAATCCGCATCAGACTGCAGGATTTCTCATCATAAAAGAAAACATTGTTCTGCTCTTATTTCAGCTACGTACAACTGTGTCTATAATTTATTTTTATTTGCCATTTGACCAAACATATTAAATATAATTTTATATATTTTAAGTTCATTACCTGGTCTATGTATCAAGTAGTATTTACTGTTCAATCTTGCCCACGCCTCTAGCATCATCTTTGATTAAGCGTAAGGAACGCTGCTTCAATCCAAATCTGGAAAAGTAAACTCGTTGTAATAGTTTTAAATTGAATTAATAAATACATTTTTTGAAAATAATATTGATCAGATAAATGATGCCTATGTCCTCATAGAGGGATATTACAATCCGCATTAGACTACATGATTCTTCATCATATAAGAGAATGAATGTTCTTCTAATTTTTTTTCGTAACCATTCACTTTGTAAGATTTATAAGTTTCGTAAGTAAATAGGTTATGTTTTGATAAAATTAAATTCAAATTTTTTTCAGAAAATATATTTTTTATATTATTCTGTACATTACAGAAGTGAACACTTTCGTCTTTAGCAGAGTATGAACATAATATGGCAGATTATAAACTAGTAACTTAGGAGATTGTCTTTGCAACAAAACTTTTTAATAATTTATCTATCAAAGAGAATTTCTTCAGTTAATAGTTAATAATATATCAAATTACATTCATCCTCTGTAGAAGAAGAAGACGATCGTTTTTGAAGCGTACAGAACAATAAAAAATGTGTATTCTGAAAAAAATTTAGAATTCTATTTCTTCAAATCATAATTAATATATTCACGAAACTTATAAAGAGAATATTGCTTTGTCTTTGAGCAGGATACAAATAAGTGTCTATTATTAATTTTTTTTATTTGCCAATGAAATAAACACAAATATAATTTTATATATTTTAGGTTCATTACCTTTTCTGTGTATGAAGTAGAATTTACTGTTCAATCTTGGCCACGCCTCTGATATCATCGTTAATTTAATATCATTAATGTTGCTGCAATCCAAACCTGGAAAAGTTAACTATTTTCGATAATTTTGAATTGAGCTAATTTATAAATTTTTGTTAAAACTATTGTTCAGACAGTCGATACCTATGTCCTCATATTGGGATATTAAAATCCGCATCAGACTGCAGGATTCTTCATCATATTAGAAAATATTGCTCTACTTGTATTTTAGCTAGATACTAATATGTATCTATTAGTTTAGTTTTATTGTTTACCAATGTAATTAACACAAATATAATTTTATAGAGATGTTCGATATTTTAATTTAGAGACATAGGGCCTATACCGAATTAAGTGTTTTCATTTGGGATCAAAATGAAAATATTGACGAAAAAAATTGAAGATCAATTTGTGAATAAAATTTCCTAAATTTCTGAAATATTATATATTTAAATTTTCTTTAAAACATCACATTAATTTCTCTTCCTTTTCTTTTTTGTGATTCATTATTTATTATTATTTATTTATTATCAAAAAGAAAAGGAAAAGAAATAATTTATGAAATGCCACAATTAACATTTAAACAACATTTATCACAATAATCTTCAGTAAGGTTTCTTGCTACTGAAAAATATAAATTATTGGAAAATTTACCAGCAATTGAAATTTTTATTAGCTTGAATCGTAGTTTAAAAAAATTTCAAATGCTGGTAACTTTTCCAAAAACGTATATTTTTTCAAAAGAAAAAAACGTTTTGTTCGATTGTATCGAAGATTACCATGATATTTAAATAAAAAATTAAATATTTGAAATGTTACTACTTTCCAGTTAAGGCGTCGGGGTTTTTATCCCAAATGAAACTTCTTATAGGTAATATGGTATAAGTCCCATATCTTTATATTGAAATATCGAAACATCTAAAATTCACCACACCTCTCTTAGGATCATTACCTTATCTACATGAAGAAGAACTGACTGTTCAATGTTGACCATACCTCTAACATCACCGTCAATTTAGTTCAAAGCACTCCAAACCTGGAAAAGTTAACTAGTTGCAATGGTTTCAAATTGAACTTATAAGTGAAACTTTGTTAATAATATTGTTCAGACAAACGATGCCTATGTCCTCATATTGGGATATTATAATCCACATAAGACTGCAAGATTTTTCATCAGAAAAGAAAATATTGCTCTGTTTCTTTTTTTGAGTTAGATTCAAATAAGTGTCTATTATTTTATTTATTTGCCAATGGGATAAGCACAAATATAATTTTGTATATTTTAAATTTATTACCTTTTCTATGTATAAAGTAGAATTTACTGTTCAATCTTGCCCACGCCTATGGCATCGTCGTTGATTTAGTACAATGAGTTTTGTTGTAATCCAGATCTGGAAAAGTTAGCTAACTACAGTAATTCTAAATTGAACTCATAAATATATTTCTTGTTAATAATTTTGTTCAGATAAACGATGCCTATGTCCCCATATTGGGATATTATAATCCGCATCAGACTGCAGGATTCTTCATCATGTAAGAAAATATTGCTTTTGTTTCAGCTAAACACCTGTATGTATTTATCATTGTGTAAGGACTTCAATTAAACACAAATATGTATCTACTCTACTAAATTCATTAATTTATGGCTTCTTTGATACACAAAGGAAATAATTCAAATATTTATTTATTGTACTTTAGGTGCAATACTGTACAATGTATTAAACAAATAAGAGAAATTATTGCCGTGCTTTTATTTAAGCTAGATACATATAAGTATTTGCTTACTGAAAATATTAATTTATTATTATTATATTCATTACCTTCTCTATATGAAGTTGAATTTACTGTTCTATACTGAACAGACCTCTGCTATCGTCGATGAATTTAGTATCTTGCACACTACTGCAATCCAAACCTAGAAAAAATAATTTGCTGCTACATTTTCAAATCAAATCCACAAATTAAATTTTTCATTATTAAATTTTGTTCAGAGAAGCCATGCCTATGTCCTCAAGTTGGGAAACTATAATCCTAACATCAGATTAAGGATTTATCGTCATGTAAGATAATGTATCGCTCTACATTTGTTTCAATGGAATACATGGGTGTTGCTTGCGAAAGAAGTTAACAAAAAATATTATTTTGGGTGATTTAGATCCGAAATGAAGTGAATATATTATGTATACAAACAGCAGTATGCATATATTTAACTAAATAGATAAATTAATTTTTTTTTATTAAATTTTGTTCAGAAAGCCATATGCCTATGTCCCCAGAATGGCAAATTATAGCATCAGACTAAGGATTTATCATCTTGTCAGAGAATATCGCTCCACATTTGTTTCAATTGAACACATGTATGTTGATTGCGAAAGGCATTACATATTTAGTGATTCAGAATCGACATAAAATGATTACATTACCTTTTCCTACACATTGAGTGGAATTTTATGTTTGTTACTGTCACTGGTGTTGTATTTGAACGTGAACGCTGCCATTTTTTGTACATAGAAAAATTGACCAGCAGTAGAATATTCGTAATATTTACAAATTGATATTTTTTATTTTATTTTGTTTGGAAAACCACTGCCCATTTTATCAATCTTTTCTTGTATATGAAATAGAATTTGCTGCTCAATCTTGGCTACTCCTCTAGCATCGCCGACGATATAGTACAATGAAACCTGGAAAAGTCAACTAGTTGAAATAGTTCGAAACTGAACTTATAAATAAATGTTTAATTAATAATATTGTTCAGAGGAATGAGAAACCTATGTCCCCATATTGGGATATTATAATCCGCATCAGACTGCAGGATTTTTCATCATATTAGAAAATATTGCTCTACTTGTATTTTAGCTAGATACTAATATTATGTATCTATTAGTTTAGTTTTTTGTTTACCAATGTAATTAACATTAATATAATTTTACATAGATGTTCAATATTTCAATTTAGAAACATATCGTACCTTATACCGAGTTAAAAGTGTTTTCATTTGGAATCAAAATGATAATATTGTCGAAAAAAAAATTAAAGATTAATTTACGAAAATCACCCTGGCCTCCTTGGAAAGTTCAGAAATTTTATATATTTGAATTTATTTTAAAATATCAGAATAATCTTCAGTAAAATTTTAAATGCTGGTAACTTTTCTAAAAATTTATATTTTTTCAAAAAAAAAACACTGTGTTTCATAGTATCGAAGATTTTTCTGATATTTAAAAATAAATTCAAATATAATATATGAAATTTCACGACTTTCCAGGTAGGGCGGCGTGGTTTTCGGAAATTTTTTCCATAATTGTGTTCAATTTTTTTTCGCCAGTATTCTCATTAGCATTCTCATTTTTATCCCGAATGAAACTTCATATAATATTGTATATATCCCTTGTCTTTATATTGAAATATCGAAACTTCTAAAATTCACCAGTCACCTCTCTTAGGATCATTACCTTCTCTACATGAAGAATTGACTGTTCAATGTTGACCATACCTCTAGCATCACCGATAATTTAATACAAAGAATGCTGCTGCACTCCAAACCTGGAAAAGTTAACTAGTTGCAATAGTTTCAAATTGAACTTATTAATATTCTGTTAAAAATATTGTTCAGACAAACGATGCCTATGCCCTCATAGTGGGATATTATAATCCGCATCAGACTGCAGGATTCTTCATCATATAAGAAAATATTGCTCTGCTTTTGTTTCAGCTACGTACAACTATGTGTCTATAATTATTATTTTTTATTTGCCAATTGACCAAACAAATATAAGTTTATATATTTTAGGTTCATTACCTCTCCTATATGTGAAGTTGAATTTACTGTTCAATGCTGAGCATACTTCTGACATCGTCAATGAATTTAGTATCTTGCACGTTACTGCAATCCAAGCCTAGAAACAATAATTTGTTGCTACATTTTGAAATCAAAGGTCCACAAATTAATTTTTTTTATTAAATTTTGTTCAGAAAGCCATATGCCTATGTCCCCAGAATGGCAAATTATAATCCTAGCATCAGACTAAGGATTTTTCATCATGTCAGACAATATATCGCTCCACATTTGTTTCAATTGAACAAATGTATGTTGGTTGCGAAAAGAATTAACAAAAAATATTAATTTGGGTGATTTAGATACGAAATGAAATGATTATATGTATATAAACAGCAATATGTATATATTTAACCAAATAGATACATTAATTAATCGCGTATATTATTTAATTTATTTTAGGGTCAATACTGTAAGATTTTTCACCATGTAAGGGTAAATATTGCTCTACATTTATTTTAGATAGATACAAATTTGCATTTACGTACCGAAAATATTTATTTTATCTTGTCCCAATGGAAATTTCACAAATAATATTTTACGTATTTTGTGTTCAGTATGAAATTCAAACATTACCTTCTCTATAATACTGTTAAAATCAGATCGCGTCTCTGATATCGCCTTTAAATTTAATATCTGGCACGTTACTGCAATCCAAACCTGAAACAATTAATTTGCTGCAACATTTTCAAATCAAATTCACAAATAAATTTCTTATTATTAAAGTTCATTCAGAGAAACCATGCCTATGTCCTCAAATTGTGATATTAAAGATTAATGATTTATCATCATATATTGGAATCTATCGATCTACATTATTGTTGTATCTACTTTACCAAATTCATTAACTAATTTCTTAATTTTTGATTGAGAATAAAATTAACAGAAATTATATTTTGGGTCATTTAGGTTCAATATAAAAGTAATGCATTACCTTTTCTACACATCGACTGGAATTCCACAATTACCACTGCCACTGCTGTTCTTATTGACGACATAAACGGATCCATTAGGGCCTAGAAAAATTAGCCAGCTGTAGAATGTTCGTTATATTTACAAATTAATATTTTTTATGTAAATTTGGTTCAGAAAACCTACTGCATACTTCATCAAAGTGGGATATTATAATCCTCTACTCAGATTTATTATTTTTCATCATTTAATTTTTGTTTGAATTATTACATAATATAAAATATGCTCCTACTGCAATCATATTAGAAAATATTGATCTACATTTGCCTAAGCTAGATATTAATATGTACTATTGGGTTTCTTTTTCTCTTTGCGAATGCAATTAATACATATTTAATTTTATATATTCTTGGTTTATACCTTCTCTATGAAGTAGAAATTACTGTTTATCCATGGCTACGCCTCTAGCATCTCCGGCAATTTAGTACAGATGAATGCTGCTGGAATCCAAACCTAGAAAAGTTAACTAGTCGCAATAGTTTCAAATTGAACTTCTAGGTAAATCTTCTGTTAATAATATTGTTCAGACAAACGATGCCTATGTCCTCATATTGGGATATTATAATCCGCTTCAGACTGCAAGATTTTTCATCAGATAAGAAAATACGCTCTGCCTTTTTCAGCTAGATGCTATTAATTTACTTTTTTTTGTTTACAATAATTGTAATTGATACAAATATAATTTTATATATTCTAGGTTCATTACCTTCTCTATATGAAGCAGAATTTAGTGTTCAATCTTGTCTGCGTGTCTGGTATGGTCGTTGATTTATACAATAAAAGTTGCTGCAGTCCAAATCTGAAAAAGTTAACTATTGCAATAATTTTAAATTGAATTCATAAACAAATTTTTTGAAACTAATATTGATCAGATATATATGCCTATTTCCTCATAGTGGGATATTATAATCCGCATCAGACTGCAGGATTCTTCATCATGAAAGAAAATTAATTTTCATCTATATTTTTTTCTTAACCATTCCCCTGTAAGATTTATAATTTTCGTGAGTATATTGATTATGATTTGAAAAAATAAAATTCTAAATTTTAATCAAAAAGTAATTTTTTTATTATTGTGTACGTTTCAAAAGCGACCGCTTTCGTCTTCAGCAGAGTAGGAACATAATATGGCAGATTATAAACCAATACCTCAGGAAATTGTCTCTGATACAAAAATACTTAATAACTTATGAATCAATTGAGAAGTTATTAGTTTATAATTTGCCATATTATGTTCATACTCCGTTGAAAATAAAACGATCGCTTTTGAAAAGTACAGAATAATAAAAACATTGTTATTTATGAAAAATATTTCGAATTTTATTTTTTCAAAACATAAAAAATATCCTCACGAAAATCATAAATCTTATATAAGAGAATATTTCTCCGTCTATTTCAGATAGATACAAATAAGTGTCTATTATTGATTTTGTTTTTAAATGTCAATTGAATAAACATAAATATAATTTTAAATATTCTAGGATCATTACCTTTTTCTATATGAAGTATAATTTACTGTTCAATCTTGTCCGTGCCGCTGCTGGCATCGTGGTTGATTTAGTACAATGAACGCTGCAGGAATCCAAACCTGGAAAGTTAACTTGCTGCAATAGTTTCAAATTAAACCGATAACAAAAAGTTTTGTTAATAATATTTATCAGATAAAAGGTACCTATGTCCTCATAGTGGGATATTGTAATCCGCATCAGACTGCAGGATTCCTCATCATAAAAGAAAACATTGTTCTGCTTTTATTTCAGCTACGTACAACTGTGTCTATAATTTATTTTTATTTGCCATTTGACCAAACATAAATATAATTTTATATATTTTAGGTTCATTACCTTGTCTATGTATGAAGTAGTATTTACTGTTCAATCTTGCCCACGCCTCTGGCATCGTCTTTGATTAAGCGTAAGGATTGCTGCTCCAATCCAAATCTGGAAAAGTTAACTCGTTGTAATAGTTTTAAATTGAATTAATATAAATACATTTTTTGAAAATAATATTGATCAGATAAATGATGCCTATGTCCTCATAGTGGGATATTACAATCCGCATTAGACTACATGATTCTTCATCATATAAGAGAATTAATGTTCTTCTAATTTTTTTTCGTAACCATTCACTTTGTAAGATTTATAAGTTTCGTAAGTAAATAGGTTATGTTTTGAAGAAATTAAATTCAAATTTTTTCCAGAAAATATATTTTTTATATTATTCTGTACGTTACAGAAGTGAACACTTTCATCTTTAGCAGAGTATGAACATAATATGGCAGATTATAAACTAGTAACTTAGGAAATTGTCTTTGCAACAAAACTTTTTAATAATTTATCTATCAAAGAGAATTTCTTCAGTTATTAGTTAATAATATATCAAATTATATTCATCCTCTGTAGAAGAAGAAGACGATCGTTTTTGAAGCGTACAGAACAATAAAAAATGTATATTCTGAAAAAAATTTAGAATTTTATTTCTTCAAATTATAATTAATATTTTCACGAAACTTATAAAGAGAATATTGCTTTGTCTTTTTTGAGCAGGATACAAATAAGTGTCTATTATTTATTTTTTTTATTTGCCGATGAAATAAACACAAATATAATTTTATATATTTTAGGTTCATTACCTTGTCTATGTATGAAGTAGAATTTACTGTTCAATCTTGGCCACGCCTCTGATATCATCGTTAATTTAATATCATTAATGTTGCTGCAATCCAAACCTGGAAAAGTTAACTATTTTCGATAATTTTGAATTGAGCTAATTAATAAATTTTTGTTAAAACTATTGTTCAGACAGTCGATACCTATGTCCTCATATTGGGATATTATAATCCGCATCAGACTGCTGGATTCTTCATCATATTAGAAAATATTGCTCTACTTGTATTTTAGCTAGATACTAATATGTATCTATTAGTTTAGTTTTTTTGTTTACCAATGTAATCAACATAAATATAATTTAAATAGATGTTCAATATTTCAATTTAGAGACATCGGACCTGTACCGAATTAAAAGTGTTTTCATTTGGAACAAAATGATAATATTGTCGAAAAAAAATTGAAGACCAATTATTTACGAAAAAAATTTCCGAAAATCACCTCCTTGGAAAGTTCTGAAATTTTATATATTTGAATTTATTTTAAAACATCAGAATAATCTTCAGTAAAATTTCAAATGCTGGTAACTTTTCTAAAAATTTATATTAAAAAAAAAAACACTCTGTGTTTCATAGTATCGAAGACTTTTCTGATGTTTTAAAATAAATTCAAATATAATATATGAAATTTCACGACCTTCCAGGTAGGGCGGCGTGGTTTTCGGAAATTTTTTCCATAATTGTTTTCAATTTTTTTTCGCCAGTATTTTCATTAGCATTCTCATTTTTATCCCGAATGAAGCTTCATATAATATTGTATATATCCCTTGTCTTTATATTGAAATATCGAAACATCTAAAATTCACCAGTCACCTCTCTTAGGATAATTACCTTCTCTACATGAAGAAGAATTGACTGTTCAATGTTGACCATACCTCTAGCATCACCGATAATTTAATACAAAAAATGCTGCTGCAGTTCAAACCTGGAAAAGTTAACTAGTTGTAATAGTTTCCAATTGAACTTAATTATATTCTGTTAAAAATATTGTTCAGACAAAGGCTTCCTATGTCCTCATAGTGGGATATTATAATCCGCATCAGACTGCTAGATTCTACATCATAATAATATAAGAAAATATTGCTCTACTTCTTTTTAAGCTAGATACAAATAATTGTTGCCAATGAAATAAACACAAATATAATTTTATATATTTTTGTTTCATTACCTTTTCTCTGTATGAAGTAGAATTTACTGTTCAATCTTGACCACGTCTTTGACATCATCGTTGCTTTAGTAACATTAATGTTGCTCCAATCCAAACCTGAAAAAATTAACAATTTCCAATAATTTTGAAATGAACTCATAAACAAATTTTTGTTAATAATGTTTATCAGATAAACGATGCCTATGTCCCCATATTGGGATATTAAAATCCGCATCAGACTGCAGGATTCTTCATCATATAAGAAAATATTGCTCTGCTTTTGTTTCAGCTACGTACAACTATGTGTCTATAATTATTTATTATTTGCCAATTGATCAAACATAAATATAAGTTTATATATTTTAGGTTCATTACCTCTCCTATATGTGAAGTTGAATTTACTGTTCAATGCTGAGCACACTTCTGATATCGTCAATGAATTTAGTATCTTGCACGTTACTGCAATCCAAGCCTAGAAAATATAATTTGTCGCTACATTTTGAAATATAAAGTCCACAAATTAATATTTTTTATTAAATTTTGTTCAGAAAGCCATATGCCTATGTCCCCAGAATGGCAAATTATAATCCTAGCATCAGACTAAGGATTTTTCATCATGTCAGAGAATATATCGCTCCACATTTGTTTCAATTGATCAAATGTATGTTGATTGCGAAAAGAATTAACAAAAAATATTATTTTGGGTGATTTAGATTCGAAATGAAATGATTATATGTATATAAACAGCAATATGTATATATTTAACCAAATAGATACATTAATTAGTCGTGTATATTATTTAATTTAATTTAGGGTCAATACTGTAAGATTTTTCACCATGAAAGGGTAAATATTGCTCTACATTTATTTTAGATAGATACAAATTTGCATTTACGTGCTGAAAATATTTATTTTATCTTGTCCCAGTGGAAATTTCACAAATAATATTTTACGTATTTTGTGTCAATATGAAACTGAAACATTACCTTCTCTATAATACTGTTAAATTCAGATCACGTCTCTGATATCGCCTTTAAATTTAATATCTGGCACGTTACTGCAATCCAAACCTAAAACAATTAATTTGCTGCAACATTTTCGAATCAAATTCACAAGTAAATTTCTTGTTATTAAAGTTCATTCAGAGAAACCATGCCTATGTCCTCAAATTGGTATATTAAAGATTAATGATCTATCATCATATATATTGGAATTTATCGATTTACATTATTGTTGTATCTACTTTACCAAATTCATTAACTAATTACTTAATTTTTGATTTCGAATGGAATTAACAGAAATTATATTTTGGGTAATTTAGGTTCAATATAAAATTAATGCATTACCTTTTCTACACGTTGATTTGCATTCCACATTTACCACTGCCACTGCTGTTCTTTTTGACGACATCAACGTATCCATTAGGGCCTAGAAAAATTAGCCAGCTGTAGAATGTTCGTTATATTTACAAATTAATATTTTTTATGTAAATTTGGTTCAGAAAACCACTGCCTACTTCATCAAAGTGGGATATTATCATCCTCTACTCAGATTTATTATTTTTCATCTTTTAATTTTTGTTTCAATTATTAGAATATAAAAAATATACTCCTACTGCAATCATATTAGAAAATATTGATCTGCTTTTGCTTGAGCTAGATATTAATATGTACTAGTTTTCTTTTTCTGTTTGCGAATGTAATTGCCACAAATATAATTTTATATATTCTAGGTTTATACCTTCTCGATGAAGTAGAAGTTACAGTTCATCCATGGCTACGCCTCTATCATCTCCGGCAATTTAGTACAAATGAATGCTGCTGGAATCCAAACCTAGAAAAGTTAACTAGTTGCAATAGTTTCAAATTGAACTTATAGGTAAATCTTCTGTTAATAATATTGTTCAGACAAACGATGCCTATGTCCTCATATTGGGATATTATAATCCGCTTCAGACTGCAAGATTTTTCATCAGATAAGAAAATACGCTCTGCTTTTTTCAGCTAGATGCTATTAATTTACTTTTTTTGTTTACAATTGTAATTGATACAAATATAATTTTATATATTCTAGGTTCATTACCTTCTCTATATGAAGCAGAATTTAGTGTTCAATCTTGTCTGCGTCTCTGGCATGGTCGTTGATTTATACAATAAAAGTTGCTGCAATCCAAATCTGAAAAAGTTAACTATTGTAATAATTTTAAATTGAATTCATAAACAAATTTTTTGAAATTAATATTGATCAGATATTTGCCTATGTCCTCATAGAGAGATATTATAATCCGCATCAGACTGCAGGATTCTTCATCATGTCAGAAAATATTGCTCTAATAAAGCTATATACAAATATGTATCTGCTATTTATTTTTTTATTTGCCAATAAAATAGACACAACTATAATTTTATATATTTTAGGTTTATTACCTTGTCTATGTATGAAGTAGAATTTACTGTTCAATCTTGGCCACGCCTCTGATATCATCGTTAATTTAATATCATTAATGTTGCTGCAATCCAAACCTGGAAAAGTTAACTATTTTCGATAATTTTGAATTGAGCTAATTAATAAATTTTTGTTAAAACAATTGTTCAGACAGTCGATACCTATGTCCTCATATTGGGATATTAAAATCCGCATCAGACTGCAGGATTTTTCATCATATATAAGAAAATGCTCTGCTTTTATTTCAGATAGATACAAAAATATGAATCTACTATTTAATTTTTGAGGTTATACTTAAAAAAAATATATATTTATGAAATTAAAATTTAGTCGAATTACTTCCTTAATGGTGAAATATCACATCACTCTCTAGTTCAGAATTTAATAATTTTTTCATTTTGCAAATTTACACAAAATATTACCCTTTTACACATACTGTGAGAATCAAGCGACAGAAGATGTATATTAAATAATGCTTACGCAACATGTTCAGGCTTATTCTAGGCAAGAAAATAAAAGTAAAACAAATCATTTTTACCTGGTTCTTACAGGAGTTCCAGTTTGTCAATTATAAACTGCTTAAGCCTTCTTTGGAATAAACTTGTATCTGAAAAAATAACTCATTGATTTTTCTTTAAATGTATAATGGTTGTTGCAAATTCCCGTCACTTTAGTTTACTTTTTTACTCTATTCTATATTTTCTTTAATTCTGCAATAATCCAATGTACCTAACGGTGGCTTTTATCTGTAAACAAAATTGTTAATGATTACTACCTAGTATTTCATGTAAAAAATTTCATTATTAAGTAAAAATTTATAATTTTATATTACTATACATAGATAGTTAAATACAATTATATTGGAACACCTATAAATAAAACAAGTACTTATTAAAATATTCTATTCTATACCTTCTAATGTAGTCCTTGTTTAAAAATTGTACAACGAGTGCAGGACGGTTACATAAAATAATAATAAATAATAGTACACAATATAAAATATAAAACATCTCAAGTAAAATATTAAAAAGATATGTACATACATATTAAAGAAAACAACTAACTAGTAACAGTTTCAATATATACAGAAGTTATCAATACTCTTCATCACCTAGGAACGATGCATTGCCCAGAGTATCCGCGCTTACTTCTTCGTAGTCCCTTTCCAAAGCTGCTAAGTCTTCGCGTGCCTCTGCAAATTCACCTTCCTCCATACCTTCTCCAACGTACCTGTGGCAAAATTGATTTCGATATTAATATCACGTGAAAATGATTAAAACAATTTTGATCATGTCCAGATGATGCCAATGAATAATATGTCGATATACACAATTTATTTTGTTTATTTACCAATGGACAAATGCTCTTTTCCCATACATCAAATCGAATTTAAAGTTGAGCCTTGACCATGCCTGTGCTATAGCCGTAGTGTTTGACAACATGCACACCGCTCTTTGGACCTACAAAAAATAACCAGGTGCAAAATATAAATATACCAGTTAAATGGAATTAAAGCGTTTAATGCTTCATATGATAAAAACGCATCACTAAAAATAATGCACTTTAGGCTGTCACCATACTCGAAAACGGTTCATACTGAAATTTTTTGCTAACTCTATGAATCAATTGGAAATTTGCCCATTGCGCATTCGAAAAAGGAGGTACTTGGAACAAATCAAAATAATAGCTTTGAGGCATTTCACTCACCTTAGCCAAGTCTCCATTTGGTACCACTGTAGGGGGCTGGTAGTTGATGCCAACTTTAAATCCAGTGGGGCACCAGTCCACAAACTGAATATTTCGTCTGCTCTTGATGAAGGCAATAGCTGCGTTTACGTCCTTTGGTACTACGTCCCCCCTATATAGCATACAGCAGGCCATGTATTTTCCTTGTTGCAAATCACACTTGACCATCTACAATGTTTTGGTTTTTTGTATTTGTTTCTGAGAAACATTTATAAGGTGTTAAGATATTTGTTTTTAACATAAAAATCTTATGTATTTCTCCAAGCAAAATATCTTTTTCAGAATATGAAGGGAATTTAACGTACCTGATTGGAAGCCTCAAAGCAGGTATTTGTGAGATCAGCTACAGACATCTGTTCGTGATATGCCTTGCTCGCTGAAATAACTGGAGCATAGGTGACAAGAGGAAAGTGAATCCTGGGATAAGGCACCAAATTTGTTTGGAATTCAGTAAGATCTACGTTCATTGCCCCATCAAATCTGAAAATTTAGAAAATTTAGTCGTTAAAAACATGAAATATTGAACACTTAATTTTTTTCCCATGGGCAAAATACCTTAGAGATGCCGTGGTAGATGAAACAATTTGTCCAATTAGCCTATTTAAATTTGAATATCCGGGTCTTTGGACGTCCAAATTTCTCCTGCATATATCGTAAATGGCTTCATTGTCCACCATGAAAACACAATCAGAATGTTCCAGAGTTGAATGTGTCGTCAAAATGGAGTTATATGGTTCTACTACAGCTGTGGCGATTTGAGGGGCTGGATATATAGAGAATTCTAGTTTGCTCTTTTTTCCGTAGTCCACCGATAGTCTTTCCATCAGCAAGGAAGTAAATCCTGAAACATATTTAATGCAATTTAGGACAGCTGAGTTTTTGGTTTTGGTAAATAGGAAAACCAAGTGTGTGAAAGAAGGGCAGGACGCGTTGTTAAAAGTGACCCCAAGTGTTTCCCTCAAAAACAAATAATGTTATTTGAAACTGAATACTTTATAAATCAAGAATTCCTAAGATAAGAGATTTCCTTCAAGCGACAAAATGTGTCCAATTTTTTCAATTGGAAACAAGTTGTAAATTACCAAATCACGCAAATCACACACATTGCATCATAGTTAAGGGATATTTGAATCTACCTGATCCGGTTCCTCCTCCAAACGAACGGAAAATAAGAAATCCCTGCAGGCCTTCACATTGGTCAGCTAGTTTCCTCATCCTGTCACATACTTGGTCGATAACTTGTTTTCCTACAGTGTAGTGTCCCCTGGCATAATTGTTAGCAGCATCTTCTTTACCAGTAATTAATTGTTCGGGATGATACAAATTTTTATACGTACCCTGGCGCACGGAATCTAGATAATAATAAAGGAAATTGTTATATGGTGTCTCAAAAGTAACGCATAAAATGGTTATGTTTAAGTTAACAATCATTGTCCAAAAATTGTTCCTAAAAGTTTATTCAGAATTTAATTGCAATTAACAATATTGCATTTTTTTCTTCGATGTATGTATTAAATAACCGAATATCTCCCTTTTCATTGAATCCCATGGATATGGCGCCTCTGAATTTAAAATAAACATACACATACAATAATAAGTATAGAGTAATGCTAACCTATCACAGTCGGTTCCAGATCAATAAAGATGGTCCTGGGCACATGTTTATTTGTACCGGTGGTGCTAAAGAAGGTCGTGAAACTGTCATCATTGAGTTTTGCGGATTCATCGAAGTACCCATCTGGGTTCAGGTGATGTTCCAAGCAGTATAGCTCCCAGCAAGCGTTTCCAATCTGAACTCCAGCTTGACCAACGTGAACTGAAATTACTTCGCGCTGAAATGGGAAAAGGAAAAATATAGGAATATTTAATATTTTTATTTTTGCTGTGTATTGCCAAAAATCATTTTATTTTCAGTGTTAGATATAAAATATGTCACCCTAGAACTGATTAATACCAACGAGGCTATGCACCAAAAAATTATTTCCGTTAAATTAATATTTTTGTAAGGTCCACTCACCAGGACCTCATTATCCTGTAGTTCCAGTTGTTTACGTTACAGTTGCAATTTTTCTCGATATACTGTCATTCACCTTGTTTAATAAATTCCTGGGAATGAAGAAAGCTTAGAATTGCGGTGCCTCATTGTTTAAATGATAAAAACGTGCAATATTTTTACAAAATCATTAAGTCCTTGTTAATTAGAATAAAAAGTAAAAAATAAATAAGTAGCATCTTGAGATATTGATGACTTAGAAAAATTTAGTCAAAGTACTGTAACGAGTAATTCATACTAAACTACGTATTTAATAATACCAATGCATGGGTCAAAAACGTCTAATTGAAAAAAGTATATCAATCGTCAAAAGTAAGGTTAAAATTGGTTGAATAGTTTCGATAGCCCGTTTACAAAAGGTTTATTGCGGAATATCTTTTACTTTTCCCAGAAACGTTTAATAGGCCACTCATCGTGAAGCACCCTGTATATATACCAGTTCCGAATATATTTTTATAGAGAAATATAACCAGGTATCTATATAAATTTAAATCCATAACATTTTAAGGAAGCAAAATGGTACTAAGGTATATTCAGCTAAAATGATTTATTTTTACTCAAGGAACCTACTGTTGCAGTTTGGCCAGTTCTTTAATAGACACTCTGTAGATAATGCAATAAAATTGCACAAGACCAATATTAAAGGAAACTAAATTTTCTCAAAGAAAAATTATTATAATTTTATACCTTATCTTATAAGTACAGTTTTTTGTTACCTATTCTATTGTTTGGAATATTTACTGATTAACAAGGACATCAGCGATTTAAATAAGTAGCAATGCATTAGAATTGACAAATATGAAATTATTAAAACGAGATCCAATCTATAGAAGTATAATGATTAATATAGATGTTAGTCATAATTATTGTATTCCTTGGACAGATAAATATCTTAAATAATATCTGACAGTCTGGAAATTTTTTATGTAAGTGTAAATTGAAAGAAATGTTACTACATAAACGAAAAATGTGTTTGGGTTAAATAACTAAGTTAATTTTTTATAAAGCCGTTAAAACACATTTATTAACAATTTTTCTTCAGGTTGATTCATACAATAATTTAATATAAACGATATTTTAAAATGCGCAAAATATTTATTTTATAAAAATAGTATAATATATCATATCAAAAAGAAAAATTATCTGGTAGTGTCGTAGTTTCATAAAAAAATTGGCAGATACTGGAACTAAAGGATATAAAGTAGGGAGCAATTCAAGACCATATATGCGATTTGAGAGATCTCAAATGTTTTACAGCATGAGTTTTTATTAATTTGAGCTAAGCTAATAAAATTAAAATGCAGTGTGCCATATATTCGTAATCTGAAATAAATTTAAATGCTTGACAATATAGAGTTTTATTTATAAATAAGTAATGCCAATAAGTTTTGGACAATTATTTATACAGTATAACTTCGATAGTCCGGGCACATATCGTTCCGCCCAATGTCCGGATTACCGAGGTGTCCGGATTACTGGAGGTACCTACTTATGTTTTTGTTTCGTATTTTTTTTTGGGTGGGAGTACGTGAAAATCATGACTTTTATACATATAAATCAAGAACATGAAAAAAAATCAATACATTCTCATAAAATATCATCTACATAGTATGTCAAACGAAAACATTAATTTTCAAATATAGAATATGTACTATGTACATAATCGGAAAATTCTACATTTTGTTGAAGTATATATCAGTAGATATTTCACCGCAACTCGACGTATATTTTGTTCTTCATCAAGACAACCTAATATTTTAGATTTATCAGTGTTAAGTGTTTTATGCGTTCTTTTGCTTGGAGCCATTACGTTGCCTATTGCAGAGATACACGCCTCGCGAAAACGTATTGCTTGCTTGTCCAGACGAGAAAATTCTTGTTTTGTTATTTTAGTCCGGACTACAGAGGTAAATTTTTCAAAATGTCCGAATTATAAGAGTGTCCGGATTACTGGAGTGTCCGGGCTAGCGAGTGTCCGAACTATCGAAGTTATACTGTACAATGTTTTACCCAACATCTTTAACAAACACTCTAGCTTTAAATTTTTAATGGACGACTTTCAAGTTCAAAAATTAAATATTTTACAGTTTTTTAAAATTGACACGAAATAACAAAAAGCACCAGATGAAACAAATAGTTTTGCAACTAATTTACTGCAGTAAGTAAAGCCCATCACGAAATCAATTATTTTCTCAATTATTTTCATCACAATTTTCTACAAAATTAATCATATATTTGAAACTACGTGAAATACTGTACTGTACTATAACATTTTTTTTAAGAATCTCCAAAACCAAACTATAAGTAAATTAATTTAATACAAAAAAGACCACTGAAATCTTCACGTAAGTAGGTAGATATAAGAAAAAGCATAATAATTTTTCGATTTCATTTAAGTAGTTCAGCTTTGACTGAATCAACTTTATTGAGCTAACTAAAACACTCTATAAATTGCGTTTGCAAAAATACAAAACAAGTCAATTAGTAATATCAGATTGCTCTATTTGTACCTAAAGAAACATTTTTTTTGACACATTTTACATATCTGACGTCTACGGTAATTTTTTTAAATGGGACACCCTATAAGTGTTTTATTCAAAAAATTGATAGGTCTTTTACAAACGGATTCAGCGAAATAACTTTTTTTTTTTGTATACACATCTTAGGAAAAACACCCGGAGAAATATCATTTGCTATTACAATAATTATTACAATTCACAACGTACCATACTCGAAATTTGGAAATTTAAAACTTTAATAGAATTTTTCCTCTTCAGAAGTCAACACACTCTCACTTTTAAGTCGTTTACTGAGTTTTAAGTCATGAAGTGGGCATTTTGTAGTTTTTGCAGTAAAATAAAATTCAAAGAAATAAAAACACTAAATACTACAAAAAACATTGAGCGATATACTGTGCTTCAGAACGCCAAAATGAATAATTTAGAAAAACTAGATAGATTAAAACAACAAATCCGAGGCGATCAGACGTAATTTCAAATGTAATTAATAGTTTCGAACACCGCATTGGTCAAAGTCAAATTGTTAACGATGCATATTTTGATTATTTATTGTAATAAAAATAAAGTTTTGAATTGTAATAAATAATGTTTTGAAAATTAAGTTTTTTCTAGGATATCTATATTTACAAAAAAATTGTGTTACTGAATTCCAATTTATAGAATAAAATATAGGGTACCCTATTTAATAACATTATCGATGATGTCACAGATGTGAAGTATCAACAATTTTTTTCCTTACTTGCAAATAGAGCAATCTGAAATTACTAATTGAAGCGTTTTTGAATTTTTGTGAACGCAAACCAGAGAAAAATATATCAATTTTATGCGTTTCTTTAGGGACACACTGTATATTATTTTATACTTGATTAGACAGCATTACGAATTTTTTATTGTAATTGTAATGTGTACTTTTGAATAACAGAGCAACATTATAAGCGCCTTGGTGAATAATTTCGTTCAATTATGAAATTAAAAATCCATCGGCAACCTTGAACGATTTCTTATCTACTATCAGGTGCAATCAACATTACCTCATGTGGTCAACCATTGTTTTGTCTGTTCCAATGACCTGCCCCTAATCACGTATGTTTATGTTTAATCTTGATAGGCCTGCAGAAATAGAAAAAACGGTGTAACTAATTCGTTTCAAATAGCCGTAGGTAAAAACAGGTGTATTTAGTTATAAGGAATATACCTCTGCGATTCCTCCCAAATCAAATATACAGAACATTGTTTATAAGTCACTTGTATGTGAAAAAATCATGAAATTTGGAGTTTTTTAAAAATTGCAGTAAGACTGCAGTAGATTAATTTTTTTGAATGTTTCTGTTTACTAGGTAATTCCAAACCGGTTAATTTAAGCCCCGGTTGATTTCATTTCATTGATTATTTATTTAAATAATTGCCGAAAACCATCGAAATTTTCGAAAATTTCAAGCATTTTTTACTCTGAAACGAAAAATGCTAGACTCTTGAAACTTTGGTGGAATATGTGTCTCATTACCCTCAACTTACAAAAAAAATTTCGTTTCAAAATGTTTATTAGTTTTCGAGAAATTCTATTTGTTTATTAAAAACGTCCCAAATGTTTAATGAAAAATTGACCTATTAACGTTATCAAAAATAATTCAAACACAGCTCATTTTTTTCGTCAAGACGTCAATTTTACGAATCTGTTATGGGCGTATCGATTTTCAATAATTTTGACCGTCAAAATGGCGTTAACAACATTGCTACTTTTCGGAGCAGCGTTTTTTGAAAATAACTTTACAACAAATGAACGTTATCTGCACAAATCTTTCATATTTGAGTTGCTGGTATTTTTCTACAAATTTATTAAAAAAAATTGTTGCTCTAGGACATGTAGGAGCCGAGATAACATCGTATATTGTTTGATGGAGAAATAGTTTGTGCATACATTGTTACCATTATATAATCTTTATAAATTTATATTTAATACATTAGCACATTATAAGTTGCATAAGCCCAAAAATGGAAAAATAATAAAAAAAAAAATTGTTTATAACAATTATTTGTTTATTATTTGGATATTGCAAATGTGCCCATTGTTATTAAAAAAAAAAACGTCGAAATTGGCCGGAAAATAACGGAGATATGACAAATTTTTCTCGCTCCCCAATTTGAAACTCGTTTGATCAAAAATTCGCCTGTCCCTTGAGCCAAAGAAATTGAAGACGCTCTAAAATCACTAATTATTAAAAATTATATTTTGACCTCAAAAAGGGCCCGTTTTCAATAGGACTTGATGAATTCACAAAATTCAAGATCTTATTAACAACCAGTTTCAATTTTGGCCATAAATATTAATAAATAAACGTTTGGTGCATTAAACAATTTAAAAAATTGTCTCGGCTCCTACATGTCCCAGAGCAACAATTTTTTTTTATAAATTTGTAGAAAAATACCAGCAACTCAAATATGAAAGATTTGTGCAGATACGTTCATTTGTTGTAAAGTTATTTGCAAAAAACGCTGCTCCGAAAAGTAGCAATGTTGTTAACGCCATTTTGACGATCAAAATTATTGAAAATCGATACGCCCATAACAGATTCGTAAAATTGACGTCTTGACGAAAAAAATGAGCTGTGGTTGAATTATTTTTGATAACGTTAATAGGTCAATTTTTCATTAAACATTTGGGACGTTTTTAATAAACAAATAGAAATTCTCGAAAACTAATAAACATTTTGAAACGAAATTTTTTTTTAAATTGAGGGTAATGAGACACATATTCCGCCAAAGTTTCAAGAGTCTAGCATTTTTCCTTTCAGAGTAAAAAATGCTTGAAATTTTCGAAAATTTCGATGGTTTTCGGCAATTATTTAAATAAATAATCAATGAAATGAAATCAACCGGGGCTTAAATTAACCGGTTTGGAATTACCTACTAAACAGAAACATTCAAAAAAAATAATCTATTGCAGTCTTACTGCAATTTTTAAAAAACTCCAAATTTCATGATTTTTTCACATACAAGTGACTTATAAACAATGTTCTGTATATTTGATTTGGGAGGAATCGCAGAGGTATATTCCTTATAACTAAATACACCTGTTTTTACCTACGGCTATCTGAAACGAATTAGTTACCTACAGATTCCCGTTCACATCGTCTAATTCTACAGGCCTATGAGGCAATCTTTAAATTTTCCGAATCGAATGTCAAATAACCTAGATATGCTGTTTTATTTTGAATAATGCATTAATTCAATTTCCATTGTACAGGGTGTCCCAGCTACGCGTTACGCTCTAATTTCTCGGTAGTGTTTAAGATAGACTTTTGGTTCAAAACCGGTCTAACGTAGTTTTTTTCCGAGAAATCCGGTGCCGCAAAGAAACAAACAATTAAACATCAAAAAAAGTTATGGCCCAAAAATCAATTTAAAAAAAAAATCAAAATGGCAGATTTTTGTATTTTTTAATTGACCATTGAGGGCTAGTAAAAAATGCATATAAATTTAAAATATCACTTCCGGTGCACGCGGAAATGACATTCTTCTTACAAAAATATTAACATATAAAAAAAAGTTTGTAAATATAATAGTAAGATTCCCTTTCTGAATATGTATTTATATCTAATAAAAATTTTTGCAATAAAAATTTTTTTTGCGAAACTTTTTTATTTACTTGTCAATTTCCCTTTATTTTATTGTTCTACGACTAGTTTCATCCTATTCGGACATTTTCAATAGGATGAAACTAGTTGTAGAACAATAAAATAAAGTGGAAATTAACAAGTAAATAAAAAACAGTTTCGCAAAAAAGTTTTTTTATTGCAAACATTTTTATTAGAAATGGATTCCACAAAGTAACCCAATCGTCAATCAACCATTTGATATTTATATCTATTATCATTTTATGAATCATTTTTCAATCTAAGTTTCCCATACTTTTTATACCTAATAGTCTAATAATTCACATCTTGTTCCATCCTTGAATCAGGCGTCTCATTTTACAAACAATGTCAATTATGAGGTAAAATCATAGTAGGTAGGTGTCAAAATAACATTTAGTTAACAAAATTCTAAGAGTTGCACAAATTTCCTATAATGAAAAATTTTTCATTCTAGGAATTTTGAACTAAACGATTATCATAAATACTACCGAGAAAATAAAGTGTAATGCGTTATCTGGGACACCCTGTACAATAAATAATCGGAATTTTGATGTTCACGTGTCCCAGTTTGAATTAGGTTGCTCTTTGGATAATTTTAAGTGAATTATCTCGCAGCAGAATTCGATTAGTCCAAATGGAAACAAAGTAAGGCTAAAATGGTGAGTTTGTTTTATAAAAATTGAACTTAGGTATTTACACTTGAAAGCAGTTCTTTGCTACAATTAAGGCTTTTTAAACACGCCTCCGCTTTTATATATTAAATTTATATGAAAATAATGCCTTTGGACCTTAAATTTTTAAACAACATAATGCGCAGTGACGGGAAAATATTACAAAGCTCCTTAGAATTAGAAAGTTACGACCATATTCAGTAATTTTTAAAAATTCTGATGATCAAAGGCATTGTTTTCATCAGATACCGAAATTTAGTAGCGGATTAGTGTTTAGTTGTAGGTCAAAACTATAGAGGAATCATCCTTCTAACGTAAACTAATCAAGTTCAATTTTTATAACATTAACCGCCATTTTGATCATACTTTTGCCTCATTAGAAATAATCGAGACAAGTATAGGTATAGTAGGTTTATTCAATTAGAACTATGTAAAAACAACGTGATGCCAAGTGATGTTTAATATCAAAAGTGAGACTTTTTTCTTACGATGGAAATGCATTATTTAAAATAAAGAATTTTTTTGCTATTAGATTTCCGTTCAGAGAAATTCAAAAAACATGCCAAGGTATAACTTCATACTTCATAATTTTGGCATCGGAATTGAGACAACAAAATTTTTGGCCAAAAGGCATAATATTGATATCATTCGATTTTGAACTGTTTTATACTCGGTTTTATATATTACCCTGTATAAAGTTTTTTAGTTTTATACTGAATTATAATGTTGCGCAGTGTATGCGTTACTTAGGATTTTGTAGAAATTTTGACAAATAACTTTACTAGAAATATCCTTATATTTTCTAAAAATTTAATTTTTTTAACTTTTAGAATAGACAGTTTCAAAATATTATTTATACATCTTAATCGATTTTTGTGAGATTTTGATAACTAGTTTTTTAAAAAAGCCAACATTTCGATACTTTCATTGTATCCTCTTCAGAGCACTACAAGTGGATACAATAAAAGTATCGAAACGTTGGCTTTTTAGAAAAACTAGTTTTCTTCAAAATAGGCTTAAATTCCACAAAAATAGATTGCGAACTATAATACAGATCGTAAATAAATTCAATTAAATTATTTATACAACTACGATTTTGTGTGGAAACTGAACAAATATAGCTTTTTATTTTCTAATGGGAAAACCGTGTATATGAATTATTTTTCGATTATAAAAGTTCAAGGGTTTTCCGATAATCTTTTTTGAAATTTTTGATTATTTTAAAGACGTGGACATTTATTTATGTTGGGGAAAAACAAGTGGCGCTTTTAGACCCCAAAATAATTCGTGAAAAATCGACCAAAAATAGTTAGTTTAGGTCATGATTTGATATAATCGCTTTTTCATAAAGTTAGTTCATATAAATAATAACCTATTAATAATAATATAAAATATCAAACTGAACTAAAAAAAAATACATTTTTCACTATTAATGATCAAAAATAAATCTGCGAAAATATTTTCTGGTTTGTTAGCTCGACGGTTAAAAATTGCAGGTTAAATTTGAAGCAAATTGTGAAAACAGAAGACAATTCCCTGCCAGAATTTCAACAAAATTATTTTTAACTCAATTTAAAATACCTTATACACAAAAAAGTAATTTTAAATAAGCTCCAGATTCCACAACAACATTGCCAATATATTAGTGTTAATTAATTAATAAACTAAAGAGTTGACAAAATTTCTTTCAAAATTTTTATAGAAATGAACATTTTCATAGAAACCGCCCAAATATCAAGTGTAGCAAACCATCAGAATATTCTGCAAATTCTCTAATCAAACATAATATCATATATAGGGTGTTATATTTGAAAACTAGTGAAGTTTTAAAATCTGTCAACTTTGACATAAAATTATACGCATCCTGTATATGGGATTTTAAATTCGGATACATGGTTAAATACAGAACATGCTCTTCAACAAAAATTTATAAAATCTACAATGTTGAGTGCTGAATAACTTTTGTGTTTGTTACGGAATTATGAAACAAATAGTCACTGTTTATAAGTGACTTTATTTAGGCTTTATACAAGCATAATAATAACAAACATATCCAAATTGATATACTTTTATTGATGTTTCATCTCTAAACATGCTATTATTAAATTCATTGGACTTTCTTTAATATACTATGAATATTGGATTAAAAATTATAAAATTCAAATCGTTTAAAACAAATTATTAAAAATTAATTTTTTTTTTTAACTCACCACAACATTTATTCATGCTACTAATAGCGAAAGAATATGTACATCTTCTTGTGGACTTCGTTTTTTAATTGGTGACCATAATGAATGAATTTTGTGGTGAGTTAAAAAAAAATTTTTAATAATTTGTTTTAGACGTTTTGAATTTTATAATTTTTAATCCAATATTCATAATGTATTAAAGAAAGTTCAATGAATTTAATAATAGCATGTTTAGAGATGAAACATCAATATAAGTATATCAATTTGAATATGTTTGTTATTATTATGCTTGTATAAAGCCTAAGCAAAGTCATTTATAAATAATGCATATCAAGCAAATAAAGAGAATTGTAAAATAAAATATTCACTGAATGGACAAACTGTGTAAATCGTTACGAGAGCAATGTTAAAAATGCAAGGAAATGAATAAATTTAATAATTATTCGCTAGTACGCCATTAGTATAAAATCATCAGAAATGGATCATATTTTGATGTTAGAAATTTATTAAATTTTATAGACCACACACACTATTGATTTTGCTGTTTGTATTTTTTGCCTGCTAGTTCTTTGTCGTTCACTGATAATTTTATTTGTACAAAAAATATAACACGATTTCTTAAAATCAATACATTTATTATATTACTTTAAAAATTTTATTTCAGTTACCATTGTAAAGTAAAACATTTTTATAATATCTATGAACTTTTCACAGAAATTTACTAAAAATTGTTTTATTGAAAAAACATGTAGAGTAACATTTTGGTTATTAACGCTGGATTTTTATTATTAACGAAATAAAATTCTACTATACATGTACAAAGCTTTGTAGTTTCTTAAATTAATTAAAAATAGAGTTTAATACAAGCTGCTTTTACTAAAAAGATACATTTTTCTATACCATGTAGTAGGTAATAAAAATAGGCGTATCAAAAATAAACTAGATCGAAAAACTTGTTTTGTTCTTGATTTTCTGTTGATTATTCCAATTTTACAATATATAATGGAGCAAGAGTGTACTCATGTTCACAAGAGGTAGACCGAACATGTTCTTTGACAACTTCCATAAGTAGCATATAAGTGGATTATTAAATAAAAATTATTTTAAATGAAAATATTACGCAAAAGTAGTTTCTAAATTTAAAAAGACGCTAAATTAATATCAAAGTAAACTGCATAACGCGAATTTCTAATTTTTTATATTCATTTATATTAAAATAAATCACCAAATAGAACGTTTAAATAATTATATTATTAATTAATATTGCATATAAAATTTTATTTCCAGTTTTCTTTTACACTCAAATTATTATCTATTATTATGTAAGTGGTAAAAGATATTCATTTACCTCAACAGTTGTATATAGCAGAAAATAATATATTATTGATACTCACTCACCATTCTTACTGAAGTGTAATACAACTAAAATAACATCGTACTGATGATTCGAAGAGACGATTTTGCTCAATTGAAAAAGTAGACAGTAAGTATGAAAAAACAGGTAAAAAACACGTCACCAAAGAAACGTTATCTTCATGCCACATTTTAGTATTTATTGTACAGCAGTAGCGGATGCTTAAGGGAGTCCATTATATTAAAAATCGTTAAGAAAACGAGTAATATTTAGTTGTATTAGTAAATGAACGAATTAAATTAAATTAAATCGATAGGGAAAATTTGCTAAATGAAAAACTAATTTAAAGTATGAATATTTTTAGTGGAAATACAAATTATATCAGGAATTAATCACGAATTTCGTTCTTTGTTATTCTGGAAAATTTCGGAATTTTGGCTTGACTATTTTTCCAGAAAACTTTATTTCTCCTTTCTTGAATATTCCAAGTCTTTAATTTTTGTTTTTTACCATTTCCTCGAATAAAATAATTATTTCAGTTCTTATCAAAAGAAGATTATTACCAAATAATAAAATAACAACCAATGTCAATTTTTAAAATATAACGGTAAAGGATATTGGTAATCCTCCTGTTGAATTATTTACATTACCTTTACGTAACGCACTTATGCAATCCAATGATTTATGTTAACACTCTTAGCGGCGACAAAAAGTGTGTTGATAATGAACTAGAAATCTAAAGATTAATTTAACACTGATTTATTGCAAAGTGTGGAGAAATATTTTTCCTTGAATGCGTTAAGCTGTTTTCTTTGTAACGCATAAATTACTTTTTTCGTTAATTTGCTATTCACTTTCTTTGAAACCAGTTTCATATTAAATCAATAGTGTTAAAAGTCTCTGTACAAACAATCGGCATTGTCTGAAATCAAAGTAAGTATTGCAAAAGAACATTGCCAACTGCGATAAACTAACATTTCACTTTAACTAATGACGGGTTCCTGGATTTCGAAAAGTTTGTAGGAATATATGAAAATTTTATAACTTTATAAATTTTTACATTTTTATAAAATGTGGTGTTTTATTTTGCTGGTAACTTTTTACTACTGGTTCTATTTTTACGCGGCAGATGCCACCCCATGTTTCCCGAAGGGAAACCCCTTATGGTTTGTTTCGTAGAACTTTTGATTGATTATCAATATTTAAAAATATGTTCACTAGAAACTAGAAAGGCTGATTTATTTTAAAACTTTTTTGCCCCTTACGAAATTTTGGTATATTTAACCTTATTCAATAAAAAAAATAAAATACAATACCATTCACCATTATTCTTTATAACTGTATTTGTTTTTAAAAGTTTAGTTGGTTTCTCCCAATTTTATTCAGATTGACAAAAATCACAAATGTAGACCGTTTTGATGATGTTGGTATTAACAAAATGTAAAATAAGAATAAAAACCATTAAGAGAAATAATGTTTACTGAACAATATCTAGCAAAGAACAAATACAAAAAATGCATAAGAAATCTGCTGGCTCCCATCTCAACGTATTGGAGAAGGTGATCAATATGTCCACCACGTGCCCCAATGCAGGCCTGCAGTCTCCATATAGGATTGAATTCGAAGCTTTCCAACATATGAGTTTCCCACTTCATGGGGAAAAGGAAAGTAAGAAGAGGAAAGGGAAAAGAGAAACGGGAAAAGAGGAAAGGGAAAAAAGGAAATGGAAAGAGAAAATGGAGAAGGAAAACAGGAAAGAGGAAAGAAGAAAGAGGAAAGAAGAAAGGGGAAAGGGGAAAGGGGAAAGGGGAAAGAGGAAAGAGGAAAGAGGAAAGAGGAAAGAGGAAAGAGGAAAGAGGAAAGAGGAAAGAGGAAAGAGGAAAGAGGAAAGAGGAAAGAGGAAGCGGAAAGCGGAAAGCGGAAAGAGGAAAGAGGAAAGAGGTAAGAGGAAAGACGATAGAGGACAAAGGAAAGAGGCAAGAGGTAAGAAGGCGGAAAGAGGTAAGAGGTAAGAAGAAGGCGGAAAGAGGTAAGAGGTAAGAAGAAGGCGGAAAGAGGAAAGAAGAAAGAGGAAAGAGGACAGACTAAAGAGGAGAGAGGAAAGAAGATAAAGCAAAGAGGCAAGAGGAAAGAGGAAAGAAGAAAGAGGAAAGTAGGGAAAAAAATGAGAACATAGCATAGTAGTATACAGGGCATAGAATAAAGAATACACGATAGAAAACAAAGGGAAGCGCAAAGATGACAGATGATAAATAACGGTGGAGAAAGGATCGATGCTAGAAGACAGAGGGCAATCCTTAGTGACACTTTTTTTCGAACAATTTATATTTTGTTCAACTTTTAATTTAAGGCAATTATATTTTGTTTTTTAATCAGTCCGTTTAATTTATTTCTATAATTCATGTATTTTGTTTTATGTGGTCGAGTTATAAATTTTTTATATAATCTCTTTTGTTTTAATAGAAATAACTCAGCCCTCAGCCGTTCCTATCCACTGTTTTTTTCTTAACTACATTAAATTTCAATTTAAAAAATTTTGAATGAAACAAAAGTGATTTCTGGTTTAACAAAATAGTACATCAACTAAACGTGCATTTTACCAAATATTATTAAAAAATGCTTTCAATAAAGAAGAATATCTCTGAACATTTTTTACCCAATAGCTACCCTAGCACTTTCGGGTTCGAGCGATTTTCCAAAAAAATATTAATGTGTTATAGTATTGTATTATTTATTCAGTCTTTTACCATCTTTACTAAATTTTTAGTTTAACAGGATACTAAGGACATCTACCGTCTAGCTATCCTCACTAAAAGTCCTGCAAAAGTTGAAGCATATAGTTACCAACTAAGTGGCTTTCACTATGTGTTTGTATAGGTAGGTATCTAACTACAGATACAGTTTACATTAATGGCATCTACGCAGCCATAAATAAAGAAATCTATAAATGAATATTCAAAATACAAGTACGTTATTTTTAATTGGGGCTTCAATCTATAGAGGCATGCCATATAAAATGATTTAGGAATTTATTGCTGGTAAATATTCCTATAAGTTTCCTGTTAAAAATTACGTTTCAACAAATACACATATTTTATTTATTATTAGGATTCTTCACTGAGTCTTGATAGTCGTGGTTTAAAATGTCTTAGAACCCATATCTAATAGTAAGATATCCATTTGCCTTCTGCATTTGGCCCTGCCAGCCATTCGAATGATTTTTGGCAGGCAAGTATGGTTTTCAATCCCAACCTAGTAGTACAACACTTGAAATCATGATATATTATATTGGTAAAGCAGTCTAATTATTTGAACTTTTGAGGAAAACCACGATAATATCTAGCCAATTATTTAACTATTTGATGTCAATAAAAATCCATCTCTTCCGAAGAGTAAGAATAACTTAATTTATTTCTGCCTCGTTAACGATATGGAAACTGGAATGATGCTCTCTCTGGTATCCCCAGATGATTTCTCTTTACCACTTCTGGTTCTCTGCTACGCCAAATATGTGACCTTCCGCTTTAGAAAACTAATTTCTTTGCGATTTTACTAAGAGAGTAGTGAAGATCTGAAGAAATTAAGTCCTTACTTCCTTTCAATTGCTTTGACAATAATACAGTAAACATAAAAACCGTAGAGTGCATAGAATTGACACTTATGGCTATAAATGGTTACTAGCTAGAAAACAATAAAGTTCTTCAACCTACTTTTTACTTCTTGGTATAAATATGTGTGGAAGATCGAAATCGAAAGCCATATGCCATCTGCTGTTTAGCCAATAGGCAAATATGAGCTGGCGAGTCACAACAGAAAACGTCAGGATTTTAATCAGCTGTGGTCTTAATGGTCCTAAATGTTGTATGTTGCGAAATGAAAGAAAATATGTTAATATGTAGTGTTGGTGGTGGATTAACGAAACCTGCTACCTAATATTTCAGGAACTAGACCGCAAAAATATTTATCATAATGAAGACCAGAAGAAACATTCTTCCAGGGCTATTTAAAGCAAAAATAAACCAAAGTAAGTTAAGTCAGGATCTGTTTGATTCTTGTTTTAGTCAGATATAATTAGTCTATTTTGAATTTTGTGGCAAATAATTTACTTAAAGAAGCTGAGAACTTCACCAATCGTCATTGTCTCATAAATTATTGTACATTTTAGAACATTTAGGGAATCTTTTTTTCTTTCTGTTCTTATTTAGGGAATATTTTTCTATAACGTTTTAAAAACCGATTGCGATTTGTACCTTGCTCTTGTTCCTCATAATCAAGAACAAATACTTTACTACGAACTCACTGCACTCAATCATTTTATTTTGTGTTTTTGATGGAGGATAATAAGTTAGCCCATTTTTAACGTCACATTTTTGTTACAAAAATGCTAATTTATTATTCATAACCCAAACTCGAGCAATTTAAATGAAAAATCGCAATTGCATGCTTGATCAGGATCAGGATCAGGAAAAGGCTGAACTTTTTGCAGTCTGAATCTGTTTCTCTTATGGATACTAATGACAAATTCGACATGTAGAACTAAGAGAAAATGCACTTTTTGTCAGGGAAGATATCCTGACCCTGAACTTCTAGTTCGTAAAACATTCCAGTATTTTTGGTTATCGACATATTTGGAATAACGTATATTAATTTTTGTAGTTTCACTAAATGTAATACATTGTGAGTTGCTACTATCAACTTGAATAATTTTTAAAATAATTTACTAAAAAACATATAATTAAAAATATATACAGGGTGCGCCACTTTAAAACTCCCCGACTCGTAACTTTCTGATTTTTTAAGCGACGACCATGTTGGGTATATCAAATTCTAGATATTTTTCAGGCCTCTAAACATGCGTACAAAAAGAAAAGTAAAAAAAATTATTACAAAAGTAAATTTAATTTTTTTACCTCACCCAGTATATGAATTATGTTAATGTTTTCTTGTAAAGGTTTTAATTAACTTCAATTTCTGTTATTACGTTCCGTTCGAATTATTTTTTTGGTTTTAGTGAAAAAAATAAAAAAACCACTCTTTTTGATTCTATACTGAAATTTTTAAAATAAATTTGAAAAACCTGTAAATAAAAATTTCATGCTTTATTTGTGGAAAACATCATAAACAATATTTAAAATAACAAAACAGCAACAGAAAACAAAAGGAAAAATTATTTATAAAAAGCTTTTATTAAAATGTACTAAAAAGGAAATTCCAAAATTTCGCGGATAAAACCACAAAAATTTCGAACATGACATAATAACATAAATTGGAGCTAATTAAAACCTTTATAAGAAAACATTAACACAATTGATGTACAGGGTGAGGCAAAAAGTATACAAGGAAATTAAGTTTCCTTCTGTAACAATTTTTTTTAAAAATTTTTTAAATCGCTGTAACCATATTTAAAGGCCTTTAAAACATCAACAATTTGATCTGCCCAACATGGTCGTTGAATAAAAAATAAGAAAGTTACGGAATAAGAAAATTACCAAATTTTTTTTCTCCAAAATCTGGGAAAAAAAATTGGGTAGCGTCAAAAAAAATCAAAAAGAGCGTAAATGTGTTAAAAATTTACAATTGACCTTAACGTGTGGTCTATATGTTACTTTTGATCGCTGGTAACAGTTTGTGAGTAACTTATACCGGGAGACACAAGAAGTAGTTACCCCCCTATTTTTGTTAGCATTTTCATAGATGAAAATTTCAAAATTTTATCGTCAAATAAATACACAGATTCTCATATTCTGACATAAATCATGTGTTAAAACCACTTCCGGTTTAACCGGAAGTGGTATCAACTTTCGTATTTTAAATGAAAACCTAACCTAACCTAACCTAACCTAACCTAACCTAACCTAACCTAACCTAACCGGAAGTGGTATCAACTTTCTTATTTTAAATGAAAACACTCAATTTTTTTTCAAATCTATATAAAATTCCCTTTCTAATGACATATTATAGCACATTGAAATTTGCTTTCAAGATGACGGCGAAAGGGTTGTAATAATTATGATTTTTAGTTTCAATTCTAATTAGACAAAGATGAATTTGGCTGCTAATGAATAAATAAAAACGAACATGTCGTATATCATCATGAAGATATAATTTGATCTAGAATCCACTATCACATAAAAAACATAGGTTCCTATTTTAAAAAAATGTGAAACATTCGGCTTTTGTTTTCAAATACACGAAAAAAAGAACATGTCAATGCATGTCAAATGATTGCAAATAATACTATCAGCAAAGCAACAATAAATAATTTTTTTGTTTCCACAGCCTTCCAACCACGTTTTGCCTCCCAACCACGGCGAATCAATGGCCAACTTAAATTTAGTATAAAAGTAATGTTTCGCCGCCATCTTGAAAGAAAATGCCAACGTGTTATGCCATTAGAAAGGGAATTTTATGTAGATTTCAGATATTGAAAAAAAATTGGGTGTTCTTAATTAAAATAAGAAAGTTGATACCACTTCCGGTTAAACCGGAAGTGGTTTTAACACATGATTTATGTCAGAATATGAGAATGTGTGTATTTATTTCACCATAAAATTTTGAAATTTTCATCTATGAAAATGCTAACAGAAATAGGGGGTAACTAATTCTTGTGTCAGGAGTGGGATTGGAATTTGCATCAACTGTACTTCTTCAAGACAAAAAGGTGTTAATTTCAACGCCCTGTACATACTGTAGTTTTATATCATTAAACTATTTTGCCCTGCCCTGAATTTATAACCTCATATTTCATTAAGTTTCTACTAGAGAAAAGTATATTATTTGTTATCATCGAACCATACGCCTGAATTATGGTATACTGTTTTAAACAAAGACTACATAATTGTCCTTATTTTCCCTAGACATGTAACAGACTGCTAAGTGGCAGAAGCCATCTGTTTGTTGATTCTTAACATACAAACGTTTTTGTTATACAAAGTGAATCAGTAAATGCTTTGGGAGAATACTCTTCTGGCTATGATAATTCGGAAAAATGTAAACTCACACATTTCCTACGAAGTTTACGCATCAAAAATTTTTTTATTACATCTTCTAGGAACGAGCAAGACAAGCAAAATTTTGTTTGTATTATGTAGGGTTGTTTTAAAAGTTATGTTCACCTAAAGTGACACATCAGTGATATCCAATGAGGTTACGTCGCAATTATTTCAAGAAAAAATTTTTCAAATTACTTTCCCATTCTTCAAAATCCTCATTCAAGTTGAAATAAGTAGCGATTTTACAGATTTTAATTTAAAATCATATTTACAGAGAATTTTATTTTTATTTTCAAAAATATGCAAATCCGCTACAGAGAAAAAGTTACTTTCAGTTGGTCATGGAAAGTAAAAAAAAAGAGAAATACAATTAGATTAAAGGAGACGCTCAAAGTGCAATCCACTGATCTCAATACCTCTTTGACATGATAAAATATTTGCTGGGGTTCATTACAGGTATTTTATATTCGCCGAATTAATTTGTGGTGGATTGGAAGAGAGAGTTCTGTAATCCATTTCTTTGACACATCCCCAAACAAAGAAGTCCAGGTGGTTTAGAACTGGAAAGCGAGGCGGCCAGGTTGCTGAAATCACTTCAAGAAGCAATTCTGCAAAGTTAGCGTGTACCATCCGACCAACCCAACGCTGTAAGTAATTTTTGTTTAATCTCTGATATGTAACAAATTAAGGGATACATCGGTCAATAAGTCATGCACAAGAAACTCAAGGAGGAGCGCAGCGTTCAATCGTGGTGGTAAAAAATGTGATTCAGAAGCGTTATTATTTATTTATCACTTCCATCCCCAAACATTGATGTTATATTCGCTACGAAAAGAAACAGACCTGAAATCGTGCGTAAATTATCAATCCTGTAAAATTTGTTTCGTAGTTCCACAGAATTTTGTGCAATAACTGTGGATCATCCACGACAGAGTTCAAGATGCAGTTGCAGAAATTCAAACATCTTTCTGCGTCTCCTGGCTTAAATTCTTGAAAGGGTTGTAGATAAAAGGCCTTTTCGTGGTCTGTTTTCAAATATTGGCTCATTAGTGTTTGGCAATCCAAATTCGATAAATCAAGGATGCATAACAACAAAAACTTGACAATAGGAATTTTCCCTTGCTGAAAAAATTGTCCACGCTACAAAAGAAGTTACGTATTAAAAAAATATATTTTTTTCAGCGATAACATAACTTTTACAACAAAAGTGAACGAATTGATTGATAGGTACAAATAACGTAATTATTTTAGGTATTTCCAGGATCACAAGATCCTTTCTTTATTGGTATTCGGATGCCTTCAATATTATTCCCAAAACTGTATGATTTTTTTTCTAAATGAAATTTTTCTAGTTTGTAACAAATTTCTGCGTCTCTGTATCAGGCACAGACGATTAAAAATTATTGTGTTTTACAACTGTGGCCATTAGTATTTTATTACCAATTATAGTCGAGTTAGAACAATTTTAATTAATTAAGAGGACAAGATGTGCTCTAATGAAAGTGACAAATTTCATTACAAACAAAATTTAAAAAATCTAATATGAACCATGAATAAGAAAGTTGCCTTATGACATGTTTAGCAGTTGATAAAAATCAGTAACGTATTTGGACATTTGTAAATACTTTTATGCGACTTTCTTCACGATTTGCATATAAACAACAATAGATACTACACGATACAACAATTCATTACATTTGACAAAACAAAAACTGTTACAATTAAATTTATGCAATTAAATATACATATAACAGAGTAAAGTGGGAAACAGGACATAAATTAACTTTTACTTATATTTATATTATTTAATTATGAAAATATTGTACGTTAATATTTATGTTGCGTATAATTAGGATTTCTTGGATCTAATCTACGCATAATGATGAGGAACGGTACTATTAAGAAACAGTTCCAGAATGAAAGGAGAAAGATTCTTCAATGAAGTGGAAAATCTTATTTGACGCCAATTGTGAGCTTCCTTATTTACAGTATACTAATACAAATTTTAAAGAACAAAACTAGGGTATGGAATTCAGTACTTTCAAATTTCCATTGAACGAAAAAAGGAACTTTGGTTATATACGTCTGCAAATGCAAATGCAATCAAACCAATGTGAGACAAATGAGTGAGTGACGTAAATTGGATGACTGAATATTAGACGGTTTGTACCTGAAAGAACCATATCACCCTGCAGATTTGAGATATCCAAAATGTTTTGAACTTTTATTCCAGTTTCGTATCAGTTTTGGTTCGTTTCAATACGATATTTTTTCACCTAGATACAGCAAACTGAATTTTAAGTCTATTAAAACTCAGAGAGTGCATGCAATGAGACCAGTGCATAATAAACTGAAACAGACTTGGATAAAAACCTCCATAAATAGATTTTGGAGATATCTGGTAGGGCACAAATATTACCCATGAATTGATTTCCACCTTTATCATCAGCATTGGGGTAAACAGAGAATTATCTGCTCATTTGTGTTTGTTTGGGTGTGCATCTACCAGTTAATAAATTTAGAATATATTATTTAATAAATTAAAATTCTTTTAAAATGTATATACCTTTTAAACTGCAATATTTATATCAAAATTAAATAGCGAGCAATAGAGGACGATTTATTACTTAACATGAATTGATGACTTTCACATAATTTGAATAAAGAGAGAATTTCATTATAAAACTGTCTAGATGTCTATAGAGGGATTTTCTAAACGTGCTTTCAATCCAATAAAAAAAACATACAAGTTTAATGTTGAGTATTCTTGTAAGTCATTTTTAACATTGTTTTGATAATAGCAATTTATGTTTATAGAGAGGATCCATGTATGGAAAGAAAGTATCATGTAATGATATGCGTAATTTTTCTCTGGTGGCAAGTATTCAGCTACAATTATCAAATCAATGTTTGATCAAGTGATTCCACATGGCATCTCCTCTAGAAACGTTATATAATTGTAGTTCCGAAGATTGACAAGGTTTTACAACATTATGAATCTCAAAATGATAGCTGGTATGCCGCAGGGAACGGTGTTAGAATCAATATTTTTAGAGGTATACTTACTACTATACAAGGTTAACAATTATGTATTGGTCCTATAATTGTTCCTATTCTTGCTGAATATCACGTCGAGGTTCATAGGTTGTTTCTGAATCGCCTTCTACAAAAATCTACATCCTTCAATCCTTTGGAGCGAAAGGACACCACATTAGACAAATTAGATTTTGCCGAAACGTCTTTATAATGGACACCAACGCGGTTCAAGACCCGAGAAAAATGATGTATATGTACAAAATTTAAAACTCTATATAACAGAAACTAAGGGAAAAACTTCATGCAGGAAACTTTTATTATATGGTGACTACATCGATATCTGAAGGTACCGACAAATTAACTGTATCACCTAATGTCAGTATATTATACAAAAGTACTAAATAGACTTGCATAACATTTGTGTGGGCGTATTCAAATAAAACAATTTTTTATTGGATTTTTGCGAGTTGGAAAACTTACATAGATGTCTTTGTTTTAGGTTTGATATTTTTAACTGATAATATTATTGTTTCCTTCTATTACTTGCTTTAGAAACTCATAACTTTTCTAATTATAACATATTATTATTCCATTTTATCGTATGGTGTTTTAATAACCTTTCGAAGATTAAAGGTTAAAAATTTTTATATATATTTTTATAAAACCAAGTAGATGGTAGGGACGAACTGAAGATGTTATAAATGTATCCTAAGATCCACCCGGTTGCAGTTTGTGAAAGTAGTTGTTGTTGGTAACGTGAAGGTTTTATAGAAACTTGAACTTGAAATAATGTGGATCTATCAGGTGGGTGAAATTTCTTATTTGTCAACAAACGACGGCAGTGGTTTAGCAATTTATAAACAAGACAATAACGTTATTACTTTTTATTAAAGTTGAGACATAATTTAAATGCTATAAGGTCCATGACGACTAATTAAATTATTGTTTTAAACAGTAATAATAATATATTGCTTCAAAAAGAATTAACGTTGAAAGGTGATACAAAATAAAACTGGTGCAGTGAGACATGATTTGAAACTCATTTAATCAAAGAACATTTGTTGTCTAAATTGCAAATACACGTGAATTATACTTGCAGATAAATATTGAATTAAACATTCATTACTGAATTCATATTTTATGACTAATAATTTAAAATCTATGTTATGCAATTTTCTTATAATCCAAAATTTTTTTAATTCTTCTTAATAATGTTGTACTTCATATCTAATGTGTCAAGCATTTTGTTCCCTAGCATCCTGGGGGTAACTAATTAATTATGTGAGTTTTAAGTTTTTGACTTGAATGGAACATTGAAGAGCTTGCAAAAGCAGTAGCTCTTCTTGACAATGGTCGTAGTGTATAATATATAGGTAGCTAGTATGCTAAATTTAGCAACTGGTTCCTGTAGTAGATTTGATTCTGATCGAAAGCGATGCATAATAGAAAGTGATGCTTGTTTTATGGGTATTACTGTCTTAAAATATCTCCAGAAACTAGAGAAGGTTTCTTTCTTTCTTTCTCTCTCTATATACCAGGCTATATCAGCATTTGCTTCATTTAATTTTAGAACATTGGCAAAAGTTCTTTGACGAGTCAAAATGCAAGTTATGTTCACCAGATGGACGTGAAGGTATTTGTAGAAGACCCAAAGAGTCTTGCACAGTGAAGGCACCCTTTGGAAACGAAGGTGTTATGGTCTAGAAACTCATATCTTTACAAGGTCATACAGACTTGAATCTTGTAGAAAGAGGGGGAATAACTGCTCAGGGGTATATTGTTTAGCAGATCATGTTCGATCCATTTATAGGTTCGAACTTCCTCACATCCCCACGGAGTATCTGGAAGAAATTGGAATCATCTGCTTGGTTTGACCACCACAGGGTCTGGACTTAAATCCGATAAAGTACGTCTGACGCCAATTTGAAAATGCTCAGAAATTGACTATTAGGTGTTATTCTGGAATAATGGAAACGATTGGACCAAGACGAAAATTTTATTTAATGGTGAAGAGTTATAATTGAAGTCTAGGACACAACACATGGTACCAGATAGATTATATCGTCAATGAGTACCTGTTTATAATTCGAAGACAATAATTACTTAACATAAGAAAACAGAGTTTGTTTGCAACTTTATTTAGGTTATTGCAAGCTACAATTTCTTACTTAATATAATAATAATAACAATATCTCACGTCTAATCTTGATCATAATCTTTTTCAAGTAGATGGATCTTATACGTCATTAACCCAATATACTTTAAGTTTACTTGAGGAACTTAATTAAAATGCGGACAAGGACATGAGTCAAATACAAGGATCAAAGATAAAAAATCACTTTCAGTAATATAACTAGAGTAAATATTTTATTTTTTGCTCCTATCCTGACAATTTTACGAATGCGTTTAAAGAATGTGTGTGTGTAAATCCGTTACCTATGTCATTATAATTGTAAATTGTTTCAACCTGGTTACATTAAAGTATTTTCAAGATGTTTAAAGAGGAAGCATTTATTTATTTATAAACCGATTCAGTGAGGATATGTTGCGAAAGTGTTAATACTAACTAAACAATGTTTTATTACTTCTTACTTCTGAAAACGACACTTATGTAACCAGGTTATACCATACAGTGCTTATACGGTCATGTTTTTCTTTTGCAGTTTACCTCATTCTAACGGCGATTCCATTCGTCGGCGTAGACAACTCATTGTTTACTTAACGCTTGCTGTAATCGTTTAATTATCCCAAAGTGTAAATTAAATTACTTTTACTGCTTCTAGTTTTCACTTATCAGATGGCATATGTTGAAATTTATCTTTATATTAAAATATGGAATTTCTGGTATAATTATTACTTTCATTTCTTCGTCTGGTAAGTGCATAGGTGAAAGAAAGTGATATATGCTGTTGCCTCAGATCTGACACAAAACGAAACAATTAAAGACATTGAGGAAGTCTTATATTTGATTTAGATTTTTAGCCATCCTTGTGATTTATTAACTAAATAATGTTATTCAGAATATATGGGTACTATTGAAAGATTGAGTAGTAATGCTATGTTTAATTTATTTGCAAGCTATTTTACATCAGTTCACAGTCTGTTGTATAATGCTGCAGAGTTGCACTTCAGATATTGGCATTGATTTGCATAAGAGAAATTGGTTCTTTCTAGTTTTTTAAGTATTAGTCCTTTGTGGGTTTCTAGTAAATAAAGTGACTAAGAGTGAAAATGCACAAAATTGTAACAACGGCTAACTCAGAAGTCAGAAGCAAAAATGCTGGTGCCATAAAACTTGACAAAGGCATAGCTGACGCACCTTAATTGCAGGTAACACATTACAATCATATATCTGTTCGAGTAGAGCTTCTTCAACAAAATTCCAGACAGCAAAATATTAGACATCCATCCAAAGTGGCTGAAGAATGTAAAGTCTACATACTTCTCGACGTTAAAAGAATCAACTATTTCTAAATTGCATCAAAAGAAAAATGGTTGGGAAACCGAAAAATTAAGGCAAGAAATTTATAAGCTAAAAGATCAATTGATAGTTATGTAATTGGAGAATGAAGTTAAACTACTCAAAGTAGAGGAAGATTTAAGTTCATACAATCTATAGTATCACAATATGAAGATGATGAAGTGAAAAGAACTTATGAATGTGTTAGCAGCTTCGTGCCGGCTCAAGATGATTGCCATCCTGCTATAGATAGGGGAAAAATATCAAATAATATGTAGAAAAATTGATTCTGAGAAAAAGATATTTCCACAAATAAAAGAACAACACATGAAGACACTGATATTTTGTAAATCATGTGGTTTGGGTGCCACAATAAAAATTTACTCCTATACAACCCTCAAGCGCTAAAGGATATAGTGCAAAAAATTCCTGATGTGCTTAAACTTCGTTTGGGAGAAGAGATGGAAAAGTTAGAAGAGAAAATATGGGTCTCAGCACACATCTCGGTAAGGTAAACTCTCCTTTTACATATCTCGTTAGAAAAAAAACCTTCATTATCCTCTATACAGTCATATGGTCATATCTATCTGTGAGAACCCAGCAATAATTATGGTTATATTTCTTTGGTGGTGTCTGGAGTTTCAGCATTAATATTGATTTTATTCATCCACGACGTTGCTATATTTCATAGCTCAATCTCTGGCAGATGGGTTTAAAGCATATTAAATTTACATGGATTTTAGCAAAGTCCTTGATACGGTAAACCACTTTACTTAAAATCAGAATTGGTCCTCCTTTATGATCATGATCCAGTCGTATCCCCCTGAGAAACCTAACAATTATTCGTGGATAGTTAAATTACTCTTAGAATTCATGAGGGTTCCCGTGGAACCAATACTGCTTAATTAATTCCTCCATGATATTGCTAAATTTCATATTTAAATCTCTAGCTAGCAGATGGCTCCAAAGATCAAATAAACAAGTATTTCAGAAAGCCCTCAATTCTTAAAAAAACTACTTGAAATCGGACTTGGTTCTCCTTTATTATCACGCATATATGGTCATATTGCTCTGAGAGAACCCAGCAAGTACTCGTTGATGGTTATATTACTCTTGGAAGGCATCAGGAATACTCAAGATTTCCATGTAGGAGCATTACTGTTTAATTTATTCATCCATGTTGTTGCTAAAGGATTTTACTCTTTGCAGGCGATCCTAAATATTTGGTAATGGTTGCTCTTCGGTTCACTGTGCTAGAATACAAAAAAAAATTGCAGCAATTTATGTTTGATGTGTAGACAGTGATTCGCGCCTTGATGTTGATAAATGTTACTCAGTGTCGATGGCTCCTGATTATTAACAATTTGCAGTTGCAAAACGTAAATACTGGGTTCAAGATTTAGTATTATGGTTGATTTCAACACTCCTTTTCTATGATGAGCATTTTCACAAAAATTATCGAGAAGGCAAATAAAACGATTTTATCAAAAGAATGGTTCAGAACTTATCAGATCCTCGAGCGAACTATTTTATATATGGCTCTTGTTAGGTCTATTATGGAATGTTGTCATAATGATTGGTCACCACACATATACATCAATAGACTTGAGTCAGTGTAAAGTATATTTATCAAATTTATGTGCCATGAACTAAATACCACAAATATTTTCTTAAACTGTGAGGAAACTAAGTGATATTTGCGAATTACTTCCTTACATAGCAGATGTAAATATTATGATGCCTGTTTTGCCTTCAAAGTTATTGTTTCCTCATACCAGCTTTCAACATCAGGTAAACTCTGTTTTAGTTTACCTTTTCGTCGAACTATATATGCAATGTTTAGTCCTGTCATTAGAATATATATTCAATTGCCAGCAAACACTTCAGGATTCTCGAGGCAAATCTTTTGATGATTTTAAGAATCAGGCAAGAATTGGTATTTTCCATTTTTGTTTTTCTCATAAACTGGTTGCTAACATGATTAGGTATATGAAAAATATTTCTCTGTGTTCCAATTAGCATTAAAGGATTAAACTAGCTTAACTGAAAGTACAGCCACCAGAGAAAACAAATGAAGTCATAGTCATCTATTGTTGGTGTATTTGATTTGCAGAAGGATTTGGTATGAAACTTGCATTTCAAAACAGCATTGCAGAAACGATAAATAACTTCAATTTTGCGCAGGATTAGAATCTATAGTGAGCAAACCATTTGCTTAACCAGGAAACATAATGGGCGAGCAAGATTCTTGTGGTACGCCAAACTTGACAAGAAATGTTTCCCACACTAAACTACTTCAGTTGTAATATAAAAGAACAGTCAAAGTGTAATCCTAACAGGTACCTACAACCAAAGAATCTTTGCTACAACTGATAGTGCCCATTATAAGAGAATGATTACATTTCTTCTTCAGTTGTTTTTATTGACATTAGATAGGCACTAAAAATAATTTTTACTGCCTAAAACGTCACTTTCACTTTGTTTATGAAATTAACCAAATCTACGTAGCAACATCATGGTTATGCTGACAGCGACATCGTTAAACACTTTTATGAATTTTTGATTTCAATGCAAACGCACACAATACAAACAGAGTCTGTCCTTATAAACAGTTACCTAGAGAGATAAACATGCGATTTTTCCGTTGGTAATAGAAAGTACTCAGTAACAGGAATATTAAAGGAATTTTAAATATGGTCAAAACATTACAAGTCAAAGTAGGTACAATACTTCATTAGTGTAAATATTTTCTTGTGAACTTATTGAGTATTCTGAAGAGGTTCGTAAATGTTCATTAAATCCTTTTATGATGACATACTGCTTTTACTGTACATGAATATGTATGACTTCATTCAATGAAGTATATTTTGCCCCACTTGGCTGTAAACCATATGACTACAGAAATAGGCAACTATGTTTACAGTGGTTTGTATTACGTGTGCAGAACATCCCTAGCGCATGTCCATTCATGGTCAAGTATTTAGTAAAAGGATAATGGGTCTATTTGGTGATACTTATTGGAAATATTGTTTTTTTTAATCTATTTACATTTCTTTCTTTAATTTAGAAAAAATATTATAAGACTGTTTTAATGTTCAAGACGTGTTCCGCCAGTTTCTTTAATAAGTGTACTATTTTGAAAAACACCCTGTATATTTATGGATACTGCGTGTCTTAGCTAACATATTGTTTTGTTTCAGAAATATGGACTGTGGTTTCTTACGTTGTTCTCAATTGTACAGTGTTTTCCAGTGCCACTTAAGTATGCTCCTGAACATGAGGAATATGTAAGTATTTAGGAAACCAAAATAATGAAAAATACAATAATATTAAATGATGTTTCATGATGCTATCGATGATTTCTGTTTTCTCTTGAATTTCCTCAATAATCTTTTCTTGCCAATAATCTTTTCAATCTCGGGTAATATCCGAGATGGACCAAAAAAGAAAGATTCTTCTTTTATCCTCCCTCTTGGTCGCCGTCGATGTCCGGATCCTCCAGGCCAAAATAGAAACATTTCTAAAAGGTAGGTACTTGCCGGGAGATTGGCCAAAACTCGACAAAATTGCTTTCTTGGGAAGTAAAGAGAAAAAGAATTTGTCCCGGCGATTTTCTAATTTTTTTTTATTAACTGGGATATTAATGAAATTTGTCATCGGGTGCATAAGTTATTCCATTATTTTGCGATTCTTAACCCAAAACCGGTAGTACAACTTACAATTTTTTTCTTATTTAACATTGTGGAGTTATATCCACGAAGACCACTTAATTACCAACTTATTACAGATTGAAAATCATGGAAAATAAACGATTAGCCCTAAATCTGAGTTCCTCCATATATCTATTTATTATACCTGAAATTTCTAGACTAGACACTAATTTATTAACTTCATATACAATATACCACCAACAGCGTTACAGTGCTCGAACTTGGCGTGACTAAAACTAGCTGATAAAATTGATTATCTAAGCGTAGACGAGCTGCCAGCAATAAATTAAATTTCCGCAAAAATTACCAACCCACCGTAATTGAAATTATTGTCCCAAGTAACTATTAATTGTGTATGTTACAGACACATAAATATACGTGCGAAAGTTATTGATTTCTTCTAAATGAGAAAGTGGCCGTAGCCAACTCAACAACTTATACCGCACCTAAACTGATTTTGTTTCGTAACCTAGTTTTTGATAAAAAATATTTTGATCAAAGGACATCGAAAGGAGTTTATGATCTATTGATGTATCGTGCATATCCAGGAGTTGGTCTGGGTAAATATCATTTTATCCCATTTTCCTTCAGAATAGAAAAATGTTTTTTTTTTAAGTTTGAGTCATGTTGTTCTAAAATCACGTGGCAGCTATATTGTTTTACTGTATTTGTGGCAATAAAACAACTTTCAAATGGGTCTTGTATCAACCGCATTTTAAAAAATGTTACGGTAAATTATATGGTGCGCTATCAATAGCAAACTTCGAGGATAAATATGATTTCAAGTATAAAGCATATCCATTCTATGTAAATTTACGTAGAGATTCGAGTAGAAGTTAATAATTGAGAAAAATTTTAGGTGATCACAGATGATTACAAATTTTAGCAAAAAGAAAATTTGTTTTTTCAAAAATTTTTCTTTTCTTGTTTTACTTATACAACACTTTTTAATATCTTAACATAATACAGAGGAATTCAGTTTTAATCTCGAATATTTTGGGGGAATATATTCTTGGTTATTATGATTGGAAAAAATATGGCATTACGGCCTCTTACTCTTTTTAAAGTTAAAAAAATAAATCAGTCTTTGCAAGTTATTTTCCAATTTCCAAAATCCTCATCGAATTTATTGAACTAATATGCGCTTTTACAGATCCTAATTCAAAGACACATTTACTTCAAATGCATGCAAACCCTTTGTGAGCAGAAATTATTTCGAGTTTCCACTTTACCAAAGCAAAAACTCTACCAGCTAACATGTTTCATTCACTGGTTGTTTTTCATTTTTCAGAAGCCAATGGACTACAGCTTCAGCTACGGTGTGAAGGACCTTCATTCGGGAGACGTGAAGCATCAATGGGAGAAGAAAGAAGGCGACAAAGTAACCGGCCAATATTCGCTGGTTGAGCCTGATGGCACAGTCAGAGTCGTCGACTATACTGCAGACGATAAGAGTGGTTTCAACGCTAAAGTGAAACATAGTGGACCATACCAGCATCCTACTGATTACAAGCATCCAACCAGCCACAGCGAAGTTGTCTTGAAACCGAAAAGTAACGTGGAAATTAATGAACCAGAAGAAGTAAAAGAGCCGGAATATGAAACAAAATACGAATACGTCTACCCCGAGGGTGAGTATGGTGAAGCCGATAACACCAAATACGAAGGAGATACAGACGCAAACTATCACTTATTGCAACAAGAAGCTGCTGATGCTGGACCGGATGAGAAACAGGAATATGTTTACTTACCTCAAGACGAAGCTGCAGAAGAATCCCAACGATCAACTGTCCGCACTAACGACTATTTTTACCAAAACTACGTCAAAAAACAGCAAAACGAAGCTCGCACACAAGTTACTACAAAAAAGCCACTGCTACCAGTGGACATAAACCTTCTAAAGAAAGACACCCTGGAGCAAATCGTGCCAATAGACGTGAGTCTCATAAATCCTGTAGAAGTAGACCTTCGAGAAAAGGAACTCCAAGGACCGATAAAATATGAACCTATAAACTACCAAACAATCACACACGAGGATCAGCAAGCTGTAAATAAAAAGTACCCCAATAAAAACAAAACCAATCAACCGTCTCGTGAACTGACTCAGCAGGAACTAACTCAGTACTTAACAAATTATTACCAAACTAATAAAGGGGCCGAGCCATCGAGCAGCGGTTTTAAGCAAATTAAATCTAGTTCCAAGGGTGCTATAAACCGTCCAAACACCTCTCAAACTTACAGGTCTAATAAGAAACCAGTTACTACGCCCGGCCTAAGACATTTCTCCTCCAGTAAATCTGCACAGGCGCAAGCAAATTTACATAACAAATTTACTCCATCAGCACCAATGCTTTATAATTTACAGAGAGCTCCGTTGAAAGTGCCCTATCAATATGGTAATCCGCTGAAGCGTGTGTTGAGGGATGAGAGGTACAAGGCTGAGGCAACCAGACTGTACAGGTCCACGTTGCATAATAATGGGTATGCTAGGTATGCCAAACAGATTCAATATTAGCGGGAGGAAGGATTAGTTGCTAATTAATTTATTTCGAAACGAAAAGTGAAATTCAATTGGATTATCGTTGGATATGGATATGAGTATTTAAGGATAGATATTTGCAGATGAGAAACGTTTAGTTTTATATCTGTTGTTTTCAGTGTTTCTTAGACCAGTTTGATATCTGCACAATTTGTTCATCTCACCAGTTACTTGATTCTGGGGCCTTTACGAAGCTGATGGCTTGTAGTAGAATAGTTTCAAAACTTGAAGATTTTGTTCACTTGTCGTTTTGCTCAGCTTGTCATGGTCCTCGTCTGAAGCAAAGAAGAAACCAGGCAGTAAAAATAACCACCCCAGAAGGGAACCTGTAAGAAAAAGAATATTTGCTTTTCGACAATTTTTAAGAGGCTTCATGCGACTCTTTACTCGTAATGACGTTCCTGCGCAAGTGGCTAAGAAGACTGAGTCGCTGCCTGCTGGCAAATGCAGAAGCAGCTTTGCCTAAATATACTGTTAGAACGAAGGTAGTAGATACTAATATGCATTTATCAGGGCCGTATTCAAAGTTTATGTTACATCGTGTACACAATATTGCTTTTTGGCTATTTAACACTGAAATGTGTCATTCCGTTCTATAATCAAATAAAAAATCAAATTTTATGCTTTAACTTTTAGTATTATCTTTAAATATTCACTGCATATTTAAAATGTTAAATAATTTTAATTATACAGGATGAATATCAATAACTCATTTTAATTTTAAGGGATGGTAGGTCCCTTGGTAAGGCCATATACCAAAAATAAAAAATATACTATATATATTGACAAGAAAAAGAATAATAATAATAATCTTGTCAATATGAACAATTACTCACATGGGATCAATTTACCTACGTGATAAAAAATATATACCCTGTAGTTTTCGAGAAAGAAAATAAATTAAAATTCGTCAACACTTTCAGAACTTCGTAACTGACCCATCTCAACAGAAAATAAACCAGGATAGGTCTTTGCCTCTGGCATTCACCTTGTTTTCTGCAATCATAAATTCACTAGTTTTTGCTGTCACTGTCAATTAACTTGTCTCCTACCGCAAATTTATGAAAGACCGTCGAACTTTATTAGACGTTTTTTGTCACGTTTTTTACGTTAGAACTTGGAGTCTGTGACTTGGATACAAGGCATGTTGTTTACCCCATAAGTGGGTCAGTAGAGCGACGAAGCGGTACTCAAAAATTTACCAGAGTTTTACGTAGGGTAGGTCAGTTTTTCAACTTTTTTTTACATTTTTTTATTGGTAATTTGTGTTATAAATATCAACAGAAACCCCCTCTTAAAATTAAAATGAGTTATTGGTATTCACCCTGTATAGTCGTATTTAATTGTTCACTAAATATCTAAATTGGGAAAATATCTAGGGTCAAAAGTTTAAAATATGTTAACTTCTTCCCTTGTTGATTATTATCAGGAAATTCAATTTTAAGTTAATTAGTATTAAGATTTGTTCGTAAGACTTCTCAATGTGCAATATCCTGTCACTCATTTAAAGTATGTTATTTATTTCTTAATTTGTTAATTATATAATGTTTCTAGTTAGTGTAGTAACTATTTTAAAATATTTTTAATGTTCAGTTAAATCTGGACTTGGTTTACGTTAAAAATAATTTTACTTTTCCAAAATATCTACTACTCAACGTTTGTGTAGTAATTATGTTAAATTCTTATAATATAACCACCATATACCCAGAATACGCATTGCCAATAAAGTCATTTTATTGGTTAAAAGCTACTATAACCGACATTTATAGAACTACTTAGCATTCCGTCAGAACAATCTACTAGTATCTATAAAGTATCTTATAAAGCTCTTATAAATATGGAAAAGTTGAACGGAAGTTCTTGTAGAGTCATATATATGCATCAATTATGCACTTATAACAAAGTAGTCGTACTCAAGGTCGCTTAATTTGCTGCTCTATTATAAATTATACATTTAGTTGTATAAGGCTATTATAGACTGTTTTATAGAACTAGTTATCTCGATATAAAGTTATTAGATAGATACAAAGCTCTTATGTATTTGTAACTGCATTTTAGAACAATTTAACCTAAAACGTAGTTATTATATAGGTTCAAGATCTTCTGGTTGTATCAAGACCGATCGCTGGTTACTTTAAAGAACTGTAACACCGTTAATTTCCTTACCCGTTTGAATAGTTTTATAAAAAATGACTGTAATACTACAGTTGCAATGTTACAACAGTGAAGCTTTAGCTCTATAGAAGATCGTTAATACATACGCCTAATTGCTTTGTAATTACTAGGAAAGACGTTTATAGTACCATTAGAAAAGCAACCAATAAGTTTTATAATAGCTTTAAAATAACGTTAAAATAGCTTTATTATAACCAACCTCCATAAAAGATCACTAATGCCGAAATGCTTCATAATTATGTAACGTTCTTTTTCCGATGCACTTTGCTTTCGGTCAGATACTTACGTAATCTCTTTTATTCTTACGGAATTCTCGGGCGCCAGCCCTTCAATTTTTGAGTGCGAAGAACGACACTATCTTTTTGGTTCTCCTAATTGGGAGAACAACCCTGAGTAGCAAAACAGTGGATGATACGGAATAGCCAGGATTCTGAGCTGGAGACCTATCTAATGGATTTCGGTCATACTGCTCAAACGGATTAATCAGAAAATACCACTACAGAAATAATAACTCGGGAAGTTTGCCTTTTTAACATAACGTATTTATTCAGGACTAAATAATGAACAACGTAATTTATGCTTATTCTTTCACGACGCTGCAATCGTGTATGTGTAAAATAATAATACAAAATATCCTCTTAAATAATTTTAACTTAGTCAAGCTGGCAAGCAACAGTCTTTACGTGGGGTTTTGACGGCGGAATTTATGGAGACGTTGTATCGATATTTCGCTACGTACGACAAGCAAATGTTTCCACGAGGATTCTAGACGGCGGGCAGTCCGTCAGCTATAGATATTTGAGGCTAGATACAAGATTTAAACAAACGGTAAGCTACTGCCGCAAACGTCGAGCTATTTGTTACAGGATTATTTTAAATAATGACAGCTTTGCGAGTCAGTTCTATGCAAAACCCAGTCCGTATGGCCCTAGTGAACAAATACAAACTGTTAATGCATATAGTGACTATTTTTCACGTAGGTTTTCCGGTAACCTAGTAGGCAAGGGAACATTTGAGGTGGCACTAGTGAACAGACCTCAGCAGTCTTTACCTACATTAACAAAATAAACAAACCAACGGAGATATTACTAATAAGCTCTAGTTTACTTTGGTAGCAAAATACGGTGATATTGACTGACAATAAAATCTCGAAATATCTATACTTGACTGACGGCAGTACCTGCAGAATGTAGCAGGTTGCGTTAAATTCTTACCAATATTATACTCAAAGGAAATTACTATTAACTCGGAGCGGTGATACAAAAGATTTACGGGTTCGGTTTGATCGTCAATTGCTGGCGGTCGAACGTATCTGATCCCGACTCGAGTGCCATTTTGCCTTTTTATTACCTTTTTGACGTATCTGTCGTGTTAAAAGAGAGATGGTCACCGACTTTAAACGACAGACTTGGATGTACAACCCGGCATAACGTACAAAGGTCCAGCGTATTATGCACTTTAACGCATCGCCTCGAAACATACATAATCGGGAATGAATTACTTGTAATTTCTATCCTATGTTACAAAAAGAACCGGATTAAAACGGACCAGAATTACCAATTTTAGTCACGAATGATTTTTATTTCCGACTCTACTCTTATTTACAAAAATTCTCGGATTTTATTTATACGGGGAATTGTCGAAAATTAATCAATTAATTACTTGACTGTTTGTTCACCAGCAGACTTTTTAACAACTCATTAATAACTTAATTAGAACATGACTTACTTACTAAAACAGCGGCAAGGTGTACCCAAGTGACGGTAATATTTAAAACAAAATTGAACATTCCTTGATCGAAAAAAATCACTTCGTTACACCCCCCTCTTACTTCGGTAAAAAAAATTATAATTCATTATACATTTTTTTTTTCTTCTCCCTGGGAGGCTCCAGGTAAACAAAGGCAAAATTAATTGAAAACGGAAAGCTCCCTAATCTAGTATTTACAGAACAAAATTCTAAATTAGCAAAAAAACAAAATTAACTTTAAACAGCCTCCCGGGACCGGTGTCATTACCTCTGGGGGTCTTCATTCGGTGCGTCTTACCAGTTGGCCTTAACGTGTTCCAGGGTGGTCAGTATTCCCTGGGGGGTCCTTCAACTGGGCCGACCATGGTCAGGGGCTGGTCCTTCTGAAAATACAAAAAGCAGTTAGCTATGGTGAAGCTAATTGACGGCGGTAAATGTAGAACGTCGGCGGAATTTTTGGACGTCGAGCTCAGGCCTTGTAGTGGCAGTGGCAGTCACACACGGGACAAGCTCGCTTATTTCGCAAATACAGCGGGTCGGTTTGGATCCCTTGTGTCCGGGTCTTGCGGGGAAGGTTCGGTCGACGGGTTGCCCTCGGAGTGGGGTTAGGAGGTATAACCGCGGTACTACACCGGCAATCGCGGGATAGCATGCCCACGAGCCCACATCTGGAGCAGAATATAATCCTCCTCCGCGTACAACGGTCTCTGCTGTGGTCCGGATAACCACATCTCCAACAGAGATCCTGCTCGACAGGTAGGTAGGTTTGCGGCGGATACGGCTCACGTCTCCATAACCCAGACTGGGGCGTCTTCGATGGGCTCTCGTGGCGAGTCATCCGCAGGGGTTCGGAGTCGTTGGCAGGTGGTGTCGGCGTCGGGCTACGGACCAGAGGGGGCGGTGTATGGCTTCTTACTTCCAGTAGTTCCGGACGGCTCGGACGGGCTACTTCCTCCTCCTTCCTGTTGTCCTCGGGGGATTTAGTACAGGCCTCCATCAGCTCCCACTCGAAGTCTGAGGCTGGGTCGCCGAGGAGTTCCAGTATGGGACTGTCCATGCGGAAGAAGTACTGTAACATAAAGTCAAATTACACATTAATGGGCGGCGGGGCCGCGTGCGAGGCTGGTTTTAAATCCTTTATGTGGATATGTCGCACTTGCTTGCCGGTATCACTCTTTAAATCGTAAACCACGGGCGAAACAACTCGAGTGACCGTGTACGGTCCGGAAAATTTCGGAGCTAGTTTAGCGGCAAATCCGCGAACGGCGGAGGACAACGGGTTTTCTCGCTTCATAACGCGGTCACCACGGTGGCAGCGCCATTCCCGCCTACGCAAGTTGTAATAGTGACTTTGTGTAGAAAACGCGCGGGCTAAGTTTATTCGAACCAGCTGAAAAACTTCACGCAGTTTTTCTAACCGGTTACTCAGGTCAGCGGGTTTGAGAGAGTCGGTGGTTATTTCTTCCCCTTGCTGTCGGGTTTCGGTGCGATACAGCGACTTGGGTAAGTCCAATTCTCTCCCAAAATTGAGGAACGCAGGCGAAAATCCGGTTGACTCGTGTTTTGAGCTGTTTATCGCCAATTGGAAATCGGTGATGTTTTGATCCCATTTACGATGGTCTTGTTCGCAATATTGGGCGATCATGGTTTTGATTGTCCGATTGGTTCGTTCCACGGGATTGGCTTGCGGCGTATACGGAGGCGTGAAACGGTGCTGTATTCCCAATTCTTCCAGGGTGCGACGGAACAGTCGGCTATCATACTGAGAGCCGTTATCACTTATAACGGTGCGGGGGCAACCAAAACGGGTGATAACTTCGTCATACAGTGCTTGACTTACAGTACGGGCTGTAGCACTTCGGAGCGGCTTGCACTGGACCCATTTAGTAAAGCGATCTTGAAAAACCACAAGGTAATTATTCCCTTTACTGGATCGTGGCAGGGGACCGACCAAATCTGTACTGACGGTTTCCCACGGGTTTCGGTTTGCGGAAGGTTGCATTTTCCCTGCAACCTGTTGTTGTGACGGTTTGTACCTTTGACACTGTAGACATCCTCTGACATATTTGGCGATATCGCGAAACATACCAGGCCAATAGTACCGGTGAGCCATGCGTGCCACAGTTTTGGCTATTCCCATATGTCCAGCGGACGGAGCATCATGGTTTTCGGCCAATACAGTAGGACGGAGAGACGTGGGTACGCATAGCTTCCAGGGGTCAGACAGCTCCGGCTCAGTCAGATCATGTGCATCCCAGAAGTGGCGAAACAGACGGTTGTCTCGGATGCAATAATCTGGAAAGGCTTCGGGATTTTTTTCCACTTCGGCCTTTTTCCGGTTGTACCAGGAGCAGTCAGCTGTTTCAGTTAGAGATCCCAATTCCTCGGAATCTGGGGCGGACGACGGTCCCGGTAAGGGTTGTCTTGATAAGGCATCTGCTACTCGGTTCAAGGTGCCTTTTCGGTACTTAATCTCAAAATCGTATTGTTGCAAAAAGATACTCCATCGAGCGAGGCGTCCTGCCGGACTCTTGATCGAGTGCAACCAACGGAGAGATTGGTGATCGGTTAGCACGGTAAAACGGTAGCCTTCCAGGTAGGGTCTCATCTTTTCTACTCCCCAGACAATCGCTAAACATTCTCGTTCTGTGACAGAATAGTTTTTCTCGGCGGGTGAGAGAGTACGACTAGCGTATGCTATCACCCGGTCATGACCCTCTATTTCCTGAGTTAACGCTACCCCAAGGCCTTGGTCGGATGCGTCTGTTTGCAGAGTGAATGGTTGAGAGAAATCCGGACACGTCAAGACGGGGGCCTCGGTCAGAAAGCCTTTTAAACGGTTGAAGGCGTCCTCTTGCTCGGCAGTCCATTTAAATCGATGATTCTTCTTTAGCAGTCGCGTCAGGGGGGTTACGATTTGCGAAAATGCCGGCACAAATCGACGGTACCAGGACGCAACGCCTAAAAATCGGCGTACGTCGCGGACGTTACGTGGCGTCGGAATTTGACGAATAGACTCCACCTTGTCGGGATCGGTATTTATTCCTTCGGACGTAACGACATGTCCCAGATACTTCAGTGACTTCCTACAGAATTCACACTTTGCAGGGTTCAGTTGTAAGTTCGCGGCTCGGAGACGGCGAAAAACTTCTCTCAGGTTGGTCAGGTGTTCCTCGAACGTTTCTCCTAGGACGATTATATCATCCAGATAGGCGAACGCGTGGGGTTCCAAGTCGGGTCCAATAATGCTGTCGAGTAGTCTTTGGAAAGTGGCGGGGGCGGAGTGCAGTCCAAACGGCATTACTCTAAACTGGAACAGTCCACGGCCCGGAACGGTGAACGCGGTGATGGGTTTACTGGAACGGGAGAGAGGTATCTGCCAGTATCCCTGTTTCAGGTCGATACTAGAGATATATCGGGCTCTGCGTAACTTGTCGAGAATATGGTTGATGTATGGTAGCGGGTATGCATCTTTTTCGGTAACTTCGTTTATTTTTCGAAAGTCTATACAGAACCGGGGTTTTCCATCTTTCTTTTTGACTATGACTACCGGTGAACTCCACGGACTGTGAGACGGTTCGATGATCCCATTTTTTAGCATCTCATCAACTTCTTGATTAATGATCTCCTGCATTTTCGGGTTTTGTGGACGGTACCTCTGCTTGATTGGTTCGGAATGCGACAGACGGATGTGGTGTTGTACCTGGTCGGTAGTACCACGGATTTCTTGAAAACTTGGTAACTCGTTATCAAGAAAGTTCTGCAGGCGATGCTCCTCACTTGTAGTGAGAGTCAAGGAAACTGTGCCTAACGGGCTAGCGAGCGTGACTCGTGGTCGAGAGACCACATGACCATTCAGTGAAACGGAAGCGGTTCTTGGAGTGATGAGAAAGTCGTGCTTGCTCATTACGTCCATTCCCAGGACAATGTCGGACGAGAGATTTTCTAGATACAATAGATCTTCAGCGAATTGTGTTCGGCCGATGGTAAATTTTAGCGAATATGCTTGGGTGACGGTAGCCAAGTTGCCATTAGCCAATCGGGCAGAGGGTGCGGTAACAGTTTGCGGTTTAATCCCCAATCGCGTACAAAATTCATGTATTTGGTTACCGACGTACGAACGGACGGCGCCGGTATCCACAAGGGCAGAGAAGGTCTTATTACGAATGCGTACGGTGATATGTGGGCGGTTGTCATGTTCAGGTGCCAGTTCCTGGTGCGAGGCGGTAATATTTCGGAACCAAACTGGCCTCGGTACGGTGCGGTTCCGGTTTAGTTTTCCGCTGTATTACATTGGCAGTCGCGGGTCATTGTGCCCTGACGGCCGCAGCGTGAACAAAATAGGCGGGGTGGCGAGCGACATTCACTGCGGAAGTGACCGGTCTTGCCACAACGCCAACAGATTGTACTTCGGTCAGTAAGGATGTCTGCGGATGCGGGACTGTTATTTCCGTTACGTTTCTGGTTTGGACGGGTTCGAGTTTCCTGGGTTTCACGCGTCCTCTCGGAGGGCGTCGCGGTCCGTGTCTGGTCGCTGCTTGACCGCGGAGGTGGTGACGACGGTTGGTTGGAAGTACGGTCTCCCAGACCTAAGCGTTGCAACGTCCCGGAAGTATCGTCGGACTGGCGTGTACTGGTGGAACGGCGAGCGGGAGGTGGTTTGTTATACACCCGGTCAACCTCCTGCTTCAGCGTTTCATATTCACGACATTTCGCGATTAATATTGCTACGTCTGTAAAGTCTTGTCGACGAATGTACTGGCGAAAATCGGGTAACAAATTTCGGTAGAGCCATCGTAACTCTTGTTCCCCGGAAAGTCCTCTATGACGACGGATGAGGGTCTGCAAGTCGGTGATGTACGTCATCACTGACTCCTCTGGGCGTTGCAGTCGACGGCTAATTTCTGCTTCTATATCTTCCTGATAGTGAACCGGTACGTAAAAAATACGAAAATCTGCTAGGAATTGTTCCCAGGAGGTCCAGCGGGCTTTATTATTGCGGTACCAGAGCAAGGCGGAGCCTTGCAGTAGCTCAGGTAGGACCGGAAGTAACTGCGCGGGACGGAGGGTGGTATACCCACAAACTTCTTCCAAGCGCTCCAGGAACGCGGCTGGATCGCCAGTGCCATTGAAATGGATGTTCCATTTGCGTATCTGTACGGGGTCTAATGGCGTCTGTCCTGGTGCAATATTGTGGGGCGGTTGAGGTATTACCAGCGGTGGTAACGGTGGCGGTACCGGTGGCGGAAAAACAGGTGGCGCGGTATTTGGTCTAGGCGAAGAGCACCCCTCTTTGATAAACTTGACCAAACGGCGCTTCTTTTCGTCCACGGTACCGGTTACGGGTAGACCAAACTTCCCTAACTGATCGTCTATTTGTTCCTTCTTTAATTTATAGATCCAGCCTAGCCGAATATCTCCCAGATCAAGGTTCGCGGCCTCGTCGACGGGTAATACGGGTGTGTCGGTTTTATCTCCTTCGGTAGGCATTGTGTTACCTCCCAAAGATGTCAGTAAAACGAGTTCAGGTCGAATCAAACGGACGATACGAGTCGGAAAATCCTAAGTCTGGAAGGGCTGGTTATATCGCGTCGAAACTATCGGCAATCGCTTTAGCGTCCTCGGTTTACTATTAAATGAGGGGTCACACCCTCGGAAAATTCTGACTCCGGAGTCACGAAATACTCCGGTGAAACTCCGGTGAAATAGTAAGAGGCGTCACGGCTGCTGTACAGCGGTCACGGATACGGAAATCTGCAGGTTGTGATGATATTCAACCTCAGGCGTCGCGACGGTAGGCGTCTTTCAGCAACGGTGCTTCAGATCGGGTTGCAAGTATCACCAATCGGTTCCTAGGGTGCGATTACCCTAAAAAGGATACCCCACAAGGCTAGCTTGTACCTGGGTATTTCTGGATGACCTTGGCTACAACCGACGGTAATTCGATTTGGAACGTGGAATCGTAGTTCCTCGTCACGTAAATTAATAACGTATAACTCGGTCTGGCTTCAATAACGTTGTGTCGCGTCAAAGTTATATGTAACTTCTTCAATAGGATTCGAATCGGTATGTAAGTAGTCGCAATCGGTTCTTCAGGTTCGATTTAATCAGAATCGACACGTCGCAGGCTTATTTACCGCGGCTAGTAGAAATTTTGTTGCGTTCGTTGCGTGCCGAATTCACAAAAAACCTAACAGATCGCTGCACTACCCAGCGGATGGGCAGTTGGATGCTAACAGAAAACGGTAAATCTGCGTTGCAGATTTTTGGAAATTGCCTACTTACTTGCTATAAAGCAACACTGGTGAACACACCCTGGTCACGTCAAAATAATTTGTTGTCAGCTAGAGTACCTAACAACACGTTATCTGAGAATAATTTTCAGGTTTTGAGTTGCTTAACAACTCGGCATAGGGCAACAGCGGTATCTGCCCCCTATGACAGCGTCAAAAATAACAAAATAATGCTAAAATTATTTAAATCCCTAATAGACTGTAACAGTTAGGTATGCTGTATCAGTAAAGTAGGCACACCCTGTATAATATCGGTTCAATTATGTTGACGTTGCCTTTCCACTCAACATGGCAGAGGGTAGCGGGAGTTAACCCCAAGGGCAAAGTCAAAATAATTTGAAAAATCCCCTAACGATTCGGTATACAGCGGCTATAGCAGCTTGAGTATTTCGCGGAAGTAAGTACTTATGCAAGCAGCTGTTTGTAAAATTAAAATAAACCACCTTCGGTTGTAATTGCAATCGGGACGTATTAACAAGTTAAGTTGCAATCACTTGGCTAGGTTACAGACAGACAGACAGACAGACGGATGTAAAACCTAGAAGTAATTTATTTCAAGTTTATTTCGATGTTTAAATCCTCCGAGTTAAATAGGAAATGTTTTTATTATCTAGCAGACGGACAGACGATATTTAATTTAAATCGCCTGATAACGGAATATTATTTCTTTACCAGAAATAAAACTGTTTGGTTTTATAAATTTTAAATTGATAAAACTCTGTGCACGGTGAACAACAAGTTTTTATTTCTTATCAATAAAAAAAACTGTATTTTATAAAAAATGCTAGCGTTGACAACTGAAAAAACAGGCTTCACGTATTTTATTTTAAATCGGCGTCGTATTGCTAATTTCTGGTGTTTCGGTATTTATTTAATTTTACGCTTATTTTACACGCGACTTGCAGTTTTTGGCGGATCGGTTTTCTGACTAACTTTCCAATTTCGGATTTCTGATTAACGTAAAAAAAATGGTCCCTGTTCGGGCGCCACTTTTGTAACGTTCTTTTTCCGATGCACTTTGCTTTCGGTCAGATACTTACGTAATCTCTTTTATTCTTACGGAATTCTCGGGCGCCAGCCCTTCAATTTTTGAGTGCGAAGAACGACACTATCTTTTTGGTTCTCCTAATTGGGAGAACAACCCTGAGTAGCAAAACAGTGGATGATACGGAATAGCCAGGATTCTGAGCTGGAGACCTATCTAATGGATTTCGGTCATACTGCTCAAACGGATTAATCAGAAAATACCACTACAGAAATAATAACTCGGGAAGTTTGCCTTTTTAACATAACGTATTTATTCAGGACTAAATAATGAACAACGTAATTTATGCTTATTCTTTCACGACGCTGCAATCGTGTATGTGTAAAATAATAATACAAAATATCCTCTTAAATAATTTTAACTTAGTCAAGCTGGCAAGCAACAGTCTTTACGTGGGGTTTTGACGGCGGAATTTATGGAGACGTTGTATCGATATTTCGCTACGTACGACAAGCAAATGTTTCCACGAGGATTCTAGACGGCGGGCAGTCCGTCAGCTATAGATATTTGAGGCTAGATACAAGATTTAAACAAACGGTAAGCTACTGCCGCAAACGTCGAGCTATTTGTTACAGGATTATTTTAAATAATGACAGCTTTGCGAGTCAGTTCTATGCAAAACCCAGTCCGTATGGCCCTAGTGAACAAATACAAACTGTTAATGCATATAGTGACTATTTTTCACGTAGGTTTTCCGGTAACCTAGTAGGCAAGGGAACATTTGAGGTGGCACTAGTGAACAGACCTCAGCAGTCTTTACCTACATTAACAAAATAAACAAACCAACGGAGATATTACTAATAAGCTCTAGTTTACTTTGGTAGCAAAATACGGTGATATTGACTGACAATAAAATCTCGAAATATCTATACTTGACTGACGGCAGTACCTGCAGAATGTAGCAGGTTGCGTTAAATTCTTACCAATATTATACTCAAAGGAAATTACTATTAACTCGGAGCGGTGATACAAAAGATTTACGGGTTCGGTTTGATCGTCAATTGCTGGCGGTCGAACGTATCTGATCCCGACTCGAGTGCCATTTTGCCTTTTTATTACCTTTTTGACGTATCTGTCGTGTTAAAAGAGAGATGGTCACCGACTTTAAACGACAGACTTGGATGTACAACCCGGCATAACGTACAAAGGTCCAGCGTATTATGCACTTTAACGCATCGCCTCGAAACATACATAATCGGGAATGAATTACTTGTAATTTCTATCCTATGTTACAAAAAGAACCGGATTAAAACGGACCAGAATTACCAATTTTAGTCACGAATGATTTTTATTTCCGACTCTACTCTTATTTACAAAAATTCTCGGATTTTATTTATACGGGGAATTGTCGAAAATTAATCAATTAATTACTTGACTGTTTGTTCACCAGCAGACTTTTTAACAACTCATTAATAACTTAATTAGAACATGACTTACTTACTAAAACAGCGGCAAGGTGTACCCAAGTGACGGTAATATTTAAAACAAAATTGAACATTCCTTGATCGGAAAAAATCACTTCGTTACAATTATTAGTAAGAGCATTTAAAACACCATTAAATAAGCAATGGACATGATTTGCAATAGTTCTATAATAGCTTTATAATAAAGAGGGAAGCTTCAGCTCCACAAAAGATCATTAATGCATACCCTTTACTAAGAGTACTTATAGGACCAACAGAAATACATTCAATAAGTTTTATAATAGTTTTATAATTAACAGGAAAGCTTCAGCTCTATACAAGGTCATTAATGAATACGCTTCACTGATTATAATATAATAGCGCATAACACCATTAACAGAGTAACCAAGAAGTTTTATAATAGTTTTATAATAAGTTTATAATTAACAGCGAATCATCGGCTCTATAAAAGATCTTCATACGTCTAACTGCTTTAAATTAAATAAGCGACCCATTTGAATTGAAATAATTTTATAACAGCTTTATAACCAACAGGGAAGCTCCAATTCTACAAAAGATCATTAATGCATACCCTTAACTGCTTTATATCACTTGTGAGCATTTATAACAACATTAGAAAAGCAATCAATAAGTTCTATAATAATTTTATAATAGCTTTATGAACAACAGGGAAGCCTCAGCCCTCTAAAAGATCATAATATGCATGCTTAACTGATTTATAATTTAATAGGGTTTATAACATCATTAAAAGAGCAACCAACAAGTTTTATAATAGTTGTATAACAAGTTTATAATTGAAGTTCTATAAAAGGCCTTTAATTCATACGCCCTAATGCTTTATAATTCTTATGAGAATGTTTATACCACCTGATGACAAATCTTATAATAGTTCTATAACCAACAGTTATGTCACTGTTATAGAGCGATAAAGTATTTTTTTAAATTACCATTTGGACATTCTTAAACACAAAGTATGTATAGGTTGGCAAAATATTTGGAATGTGCAATTTTTAACCATGTTTAGAATTAAACTGAATATTAAAAAATTTTACCATTTAAACCAAATGTGTGTGCAATATTATATAAATATATGTTGTTAAGTGTATGTTTAAATAAATGTTTTTGAAAATATCTCAAAATGATAAATTATTTATTATAAACCATTGAAGTGTCGAGGAAAATGCCACCTCTAATAATGATATCATTTGAAATTTTATCATTTTATCTTACAAGTTTCATTTAGTTTCTCGTTAACAAGACAATTAAATATTATGGTTATACGACAAAATCTAGCAGGAACCACAAAACTTTGAGGATAAGGTACGCTCAGAGTATGGCTTAAAATCTTTAGAATTATCCGTCGTTTTTATAATTTCGATTAATATTCATCCTTGGTGGATATTAATTTCGAAAGGTTGTCGGTTGTAGCGAAAATAATTTATTTCACAATAATTCATTGATTTTTTTACTATCACTATTGTTTTGATAAATGCATTGCATTTCCTATGTTCTGCAATTTATATTCAGGAACGTTTGAATCGAACTAACTGCCGAAGGACGAGAAAGCCGATTCAATTTACCAAAGTAATCAGTAGAAAATTGCTAATCTTTGTGAGGGAAGTATAGAATCGTATAATAATTAAGTTTCAGTTCCGTAGTCCTGTTGCTAAATCCTTTAAGGCTTATGCTGAATTTATTAAAAATATTATTTCTGTCACCGCATAATTTATTGTTCTCTGTATTTTCTTGAAAATGTATTATTTTAGACTACTTACTGGATATTGCGTCGGTTTAGTATTGGTCTAAAGTTGTGTATTAAAATTAGATGATGAATTTAATATTAGGTAAATAAATAATTGAATTTGATTACTACGCGTATCTCTCATAATTCCACGTTCGTATTGAGACTATTTAGTTATTTATAGAAAACTGCCATACTAATCAAATCATGTTTAATGAAAGTTTCCGAACAGTTTGGTTATTCCTTAAGAGATGGCATTGCTTAGTAGAAATATCAGTTTCTTGCTAGCTTTTGAGATTAGTAAAGGATACTCTTTGTTTTTTGAAAATAAGTCTCAAATTTTAATTTTTGTTGACACCATTTTGTTCAAGCAAAAATCATTGATTGCTAACATGATCGTAGGAGCGTGCTAAACACTATTTTCCTGTTTCTAGATAGGCTTCAGAAATTGCCACTTCGTCCATGATTTTTCTGGTGAAAAAGATCATTAAGGTTCTAAGTCGGAAAATATTTTAGTTTAATAAAAACCAAAAATTTGCAGGAAAACTAGGTTTGAAAACTATGGAGAATAATTTGCTTTTTGCAAAGAAAACAAATTGTTACTTATGTTATGGCACCTCACATATAACCAAAAGATTTTTTTTGAAAAGATTCAAAAACAGACACATTAGAATCCAATTATTTAAAAAATGTATGCTTAATCTAGTCAATAAAGGAACTCATCGCTGCTTGTCACCTTAGTGTGAAACATGATGGAGTTTAAATATGTTTCCTTTGCTTAGTAGGTACTACTTTGGTGTTTGTGACATTCGTCACACAAACACACAAACAGAGAGTTGTACAAGTGAAAATATGAGCCTCATTTTTTGAAGGTGATTAATAGTGTTACCACTTTAAATTAAATATACAATTTGCATATTTTTAACCGAATTGTAGATTTGTAGATATTATCACCTAAAAGATATGCTGAGCTGAGAAAAAACTAGGTTATTGGTTAACATGATATTAAATTACTTCTGATACTTGCTGCAGTATGTCCGTTACATAGCCGCCTACAATACTTCCAGTCCAGTTACGTAATATTTATAAACGCCCTTTCATCAAAGAAATAAAGTAAAACTCGGGTAACTTAATAGCCTAGTAATTTAATAGATAAATATATTAAGAGCTTACTCACTTCGGAATAATTAATGTCTTGTTATAAATTGTTATTGAATATTAAAAATTTATCTCCCGTCTATCTGTTTTAAACAAAATTGGTTTTCAAATATGGCTTGTTTAATTAAGTAGTAATAAGTATTTATTTTATTTTCTAGTAATATGTGAAGGTAATTCGAGTGTACCATAAATTTGTTGCGTTTTTCTATACAAGGAATATTACATATGAACAGCGTTTAATTGCAAGTTAAAATCAACCCCTTAACAAGAGAATATTTCAAGATTTGTTGGACTACTTGAAATCTTCGCCAGCTTCATGAAACATAATAGTAATAAATTAAATACCTGGCCATAGACATTCCTATTAAATGTTTACTGCTTATTGAATGACTCACAATGGCAATAATTATAATTTATATTTATTATTATTATCCTATGAGAATAAACTAGTTCGCGTGCATTAACGCTCACTCTATTTATGGCGTTACCGTATCCACAAAAAAATACATGCAATGATAGACAGCATTGAATTAGAGTTAAAATTATCGTGATTTATAATGTACCCTTGACAAATATCTTAACTAATACAGTTGATTTTTTAAGCTAAAAAGCATTGGTGTCAGAAAAGCAAACAATATGTTGCTACGAAGAAAATGATCCTTGGTTTTTGATCTTATCTGCTTGATGGAATCGGACAGTATTTGGTGGTGAATCCTAATGCTGTTTTACTTTGAGCACCATCGACAAGGATACAGGTCAGGTATTCAGTTTTGTGTGGTGTTTTAGTGGAGGGAAATTAGTCAAAATAATTGATGAAAAGTGACGTAATCGGAAAGTTTAATTTTCTTTGTTTTTTGTTTTATACGTGCAAATAAGTCAAAAACCGAAGAAATTAGCAAAATCGGGCTGCGGCTTCGCGAGAAAAGCGCATACAAGTGCATTTTTAAATGTGTAGCCCCCTCCCGCACAAGGCTCAGCCTTCTGGGATAAAGGGGGTCGTAATTACATGTGGTGTATTTATTTATTATTTATTATTTATTTCGAGTAAATCGCTACACTATTTTTTAAATATCTCCGGCTCTATTGGTCGTAGAAACATTAAAAAAAAAAGTAAAACATGTACTCGTAAATGAATAGACTATCGAACTGTTGGGGGTAAAGTTACATTAAAAGTAAATCCTAAGCTCAATCTCTCAATTCTCAATTTTTTTTTTTTTATTATTATTAATGTAATAACTGGGGTAAAAATCTTTAGATCTCTACGAAAATTGGAGAAAATATATATTTTCATGCTATAAAAATACGTGATTATAAATTAAAAACAAAAAAATTAATTTTTATGGACACAATTGAACATTTTCCAAAAAAATTAAAACGCTTGCCATTTAATGAGAAATGGTCGTAGGGTAAACTTTCTCCAAAGTGTGGATTTTCTTATGCACTTTTTTGTGGACATATGCCAGAATCTATTTATCAAGTTAAAATGTTTTTTTTAATTAAAAAAAATTAAATTTGACATTTTTACATTTTTTTATTTACACCGTATCTTTTATGTCAATTTTTTTTAAATTTAAATCACGTATTTATAGCATGAAGATACATACTATCATGTATTTTAAACTACAAAAGAAATTAAAACCCAATTATAAAATAAATAAAATTAAAAATAAATACAGGTAAAACAAGGATAAGATAAAATATTCCTCACATAACGAGAAACTTACATATGGTATACTGAATCGATAAATACAAGTTAAAAAAGGATATCATATTGGAGAATAATCTTCCTAAATCAGCTATAGAACACCTATTGCTGCAATAGAGATCAACGGGTCACACATAAACAAAGGGTTAGCTACGCTAAAACAAAACGTAAAAAAATTAGAAGCGTAAATAAAGTAAATGTAAGGTACAATGTTTCTTTTAAATAATCAATAACCGAACAGCTGTTATTTACATGCTTTGAACGAGACACAATGTAAATTAGATCTTAAGAAGTGATTGTGTAGTGCAATTTGAAGAGCTCAGTGACGCTTCGTCGAAGTCAACGGAAGGTTATATTATTATTACCATTATTTTTATTATAGTTATGATGATCATAATATGTAATACTTAAAATAATAATAAAAAAGTAATCTGAGTTGAAAGTTCCTTCAAAACTGCTTTTATTTATTAATAATGTTTCTCAATAATCTGCTTTTGATAACAAATCTCAATAAAAAAAAACTGGAATATTTGCGAATTCACGTAGATTTATTGAAAGCGAATATAAAAAACGTACCATACATATTTTTTATATCTATCAAATATAGCTACACAATAAAGTACAGCATTCACTCAAAAAAATTACAATAATCCCGCTTTACTCAGAAGCTCGCTAATTTGCTATGCTTTTGCGTAAAAAATTCTAGGTCACTTCGATACATTCTTAATTACAACATATTGTTCTTTTTTGAATTTAGACGCCAAATCACATCAACGGCAGTCTACCATAAAATTCATATAAATGACAAAATCTCATTAGGTAAATCAGTGTAACTTAGAGTTTCAATTGTTTAACAACTGAAAATGATATCAAGGGTGTGTATACTTAAAAATATTACTTTGACAGAGTGATAAATTGTCTGTTGTATTATAAAATAGTGATAGTGAGGATTTTTTATTTAAAAGTAAAAGGAGTTTCTAAATAAACTCTTAAATGAACTGGTAGTATTAAATCAATTGCTGTGCTTCAGTTGCTAAACAAACAGAGTAGACGTATGCGTTTAAATTGAAATATATTGAAATTGTGTGTACAGGGTAGTTTTGTCTTTTTGTTTAGGGATATGAAAAAAGTGTAGAAATAAAAATTGCAGATTTTGGTGTCAAATGTTTTTTGCCCAAAAAATGTAAAACAAAATAGCATCGGAAAGTGGAGAAAGAGATACAATCTATGATTTTCTAAATGGAGTATATTTTTGCTTATTTTGAAGGATCATTTTTAGCTGATTCCAAAAATATATAATACGTTGCCGTGGAAAAAAGTTACAAAATATTTCTGATAATGTCTGACAGTTTACCAACAGATTTTTATGCAAAATTCCAAATACTTTAAAATTGGTTATTCAGATGTAGAAAAACATAATATTATTTGTCATTCATCAATTTTGACACCCACAATTATTTTATAAGAAATACCTATGAAAGAAGCGTAAAAACAAAACTTGTAGATTTTGATGTCAAATTTATTTTGGTTGTAAGAAATAAAACAAAGGAACATTAGAAAACAAACTGTCAGTAGACATAGCAGAAATAATTTGCTATTGTTTTTCATGGCAACCTATATTTCAAGCGGTACTGTTTTGCATAATATTTTCAGAACAGATAGAGCAAATCAATATAAGTATTATATATTTTTGGAATCACAATAACAAGACTTTAAAAATCTGCAAAAATAAATTTTAATGGTCAGAATCATGCAAAAGCTCAGAAGAAGATCTGTTAGTCGAATTCAAGTCGGTCTTCCTTCTATACCTTTTTTCTAAATACAATTTTTAGTTAGTTAGTGTCGTAATCCTTATTCGTTTTTTCCTTTGTAATATTTTCTGCCTTATCGTGACTCCTTATTTTGATGAATAAATCCCTGATAGGCCCCTGAGAGAGAAGAGTGTGTCCTCGTTGATATTCCCACGTTTTTAAATTGGTTCTGGTTCTAATGCCATAAAAAAACAAGAAACCATTTAAACAAACAAATAAACTTTTTTTCTTTGGCAACTGAAGTACAATACCTCACCTTATAATAAGAATATTTTAAAAAGACCTCAAGTACAATGGCCTTGAAGTAAATTACCAAATGTTCCTAAATTTTTTGTACTCAGTTTAAGAAGAGTAAAAACATCTTCCTCTCGAAGATTCTTATACCTTCTAAACAACCACTTTATTACTGTATTACTTCCAAATTTATTCAAGTAATCAGATAATTAACTTAACTCCAATTTCAGATATTTGCGATCTGTGCCACAGTAGCCCTTGCTCGAGCTGCCCCCGGAGCAACGTCGTACCACCATGTAGGCGACGTCGCAGGTCTCGGCGGCGGCCACGACCACGTAGCCGCCATAATCGCCGTCCCAGTCATTGACAACCACCTTGCCGCCGTCCCAGCGGCAGCACCAGCTCCAGACCATCATGATTACTACTCCTACCCCAAATACGAATTCAGTTACGGCGTGCACGATCCTCACACCGGCGACCATAAGTCTCAACACGAGGTACGCGATGGGGATGTTGTGAAGGGGTACTACACTTTGGCTGAACCCGACGGTACCCATCGTACTGTTCATTATACTGCTGATGACCATAATGGGTTTAACGCTGTTGTGGAGAGATCTGGACACGCTGTGCACCCGGCGCCGGCGCACTACGGCCATCATCACTGATTTATGCATTGTGTTAAGTTATTTGTAAAAATGTTGTTTTAGTAATAAAGTGAATAAGTATAGCATGATTGGTTGTTTCAATGGGAGCAATGAACGAAAATATCTTATGCTCAAAATAGCTTGGCGCCTTGACTGTCTTGTCATGATTTACTTCTAACGCGAAGAGGAAGAACTGTTACAAGGGTCGAAACGTCAAGTAATTAAAATGATCAACTGGGAACCTGGAAACCATTCTACAGATCTTACAGATCCCTAGTCTAGTGCCGAACTGATTTTCAGAAGCCAAAAATCGCCAAAATTCTTAGCAGCATGTGGTGTGGATGGTCGGAAATTTAGGATTAATGGTATATAAATGGGGAAAAATCGATTGGACCCCAACAAATAACCAGAAGTAGGGGGAGGGGGGGTGGCAAAAGGGTGTTTTTAGGGGTGAAATGCGGTTTGCTATTATTTCTGGGAAAACTTGACCTCCTATCGAAAAATCTAAAAAGTTAAATGCAAAAGTTGTAGACGAGGTTGTAAATAATTGGAAGAACTACACCTTTTATTTCCATTTTTCAACATAACCTCAAAACTTGAGAAAAACGCCAAACACCAATTTTTTTATTTTTTATTCTTATCTCCCACAAAAATGACTCGATTTTAATGAAATTGTACATTTTTGAGTCTCAAATAAGCTGTAATTTTCTTGAAGCGAAATATTTATTTTTTTATTTTATTGCAAATTTAATTTGAAAAAAAGGCCTGATTTTCAATCAAAATAGTTGATAACAAAATTTTTATTTTTGAAAATTTCAGGACGGAATTTTCTTCGTTGAAACCTCTGCTTTAAGATGGTGTAAAAAATCATACTGTTACTATGGAAAAACATTGCCAAAAATGGGTAAAAAACCAAAACACTTTACAAATTAGGAATATAAAATCAAAATTCTATTTTAATATAATTTTTTTGGAAAGCTGATTTAGGTACATATAGGATTCAACATGGATTTTAGTTTCTTCAGGATCTCCGACAAGGATATTATGGATACTAAATTGAGTAAAACGGAAGAATTAACTTCCAAATACATAATTGCATTTTCTGAACAATATTTTTACAACTGATGTATCTTACTTTAAAAATTATGTATGTGAAAAATGAAAATATTATTTCGTCCTGAAATTTTCAAAAATCAAAATTTTGTTAATTCAACTTTTTTTATTGAAAATTAGGCCTTTTTTCAAATTTAATTCGCAATAAAATCAAAAAATCAGTATCTCGCTTCAAAAAAATTGCAGATTATTTGAGACATAGAAATGTATATTTTTACCAAATTTTATTAAAATCGATTCATTTTTATGGGAGATAAAAATAAAAATAAAAAATAAAAAAATTGGTTTTTGGCGTTTTTCTCAATAGTTTTGAGGTTATATTGAAAAATGGTTGAAATAAAAGTTGTAGATTTTTTCAATTATCTACAATTTTTGCATTTAACTTTTTCGATAGGAGGTTCCGTTTTTTCGGAAATCGTATAAAACCACGTTTCACTCCTAAAAACAACCCTTTTCCCACCCGCACCCTACTTCTGGTTAATTGTTGGGGTCCAATCGATTTTTCCTAAATTTTCGACCATCCAAATACTACTAAGAATTTTTTTTGAAAAAAAAATTATTGGCACTGAACTACCCACGAAAGCTTTGATTTAATATTGTGAATATCAATTCTATAAGTAATTTTATTATGAAACGTGGGGATTTCTGGGATATGGTTTGGTGTAGAACGAAGAAGATGAGCATGTCTCTCTTTTGTTTAACAATGACTAGATTACTATATACACTTTCTTACAAATTACTGATCAGCCAAAAGACATTGCCTGAGAGTTTGAGGGATTCATGAATTTTAATACAATTTTTAATGCTGCGCATAAAATGAGAAAGAATCTGGATATTATGAAAGAGGAAATAAAATGAAATAAAATATTATATAAATCAAGAATCATCATTCAGCTTAAATCGTACTCTGTTGGCAAAAAGGTATGGGAATCTAATTGCGCTACCAAAAGCAATCAATGGTAAATTCTGTCAAAAACTTTGAAGCAATTTAGCCATTTTAAGATAATTTATTACTATAGCTAGCTGACACAATGCCTTCAGTAATTTTTTGCGAAGTAGCCACGCAGCTATAATTAGGTCGAGATCCAATTTGAATTTTAGACCATTTGGGTAGCATCAAATTTTTACCATTAAAGACTACTAGTATATATCTTATTACATAAAATGTTAAATTTGCTGGATGATACTTACTACTTACCGTTTCGACTCGTTTTATATACTGTACTAACGATCTCCCAGAAAAATGTTTCGCTGTGCATGTCGTAATAACAGTAGTACTAACATGTAGTAAGGTGGTAACAACATAAAAATATAAGGTGTACGACATTGGGCGTTTGAATTTCACACTGAAATTCTTTAATAAGTAGAACACGCATTATGGTCGATGTCGCTGTTTAAGAAATATGATACGTGTTGCGTAATTCAATTTGTTGGATATTAATGGTATCAGGTTTAGAACAATTATTTTTTTAATTCTTATAAGGTTAGTTGTGCGTTAATATCAAAATTAGTACAGGTGAATTGGCTAATTTAACACAAGGTTATGACCGGTGTGCCTATTAATACTTGATTGTCGTGGCAGTAATAATATTTCTTTTTAAGTTTAAATAAACCCTTCATATTTGTATCTGTCTCAAAATTTTGGTATAAAACTTTTCCTCTTCCTGTTTTACTACCACTAACAAATTTACTAAATTGTTCACCATTTTAAATTGTAGAAGTTAGTTCTTGCCAACCTATTTTTATTGAATGGTACGTCATTAGGAAAGGATTTATTAGATACATTCCAAGGATGTTAAGAGAAAAGAAATATTGCAGAAGGTCACTCTCATCTAAACATCTAAAGATAATATGAGTAAGTTAATATATGACCAATAAAGTCCATAACCAATCCTGTTGTTTGTAGTTGACAGGTTGTCTGATAAAGTGACGACTGAAAGCTATATTCAAGGCAAACAAATGAGTTGCTATATTTGGCTAACTTAAGTACGCTTGTGGTGACATCAACGATGTAACTTTTGTTGAGCAGTCCATAAAAATAATGATAAAGAAAAACTTGGTGCACATCAATATGCGTATAAGATAAGTGAACTCGTAAGAGTAATGTCATCAATCAATCTGATGACCTGATTTTGGATTAAAAGATTAAAGAAGAATTCAAGATTCCTTTCCAACATTGCTCAATCAAGAATTTTCAAGTTAAGGAAACGCCAGACAGCCTAAAAATGAACATATATGTTTCAAACTATTTTCTATCTCAAATTAGAAATATTTAATTCTTTGAAAGTACTTTTTTATCCCTACAACAGTCCTGATACTATATGAGAGCTGACTTCCATCTGATTTAACAAGAGTTGAAGTCAATTTAACCGAAATTATCTAATCCTAATTTTCACTGCATGGTTTGCATGAATCTGATTTTCTATTAAACGAGGAGGCAATTGGTAAAAAAGCAAAGAACGAATTCATTTCAGAATGTTCCAGAAATCGAACGTTTTGAAACATTTAAGAGACAAAAAATCTTCACATTTGCTAATGAACAGAAGAGAATAACCAGGAAAGTGAGTAATGATAAGGTGCAAAAGGAAATTATTAACAAAAATCTAAATGTGGCGAAGCTCTTAATAAGAGGCTCATTTATTTTTCTGGGTTTGTAAGCCATCTAAAATTTCTGTATCTCGCCTCATTAACTGTCGGACTGGGGATCTTGTGTCCTCCTCTTCGTGATTGCAAGAATCATCGAAACCAGCTCGGAAAATATTATTATTTGAACTGGTAAACTGGCAGCATATTGTAATGTAATAGGGGCAGATGAGATTTATTTTAACTTTTGTATATATGTACTTATTATTGGAATTTTAATTTAATTTTGTATATATTTATTATTATTATTTAATTTAGGGAATATTGTAATTTAAGTTTATTTTTGAATCATATTTTTCTTTTTTGTTTTACTCATTGCCTTTAATTATCCACCCACATTACATTTACAGTATATGAATTTGTTCGCCCCTGGTGTAACCTCCAACCGCTATTTCTATAAACGACCGTATGTACTTTGAGGCGAATGACTTACTAATGGTTTGCTGTAAACCCCTCCTTTTCCTTTTCAGGGCGTTCCAGGGATCTTCTGGTAGAGGAAAATTACTTTACTCAATATTCTGTTAATTTTGGTCCAATAAAGATTTATTTGATTCAAATTGAGTTCATTGACTTTACTGATGTTTGTTATCAAATATAGGTCCTGCCAAATGTGCAGTGGCCTGCAATTATAAGTATCTGAACGGTTAAAACAGCGATCATGCACACCTGTGGTCTTTGGAACACAAATGTCACCTTTGTCAGTGAAATAAAGCTTTAGATAAGGTAGTGATACATAAAACTTGAATTTCAACTGATCAAACATAGAGGTCTCTCAACTAAACAGCTTATATTCAATGAATTATCGACAAAGACAAATTAAATCTATTAATAAATAAACTAAGAACCTGCGATAACTTAAGACTTCATTTAATCTACTTTAAAATAAATCGGTGTTATCCTTTTAATTAAACATAAAAGTAAAATATTTTTAGTTATTTTAAAAAAATGAGTTTCTGTCATTAGTATACTCCGTGCTTTGTAACGGTGTTCGCACCGATTTGAATTTATCAATTCAGTGACATTGAAACTAATATTACTGTTGGAAGTGGATTGTTCTAGAGTGTCCAATTATACTACATGGAAACAAACCAGCTGTGGATACTCATTCGAAATTACAAACTAGATGGGTATCTGATATTTCCATAGTCTATTCTAGTAAAAATCCTGGGAATATCGACAAATTGTCTCGTTCAATATAAATGGTATGAACATACCTCGGCTATTGAATTGTTGTGTGACTTAATATGGAACTCCTTCCACATAAAGACTCATAAAGGAAGAAGGACACGTCATATTAACTAATTTTCATTCGAAACGAAGCTGAAACAGATTTAATGAATGTTACTCGATATTGATTTATTGTTGTTAATAGAAAAAAGTGAAAATTTTGAGGAAAACTGTAACTTTTATAGATGTGTAGCCATATTCTGAATTGAAATGTGAATCACCTCATGACCTGTAGACTGATTGATTATGTATCCTTCAACTTGCTTTGTTAACACAAATTCTTTATGTTAGGAAATAAATCTAGTAAATATTCATTGAAGCACAACAAAACGCTTTGGGTCTCTTGGTAGGTCATTGTCAAGCGCTAAAACACAGAACCAATAATTTATGTACAAAATATAAGATATGAGTATGCTAATGTTGAATATAGAGATTATTTTTAGTAGCGCTTCTTAATTTAATAAAATCTTCTTTTTTTATTTAATTATAGATTTTATTCAATATTCAGTTGCCATCATTCCTACATCCCAATTATTCGGCGCAGAAAATGGCGACCAATTTCAACTAACTTTCTGAATCTAATGGTTTGGAAAACACTCACTGTCAATACTGAACTGCTTCATTAGTTGGTTGATTCAGGATTTGCGATTTTTTTTTTTTTCAGAAATGAGAAACATTTGGAGAAGATACTGGCCATAAAATGACTCAACGAAAAATATTTTGTGACCTAGTCCATTTCTACATCGCAACAATTATTATAAAGGAGAATATATAATTAACATTGACTCATTGACTCTATTACTTTTTACGCCGCAATTAAACCGCGACATGATTATTAAAAATAATCTTACTTTTCCTTTCGTCAGCTCCTAAAAACTATTCCGTGTTATTACCTGAACTAAAAAATGTATTGTTTGTTGTGACCTTGAAGGAATGCAGATAAAATAAAAACTAAATTAACACAGTTCAGTGACTCCGCATTTTACACAAGGACGGACGTTCGGCGAGCCGCTGCCGCCGGTCATTTTGGTTGCACGGTTTTTACGTAACGTGCTGAATTATGTTTGAGGAAATATTACCATTTATGTGTGGGTATGTCATATGGGTATTGTACGAAATTGCCTATGAAACCAAGGAAGTTGTAAATGCAGTTTGTAATTTTTTTCTTTTACGATAGCGTGAGTTAGAAGTGATTAAGTCATGCGTTACATTTTTGTAAACAATTTTGTTACAATTTATTAGAGTAATAATATAGTAGGTATAAATAAATGAATCATAGTTTTTTTTATTTCGTCTTATTTTATAATATATTATTTATAAAAAAACCGATAGATACAGATTAATAATAAAGAATATTCATTCAGTAAATATATAGGAAATAAACATAAAATCAGTTATAAATATGGAAAACTTGATAGTTTCAACTAAATAAACTTCAGGCTCTATAATCAGCTCGAAGGGATGGTCTCCAACTTTGCTTCGGTAGAGGTTCCACAAGATGCTACTCAAGATGGTCAAAATCAGCTATCATTTGGGTTATATTTTCTAAGTTTGAAGGGAAGTAAAAGTGATGTTTATATTAAAGGCACGAAAGCCAGCACGAACCTTATCTTCTTAGACTGGGAAGAGACATTAAATAATGTAGTCTAACAGCATATCAGCAAATCTAACCTGGTCATCTACCTGTTAATATAAGTTAGATTGAATAACCAGATTCGCAGATTCAACATCAATTAATTTCGTCCTCGATTTCGTCTTTGAAGGGCTAATCTGGGACTGTATCTGGAGATGTGAATAATCCCAAGAAAGAGTATATTATGGTTCAAAATATAAACAGTCTTCCATTTTTCAGTCATGAAATCAAATCATGAATCTCTGCGTTTGGAATACATTAAGAGGCACCAAGAGGAGCAATAATTTACCTTTAGTCAATATTTAGTCCTAAATTTTAAAGTCGTCGGGAAATACGGGCAAATAATTAAGTAACTGGTGTAACAAATGTACATCGTATGTAAACCAGGATGGAGATAACACCCGGTATGGTTTCTTTTAGTTAAAGTTAAAGTATCGTCAATAGAATACGTGACAGATTGTGGAATTGCAAAAGGGGCGTTTCTTTTAAAACATCCTTGTAAAATTTAGTAAAAGTGTCATACCTAAATTATAAAATATGTTTACCACTCGTAGTTAAGATATGTCAATAATGTTTATAGAACAATTCGGGAAGCCCCAACGGATATTCGGCCCTTTAAGGTAACAGCTATTTCTTTGGAAAAGCCTAAGGGTACAGCTACATCGGAATTACGTTGAGAGCCACGGAGGATCTATAGTACAGGCAATTCGGCTAAATAAGGGTATTTAGTTGATGGGTTTATCGTGAGTAGTGAATCAATTCAATATGCGATTAAAAATTGTAAACAGGAATCATATCTCGGTGTCTATCTCTTATCTACAGAGTAATTTGAATAACATAAGTAAGGTAGTTAATTCAGAAGATATCCCATTATATATTGGAATGTACGTAATATTAAGATAGGTAGGAATCTATATACACCTGAGCTTGGTTTAGTCCCGAAATGGAATTAAAGGAATGAATATTCAGAATGGGTTTCCCTCAGCTCAAGTTGCGAATGCAGGTGCTATATAGAAATAGTTTTATATGAATATGTATCATAATTAGGTTAATTAAGTAATATTATGAGTTTGGTAAATTATTACGTACGTGCATAAGAATAATTTTCCACCTTCACTTGGCAGATAGCGCTACAGGTCGGCTCGAACCTAAATACCTACAGTCGGAGACGGGTCGAAGTGCAATTGGGTAAATCGTCTAACGAATTACCTACCCCCTCAAGTGTACCGCCCTTCAGGCAATCGACCGAACCTGATGTGCTAAATCTTAAAGCTTTTCAAAGTTACTTTTCGTTTAATTTTTCAACTAGCAATATCGTCTCTAGTTTCGCGAGTAAGAAATAAAGAAGTAAAGATATTGAAGCGATTGTTCGGTGTTTTCTGATTTTGTTTGTTTATATAATCATTGTAAAGTCATTCATTTCTGTTTTGTTTTGTAGATTGAATTAGTGGACGTCTGTCCATTTTCCATTTATTGTTTGGTTTTTTACCTGTTTTTCGTTTTCAATTGTAAATAAATAGTATTAAGTGTTTTGAGATTATTTCGTTTCATTGACAGTATAGTTGGCAATTACATTGATCAGGAAATATGGAATAAACCGGCCTAAGTGCTTATTAATACACGACACGTTTTGTGAGTGAGATCAGTGTTCAATACAGGTGGCTGATCTACAATCAGTAAAGGAGTAAGACCTAGCTATAAGTAATGTGAGCTCGCCCTATATTTTGTGGGTAGTGGTTATGTCTAGAGACTAATTAATCCAAGTATTGATATATTGAAGGAACCATGTTATAGCAAAAAACTGATTATCAAAGTATAAAATAAATATCTTGTTATAATAGTAAAACAGCTCGGCAAGACTGTTATACTGGCAAAAAACAACAAAGTTACCTTAAGATGTCAAAGCAAAGAAATAAAGGAGACCAAATGACTTCACATGATGGTCATTTATTGGAACGAATCCATCGTATGTCACACAATGGAGATAAAATATGAAATTTTTGTGTAATAATTTTTAAAACAGTTTTGAAAAACACTTCCTCGGTTTTTGCATTTGATTCTGTTAAAATTTCGATACTTCCTTTATATAAGTTTTCACGTGTAAGATTTCTAAAGAGGACCTTCAGAACCGGACACGGAACACGATGTTAAATTGACCATTTCCATTTTTTATTGATTTATTGCGGAATAACCAATATACAGATATCGTTTCACGCCAATAAGCAAAGTAAGTTTCTTGATCTGTTTTAAATAACACCAACTTTTAATTTGATATGGTTATAAATAAAACCTTGAAAATTTGATATTTAATTAAAATTCAGAGTCGTATATTATATTATTTAAATAAGAGTTGCACCGAATCATTCCGTTTCCAAAATAATCAACTGTTTTCGATTCGATTACAGAGATCTGAGCATTGAAAAATTGAAAAATTTACAAAAATCATTTATCCCCTGCACTTTACCTTTGTTTACGACTATTGCTGGCATGTAACAGTGCTTCATTTAAACCAAATTTTTCAGTGATCAAATTTGTAAAAAGGGTAGATAGTATTAATTTGCATAACAATTTATTACAAAAATAACCTATAATTTAAATAAATACATAAATACAATCACGTCTATTGCTAATGGTGGTAGTAAGCTGGCGCCACAACAGCCTTCTGGTAAGTCACTGGATGAACAGCGTGTCCAGATTTTTCTACCACAGCGTTGAATCCGTTAATTTTGTCAGCGGTGTAGTGGACAGTGCGCTGCGTACCGTCGGGCTCAGCAAGGGTGTAGTAGCCTTTCACGACATCACCATCACGTTCTTCGTGCTGCGACTTGTGGTCGCCGGTATGCGGGTCCTTTACTCCGTAGCTGAATTCGTACTTGGGGTAGGCGTAATAGTCGACGTTGTGGGACACAGGTGGGGCGTATGCGTGGGATAGTGCTGGGGCGGCGTATCCATGGGATATAATGGGGGCGGCATATCCATGGGATAAGACAGGAGCGGCCACGTGAGCGGTGGAGTATGAAGTAGAGTACGCGGGGGAATGGTGGGCCAAGTAGCCAGCTTGGACGGCTGCCACTAGAGCGAAGAGGGCAAGAACCTGAAAAATATAAGTAATCTTTAATTGAAGTAGAATAAACATTATTACTTTGACAAATTAAATATATTTTTTATTTTCACACTTCAAAATAATAATTAATGAACTTTTCAAAGTAGGTTTCTTTTTTAGAAAAATTGACAAGAAATTGTATGCAGAGATAACTGTCAAATTTTATCAAAATGTCTCGAAGAGTTCTTATGTTATCATGACAAAGAACGAGATGAAGACGTGGATGAACAAATGGGCAAAGCGAAGAGTAAACATATTTTGTAATTTTTGTAATTCTATTTTATTTCCTCTTTTTTATGGTCTTTGTTCTTCTGGGCCCCACGTTGGGCGCCAATATAAATTGTTTTATTTTACGACTTTCAACACAAGTCGTTCAAACTTTGTTTAAAGCATGTAACTAACAGCTGTTCTGTTATTGATTATTTTAAAGAAACATAGTACAATGCATTCAGTTTATTTACATTTTTAATTTGTTTACGTTTAGCGTAGCTGACCCTTTGTTTACGTGTAGCTTGTTGACCTCTTTTGCATCAACAGGTGTTCTACAGCTGATTTAGAAAGATGGTTCTCCGACATGATATCCTTTTTTAAAACTTGTATTTATCTATTGAGTATACTATACGTAAGTTTTTCGTTTTTTGTTTTATTAAGAGGATTATTTCGTTATCCGCTTTTGGATTCAAGGTCGAAAAGTCCCATTGTTGGTTTTTTTTAATGATTTAAATTATAATACCTACTACTTACATAAGATTAAATAAAATTAAAAAATTCGTATGCAGGCTCCGTGAGGATCATGTAGAAAATAATATATAGATTTTTTTAATACATGCCTACTTACTAAAGCAAATAATTTTCAAAGTGAAGTTGCTATTCCAAGAAGTTTTGGAACCATTGTTAAATATCTGCAATTTATGTTTGCTTAAAAATCGGAAGCAAAATTGAACGACAAATTTTAAACCATAAAATTTTTTTAAATTTAATAAATTTAAGAGTTTTTTATTGTTTATATGCAAAACCAATTGAAAACGATATTTAACTTAATATATCAATTTTCAAAATTCTTTAAAAATTAATTTTTTTTTTAAATCAGAGGCAATTATTTTCAATAATGTAATAAAAATAAAAATAATTTGTGAAATTTGAAATTTCACATTTCTGGTTTCAGATTTAACTAAAAAAATTTAAATTCTTGTAAGATAAAAATTGTGTACCTACATCAAAAATTATTTTGAATAAAATTGTAAAAGAATATAACTTTTTAAAAAAATTATTATACATCGTGAGATTTGAAATTTTAGAATTCAATTCAGTTCAATTTACAAGAAATTTATATTTTGTATAAATTTAACACTTTTTTAAATTATTTAAATCAGAAATCAACTTGAAGTAAAATTCTAAAAGGTAACTAAAAAAAAATTAAAATACCTACTTTACAAAATTAGAAAATTTTGATTTCAGATTTAAAATTTTATTGGAAAATTTTGAGATTTTAGAAATTCAATACTTCTTGAAATTATTAAATCAAAAATAGAGAGTGAAAATTTAAATAAATAAAAAATCAGAGTACCTATGTACTTCAATGAAATTTTAAAATTTCAGATTTCAGATGTGTGAAATTGTGTAAATCATAAATTAATCTAAAATGAAATTCGACAGGATGCGACTTTATAAAAACTCGAAATACTTCCAAACATTTGAAATTTTAGAGGCCAAAGTTCATTAGAAAATTTTTAATTTTATCAATTTAACATTTTTATGAAATGATGTAAATGAAAAATAAATGTGAAAAAAAATTTGAAGGATGTTACGCTGTAAATATTAAAATATCATTGAAACATTTTTAAATTTTATTTTCACACTTTTTTTTTAAATTTTGTAAATTAAAAATTAATTTGAAGTAAAATTCTGTGAGATTTCAAATTTTATTAAAACAGTTTAGATTTCTATAAATTAAAGTTTTGAAATTATTGTTCAAATTAAAAATGAATTGTAGTTTCAAAAGAATGTAATTTTATGAAACTCAAAAATTTTTTATATTTTAAATTTTTTGTTTGAGATTTCTGAGTTAATTTAATGATTTAAATTTTCTATAAATTTTACAATAATTCAAAATCACGTAAATTGAAAACCAATTAGGGGTGTACTTTTAGAAAGTGTAACAAAATGGTTCTGAAATTTGAGATTATATTAATAAAATTGGATTTTCATAAACTTTGAACTTGAAATTATAATTATATAAAGTAAAAATTAATTTGAAGAGAAATTTCTAAAGAGAACTTTATGAAAATTCAAACTACTTCATAAAATCTGATACTTCGGATTTTAAATTTCAAAATTCATTACTTACTTTAAACTTTAAATACTTTTTTGAAATTGTGTAAATCAATAATGTTTGAGGTGAAATTTCTAAGAGTAAATAAAATACATAAAATTTAAAATATTAGATTTCAAATTTCTTTAAAAAATGTGGAATTTTTGTAAATTTAATTTATATTATTGAAATTGAAATAAAATTTCAAAAATGTGTAACTTTATGAAAAAAAATCAAAATTCTTGAAAATTTAAAATCTACCTGATTTGAAAACTTTGGAAAATTTTCCCAAATATTTCTAAAATTGGAATTCAAAACGATACAACTTTATAAAAATTCGAAATTTACAGAAATTTGTGATTTTAAATTTTATTAGAAAATTATTTTTCATTTCATCAATTTAACATATTTTTTATTTGGAATGAATAAAAAATTAATGCCAAGGGAAGTATCAGATGGATTTTATTTTGTAAAAATCAAAATATCGTTGAAAAATTTGTAATTTTTATAAATTTCATACTCTTTCAAATTCTGTAATTTAAAAATTAATTTGAATTAAAATTTTGAGAGAGTGTAATTTTATGAAAATCAAACTATTACTTCATGAAATTTAAAATATGCGATTTCAAATTTTATTAAAACAGTTTAGATTATTATATTATTAAATGAAATACTGTTTTGAAATTGTATAAACTAAATATTAATTATAATTTCAAAAGGGTGTAACTTTATAAAACACAAAATTCTTTAATTTAAATATTTCTAGTTTTTATAAATTTAACACTTTTTAGAATTATGTAAATAAAAATTCAATCATTGGTGTACTTTTAGAAGAGTACCTACCTATAACTTTATAGGAAACAAAAGCCTAAGTATAACTTTTAGATATATAATTTCTGTAACCGAATTTCCTTGAAACGATAGAGAAATTCATATTTCTGAGTAGGTTTTTTTCGGTAGCTATCGAAATATTATTATTTAAAACATAAAAAAATAATGTTAACAAAACCAGAACCCCCAATAGACGCACACCCATGGTTAAAATATCGTGCATGAGATAATAATAGTAGTCACACCCAATTTCTTAACTGTATATTAATGAGTGTCTGAGAAAATACTTTTTTGAATTTTCCCTTCATTATCCTTGACAGACCCGTAACCCCCCCTAATATTTCTCCTATTTCTTATACTTTTTTTAACATTTTTCGTGAAATAACCGAACTGTTAGAAGCCGCAGTTGAAACACAATTTAAACAAATCCTGCTGGATGTGACTCACAAATAATAACATACAATGAAATTAAGAATAAATATCAGCTGTCCGTTGTTTATTTAAATTCGTGAATAGGTAAACAAAATGTAATTATAAAGTAGGTACATTAACGCGTGAAAATTTTTTAGTTTGGCGCAACAGAAGTTACGGTTAAGCGACCACGATTTATTAAAATAATCTTACCATGATATTTAAATTTGATATATTTCAATACAATACGCACCTTTGTGAACATATTCGCTAATTGACCAGCTGAGTAACAAACTTAAACTGATTTGTGTGAGAAAAATTTGTCTTTTATATGAATCGTATGGTTGACTGATATTGGTACCAGTTCCCGCCAAAATATACATACAATATGTTGAAACTGAGAATGTGTCTAAGGCTGACCTACAATTTTTTACGCAAAGCAAGGAAATTGCTAAGAATTGGATGCAATAAAATTATTTGAACTACTTAATAAGCCATAAAAAATAATAAGCGGGTAATTAAACTTTTGTGTAAAAATGCCTGCAAGTCCTTGACAAATGACGAACGAGTTTGTAGATTTTTTGTCAACTTCTACGGTTTCAGTACAGGCAACTCATTTATACACACGTATATGAAGAGTAAGTAACTTTCGTTTAATTTCACTAAGGAAATTTGACCATCTGCCACATGCCTCTGCCTAGTTCAATGATATAAAAATTAACAGTTGGACAAGATCTTATCTCTTCATTCTCTTCAAGGACCATGTTGTCGGATACTGGGTTGCGTTGGCATATCCGTTACGGAAACAACAATTCTTATATTCGGATTGGATGACAAAATTTGAGCGAGGAAATTCATTTCGCAAATATATATTGTATGAGAAATGATAACTTCTGACTTTTAATTCGTAAAATAAGAAATATGTATAAATTTGGGCATCTCTGAAAATCACATTTTTTCATGACATTTTTTGTGTATAACCCCATACAAACAGAACATAAAAATAAATTGAATTATTTCTATTAACATTTGTCCTAAATAATAAATTCTAAACGTCTTCAGTTGAAAAAAATATTTTGAATGAAAATTTTTACAAAGTTTCATTTAAATATTATGATTTGTAGTGGTAGTTTCAGGATGGGTGGGGAATAATCTTTGCTTTATTTCTGAATAGAAATTTCAACATTATTTTCTTTAATTGACTTACTATCTCTGTTATCACAGGAGATATTCTTAACAAAAAAAGTGTCAAAATACATTTTTTTTTAATTTTTTACAGAAACAAAATTAGGTTACAACAAATTAAATCCAGAGTACACTAATTCTTAATATCACGTTGGGCTAATTCTTCTTCTTCAAAAATAAATTCCCAGCAATATTGTTCCAAATCACTTTCAATTTATTTTGGAGGTCATTCAGTGTTCTACATGAAACCTAATTTTGCCTTATTGCCCATCCTAAATGGTCCCATCCCAAGTAGAACACTTGGGCAGATATTGGTTTAATATTGTTGAAATGTTGGCGCAATAATAAAAAGACAATATTGTATCAATAAAAAATGTGAACATTTCGCTAATGTATGGACTTAATAATGGTTAAACTTTATTGGGAGACATTTAAAAACTATATTATATAATATTTAATTCAAATATAAACCAATCTTTAAAATTAAATATTGACCTAACATTTAATATACAAGGGCTAATGCCCTATGTAGTAAAACTATATATTGGCACCATGTTACATTTAAATATTGTCAAATTCAAAATAGACAATATTGAGCCAATAGAAAATGTGAACATTTAGCTATATTGGCTCAACGTTGTTTAAACAATGCTCGGAAATCTTGAATACATATATTGTATAATAACGTATTTAAACAACTTAATATTTGAAATTATATATACAGGGTGGTCCGGTATCCATGGCGGAAACTTCAGGGGACAATAGAGTACCAAAAAACAATATGACTTTGCTTATAAACATAACCTTCTAAACGTACCGTTTTTGAGATACAGGGTGTTAAAGTTTTGATTTTTTTAAATATATTTTTAAATATCTCTCTAACGAACAACAATATTAAAAAACTATTTGGTGATGTGAAATATCTCGCAGAGCACTAGTATTTCACCATTAGAAAAGTTTGCGAACATCACCAGTGGCGTCGATCTGGGGCATTGTGACCCTTTTTCCTATCAGAACTTCTACGCCACTGGTCCTAGACACCAATTCTATCTTGTTTTATATTTTCTGATGTTTTTTGCACAAAAAGTCACTCTTGTGATTTTTTCGTAAGATGCACCATTTTCGAATTAATAGCATGTAAAGATATTAATGTTTAAAAAAAAATTATTATTATTAAAAATTTATTAACATTATTACATTTTATTAACAATTTTTGAGCTCTAGTTAGGAAGAAAAACATCACAAAAATAACAACAGATTTAATAGCATCTTACGAAAAACTCACAAGAGTGACTTTTTGTGCAAAAAAAATTAGGATTTTTTTTTCATAAAAAGTCACTCTTGTGAGTTTTTCGTAAGATGCTATTAAATCTGTTGTTATTTTTGTGATGTTTTTCTTCCTAACTAGAGCTCAAAAATTGTTAATAAAATGTAATAATGTTAATAAATTTTTAATAATAATAATTTTTTTTTAAACATTAATATCTTTACATGCTATTAACTCGAAAATGGTGCATCTTACGAAAAAATCACAAGAGTGACTTTTTGTGCAAAAAACATCAGAAAATATAAAACAAGATAGAATTGGTGTCTAGGACCAGTGGCGTAGAAGTTCTGATAGGAGAAAGGGTCACAATGCCCCAGATCGACGCCACTGGTGATGTTCGCAAACTTTTCTAATGGTGAAATACTAGTGCTCTGCGAGATATTTCACATCACCAAATAGTTTTTTAATATTGTTGTTCGTTAGAGAGATATTTAAAAATATATTTAAAAAAATCAAAACTTTAACACCCTGTATCTCAAAAACGGTACGTTTAGAAGGTTATGTTTATAAGCAAAGTCATATTGTTTTTTGGTACTCTATTGTCCCCTGAAGTTTCCGCCATGGATACCGGACCACCCTGTATTGGTTCAATATTTATTATACATTGGACCGATATTGGTTTAATATTGTTAAAAAGTTGACGCAATGTAAAAAAGACAAGACCGGAGATGAGTTAATAACATTTAACTAACATTTAATATACACAGCAATTGTATAAAATATAATATATAGATTTAGCAATATGGGAATGTTTAATATGAAAAATATTGTTTAAACCATATAGATTGAAAGTAATTTCGTCAATATAGGGTCAATTTAAATTTTATTATATTTTAAAACCAATTTTATCGTCAAAAATCAATGTTGATTGTATAACAATATGGTTTTTCTAATATTGTAAATCTAATATTTATTTGTATGGATATGGATACACAAAGAACATTGCTAATGTGAGTTAATATTGATTTTCCAATATTATAAAACCAATATTAATTTTTATGGATATATATTGGTTAATCAATATAGCTTACAAGAAACATTACCAATGTAGATTAAATATGGTTTTTTTAATATTGTAAATCTAATATTGATTGGTATGGATTTATATTGGTTGAGCAAAATAGTCTACGAGGAATAAATGTAAGTTAAATACTGATTGTTCAATATTATAAAACCAATATTTATTTTTATGGATATACAAATTCCACTGTTTGACAGCTGTCATATAAATCTTAATTTTTTTAGACAAAACGTCACTTTGACAGCTGAAAATAAAATTTTTTTTTTTCGAGAAAACGTCACTTTGACAGTTGTCAAAAAAATTGGCGGAAACGTCACTTTGACAGCTGTCAAAAAACCATTTTTCGAGAAATCGTCTATTTGGCAGCTGACAAAAAAATTTTTTTTCAAGGAAACGTCACTTTACCAGCTGTCAAAAAAATTTTTTTTTGAGAAAATGTCACTTTGACAGCTGTCAAAAAATTTTATTGGTTAAGATAAATAATATAATGAATGTTTGAGCATCCTCTTCAACTGACCATTTCTTTGCTGCCTACATCTGGTCTGGCTCTTAATGTCCAGTGAATGCATAACCCAAACTCGCTATTTTGCATATCTACGATTTGATTCACTAGCGGCAAAATAAGGAATTGCTCGATTCATAAACAAGATTGATTTGTTTCGAATGCGGCCGTGTCACACTCTAACATGCCGTTATATTTTATGTCACATATAAATTATTTAACAATTTAATAAGGTTATAACCTTAGCAATTATATAAGTCGTTAGAAACTGTTTATTCAATTACACAATGAATTAGAGGTGTATGAATTATTCCTTGCAAATGCCGTCTGTGTATGTGTAGGTATATATATCATATAGACTGGAGGCTCGGAAACTATTTGAAGAATTTCAAATTACGTGTTAATGTATCACTAAAACGCCAATAACTTCATAAATTTACTGCTGCAACTTTGGACTATGCGAATACGGAAATTTATAATAATAATAATAATAAAGTTTATTAATAAGAAAATTTCAGCAATCTGAGTATACCGGGTGAAACATGATAATGCTACATTCCCTTCTTTCCTTTAGTTTTGAATTTAAATAATTGAAATTTTGAAACATCCTATATACTTAATAAAAGTCAGTTTTTGACTACTTATAATTAAATTATTTTTTCTTCACTTTCGGTTTCATCTAAAGTGACGCTAACTATTTATTTTTAAATAAAACTTCCTAGACCTACCATTTTTTAATTTTGTATAATTTTCTGAATCCCATGGTACCACATTTTAAAATTTATTTTAATTTAACTTTTTGTCTTCCATTTAAGATTGCCATGACTGTTTCAATTTATTCTAATTGATCCGCGTAATACTAGAAGAATCGAAATCCCTTCGAGAATTTTAAATTATGTGATTTATAAGCAATTAAAGTTGATCAAATGGTTTTTGGGACAAAACACAATTTTTTCAAATGGAGCCATATTGGTATCGTGGTACCATTTATTAGTACTATTAATAAAGACTTTATGAGTTATATGTAAAATTTGTGACCTTGAAAATCATTTAAAAAATATAAGATTGTTAACCTATTTTTGATCCTTTAAAAGGATTTTATATATTTTCTCAATGAAACGAAGAAAAATCAAATTAACTCACTTACTTCTAATAATAATTGTTACTTTATTTGCTTAAAATACACAAAATACAAACATATATGCTAGAACTTTAACCATTTACCTGCAACATTTCTATACATTTCCTCGCCGGCCTATATCCTTTTTTGTGTGTCATTCCCATTAAGATTAATTACTCATATCTATTAGTTAATCTGGACTGAAACAAGCAACAGTCAATTTCAATACCTATAAACAATGCGTACCATATATTTAGCAATATACCAGCATTTTTACATAATTTAAAGTTAATAAGTCATAATTATAGATTAATTTCGATCTAAACAAAACAAAAACAAAAAAATAACTGTCGAGGCAGTATTGCACAGAATTCAGATTCCTTAGCACAGATAGAATGCACGGAACAGATCCAGTGAAAGTCAAGTGAATATGTGCCCGAATTGTATAATATTAGTACCACGCCCAGTAACATGGGTGTACGTACCTACCATTTTGTCTTCTTGTTAAAAAAATTAATGATTTTTTTTCTTGTTTGAACCGTCTTCAGGAAAATTAAAAAATGAAATTATTTGATACCTTGATGCCAAAAATTGTGTTTCGACACCGCATTAAGAGGCGCATCCCTATAAAATTGGGTAGGTACTAATAAATCGATAGGTCATCAGCCAAGTCATAGAGCTGGATTATTGCAGATTTTTTAACTTTCCGTCCAACATTGCTTACGTAAATATTGTTTGTTGAGGTTTGCCTTTGATACTACACTTTTATCTTGACATATTTTGGAAATTTTCTTATTTCTATTTATTTTTTAGAATTTGGCGTGATTCCCAGAATTAAGTTCAATGAATATTGCTTACGTGCTCCAATTCCCAAGAAATGGAGGAAAATTTACAAAATAATTACCGCTCCAAGGCATACATGTGAAAATCTAGAGAAAACTTTTGACCATTTAGCTCTATGTATTTCTAATTTGACGTAATTAAAAAATGATATTTTTTGTTAAATTAATAAAATAACTTTTTAAATTCCTCTTTTTTTACGTAATGTTTGACTTAATTTTTTTACCAGTAAATACGCGTTACGAGGCGCTACTGCCCCGCACCGCAATGTTATAACACAACTATAAATAATTACAATTCATGCGATTTATGCTTCATACACATCGACACCAACTTCTATTAATTACAATACAGCAGTACCACACAAACAGGTCCCATTAGCACATAAGACCTCTGTTGTATTTAATTTAACTCGATTTTATTTTTATTACCCAAACGAGATCAGTTAAAATTTATTATTTTATTGCTCTTTATGCGTTATACATAACGTTCTAATGGTACAAGTACAGGTAGATAATTATATACACAGTTGGCCACTCCATCATTTCAAAAGTATTTGTAACGAGAAAAAGATAATAAAGCTACAGCTTATTGATATAAAGAAGTAACATCTTCATATATTTTACGATTGAAGCAATTCGTTTTTTTTTTGTTATAATTTTAGCAACAATACAAGTAATAACTAAATGACTTGTTTATCGTTAACGATTTACACTAACCATTTTTTTTATCGCATTATGCTTAGTAATTATGGCTAATGGCGTGGCCAGTTCTGGTATATGTAAAGACTATAGATCAATAAATATATGCCGAGAACTAATTCTGTATTGAGCTTAATTAACTTTGAATGAATCCGACTTTGTACTTACTTGTATATGTCTTTATGCTATCTAATCAAATCCATAGGGGAGTAATTACCATCAGCTGATTTTAATTGTGAAAGAGAGCGGTTTGTGAAATGTTTAAATGCATTGTGCAGTTTCCTCATAAGCTCCTTTATTAAAACGTTAATATTTTACAAAACGATGTTGAAATATTATCAATTGTAATCTAGAAGTTCAAATAATACCAGATATGAACGTTGCTTATTTTCAAAGTGACGTAATTTAGATTTAAATCAGATATATATGGAACTTTACGATATAAAACAAAATGGCGAAATAAATATTTTTTCTTTCTTTTCTTATTTGGGATTTAAAACATAAACACACCACCACAAAAATTTACTACCACGCTTCTGAATAATCCCAAATCAGAAACGAAAGAAAATGGAATGGTGCCAACATAAACGGATATCAAAATGTTAAATTTGGTCACGCAAATATTAGATCCATAACTACCAACTTTGTTTCTTCAGAAAGTTATCTTATTTTATTTAATTCTCGATATTTGCATATGAGATTTTGGTGATTTCTAACATATATTTTAAAGAATTCAGTTCGTCCCAATATTTAAGGCTAAAAATTGTTTCTTAAATATTGCGGGAGAGTCTAACGTGAATTTAGATACAACTTCTCATTTTAATAATTAATATTTAAGCTGTGACATTAAATTTAACTTACCAGAAATAAGTCATAACGATATCTTCTCAGTTTATAAAATATGGAAAAAGACTTTCTGTTATTTTAGATGATTAACATAAATTAATTCTACCTGGTAGATTTATGAATATTTCAGATAATGAAACTACCACATGTTATGATTTAAATGATAATAAACAAATAATGGTTTAAAAGGAAATGAAAAAAATTATTTAAAATTTTTTTCCATGAAATTGAATATCAATAAAAAAATACAAAACATCCCCCTCATTAAAGAGCATATCAACTTTTTCTGTAGAAAATAAAAAAAATTAAAATATTGCAAAATTCTAAAATGTTGATCAATTCGTGATTTTAAAATTCAGTAAAAATACTGAAAATTTAGAAATACCTGCTAAAAATTTGAAATGTTGATCACATGATTAATTCGTGATTTTGAAATTCTGCAAAAATGCCAAAAATTTAAATTCTAGTAAAAGATCACTTGATACATTTTGACCTTTGACCTATGACGTCATTAAATTTTAAATTCATTACTTCATCATTCAAATTTGAATTCCAGTAAAATAGCCAAAAATGGAGATTTTTGAAAAATCTATAAAAATGCCATAAATTTAAATTCTGGTAAAAAAAGTCAAAAATTTAAATTCTAGTAATAGATCACGTGATACATTTTGACCTTTGACCTTAAATTAAAATATAAATTCCAGTAAAATAGCCAAACATTGAGATTTTTGAAAAATCTGTAAAAATGCCAAGAATTTAAATTCCAGCAAAAAAGACAAATATATAAATTTTAGTAAAAAAGTCAAAAATTGAGATATTTGGAAGACCTGTAAAATGCCAAAAATTTAAATTCTAGTGAAAAATCAAAAAATAATTCTAGTAAAAGACCACGTGATACATTTTGACCTTTGACCTATGACGTCATCAAAATATAAATTCCAGTGGAAGAGCCAAAAATTGATAGTTTTGGAAAATCAGTAAAAACACCAAAAATTTAAATTCTAGTAAAAGATCACGTGATACATTTTGACCTTTGACCTATGACGTCATCAAAATTTAAATTCTAGTGAAAAAGCCAAAAATTGAAATTTTCGAAAAATCTGTAAAAATGCCAAAAATTTAATTTCTAGTAAAAAGCCAAAAATTTAAATAATAGCAAGATTTAAATTCTAGTGAAAAAGCCAAAAATTGGAATTTTTCAAAAATCTGTAAAAATGCCAAAAATTTAAATTCTACTTAGTAAAAAACCAAACATGTGGAAATCCTCTAATATTCTACCAATTCCCAAAATACTACTACTTACCACTAACCCTAAATGATTTGCGATCTAAACTGATCAACAAAACAAACGTTACAAGGCCAAATTTGCCCTAACTTTGGAATTGAGTAAATTTGAATTGCTGCTAACGATTCAGTTTCTGTTTGGAGCATTTGCTAGTCCAGTTCTTTGTCTATCAGTTCGTGTTTCTGTTAAAATTAGGTATTTACATAAAGTTTCTACAGGGTGCTAAATGAGACAGTACAAAATTTTTAACAAAAATGTATTTTAACATACTAAAGGCATAAAGATGGACTTCATATCTCGAAACGGTTTTTGAATTTTCCGGTTATTTCCTTTATTTATATGGTGATCTCAAAAAATCCACTTTTTAGTCTTGCAGTGATAAGTTGTCCACTCGTGAATGGATTTTCAAAATCTTGGGCTCATGTTGAAGCTAAAACTTCACGTAAGAAGACGCAAGGATGACAATCGAGTTAAGATAAAATGTCAAAATACAGGATTACATTGAAAGTGACCCAATTCTAAATTATCCCCGAAATCTGGTATTATGAGACTTGAATTAAAGTCACCTTGTTAAGAATCGTTGGTGGAGAAAGACGGACTTCTGGCCAGAAGACGAGCGGCTTGCTCTTTGATAGGACCTCAACACCGATCTGTTCAACTGCGATGGGCCAGATATTGCCAACACTGGGGAAAACCAGAGTGGAGTAAGTGTTTGTTTACGGATGAAAGTAGGTTTTGTTTGTTTAGGTCAGACGGACGTGCCTTGGTATGGAGAAGAAGGAATGAAAGGTTTATGGAAGAGCACATGGAGACGAGGGTGGCTTTTGGAGGTGGAGGAGTGACTGCTTGGGGTGGAATAAGAATCAATCAAAAGAGTGAATAGCGATACTCAGAAGGGAAAGCATGAATGATGAACGATACAAAGATTTGTGTGTTAGGGATATTGTCGATGACAATGCAAAACCTCATCGCACTAGAATCGTCACTGAGTTTTTGGAGGATCACAACATTGAAAGAATGGATTGACCACACTTGTCTCTGGACATGAATCCGATCTAGCATGTCTGGAGTAGAATAAAAACCTGAAAGAAAGGGAAGGACAAATGGACAATTTGGATGATGATGATGATGATGATTCAAAGAAAAATATAGTACTTCAACTGCTCTTTTAAAAGTGATAAATGATGTTTCCTTGGTATTAGATCAGTCAAATTCATCGATATTAATGTTTTTATACCATAACGTATACTTTTACTTATTATTAACAAGATTAAAATAGATTGGCTTTGATGGTACTGCACTTAAAGTACTTATTTAAAAAATGAGGAGAGGGCGAAACAAGTTCTTGTATTTAATAATAAATGCAATAATAGCATAGAGTAATGAAATTGTTTTAAAAAAAATATATTTGTTTCAATACGCTTGGATATTGTGAGTACAAACATTAACTACAAAATCTCATAGTGACTGACTACTTGAATCTGTAAGGACATGCATATTTCGGCCTAGATTTTTCGGTTGCGTAGCTAATAGTTTCTTCCATTCTATGAAAAAAATACTGACAAAAAACACCAAATTTTGACACATAAACCAGTAAATCATCTAAATAAGGAAACTCGCCAAAAACACAGTTGCACAACTTTTAATACAAGTTTCTCTAAATATCCCAAGCGACCAATAAAAAATCTAACTAATCCATTTAATAAATACTTTATTGCCAGTAATTAATTATGCCTATCAAGCAAATGATATCTATATACCATCTATAATTACAACACAATAGTTAAACCTACAACAACTCTGTGGGTAAATCTATCAAAATATTTTTAACTTGGCATTCGCTTATTATCCTGCTGGGTTACTTTGGCTCGAATTCTATATCATATAGAGATCGGTATGCATTCAAAAGTTTTTTTCTGTTATGTAAAAATTAAAATACACCTAAGCAGTTTTAATTTTTTGTTCGAAACACGCGAAACTAACGTTGCATAACGGCGACAACGGGTTTAAGACAACTTGCGTAAAGGGTTAGTATTTCAAATATCCACCATGACAATTTATAAAATTAATTAATTTATTTGGGTATACATATGGGGCCTTCTAAACAAGTTTGTGCTTGGCAGCTGAGTTGTGTTTGTGGATGCCGAAATATATTCCTAATTCATTTAATTTTTACTGAACCGCTCTTCTTACATTCCATTTAATGGTGTCACATTAACTTTACCATGCAATCAAAATGACTCGTTTAAAATTTCTATTCATCACTTATTTATATCAGTGACTTGTCTTACATCAATCTCTAATTGTGTCAGTCTGTATCATTGCGAAAATATACTAATAACAATGAGATTAAGGATCGGAGTAATTGATCAGAATATGTGGCGTGAAATAAACATTTAATTTAGAATAAATGAATACCGTTTGAACTCTTAGGCAACTGAATTGCTTATTTATTAATTTACATCCATTACTGCTTTAAATTATCTGTAATTTACTGCTTTGATTAATGCGAGCGTCGTTACAAATTATTTTAATTATTCCAGCGAAATTACGCCCATAGTATTACTCGACAGGATATGGACTGCATAGCAAATGTGGTTTACTTGTAAGTTGATAATTTTTTTTTCTATCATGCTATAAATTAATTAGATTTTAAATTTACAATGTATTTATACTTATTTCGCATATAGGGTGTTCTGGAAACTAAATCAAATATTTAGAAGATACATTTTTCGACAAAAATTAATTAAGGTTAGTTTACAATCTTCTAAAAAATCAAAATAAGGCGTTTTTCGAACTTAAAAATTAAATTTGGTATAAAAATACTAGTGATTTAGTCCTTTTCTCTGCCATAGACGGCATGGATTTCCGATATTATAAGCATTACTGATGATTATTTTAATTAATTGCTTTTACAAAATTGATAAAAATTCACAAGGACCTCCTTGCCTGAAAATTCGAAAAAAATCAGAAAATCGTGATACTTTTCGAAATAATGGCTAATAAATCGGACGCCGTTTTAACAACAGAGCCGATATGTTGCTGGAATACCGATATGTTGCTGGAATAACGCACTGATTTAATAGTCCACAAAAATCGGAATTACAACACAATGGAAAGTTGCATAATCAACGCACCGACGGAATGCAATGTAGGTAAGCTGGGTTGGCACGAGCGGGTCATACATCTGTCCACCCAGATGACACACCCGAGTAAATGAACGGAAAAACTGCAATGAGCCTCCCATTTCGATATAGAATCCGCACCGCGAAAATTGTGAATCAAGCCTGACCTTGCTACCATTTTAAAGGAACTTTCAATCGTTTGCGTTTTTTATCCTGGAAACTTAGCTTGGCTAATGTGATTTTTTTCAAATTTATGGACGTGGTAGTGAACGTTCGCACATGGGGTAGTAGGTTTGTATAAAAGATCTGATACTCTGGATGGTAGGCCAGTGCAGTTTAATGCTTAGTTGCAGTACAGTGGTAATTACATAATGTACACCAAGGTAGGGCCCGACGAACGAATATTACACGATCCGTTTAAATGTATCAATTTTGTTCTAATGCAACGTGTAAGGTTTCAAAATGAAGTGATTTTTGGTAATATTTAAGTGTCAAAATATGCATTGTGTAGAGTCAAAAAGTGAGTCCCAGTATATTTGGGGTGACAGCGTTGACTTACAAAATAAAAGTATTTAAACTTTAAAGTACCTACACTCAAAATTGTATGAAGTTTGCTAGAAATAAAGTAAAATATTAAATTTATTTAATCTAAAAATTCTTAATATTTTCTTTTAAAACTTAAAATAATTATAATAAATAATTTCGTAATTAATAAATATAATCTGCACAGGGTGATTCCTATGGCGCTCTCACCTCAATTTTTTGGTTTGTCTTTGAAAATAAAATTAAAATATTTAACTCACTTTAGCATTTTTTCCAAGGATTTCGAAAATTTCAACAAAAAAAAACAATTGAAAGTCAAATTAAAGTGGGGAAAAAACATTGCTATGTTTTTTCTCACTGTTTTTTTGTTAAATTTTTTGAAATCCTTGAAAAAAATACTATAAGTTACGTTAAATATTTTTATTTCATTTCCAAAGGTCAAACAAAAAAATTAGGGTGAGAAACGTTATAGAAATCACTCTGTACGTGTACATACAAATTTTTTATAAACGAAAATATTTTCAATATTATATTCTTTTATGATGCAACTGCTGGTATTTTGATAAATATAATTTTGTAACCAGAAAGAGAATATTTAGAGAATTAATATTTCAATAAATTATTGTTTCCAGGCAAACAAAATCTCAATTTGATGTCTTCTGAATTGACATACCTACATATATCTAGTTCAATTAAAGGCACATCAAAATGCTTTAGTTTTAATTTAATAATTTTCACTCTTAAAAATGTTAGCTTTAACACCAAATCTATGTACAGGGTTATCCAACGAAAAGGCCCACCCTTATATTTTCTTTATTTTTCGAGTTAGGAAAAAATGTTTCAAATAAAAGTTGTAGTGAATCAAATTAACTCATTTAAAACCCCTGCAAAGAATATACAGGGTGTTCCATAAAAGCGGGACAAACCTAACTTACATTTTTTTAAATGGAACACCCTATATTTTTTTACATTTTTCAAATCTGTGTTTTTTGTGATTTCAAATATATATATACGTTGTATTTTATCTTTTATTGTTTTTTATTTATTGCAAATTTCGTGAACAATATTATTTATACCACCAGCATCTGCATGCGTATCAATCAGGTTAGCCATGGATGAAAAACAATTAATTTGACACTTATGCCTTACAGAATAATTGAATAAATTCAAAAATAAACTTTTCATCCATGGCTAACCTAATTGATACACATGCAGATGCTGGTGGTATAAATAATATTGTTTACGAAATTTGCAATAAATAAAAAACAGTAAAAGATAAAATACAACATATATATATATTTGAAATCACAAAAATACACAGATTTGAAAAATGTAAAAAAATATAGGGTGTTCCATTTAAAAAAATGTAAGTTAGGTTTGTCCCGCTTTTATGGAACACCCTGTATATTCTTTGCAGGGGTTTTAAATGAGTTCATTTGATTCACTACAACTTTTATTTGAAACATTTTTTCATAACTCGAAAAATAAAGAAAATATAAGGGTGGGCCTTTTCGTTGGATAACCCTGTACCTACTAATAAATAAAAGATTTAATTTTTTAAACACAAAAAGAACAGTTATAGAATTAATGCACAAAAAGCTGTTTTCTACATTCATATACTACCTACACGTTAAAGGCACATTAAACATTTTGGAATTTTAGTTTAAATAATTTTCTGCCTTAAAACATTTGCATTTTTTTAAATAAAATTGTATATTTTATGGCATAAGCTGTACATCAGCATTGTGGAAAGCCTCATAACCATCATCGCTTTTCCCAACTGTTTAAAATTTACAAGCACGAGAAGAACGAGAAGAACAGTTATAGAATTCATTTCGAATAATTTTAATGTAAAAAATATATTAGGATAATTTATTTCATTTTATCAAATCGCCAATTGATAAACATTTATACTAATCACTGCCTTGACATAATTTAATTGTCCATAGGTACAAAAGTAATAAACGTTATTGACATAATTAATTTTTTATTTTATAGTGCATATATCGGCTAATTAATCTAATTGGATTTATTTAACATAAAAGCTTTTATTTGCCAGTTAAAGTACCAGCGACAATTCATTCATAAAGTGTAAGTGATAGTGTTACATAAATTGCATTGATACTATAATGAATAGACCATTGAAAGTTCAGAACTGCTTTATTTAATAATCAAATTTAAAACTCTAGTAATCACCCATGAAAACAACCTATTCATACTGACAACAAAATCAATAATGAAAATAATGTGTAAGATATTAAGTCAACTGTAAAAATTTATTTTTACAAAATACAAAAAATTTGCTAATTCTAACAAAAACCACTATTTTCATAGATTTTAGCCCTCGCCACTCTCGTAGCCTCAACACAAGCAGGCCTACTAGGAGCCCCCGCGATATCATCACACGGATTGGCATATGGACCTGCATTTGCTGCCGCTCCTGCGTACGCCGCACCCGCCTACGCCGCCCCTGCTTACGCCGCCCCTACCTATACTACCCATGCGATTGCTGCTCCAACCATAGTCAAATCCGCCCCCGCAGTAGATTACGTGGTGAGTATTAAAGGAAGCTACGAAATAATAATATTAGCGGAGATATGTTCGGAGACCTCAACGCGCAGTTAGGCCACGAACCTCGGATGTGGCGGAAAATGCTGGATATTTGCTGACTTTACAGGCCTCTAGATCTGGTATTTTGTAAGCTGGATGTTGAATGGACATATTTGGACCATTATTATTATTATTCAGTACCGTGACGTTGGCTATAGAAAAAGGGAAAATTCGAATTAATCCCCATTTTAATTATTATACCTATTATCTACATATTATTATATTTTATTCAAATAAGTTCCTTCAGGATTTATTTAATAATAATAGTTTTGAACATAATCAGTGTATAATCAGGGGACATTCATCCACTAGGTACGCACTGTTTTTTATAGATAATTCGAGTTTTTTTTTATTTTTTTTTATTTTTTTATTAATGGCATTAGATCATTGACCATGCAGCCAGCTAATTCGAGTTAATTACAAAAATTTGGTTATAAGGATAATTTTTCTCATTTTAAAATATGTCTGTTTAAAGGATATTAAGGACTTTTCAGTTGTATTGTTTGTTTCTAAAAATCATATTTTTTATGTTACAGTTATATAGGAAGACATATATTTTAAACTGTACCTATTTTCAAAAATAGTGATTATTAAATCATATTTCGTCCTTATTTTCAAAATACACGTATTGTAAAATGAAATTACTAAATATTCAACAAAATATACGAGCTAAATTTTTCATTCACCTCAATGATTCCATACTACAAATTTCACAACACAATTGACCTTAACTAAGCCACCGGTAACATCAACGATGCGAGGGAAGACCCTGCACTTGACTTGAGGAATCTTCATCTTGTTCTTCTCTTTCACTTTCAAGGATCACATGTTTCACGAAGTGTTTTACAGCCATCTGCTTGTCTACCATTAATTTCACTGAATACCAAGATTAACTACGAGACCTAGATTTCTAAATAGCTGGCTATTTATGGACTTTAAATCATTATGTCACTTCTGTTCTACTTTAGCTATTTTTTCCTGGTTATTTTGCACTTATTATAAATGTAATTACACATTTAAGTATAATTACATCTAGTATTTAGAGAAAATAAATATATTGGAATTGTAATTAATTAATTAGGAATTTGTTCAGCATACTCATTTGCAATTTTTTCAAAAATCTCTCGCAGGAAAATTTTTTGTTAAATTGGAAAAGCTCCTCATTAATTTTCTTGCACAATAAACCAAAAATAATTTTTCATTCAATTTAAGTATGCAGAAAATTATCCGTAATATATTTTTGCATTAAACCAAGGTGAATTCAAAATTTTTATATTTTTTGTTCTTTCAGGCCTATCCCAAATACCAATTCAACTATGGAGTATCCGACGGCCACACTGGCGACCAAAAATCCCAAACCGAAGTGCGAGACGGCGACGTAGTCAAAGGCTCCTATTCATTGGTAGAAGCTGACGGTACCGTTCGAACAGTATCTTACACCGCCGACGACCATAATGGATTCAACGCAGTCGTCACAAGGTCGGGCCATGCGGCTCATCCTGCAACCGCTGTCGCCGTAGCTCCCAAGGTCATAGCCGCTCCCATCGCACACGCAACGTACGCTGCTCCTGCCTACGCTGCACCCGCATACGCTGCTCCTGCATACGCCGCTCCAACATATGCTGCTCCTGCATATGGATTAGGTAACTTACCACTAAATTTAATTGAAGCGTTTTATATTTACTCTTTTTATTTGCTGCAGGCCACGGTTTGGGGCTGGGATACCTAAAAGGATAAGCTGCACCTCCCAGGCGATCCTCAAGTACATTGCCAATGGCTGCAATTAGAACAATGCGAACTCTTGGACTATTCCAGCTTTGCTTGCTCTAATCGTGTTATGCTGAACGACTTTTTGCTTTACATTAAAGGAAAAACTTGTACAGTGTAAACTGTATTTACCTCTCATGGTTGTGTTTCTGATGAAATTACGATGCCTTTTATTTATTATCATTATTGTACCCATGGTGATTTTGTTGAAAATGCAACGGATCCGACCGCTACGCCAAAGGATTGTTGATTTGGATATTTTGTTCTACCTATTTGTGCTTGTATTATCGTGTTACTATGTAAATATCATATCTATTAGTATGTATCACGCAGTATTGTTCTCATTTTTTATACTTACGATAAGTAATATACCATTGTACTCATCATGCTAGTCTTTTATTACAATTCATCCAACATTAAGAGTTACTAATACGATCAGCTGTACCAAATTCAAATATTTAGTTGAAGTTGAAATTTTGACAAAGAGCTCGATTTTCTCCTGTCCTCTTCCTGCTGTACTCCTCCTGCGCAAGGTGTCTTTAGGTATTACCTGTGGTCAACTGTGTTATAAAATTTGTAGTATGGAGTCATTGAGAAGAATAAAAAACACAGCTCGTATATTTTGTTGAATATTTAACAATTTCGTTTCACTAAATATTTAATGTGCAATATGGCCTGAGCAGCAATATAGGTGTATTTTGAAAATAAGGGCAAAATATGCTTTAATATTCATACTGTTTGTGGAAATTATTATTATTATTTATTTACAGTTTACATTTTACAGTGGTGTAATCCTTTATGAAATCCAATATATTTACTATAATACTTATAAAAAAAAGCCATATTGAATCTCAGAAAAAAACTTCAAATAATTCCTCAATCTCTCTGTATTTACTTTTTCGAATATTTTTTATATTATTCATAATAGCGCTACATGTCGATAGTAGTTATTCATTTGTGTTCTTGTTCCTCCTTTTTGTATTGGCATAATAATAGCATTTTTAATAACTGAGAGAACATACCTTGTCTTATAGAAATATGAAAAAGTTTTGTGAATATTGGAGTAACTTCTTCGCTGATTCCTTCTAACAGTGATGGAGTTATATTATCGTATCCTGGAGCCTTATTATTCTTCAGTGAATTAATAATATTTTTTGTTTCAACATCTTCTATAAGGAACATTCCGAATGAATTTTTATTAGTTCCTCCTTTCCTAGTATTCTTATTTCTATTGTGATTTTTTTCAATTCCATTTATGAGAGTTAGCACATTATTTATAAAGAAGTCATTGAACTTATCTCTATTTCTTTTTTGTTTGCTATATGTTTCTCTCCGTTTTCATATAAAGAAATTATTTTTTCAATGTTGTTTGTTTTCTGGTCAGCATTAGTTAAACCCTTCATCTTTCATTGTATTTTTTTGTCGTTTTTTTTTTATCTCTTATTTTAAACACAATCTGTTATTGCATTGGAAAATTTTGTCCCAAAATGCAATTTTTAAAAGAAATAAGGAATTTCATAGATATTACTATATTTTCATAACAACGCAAGACAGGAAAAAAATTGGTAGGTATGAGCCTTAGAAATAACCCGACAATAAAGAATCTTTCTATGGTCTCTCAGATTTGATACATTATTCAAAAAAATGATTTTTTGCAAGACACTTAACTCACACCCTGTACAACAAGAAAAAAAACGCAAAAAATTACTCAACGTCAACGGCGAAGAGGCCAAGGATGGAGTTTTACGACATTAGTTTAATATTTAAGATTGACAAAAAAATGTTAAAGTTACAGCTTGTTAAATATAGGGCTTTTTTAGGTATCTCGGAAGTTTTGCACAGTAGTTTACTTTAAAATAAAAAATATTCTGAATAAAACTTTTATAAATAAAATTATCTACAAAAAAAAACAGTTCATATCATGAACCTGTCTACAACACTGACTATATAATATTAACTAAATCCTACAGCAAATTATTTTAATATAGTATAAGCCTATATCTAATTAAAATTGCGATTATTTCAAATTTGTCTCTTTTCTGGCAAAAGTAGCAACGGCACTGGATAATTATAATTGTGGTTTAAAATGTGCCTATTTAACATTTTACAAAATATCAGAGCTGGACACCTATAAAGTGAGAAAATATCCAGCATTTCACAATACAATTGAGGTTCGTCGTCTCACTGAGCGTTGAAGTCTCCAACATATCTCCGTTAATGTTATTATTTTAGAGTATCTTTTAATTCTCAAGACGTCTCTGATTATTTATTAAGCACCTGTATTTGTAATCCTTTCTTCTACTTGCTTCAAAACTGCTGGTTTCACTTTGTTTTTGATTATTTATTAAGCTGTAAAATAAAAGGAAATATGAAAATAACGACATAATTAGTACATATTACCTTGTTTAAGATTTATAAATAATTGAAATATTCTTTGTGGCGTATTTTACGCAATACTCATTGATATAATTAATTCTAAATAGTCTTTTTGCAACGTCCGTTTCCATTGCATTCAGGAATATATCAAAGCCAATAATTTAAGGATTTAATTTAAATTATTTGAACTATTGATTGCCACGGCGGGACATGTGTATTTGCGTATTTTAAAAATAAGAACAAAATATGCTTTAATTCTCACTGTTTTGGAAATAAATATAGTTTCTATACTTCTATAAAACTGTAGCATACAAAAATTTTTATTTCAGATTCTATCATGTGCAACTGAAAATTTCTATAATACTACTTTAATATAAGGAACATACTTTAAAATAAAAAAAGATTCTGAATAATATTTTTTTCTGTGACGGGAAAAAATTTGACATTTTATCTCCCTTGACAGGTAACAAAATGTCACTTTTTATGAAATTACTTTTTCCTCCGAAAAAAATGAATACTTTTTTCCCAGATATGTACACATAATTATAATTGTGGTGTACAATTCTGGATTTTACCAAATAGCAGAGCTAGAGGTCCATAAAGTTAGACAATGTCCAGTGTATTACACCACAACTGAAGTTCGCCGTCTCACTAAGCGTTGAGATCTCCAACATATCTTTGTTAATGTTGTTATTTTAGAATTTCCTTTAATTCTCACGACGTCTCTGATTGTTTATTAAGCTGTGAAATAAAAGGAAATATGAAAATAATAATACATAATTAGTACATATCACCTTGTTTAACATGTATATATAATCCAATTCAAATATACTTTGTGGCGTATTTTACGTAATACTCATTGATATAATTAATTCTAAATAGTCTTTCTGCAATGTCCGTTTCCACTGCATTTAGGAATATCAAAGCCAATAATTTTATAACTCAATTTAAATTAAATTAAGCTATTGCCATGGCTGGACATATTAATTTAATAATTCGAATTTTAATTAATTACACGTTTAACAACATTTATCGACATCTTTGTAACACAGAAAATGCTTATTAATATTTACAGAGTTATGAAAAAAGTTGTTATTTTAGTTGTTAAAAGAATAAAAGTTAACATAATAGTTATTTATGCATCAAATGCGTGAGGTGAGAATTTTCACGAATGGGAATTTTGTCGCGCGAGCCGAAGGCGAGTGCGACAATTCCATGAGTGAAACAAAGCTCATCTTACGCACGAATTGCATACAATATTTTTTCTACTATCGAAATGGACCTAAATTGTCTAATAATAATGTGAAAATTTCAAAAACGTCAAAACTTAACATGTCATTTAAAAATCATAATATTACTATAGCCTACTTAATTTTCAATGAGCGAAACTAATCAGTCTTAAGAAGATAAATGAAACTTTAGAATTATTAAACCTCAAACATTATTGTTAAAGAATACTGGAAATTAGGTATACTTATATTATAATAATGTACCGTGATAATAAATAAAAGGACTGAATAAAATTAAATAACCATATTTAACGTTTTTAAAATTAAATGATTATTATAGGTGCTCTAATATGCAATTGTTTTCTTTTTTACTTTACGCACTAGTGCGTAAATTTTAACTTTACGCACTAGTGCGTAAATTTTAACTTTACGCACTATAAAGCGTGCGTAAAGATAGTACTTTACGTACGCTCGTAGAAAAAATAAATTACCTACATGATTTAACAGAGATATTCAAAATATTTTTTTTTTTGGATGAAATTTGGATTTTTTTAAATGAAAGTCATCTTGTAGGTATGTTGTCGAAACCTAAATTCGTAAAATTTGAGCTTTTACAAAATCCTAATTCTTTTCCGAAAAATTCCTAATTTGACTACATATTTTGTAAAATTAAATTGTAATATCCGTGCGTACTAATCATTTTCATAGAAATATTGGTATAATTTATAATTATGCTAACAAAAAATTTTGCTTACATTTTGGTGACTTATTTCCAATTTAAAAACCATTTGCTTCAAAGAAACAGTTTTAATAATCTCTAGCATTGCAACCCAAATGTGTACTGGCTGATTATAATGTTGATTTGTGGGAGGATGAGCGCATTATAAAACAATCGCCTTACCAACCACTGACGGGGCCAGTGACCTAGATTAAGATTAAGTAAATAGGAAAAAATGTCAACTCGAATGCGAAACATACATCTTGTCTCAATGTAACAAACTGTCTTTTTACGAGAGCCAGGCACTCCGAGAATAACAAATTTCCTATATGTTTATTTTGAGAAGTAGACAACGAGATTTGTTTTGCAACATGCATAGCTACAAATAATACGTGCCTGTCGTATTCGTTCCGGAAGTACGTGTGTATCAAATGCTTCACTGAATTTTATTACGTACATAATATATTGTCAAGTCATTATGCAACTGATGTTTGAATAAAACGGCAGTTTCTTATCATGTCGCGTTATTTGATATCACCCAAATAAAAATACCATGCGCTTGCGACACCACCAATTGAATTTATGAGGCAAACCATTATTTTTTGTTGGAAAAATCCAGGAGACCGATATTAAGGGCATTATACTTCTCCCAACTGCTATTGCATAATCCTTTTGATAAGAACAAGGGAGTTTAAAAAATTGTACAATCGTGGCCAAAAAATTTCACCATTGAATTTAATTCACACGTTTTACTGGTTTTATTTTTTAAATAACTTATTTTCGATGTTCTTTTTGGCTACGACTGCACAACTTGACGGTTGGCATAATTTGTTGATGTACGATTGTAGTTGTTATGTACGATTGTAGTTAAGATATTAAATGTCTTGTAAGCGCACATAACTCCATTAGATACCAAATAAGTTGTGCGTAAAAATTAGACTCTCCCAAACCTATTGGTTCTCATAAACCCAAAAATCAAAAAATAGATGACAACATCAAGGTAACTAACACCCTATTAATAAAATATCGATATGCATGCATTAGATACGAAATTAATCTTTGCGTCAAATACAATGAGCAACAATTTAAATATCAATATTTAAAATTATTCAAGCATTAAATAAACGCCTCTCAAAATTATAACATTCGTGCAGTTTCAAATTAACAATAAATCAGTTCTTGCATAAGAGGTATGCATTTTAATCTGTTATTAAACTTTGTCAATAATTGCCGTATTGTTAATTAGATGGAATTGATCGTGGAGCAACACTTGAAGAATAAAGGCGGCTTATATAGACGCGGCAGCTGTATTTTATTGACTTTATATTGTGCATTCAATTTTTACTATTCAATTTAGGTGCACTCAATCAAAATGTTACTTTAAATTAATCAAAACATATCTACGGCATTAGTTGTAAGTAGATTTGACACCCGCTATATAATCGCTTAGAAAAAAAACCCTACAGCTAAGATAGTTACCGTAAAGTGTTTGATATATTATGTTTCTTACTATATGACCTTGACCAGATTGGTTCCTTGGTGTGTGTAGAGTTTGTTGCTTTTAAATTATATTTTGCAATGTTAATGTGCTTATGCTGGTTCATATAAAGATGAGTAAATTAAACAAGAAACTAATTCATTCATTTCTTATTTGATCAGAACAAATTTTGATTCTCTGGAACAAATTAAAAACTAATTTTCCTTAAAATATCAAGTTTTTAATCGGTTGAAATTGTGAAGTAGCATATTTCAACAAATGGATTTAGCTAGAATTTTCTCAATTGACTAGAACAAATTCTGAATCTCTGGAACAAATTTAAAGCCCACTTTTCTACAAATGCCAAGTTGTTTGGTTGTCAAGTTCAAGAAGCGTAAAGGCGGCTTGACCAAACATTTTTCTCTATAAATTTTTTAGTTGATAGAAGCTCATTCTGAATCTCTGGAACAAATTAAGGACAAATTAAAAGCTAACTTTCCTCCAAATATCAAGTTGATCGATTTTCATAATTGGATTAATAATTTTTAGAACAATTTTCCCTCCTTATCTATAAATTTCTTGTTTACCAGAACAAATTTTGAATCTTTGGAACAAATTAAGGGCTTATTTTTTTTCCAAATATCAAATAGATAATTTTTGTCATGTTTAAGAAGCACAAAGGTATTTTCAGTAAATGAATTTCATTATAACATTCTTATTTGATCGAATCAAAGTCTGGAACAAATTGAAACAAAATTAAAAAGTCACTTTCCTTCAAATATCAAATCTAAAATCGGTTGTAATTGTCAAGAAAGCATATCTCAACAAACGGATTTAGCTATGATTTTCTTAATTGACTAGAATAAATTCTGAATCTCTGGAATAAATTTAAATCCCTCTTTTCTCCCAGTGTCAAGTAGTTTGGGTGTTAAGTTCAAGAAGCGTAAAAGTGGTTTGACCAAACATTTTTCTCTTTTAATTTGTTAGTTGATAGAAGCACATTCTGAATTTCTGGAACAAATTAAGAACAAATTAAAAGCTAATTTTCTCCAAATATCAAGTTGATCGATTTCCATAATTGAATTAATAATTTATAGAACAATTTTTTTCCATATATATATAATTGTCTTGTTTACCAGAACAAATTTTGAATATTTGGAACAAATTAAGATCTCGTTTTCGTTCAAATATCAAAACGATAATTTTTTGTCATGTTCAAGAAGCACAGAGGTTTCAATAAATGAATTTCATTATAACTTTCATATTTGACCGAATCAAAGTCTGGTACAAAGTAGAACAAATTAAAAACTCATTTTCCTCCAAATATCAAGTCTATACTCGGTTGTAATTATCAAGAAAGCACACCTCGACAAGTGAAAATAGCTATAATTTCCTTAATTGACTAGAACAAATTCTGTATCTCTGGAACAAATTTATACCCACTTCTCTCCAAATGTCAAGTTGTCTAGTTGTTAAGTTCAAGAAGCGCAACGGTGGCTTGACCAAAAATTTTTCTCTACAAATTTGTTAGTTAATAGAAGCATATTCTGAATCTCTGGAACAACTTAAGAACAAATTAAAAGCTAATTTTCCTCCAAATATCGAATTGATTGATTTCTATAATTGCATTCATAATTTTTTCTTCATTTCTATAATTTTCTTGTTTACCAGAACAAATTTTGAATCTTCGGAACAAATCAAGAACAAATTAAAAACATCTCCTTCAAATATCAAGTCAATTGGTTGCCATGATTAAAACTAGTAAATATTGTCCAACTAACTGATCAGTTTTCCCTATGACATTCTTATTTTACTTGTAATATGTATATAATTTTTGGAACGAGGTAGAACAAATTAAGATTTTACTTTCAACTCAAATATCACATTGATCAATTGCCATGTTTAAGTGGCCTACCAGTGCTTAACTAATAGGCTTCCTCGATAACTTATATTCTCTATAGCTTCCTTATTTAACCGAAATAAGTTCTGAATCTCTAGAACAAATTTAAATCCCACTTTCCTTCAAATGTCAAATTGATCGGTTGTCAATTCAAGAAGCGTAAAGGTGGCTTGCCATAACATATTTCTGTATAAATTTGTTAATTGATAAAAGCATTTTCTGAATCTCTGGAACAAATTAAAAGCTAATTTTGCTCCAAATATCAAGTTAATCGATTTCCATAATTGAATTAATAATTTTTAAAACAATTTTCTCTCCTTCTCTGTAATTGTCTTGTTTACCAGAACAAATTTTAAATCTTCGGAACAAATTAATATCTCATTTTTGTTCAAATAATAAATAGATGACTTTTGTCATGTTCAAGAAGCATAAAGGTAATTTCAGCAAATGAAATTCATCAAAGTCGGGAACAAATTAGAACAAATTAAACAGTCATTTCCCTCCAAATATCAAATCTATAATCGGTTGTAATTGTCAAGATAGCATATCTCAACCAAATAGATTTAGTTATAATTTTTTTTATTTACTAGAACAAATTTTGAATCTCTGGAACAATTTCAAATCCCACTTTACTCCAAATGTGAAGTTGTTTGACTGTAAAGTTCAAGAAGCGTAAACGTGGCTTGACCAAACATTTTTCTATATAAAATTGTTAGTTGATAGAAGCATATTCTGAATCTCTGAAACAAATTAAGAACAAATTAAAAACTAATTTTCCTCCAAATATCAAGTTGATCGATTTCCATAATTGAATTAATAATTTATAGAACAATATTTTTCCATATCTATAATTGTCTTGTTTACCAGAACAAATTTTGAATCTTTGGAACAAATTAAGATCTCATTTTCCTTCAAATATCAAAACGATAATTTTTTGTCATGTTCAAGAAGCTCAGAGGTTTCAATAAATGAATTTCATTATAACTTTCATATTTAACCGAATCAAAGTCTGGAACAAAATAGGACAAATTAAAAGCTCATTTTCCTCCAAATATCAAGTCTATATTCGGTTGTAATTATCAAGAAAGCATATCTCGACGAGTGAATTTAGCTATAATTTCCTTAATTGTCTAGAACAAATTCTGTATCTCTGGAACAAATTTAAATCCCACTTTTCTCCAAATGTCAAGTTGTCTAGTTGTTAAGTTCAAGAAGCGCAACGGTGGCTTGACCAAAAATTTTTCTCTACAAATTTGTTAGTTAATAGAAGCATATTCTGAATCTCTGGAACAACTTAAGAACAAATTAAAAGCTAATTTTCCTCCAAATATCGAATTGATTGATTTCTATAATTGAATTCATAATTTTTTCTTCATTTCTATAATTTTCTTGTTTACCAGAACAAATTTTGAATCGTCGGAACAAATCAAGAACAAATTAAAAACATCTCCTTCAAATATCAAGTCAATTGGTTGCCATGATTAAAACTAGTAAATCTTGTCCAACTAACTGATCAGTTTTCCCTATGACATTCTTCTTTTACTTGTAATATGTATATAATTTTTGGAACGAGTTAGAACAAATTAAGATTTTACTTTCAACTCAAATATCAAATTGATCAATTGCCATGTTTAAGTGGCCTACCAGTAGCTTAACTAATCGGCTTCCTCGATAACTTATATTCTCTATAACTTCCTTATTTAACCGAAATAAGTTCTGAATCTCTAGAACAAATTTAAATCCCACTTTCCTTCAAATGTCAAATTGATCGGTTGTCAATTCAAGAAGCGTAAAGGTGGCTTGCCATAACATATTTCTGTATAAATTTGTTAATTGATAAAAGCATTTTCTGAATCTCTGGAACAAATTAAGAACAAATTACTAAATTTACTAAATATCAAATTAATGGGTTCCAATGATTAAAAAACGTAAAAATAGCTTTCTCTATAACTTTCTTCTTCCTTTGGAACAATTTTTTCTCCTCTATTACTTTCTTAATTGCCAGAAGAAATTCTTAATCTTTGAAATAAATTAAGATCTAATTTTTCTCCAAAATATCAAATCGATAATTTTTTATCATGTTCAAGAAGCATAAAGGTAATTTCAATGAATAATTAATTTCAATATAACTTTCTCATTTGACCGATTCAAAGTCTAGAACAAATTCAAAACCCATTTTCCTCATAGATCAATTTTCGTATTTACACATCGTGAAGATGGCTGAAGCAAATAGATTTCTCTACAGCTTTCTTATTTATCAGAACAAGTTCTTAATCTTTGGAACAAATTAAGATCTCATTTTTCTCCAAACACGTCATTGATCTTGTTTCCATATTCACGACGCCTAAATGAAATTAAATTTTTTATTTGACCTCAGTAAATTCTGAATTTTTGGAACAAGATGGAACAAATTAAAAACTCGTTTTCCTCTAAATTTTAAATCGATCGGTTGTCAGGTTTAAGAAATGTGAAAATGGTTGCAACAAGTGGATTTCTCTACACTTTCTTTTTTACCAGAACAAATTTTTTCGGAAGAATCTCCTTTTCCTCCAACTATCGAGTCGATAATCTTTTGCCATGTTCTTGAAGAATGAAAGAAATTTCAATAAACGGATTTTACTTCAATTTTCTTAGACAAGAACAAACTCTAAATTTTTTAAATAAAATAGAACAAATTAAGAACTCAATTTCGTTTAAATTTCAAATCGATCGTGCTTAGGAAGAATGAAGATAGCTGAACCAAATGGATTTCTCTTAACTTTATTTACTAAACTAATTAGTATCCCAGTTTTCTCCAAATATCAAATCGTTGATCAATTGTAATATTATAATAATAGCATGGCAATTGATCAATTTGATATTTGAGTTGAAAGTAAAATCTTAATTTGTTCTAACTCGTTCCAAAAATTATATACATATTACAAGTAAAATAAGAATGTCATAGGGAAAACTGATCAGTTAGTTGGACAAGATTTACTAGTTTTAATCATGGCAACCAATTAACTTGATATTTGAAGGAGATGTTTTTAATTTGTTCTTGATTTGTTCCGAAGATTCAAAATTTGTTCTGGTAAACAAGAAAATTATAGAAATAAAGAGAAAATTATTCTAAAAATTATGAATTCAATTATAGAAATCAATCAACTCAATATTTGGAGGAAAATTAGCTTTTAATTTGTTCTTAAGTTGTTCCAGAGATTCAGAATATGCTTCTATACTAACAAATTTGTAGAGAAAAATTTTTGGTCAAGCCACCGTTGCGCTTCTTGAACTTAACAACTAGACAACTTGACATTTGGAGAAAAGTGGGATATAAATTTGTTCCAGAGATACAGAATTTGTTCTAGTCAATTAAGGAAATTATAGCTAAATTCACTTGTCGAGATATGCTTTCTTGATAATTACAACCGAGTATAGACTTGATATTTGGAGGAAAATGAGTTTTTAATTTGTTCTACTTTGTACCAGACTTTGATTCGGTCAAATATGAAAATTCATTTATTGAAACCTCTGTGCTTCTTGAACGATAAAAAATTATCGATTTAATATTTGGAGAAAAATGGATCTTAATTTGTTCCAAAGATTCAAAATTTGTTCGGGTAAACAAGAAAATTATAGATTTGGAGAAAAAATTATTGTTCTAAAAATTATGAATTCAATTATGGAAATCGATCAACTCGATATTTGGAGGAAAATTAGCTTTTATTTTGTTCTTAATTTGTTCTAGAGATTCAGAATGTGCTTCTGTCAACTAAAAATTTTATAGAGAAAAATATTTGATCAAGCCACCTTTACGCTTCTTGAACTTGACAACCAAACATCTTGACATATAGAGAAAAGTGGGATTTAAATTTGTTCCAGAGATTCAGAATTTGTTCTAGTCAATTAAGGAAGTTATAGCTTTATTTGTTGAGATATAACAGCTTTCTTGACAATTAAAACCGATTATAGATTTGATATTTGGAAGAAAGTGAGTTTTTAATTTGTTCTGACTTTGTTCCAGACTTTGATTCGGTCAAATAAGAAAGTCATAATAAAAATACTTAAAATTACCTTTATGCTTCTTGAACCTGACCTATCCTAACCTAACCTATCCTAACCTAACTATCGATTTGATATTTGGAGAAAACTGATATCTTAATTTGTTCCAAAGATCCAAAATTTGTTGTGGTACACAAAAATATTATAGATATGGAGAGAAACTTGTTCTAAAAATTATGAATTCAATTATGGGAATCGATCACTTTGGCATTTGGAGGAAAATTAGCTTTTAATTTGTTCTTAATTTGTTCCAGAGACTCAGAATTTGCTTCTATCAACAATAAATTTGAATAAAGGACATATGAGGCAGCCCCCGATTAGAACTACCATACCTTCGAAGTTAATTTTATGTTCACCATGTAATTAATCACATTGTACGATTTATGTAAGACACCTAATTAATGCAACGGACAATAGACGCAACACCCGATACCAGTTAAATTATAATACCCCGCATATAGATAACCGATCTAACAATATTCTGTTTCATTTAAGGAACTGAAACGCAAAATACGAGTGTAGAATATCCACTCATAATAATAAATGAAGCATAAAGTCTACTTTTAGTTTCGTAATACTTATGTGCAGTTGACGCCACTTTCAGTTTCAGGATGACCGCAGGTACCATTGACTCAAATACGCAGCCAGGCGAAACGGTTTACATGACAAAAAAATATTTTAAAAACCCCTTACCGTGTAGTAATTATAAGGCGTTTAAAGTTCGTATAATAGGTGTCTGCAACAAATTCACTTGAACATGTGAGATGTATTAATTATTGCGCAATGGTCGCACGCCTTGATTTTTGTTCCAGTGAATTATCTAACTCAGTACGATCGATGGGCAATGATTCAGTTATTACCATCGCAAGGCTTTTTTTATGTGCGTTAAATTTAATTAAATAGTAACCACCTAAAGTCCGACCATTTCTATTTTCGTTAAATTAATTAAATATTTCCCCTAGCCAATGCGTTATATTGATATTAAGGCAAAACATATGGAAACAATAGGCATGTATATGTATAGTTCACGACGTGCTACACGTTCGATGGTATCTTATTAATTAAGGACCTATAAAGTTAACGTATTCAGTAGGTATCAACAATAAACATAATGCAATAAAAATCATTCTGCTATTGTATTTTATCGATAGTAGCAATGAGCAAATGCATGAATTAAAATTTATGTCACTCCCTCTCGTACTATAAACGTTTTAATCAACAATAAAACATTTTTTTTATCTAGATCAAGTCTAATTAAAGAATTATTTATTGTCGTTTGTATAAGTTATGTAGACTGTAAAAAAAAATTAGACTAAAGTAAACAAAAACTAATAACCTACTTCGTTAATGCGAAATATTTATGTAAAAATCTTGATAGCGAGTTTAATTGCGAAATAGTAACAAATTTTAATATTAGCAGTTTTATGAGATATTTAATATTTGCTTAGCAACTACGTAACACTATGACAAGTTAAGGTCTTGTTTCTTGGAGGATAAAAGTCTCGTTTTTAAAAATTTTATAAAATGTTTTGACCTACTAAAACCAGTATTAGACTTATTTTCTATCACCACATGAAAGAAATATAGATGTTTTAAATTAATCACAATAAAAACGTAAATCATGTTTGTTAAGTACGTCTATTTGTTATAGATAATATAAAATGTCATTTCATTAAGTTGAAAAATTTTGCCAGCTGTCAAAAGTGAAAACTTTATTTTATTATCTATTATGGAACTAGACTAAATTTCAAAACATTTGATAGCACTTCTATGGGAATTCACGTTATTTTCAAATTTACGAAACACACTTGCATTTCTTAATTTGACAGCAGTTTTGGCAGCTACCAACAAATATATTTTTTTTACAACAATTTCGTATTCAGTTCCTACAAAGCCTATAGAGAAATGTCTGCTTGGTACTTTAATTTGTTGAAATAATAAGAAAACGACATTTTTATTAAATTGACAGAAATTTTGACAGCTGTCAAAGGTTACAACTTTATTTTAATATCAATTAATCAACTAATAAGTTTTAAAACATTTTATGTATCTTCATTTATGGAAATCAACAATATTTTCAAAATTACGAAATATACCTACTTGTAGATTTTTAAAATATGACAGCAATTTTGACATCTGCCAACCAACTTAATATCTTTTTGACATCAATTTCTTATTCAGTACCTCCAAAACTTATAAAAAAATGTTTGTTAAGATTTATTTGTTTAGATAATTATAAAATGTCATTTTCATTAAGTTAAAAAATTTTGACAGCTGTCAAAAATGAAAACTTTATTTTATTATTTATTATGGAACTAGATTTTTGAAATTTATTTCAAAACAATTAATAGCACTTCTTCTATGAGAATTCACGTTATTTTCAAATTTACGAAAAGCACACTTACGTTTTTTTAATTGGACAGCAGTTTTAACAGCTACCAACAAATATAATATTTTTTTTTACAACAATTTCGTATTCAGTTCCTACAAAGCCTATAGAGAAATGTCTGCTTGGTACTTTAATTTGTTGAAATAATAAGAAAACGACATTTTCATTAAATTGACAGAAATTTTGACAGCTGTCAAAGGTTGTAACTTTATTTTAATATCAATTAATCAACTAAAAAGTTTTAAAACATTTTATGTATCTTCATTTATGAAAATCAACAATATTTTCAAAATAACGAAATATACCTACTTGTAGATTTTTAAAATGTGACAGCAATTTTGACATCTGCCAACCAACTTAATATCTATTTGATATCAATTTCATATTCAGTACCTCCAAAACTTATAAAAAAATGTTTGTTAAGATTTATTTGCTTGGATAATTATAAAATGTCATTTTCATTAAGTTAAAAAATTTTGACAGCTGTCAAAAATGAAAACTTTATTTTATTATTTATTATGGAACTAGATTTTTGAAATTTATTTCAAAACACTTAATAGCACTTCTTCTATGAGAATTCACATTATTTTCAAATTTAGGAAAAGCACACTTACATTTTTTTAATTTGACAGCAATTTTGACAGCTACCAACAAATATAATATTTTTTTTACAACAATTTCGTATTCAGTTCCTCCAAAGCCTATAGAGGAATGTCTGCTTGTGTTTCTTTGTTATTTCTATTGATTGACTTGTAAAACATTAGCAAAAGAACAAATAATGTATTGGGAAAGGGGAAGGGGTAGTTGCTACACTTGTTGTTTTAGGTGCAGATTTTTCAGCAAAACTGTGCACTTAAATAGTCATTGAAGAAAGCAAGTCATTAATGTAAGGAATGAGCCTAGTTGGTGATAAGACAGACCCTTGTGGCGCACTCGATTTGGTATAGAAGGTTTATGATGAAATTTCATTGATTACAACAAAAAATGATCGATTTAGAATATCTGAGGTCCATAGGGATATCTTAGCCAAGATAGCGAAAACGTGATAGACAGTTTTTAAACCGTTTCTCGCCAACCCAGCTAATTCCCGATAAGTTATCATTTTCAACATGGTGATCTCTTTATAAGACCTAGATGCCATATTCTATCAATTGTTTTGAAAATATCTAGAGCTATGGCCTGCGATTCTCCAAATCTCATGATTGCATCGTAACATATGTGAACGGATATCTTATTGCACGCTTCTAACGAAAACAATGTTGTTGATTGCTCATGATAGCCGCCTATTCGTGATAATCTAGAAGTTAGATGGACGAATGTCTTAGACTGCCTTGATACATTATTTCACCAAAATTAAGAGACACGTGAAGGTTGACGATATTTCACTGGCTTGAAAAAAATAACCCACAAATGTTCAGTTCAATTGGGATCTTGACTATTCATAAGTAAGTAACCACTCATTATAAGTTCTGGCTGGTAAGAACATTTTTATCCAAACCAACAAGGAACCTCTTTAAATGAGGCATTTTGACAGATATTACTTTGACCGTATAGCTCATTCCTTCATTGGATGACGCTTAGGCCTGAAGTTTGTAGTTCAGATAATCTCTGGCAATGTAGTCTAGCTTTTAAGATCCTTACCTAATATTCCATGCAAATTCTGTTCTATAAAACGCCTCTTTACAGAATTAACACTTGTTCTATTGATTGACTTGTACAACATTAGCAAAAGAACAAATGATGTATTGGGAAAGAGGAAGGGGTAGTTGCTACATATTATCGCGTTGTTATTCGAGATCTTCCTTATTCATGGCGTCTTTTGTGATCAATTGCGTTATTCAAGGTTCAATAAATTTTATTCGAAAGCTGTTGATCTAGTGATTTAATTTTCATACCTACAGATAATACTTTCAAAATTGATGACATTGCTTTTAATCTCTTGTTTTCCATAACCTGCTACGTAATTTATTTTGCATGCATGTATGAATAAACAATAAAAAATAAACTAAAGAGGAAATTGTTAAGAAAGATAAGGTTAAGGGTAGTTCTAAATTGGGATTGCTGTTGTTGTTTTAGAAAGTAACGAATTTTGAAACAAAATCTAACGTCATTGTTACATTTGGTATTCAAGCAAAACTCAATTCTAACCAAAAATTGGTAGCATAATTTCTGATGAGTCCTGTGGGTAATTTTAAGTTGTAGTTGTAAGATTTAATATTTTCTACCTATTGTTGTTTTCTGGATATAATTTCTATTTTGGAATTTATTATCACATTTCTCTTTGGTTGTTTTGAGTTCTATGACCTCCAAATTCTACTTTTTTACGCTTTTCCAGATTCACTAGCAATGGCGTAGATTGAACAAGTTGTAGTTCTAAACCGTATCCTTTTGTCAGGATTTCATACACTCGAAAACTTCGGTAATCGGTGAAAAATTTTATGAATAATGTATGTAGGTATATGCAAAAATAAGAGTAAAAAAAAATAATAAAAAATTTCAATTCAGAAAAATATAAAAAGAAGATTCTGCTATAATAATACTATAATATTATTTAATCTATGGCAATATCATTCGTAGTTGGTACATAATTTTCTTTTATTTTTTGGCATTGGTATTTCTATATGCAGCCAGTCACTTATTTTCTTCACAAATCAACATTTTAACAGGATTATTTACCTAAGAAGGATATGAAAAATAAAATCAGGGTTGTTACTGAATGGTTTTGGGTTTATCAGACTTGTCAGAAATATTTCCGATGAAATAATAAGGTAGGTGTTTTAGAAAATGCTCCACGGTTTCCAATCTGCTTGTAATCTTGAGAAATTAACAATATTTAGGCAACTCAAAAGATATAACTAAACGTCAAGGATTTATTTAATTAGTGAAAAGATTCTGGTTGACAAGACTGTCAATTCTAATTCGGTTTTAGGAGCACATAGTTCATGAAAGACATGAAAAAATCTAAATATCTTGTGTCTCTCACTATGCATTCGAAAATAACCATAAAATTAAAGATTCAGTAAATAAATTTAAAGTTAAAAAAAAAAATCGACTGACTCATGGGATTAACGCAGGAACTCATTCATTTAAGGATCTATGCAGTGACTTTCTTTTTTGTTTTTTGCCTCCTTTTGGCTTTCTTCTTTACAGCATCCAACAAAATTGAAGATAGAAATATTCGACAGCCTCAATTGGGTGCGTCGTTGAGGGATAAAATTTTAGTTACCTACCAAAATGACCTACCAAAATGGATGATATCTCAGTTATCAAAATGTCGGTGAAAATTGGGATGTTTGATGAATTTGAAAATATATTTTCTGTATTCTCATCTCGATTGTTTTCAAGAAAATCTTTAGGACTATAGTGACGAGCAAGGATTCATCAAGATGGAAGGTGGAATAAAAATTTGACTTTTGTTGGAGGCTGCAAAGAGGAAAAACCAGAAAAAAGGAAAAAAAAACGAAAAATATAGCCAGTGTACAGTTTTCTCGAAAGTTAAAGAATGCGTTACCTCAGAAAAAAAATCGGTTAATTTTTGCATGTACAGAAATGTTAAACATGGATTACAATGACTTGTTTTTAGGTTAGAAAAAACTGTGATTTGATGTGTAGCAGCTCAAAATTTATATGCATACAGGGTGTTTCAGTTTTTTCGTTCATAACTTCTGTAAACGAAAGAACATATCAAAATAATAGAAGTCCTTCCTATAACATTTTTCTCTAAAGCGTTTCGTTTTCAAGATACAGGGCGTTAAACTTTTAAAAAATTATTACTCTTTATTCATTATCTCCTAAACAAATGAAGATTTTTTATTCAAACTTTGTACACTTTAGACATAATAAAAGACCAATTTTTTGACTTGCAAAAAATTTTTCAGAGAAAAGCAGTGGCGCAGTTATGGGGTTCAGTCCGTATTTGAACCCCCTAAACTTCTAGGCCAATGATCAGAAATTATATTTTTATACAAATTTTAAAACTTTGATGTATTTCCTATAAAAAAACTACTTCTGGTGAAATTCATTGGGAGGCTTTCTATTCAAGATATTTAGATTCTTTCTAATCAGGGGTATCCTATGCACTTTCTATTGACAAGTTATTTGCTAAACAAATTAAAGAATTATTTTAATATATATTTATTTAAAATGATAAATAATTAATAATTTACAATAAATGCTCAAAATGATATCCATTTTCTTTATGTTTATGTTGTGAATAACTGTCAATGATTTAACGCCTACTTAATTCTGTCATTTTCAACCAAGATGTAATTCCTTAATATACCCCTGATTAGTAAGAATCTAAATATCTCGAACAGAAAGCTTCCTAGCGACTTTTATCAGGAGTACTTTTGGGAAATACATCAAAGTTTTACAATTTGTATAAAAATATAATTCCTGATCATTGGCGTAGAAGTTCAGAGGGTTTAAATACGGACAGAACCCCATAACTACGCCACTGATTTTGTAAGAAAAACTTTTGGAACGTCAAAAAATTGGTCTTTTATTATGTCTAAAGTTTACAAAGTTTGAATAAAAAATCTTTATTTGTTTAGGAGATAATGAATAAATAGTAATAAATTTTTAAAAGTTTAACCCCCTGTATCTTGAAAACGATACGTTTTAGAGAAAAATGTTATAGGAAAGACTCCTATTATTTTGATATGTTCTATCGTTTACAGAAGTTATGAACGAAAAAAACTGAAACACCCGTATATATATACATATGGATGTTATTCCTGGACACCCGGTGTACAGTGTTTAAAAGTGAATGTATAAGTTAGGGGCAAACGACCAAAAGTTTTCAAATTAGGTGGTCATGTTTTGGATTTAGTTCCTGCTAAATTGGAAAAAAATTAACAAGAGTAAATTGCTTTTATTTTCATAGATAAAAAAAAATTACGATTTATGAAAAGTTGTTAACAACAGAACGCTGTTTAATTTAAAGTTTCCAAAAATCGACCTGCTTAGTTTTATTTGATAGCACAACCTGATTTTTTCGTCTAGTTCAATAAAATATTATATAGAAATTGTTACTGTCAACCGTCAAAATTGATTTTCAGAAAAACCAATAATTGAGAATCACTCCTAAAACGACAGATACATTTTTTTTAATTTAATATCGATTTTTTCTGTATATTAGGAATTGTTCTTTTATGATGCTCTCAACAGGAATGGAATCTCTTTTCATGTTGTAGCTTTTTTGTCATTACTGGTAATGAAAATTATTTGAACATTCGACTTCTCTTCAAATCCTTGCCTTTAAAAAATTACAATTTAACACTTCACAGCAAATTTTATATTTGTACTAAAAAGAACGAAATAATTAATATGATCCTGAACAACTTTCCATAGAGAAATTTTTCCCGAAACTGAAAATAAACACAGTTTACTCTTACCAATTTTTTATACGTGCTTTTAAAACACCCTGAATAATTTTACAAAAAATTTGACATCTTAAACTAAGCAGGAACCAAATCCAGACCACTAAAAAGTTTTTGGTAATTTGCACCTATTCCTACGTCCATCCTTGGACATACTGTATTTGATCCTAACACTTTATTACGCACTATTTTCGCACCCTCACTATATTTAAAATAGCAAAATGTACTGGCATCTCTTACAAAATAAAAACAAGGGACATAATCATAAAATTCATATCCGCTGAAACTACTATTACCGTTCGCAGAATACAACGTATTGACCAATCCAAAATAATTGCACCCGTATCACATACATAGTTTACATATTCGCGGTTCCATTCCAGTGCACAACAGGCGCCAAAAAATACGCGGTAGGCAGAATATGTTAGGAAGCGAAAAATGCAACTACGTGTACTTGCAGAATAATACTCCACATAGACCTTGCCATTGTCGCAATATACTTTCGAGTAATATGCTTTGTATACATAATATGCCACTGGATACTGTGGGCAGTTTTTTTTTCTCTTATAATTGTGGTGAACGTGTCGTGGTTAGGGATTTATTTAAGTATATAAGTCGCAAATATGTATCCCCTAGTCAGTATCGTTTAGCATACAGTCAGTGTTCAATATTGATTGCGAATATGTTTGCCAAGGTGTGTAGTGGTAGTTTAAGGGTTGGAAATATGTTTACGATAAATGTTTAGTAGTATTAGAATAAGAACCGTTTTTGGTACCCCGACGGGGTAGATTATGGATCGAAACGGATTTATTGTATAGAAAATAGGGTGAAGATAGTCATGCAGATTCAAAGCCCAATTTTTGGTCAATGTTTTTTCCAAACTCAATCTTAAGTGGATTAACACTGGATCAATATGATTGCAGAAAAGTTAGATAAGTTTCCTATTGACCATGCAGATTCATTTTTTAGAATTTTTCCATATTAAGAATGACTTTAAAACCAAATACACATACAAGAGTTGCGACTATAATAAATTCGTTTAAAAATAAACATTCTTAATTAAAAATTCATTTTCATCCACAATAATTTTTTTATTTTCCAAAAATGTTTTTGTCTCATTCAGAACGTTTGTTTTCTTGTTTATTTTTTTTATCATATATCATAACTTGTTAACGTTAAACAAATCAAATAGCCCACAGAAAAGTATAAAATATATTTTCTCGGGTCTGAATATCCAAATATACAATTTAAATCTCCCTCTTAAATCCCAATTTTTTCTTTGCAGATTGTCGCTTTGTCTGCCATTGTAGCCTGCGCAAAAGCAGGAGTCATCGGAGGAGGACACGGAGTTGCTATTGCTGCCGCTCCTGTGGCTGTAGCTGCCCCCGTAGTGGCTCAGCAAACAGTAGATTACTATGTAAGTTGATACTTTGGTGCTAAATTATTCACCATTTACTGGCAGAACTTTTTACATATTAAGAAAAGCTTAAGATCTACAGCAATAAAGAATTTATTATTATTATTATTATCATTAAATGGTCCAAATTGCTTTAATCATCAAAATTATTGGCTGCAGAATTTCTATTGGCTATTCCAACTGTGAAACGCTGTACAGAGTTGCATTAACGTATATGTATATAAACTTCTGTTATATTAAACTAACCGAGTTGCAGGAATGCATGCAATTATGTTATATAACCCCAGATCCGCTTCTTTTGCCGGCCTAATCGTTTATATTGACTATTAGAATGTACGTAACGTGGTCGATCATAAATTGTAAACGTCTGTAATTTGTAGGAATTAAATTAAATTTCCGATCCAATTTTACACGTTCGACTACACCTTCGCGAGCTTTGGAACAAGGAAGATCGTAATCAAGAAACGCAATTACACGTTCGAAGTCATGCTCAGAATGAAATTCGGTTGAGTGTGCCGTGTTACGCAACTATTACCTACATGTGTAATTTTGTAGAAAATGTATGAAATTATATTCCTGTCGTAGCGTTTTGTAATGCGCACACATTCGTCGGTCTAAAATTAAATTTTTATGTAATTGTAATTAAAGATATAAAAATAATTTACGTCAGCAAAGCGTTTACCATATTCCGGTACGTAAGCAAATTTTACTCCGGAGTTTAATTAAATGCTGCACATATAAGTCATTTATTTGCTATTTCAGTACCGATCGATACTAACGACTAATTACTCGTTCTATCTGGATTTTTTCAACGTAAATCGATCACTTTGTGTTACTACATTCCATTTTTATTTAAAAGCACCTAATTTGCAAAACTGCTATTTCGCAATGAAACAATAATATCCGTTTACTGGTTGTCCTAGTTCGCAAATGTAGAAAGAAATAGAAAAATGATTGACAGTACATATAAAATAAACGTAGTATTTATTATATCTACCTCCAAAATTAAGGACGACAAAAGTTTACGTAAACTAACAGTAGACTGTAAAAGTAAACACGCAACCTTGAACGTCGTGTAAAAAAATACGCTTCATCCTTGAACTTCTAAGGTATCTAAAAATTGGATATCCTTGAGGAATCCTTGATCACATCAAAATTGACAGTAAGTTAAGTTAAAGAAATGAATTAAAATTAATCCTCGACATGCGTCAACTATCTACTGCGCCAAACACTTCATTCAACATTTTTGTAGGTGTTTTCTTTGAGTAATATTTATCAACTTAAAGCAAGCAATAAAATAATAGGTACCTTCTTTTCTCTCAGGCATACCCTAGATACGAATTCAACTACGGAGTGGCCGATGGACACACCGGCGACCACAAATCCCAGCAAGAAGTGCGCGACGGAGATGTCGTCAGAGGTTCCTACCAGGTTGCAGAACCCGACGGCACCCTCCGTACCGTCCACTACACCGCTGACGACCACAACGGATTCAACGCAGTCGTCACCAGAAGCGGACACGCTGTACACCCTCAAGTGACCAGGACAGTTGCAGTCGCCGCCGCTCCCATCGCAATTGGACATGGTGGTGTTGGTGGACTTGGCGGCTATGGCGGTTATGGCGGTGGATATTCACATTAATGATCTCTGATGGTTAGGATGTTGCTCATTTGTGTATATATACCTCATAATCTTGTGTATTTTATAGTATTATCCTCATAGCCTACTTCTTCTCATAAAAATGCCATATTTATTTTATACTCGTAATAAAAATTTTCTCTTCCTCGACGTGGTGGTTTCGATTTTTATATGCCTTGTTTGAATAGTTGGTTTCAGAATAAGATGTACATACATAGTGACTCCAAAGTAAAATATTAATTGATTGATATGAAGAAATTTGACTTTACTAGGTATATCCGGAAAAGGAGGCGAGAAGGAATGGCTGACTGTCGTTCAGTCTGCACACAATAAGTCTTAAATCAATAAGATGTTCGATAGATTTTCTCTTAAATTTTCATGCCCAACATCACTAAATTAATATGACATTGGCTAGTTTTAGAATAAGATGTACACCAAGAGTGATCCCTAAGTAAAATATTATTTCTATTTGGTACTAAGGAAAGTATAAACTTTTGACCTTATTAAATCCAAAAACGGAGGTGCGAAACACTTGTTTGTCATTTAGTCCGCATACACAGTTAAAAGTCCTAAGTCCATAAGACGTTCAATAGATTTTCTATTAAATTTCAATTGAGCAACATCAGCAAATTAATTTGAGATTGGCTGATTTTAGAATAAGATGTTCGCAGAGGGATTCTTAAGAAAAATACTATTCTCTATGTGGTTAGTCAGTCTGCGTATTATCTTAAGTCAATTAGATGTTCAATAGATTTCCTGTTAAATTTTCATGCCAATGTTAGTAAATTATTTTGAGATTGGTTGGTTTTAGAATAAGATGTACACAAAGAGTGATTCCTAAGTAAAATACTACTCTTCATATGATACTAACAAAAGTGTATCGTCGAATTTGCACGCCATATCCCTTACTAAGAGCAAAGTTTAAATATTCATTTAATTATAAAAATAAACTGTAGGGACATAAAATATATCCAGCTCATATAAACAAGAATAATCTGTTGATTTCCAATTATATCTTCTCCTTTTGATAAACCATTCTTTTCTCCTTCTCTGGGGAAGCGTTTCATTAAAAATCTCTTTTTTGTAGAATTACTGCAATTTACTGCTACACAACCAGTCATTTCGCCCCTAACTCTAAAAAGCAATAAAATTCGTTTGCATGGTATTTCTCAAAAATGCATTAGGTAAGATGTAAAATGACGTTTTCACTAAATGAAAGTACACGGTGGTGAATTTTTCGATGACCACCATTGGTATCTCGGAAACTATAAGATATACCTAGAGGATCGGTTAAATTAGACAAAAGTTGCGCTATTTTATATTTTACAATTTCCTGCCAAGAAATGCTGGATATCTTGATTCGTTCGCGGTTTATCCTGAAAAAATTGAAAATTGTGATTTGAAAATTGTGATTTCAAAAAAATAATATCTTCTATCTCTGTGTAACAGGTCTTAAGTAAATAAGATGTTCAATAGATTTCTTGTTAAATTTCAATGCGCAGCATCAGTAAATTAATTAGAGATTGGCTGGTGTAAGAATAAGATGTCCACAAAGAGTGATTACTAATACTGCTCTATGTGATATTAACGAAAGTATAGATTTTCGCCCTTACTAAATAGAAAAAGGGAGTTGTAAGAAGTCTGTTGGTCATCCAGCTTGTGTATATAATAATTCGTAACCCAATAAGATGTTCAATAGAGTTCCTGTTAAATTTCAATTCGCAACATCAGTAAATTAACTTGAAATTGGTTGGTTTACGAATAAGATGTTCACGAAGAGTAATTCCTAAGTAAAATATTACTTCTATGTGGTATTAACGAAAGTATAAATTTTTTATTTTATCAAATCCAAAAAGAGGTGCGGAATGCTTGTTCATTTTGTCTGCATACACAATAATTAAGTCAATAAAATATTCAGATTTCCTGTTAAATTCAGTTGAACAACATTAGTAAATTAATTTGAGATTGACTGGTTTTAAAATAAGATGTACGTAAACAGTGATTCTTAAGGAAAATACTACTCTCTATTAATATTAACGGAAGTGTAAACTTTTAACCTTATCAAATCCAAAAAAGGAGATGCGCAAAGCCTGCTTGTCATTCAGTCTGCATACACACATAAAAGTCCATAATACATTCAATATATTATTATTTTCCATTATATTCAATTGAGCAACATCAGTAAATTAATTTGAGATTGATTGGTCTAAGAACAAGATGTACAAAATAGTACCTCCTAAGTAAAATATAACTTTTTGCTACGCACCTTTTTTTAAAAAGAGAAAGAGAACAATATAATGTTGGTGAGCTGCAATTGTGGGTGCGCAACAAAGTGCACGGAAGCTCAGTCGAGGGGGTTCTTTTATATGGCGCCACTGGTTTCCCTAGCCGTTCTAAACCAGAAGATCGCCTTGGTCTAAAGGTACTCACCAACAGTAACTATAATCATTCAAAAAAAAATTAAGCAAAACAAAATTGATCGGCCAAAACGTTTTAATTATATAGTTTACGGAACCAAGATTATAAATTATATTTTTTATCTAAATTTGAATATGTAAATATAAATCTTTGTTTAACCCAAACGTGACGTCAAGTTTGTTCACATTCACAGATTATCTGTGTCGTCTAATAAATAATTTCAAATTTAAAGTAAATGTTAATATTTTTTTGTTAATGGTTTTAAAATTTTATCCAAAAGATACGGAAGCACTTATCTGTTCTTTAAACTATGGAGTGGAGAATCAATCCAACCCTTCGATTTGGCGGAAAGCAAAATTATACGAACCAACCACTACGTCCAAACTATTGGGGTACGGGAGCACCCTTAAAATAATGACATAATATTAATTCAATTTCTCACGTGATTTCATCTAATATGACTTACCTCTTTCTTTGTGAGGGCTCTTTTATAAATTACAAAATCCAAATATTTAACTAATACACATATAATAGTTTCCAAATAGATTTCTGAAACGAATTTCGACAGTACGTAAGCTTATCAAAATCAAGGAGATTGTATTACTTACGGAATTGAAGAATCCTCAATCCCTATTAAATAGGTAACAGTCCAAAGAGAACAGCTAATCAACAAATGGACCAAATTATCAAATCGTAAGCAAATCCAATATAAATTGAAGGCAAATTTCAAATTTCCAAGAGCTTATCAGTATTTGACGTTTTCTTCAAAACCTTTTTGTAATAACAAACTCCCTGGTTACAAATTTTTTTAAACCGGCCTTCTCTCGAAATACGATAATTTCATATAATGCAAACGTGGAGAATTGAATAAAATTATCTCATAATATTTTGTAAGTTAGAAAATGAAAATAATTTATTTAATAAAATATGTTTCAATTAATTTCGTTTCTTTAAAAGTTAATCTTTCGTTAATTTTTCACAAAAGTTCCGTAACATAACTTTTATTGTGGTACTAACGAAAGTAAAAATTTTTGACCTTATCAAATCCAAAGACAGAGGTGCAAAATAATAAATTTTAAGTCAATAGATTTCCTGTTAAATTTCAATTGAGCAACATCAGTAAATTAATGTGAGATTGGCTGGTTTAAGAATAACATGTACACAAAGAGTGATTCCTAAGTAAAATACTGCTCTATGGTAATAATAAAGTATATATTTTTGACTTACCAAATAGAAAACAGGAGTTGTAACAAGTCTGTGGCTCATTCAGTCTGCGTACACAATCAGCAAGTTCATTTGAGATCGGATTAAGAATATCTCAGAAGCTAAATACGCTATTTTCACCCTTTATGAAGAGGGTTAAATAAAACTCATTTGTAGGGTGATGCATTGTCATAAGGAAATTAGGGGAAACATTGGATAATTATGGCAGGAGCGTCGCAGCGTAACAGACTCTACAAGGTTGAAGAAAGCGGAGAACAATTTAAGTTTCCAGTTAACCAAAATACTATTATGAGAAGACCTCGATGGACATCTACTAATCCATTGCTCACCAGGGATCTAAGTCAAGTTGAAGACTGGGTTTAGGATGCGCGTCTCAGATGGATGTAGCGCTATTGTCATTTGTCTAATGATGAATTATCTGGTAGATCTAGGGAAAGATACGCCCAGTACAAATTTTTTTAGTTTCACGATTATTCACAAAAATGCACAACCTCATATTGCCATGGTAGTTCAATAGTATTTTTATGAGATTGCTATTGAAAAAATGAAGGAATGAATGGAATAAAATAATGTTGAAAACAATAATGTACGGTTTAGCCCATTTGAGCAAATATGCAAAAACGATTACTAGTACAATAACAATTGGCCCCAACAAAATAAGAATTGGTACGTTCACGAAACTTTGGTTATAACTCTTATACACAATGCAGTATAAGAATCCGAAGAGTCCCTAATGATCGGGGATGGAAATTAGTTTTTGGAAGAATTAAGTTTCCCAAAATACGAATGGGGTGTCAATTTATGTTTGTTGCATCTGGAATGGAGTAAAACCAAAATCAAGATGATAGGACTAACCACTGAATAGATACAAACGATTTTCCAACCAAAACACCATGGTCTTACTTAAACAGTAGAAAGTTTTTTCTTCTGCAAGCCGCCAGAAACAACATGTGAACATCAACATGAACATCGATGTTTTTCAAAAAAATGCAGCCACCCACAGTGAAGTTAAAAACGCAGGAGAAACTCTTTTCCTCTACCTCTATGGTTTCAAAGATGGAAAACATAAAACGCTTGAAAGAACGTACATCATGTTCTAGAGGTCAGTTACAAAAAATTTTAGTAAATTGGAATCACTTCGTCCGACATCAGCTCAATATTCATATCGTACCTTCCACCAAGTACAACTATAGCAAGGGAATAAACCGGATCCACAAGAGTGGGGTTGGATTCGTCAAAACTATTGACCCTGCCTCTGAGACCATCCTGAAGTTAATATCTTGTTCCTGCAAAGTTCCTGGCTAAACTAGAATTTAAAGACCTGAGGACGTTGATTATTGAAATTCACTTTTGATGACGAGGATTACATATTACATGATTATTGAAGTACTTTTGTGTTTTGCTCTCTAATTACTCTTCTTTTTGTACACTTTTCCTGTATTTTCAAGATTAAACATTTTTTCCTATTAAATGATTTTATCGCCTTGATAACCACTCCATTCTGCATGCAAAAAAAACATAAATTGACATTCCACACTTTGACTTACGAGGATCTTAATTTTTCCTATAGCCCTCCATTCTCCCACTTCCGAGAACCAATTTCCACCCCTCTCCCATTCATTAGGGACTCTTTGGACTCATGATTATGAATAGAATTATAACCAAAATTTCGTGAACGTACCAATTTTTACGTTACAAACTTTTTGGTAAATTTTATATTTAACGAGTGTATTTGACAATAATCTTTAGTAAAAAATACAACAATAGACACTCCAACCGTTTTTATATCTTAATGCGTTAAGATTCAATAAATTTAGACGAATTGTTAAGTTCTAATTTATTACATCTGAAACATACATCTTGGCTTAGTAACTAGGCAGTAGGTTTGTCCTTAATAAACGAAAACCTTTCTTGTTTATTTGATGCTCAATCAAATTATAATTAAAAATTTAACAAACTCTAAGTTCAAGGTCGACCCATGCACAACGTTCAAGTTTATGGTCAAACTAAGCAGCGACCTTCGTTAAGATTAGCTATAAATAATTCAAAATTATTAAAACGTTTTCTCACAGTAATGTTTTCTGTAAATAGGTCAGTAGATTGGTTTGTAAAAAGCTGTCGCAAAAAGGACGTAATATATAGTTAAATGACGTAACTAAACAAAGTTAATATTAATTTTCTTGAACTTTGGTATACGAAATAACTAGATCGGAACCGCACTAATGAGCAAAGGTTGCGTAAAATTAATTAAATATTAAACTGAAGTGAAATATAGAATAAATCTAAATGCAGGAAGTTTTACACACTACATTAATTAAGGCATGCCTTGTTTGAAATAAGTTTTCGCCAGAAAAATTCCTGCCAACTTCGCCTAAGGCGTTATTTTTGTTAATATATTTACTTACCACCAGTTAAAATCTTCCTACATAGTCTACCATTTAGGAAAATAGGTATTTGAAGAAGTGGCTTTTGATGATTTAAAAAAAAATGCTGATATTTTATTTCTTTATGTGGTGATTTCTAAGAACTTAAAATATACCTATTATCAAAAATAATATACATATGTACTTAATTTTTGAATTTTTGTATACAAGTCGTCTACTGTGTCTACTTCTCATGAGATTTCCATAGCTCACCCTCTATTATTTTAAATAATTTAGAAATGTAACATTAAGAAATGCACCTGGTCTTAAGAAAATCATGGAAGCACTATATAAGATTTTCAGATAGATTTAAAACAGATTTAATACATGTCTAATGATTTATAAAAAATTTCAGGTTGTGCATTTATTAAATTTATTCACAATCGTGCGTTTTTAAGTCCAATGCCAAATAATCCACCTTTGGAAATGCCTTCCTGATTGGTCACAACTAAAATGGCATTCATAAATACCTGCATGCATTATCTTAGAAGTAAACTAAAAGGATAATACGCCTACTACCTGTGCTTTACACAAAAATCTAGGTCAAAATTAAACCCATTATGAACAATTACTTTCAAAATTGCGCACTCGTGAAAACACTAAGAGGGAGCTTTGCGTATATCATTATCATTCAACCATCAATAATATATAAAAGACAGTTTTTAAATTATAATTTAGTAGAAGTTCAAAACCCAAAGACGACAAACATGATCGCAAAGGTGCGTAAAGAAATTAAGTAATGAGAACGCAAAATAGTTTAGTGACAAACGCTGTGGGTGCATATTAAAGTGATTGCATGCAAAGGGCGTGGACGCCCATTAGTATTTATCCTTTCATATATAACAATAAGGTTCATATAGAGTGTTTGTTCGATAGACAGAAAATCATTCAACAAAAGAAATTGTGTCCTTCACGTACCTACATACATTACAAATATTTGTAGTCGTACAGGGTGTTCTTTTTTTTAGCTGGGGGAATTATTTAACTAAATTAATTAAAGCAAGATATAATTATTGAATGTTTGTAAAAAAAATGTAGACGTGTAGTTATTTTGAGTAATTTATGAGATGTTGGAACTGGCGGATGTTACAAGAAACCTTACATTGTCTTAGTTTAAAATAATTTGTATTTGTTTAATACAACAGTAATTACCTTAGAAAATAAATTTCAAAAGCATTTAAGGTATTGAAATTATATTTATAATCATATGTTGAACTTGAGGGTTTACAAATCTTAATAATTTTGATACCTAATTCAAATAGAACGCACTATTTTATATTGCTTCATATTCAATTGTTTCCAATTGAATTATTTAAATAAAAACAAACGAAACAATTTTTATCAAGGATGAATAATTATTATTAAACATGAGTCGTTCAAGCAGCATAAGTTGCTTTGTATAATTTGTACATTACAAACAGTCAGTAATTAATGTGTTATGGTTTGTACGAAAATGCACGAGTATTGTCTTTTTGCACAAATTTAACGTCTTTTCCATCTTTTCAGATAATTGCTGTCTCCGCTCTGGTAGCTGCCGTTCACGGAGGCCTCCTAGGCGGCTACGGATCATCCTACTCCAACGTCCACGTATCATCCCCAGTTCTAAGTCATGGATACGCAGCTCCAGCCCTTTCTCACGGATACGCCGCACCAGCCCTTTCTCATGGATACGCCGCACCAGCCCTTTCTCACGGCTATGCCGCACCAGTCCTCGCCCATCACGGATACGCAGGTGCTGCGTCTCACGACGTGGATTACTACGCCCACCCCAAGTACGAATACAGTTACGGCGTACAAGACCCCCATACCGGCGATCACAAATCTCAACACGAAGAACGTGATGGCGATGTCGTTAAAGGTTACTACAGTGTTGCTGAGCCTGACGGCACTCTTCGTACCGTTCATTATACCTCTGATGACCATAATGGATTTAACGCCGTTGTAGAGAAGTCTGGGCATGCAGCTCATCCAGTCGCAGCTGCACCGGCCTACTATCACCATTAAGAGATCTTATTATATTTATTGCTGTACATACCGATTTATTTATATATTAAAATTTTTAAAATGATAATATTTTTTTTCTTCGTAACGTAATGGTCATTCCAAGTACTTGCTACAGTTTTGTGAGGTTGACAACCACGGTATTACTAAAATAAAGTATAGCGGTATCGATTAATCCATAGTCTGAAGTATTTTCCTCATATACCAGAAATATTCTGGTGTGCTTGTAAAAGCCTCGGACTCAACTCTTGTTTAGTACGATGTATTATATTGACCATTGGCTTTCCATTCGACACAAGGCATTCTTCATCTCAGTATTACAATAGTTAAGAAATTCTAGGCACCTTTTTTATTCTTACTGCTAAGGTATTGTGCATAAAACAGCTGGCTTGTAAACAGAGCTGAAACAAAACGACATGACCTTCAGACGATACACAACGAAATTAAAATTTCCCAAATAACTCGTATAATATTGTTTTACTACTTACCTAGCCATAAAGACAGATGTTAAGATAATTACAATAATTGAATATTTGGAACATTCGTTCGTTTATATTATTTGTGCTTTCCGAACTGTCAGTTGATAGCACAGAATTTCTGTCGAATTTAGTCGTAGGTTATCTGTGGCATAGAGCTGATGTTTTGAAGTACCGCCTTGGAGAGTCGTGGCGCTGTCTAATTAATGTATCGTGACGTTAGTCACGGTCGGAAATTGTCAGAAAATAAATATCGACGAGATGTGAGTGTCATGAAATTGTCTTTTGCATAAGAGACTTGGTTTATTCTTAATAGGCTTTGTAATATATCGTTGGTTAAATACGATTGATTTTATATAATACTATGACTAATACTACTTATTTGTTTTTTATTAATTTTATTAATTTGTCAAACACATTTTACAATAGCTATACAAGTATGTTAAATGAAATTAAATAACATGGCGTTGCAATCAGCTTAAGGCACAAAAGTAAAAAAAATAATGAATATTTAATATACAGAATATATAATAAGATATTTAAATAATAACAGAGTTAGCATTTAATTGTGTATTTGACAAATTCTATCACCATTTGATCAAATTCTATTAAAATTGGAAATGTCTATAAATGGGAGACTTAATCAGGACATTAGTCCTAGTCATATTATTATAAATTGTTATGTCTTGCCTTGAAGTCCACTTAAGTGCTAGAAAATATAGTTTGGATAATAGGTAGATCAAAATAATAAGTTATTATGCATAAAAATTTGATAGCGAAAATAGGTTCTTGACTAAGAACATTGAATCTCTGGCAGTATGATTTCTGCCTCTTGTTACATGTAAATTAAACTACGTACCTACCACAGCATTTATTCTATTTAACAAAAAGGATACAATAGAGTAATTTATTTATTTTAGTTAAAATAGTCCACTTTCTTCGTAACGTAATGGTCATTCCCAATACTCGCGGTTGACAACCCCGGTATAACTAAAATAAAGTATAGCGGTATAGATTAATCCATAGTCTGAAGTATTTTCATTATAATACCAGAAATAATCTGAGTGTGCTTGTAAAAGCTTCGGAAACAACTCTTGTTAGCACTATATATGTATTATATTGACCATCGGCTTTCCATTTGACACTCAGTATTGCCCATCTCAGTATTACAATAGTTAATAAATTCTAGGCACATTTTTATTGTTACTGCTAAGGTATTGTCATAAAACAGCTGGCTTGTAAACTCGTATAATATTGTTTCACTACTTTCCTAGCCATAAAGACAAGTTAAGGGAATCAACTGAATATTTGGAACATTTGTTTGTTTATATTTGTGCTTTTCGAACTGTTAGTTGATAGTTCAGAATTTCTGTCGAATTTAGTCGTTGGTTATCTGTGGCATAGCTGATGTTTTGAAGTATCGCCTTGGAGAGTCGTGGCGCTGTCTAATGTATAGTGACGTTAGTCACGGTCGGAAATTGTTAGATAATAAATATCGATGAGATGTGAGTGTCATGGAATTGTCTTTTGAATAGGAGACTTGGTTTATTCTTAATAGGCTTTGTAATATATCGTTGGCTAAATACGCTTGATTTTATATAATAATCCGGTGGTTGGTTGTGTCGAGTTAACTCGTGAAAACTCTGCTTGGAGTCACACACAGTTCCACAAGTACAAGTACGTAAGTTTTTCTTAAATTAATTCGAATGATTTAAAACAGCAAAAAAATTAACTTAATAATTTTTTATTTTCTTTACGTAATTTCAGAAATTGCATTGTAATGTTAATAAAGTGCTCAGATGATTTGTGATTTTTTCCGGATTTTTAATTTTATTATAAAGGGGCAAAAAAATTCGAAAAGGAAACGTCGAAACCGATTTTTTTTTAACCACGGCGCGACGTCAGGATTTAACTGCACGTAGAATTTAAACGACTAATTTGAAGGTAAAAGTTGTAAACATTTCTGTAAATAATTTTACATTTTACAATAGAGATACGTATAACTTATTGTTGATCAATATTGCTTAGTTTTCGAGAAATTTGAGAAAATGGTTCACAAGTCGCGAGTTTTATTTAAATTATTATTATGAGCTTAATTTGTATTAACTTTTGGTGTAAAATCTCTTCATCTCTCTTAAATAAATTAAAAGAATTTCAAACAGCTTAAAAAATTCTGATTATAAATGCAAGATAAATAAATTGAGATCTAAGACTAGTATTTTCACTTGTAATGCCATTATATTTTTTTGGAAAGAAAAACAGATACCTAAAAAATGATATTCAATGTTCCACGCTTTTTGCACACCCTGCATATCAAAAATATAATATATCTATTATCTTTAGAAGCAATCTAGGTCAAAATTAAATCTATTATGGACTATTACTTTCAATATTGCGCTATCGTCGAAAAAATGAGAGGGAGTTTTGCACATGTTGTTATCATTCAACCATTAAAATCATATAAAAGCCAAAATTTTTAATTACACTTTAGTACAACTTCAAAACTCACCAAATAAACAAACATGTTCGCTAAGGTGTGTAGTAACAAAAGTAATTGAAAAATTAATAATCGAAAGTGATTTTAAGTGTGTGGCTGGGTGGATGCTAAAATAACAAGTTTCAAATATTCGGTCTTAATTCGTGAATAAATACAATTTGATGTTTTCTATCATAAATATGATATAAAAATACCGATTAATTAATAATTATTTTAAAACATATACATCCCAAACCAATTCTCTGCAGCAGTTATACATGAAAATTTATTTAGAACAGTTAAATGTATGCTTTGAAAAAATTTGACTATTTTCATCATCACATATTTATTAAATCCTTTAACAATATTCTTGAGAAAAAAAATTACCAACTAACGCCACAAAACTATAAATCAACTTATGTATCACATTTTTTTTAAATTTTAGGTCTTTGTGGTATCAGCCTTACTAGCTGCCGTCCAAGCTGGTTACCTGGGCGGACATGGTCAAGCTTATTCAACAGTTCAGATTTCTACCCCAGTTCAAAGTCACGGATACGCAGCTCCAGCCCTTTCTCACGGATACGCCGCACCAGTTCTCGCCCATCACGGATACGCAGGTGCAGCTTCTCACGATGTGGATTACTATGCCCACCCCAAGTACGAATACAGCTATGGCGTACAAGACCCCCATACCGGCGATCACAAATCCCAACACGAAGAACGTGATGGTGATGTCGTAAAAGGCTACTACACTGTGGCTGAGCCTGATGGTACTCTTCGTACCGTCCATTACACCTCTGACAAGCATAATGGGTTTAACGCTGTTGTAGAAAAATCCGGACATGCCGCCCATCCAGTCGCAGCTGCTCCAGCTTACTATCACCATTAAGAATCATTGATCATTTACTAGTTTATTTATTGTTGTACATTCTGTAGGATATATTATTAAAGTTTTTGTAAAATGCCAAGTTTTTTGTATGAGAAAAAGAAACCAACAAAAAATGTACTAAATGAAGAAAACGAATCAGTCATACTTTTGAGCATGACTGAAGATCCTCATCGGAGTATAAAAGAATTGGCAAGAGAAAACGAAATAAACATAAGAATAACAGATTTACATTATTTATATTTTGTGGATGAGAAGCGTGTATATTAAGCCTTATTAATTTTTGAATAAGTACTTCAGTTTTTGTACCTATTTTTTTTGTTGTAGTCCATTGACTGGTAGGAGAGCAATAAATACTTACCATATACGTATGAGTTCAGTGTTATTAAATTTATTATGTCGACATATATATTGGCCAGTAACATATTAAACACATTATAATAATAAAAATACACATTTGGACCTCATTATAGGATTTCTTGATACTATATTAACCGCAGTTGCAACAACACCGATTTAAATCCGTAGCCTCAATATCAATCAAGTCCATCAGATAAGTCTGATATAAATTTATATAACAGCGCAGCAACATTGGACCTATCAATACATAGTTGATATGTTTAATATTGACAGTACAATAATTGATTCATAATAAGATAATCTGGCTACCGATATTACCTAATTTTTTTCAGCTATAAAAAATTGACTGGTCAGATTCGTTTCGTTATTACATCTTGATCAAATGGGGAGCAGTCTGTGTAGCATTCGTTTACTTTTTATCTAAGATAATCGCAACCTTGGTCTCAGTGACCCACTACAAATAAGTTAGTTGTCATAAATAAATTTGGTTGTTGGAGTGGAATTTAAAATGAAATGGGAAGTGAGAGTCGTTTGTTAAGAAATTTATTTACTTTTGAATTAATTTGATTTTCATTTAGGATCAGAGAGTTACCTAGAACGGTGCTTGTTTTTTTACGTGCATGATTATGTCAGATTCGCGCAACTTTACAATATCGATGAATATTTCTTTGTAAAAAATATGGCTCACAAAATTGTTTTTAAACTCCACAGTATACTTATTTTTGGTATGCCGACAGGGAAGACGATTAAGCCGATCCAATATTACTAATATCACCATATTTTCTAGGTATTTCTTATTTTTGCTTGCTTTAGAAATTCATTTATCTTCTATATAGTATGTTCGTGATAGCAGAGTCCATTTAGAATTACAGTTCTCTCGTATTGTCAAACTTTTTCTTCCCATTGACATTTTTATCAAATAGATATCAATCCTTAGAAATTATTACACAGACAAGCCGTAGGTATATATCCATACTACAGGTTCGTCTCTTTTTAGAGCATTGAGGTCTCTCAAAATCGGTTCATTATTTTCGACGCTAACGATTTTTTAGGCAATGTTTGTTGTAAGTGATGAATAAAAATTTGTAAGTTGCCCATGAAGTAATTATTGAGTACGTATTAGTAGGTACATACTGTCATGTATTTTAAACTATAATAGAAATTAAAACCCGATTATTAAATAAATAAAATTAAAAATAAACTCAGATCAAATCATGGTAAAATGAAATAATCCTCTTAATCAAACAAATAACGAGAAACTTACGTATGGTATACTCAATAGATAAATACAAGTTTAAAAAAAGGATATCATGTCGGAAAACCATCTTCATAAATCTGCTGTAGAACACCTGTTGAGACAAAAGAGGTCAACGAGCCACATGTAAACAAAGGGTCAGCTACGCTAAAATGAACCAAACGTAAACAAATTAAAGGCGAAAATAAAGTAAATGCATTGTACTATGTTGCTTTAAAAAAATCAATTACAGAACAGCTGTTAGTTACATGCTTTAAACAAAGTTTGAACGATTTTCCATACAACAGTTAAACAAAGATGGATTTTATTTCTGTAAATTTCTTTTAAAACTATAATTAAGTAGTATAAGAGTTACCTGTGAAACCTCCAGTCTAGTCAAATGACTAGACACAATATAAATTAGATCCTAAGAAGTGTTGTGTAGTGATCATCGAAAGGTTCAGTGATGTTTCGTCGAAGTGAACGGCAGGGCAAAAATTCATCTCACGTAATATCAACAAATGGGTATCCACAAATTCGTCAGGGGATAAGGATGCTGAAAATGACATAATTTCATAGAAGAATTATATAATAAAGTTAAAAAGGCAAAAATACAAACCATAATGACACATGGGAATCAAGAAATCCTTGGTTTGGCAAATTTTCTGCATGTTCCTTAGAAACGAAACAAAAGTTGAGTTGTTATTGGGTAGTGAAAGAAGCAAACCCACGTCTAGATCGCTCCTGAAATAAATTCAGAAAATTATAATTTAAACTGGAAATTTATATTCCCAGGACTTTCAAATGATGGGTCAAGGCCAAATACGAAAAAGTAGCGGAAAAGCAGCTTCAACTTATCAGGAATAAAGGTAAATATTATCCTAATTAATGAGTAGCCGCCTGATTGGTCGAAATCGAAAATTGAATCCAAGGCCTATTACGTTTACACAAATCCAGTTAACGGTTCAATAATAGAACAGTCAGTCATCATATCTGGACCACAATTATCAAAAACTTAAAACAGGTGTGCCAATTCAAGTGCAATTAAAACGACTCGTAATCCGAACGTGCAGAGCTTACTCTGAACTGAAATTTTAAACCTTAAGTTTATTAATTTTGTTAATACCCAAAAGGTCACTGTCCTATATCTGATGTAGATTTAATTAATTTTAATTAGCGCAGGGACATAGGTTAAGAAACGTTTTTGCTTTTGATTGTCTGATATTTGCAATAAAACCTAACATTTTGAGTGCCATCTATGTTTAATTGAAATAACTAAAGCATTTAAATTCATCTCAGCTGGATATCTAAAATACAGCAGACTCAGAGACATCTAGCTGTCAAATAGCAAAGTAACATTCATTCCGATAAAAATCTCTCACTTTTCTAAATCCTTACAAGTCAAATGAAAATAAACCAGCACGAATTTTAAATAACCTTTATTCAACAATAGTACAACAGCAGATTTATAGGTAAGATATTTCTTCGATGGTAGAAGGGAACCCCCAAAGGCCCTGAAAGGTAAAAGAGTAATTATAGCAAACCTATAGTAAGTTTCGCGTTAAACTATCATAAAATCATGCGCACTGTCGCTTATTAATGAAACATTGAAATAATTCTGCCCAGAGGCGGACTGATCCTATGCCATAAGGTCGATTACTCAAAAGAACTTAAAAAAATATTTCTTTTGAACAAACTATATGCAATTTCTACAGAAAATAAAATTAAATTTCTAAACTAAAAAACCTTAATTACTATAGCATGCTTTAAAATATAAAAGTAAAATTAATATCTAGAACGTGCAAAAATCTAAATTTAAACTTACCTTAAATTAAAATGAATTCAAAATTAAAATTTAATAAAACCAAAAATTAAGTAACAAAATATAATAATATTTCCCAAAGTCTGTTATCTTAACACTATCTACTTATAGGTACCTATAGAGATTCGCCTCTTTTTAGGGCATTGAAGTCTCTTATCATCGGTTCATTATTTTCAGCAATAACGTTTTTTTAAGCAACATTTGTTGTAAATCATCATAAAAAATTTGTAAGTTCCCCGTTATGGAGATAATAAACCCCTACGGAGACGTTCAATTAGGGGCTAGTTTCCCCTAACTGTCGAATCTTAATTATCGACTTTTATGAAACTTTCGGGTTTTTGTGAAAAATAGTTCAAACAAAAGTTGTCGAACTCGCCCATGTGGATTAGATAATGACCTTGTAGTTGCCCTTGAGGTCAGTGTTCAAGGCCATTTAGAGGTCAACTTTGAGTTTTCAAATGGGAACCCCTCTATTTTAGACTCCGGATTCGAGGAGGAGGAAATTTCACGTTCAGATACGAGGTCATGATGATCTTGATGCTATAATTTCGAGGCCGTTCCTCAATATTCTAATTGCCAATTCACAACTTTGCCTTCATGATTGGAGAAGATACATACAAGAACTTTTTCTAATAGTTTTAAATCCTGCTGTAGCAAGCTATGGAATGCTATTAATAACGTCTCATAACGGACTGAGTAAATTACTCCTAAGCAAGCTACAAATATATAAGAAGAATAGAATTAAATTGCCTAAAGATTTCAAAAGGATATAGAATGCATTAGCGATTGCAACAAATCCAGTCTAAAGTAGTGACTCAACTTTCCTCAATTTCTATTTGCCATTTCACACTTCGTCTACATTCATTATTGGAGGAAACATAGGTACAAAAGCTTCTTCTGCTATAGTACCAAATTATGCTATGGTATGTCATAGAATATCGTCAGTGAAGAGTCATAATAGGTTGAGTGATGGGCAAGGTAAATTACTTCAGAGCGAGTTGCCTGAGCAACAGAAGAGGGAAAAAGTGTTTTGAGTTTTCCAAAAACTACCAGTAGGTATATGAGGAGAGTTGAATCAGATTCCCTGAAGCAACAAATATTGATCACTGGTTTGTAGCGCTAATAATTATAACTACCAACAATCGACTAAGATAGATGCGCCGCATTAACAGTTCGTAGTAGGTTGAAAGAAGCCAATAGAAAACAATTGCACCAAAATTGCTTTGACATCAAAACGTAAACTCGTCTTAATTTTACCCAAAAACGAGACAATTGCAAAGAAAGTTGGTGGGTTAATTTTTTTGAAATTCCGCTTGGTGTTGTACAAGAGGATATTACTAGAAACGCGCAAGCTGCTAAAAAATGTTTTGAACGTAACTGGAGAAACACCTTGTTCCATTCGCTTCTTTCATTGGTGAAAGTTTTCTCTTTATGCAAGACAATGCACAACCACATGAAAACCATACTGTAGCCCAGTATCTGAATGAAGTAGACATAGAACGCTTGTCCTTATTGAATCAGTTTGTAAAAAACGTGTAAGAAAACGTGGTCATGTTTCAAAAACCTGCTTTGATGGAATAGTGGAAAAATGACATTTATTGACAATAAATCAGGAATTACTAATTGAAACACATATAGAAAAATGTATTTATTAAGAAGATATTAAGATAGAGAAGTTTCAACACCCTGTATAAACAATTTAAACCAATAAATGTCTTGGTTTATAGCAATTTCCTCTACGTTCAGCAACGGTTAAGAAATGTCTTTGTAACATACAGCTCGCTGCTTATTTCAAAGATTGACTGCAAGATTAGCAGAATTTTTGTTGTTTCGTATCATTAATGAGAACGGAGATAATCATAACGGCTAGTTTATCTTAATATGTTCTTATGTAACTGATTTTTTGAGAAGATAATAGTAACTATTTTCTGCTAAACTGGGTTAAAATTAGATTATTCGTGATTATACTATTACAATAGTCGTTGACATAAAATATTTAATGGTTCATTACACATAAATCAAAGTAAGTTACAACAAGGCAGATATTGTGGAAGTTGTTTTTCGTTCTGTATATAAAATAAGAACGCATTGTTTGTTTAAATACGATTTAATATCTTACAACAATTTCTTTTCGTTTTCGTTTCAAAATATCAAGAAAATATTTGCCATACTATTAACAAGTTTTGTGATTTTTTTTAACTTACTCTACATATATGGCAATCTAGTAGAGTGAAACACTACCATAAATATATTTTAAAGGAGCACGTTACATAACAGTTATATTCTAGTAACGCCAGTGTCTTAACAAAAATAAACAATAAACCAATTAGCTAGTTTATTAATTTAATGGCATACTTCTATCGACATCCATATTATCGCATGAAATACATCAAGGTTGATATAAGATATGCTTATTATGATTATTATTAATGTAACATTTTTATAGTATGATACATAGACCATAAAAAGAATACGAAAGTGTTACATTACTGCTTTCATGGTAGATTAATTATGTAGTTCTCTGGTAATCTTCGTTAATAACGATGTTTTATGTAACAAAAAATGTTGGAGCCACTTCCGAATTCCGATTTAGAAATAACTCAGCTCATAATATTAACTGGATAACGACAATTATATCACTCACTATACATGTGTTCAAGAACACTTTTACATTTTGTAAAACATTATTTCGATTATATGCAAAATATTGGCTGCAAAATACTTTTTGGTAGGTGGTTTAAGATTCTTAGCAATACTTAGTTTATGGATCACAACCAATTCAAATAAATTACGTAAGGTAGATTTCCATTCTAGAACTTCAAGGAAGGTCAAAGTCAAGGTCACTGCAGCAGAAAATAGTTGTAGCCAATTCTTATTTGAGAAGTTTTATTCCTTATATGCGAATTAAATCAAAATTGTTTTTGGTTTCAAAGACTCCAAGGACACACCAGCACTCTGAGTTTTTCTCTGTCTGAATTTTTACTCCATCCATTTCAAGACCACAGTACTCTAATCAAGTGACACAAGTTCTGTTCTGGTTGTGTTCGTCCATAAATAATCATTAGATCCATTCCATGTCTCCTTTCGTTAGTTCGTGGTCCAATAATTTAAGTTTTTCCACGTTGATTTCCTGGACTGTCATATTTATGGTTGTTCTTAACTAAGTTTTTGATGACTCATCTTACTCTACTTTGGAAATTGCCATCACAGATTCTGGACCATGGAAAGTGCTGATCTAATACTTTTAGATATATTCCTTCAAATAGTTTAGTTACAATCGATTCAATTTTTTGTTTTGTTTTGGGCTTGAAAAGACTCCATCAGCCAGAAACCGATTCAAATAAGTTGTCCATATCCCAGTGCTTCCAACCAAGTACCCAACTGTATGAGTGAATAAGTTTTGATATTCTGCTATTCTGCTTGTGTTCGTCCATAAATAATCTCCCTCGAGCCAAAAAAGTATCCTGCTAAGAGCTCTGTTATTATTTTCAATTACATGCTATTCTTATGAGAATTCGATAGTTTGAAGCATGGTCCAATAATTAATTGGTGTTTCCTTGATTATTGTTTAAATCATGATTTTGGTTGATCTTGACTAAGTTTTTGATAACTTCTTTCAGTGGTTTAAGAATCTTTGATTCCATCCGGAAATTTCATAGTCAAAGTCAAAGCCACTGCAATAGGAAGCCGACATTCTCTTTACTTGGGTAGTTTTCACCCCTCTGGGCGAACCTTTCAGATCACTTCCATCATCTACTTATTGTCCCATCACCTATTAGTTCATGTATTAAGGTGTCTCACTGGGAAACCAGCCTCCACCCTCTGAACTTGAAATACACTGAGTAATTTTAATCTTTAATTTCTTATAGCATAATTATTAATGAATTAGCAGTGTTTTAATTTCAAAATTCCATAGTTAATGTTTCAACAAAAAAACCCTAAACTCGTCCCACTGGGGATACACTGACCGTTGAACTTGACATTGACTTGGTTACGAACAAATACCTCTACGCAGTATTCGCAGTATTTATCAAGTAAAATCAAAACTGAAATCCAAAACACTAGGAAAAATTCACACTTGACATCATGGATGTACAGGCTGAACTACGCGGGCAACGTGGTAGCTACGAACACAAAACTGAAATCTAAAACACTAGGAAAAATTCACACTCGACATCATGGATGCACATGCTGAACTACGCCAACACAAAAACACGATAGCTAAGAAGAGTGGGGGTACGGGCATTATGTCCAGCTGTTCTGCTCAGAAGCGTCGTGAATATTTAATAAATATTCAAAAATTGTTTTCTTGACTGTATTTCATTTATTTTACAAATGACAATTTTTAAGAATTTTTACGGACCATAGAGTTTAACGGATTAAAATTATACAGTGTATTTCAAATTCACCCTGTATACACTATACAGGATGCATCACTAAAACTCCCTAGACTCGTACCTTCTTGTTTTTTAAACGACGACCATGTTAGGCATATCAAATTGTAGATATTTTAAGGCCTTTAGACATGCGTAGTGATTGAAAAAAAATTTTTGGAAAAATTGCTACAAAAGGAAAATTTATTTCCTTGTATATTTTGTTGCTTCACCCTGTACATGAACTGTGTAATGTTTTCTTATAAACGTTTTAATTATCTTCAATTTATGTTATTACGTCATGTTCGGAATTTTTTTTTGTTTTCATAGAAAAAAATAAAAAAACTCCAAACTGAATTCTTTTAAAATAAATTTGAAAATATTGTAAATCATAATTTTATGCTTTATTTGCAAAATACATACCGAAAACAATATTTAAAATAATAAAACGGCAACAGAGACCAAAAGGAAAAAATAATTTTAAATGTACTAAAATGTACTAAATAAGAATATACTTTACTAAAATGTACTAAATAAGAATATGCAAAAAATGTAAATTCAAAAAAAATTTCGAACATGACGTAATAACATAAATTGGAGTTAATTAAAATTTTTATAAGAAGACATTAACACAGCTCATGACAGGGTGAGGCAAAAAAATATACAAGGAAATTCATTTTTCTTTTGCAGCAATTTTTTCAAAATTTCTTTTTAATTAAGCACTCATCATGTTTAACGCATGTTTAAAGGCTAAGGCCTTAAAAATATCTACAATTTGATATATCCAACATGGTCGTCGCTTAAAAATCAAGAAAATTGAGTTTTAGTGACGCACCTTGTATATATCGATTAAGAAAAAAGATATAGTCCAAAATACTGATAATAAAGAAAATATGCCACTGTTAAATATACGACTTATGAGAAAATCAACAATCTTTTGCAACAATGTTATCAAATATTTTTTTAAATCACTCTGTACTCATGTTTAAAGGCCTTTACAATTTATTGGTTTGCTCAACATGGCCGTCGTTTAAGAAACAAAAAGTTACAAATTTGGAGAATTTTAAGTGGGGCACCCTGTAGGTATATAGTAGATAAATATTGCAGATCGACAGACATTTTTAAAGAATCACTTTTTAAATTCAGTAATACCGAAATAAATAATTTGTCTGAAATAATTAATGTCAATTTCTTTCACTTTTTATTATACGTGTCCAAGCTTTAGCCTGCTTAACTTTAGAAGCCGATAGGACTCAGCAAAATAATACAAGTTTATCACGTAAACATCTGTCTTAAATCGTTCGTTTATGGTGTTGAAATTGAAAAAAAAACTGTCGAAAATATTTATCAAGATAATATTTGAATGCCATATACAACGGCGTGGTATTTTGTCTACAACCATACACTGTTTTCTCCATCAAAACCTCTTGATATTAATTATTACTCCACTGGTGCATATCAGAAAAACTACTACTAAATAATAAAACCATTGGTACTGTACCCATTGTCGAGCTCTATCGATTCCTAACGTTATGCAGATTAAAACTGGGCCACCCGGTATAAGTAGGCAAAAATAAATCATTCAGAAAAACACATTAAATTTACAACACTATTATTACAAAAATATAATACATAAATAACAATTAAATTAAATAATTAACCACGATATCTACAAAATCTAATGGTGATAATAAGCTGGGGCGGCAGCTACGATGGCCTTTCCGTATGCTGGAGCTGGAGCTGGGTGCACGGGATGTCCTTGTTTCTCTACGACAGCGTTGAAACCGTTGTGGTCATCGGCGGTGTAGTGTACGGTACGGAGGGTACCATCGGGTTCGGCGACGGTGTAGTAGCCCTTGACTACATCCCCATCGCGCTCTTCGTGCTGGGATTTGTGGTCGCCGGTGTGTCCGTCTTGTACTCCGTAGTTGAATTCGTATTTAGGGTGAGCCTGAAATGTGACGAATATTTTCAGAATTTATCAAATTTATCAACTAATTTAGGGATGGATTTTAAATATGAAAAAGAATGACTTGCTAGCGCAAAGTGGCTAGCAGGCTTTGTCACACTGTGTTACCGTAGATCGGGTTCGATCTTGGTATTTCATTTTTAGGATTTTATGTTCAGTTCTGGGCCATAAGTTAGTAGTAAGAAAGCTGAAGGATTCAATTTTGTGTTCAGTATTAATCAGTAGATAAGTAAAGAGAAAGCTGAAGGATCAATTTTGTGTTCAATATTCAAGTAGCTAAGTAATAAAAAAGTAGAATTCAAGTAGATAAGTAATGAGATAGAACAAGGATTCAGTTTATAGGATTTTGTGTTCAGTTCAGTCATAAGTAATGAGAAAGTTAAAGGATTCAATTTTGTAATTAAAAAGGTGATGGATTCAATTTTGTGTTCAATATTCAAGTAGATAACTAATGAGAAACCTGAAGGATTTAATTTTGTGTTCAATATTCAGTTTTTAGGATTTTACGTTCAGTTCGTCATAAGTAATGAGAAAGTTAAAGGATTCAATTTTGTGTTCAATATTCAATTAGTTAAATAATGAGAAAGCTGAAGGATTCAATTATGTGTTCAATATTCTAGTAGTTAAGTAATGAGAAAGCTGAAGGATTTAATTTTGTGTTCAGTATTCAAGTAGATAAGTAATGAGAAAGCTGAAAGAATCAGTTTTTAAGATTTTGTGTTCAGTCATAACTAATGAAAAAGTTAAAAGATTCAATTTTGTGTTCAATATTCAATTAAATAAATAATGAGAAAGTTGAAGGATTCAATTTTGTGTTCAATATTCCAGTAGTTAAGTAATAAGAAAGCTCAAGGATTCAATTTTGTGTTCAATATTCAAGTAGTTAAGCAATGAAAAAACTGAAGGATTCAATGTTGTGTTCAGTGTTCAAGTAGATAAGTATTGAGAAAGCTGAAGGATTCAGTTCTTGGGATTTTGTGTTCAGTTCAAAGTCATAAGTAATGAGAAAGTTAAAGGATTCAATTTTGTAATTGATGGATTCAATTTTGTGTTCAATATTGAAGTAGATAACTAATGAGAAACCTGAAGGATTTAATTTTGTGTTCAATATTCAGTTTTTAGGATTTTGTGTTCAGTTCAGTCATAAGTAATGAGAAAGTTAAAGGATTCAATTTTGTGTTCAATATTCAATTAGTTAAATAATGAGAAAGCTGAAGGATTCAATTTTGTGTTCAATATTCTAGTAGTTAAGTAATGAGAAAGCTGAAGGATTTAATTTTGTGTTCAGTATTCAAGTAGATAAGTAATGAGAAAGCTGAATGAATCAGTTTTTAAGATTTTGTGTTCAGTCATAACTAATTAAAAAGTTAAAGGTTTCAATTTTGTGTTCAATATTCAATTAAATAAATAATGAGAAAGTTGAAGGATTCAATTTTGTGTTCAATATTCCAGTAGTTAAGTAATAAGAAAGCTCAAGGATTCAATTTTGTGTTCAATATTCAAGTAGTTAAGCAATGAAAAAACTGAAGGATTCAATGTTGTGTTCAGTGTTCAAGTAGATAAGTATTGAGAAAGCTGAAGGATTCAGTTCTTGGGATTTTGTGTTCAGTTCAAAGTCATAAGTAATGAGAAAGTTAAAGGATTCAATTTTGTAATTAAAAAGGTGATGGATTCAATTTTGTGTTCAATATTCAAGTAGATAACTAATGAGAAACCTGAAGGATTTAATTTTGTGTTCAATATTCAGTTTTTAGGATTTTGTGTTCAGTTCAGTCATAAGTAATGAGAAAGTTAAAGGATTCAATTTTGTGTTCAATATTCAATTAGTTAAATAATGAGAAAGCTGAAGGATTCAATTTTGTGTTCAATATTCTAGTAGTTAAGTAATGAGAAAGCTGAAGGATTTAATTTTGTGTTCAGTATTCAAGTAGATAAGTAATGAGAAAGCTGAAGGAATCAGTTTTTAAGATTTTGTGTTCAGTCATAACTAATTAAAAAGTTAAAGGTTTCAATTTTGTGTTCAATATTTAATTAAATAAATAATGAGAAAGTTGAAGGATTCAATTTTGTGTTCAATATTCCAGTAGTTAAGTAATAAGAAAGCTCAAGGATTCAATTTTGTGTTCAATATTCAAGTAGTTAAGTAATGAAAAAACTGAAGGATTCAATGTTGTGTTCAGTGTTCAAGTAGATAAGTATTGAGAAAGCTGAAGGATTCAGTTCTTGAGATTTTGTGTTCAGTTCAAAGTCATAAGTAATGAGAAAGTTAAAGGATTCAATTTTGTAATTAAAAAGGTGATGGATTCAATTTTGTGTTCAATATTCAATTAGATAACTAATGAGAAACCTGAAGGATTTAATTTTGTGTTCAATATTTAGTTTTTAGGATTTTGCGTTCAGTTTAGTCATAAGTAATGAGAAAGTTAAAGGATTCAATTTTGTGTTCAATATTCAATTAGTTAAATAATGAGAAAGCTGAAGGATTCAATTTTGTGTTCAATATTCTAGTAGTTAAGTAATGAGAAAGCTGAAGGATTTAATTTTGTGTTCAGTATTCAAGTAGATAAGTAATGAGAAAGCTGAAGGATTAAATTTTGTCTTCAATATTCAAGTTATAGTTATGTAATAAGAAAGCTGAATTCAAGTAGATAAGTAATGAGATAGACGAAGTATTCAGTTTACAGGATTTCAGGTTCAGTTGAAAGTCATAAGTAAAGCTGAAGGATTTGACGTTGTGTTCAGTATTCAAGCGATTAAATAATGAGGAAGCTAAAGGAATTATTTTTTAGGATTTAGGTAGAAAATGGATGTATCTAAGCCAATTGCTTATCGCTTTGTAAATGAACAAAAAATAAGCCACTGACTAATTATTGTTAGACTTAATACTTTAAAAGCATTCATCAAATTAAAGTTCATAAAATTGTATTAATTAATTTTTTTTGTTAATAATATTGGATCTTGGGCAAACTTACGTGGTAGTCAACAGCTTGATGAGCGGGTGCTGCATATGTGTGGGCTAGAACAGGGGCTGCGTGAGATATGATTGGGGCTGCTGAGTGATAATCTAAAAGTCCAGCTTGAGCTACAGCGAGGAAAGCTGCGATGACCAATACCTGTAGCACATAAAATTACACACATTATAAACAAGTCTCTTAAACATTTTCCCACAATTATGGTGAAATGTGAAATATTAAAAAAAAATGTTGACAATAAACGCATGATATTTCACTAAGAGCGTCTATTATTAAAGAAACTTTAATAATGCACAAGTTACACCGGAGACGATTATTGTTATGAATTTTTATTTAATAATGCTAATTGTCTGGAAGAATAATTCATTTAAAACAATTGACATTTTTTAATAAACATTGTAGGATTTTAATTTAAATCCTCCATAATTTTCTGTTTAATTTCGTAAACATTTCTATTCTTATTGGTTTGGACTCAACCGTTATTAAAGAGTATTATCAATATCTAATGCTGTTTATTACAAATTTTTGGCTATTATTATTGAGAATAACTATAAAAGTTTTCGTGACTCCTGGATAATCTAAAAACATAAAACACAATGGAAATAAAAATTACATTGTAGGTCAAAAATGTCGATTAAATCAATTAAATTAACTATGTGGGTCTATGAGAACTTAATATCATATAATGTGTCAAAACTGTCAAAATATGCAAGGTGTATATTTTTGAGACATTTTTTGACATAACTTTTTTATTTTATGTTCACTGGCATTTCAGTTTGAATATTATTTTTTTTACGTCATTAACTATAAACTACTAAAATCAAAGTGATTCATCAATTTCACATGGTCGAAAGCTCCCTACTTAACTTTTTTTATGAGGATTTTTAATATTTAATTTATAAACAGCAGCACAATAATCTTGAATATTTAATAAATAGTATCGAAAATGCTTTACAATAAGTTATAAAATTCCATTTAATTAACATGGGCAAAAGTGTAAAACTAAATTCATATTTTAGAACAACTGTTAATTTGTTTTTATTAATTTATATTTCTATAATCAATAAATATGCTGGTAGCTTTAAAAATTTTTGATTTTTCCCATGCTGTTAGACAGGAAACTATTTATAACACAATCATTTTATTTTCACTGAATATTATTTAAGTATTTCATTTTGTTGTCAATAGATTCAATATATTAGTATTTGTTTCCAAAGTACATTGTTTTTAATTTTTATCATAGAAAACTTTAAAAAATAAAATTTCAAAAAGTATTTTTCGTTTAATGAATATTCTTTCTAAAATCAAAACTGCGTTATTATTAAATATTATGGGAAATCATACAAAAATCAAAAAATAAACCATTTGTTTTTCAAATCAAAGCCAACTATGATTATAAATATGAATATTGCTTCTAATAAAATCAGATATGAAACAGAAATATCTACTTAAATCTTATATCATGAGAAAAGTATAAGTATTAAGTATTATAAAAACTGATATAGCCATACTTGTACATACCTTGGAGAACATTGTAGTTAAATGTATGTGTATTACTGAAAGCAGTTAATATGATACTAATTATTATAATAAATGTTTGTCTTTTATATGGCGTGATTTACCAAAATATAGTTTTGTCCAGCCCCACTAAACGCAGTTGAAATTATGAAATAAAAGAATGTGTCTAAAAGTGACCCAGATTCTTACAAGACGTAGCCGTTATATGCTGCAAGTTGTATATTTCTAACTTACATTTTTCCTCGATTCGATTGTAGAAATTAAAAAAATATATCTGATACGCCCAAATTGCAAAACAATTTCAATGCTTCTTTCTCTACATGTGAAGGTCGCGTTTGTTTGTTAGTGTACGGGAAAAAGATAATGAAATATCAAAGTTCCTATAGTTAATGTCAGCTCTGACATGCAGATACGATTAAATAATATTCTTGTGCAGTTGTAGACATTTTTAATATTATTTTATATTACACATTAAAAACACATTTTTCCAGAGACTCTCTTCCAGAGAAAATATTAAACATTCTTTCGTTATCGATGCATTTAAAGAAGTTAAGAATTTAGTAGGATCAAGAAACAAGAGACGAGTAATTAACAAAGCAAAGAAAATGTATTAATGTATAATAACTCTATTATAGCAGAAGTTGAAAATAAATCAAAAGCTGCTGGAAGATTATAAATAAAAATAAAACTGGCCAGACAAATACCAAGGAAATCAAGCTGAAAGTTGAAAATGTTACTTTAAATAGTGGTAGTGAGGCACCAGATCAATTTAATCAATTTTTCAATAAAATTCCAAAAGATTTAACAGAGAGCTTAGAGGAAGAAGCATCTACTCAAACTATTAATATAAGACACTCAAACTCCTCTAAACAAAAGTTGTAGAAGTAATTACAGAATTGAAAAATTCTAATTCTTCTGGATATGATAATATTAGTAACAACCTATTAAAGCATTGTAAGAATTTGATAAGTAAACCATTAAAAGCCTTAATAAATATCTCACTAAGTAAAGGCATTATCCTAAATAAACTAAAACTGTCCAAGATTATACCTATACACAAATCAGGTGATAGATGCAAGTTGAAAATTACAAACCTGTGTCAATCCTAAGTTCCTTTGCGAAAATCTTTGAAAAAATTGTTACAAACAGGATTGTAAATTTTTTTGATAGAAATAATTATTCAACAGCAATCAGTTTGGTTTCCGTAAGGGTGTGTCTACAACGACTGCCATTATTCAGGCTCTAAAGTTACTGTACAAGAACTTAGACCAACACAAAAAATGCGTAGGTATTTTCTTAGATTTAAGCAAGACTTTTGACCTAGTAATCCATGAAATTCTTATAAAAAAGTCCTAAAGACTAAAGATTGAGTAACAACTGAAGGCTGAAGACGAAAGACAAAAGATGAAAGACCAAAGAGGAAAGACCAATGACCAAAGACCAAAGACCGAAGACCGAAGACCGATGACCACAGACCGAAGATCGAAAATCAAGGAACAATGATCAAAGACCAAAAACCAAAGACCAAAGACCAAAGACCAAGGACCAAATACCAAAGACAAAAGACCAAAGACCAAATAGTAGAAGAGCCCTCGACCAGGATTTTCGACCTCATCGCGAGGATTCTATTTTTTTTTTCAATAGTTCATGTATATGAGAAGAAATTCTATTGCGATTGACGTTTATCTCATTGCTATAAAGGGGTGAAGACAATTATCGAAGGTGAAAAAAAAATAGGTCATAATACTTATTCGATTATCCGAGCTCGGCCGCGGATTGATATTAAGCAACGAAATTTTCAGGGATCTGAGAGGAAGGTTGAAAATTCGGTCGAAAGAATCCTCCGGGGAGAATCCTCCGGGGAGGGGATTACGGGCCCCCAGAAGGTACAGATTTTCGGCAAAATCGACCTATTTAAAAAATTCATATCTTGGCTAATATCGGAGATGGATCGAAAAAAACGGAGTTTCCATTTTTCCTTCTTCTTGCCCGCTGTCTGGGTTCGGTCCTCTAGATCCAAAGGGAAAGGCTGTGGCGCGTTTCTAAAAGGTAGGTACATATTTGAAAAGCGCCAAAATCCGACAAAATTGCATCTTTTAATAAAATCAACTTTCTTAGATGGCAAAATCGAGAAAAACGGTTACGCCCTTGGATTTTCTAAATTTCATTTAGTTTTCAAAAAAAATACGCCGCACATGGGGGTATTAAAACGTTAATAACTTTCTTAATACTCGAGGGATCGGTACGAAATATAGCCTTAAAGATTTTCCCAACACGAAGACGCCTATAAAATATGACACCCCGCGCCGACACTCGTCCGCAAAAATAGCCTTTGGGGCGGCAAATTACATAAGAAACTCACACGAAATTAGAGCGAGTCTGCCTGATCACCGTTATTGCTTTTTACCGACTGAAAATTTATTTTCACCCTTTCCGCAACATCCTGGGACATTCCTTCATAAATAAAACTTGTTTCTATTGACTAGAACTAAACATTTTCATGAAATTACCCGTGTCGTGATATCTCGAAATTTTGGTCGAGGCCTCTCCTATTAAAAGACCAAAGACCAAAGACCAATGACCAAAGACCAAAGACCAAAGACCAAAGACCAAAGACCAAAGACCAAAGACCAAAGACCAAAGACCAAAAACCAAAGACTAAAGATTAAAGACTAAAAACTAAATTAATTCCTACCTAAAATCCTAAACTTCTTCCATTTCTGAAATAGACATATAAATATAATCAAAATTTGTTTTGTTTGCCTAACATATTTAAAATTCTTCACTGGAAGATGTCCTTCAACTAGTTCAAACTATTAATTATGAAAGAAAACCAAATATGTATCAACAAAATTTTAGAATTCAAGAATATGAGGCCAGTGTTGAAAAAATTTACGAAATATAATCATCCCTAGAACTAGCATTACATATTCACATTCAACCCCAGATAAGAACATCCCTTGGTCATCTTTTCCGTTACTGTTGCTCTACAAGAGGTCATTGTCCTAAGAGACGTAGGGAACCCCGCGATACCAGATGGCCTACAGATTCATTTGCAAGAAGTTCTTGAAAAGCATCCCCAAACGAGATGGAGCCACACAAGAATTAAGTTCCAGTATTGCTCAATGCAATAGAAAAATCCCAAACTCAATTCTATCAATACAAGGCAGAATCACACTCCCCATGAAAAAGGTTGGATACACGCAACGCAACACTGTAAACTTGCAAAAAATATCACACCTCCAGGTACACATCCATCCTATGGGCAGCAAGTTTCAAAAAATTAAACATAGATCTTCACTTCATTTCAATTAACAATAATAAATAAAGAAAATTATTCTAGAAAAATATAGTGCCTCAACTTTTTTTTTAATTGGAAGAAAGAAGGGAATGGCTAGGGAATACAGTACTCCCTTTAATTCAGGTAGCCGAATTTTTGTTTTTTTTTCTTATAACTATACTTATATTTCCATGCTTCAACTTAATTTACTGCATATTCTAATAATTTAATAAAATGTATTTAAATCTGATATATTTAGTAAACTCAGATTATTTATCGAATTTCTCGCTATCATAGTTAGTACTCCGTTTTTGTGGCGCTGCTTTTATTCTATATATTTCTAGAAAATTATAATACAATCAATGTGCTTGAGAATCTTCTTTAGACCTTGTGTCAAAAACACAAATTTGTATGTTGCCGAGTAAAGAAATATGAAAGCATGCAATTGCAAGAAAAGAAAATATATATTTGTTTTTATAAAAATAAATATAAATAAATAAATAATAATATGTTCGCAAAGATTAATGATGATAGTGCACTGGAGCAGCAGCTACGATGGCCTTGCCGTATACTTTAGCTGGAGCTGGGTGTACGGGATGTCCGGATTTTTCTACGACTGCGTTGAAACCGTTGTGGTGATCAGCTGTGTAGTGGACAGTACGAAGGGTGCCGTCGGGTTCGGCGACGGTGTAGTAGCCCTTTACAACGTCTCCATCACGTTCTTCGTGTTGGGACTTGTGGTCGCCAGTGTGGCCGTCTTGAACTCCGTAGCTGAATTCGTATTTGGGGTGTGCCTAGAACAGAGAAAATATATAACCTCCATAAGAGGGAAACCCAGATTTTCTTAATAAAATTGAGGATTTTTGTTAGACTAGAAATGTCGGTATAGATTCTTGATACCAATTTTTTGGTCAAGTTTTACATTGAGTTTACAATCATTCTAAAATATTGGAAAAATTTTCAATATTTACACAAAATCGACGATGTTAGAAAATCTATGTCCTCTGGACAATATTGAGCTAATATTGTTTTAATAAAACAAAATGGTGTTTATGGCTTTGTTAACTTACGTAATAGTCTTCTTCGTGATGTACAGATTTTACAAGGGCTGGGGCGGCATATCCGTGGGAGACAGGAGCAGCATAAGAGTGGGTAATGGCAGGAGCAGCGTAAGAGTGTGTGAGGGCTGGAGAAGCGTAAGAGTGTGCGTGGGCTGGAGCAGCGTAAGAGTGTGTAAGGGCAGGAGCAGCGTAAGAGTGTGTGAGGGCTGGGGCAGCATATCCATGAGATGCAACTGGAGCTGCGAGGTGGCCAGAAGAATAGGAAATTGAGCTAGTAGCGTAGTCTGAGAGACCAGCTTGGGCTATAGCTACGAGAGCTGAGACGGAAATAATCTGAAAATAGATGTAGTTATACTTATTTAAACCTACAAAGCATCTTAAGTCATTATGTTGACATGTATATTAAAAATGTAAAATATAGATTAAGAATGATTAGAGCCATATTGATCGTGCTATTTTTTTTAGTTGTTTTACATGATATTTAGTAACTAAGTTTTGTTCGAGTCCTGAAAGAAACAATTAACTATAAGGAAAAACAATCTGTAAAGTGCACTTATTCATAGACAAATTAAATAGGTTTGATTAAACCGTGATAATAAGTTCAATTAATAAAGTAGACCAAGCCAAGGCAAATCATTAATATTAATCTATATTTTTTCGATTTATTAATTAGTACAGCAATTATCAGTATCGTTACACATCTGTGTATAAGCGTATACACAAAGCAATTAATTAAACACCATAAATTATACACCCCACCCCTTCTTAATCATTAAAATGACATTAAATTATTTTTTATAATGAATTTTCGAAATGTCCACCATTTTGTTTTTGTTGGAGACAACAATTTATTTTGTATAAAATTAAGAAAATTTGTGAATTAAATTCCATTGATAAAAATTTTTTTTGGCCATGGTTGCTCTAAATTTTGTTTACTTGGTCGCAAATGGAAGTCACAAATAATAAGATCCTGTACTTAGTATTTACCCCGAATTCAACAGAAAAAAATTTTTATCCTCAGTTATTTGCAGAAATATTAACCGTGACGTTGTTGTTTTCGTTAATTTGAAAAACATGTTTGATGAATCTATATTTTACCCACTTATATCAAACTGAATTTTTATAGAATTGTCATCATTAGAAATACAGTTTGGAATATTTCATTAATTTATATGTCAATGAACTGTCGAAATAAATGATCACCGACCAACACGTATTCCATATTCTCACAATACAATTATTACACGAATTCACTTCTACTTCCTGATACACACCTTGGCGAACATACTGAAGTACTTCGTTGGTAAAGTTGAGTTTGAACTGACGATTATCCACAGACTCTGCTTTTTATATGACTAGTAGTTCCCAAAATAATAAAAAATAATTAGAATCCCCCGCTAAGAATGCAATTCGATACCTAATGAAAGTGAATAGGAATGTGTCTAAAATTGACCCAGATTTTTTACGAATTATATTTTAATTATGACAGACATTGTTGCATAAAATGGGTACCTAAAATTTGTGTGAACACGGCTAGCAGTAGCAGTAGTAAATACGCAGTTTCACAAGTACTATTAAATGAGATTTTGTAGAGGCACTTAAAGAAATATCCGTTTGAGTTTTTTTTATTAAAGATGAAGCAATAGCTTATCCTAGGTATAAGGTATAAGTAATATAAAAGCAATGTATGATAGTCTAAATTGGAGAACATTTACATAACTAGATCTATCATGTCATAACAGTGTCTCAGCAAGGTGTTAATGGTAAAATTGTAGTCTACGGAAATTAGGTTTTACCAACAGAAGAATTCATAAAATTTTAAAGCTTGGAAGGAATATTAGAATCCTACCACGGTGGGTTTATCCTGCAAAATTAGGATAACTATTTACAAATGCGATTCACCTTTATCTGTTGAGTCGTCCAATTTTGCACAAAGCCGCGGAGATGCAGCCCAGATCACCTTCCTATAGCCTTATTTTTTTGTAGGTCGTCTTTCATTCAATGAGAAATTCTGTTACGACTCTCAGTTGATTCCTGCTTAGCGTAAGCAATAATTGCTCAGCTGTTTTTGTTCAGTTACGAATACCGTGTCTTTGTCCTGGTGTGTTGTGCCAGTATCTGTTATGTTGATCCTTAAACCTAGTCTACTACGCACCTCCTTGCAGTACACTTTGATTTGCTATTTTGCTGGTAGTGCTGGTTCCGGGCCAGGAAATGATGATTGATCCTTATTTGGCAAATTCATCAGTTTTGTCGTTCGTAGTATTCCGCTAGAGTCATCTTGATACAGTTTCTTTAATTCTCTCGTCAGTTGAGCGAGGACTATAGCACATCAGATCTCCAGAATTTTTAAATTTGTGGAGTTTAATCCTCACCTCCACTTTCATAACTATGTGAAGAGGGACATTCAACAAGGCTTCCATTGCTGCAGTAGCGGTTGAGCGTATTTCTTTCGTGATCCCCAGACATGTCAGTATCTGACCTAATTGTTTTAAAGCTAGGTCTACCATACCAGGATTTCATACGTAATTAACGGTGTTACAGTCATAAAGAGTGCACCATACCAAGCTTGTGGCCTTAAGTTTTGCCACAGATGCCTCTAATTGCCTTTGGAGTAACTCCTATTTCATTTTTTTTTTTATTAGTGTGCTGATTCCTAGTAGTTTGGAGTCCGCTATGATTCCAAGGTACTTTGCCATCACAGGCAGAGAAGTATTAGGGTTAATAACCGCTCAAGGTTTCTTCTTCTATTTAATGGTATGACGGTGACTTTTTGATGACTTGTCTTGGAGTCCTTCCTTCTTCTTCCATTTCTAAATAACGTTAAGAGCTTTTTGCATTAACTTCCTAACCATGCCTTTAATCTTACCGTTTAATGTAATAACTATTTCGTCAGAATAGCCTTGGACAGTAAACCGTTTTCTGCTGATGATATTCCGAAACTTGCATCAGAAATGAAGAAGACCTTAAGTAATTTTCTCATTAATAAATAAAATTTTTGACGAATGGGAAAATAAACTCATCTGCTGACTCTGTTGGCGTTTGGTAAAGGCGATTGACTCGTTGAACCAATCATGTGGCTATTAATTTTCATTTATTCGATAGCTTCACGAAAACGAATTTAGTTCTTATGTAGAAGAAACACAATGTATATCTGGTTGCCTACTTTCTTTACGTGGTTTACGATTATTTATGAAGGCTTTAAGTATATTTTATTTCTTAAAGTCACCCACTTTTTCAACAGCGAGAAATTTTTAAAATAAAGCAACGACATAAATAATGAAAAAATTACTAGTTAATTTTGGTAAATTTATACATTTATACTCAACTGATTCCTTCTTGTACTCCTCCTTTCTATTAGGCAACCAACTAAACACAGTCGGTGCTTTTGCAACGCACTGTCTAGGCTTCTGGTAAACAACTGTTTAACATTGACCTACTAATCAATAATGCCACATACCTACTTCTTAGAAAAATAAACAAATATGAGAAAGCCATTTAATTATAATCACTTTTAATTGACCAAGTTGTCCAATACACTAATCCTAATTATTTTATAATTAGATAAAGTTTTAGGGTATGGCCAAGTTCGGTATTTATTTAAGAAATATACTTATATATCTTGTAAGTGATATTGAAATATATTTGATCGTTACCTGCTGCAGGCGAAATTTAAAATAAAAAATTGGTAACTGTAAAACGCCAAGTTTCTTTCTATATACTCACACGTCGTGTAATTGTTTAATTGTTCCAACATCCTTCACCAAGGTAGTTACATATTTAATTACTCGACAGCATTTAAGTAACCAGTAATTAGCGTACATACTGATTCAGTTCCAAGGCATTGTTAAAAAATGTTTCCGGAGTTTTTGTTTAAATACTATCATGTATATTGTTTCTAGATATTAAATAATATGTTTTAACAAGACTCGTTGAGCAGTTTTGCATAAATTTGGATTTTCGGATACCAATATACCGGGTGTAAACGAATAGTGGGCCACCACTGTAACTTCCTCGTTTTTAAATATATCAGGATAAAATTTTGCATCGTGAAATTAGGTAAGATTTCCAACGTTTTGAGACCTATCAGCCATATTTGTCACTTCCGGTTTCACCGGAAATGGCCCAAATAGTCTTTTCTAAATGGACCACCCACCTGCCAATATAGAATTCTCATTTCTTTTTTTTTTCCTTGATAGCTGTCAAAATCACTGTCAAATTTAAAAATTGAAAAGTATGTTTTTCGTAATTTTGGAAACAATGTGATTTTTCATAAAAGAAGAGATATAAAGTATTTTCTCTAACACGACTTTAGAAACTACGCATTCCACAACTAAAAGTTGTGTTGGAATATATGACATTCTAACCCGTTGTAGAATATTTATTACATAACAGTTTTCGACGAATCAAAGCCTAACCCGTTGTAGAATATTTATTACATAACAGTTTTCGACGAATCAAAGCCTAACCCGTTGTAGAATATTTATTACATAACAGTTTTGATGTTAAATTGTAATTTATTTTCTATTTTTTTTGTGTAGTTTCTAAAATCTTTTTAGAGAAAGTATAGTCTACAACACGTTTAGAATGGCATATTCCACACTCGCGAACCGTAGTCCTCGCCCTTGGCTCGGACTACAAACTTTCGCTCGTGTGGAATATGGGCCATTCTTAAACTTGTTATAGAATATACTATTAAATTTTTCTATTTTTATAATTGGAATTAAAATAATGTTTTCACTTTTGACAGCTGTCAAATTTCTGTCATCTGAATAAAAATGCTATTAAATAATTATTTTCGCAAATGACTTTAGGAGTAAAGTGACATTTTTCTGTAGGTTTTAGAGGTACTGAATACGAAGTTAATTTCATAAAATTATTACGTTTCTTGGTAGCTGCCAAAATTGCTGTCAAATTTAAAACTATTCAAGTTTGTCTTCCATAATTTTATGAACAATGTGAATTTCCATAGAAGGAAAATCAAGTGTTTCTTAAATTTGCTAGTGCCGTACTTGATGTTCAAATCCAATTTTTACTTTTGGCAGCTGTCAAAATTTCTGGCAACTTAATAAAAATGTAATTTAATAATTATTTCAACAAATTTAAGTACCAAGCAGACATTTCTTTATAGGCTTTGGAGCAATTGAATACGAAATTGTTGTAAAATAAATTTACATTATTGGTAGCTGCCAAAACTGCTGTCAAATTAAAAAAAATGCAAGTGTGCCTTTAGTAATCTTGAAGAAGTGCTATTAAGTGTTTTGAAATTTGCTAGTTTAGATAATAAAATAGTTTTGACTTCTGGCAGCTGTCAAAATTTTTCAACATAATGAAAATGACATTTTATAATTACTTAAACAAATAAACGTACTTAACAAATATTTTTTCTAACTCACAATCGAAATGTCGTACTTTTTAACTGTCATTTTAGTGTGAAAAACGCCACTTTAACGCACCAGTGGACCAGTGCGAAAAGAACTGCCACTTTTAATCAACTGTCATTTTTCACACTCAGTGCAAAAAGAACTGATATAAAGAGAAATTAATAACGACCAATCAAATCAAAATTTATTTCAATAACTTTTTCTAATATTTGTACGTTCGTAGAGAATAGTATATTATGTTACAAGGAGTAGAAGGCGACCATTATTGTTGAGCCCAGAAGTTTGCTCAGCCGAGGCGCAAGCCGAGGCAGCAAACTGGGCGAAACACATAATGAGCCTTCTACTCCGAGTGACATATACTATTTTTTCTTCAAGCGTTAAAATCGAAAATATCAAAACTTTAATTTTGAAAAATGACATCAGATCAAATGCGTTCTAGCTTAGCAAAAAAAATATATGTAATACTAACCATTTTATTTATCAATGAAACATGACATAGGTGAAAAATGTGCAATTTCAAGTATTTCAGGTGGTTACGCACTGCATTTCTTCATACTTTTTCGCCTTTAAATTTAAAAAACGGCTCGACGCGCGACGTCAACTTTTAAAATGACAGTTTATGACAAGTCATAACTTAGATTTTTTAATTCGTTGCCATGGATACATTACTTCATTTTTGTACTAGGAAAAAAATGAGAAATATTTGTACTAATACAATAATAGGCTCTTTCTACAGGACGTGTTGCATTATGTAATGTAAGTATTGTTATACGCTTGAAGAAAAAAAAAATTGTATGATACTCGTGTGAAAATGCGTTTTGTGTAACTCTCATACGCGTGCCTTAAACATGTATTTTTCACACTCGTATCATAAATAGCTATTTTACAAGTTTTCAGAAGTACCTACTGAATACGAAATTGATGTCAAAATATTATGTTTGCTGGCAGATGCCAAAATAGCTGTCAAATTAAAAAATTTACAAGTATATCTTTCGTAATTTTGAAAATAATGTTGCTTTTCATAGAAAAAGATACATAAAATGTTTTAAAACTTTCTGGCTCAGTAATTGATATTAAAATAAAGTTGTAACCCTTGACAGCTGTCAAAATTTCTGTCAAAGTAATGAAAATGCCATTTTATTATTATTTTAACAAATTAAAGTACTTAACAAATATTTTTCTATAAGTTTTGGAGGTACATTTTACTACTACATACTGGTTTGAGTATTTCTTTAGATATTTCAATAATAATTTTTCATTAAATACATGTGTAAGTACCTACAGTGTGAACCTAAAGAAACGCACAAATTTCATATCTTTGGTATGTGTCATTTTTCAAAAAAATCCTCGAATAGGTTGATTTTAGTTTTGTAAATGCTACATTTTGTCACTATACCAAAATTTATGACGTCATTGGTTTTTGAGTTATGACGTCATCGTAATTTTTTGTTTATTGTTTTTTGGTGGTATATTCCTTTAGCTTTCTGGTGATATCAATTTTTTTATATCACCAGAAATACACCACCAAAAACAGTAAACGAAAATGTCTATTTCCATTAGAAAAATTTATGATGATAACTCAAAAACCAATGACGTCATAAATTTTGGTATAGTGACAAAATGTAGCATTTACAAAACTAAAATCGACCTGACCTGTTCAAGGATTTTTTTGAAAAATTACACATACCAAAGATATGAATTTTGTGCGTTTCTTTAGGTTCACACTGTACCTATATGAATATTAAAATGCAGATAATATAATTTAGTAATATTCAAACTCAGATAAAATTGGTAAACACAACTATTTCTTACTACAGAAAAACGACATGCTATGAAGGTTTTATAATGCAGATATTGCTGTTTTCTGTAGCTTTTTTATCTTGCATAACTTATTTTACCGTTATTTCGGACTTTATCGTCCTTCTTTAACAAATATTTAGTTTCATTTAGTCTTCCGTGCTGGTTAGGATAACTAACTGAGCATTGATTTAGTGCAAATATATATTTTTCAATGTAGAGTGTGTGGTTTTAAGTATATTTTTGGTGAGTAATTATATGTTAGATATTTCGTACAAACGCGTATATAGTTTTATAATACTACAATTTTCAAGTTTGTGTGATGAAGGGCGAATTTCTAATTTTTAAGAATCTGCTAAAAGGGGGAAGAGGACGTAGATAAATTTTTAAAAAACCGCCTATTTCAGTCATACCTTTGTATACCATATTGTCGGATAGTATAATTAATTAGTCATTTTTGTAATGTTATATTTAAGTAAAATTGTGTCAAAGTATTTGCTTCTAAGAATTATTTAAAGAATTGGAATACGATAAGAAAAAAATAATAAATTGAACATAAATAGTGGCAAAATACAGGGTGATTCACGAGGAAAGGGACAAAATGTTATGCGAAAATGCGTTTTGTGTAACTCTCATACGCGTGCCTTAAACATGAATTTTTCACACTCGTATCATAAATAGCTATTTTATAAGTTTTCAGAAGTACTGAATACGAAATTGATGTCAAAAGAATATTATGTTTGTTGGCCAAAATAGCTGTCAAATTAAAAAATTGACAAGTATGTCTTTCGTAATTTTGATAATAATGTTGCATTTCATAGAAGAAGATATATAAAATGTTTTAAAACTTTCTGGCTCAGTAATTGATATTAAAATAAAGTTGTAACCCTCGACAGCTGTCAAAATTTCTGTCAAATTAATAAAAATGCCATTTTATTATTATTTTAACAAATTAAGGTACTTGGAGGTACTAAATACGGAAGTAATACAAAAAAGAAATACTTTTTTGACATCCATTTCGCATTTAGTACCTGCGAAACTAATACAAATTGTCCGCTCGGTACTTCAGTTTGTTGAAATATTAAATGACATTTTTAGTAGGTTGGGTTGACAGCTGCCAAAAGTAAAAAATTTATATTAATATCAATTATGGAACAAGTAAATTTAAGAAACACTTTACATCCTTTCCTCAATGGAAATTCACATTGTTTTCAATGTTAAGGAAGACAAATTTGCATATTTTTAAATTTGACAGCAGTTTTGGTAGCTACCAACCAACATAATAATTTTATGAAATTAATTTCGTATTCAGTACCTCCAAAACTTAAAGAAAAATGTCTATTTTATACTTTCAAGAAAGAGAATTGTAAAGTACTTTCATTTGTTTAAATAATTATTAAATGGCATTTTCATTGAGTGGACAGAAAATTTGACAGCTGTCAAAGACGAAAACATTATTTCAATTTTAATTATAAAAATAGAAAGATTTGGATTTAAAGAATTATATATCTAATAAAATAAAATAGTAAAAGTAAATTTTACTATTTATGTCAAAATGTGAGTCTATATCCTCTAAATAACGTCTTAAAAATACATAAAACTCTTTACAGAGCTTTTTTACAAATTCTACATTTAACTGATGAAAATCAAGTACTACGAATGTAGAAAGCTAATAATTTAATATTGCAATAAGCCCCACCAGATGGATTAATCCCAAAGGACTCCTCCGTTATCAAATAAATATTTACTTCTATGTATTTATGACTTCTTAGAATTTCAATTATATATTTCTTTTTCTACAAAAAACATACTTGTAAAATTTTAAATTTGACACTGATTTTGGCAGCTGTTAAGAATAAAAAAAGAAATGGAAATTCTATTTTGACAGATCTATTACCTATTTTTAAAGTAAAGCTTTAAAACTAAATTGGGCGAATCTTTATATATTTGTGACCTGTGGACTGATTTTAATTGAAAAAAGGATATTTTTTAATAAAGAATCAATTTTGAATCTAAATTATAAAAAATTATAATTTAAAATCAAAACTGCGGCTAGAGATTGATAAAGAATTTAAAAACGAACATTTTAAATTAATATGATCCAATAAATTCTGCTGTGTACAGCGATTTTGACCAGTACTTTTCTTTCCACCACTCTGCGTCTCGGTATTGTAATAATTTTTTCAGCACCGTACCACTTTTATTATTCGAAGGTTACATATCTTCTAAATTCTGGTGTTTTCGATATCTATTGGATAAAAAGCAATAATAGTGCTGATTTCGACTTTACGTAATTTGTTTAACGTTTTTAATATATTTAATACGTTTTTGTCGTAAACGGCTGAAGTCAGCCTTTAATATTTCTTTACGTACAAGAATTATGGAAACTTTTGATAAAAAGATTCATTTGATACCTGACTACTATAGTCTATATTTATTTAAACAAAAATAAACTTGATACCCAATGGATCACAAGACTTGTTTACCCTAATACTTTGAACCACTCTTTAAAAATTTTTTTCTGTTGTTTCAGAACATTTTTTCAATACCTACTTTATCAAACTCAAACGAAACAAGAATACCAGCGCAGTTCAAAAACTCTTGGTTGGGAATACATATGTGGAAAAATAATGGAGAATTGGTTTATATTGCCGGATTTCATCAGCCAACTAGAGAGTCTTGGTCCAAGTCGAATGAATATCCATGCCTGATGTATGCAGCTCATATCACTCAAGTCAGAAGGCATCTTTAGATGAAGCAGAAGAAGAAGTAACAGAAAATCCGTCGTTAGTCCTCGGAAATTAAGGTAAAGTAAACTTGCAATATTTTTAGAAATAAAAAGAAGCCTTAGCTGCGGTCGACGATATAATTGAAGTTGAAGGTAGATACAATTGGTTTATGTACTTATTAACGTAATAAATATCATTTAGTGTCTAAGATTTCTCGATTGTAATTTTGCGTATCAAGTTTCGAGGTGTGGGGCTACAATACAGGTACATTTTGCGATTTCAAGGGCCTAGGTAGGGCTGGGTTCTTTGTCATAACTAATTCGTTTTGGTGAGGTTAGTTTGAGGTACTGCAAATCCAGGTGGGGCTGGGTTTTGTGTTCCGTTGTCAAGTTGGTCGTAAAATTGATTTGTTACGAAAAAGTTATAAAATTCTTTCATTAATAGCTGTTTTTAATTTCAGAGATACACACCAATTTTTGTGAAAAAAATGTATATAGGTATTAAGTATATTTTATCTATATGTATGTATTAATTGTATGTATGTATTTTACGTCGTTCTATTTATTTATCTTATATTAATAAGACATTTTTTCAGAATAGGAAAATAACTAAGGGAAATCATATGCCAAATACCCTAATCTATATCCATGGGCCCCCTACAGTTTCACCACGTTTAAGGACTAACTTCATTCCACTAGTCCACCGGGTATCATCAATCTTCATCGTCTTAGAGACCACTGGGACTTAACTGGTTACCGGCTAAATCAAGAACCCCACCAGGATCAATCAAGAGGAAACTAACCACCAATGGAGCACCTCCAATGAAACCATGCATAATCCCATATGGATCATGATGTTCAACTCTGGGTTGAAATCTACAAGAAGAATCAACTGTTCCCAGATGACCATATAATAGGATTCTTCTATGGGCAGATTGGCCAAATGATTCAATTTGAAATCCTCAGTTTTTACCAAATTATGTAAGTACTAAATTTGAATAAAATATCTGTTCACGTTAATATTGAATAAACTATATTAACTGTAGGGTATTTTCAGAGTAGCTCGTTCCATAATCATATTTACTTCAAGTGCAATAGATTTATTTTTATTTAAAAAGAAAGATTTGATTTATGAATAGATACTGTTTACGTAAAGGGATTTTGAAACCTTTTGCAATACACTACATTCATATACTAACTATGGAAAAGCAATATTTCAAATGGAAAAAAACTCATAATTTTGCTCAAAGAAGAAGGAAATTACAAATTTAAAAATTAAATTATAAAACGTACACGGTGTTTAGAGTAAGACTTAAATCGTCCCGTGTTTGTAGAGCCTTATCGAATAGTGGCTCTTGGTTGTGATGCTGCTCACAACAGGGGAATAGTTAAAAATCTTCCTACGTTTCTTGATTTAAATATTGTGTAAATAATATTAATTTATCTGAAAAGAGTTGTGATCTGCTTAAAACAGGGAATAGTTCAAAATCATCCCACTTATCTGAAAAGAGTTGTGATACTGCTCACAACAGGGGAATAGTTAAAAATCTTCCTGCGTTTCTTGATTTAAATATTGTGTAAATAATATTAATTTATCTGAAAAGAGTTGTGATACTGCTCACAACAGGGAATAGTTAAAAATCATCCCACTTATCTGAAAAGAGTTGTGATACTGCTCACAACAGGGGAATAGTTAAAAATCATCCCACGTTTCTGAAGAAAATTGTGATACTGCTCACAACAGGGGAATAGTTAAAAATCTTCCTGCGTTTCTTGATTTAAATATTGTGTAAATAATATTAATTTATCTGAAAAGAGTTGTGATACTGCTCACAACAGGGAATAGTTAAAAGTCATGTCACTTATCTGAAAAGAGTTGTGATACTGCTCACAACAGGGGAATAGTTAAAAATCATCCCACGTTTCTGAAGAAAATTGTGATACTGCTCACAACAGGGGAATAGTTAAAAATCTTCCTGCGTTTCTTGATTTAAATATTGTGTAAATAATATTAATTTATCTGAAAAGAGTTGTGATACTGCTCACAACAGGGGAATAGTTAAAAATCATCCCACTTATCTGAAAAAAGTTGTGATACTGCTCACAACAGGGGAATGGTTAAAAATCATCCAACGTTTCTGAAGAAAATTGTGATACTGCTCACAACAGGGGAATAGTTAAAATCTTCCTGCGTTTCTTGATTTAAATATTGTGTAAATAATATTAATTTATCTGAAAAGAGTTGTGATACTGCTCACAACAGGGGAATAGTTAAAAACCATCCCACGTTTCTGAAGAAAATTGTGATACTGCTCACAACAGGGGAATAGTTAAAATCTTCCTGCGTTTCTTGATTTAAATATTGTGTAAATAATATTAATTTATCTGAAAAGAGTTGTGATACTGCTCACAACAGGGGAATAGTTAAAAATCATCCCACTTATCTGAAAAAAGTTGTGATACTGCTTACAACAGGGGAATAGTTAAAAATCATCCAACGTTTCTGAAGAAAATTGTGATACTGCTCACAACAGGGGAATAGTTAAAATCTTCCTGCGTTTCTTGATTTAAATATTGTGTAAATAATATTAATTTATCTGAAAAGAGTTGTGATACTGCTCACAACAGGGGAATAGTTAAAAATCATCCCACTTATCTGAAAAAAGTTGTGATACTGCTCACAACAGGGGAATAGTTAAAAATCATCCAACGTTTCTGAAGAAAATTGTGATACTGCTCACAACAGGGGAATAGTTAAAAATCTTTCTACGTTTCTTGATTTACATATGATGTACATAATATTAAATTATCTGAAAAAAGTTGTGATACTGCTCACAATAAGGGAATAGTTAAGAATCACCCTAAGTTTTTCGATTTACATATGATGTAAATAATATTCATTTATCTGAAAAAAGTTGTGATACTGCACACAATGGGGGAATAGTTAAAAATCACCCTCTTTCTCGATTTACATATGAAGTAAATAATATTCATTTATCTGCAGAAAGTTATGATACTGCTCACAACAGAGGTAAATTATTTATTTGACATACTCTCACTCAAAAATTAGATAAAGCAAGACTTAAATTATCACATGCTTGTACAACCTTATCGGATAGCAGCTCTCAGGCAGTAAACTCCTAGGTTAGACGGTTCCCAGCCAGGACGCATACGGAGACTTGCCTGTCCAGCGGTTACGCAAGTGTTGCACGGCTTAAACAAAAACAACCGGCGAATATTTGGATTAGGTTTTACTAGTCTGTAATGATTTTAGAATTGCTGACTTAAGGGTTCATTTTAGCGGAACTTGTCCTTAAGTCGAGGGGGAATTGTGGGTGGATTTATCTACTGCAATTCTTCTGCTACTTGAGGTTCCAGTTTCGCTGGAATGTATATCTTAGGTTTACGTTGTGGTACTGCTCACAACAGGGCCTTGAAAATACATTAACGTTTCTTGGTTTATAAAAAATATAAAATACGTGTCAAGAGGAGGAAAATCGGGTGTACGAATAGTTCTAAATTTTTCAAGTATATCAATTATGTATAGCAAAGGATTAGGTGTGATAGGTAGGAACAATTTTACAAAAATCGCAGAAGTTTTCAAAAAAGCTAGTTTTGATCAATCGCTAAAGCCAATCTATTGCATTTGGGAGTACCATATGGATACCTGAGAGACGATGGGAGCAACAAATGGCTTCTTCAGTTTGTTTCTCAATGGGCCAATGATTAAGAATCCCCTGAAACGAGCAAATGTAAGTATCATTAGATAAAGTTATTTTAATTTATTTGTAATTGTTGTGAAATATTAAATTACAATGATCTAAATTTATTATTATTGATACTCTGACTGCGCCCCATTTACTCATCTAAATCAGGAAATTCTATTGATTAAATGCTCTTGCAGGGTATTTTGGCAATCAAATTCAACCCATGGCTGGACTTGCAACTTTTCCCAACAGAAAATGGATTGATTTAAATAAATGGAAGAATTCAATAACAAAGAAGGCGTTGCGATATCATCAAATGTGGTCCCATTTCAAATGAATCAACAAAATGTACTTTAACTTTCCATTTTCAATTTTCCCATTTTGTTTACTATTACTTGAAACAAAGCACTGTATACATTTCTTGTTCTAATGAATATATTTTTATCACAATTTAAATTTGTTTTAATTTACGGTGTTTAGGGGTGAAACGTGGTTTTTACGATTTCCGGCAAAACTAGACCTCCTATCGAAAAATTCCATTTTTCAATATAACCTCAAAACTATTGAGAAAAACGACAAAACCAACTTTTTGGTTTTTTATCTTTCATCTCCCACAAAAATGATTCGATTTTAATGAAATTTGGTGAAAATGTACATTTTGGTGTCTCAAATAAGTTGTAATTTTTTTGAAATGAAATATTTAATTTTTGATTTTATTGCGAATTTAATTTGAAGAAAGGCCCAACTCTCAATAAAAAAGTTGATTAACGAAATTTTGAATTTTGAAAATTTCAGGACGGAATTTTTTTTGATGAAACCTCTACTTTAGGATGGTGTAAAAAATCATACTGTTACTATGAAAAAACGTTATCAAAAATGGGAAAAACCAAAACAAAGATCTTTACAAAATCGATTTTTCCGTAAATGTCGCGAATTTTTCATTGTTTATTAAAATGAGGCGTTGAAAGTGATGCAAAATGGTAATTTCAATGTAATATCAAATAAGGGAGCTTTGATTAACCGTTTAAGGTTCGGGATGGTAAAAAACAATATGTTGTGTGTGAAATTTTTTTAAAAATTGCAAATAAAGTAGATAAAAAAGTCTATAACTGGAAATTATTTTCGAACATACAGGGCGAGCCAAGACGAAATTACATGATCAAGTGCCTTTTTTTAAATGGAATGCTATGTACATCAGTACATTTTTTGAAGCCTCTTTCTAGGCTCTATTCATTCCTATATTAGCATTGAATATCTCCCAACCACTTGAATGTAATGAATTTTTTTGTTGAAATAATGCAATCTGCAGATGGATATAAAAAAATCACCACAGTCATAATTATGGGTTTTAAGAAAAATTTATGTGAATACCAGTTACGAGACATCTAATTAATGTTTCTGAATCATTTTTATTTCCTAAAACTGTACAGGGTGGCCAAAAATTATTTTTCAATTTTTGGGACTTTTTAAATTTAATCTTTGGAAAGTCTTGAAATTTTGAGAAAAATAAAAAACCCTAATTCTGTTTCACTTAATTCACAATAAAATTTTCATTCATCACTTACGTTCTCAGTTTTGTTCTAGGATTTGTATTAGCGTTTTGGATTCTCATGTGCTGGTCAACCATTTTAAATATCTATCTGTTTTTTGTCTTATATATCATATGACTTCAATATTGTTCCATATTTGTAGTTTTCTGTTGTGCATAACTTGCGCCATCTATTAATAGGGTTCCATACTTCGATTGAGATTGTACGTTGTTTTCGTTTTATTATTCTGGTATATATGCTTATGTTTCTATATGTACCTATAGAGGTCGTTACAGCTGTTTTAAAAAAATTTATTTCTATATTCCAGAACATTTGTTTCATTTAGTTCCTATATTTTTAAATTTTAAACTATTGTCCGCGTACATTGTCTTTTGTGTTTTTAATTTTGATTAATTTAAAATTAATTAATAACAATAAATAAATTCTAGTACATGTATTTTTACATAAAATTTATTAGTTTTCTAAAAAATTGGACAAATTTTTCAATTGCCAATTTTTATTATGCGTATGAAAAACCTAGTTCATCCCACGATTTTTCAAGTAGGCAGCTCCGACACACCCCTTACGGTTCGGGATTAAGTTTCTTGAAACATAGGTATATGTTTTTAAACGTATTAGTCAGGTTTCAACGAATTCAGTATGTTCTTGTTCAGTTTGGACACTTTTCCTGTACTATTAGCTGCGTTTAATAGTTTGCGATTAATCGATATCGGTATTTGTAATTGTTAGGAATCATTTTTCATCTTCCCGAAATTATATTAAATTATTTCAGTTTTAACATTAAAAATGTTTGTTAGTGAAAAAAATTTGTATAATACCATTTTAATTTTCATTATGAAAATGTTTTTGGTAATAAAATAACTTTTGAAATCCACGAGAAATAAGACTATTATAGAACATATTATATTTAATATCGGAAATAAATTGTGTTGCACAGATGGTTAAAAAACCGTGAATTATACAATATTTGCCACGTTAAATTATTTACTGCCAATTAACGTTTTTATGCACATTACTGACGTTCCCATACTAAGAGGTGTTGTAAAAATATCAATTAGTGCAAGATTCACAAATAATAATAACAATTCACATGAACATCAGATGACATAATTACTTAATATATATTTCATTTGAATAAAGTTGCAAAAATCATCCTAATATCCGATGAGAATCCTCTTACAAAATTCCGTTGAGGTATAAAAGATAGTTTGGAGGAAATAATTGTTCAGTATTAACGTGAAACCTCATCAAATATGTTGTTAAAGGTGTGTGAAATTGTGTTGCATTTAAATAATTGTTTTGTGGATAGAATCATTATAATTTAATGTTACATAATTTCTTTTAATGTTTAATTGTTGGTTACGTTTTCGTCGTGTGATGTATTTTCGGACTCCAGCCATGAGTTTCTATCGTGCACGGTTTTTATTTGTATAAATTATATTATTGGATACCAAAACATTAGCGAATTTTGCCAATTTGGCATCATTCTTTGAGAATGAAAACTGAAATATTTGTATTCAATTTTGTTGATATTTTAGTCAAGTTTCAAAAATTTTGATTTTCTGCCACACCTTCCAATCCCTCGTTAATCCTAGAAAACCTTTTGTTTTAGACCACAATTCTGTCAACAATCCTAGCCAGTATTAACGGCGGCTTCGTAGGCAATAACTACGGCGGTGGACACCAACAAGGATTTGCAAATAACGGAAATGGGGGATATCACAATGGAGGCGGCGCCGTTTCAACTGCATCTTACACTACGCATCATGCGCCTTCGTCTTCTTTCGGTGGGTATAATCAGAATCATGGAGGTGGCCAGTCGTATGCGAATAGTTACAATTCGATAAACGAACAGAGCTATCAGGGTGGTCATTCGGGATTTGGTGGTAGTTCTTATCAAAATATCAACAATGGAGGAGGAGGATATCAGAATTATGGTGGAAATGATTATGGTCATGATGGTAGTTATCATGATGCGGATTACGATGAAGGTGCCAATTATAATGTGAGTACAAGTGCATTAAATTCAGAAGAAATATTTTCTATTCTATCCCCAATAAATAAAATTTGCCCCAAATTGCTTGTAGCCAGCGGGTTTTGACTATTTTTTAAATTAATTCCAATGGCGAAAGTCCCTTTTCGATACCTCTTTCTGTTCTTACACGATCTGTTATCCTTCATTTTTGATACGATCAAAACTTTTTTGGAGCTAAATTTAACGTAGTATTGGTTTTTTTTTAGGATAAAAATAGTCCCAGCCTCCTTGATTTTTTTTTGTTGTTTGTTTGTTTTCAATGGGAAATAGGTGCCCATGAGTATTAAAGAGTATTAAAAGTACAAGGTGATGGGAAAAACAAATGATAATTTTGGAGTGGCTATAGATGGGAAAAGAAGAAGAAGAAACACCAGTATTTATAAAAATTCAGTCGCGGAATACCACAATAGTAGGTGCCTTCTTCTTCAGAAATCAAAACACGTAATACTTCAATGTTTTTACACGCTCCATGAATATTCGTTCATGTGTAATAATTGCCTAAAACGGCGTAAAATTGTCTAATTAGATTTTCTGGCAAGTTGAATTTGTTGATTTAACGCCACCTAGTTATAACTAATTAGATTTAGCGTTGGTCTTAAAAAAAATAAATGGAAATTAGATGATACCAATGATACCAATTTTTTTGGTCCTAAAATGTTCATTTAAAGCAACTAGTAGTTTCTCTAAACTACTAGTTGCTTTAGGTATGTGTTATGTTCTATCGCTTGAATTACCGTGAAATTGATTAGTTGACTTTGTTTGAAGTCAAATTTAATAATTTAACGCTACTTAGTCATCCCAAATTAGGATAAAATGGTGTCTTCAACCTACTTCACAGCCACAGCAACTATTATTAACCGTTCCCAATTGCACCAAGTGGGTATATATTGCTCAAGATGTTTCTGTTGTGCTCACCAAATCCTGTAAACACACCATATACGTATAATTATTTCTTCGTTTTTGTTTAGGATCCTCCCAAGTACGAGTTCAAATATGGCATCGAAGATCCACATACTGGAGACAAGAAAACGCAACACGAAGTAAGGGAAGGTGATGTTGTTAAAGGACAATACTCCCTCGTGGAATCTGACGGTTCAGTTAGAACTGTTGAATACACAGCCGACCCACACCATGGCTTTAGGGCTATCGTACACAAGACTGGACAAGAGTCAGTTGCTTTTGGTCACCATAACTAATACATAATGATACGAATTATCATGTGTTCACTTATAAGTGTTTTGTATTTTTTTGCATGTATTTATTTTTCATTTTTATACATTAATATATTTATTTTTGTAAAAATGACAGTTATTATACTTATCCTTATTTTCCTATAAATTTGGTGAATAGTGAATATACCGGGTGTAAACGAATAGTGGGCCCCCAAATTTTGAAAAATGTGAAATTAATGAGTTTAGAGCATCCTGTATAATGTATTATTGGACATATTGACGTTTTCGTATTTTTTATATGATTTACATTGGAACAAAAATAATTTTAACATATTCGCAGCCATCTAGATTGACAACTAAAATTCGAATTATTTTTCGTGCAACCCTGTATAAATTGTTCAAAATAGTATAAATGTATCCAAAATGTAATCTTAATTTCAAAAATGTAAAAACATACAGGGTGGTCCATTTAGAAAAGACTATTGGGGCCATTTCCGGTGAAACCGGAAGTGACAAATATGGCGGATAAGTGTCAAAAAGTTGGAAATCTTACCTAATTTCACCATGCAAAATTTTATCACGATATCTTTAAAAACAAGGAAGTTACAGGGGTGGCCCACTATTCGTTTACACCCGGTATAGTTACTAACAGACCCCTAAAAATACTAAAAACAGATATACCAAAATTATATGACCTGGACCACCATGGGCGCCTATAAGATAATTTTCAGGGGGGGGGGGGGGGCAGAAGTAAAGTAAAGGCCAAAAAGTCAAAAAAATATTTTTTGGGAAAAAATTATTCGGCAATAAATCATTTTTTCCTTAATGTTAACTGTATAATAAAAAAACTTTTATTTATCAACTTTATACTAAAAAAATAAAAATGAACTCTATAAAAAAAAGACTCACAAATAAATAGCAGTGCTTGAAAACAAATAGTAAATTCATTCTGAATATTTATAATGAAAGAAATATAAAGGATGATTTTAATAGGTATTTATAGAAAAAAAAAAACGAAACAGAAGTTTTAAAAATAAATCAAACCTGCAACATTCAAAATAATTCTCTAAATTCTCCGCAATCTCTGGACCGATCCTGCTTAAATTTTCAGCACTCATGAAACATGCATTATAAAATATACTTATTCTTAGCATTATCCAAAAATAAAGTCAGGCGCTAAAAATAATCTCTATTAAGTAGGTAGGTACTTAACATGCTACTAAACTTGCAGCATTTTATTTGTAGGTACTTTAGATTTTCTATCAGTATCCTGCAGTCATTATCAAAAATATTTTCAATCTAATTTGGATATTTCACAAACTATTATAAATATTAATGAATTACAAACAAATTTAGATTTTCAAACGCATGTCACACGTTGACATTCATGCTTCAGGCCAACATAATGTAGATCAATTAGATCATTATAAAATATTTGATAAAAATTACCCAATTATCCTTTAATAATTGTTATACAATGATAGTGAATGTATTGACTATAAAAAGAGACCATAACATTTTTTTAATCAGTTAAGTTTCGTTCTCGGACAACCATACAGCTAAAATATGTTTTCAAAAGTAAGTATATTTTTAATTACAAATTTAAATTATTGGGGAATAATTTCAATTTAAAATTATTTGCGTGTTATTAGCGAAAGTTGGTCAAATTTTTTCATTATATTTAATCGAAAATTTTTAAGTTTATTAAGGTACAAAATGTTTTTCAAAAAATACAAAGAAAAATCCATATAGATTTTATTTTATTTAAAAAGGAATAAACGTAAACTTTTTAATAATCTTTTGTCAATTCAAATTCAAATTATGGTGAAAAATAAATTGCAATGGCGATTACCTACTAGTATTGCTGCTTGGATTGCTATTTCATTGTAAATTAAAGATTTCTTTACAGCATAAAATACATCAATAAGATGCTGCAATATAATAGAAATTGTGTTAAAATTTAATATTATTTTAAGTATTATATTGATTATTACTCAGTTACTTTTTAGACACAATAATTGTAGAAAGTTTAGTAATTTAGTAGAAGGTCTAGTGTAGGCTAATTCCAAACCAGATGTGCCCACCTACATCACAATTTTTCTTGGGCTACTCTACAATATTTGCCTTTGTTTCAGATTTTCGGAGTAGCCCTCTTGGTAGTTTGCAGCCAAGCTGCACCCCAGGACTACCATCAAGCAACCTCTTACGCCGCATTCAACGAAAACCACAACACCGTCCATCACGTCCACTCAGCCCCAGCTTTAATAAAAGCTGCCGTGGCTGTGCCAGTTCACGCTGCCCCAATCCACGCCGCTCCTCTTCACATCGCACCAGCACCGATTGCCTACAAATCACTCGCCCCAGTTGCTGTCCCCCACGGCGGAGCCCAATCTTACTCATCCATATCCCTTGGACACACGCACGCAGCCCCTGTTGCACAGTACGCCGCTCCCGTTGCTCACTACGCCGCCCCTGTTGCCCACTACGCCGCTCCTGCTCACTATGCGGCTCCTATTCACTCCGCCCCCTTGTTGGTGAAATCTGCACCAGTGATACTTAAATCTGCACACCATGAAGAGGAACATTATGTAAGTTCTCAAATATTTCGAAAGCTGAGCAAGATAAAACAAAAAAATTTAATGACGCGTATATTTTTTTGTTGAGCATGAAATTATCTACTAGGACGATTTCAGCAACTTTTGTCATCTAATCGATCGTTTAGATTACTCGTGAAATCAAAGTCTGACTCCTGGGTCCCAAAACTGCTCGATTTAGATGTTTTTTTCGACCATATTAATGAAATTAAAAATTCTCTCATGACACATCATCTGAAGACCTCAAAGACTGCTTTTATGGTGCACTAGATTTTATTAAATTTTTTTTGTCTATGTCATAGTATGTATATGTAGGTACCTAAACAAAGAAAATATCAAATCAATATCTTACGATTTTAGGCCCCTGCCAAATACGAATTTGCCTATGGCGTCGAGGACCACCACACTGGCGACATCCACTCCCACAAAGAAGCTCGTGACGGAGACTTGACCCACGGAGAATACTCCCTTCACGAAGCCGATGGTACTGTAAGGACCGTTAAATACAGCGTCGACAAACACAGTGGATTCAATGCTATCGTCGAACGGTCAGGTCATGCCACCCACGCTCAACCTGCCAAGGCTATTGTAGCCGCTCCCATAATCAAATCCTATGCTGCTGCTCCATCGTACCATCATCATTATTGAAGGACCTGAATACCAATACTTGTAATATTTATTGTTTGATGTTAGATAATTTATTAATAAAGAGATTTTAAATCGATTTTAATCAGCTTTAATTCTTTTCTAACCAAACTCCACCTTAATCATGTGGAAGGATGTAACCTTCAACACAAGGACAATGGGTTTTTCCAATTTTTGTTCAAGTTAAAATGCCAGTGCGTGAAAAAAGTTCCTCTTTTGATGAAAAAACAATTTGCAATAAAAACACCATGAATATATGAGTGTTAGTAAAAAACTGTGTTGTTTCAATGTTTCCATTCTAAAGCAAATGTTATTCATTGAACCATTTGGGGCAAAGTAATTTTACGGTAGTTAAGTTTCGATCGATATACTGACTGACATTTAAATTCACTTTTAGTGTCCTTGGTCGCGTATGAAACTTGCATCACATTTGTTTAAAAAAAATGCATAACAAAAAAAAAAAGATACCATATTAAATGAAAAAAAATAATGAATAACAAATTAAGAAATGTTTATTTGTATTTGAAGTTAAACAATTATTGACGGTGGTTTGGTGGTCTCGGTACGGCTACTAGGAGATTATTAGTTTTTAGCTTGTTTAGATTGAATAGCTTATGTAACAGTATCTTTTCTTTTAAATCTTCGATTTTTAACTGCCTATCGATCATCTGTTGAGGTAGATTTCGATATTTACCCCTAATTTTTCAAGATTTTCCAAAGGAGTTTGAATTTTCATCAAAAACGTCTTATTTTGTATAAATATCAATTTATTTATTTTTTCGAAATTATCGTTTTTCGATTGTCTGCCGATTTGTAAAGCTAGATTTTCAATTTTTACCACTAACTTTTCGAAAATTTGGATGAAAATCAAACTTCTTTGGATATTCTTCAAAAATCATGGGCAAAAATGGAAAATCCACCTCAATAGATCGATACAATTGGCAATTAGAAAGTAAAAATTTTAAAAAGAAAACTCTCCGATTGACTAAGTATTTAAGACCTGCAGACTGATTTGAATGAAGATACAGCGTCTTATGTTCGTATAAATTCGTTTTGTTAGAAATCAAATGGAGATGAGAAAAAAGCAGGGCAATTTTCTGTGAAAAATTGCTCCTTTGGGGACGTCGAAATTCTCATTACGGACCTAAACTTGAACCATTTTTACAGACAGACCCTTCCCTCAGCACTTGTGTCTTCATTCCAATTCCATATTTCCAAGAATTTATAATTTTTTTCGATTTTCGCCAAACATATTTTTCTTCCGAGCTTAATAACTCCTTCATTTCTTCAAATATTAAGTTTATAATTCTTGGAAATCTCCAATTTGGACGATTTCGCAGATTTTTCGATCTCTGCCAACACGTACCTCTTTGAAAAATTCCAGGTCATCTTTGCGGTAAGACGAAGGAACCGCACCTTCACTAGGTAATAGAGAAAGGACTGGGGAACTAGTCCTAGGATAATTTTTCCTTAATATCCATACGCGTCCAATGTCTGATCTTTTTAAGTAAGTAAATTTTTGAGATGGTCGCAAATGGCTTTTTTGAGTTGCTATATCGTTTTTGTCTTCTGCAATTTCCAAACCACACCATTGGGGGTGGAAGAGTCCGAAGCAAATTTTCTGGAAATTTCGTTATTTTTCGCAAGGAACGATGCTATGTGTTTTTAAGATGGTTGCGGAAAGCTCCAACTTTTCTCTGAATTTCGTAAAAGGAGGAATCGCTCTCCAGAACGAGAGAATTGAATCTCAACAACATGAATTATCATGTCCAAAAGCATCTTGTCCAAACACCAAAGCAGCTCAAATGTCGTACCCAGATAGTCGTGTTCATCCAGCTCAGATAAATTGAGTTCATGTTGTGTCTCCTTTTGACATCAATTCAGCTTCGGATACAAAACGAAATCATTTTTAACAGATAACGAAAAGCTATAATCGCATTCTTGATTCCTTATGAAGACGAATTCCACGATTATATAAATAGTTCGAGGCAATAAAATCTCTAAATATTTGGAATAAAGAACAGTCTCAGCAGAAGAAACTGAAATATAATCGGACACCAAGAATTTGTCTAATAAATAACTGGAGAGCGATATTAACATGCAACGGCTCCAATTTCTGGAATCAGCGAATGAAAATATGGATTTTATCGAATTTTCAACAGGATATTTGCTCATGAATGTAACATATATATATGGAACAATGCAATTAAGAGATTTGGAGAATACCAAGCTACAGCTTTAAATATTTCCAAAGCATTTGATGGAGTAGAAGATCTAAGAAATAAATTAGCATCTTATGACTTAGCATAGTTATGATGTAATTGCTAATTGATGGATTCTCTTCAGAAACTTTCTGTACCAACACGGGTGTTTCACAAGAAGCTATCGTACCACCCCTTTCGTTGCTTCTTCACATTAACGACTTTGTGTAACATTTAACTCCGTACGCAGTTTCATAAATGGCAGTACTACCACGCAAGTTCCTTCAGAAACCAAAAAAGACAGCTGGCTCCAACATGTTAAGATGCTGACAAGCCAACAAGATTTGGCTAATGAAGTGGGATCTCATCATTCTAAAACCCAAGTATTAAAAATCTTCTGTAGAGAAAATTGGATTGGAAAAGTTTTTAGTACCTAGATGTTTTATGCTGGGGCTAAATTCGTTTTGTTAGAAATCAAATGGAGATGAGAAAAAAAGCAAGGCTATTTTCTGTGAAACATTGCTCCTTTGGATATGTCGAAATTCTCTTTAGGAACCTTAACTTTAACCATTTTTACACATAGACCCTACCCTGAACCATTCTTACTTCATTCGAATTGCATATTTTCAAGAATTCATAATTGTTTTCGATTTTCGCCAAACAAATCTTCCTTCTGAACTTAATAACTCAAGTTTATTCCTTCGCGATTAACAGACCGGATTGGAATATTCAGAAAGATGAGAAAATTTAGAATATCGCCCAGTAAAATTGTTTTCCTTTACTTCTTCAAATAATAAGTTTATAATTCTTGGAAATCCCCAATTTGGACGATTTTGCAGATTTTTCGATATCCGCCTATACGTACATCTTCAAAAAATTCCAGAGCGTCTTTGCGGTAAGACCAAGGAATTTTTCCTTAATATCCATACGCGTCCAATGTCTGATTTTTTGAAGTATCAATTTTTGAGATTTTCGCAAAGAGCTCTTTTTAAATGGCTATACCTTTTTTTGTCTTCTGCAATTTCTAAACCACACCATTGGGGGTAGAAGAGTCCCAAGTAGGTTTTCTGTAAATATCGTTATTTTCCGCAAGTACACAACTTTAAATATTTCCAAAGCATTAGATGGAGTAGAAGATCTAAGAAGTAAATTAGCATCTTATGACTTAGCTGTCCTCATAATTAGGATGTAATTGATAATTGATGGATTCTCTTCAGAAACTTTCTATACCAACACAAGTGTTTCACAAGAAACTATCGTACCACCACGTTTGTTGCTTCTTCACATTAACGACTTACTTTGTGTACCATTTTTTAACTCCGTGCGCAGTTTCATAAATGGCAGTACTTACCACGCAAGTTCCTTCAAAAACCAAAGAAGACAGCTGGCTCCAACATCTTAAGATGCTGAGAAGCCAACATGATTTGGCTAGAGTAGTGGAATTGGGTCCAATCATTCTAAAACGCAAGTATTAAAAATCTTCTGTAGAGAAAATTGGATTGGAAAAGTGGTAGGTACTTAATTCTACAACAGCTATTGTTGTGGTTTGGAATATTGGGACTTACTTTGTGTACCATTTTTTAACTCCGTGCGCAGTTTCATAAATGGCAGTACTTACCACGCAAGTTCCTTCAGAAACCAAAGAAGACAGCTGACTCCAACATCTTAAGATGCTGACACGCCAACAAGATTTGGCCAGAATAGTTGAATGGGGGTCCAATCATTCTAAAACGCAAGTATTAAAAGTCTTCTGTATAGTACAGCTTTTGTTGTGGTTTGGAACATTGCTCACACAGTTAGGGAACTGCACCAACAACTACACTGAAAACTTTTGGATTCATTAGAAATCAATCCTTAAAGTGGCCCGTGATGCAACTCTTACCAGCGCCATAATCACCTTGCAATATGGTGATCATGAATAATGATCAGTTTCTTATGACGGTATATTCATGGAGACTCTTCTGCAGAAGCTGCGACGTTTACTAGTGCTAAAAGACAATATGAAGCAACTCATCCCTTTAAGCTCCACAACTGTCAGTAATATTTTCTACCTGAAGAACACAAAGCTGTGGAATTCCTTAACCGACCATGTCTTCTCAATGTTCTATTCTCCTCAAGTCTTTAGGGTTGGGTAAAAGTTTTAAATTGATAAAGAAAAATTAAGATCCAGATTTTGAGTTGCACCTAGTGATAATTCTGCATTTTATTTTAAACTAGATATTTTTCTACGTTCTTGCTTATGCTTATCATCAATGGACACATTTTAAGAGCTGCTTATAGTTCTACGTTGAATATCTTGTGAAAACACCTGTTAATAAATAAAATACTGAAAAAAATAGTATTTAGTGAAAAAAATGTATATTTATACAAAAGAAAAAATTACAAAAAGGTTTCATATTAATAGGTCTTTATTTTTGTAAACATATAAATGTATTCTAAAGCAGTAACCTGAATTATATTTTAAATACAGGAAGCAGATCATTTATCAGTTTTTCGGTTGCTTGTATTCTGTTTCCTTTCTAGGTACTACAGCTGAGCGAACTACAAAAAACAGCCACAGCCATATGGCTCCTTTTAATTGAATTTTAAATTAATCTCGTTACCTAGTATTTATTTAACATGAAAGTGATTGTCCTAGTTTGACCGAAATTATAGGTTCAATTCGAGTATTATATAAAATGATTACTAATAAAAAGTTTATTGTGTAAAATGCAAATTATTTTTTCTGCATATTTGATACATGTGTTAGTTAATTTTGGCAGTGACAGTTAATTTGCGACCACATTTTGCTATAAAAAGGATATTTTGGCTTTTTTCGTTCAGTTAAGTCGTGTACTCAAGCTTAGAAGGATACCCAAACATGTTCCTCCAAGTAAGTGGTTAGATGCAATTGCCTAGCAATGAGAAAAATATTGAAAATCAATACATTATAACATTCATTGATTTGATTTTCAATTTTATTTCTAAAGGAAGTTTTCAGTATTTTAATTTCATCTTCATTTTTATTTCTGCAAAACGGTTTCAATAATTAAATAAAACTGTTACACTTCTCGAAGTAGTAACTGAATAATTATTATTGGAATCAATAATTCATTAATGATCATAAAAAATTATGTTCTAACAGATCCTCGCAGTAGCATTCTTGGTGATCGGTAATGAAGCTGCCCCAGGCTATTACGGGCCAGAGGTACACGCCTCAAGTGCTTTGAAGTCTTCCGCCTCAGTTTCTCATATTCCAGCCCAATCTACATCACAAATTTCTTTCATAAAAAGTGCTAAGCCAGTGATTGTTGCTCAACATTCCGCTCCGGTCAGTTATCATAGCGCCGTTCTTCCAGCTGTTCAATCTGGATCTGCACAAGGACACCATGAAGAGGAATATGTAAGTAAATCAGTTTTTAAATAGGTTATATAGCTATAATGAATATTTCTCACTTATTTTTATAGGGCCACCCGAAATACGAATTCGCGTATGGAGTTGAGGACCACCATACCGGGGACATCCATTCCCAAAAAGAAGTCCGTGATGGAGACAAAGTAGAAGGCGAATATTCACTTCATGAAGCCGATGGTAGTGTCAGAATTGTGAAATATACGGCGGACAAACACAGTGGATTTAACGCAGTGGTTACTCACGTTCAGCCCAGTAAGAAATTGTAGATTATATCTCGTTAGTATAAATGACTAGTTAATTTGTTATATTTTGGATATTTTTTTAATAAAAGTTATTGAGTTTATATTGGATATGTTTTACTATTTTGATGGCAGAATAAAATAAAACCATTGAAAAGGAATAACATAAAGAGCCGCAACTCTAATTGCCCGGAACGTGGTCTATGTGGATCGCGAACTGTAGCAATTTGGCCGCAAAATTTTCAGTATGGCTTGTAACGCCGTGAGGGTTTCCGATGCTAAACGTACACAATACCTCAATTTTATACAGTTTTTCTGAAAATATTCCCTAAGAAATTAATGAAACAAGTTTCTTAGTTTGGTGAGGAAAAGAAGTTAAAGCCTTTCTTTAGCTCACCATATATAAGTTTCAAAAACATATGTTGAAACTGGGGTTGAAACATATCACTGTTTTAAATTATATATACTTATAGAGTTATACACGGAGATTGTTGAGCCCGTTCAATATATAAACGGTCATTGTGAACCCCAAAATTAGCTGTCGATATCGGGTTAGGGCTCAACAACGTATCGATAGTATCACCATTTAGTTAAATGGTCTTAGAGCACCGTACACAAATTTTAAGGAGGGCTCAACAACGTACTATTCCCATCTTCGTTGTATATTTCGATTAGTTCTCTCACGTACGCTGCAACTAGCAAGCAAAATTTAATTTTATACACGAACGATATAGCAACAACGTAAATATATGATAATTTCTACAAAATAACTTTGAATAAGGCAAATATTTGGGAAAATACCAAGATCACATATTCCTATCTAGAGTCCTTTGACGAAGGAGATTTTCTGGCAGTACCTTGGAAACATAAACAAAAGAGAGTTGTTGTTGGGCAAGAGGAAAAAGCGTCCCCATGTCCACGTCGCTCCTAAAAAAGGAATGAAAATTTAAAAGAAAATCGTGCAAAATATATAAAACAACAATTCAAAAGCCGAGGTATGTTCATACCATTTATATTGAACTAGATAATTTGCCGATAAAATAGACAATGAAAATATCAGGTACCCACCTGGTTTGTAATTTCGAATGGGTATCCACAGCTGGCTTGTTTCCATGTAGTATAATTCGACACTCTAGAACAATCCACTTCCAACAGCCATTTTAGTTTCGATGTCACTGAACTGATAAATTCAAACCTGTGCGAATACCGTTACAAAGCACGGAGTATAGGAGTATACTAATGATAGAAACTCATTTTTATAAAAATAACTAAACATATTGGACTTTTATGTTTAAATAGAAGGATAACACCATTTGTGAAATAAGATTAAATGTAGTCTTAAGTTATCGCAGGTTCCTAGTTTATTTATTAATCAATTTAATTTGTCTTTGTCGATAATTCATTGAAATGCTGATAAGAAGAGAGACTTCTATGTTTGATCAGTTGAAATTCCAGTTTCGTGCATCACTACCTTATTTAAAGCATTATTTCACTGACAAAGGTGACATCTGTGTTCCAACAAAGACCGCAGGTGTGCATGATCGCTGTTTTAACCGCTCAGATAGTTATAATTACAGGCCACTGCATCTTTGGCAGGACCTATATTTGAAAACAAACATCAGTAAAGTCAATGAACTCAATTTGAAACTTTATTGAATCAAAATTAACGGAATATTGAATAAGGGAATTTTCCTCTACCAGAAGATCCCTGGAACGCCCTGAAAAGGAAAAATAGGGGTTTACAGCAAACCCATTAGTACGTCATTCGCCTCTTCAAAATGCACACGGTCGTTTATAGAAATAGCGGTTGCACGCACAAATAGATTTTCTCATTTTGGAAATACTGTAGATTATTAGAATTAGTAGAATTAGATTTTTTTAAAGAATACGAAAATATAGCTATAGAAAAATTCTTGACTATACTCGAAAACTCTCCTGCAATACTACGTACTTGACTTGTTTTATTAACACAGAAATTTGCCTAAATCACAACACAAAAAAATTGTTGATGATGCCACCTTTTTAGTCAGCATATGTAATTTATGTTCTGTATACATGCATGTATAAAATAACAGACTCTTTTTTCTGTTCTCGAATAGACAAATGCACTTATTTTTACTCGTTACATAAATATTACCCAACTTTGACCTACACATGTCGTGTCTGCCTCCGTTCTGTTTGAGGCTGTCTTTCCAGAAGTATAACACGTAAAATATTTGGCGACAACTAACTTTCACTTTTCAGATCAATTATATATTTGCTATCTTTTATAGCCGGTGCAGGATTATAAGTTATATGCATAGTGAAGGGATATGTACCGGTTCTCTATAAAAAGAAGAGCGCCATTTTAGAATTAGTTTAGTTTTCCGACTCGCCGATGAAATAAACACAATATGATCCTAAAAGTTGGTAATTCATTTGTCCCATATATCGTGGCGCTAAAATTTAGAGTTCTAAGTTTTATGTGATACAAATCTATAGTGCTGAGTGGCATCACCTGTTTTTGGCAAAAGTTAATCAAAACGTACTTCATGTTAATTATTTTTAGCTGTAATAATTATTATAATTTAATGTAACTTTCAGTTACAATAATGCTTTCTGTGCCAATCGTATCGTTTTCATCGGATCGATTTTTCCAGTGATATATTTTAAAATCCCTCTGTTGAGGAAAATATAAGGGTTATTGTATTGCTATCGCCATAGCAGAAAGCATAATTTTTAATGAAAATAGAAACCAATTTTTCTACTCGCCAAATTTTACAATTTACAAATCTTTCTAACACTGCATTCATTCAATAACATGTGGAGGTTGGTTAAATCGTTAAGAAATATATCCTCTGCAGTTAATATCAAACCAATGAAAAATGACAATTCAAAAAATACATATTTTTCTTAAAGATCTTCGGATTGGCTCTCTTGGTGGGTTGCAGTCATCAACGGATTATTCCCGTCCACGAGGATTCTGAATCAGATTATCCGGATATTCAAGTGTCACCATCTTCAGCTGAAGTCAGATCCAATACCCCAGTTTTATCTGCTTCATATGCTCCCGCAGAGTCCTACGCTTCTGCTTCCTTCCCTTCCGCTTCCTTCCCTTCTGCTTCCTTCATTCCACTTGTTCAAAATACAATTCCTCAATTGCCCTCCCATATAACGCTGGTTCAGGCTACACCTATTCAACAACCTGGAAATGGAATCCACTTGGCTGAACCTCTTCATTCGTCTGTTCACCTAGAAGAGGGACACAATGTGAGTGATTTTGACATTAATGAGAAATGTTTTAAATAGCATAGCGACAGTAATAGTAATGAAATGTTATATTTGTTACCAAAAGTATAAATCATTACATAATAAACAATAAATCAGTATTTTGACAGTTGAGGATCTAACCATTACGAGAAATGTTACCTAAGATTTAAGCAGGCGTAGGTGTCTTAATTAATAAACATTATATTTCTTATATAATAAATTAAGAATTATGTTTATGTTAGGCGTGTTCTCCTAAATATTTAGTAAGAAATGGAGAATAAAAAAATTGCCAAAGTTACATGATTGATTCCATAAGAATTTAGTTGTCCATACTGATTCTCCTCACAGTCCCACTACGAATACTAACTCTTGGTCATTGGTCGATTTTTGTGATGGTTTATCATTTATTTTCTAGATCCCTCCCAAGTATGAATTTGCCTATGGAGTCGAGGATCATCACACTGGAGACATTCATTCCCAAAAGGAAACTCGCGACGGCGACCTAGTACAAGGAGAATACTCCCTTCACGAGCCCGATGGTACAGTAAGAACTGTTAAATACACCGCGGATAAGCACAGCGGATTTAATGCTGTAGTTGAACGAACTGGGCAAGCAATTCATAGCCAGTCGGTTCCGAGGGTTGCTCCTGATCCTGCACTGACAACTTACGGTGCTACTTCAGATTATCAGTACCATTATTAGTGATTTTTTTAGGTTTATTTAAATAAGTGACTGGTAATTTATTGTACATATTTTTAAACAGCATATGTAGATATTTAAAGTGATATATATAAATAGGTGGTAAATAAAATAATATTAAATTTGATTCCCGGCAGATTATATTTATTTATCTGGTTCAAATGTTCGAGGCAAAATGAAACAGAAAAGGGACCAGCAAGCATTTGTGAGTTAATGATTTATATCCGTTAGTGTAAAGAGAAAAAGTAAATGCACTTCTGTAGTTTTTACTGCACGAGGACATAATAAGAAAATTGGTGGTACTAACGCCATAAGGCTGCCAATTGAGTGTATATTTGGTTGCCTAATATTTATTCAAATTGATTCGAACAACGGTGTACTATTTGGTAAATAACTCCTTTATAAATATAAAATAGAAAAACACCATGTGTACGGCTTAATAACAGAAGATACTAACACCTAATGAAACACTGATTTTTTTTAAGGTCCAAGATTGTCCCAAGAAAAATTATTGAATTAATTTTCGAATTCACAATTTTTAGCTACACAAAGTAATTTCAGTAAAATATCATTCATAAGATACTCTGAACACACACAAGTTATTATCTGAATAAAAAATGTAGGAAAGTTATTCTGTGAAGTGTATAGTTGCTGAATAGATTTTACTAATAAATCTATAAATGTTTAGCAAATTGTTCAACATATCGCCGAGAGAGGGCGCTATTTCTTCCTACAATGGAACTGAGAATTTATTAATGAAAGAAATAGTGCGGCAATTTTAAATTTAATTATACAGAAAAAACAATGCAACAGGTACTAAAACTTATAGGACTTCTAGGTGTCAAATAACAATAAAATTTATAAACTTATTTGCACTGTCTAGTAGATATTTAGGTATTTTACATTCTTGTAGTATTCTTAGTTATTAGCATAATTTTTGTAGTCAGCATGAAACATATTCTGCCTATAATACACTCATATAAGGTGAAAACGGGGTAACCTCGGAATGAAAGCTATAAACTTGTACACATTTTTGTTTTGACATTTTATAAGTTACAGCCAATCACGGGACATAAAATTTGTATTCAGCCAATCAGCAGTTGTTAATAACCATGTTCCGGTAGCAAGGCAACAATATGCCTCAAATCACATTTGTTTATTCATTGGGACAATAGAAAGAATTAAACGTCGAGTCGTAAGCAGGTAAAATTCTAGCGTTCAAGGTCATCTTTACAACTCTTTACTAATACAATGCACTATTACCAAATCGGTTAAGAGTAATTATCGTTCCCACATTACATATTCTAAAAAATTCCTTCTTTTGGTTCTTTCGTAATATTTCCTTTTCTTTCTAATTACAAGTTACCATTTTAATTAGTATTAAATTTTTAAAATCAAATACCCTGCTAGTCGGAATATAAGAAGCACTTAGTTTCTTTTAGACTCTGGAGGTTTCAGGTATCTTGGAAATCATTTTGTGGTCAACTACAATAAGTCATAGGATCGAGTAGATTCAAATTCCGTCATACGTAGGCAAAGTTATTGGTATTAAATTCTGTTATAGAACAACTTAAGCATTCACTCAATTTATACCATTGTTTTTAATTAATGGATTATTATTTTATTGCTATATTTTAATAAATGGCTGACGCTGACTAATAATCAGATATAAATAAATCTTGTTCGCACATTATTAGATTTAAATGTCTTAGCTAGAAGCAAAATGCCAAGGTCAAAAATACTATTGTTTGTACTATATAATATAATAATAAATACTATAGACTAATAAATCATTTTGAACCTATATATAAACTTCTAGAGGTGTGTCAAAGGTGTGACCCTCGTTTATACATGATAGTATCTCGGTAGTACTACTACTACAAACTTTTCCATTAATAAAAGCATTGTTTCAGAATTCTACAAGTGCAGTTGGAGGTTGAAATATCTAACACTTATCTTGAGATTATTCGAATTACAACTGCGGGTAATTATTTGTTTTTTAGTTTAAAATTGTAGTTCATATTTTAATTAATTGAATAATCTAAAGCAACAAGTAATAATTATGTTTCGAATGATATTTAATCAAAATCTTTGAACAGAGCAAATTAACTGATGAAGGTTAAGGAAATGTAAACATTTTAATTGTTTCTTTAGAGCAGTATAAACCTTTTAAATTAGTTTTAACAGCTGTTGTTAATTTCTAGACCAGAAACAAAAAAAGTTGCTTCAAAATAAGACCACGATAAGATGGTCGAAACTTCAAGCAATCAAGATAATCAACAAGAAAGAGAATCCTTTTATAAATCATCAAGGAAGCTAAGGTCTTGTAATAGAAATTTCGCAAGCTTCTGGAGGAATCATTCTGAGAATTTTTTTCCTAGAAAACAAAAATTGTACTTTATCTAGAATTTTCCGCCCCTATCAAGACTATCACTTTATTTTAAAATTCTTTTATAACTATAAAAACTTAGTTTTTGATGGTAGAAGATTTTAATAAATAATAAGTAATATACTATAATTCATTACGAATTCTAATTCATAGATTCAAATTTTTTAAATAAAATTTTAGACTTGGTACGGGTGTTCCACGTAAGAGGCTCACTCGATCTCCTGGCTTTTTTACTGTGCATTGTAAGGTTGAATAAGCGATAGAACCTCTAATATACGAGGTATTATCAAAAAACTGATTTTCCAATTTTTTTTCACCTTGGATGTTATTACGAAAATTGATATGGTATATTATTATCCTTATAAAGGCATATGCCATTCATTTAAGATTTATCCAGAAATAGATAATATCTGACAAAATTTTGGCAACAACCTGTATATTATTAAATAATTGAAAAGGAGACAATTTTCTGGGTTTAGAAATAGTCCATTTTCTAAACTATAAAAATTCTCCAAAGTTCTAACTTCGTTGACTCAAAACCGATTTTTGGAATTTCGGAAAAAGTTTACAGAAAAATTCCCCATAATAGGTGACATGGTGTGCTTTTTATTTTTTCAATTGTTATTAACAAATATGTGTTTTTTATAACTCTTTTATTTATTTAAACAATTGCCTGAAATTTGATTACATAATATTTTCAGGGTCATTGCGAATCTGGCCTCAAATCGGTCTAAAAACAAAATGGCGTGTACAAAATGGCGTCGAATATCTAATTTTTTATTTTCTTGTTCTTATTATATTTAGCAGATCTCGGGGGGTTTTTGGGGTCGCTGATTACGAATTTGGCATTAAAACTAAAATAAAATAAAAAATTGCGGATCCAAAATGGCGGAAAATGGTCACGTTATTTTATTGGGATTTTATGTCTTATTCAGCTACAATTACAAACCAAAACAAAACTCATTTATATAAATCACTGCAACATAACCCCACTTCAAAAAATGTAATGTAATGTAATTTCTTTTCAATACATCAAATAATAATTTGAAATTTGGAGTACGTGAATTACATAATTTACACATTTTTTAGGATAATTTTGAATTTCAAAGTACTTCCGGTTTTACCGGAATTGACCAGAGCTTTTGATTTTTAAGTGGAACGTCCTTTCTTTTTGACATTTTGGAGATCAGCGGATCATTTTACGTATAATAGTGCCTTTTTGAATTTTTTTTTTTGGAATTAGGTAACTATTTTTTATTTAATTTTTAAAAGCAGAATTAGGTGGCTATGAATCACATAAATGGCTTTTGCAGACGCCATTTTGTTTTTAGATAGACTTTGAGATCAGATTCGTAATCTGTTGCCCAAATAAAAATCAAAATAGGCTTTGAGTCAACGTAGTTTGAACTTTTTTTCTTTAGTAAACGGACTAAAATATATAACACACACATGCCTATTATCTCAGTAGTTTCCAAAAAATTCGCAACAAAATGCAATAAATTAATAAAGTAAGCTAATTCTAATACCTACTTTTCCAAAAATTCACCCAACAAGCTTGAAACTAAAGAAATAGAAAACTACTAAAGATAATGGATGTGTTATATATTTTTTATATCAGGAAATTGGATAATTTTCAATTATTTCATAATCTACAGGTTGTCGCCAAAATTTCGTCGGATATGTTAGGTATTTCCGACTAAACCGAAAGTTGAATGGATGGAATGGAATGAATGGAATATGCCTTTATAACTACAATAATATACCATATTGATTTCCGTAATAATATATAGGTACATACATACTTTCTTATTTTCTTTTTAATTGCCTTTTCGAGTACCTACCTATATCTAGTTTTTGAAATTGTTCTTTTTTTATACAAACATAATATTTGATATTTTTGTTTTGTAATTTCTAAATTCTCTGAATAAACATTGTTATTATGTTATAAATTATTCTCATTTTTTATGAAAATCACAGCTACTAGATCAGGTAAATTAATGGATTAGGCATTTACTGACCATTAACGTTGACAAAAATTTAATGCAGCTCTTTTTTTGTTAAATTGCTGGAATTAACTATATGTATAATCATTTCCTCTTTGCAATCGATAATGAGTCTTCGTCTGTCAAGATAAATATAAATTACAAGAAAATTAATTACGTCTATTTAAAAATCCACCTATTAGTGTTATATAAGATAGACTTATTAACATTCCTCGTAAGTAATCTAATCTAGTTCAAGCCGACGCGTGTTACCAAATTTACAAACGAAACCCGGCTACAATTTATAAATTAATATTTTTTTAATACTATTTTATGCGCGTAGGGTTTGTCACAGTTTCATAAGTTCGGACTAAATCAATCAAAATTATAAGTAATGATCTGGGTCGATTTAAAAGTGAATTACATAAGTAATGCAGACAACACCCATTTCTTTTGCCACTGTACAAAATTTTCATTAACGTGCCAAGTGAATGTGCACCGTCGTCGTTTGGTATAAAAATATGTATGGACATTTTTTCAAATCAGTACACTCTTGTTTATTAAAGAATTAGTTACCTGATATCAACAATGATCAGCAAGGTAGGTGGTCATATTTTTGTACCTATAAGTAATTGGTATTAACTTCACTTATTATTATATTTGATAAAATACAAAAAAAAGTTTTTTTCGGGTAATGGTTGTTGAGGTGTGATTTAAAGAATTACAAAAAAAAAGTATTAAAATTTTTAACGTTTCATGTGCATTGACATGGGTAATACTTGAACCTAGTTAATGGATGGCTTTGTTTACCTAAACTATAACTCGTTAATACACCATTATTATGTTTATTATTTTTAAAATATACAATTTAGGAAAAGTTTATAATAAACTTGTCCTGAAAGACCCTTTAAAAAGAGGTAAAAAAATAAAGATCAGAAAACAGTTCATTTATAAATATTTCTGGCAAATTCTCCTGCAGTGTCACTATCATTTTCTTATTAAGTTCAACCATAGCGAAGGCTTTATAAGCATTATATAGAAGAAAATATACGAATTAAATAATTTTCAGATCTTCTGCGTCGCCCTCTTGGTAGCTTGCACCCAAGCCCAATACGACAACCACCAAGCCACATCGTCCGTCTCCTTCAACCAGCACCACAACACCGTACACCACATCCAATCCGCCCCAGCTCTGGTGAAAACCGTGGCCGCTCCAATCCACGCATACTCAGCTCCTCACTCTCAAGCCTCATCCTATTCCTCCTTATCTCACGCAGCACCATCTGCTTCTCACTATGCTTACCCTATCGCCTCTCAACACGCCGCTCCTGCTGTGCACTACGCTGCTCCTGTAGCCAAAATAGCCGCACCTGTTCTAATTAAAGCTGCCGCCCCCGCTCATCACGCTAGTTCCTACTCCAGTTTGTCCATCGGCCACTCTGCTCCTGCCGCCCATCATATCGCCCCAGTAGCTTCAATCTCCAAAATTGTTGCCGCCCCAGTTCACTATGCTGCACCTGCTGTGCACTACGCTCCTGCTGCACATGCTGCCCCAGCTGCACACCACCAAGAAGAATACGTGAGTATTTACAGTACATAAACATAATTCTGCTCCACAGCTTATACTATGTCAAAATTTTTGCCGAGAACGGTTGGGAGAAGCAGAGTAGTGAAAGTAGATAGAAAAATAATAATAATAATAATAATAGTTGTGAAAGGTTAATAGTTATAAAAAATAGGCATTACAAATATAATAAAATAATGAATATTTGGAACATATCACAAATTTTGATGCTTCACCAATTTTATGATTATATACAAACACCACCAATTTCTTGAACCATCGATGGCTTCATCTCATATTCTAATGTTTCCAGGCTCACCCCAAGTACGAGTTCGCATATGGAGTTGAAGACCACCACACCGGCGACTTCCACTCGCATAAGGAAGTCCGCGACGGTGACGTGACCCAAGGCGAATACTCCCTTCACGAAGCTGATGGTACCATCAGAACTGTTAAATACACCGTTGATAAACACAGCGGGTTCAATGCTGTTGTTGAGAGAACTGGACACGCTACCCACGCTCAGCCTGCTCCAGCCAAAGCTATTGTAGCTGCCCCATCGTACGGGCATTACCATCATTAGGGCTAACTGATTTTTATTTATTTATTCTACATAGTGTATTTATTTTTTCAATAAATGTTTTTATATTTACATACTTGTTTTCTCCTTGTATCGAAAACTTTCGATCCGAAAACTAAATCTATATCCTCAAAGACACTAAAATGGCGCCATGTACAATGATTTCGTTGTCACCCGGTGTTCGAAAGATTTAAAAAACATTTTTTTTCCGATTCAAAATCCAAAATAATTCACAACAATAGAAAACGATAAGACGAATCGAATGGCGTAAACCACGATTTCGTATCTCTGACGGTTTCGGAGATAGAGCGTTCGAAAATTTTATATTCGAGGAATCCAACACCGCCTCGCATAAATCGTCATAACTCGACTAAGGACGAACGTGTCGGTAATATGAAAATTCCTTCTGATAAAACTAGAACCAGAAACTTACATAGAGTATACTCATGAGATAAATACAAGTTCAAAAAAGGATATAATATCTTAAATTCATTTGTTAAATCAGCTGTAGGACACCTGTTGAGGCGAGAAAGGTGTAAATGAAATAAACACATTGTGCTATGTTTCTTTAAAATAATCAATGACTTAACAGGTGCCAGATGCATGTTTTAAACAGAGGTTGAACGATTGTCAACTACAGTTAAACGAAGATGGACTTTATTTATATAAATTTTTATAAAATTCGTAATCAATTAATTTAAAACAAACCTGCAAAACCTCCAGTCTAGTCAAATGACCAGACACAATGTAAATTAGTTCCTAAGAAATGAGTGCAGTGACCTTCGATACGGTTATGTAATCCCTCGTACGAGCCAACGGCAGATCTAAAATTTATCTCACGGAATATCGACACATGGGTATCCAAGAATTCATCTTCAAATAAGGAAGCTAAAAATACCATAATTTCATACTAAAAATACATAATAAAGTGAAAAAAGGCGAAAATACCAACCTTCATGACAGTTGAAAATCTAGAAATCCATGGTTTGGCAAATTTTCTGCTTGTCCTTAGGAACGAAACAAAAAAGAGAGGTGTTATTGGGTCGTAAAAGAAGCAACCCCACGTCCAGATCGCTCCTGAAATATATAGAAAAATATAAGGTCTAAATCGAAAATTTAATTTTTCAGTTCATTTAAATAATGGTTCAAGGCCAAATATAATAAGGTACCAGAGAAACAGCATCAACTTACCAGCAATAAAGGTAACATTTATCCTAAATAATAAGCAGCCACCTGATTGGTCGAAATCTGAATGGGCATCCAAGGCCTATTTAGTTTATGCAGTTACAGTAAATAGGGCACTAAATTGTAAAACTGCCAGCTACCATATCTGGACCACAAACCACAAGTGTCAAAACTTAAAAACAAGTCTGCCAATTTAAAGTAAATAACACGACACGGTAACTTTAGTGTGCCGGGAGTACTGTGAACTAAAATTAGAAAATTTAACTTTATTAAATTTGTCACTATTCACAAGGACACTGTCCAATATTTGTTGTAGATTAAGTTAGTTTAAGTTAGAGCAGGGACATAGTTTAAGGAACGTTTTACTTTGAATTGTCTCATATGTGTAATAAATACGACTTGTTGTTCCATCTATGTTTAATTGATACAATTATAGCATACAAATCCATCTCAGCTGGATATCTATACTACAGCAAAAGCAGATACATCTAGCTGACTAATGACAAAATTATATTCATTCTGATAAAGATCTCTAGCATTTCAAGATGATTACTAATCAAATAAAAAATAAAACCAGCCCAAAATGTAAATAATCTTTATTCAGAAGGTGTACAGCAGCTGATTAACAGGTAAGACACTTATTCGATAGCAGAAGGGAACCCCCTAAGGCCCTGAAAGGTAAAAGAGTAATTATAGCAAACCTATAGTAAGTTTCACGTTTAATTATCTTAAAATCATACGCACTGTCGCTTATTGTTTAACTGTTGGAAAATCCAGCCCAGTGGCGGACTGATCGTATGTTATAAAATCGATAATTCAGAAAACTATATACAACTACTTTAGAAAAATAAATTTAAAATTCAAAAACTAATCAACCTAATTACTAGTGCATGCATAATAATATATAGGAATATAAAACTTAAATATCTAAACGTGCAAATATAAAATATAAAATATAATAAATAAAATCTTAAATTAAAAAGAAATTAACTTGTAATAATAAATCAAAAATAGAATTCAAAAAAATAAAAAATCAGTGTATCCCCAAAGTTCTCATATCATTACAATAGTTCCTCACTTAATTAGGTATGTTTTGAATCATGACTTTGAGTCAAATAGACCGGATCGATTCTCAAGAGAATGTGGATTAACTCTTGATGCAATCGGTGGATATAGCATACACTACGAGACAAATTCGTGCAAATTGGCTAATTATGTTAATAACCACATTATTTCAATACCACTTACTCATTACGTTCCACATTAATATTAATTCACACATTTTATTTTCAATTATAAATAAACTAACGCATAATGTTTACATTTCTGTAAATCATTAACCGTGAAAACGTGTATTTTCTCAGTTATTGCATAAAAACAAAACCATAACCTTAAGAGTATACTATTGGGTCAATATTAAATTTATTTATTAAAACTTTCAAATTGCGGAATTGTTATGACAATGAAACTTTTTTGTGCAAAAAAGGCAATTTAGAGGTCTAGGGTGACGATATAAATATGAGGACGTGCACGTTTTAGAGTCAGTAACACTTCATATTCAAAAACTAATACAACGAGGGACTCGACATGTTCACCAAAGTGAGTTTGTGATTAAAAATAGTTAACCTGTGATGAACCCAAAGAAAACCTCATATACATATCTTCCAGTGAAACATAATTTACTAATTATTTTTTTTATTTAGATTTTGGTTATCTCTGCCATTGTGGCCTACTCACAGGCAGGATATGCAGGTTATTATCCAGAAGGTGGCGCCACTTCTTACGCTAATGTTATAAGCATACCAGTCCATGCAGCTCCTGTAGTAGGATACGCGGGATATGGAGGGGGATATGGAAAAGGATACGGGGGAGGTTATGAAGGAGGTTATGGAGGAGGTTATGGAGGAGGATATGAAGGTGGACATGGAGGAGAGCACGAAGTAGATTATTATGTAAGATGTTTTATAGTTTTTCTTTATTGTTTTACTTAAAATTAATAATTCTCTTAATAATAACCTTATAAGGGCCAAGAGCTTATAAAAATAATTCTTATATCAATCGATTTCAATTTATATTAAACCACCACAAGCAGGACCATTCAAAGTGGGATTTTCGTGCCAATGTTACAATTTTAACACTAATACAAAGAACCTACTTTAGATAGTCCTGGGGATGATTCTATAAGCTTCTGACCTGTCCTCAATCACATGAGTGATTTGATGGCATTTTAATTAACTAAAGAAATGAAAAGAAGAAAAAAAATGTATGGTAAAGCAAATTAATCGTCATTTTTTTGTTTTGTGGTTTCACCTATATTTCCGTTTATTTTATTAATTTAAGGAGTTTTGAGTATCGATTCAGAATTTTGAACTGATCCAGCCTAAAGTTATTGAAACATTCTTTTTTAGGCGCACCCCAAATATAAGTACAGCTATGGCGTCCACGACCCTCATACCGGCGATCACAAATCTCAGGCTGAAGTACGTGACGGGGATGTCGTAAAGGGGTACTACACTGTCGACGAACCCGATGGTACCAAACGTATTGTACATTATACCGCTGACGACCATAACGGTTTCAATGCGATCGTAGAAAAAGCTGGGCATGCGATACATCCTGCTCCAGCTCCTGTTAAGGTGGTTGTTGCTGAGCCAGTTTACGCGAAAGCTTATATTGGTGGGCCAGTGTATTACGACGGATATGGATATGGGCATGGACATGGACAGTATGGGCATGGATACTGAGGGATTGTATACATTGATTACTATAAGGGGGAATTTTGTATTCTATTATTTATTTTTTAATAAAATTTAAAAAATGATCTTTGAGATTTTTATTGGTAATTTATTGCAAGTGGGTACCTACTTATTATTATTTTTTCTTTAATGTGATTTGCTAGAACAATTCTGATGTCATACTCGTTTTCCATGGCTCAAAATACATGGGAATGATCATGTTTTTATGTTTTGTACCGAACTGTTTTTTTTAATGAAGCTGTGATAATTGTATGATAAATGTAAGATTGGGAAATATTTACGAAAAAAGAGTTCTAAGAATTTCTTTATAGTTATAATGGCTTTCGATTAATTAATTAAGTACTGTAGGTATATTGCGATACAATATATCCAGTCGTCAGCTCTCGGAGTTGCATGCAGTCTTAGAAAGAAAATGTGTTAACTTTTGTAATAATTATAGAATCAAATAAAAATTTAAGCATTTTAACTTAGCACTTACCTTTGATTTATAATATCAGTGATGAAGAGTTGTTATCTTAAATAAAATATCTGGAAAATTCTTCGTAGGATAAATTACTTTAGGCATTTATTTATGAAATAAGAGGAAGCAAACGCAAACGCAAAGTAAATGTTGAAGTACAGTTTTTGATGTCATCATCTTATTCTACGTTGTATTAGCAAATACATTGAAATACGTAACTGAAAAAACGATATTTCTTTTTTTAAAATAGTACGTGTGACTTGTATACATAATTTAAACCCTTATAACTTTAGGAACATTATAATAAATGTACAGGGTGATTCTTATAACGTTGTTACCCCAATTTTTTGGTTTGTCTTTAGAAATAAAATAAAAATGTTTAACGTAACTTATAAGTAGTATTTTTTCCAAGGATTCCAAAAACAACAAAACAATTGAAAATCAAATAAAACTGGGACAAAATAATGCAAGGTTCTTTTAAATGGAACACCCTGTATAGTTTTACAATTTTGAAAAACGATTTAAGCTCTCTTTCCAAAAATATAACATAACATATACATTCTCCTTCATATTTAGTAAAATACTGATAATATATAATTGAAATAATTTAACACCAAATTGACTTAGAATGTTTTTTGAACTCAGTATTTTACTAAATATGTATGAAGGTAAATAAATACCTATATTATGTTAAATTTTTGTAAAGAAAATTTAAATCTTTTATCAAAATTTTAAAAATATACCATTCCATTTAAAAAACATTGCTTTGTTTTTACCACTTTTATTTGACTTTCAATTGTTTTTTTGTCGAAATTTTCGAAATCCTTAGAAATTACGTTAAACATTTTTATTTTATTTCCAAAAACAAGCAAAAAAATTGGGGTGAGAGCGGTATAGGAATCACCTTGTACAGACGTTCAATATATTATAAGCCTTTTGTGGGCATAAAATAAACTAGCTTTGCATAGAAGAAAACATTTTGAAACCTCGAACCTCATTTCTCTCTTCTGTTCTCTGCTGTTTGTGGCAAGCGTCTTATATATGTGTCATTACAAAAAAAAAATGAATATGACGAAGATTTATTTTATGAAGAAACTACTGTGAAAATTCTAGAATAAACAAAAAATCTGAGAACCATCTTTATAGATGTAAAATATCAAATAAGTATTTGAGAAAATATTTCAAATAAAAGCAGTTTTTATTTTAATTAATGGCCAACGCTGATTCTAGGTGCCAGATAAACACTTTAATTTATTCCGCAATAAATTTACTGTAATTAAGTGTCAGGTTTTACATCTGTAACGATTTATCGGAGATATATAGAGGCAAATTATATAATAAACCCACTGCTGAGAGCACTACATAAAAAACCAAAAATCTATTAATACCTATCTCACGAGGCAGGATTTTATAAGCACCACGTAACGTAACAAAATGCAGCAAGCGTAACAAAGTGCATACAATTTTATTTTTAATAACCGTAGAAAGTGAAGTGTTTGTCTATGTCGAAGATAAGAGATTATAATATTGTAATAAAAATGGGCGTGAGGATTTTAACTCGCTTATTTTATTGTGTTCAGTTGTTTTAATCCAATAGGAATATTATAACCGGATGAACACGCGTTTAATAATCGTCGATGAAAAAAATGCAAATACCCAACAGGAAACTATTAACCATAAATGTAACGCCTACGAAATATCTTGGTTATTATGAAATATATTTCTGAAATATCGACGTGAATCTGGCATAATTGTGCACAAAATACTATTCCAGGTCTAACCGGAAGTGACACCACCTTTCCTATTTTAAACGAAACAACCTACACATTTTTGAATTTTCTTATTCGTTATGATCTTAGCGATATGTCAGAAGCTGACATTTGTTTCGAAATTGGCGTCGAAAATTTGAAAAAACTGAAAGTCCCTGCGGGATTTTTTTTCGAATTTCTTATGACGCAAAAAAATATGTCCCATTTTAAATTCGTTCATAAAATTTAATTGTTTTTCATGGATTTTTAAGAAGCTACCACTCAATATACACAAACTTTTTTTAACGTTGTAACCTATTATTATTAAGTAGTAAAATAACTTTCAGCCTTCCGGTCCCCCTCTCTATAATTATGGTGCTGATATGATTTATATTATTGAACCAAAACGTTAACCTTTTCAAAAAATGCAGGTACAATGTTACTTGGGATAATATACAGACTATTAAGAAATTGATTTTGATCTTTGCATGAAATCGGAAACAAACGAGAAAGAGTTTGGCAATATTAGTATGTATGAATAAGAAAAAAATCATTCAAACTGGGAATCGGGTCACTATTATCTATTTTTAAACAATAACAATGGTGTATAATTTCACTCACGCAAAGAACCAATTAACATGTTGATGCAGAGACACAAGAATCAAGCCCATTAGCTGAACGCAAATGCAAACGACTGAACGGTATCGAGCGTTTAAAAGCACACACTTATTCAAAAGCTGAAATGCACACACTATAGCGAGGTGCGTTTTAGTATGTCAGCCATTCAGTAGAAAACGTAAGTGGTATAATTTTAAGCACGAAAAACAAAAATTGAGCAGGAATTGCAAAACATCACGCATCAAATTTGGTAATTACAATTATAGTACGGGTTGTTCAATTTATTTATAGGTGAGGAAGTAATTAAAAATTTAATCTTATTGTATTTTTCACATACTTCTAAATGTTATCACATCATATCTCATCTACTTCAAATAATAATTGTTGTAAAAGTAAAACATATATAATTTATCTGTTATTGCAAACGGTTTTTTATTAATAACTTCCTTAATATTACTCGGAATATATGAGTGTTATATATTTTTGAAATCAGAAAAAATAGGCAAATTTAAATATGGAAAAATATATAGGGTGTTCCATTAAAGAAATACACATTCTTCACACCCACTGTATATTTTCTGACGTCGATATGATCTGATAACATATTTAAAAAGTACGTGAAAAATGCAGTAAGATGAAATTTTTTATTTTTTTATTACCTTATAAATTAAGGAAATTATGGGGGGGTAGCAAGTTATGTTGAACACCCTGTACAGGCACTTGGTGATCTCACTTCGAACTAATTTTATAGCTATTTTAAATTTAAATATTTTTGGATAGTTTGAATCAAATGGATCAAACAACAAATATTAAAAAGGAATAAGGGTGCTTTTTCGTTGGGGGTGAGTTTCACCCCAACTCAGGGATTTCGGAAAAAGAAAAAAAGTTACTGTTGGAACGTGTAGATCGTAGATTCTACCTCTTGCTTTAATACTCGCCCCTAACTCTAAAAAGCAATAAAACTCGTTTGCACGGTATTTCTCACATAATTCATTAGGTACGATAAGTAACAGAAATTACCAGTTTTCAATTAGATATAACATAAAATTTTTAATTTTTGACCTCACATTCGTAATATGCGACTTCAAAAGCATAAATAATACAATTTTCAATAATTTATTCTCAGTACTTCGTTAATTACTGATTTTTTTAACTTCAGGGATGGTTCTTATCCTCTTAGGGATAAGAGTCATTATTATTCTTATTAGGGGATGAGTTTTATGTCTAAAAATATAATAATCTGCTAAGAAAGTCATAATATTTCAAAATAAACAAAAAATAATTAATTCATCCATTTTACCCCTTTTATATATTTAAATGACTGATGGCCGAGATGGTAGCGTACCTGCCTCTCACCCAAAAGTCCAGGGTTCGATTCCCGGTCGTGGCAGTGGAAAATACTGGGAGAGGGATTTTCTATTATACATGGATATTGGATGTGTGTCCCTTGTCTTTAAGTAATAATAATAATAATAATAATAATAATAAAGGTCTTTATTATGAATTTAAATCATAATTAAAGGGCGAAGTTTGGTCAAAACTATTCTTCCACTTAACCCTAACAACAAAAATATTCTACAACATTTCTTAACAATTTAACAATATTCTAATAAATTAATTAGACAGAAAAAAGAATATATTTACGTACATACGTATTTTATAACATAAATATCAATAATCAACAGTAATTTTAAATGTTATATGTATATATAAAAAGAAGAAAAATCAATCTTGTAACCTTTCCTAGTAGTAGGTACATTACATAATGCTATCGACAGCTTTCATAGTCGGGAGCTTAGGTCGTGGATTTTGATTTTATTAAGTAAGCACGGGCGCCAGCCAACATTAAAAATTGACAAGGGAAAGTTGGGAGGTACAGAACAACACACAATGAAAAACGGAGTTACTTAAATATTACCAATAACGATTTTAATGTTTATTTACAATTAAGAACTAATTAGATAGAGTCAGATAGACCCTTCCAGGGACTTTATAATAATTACAATTAGAGACAAGGAACTTTTATAAAGCTTATGTTTATATATTGCAATCAAGAAACCAAAGTTAAGTTCAGTTAAGTTAAGTTTTTAGCAACAATAGGTATTATTTATTATTTCACAGTATTTAAAGAAACGTGGTAGGTAGGTATGTAACTATAAACTATCAATCTGTATAACCACAATGAAATCAGATATATATATATATACACAAATGGAAATAGAAATAATATTGTGGCCAATCTTATTTAAATAATTAATAAAACAATTTCCTTTAGAAGTAAATTACTCGTCGAAACAGCTGTTTCTACAGTTTACATTAAAAACCATGTAGATATTAACTTGTCTATAAATCTTGAATATTGAGAATATGTATACAGTATATATTATAATAACATAGATTTAATTATCTAGCAAACAAAAAAAAGGGCTGGAAGATGGACGGCTTCTCACTGCTCTTTCTCGATCTTATAGAGACTTCTGAGATGTATTAAAAAGCATAAAAGTACTTACATAACCAATCCAGAAAATTAGTACTCTTTTAATTTTAATTTTGCTACCAACTTGACCAATGACCATAGATAAAATATTATTCCTTCTACCAGTTTAAACAAATATTCATAGAGAATTCCGATTCACCCCCAGGAATTTCTTTTTGCTCAGTTCCAGAGTCGAACTATCAGCGATAAATACATCATCCAGAAACAGCGATATTATACCATACAGACAAAGCCAAATGTCCGTGCAATAAATATTTATTGTAAAACCACCATGCGTGGAAATAATCAGACAAATCAAAAAGGCCTGAAATAAATACATTTAAAGAATGACATGATTCAAAAAAATATTATTATGAACTTTCTGAAATTAATTTAATAAGATAATATAAAACAATATTTACCTATAGTTGTTAATCGGCCTACTTTGTTTTAAATAATACTTAGGTTTCTAAATCAAATAGGTGTTTACCAGACCTAGTATTCAATCAATCTGAATTGATAGAAATCCAGCAAGTCAAAAAAAAAACAGAACTCTGTTTTTACACTATTATTTATCTTTTCATAAAAACAATAAAAAAATATATGTAAACATACAAGGTTGGTCAATATTTTCGGTTATAATTCAATCATGTCACTTTTAAATGCATTTCTCTCATTTTCCAAAATTATTACTATATTTATCTATCTCTCTTTACCTGCTGATTGCTCAGAATGTGATGTTCATTTCTTATTTATTACCTACGTATTTGCTTATTTTATTTGCCAACTTAATTTAATTTGACTGCGTCAACATACAGGGTTACCCAAAACTGAGGCTTCCAAAACTCTCAACCGGTTTATAATAACAGTGGACCGTTACAATCTATCAATAAAAAAAACAATAATAACCAAAGTTTATTTTTATTTTAACAGTAAAAACTATTTTTTTTTATATTTTTATTATTTTTTTTAGTTATTGCCTACCTAATAAATATGTTTTTAATTCTTTTTTAAATTTATTTACGTTTTTTGATTTTATATTTATATTTAATAAATTGTAATGATGTACTCCCGCACAAGGTTCTTCTAGAGCCTTCTGGCATAAAGGAGCTCGTAACTACATGTGGTGTTATTATTATTATTATATCAGTCATATTAGGGGGTACCTCACATAAACAAGAATAATCTGTTGGTTTCCAAGTATCTCTTCTCATTTTGATAAACCATTCTTTTCTCCTTGCTGGGTCTCTGGGGAAGCATTAAAAATCCCTTTTTTGCAGAGTTAGTGCAATTTACTGCTGCACAACCAGCCATTTCGCCCCTAACTCTAAAAAGCAATAAAATTCGTTTGCACGGTATTTCTCACAAATGCATTAGGTACGATAGGCAACAAAAATTACTAGTTTCCAATTAGATGTAACGTAAAATTTTTGACCTCACATTCGTAATCAGCGATTCCAAAAGCGTAAATAAATAGTATAATTTTCAATAATTTATTCTCAGTACTTCGTTAATTCTTGATATTTTGATTTTAGGGGTGCTCTTTATCCTCTTAGGGGTAAGTGCAATCATTTTTCTTATTAAGATATAAGTTTTATGTCCTAACATATATGAATTTGCAAAAAAAAGGTTCTACTTGCTCAAAACAAACAAAATATGATTTTCGATTGTACCCCTATTATATATATCAACCATATTAGGGGTGCAATCGCGAATTCGAAAATTGAGATTCGTAATCAGCGACCTCAAATACATATACACAAAATTATTTAATAACAAAATCTTAATGCTTGAGACAGTATTAAATTTTGAACTTCGGGGGTGGATTTCACCCTCTTAGGAATAAAACCACATCTATTCCTTTTTAATATTTGAAGTTCATATCCTAAAGTTTAAGAATCCGCAAAAAATGTCTAAATATAATTTCAAAAAGACAGTCCTGATATATTTGGTGGATGCGCCGGGTAGAGAAAGGAGCGCGTAACTGAGGATATACAGGGTGTCCCGATTTTAAACCGACAAACTTCAGGTACAGAAAGTTTACATGAAATTATGACACAACCCTTCTAACATTTCTTCTCTATCGAGCCTCCTAACGGAGATACAGGGTGTTGAAAATTCAATTTATTTTTTGTTTTTCTTTAATAACTTCCACAATATTAAAGATAGGGAAATCAAACTTGGTACACATAGTTAGGTTGTGAGGGTCCATCTTTGCCATGGTTCAGAGTTGAACTAAGGCGCGCCAGTGGCGTGCGGTGTGGTCACGTTAACATGATTTTAAGGAAAAAAGTATTTGCACTAATTTTTTTCGCAATTCTGATCAAATTTTCATAATTTACGGTTAATTTTCTAAAAAAACTTGCTCATGTAGAATTTTGACTGAGGCATTAATTTTCGAGATATTTGCGTCTGAACAAAACGATGCACCAAAAACACAATTAATTCATTAAGATAGCCCTTTCAAAATTATTTTCAATCTGATTTTCTAAGGGATATACTGAACTGAACTGTCAATTTAATGTTTTTAATGTTTCTCTTCTTTTGCAATGAGGCGTTTTAAGGCCTTTTGCAAGTCAATATTATTTCTGCCAAAAGAAAAATTTGTTTGTTACGAAATTACATAAATAAATTATCAACATCCAAATATCAAAAAAATCAACACCCCCGTATTTCCGTTAGGAATGGCTATAGAAAAATTTTAGAAGGGATATGTCGTGATTTCATCAGAACTATTCTCTACATGATAATTGTGTTTTTGGTGCATCGTTTTGTTCAGACGCAAATATCTCGAAAACTAATGCCTGAGTCAAAATTTTACTTGAGCAAGTTTTTTTAGAAAATTAACCGTAAATTATGAAAATCTGATCAGAATTGCGAAAAAAATTAGTGCACATACTTTTTTTCTTAAAATTATGTCGACATGACCACACCGCACGCCACTGGCTGGCCTCAGTTCAACTCCGAACCATAGCAAAGATGGACCCTCATAACCCAACTATGTGTACCAAGTTTGGTTTCCCTATCTTTAATATTGTGGAAGTTATTAAAGAAAAACAAAAAATAAATTGAATTTTCAACACCCTGTATCTCCGTTAGGAGGCTCGATAGAGAAGAAGTGTTAGAAGGGGTATGTCATAATTTCATGTGAACTTTCTGTACCCGAAGTTTGTCAGTTTAAAATCGGGACACCCTATATATGTTTTATATTTCGGCCAAATAATGTTAGAGCTAATAGATGCATATATTTAATTCGTGAGATAAATGAATTTAGTTAATTAATTAAATTATATCCAGGCATTCTTTTAACATGAGCACTTATTCAGGTAAAGAATATGTATTTGAATTGATGACAATATACAACTAGTTATTTGTGATTAGCTGCTGAACTAAGTACATGATATGAAAAATGTTCGGTTATATTCAAGTAACTGGGTCCGTACGTTGCAAAACTTGAAATCAACTTTTTCCGAAGATATAGATTAATTGGATATTATCTAAACAGATAAATAGTATGTAGGTTATGTCGCTACCGTGAAAATTAGTGTATAAATTTCGAAATTTCGTTCACATTACATGTATTATAAATAATGAATATGAATGATAAAATACATCAATTATATATTCTCTTATTTTATACGTAAATACAATTATTATGCTGTTCTATAATCAACAGCCGTTTGTAGACCGTTTGCGTATTTATTATAACATGCAGATATGCACGTTCTTTGCTTACGAATTTTTTTTGTTTCTTCAGCATCTAGAAATTGTAAAATTCTTATCATTTTTAATAATATTGCACCACAAAAGAAAATGAAAAAGGACCAAGCAGGTGATGTTCGCACGTAAAAAACTTTGCCCTCTCTGCAATTAATTGCGTAGTAAGACTCGTGTCATGGCATAAATAATTAGCAGGTAAAATATTTTGACATTTTTTTAGGTACGTTCATCAGATGTTTGTATCAGTAGACTAGTTGATTTTGAAACATCCGTTTACCGTTAACCTGCTCCGTTTAATGCTTTTCTGGCACGCTGTGTATCCGCAATTTTTGTTGTTTACTTAATTAGAAATATTGATCTACGCACATGTCGTAATACCCTGTTGATGAATTGCACTAGCTTGGAATTTTTTACGCACAAACGACCATGTGGAAACGATGCAAAATTTGCATTTTTAAACGAGGATACATTCACAAACCAGACCCATTGCATCATGTATAAAATGACATCAGCTTGGGATCCCCGGCCATTTGCTCATTGATAACTCAAGACTGCGATGCAGGTCGCCCGATTGTCTTCCTCCTGAACATTCCGTTATGTGTACGCTAACGTAAGTAAAAGTTTATTGAAAAAATATTTATGAATGAACATGTGGAGTAACGAATATGTTTTCAAGGTCGGATTTACGTATCGGATTATTCGCGGTTAATATTTGGCTTTGTTTATTTATCAGTGGTAACTTTTTTGTTTTTTTTTTTTAATTATTATTTACTAAAAATCGCCTAAATTCAACAAGATTGTATCCATAATATTTCCAAGAGTTACTCATTTGAAAAACATTTTTTAGTTACGAAATTTTTCCCCCATCAATTCACAAATAAAGTCAATCTTTGTTCTCCCTTGTTTCCTCCGGATTTGGCCAACAAAGTACTTAAAAAATTAATAATAATTTGGTTTTAAAAAGTGCATAATTATAAAAAACTGTCATACGCGAATTGATAGATATTTATATATTTTAGGAAGTACGAATAAATATTAGGTTGATGCATATGGTCTACTTTTGAATCACCAGACAAACTGCAATATGCACTTTCAAATTGCAAATATTTTGCTCAATTAACAGCATAAGCTGCAGTATGATATTTTTAATTTAATTAAAGTGAACGTGTCTGGATTTGGCTATTTGGTATATAAGAAGGCAGAATTTATGAACTTATCAGTGTGTGCAACAGTTCCTCCAAACAAACAGTAATTGACAAATATACAAACATGTTTATCCAAGTAAGGAAATTGTTAATTTTAATTCAGTTTAGTTAATTCAGTAATGTGTAGTTTAACTGTAAAAATAACAAATTAATTATTTTATTATACAAAGTGTTTCTGGAAAATATGTTTCACGTGTGACTTTAGTTTTAATCATTTTTTTGTATCCTGTTTTGTTTTGGAATTTTCAAACACATTTATAAAGTAAAAAACCTTAAATCAGGGCTCTTTATTTACCTGGAACAAATACCGATTTTTCATAAAGTATAGTGACGATTATAAATACCTTTATTTAGGTTTTTTACAAGCATATAACAACAAATATGTCCAATTTGTATACCGGGTGTAAACGAATAGTGGGCCACCCCTGTAACTTCCTCGTTTTTAAAGATATCAGGATAAAATTTTGTATGGTGAAATTAGGTAAGATTTCCAACTTTTTGAGACCTATCCGCCATATTTGTCACTTCCGGTTTCACCGGAAATCGACCCAATAAGTCTTTTTTAAATGGACCACCCTGTATATTTTTACATTTTTGAAATAAAGATCACATTTTGGATACATATATGCTATTTTGAACAATTTATACAGGGTAGCACGAAAAATAATTCGAAGTTGGAAATCTTACCTAATTTCACCATACAAAATTTTATCCCGATATCTTTAAAAATGAGGAAGTTACAGGGGTGGCCCACTATTCGTTTACACCCGGTATATTGATGCTCTGCTTTTGAACATACAAATATTAAATCTGTTGGACGTATTATTTAAACCAATTTAAAATGCATTATTGTCGATTTTTTTTAAATAACTACTTTTTATAACTATATTTTATAATACATTGAATTAAGTTACATATTCATAGCGCCCATGAAAAGCAAACATTTTGGAGTTAAAATATATTTAACTTAAAAAAAATTTTTACGATTTTAAAAAAAAAAATGTTTCTACATTTTGCTTATCCTCTAGAACGTGTGTACCAAATTTGAAAGTTTTAGCTCAAAAACGGTAGGTGCTATCACGATACACACACACAGAAAGATTTTTTTGTCTGAAATTTTGTGTATCATAATTCGTCGAGATTCGTCCAAATTTTTTTGACGAATAACTTCCTCACTTTTAGTGAAGAAGTAAAAATACTAAATATAATCGCCACATTTTAAACTGGCAACTACCAGTCGTAAATTTTTTTATTGGAATTAACCAGAATTAAAACGAAACGATCTGTGATCTGCAAAATCCATTCATCGAATGTCAATGGGCTGCACTTTACGCAAATAAATTTGGAAACTCTTTCTTTTAGATCGTTACCATTGTGGCCGTTGCCGCCTCTGTCCAAGCCGGTGGTCTATCCTATTCATCGGGTGGACTGGGACTAGGAGGAGGACTAGGAGGAGGACATGGAGGAGGATTGGGAGGTGGACTAGGTGGGGGTTCAGGAGGAGGATATGGCGGAGGAATTGGACTTGGAGGAGGAATTGGCTTGGGGGGAGGACACGCAACCGTAGTCGACTACCACGTAAGTATTTTATATTTGACCCAAATACCATCAGTTTTTGGCAGCTGAAGAAATTATAAATCCGAATACCTACTACAAACATAATATTTTATTGACAGACCCCTGCTCATTACGAGTTCAACTATGGCGTAGAAGATGCGCACACCGGAGACAGGAAGGAACAGCACGAGACCCGTGTGGGAGACACCGTCAAGGGACAATACTCGCTCGCCGAACCTGACGGTACCATTCGCGTGGTGAAATACACCGCCGATCCACATAATGGATTCAACGCCGTCGTAAGCAGATTAGGCCATGCTGCGCATCCCCAAATCGCCGTGGTTGCTAGTCATGGAGGAGGTATTGGACTTGGTGGTGGTATTGGACTCGGCGGTGGATTAGGACTTGGAGGACATGGAGGCCATGGAGGATACTAATTGTCATCATCATCTCGTCGTCATTAATCCCGTTGTCGTCATTGTTGCCATAGCCATTGTCATTCGCACTCATTTCATCGTTGCTCATCTTGTCATTGTAGTTAGGTCTCTTTTGTTGTTTTTTAGAGACGTTCACCCTTGTTGTATATATCTAAGTTATGTATTATTTTAAACAATAAATGTTTATACTTTGAAATGACGTATTTTGCTTTCAACATCAGGGAACATTTTGATACAACTTGTACATATCAATGTCGATCAAAATCTCAATATGCAAATGGAAAAAAATAAATTGTACTAAAATTAGTATCCTAGTATCATAATTATTAAAAGAAGAGAAGTAACTTAAAAGTTGCACCACAGGTAATCAGTAGATTGGTCATTCATGCTCCGCTTAAATATCTAGTAGTTTTGTCTACTACGCAATATGTTACAACCGTTTTTAAATGCGGGCTCATAACGCATATGTTTCCACTTTATTTTCCACATCCGGACGCAAGTGACCAAAGACAAAGGTTTTTTACACTTATGAAACAAAGAAAGGTTGATCCCATGTGAGTATTGGTTCATGTTGAAAGAAATCAAAGTCCTTTTTTAGTTCATGAAACCGGTCGCAATAAATTATAGAATATCTGTGGGAAAAATACTTTGATTTCCTTCAACATGATTATGAAACAGATTATATTACTACCAAAGGCACATAAAGATACTCCTTTGGTGTAAAGAAAAATTTTTGAATTGCTCACAAAGAGGGTAGTAGTGATTTTCCAATATAAATATCCAAGTTGAACTACCAAAGTCACAACATAACTTATTTGCAAGAATTCGCATTTTCCAAAGTAATGTTTACCTAGATGTTTGGTACCTTATGTAGAGGTTGTGTAACATAGAATAAAAAAAAGGGTCGCCCCACGAAAAACCAAATGGCCAAGTAAGGCCTTACCAGAAGCAAATAAATCCTGTTTTTAGTGAAACTAACACGAACGGATTCTACACTTTTATCAAAACAGGAGAACTATTCGAACCATGAAAATTCCTCTCTTTTGGATTACTGTCGAGGAAAATTGTCCTTTATGAACTTAACTGTCATTTTCATCAACGACCACAAAATCGAGTGGTGGAATTTCGAACCAAATACAAATGTATTATAAGTTGCCTACAATCGATGAGATTTTGGAACGTAACGCAGTAATGAGATAACACTTGCGATATGAGTTTTCTTTCAAAATGGAACTGTTCTTATAATGTGGTCTTCTATTTATCTACCCATTCCTTGTCCTGTATAGTGGGGAACAAAAAAAAGATCTCCAGCTATTGGATTTGTTTCACATTCCTCTTCTATTCACTTTACTTTAAATAAGTTATTTTCGCTGTTCAGGATGGATAACTGTCTTGATCATGACTGTACCTAGGCAGGGAATTTACCCCCAAAGATACGTCTATAAATGGAATTAGTAACTATAATGAATTACCAGTGGCTAATTTGATTTTATTAAACTATTCTTTAGATTTGCCATCATGAACATTGTTTTGTTTTTTAGTTGGGGAATCACGTGACGACCATCGTTGAGCAGTATATTGTCACCAATATCAATGGAAAAGAAGTGAATATGAATTATTTGTCAATGGTATCACCATGAGCCATTTTTGATGCATTTCACCAACGTAGGTTATATTCTACTCTTCGATTTCTTTCATGTTAAACCTTGCCTTTATGAGTTTGAGCTTACGATATTGAAAAGAATTATTATCATAAAAATTGGTATGTACCACAGTACATAGCAAGTAGTTTTTTGGTGATACGAATATCGTCTATTGGATCTCCGACTTATCAAAATGGCTGACTAAGAAATTCGAAAGTTTACCCATTGCACAGCCTAGTTTTTCATATACCTATTAATTCCAATGATTTCGTTAATGAAGTAAAGAATATTCAAACGCAAGAAAGTGAAATTTCGATTTCTGTTGACGTTATTTCATTATTTCCAAGTGTACCAATTACAGACCTTGGACTATCTCAGGGTCTTCTCGAATTAAACAACCTAAGTGAAGAATTAGTTGCAAAACTTTGCATGAAACAAAATTGCCTTCGCTTCGATGATAATTTCTTCGAGCAATATGAAGAAACCGCAATGGGTAACTCTGTATCGCCTTGGTGGCCTCATCATGAGTCAGTTTGAGATTGAAGCAATAGCAAGTATTCCTAGGATTTTACTGAGATATACTTATACAGCGTGTTTGATTTATCGTTCCACAGCCTGCAACTTTTAAACGAATTGTCTTAGCGGAAAAGTGTAACGGGGAAAAAAATTCTATATCGTGTGAGCTACATTTTCGTATTTTCGAAAAAACAAATGAACGTCTAATAATTCTAGAGAACTAGAAAAACCGAGTTAAGAAAAATAATTTGAGGAACAAATTAATTTTGAAATTTACTCTCAATTTGTTAATACATTTTTTTTGTCAAATCACAGATTGTTTGAATTTTGGCAATTATTTAATTTCCTATATGATTTCCATATTTGATTTATAGCTCTAAAAATATTTCTTATTATGTTAGCTACATTTTCATGCTTTTAAAAAAAATATTTATGAAATATTTTAAAAAATTACTCTTTTGAAATAAATCAAATTTTGGTAAATTATTAAATATGTAATTAACATTTAAATTTTACCCCGCTTTTACGGAAAATCGTAGTTCGTTGAAATAAGATTAAACTATTTAGTAATAAATACATTAAATTTAGGGGTTCTTGAGTTATTTTGGCTTTTTTTTCCACAAAAATAAAAATACGTAGATTTAATTTAACGTTTCGGAGAGGCTCCTCTCCATCATCAGAAAAAGTTTTTATTAAACAAAATAGGTGGCTATTACATTTTTTTTTAAATTTTATCTATGAATAAAATTACACTAAAACTAGGTATTATTTTAAGTTGACATTACTAAAATATCCATGCATTTATTTTGTTCATTTTTATACGTTTTTTGGGAAACAACCACATTATATTATTATTAAAACTTAAAAATTTTTGGAGACTAAGTATATTGATGTGTACTGGTTTTAACACAAAAAAAAAATTTTTTTTTTTTGCAAAATTTTGCAACTTTTCCAGATGGCTAAAAATTCAAAATATATATCGATATCGTAAAATCCACGTTGTAACACACGAGGACTTTTGGTATTCCAAAGACCTAAAGATAACCGTCGTTCATTTATCAAGAAATAAATTAATTGGTATAAAGGAGAGGTCGGGGGTTATAAATTATGGATTGTAATTAAAAATATGTTGAGCAACCGGAACGATTAATTCAAACTATGTTTAAAGAGCCAATGAAGATTGTCTAATTTTTGTGGTGTGTTCATATTCTATGTAACATAAGATTTAATTCAGTAACTAGGTATAGACAAAAAAGTCCAAACTTCGGAAAAATTCGCACAGAAAATCTGTACAGACCTCAAAAACACCATTACAAATGAAATATCAAAAACTTCCATCGATTCCACTTGTGTTAAAAATTTTATTCAAGGTCGAAGGTCAAGAAAATCGGTTTTTCTCTATAAAATAAAAAGGTCCTAAGACTTGTTTTACTTAGTTTTTTCTTTAGGCACAATTCACAATCTCTTCTGATCAAAGAAGGACAGATTTCTGTTGATTAAAAAAAATGGAACTGTAGTTAATTCCACAGGCCTACAACAATTAAAAAATGTTTTGTCCTAGAGATCAAACCCAACTTTTCCAATGCATTTTGACGCGCTGAAGCCGAATTTAGCAAGAAAATTTTTTGTTGACGCATCAGTTTTTCCTACAGCCTTCTACCTCTCGATAATCCCCTAAGGAGGAATTTTTTTAAAGTAATGTTTGTAATAATTTTTTACGTTAAAGGTTTTTTGGGTCACTGATTACGAATCTGAAGTCACAAATGAATTTTGACATAATGACAGCTGTCAACAAGCTGTCAATTTTCAGGAAAATGTAAAAAGTTAATATTTGGAGCATATTATCAAGTTTTTTGGGCTGCTGATCATGAATCAGTACATTTTTCATAAAAATTGACAGCTTGTTGACAGCTGTCATTATGCCAAAATTCATTTTTCTTCAGATTGGTGATCAGTGATTCAAAATAGCTATTTATGCAACAAGTGTGTAAGGTGAGATTTTTTCAAGAATGGGAAATCCCATGAGTGAAAAAAGCTCACTTTTCGCACGAATTGCATACAATATTTTTTCTACTACCGAAATTCATCTAAATTCTCTAATAATAATGTGAAACGTCAAAACTTCATATGTCATTTAAAAATCACAATACTGTTATAGCCCACTTAATTTTAATTGAGTGAAACTAATCAATGTCTATTATTTCTTTGTCTAATGTCAATGTCAAGAATATAAATGAAACTTCAAAATTCAATCATTATTGTTAAAGAATACTGAAAATTGGGTGGTATGTTTTTAATAATAGGTACCGTGATATTAAATAAATGGACTACATAAAATTAAATAACCACATTTAACGGTTTTAAAATAAGATATGATTATTATAGGTGCTCTAATAGGTATGCAATTGTTTAGTATGTTACTTTTTCACGCACTAGTGCGTAAGGTAAAAAATATTTACGCACGTTTAACTTTACACACTCTACAGCGTGTAGAAAGTTAGTACTTTACGATCGGTAGTAGAAAAAACCATTTTAAACATTATATAAAATTATTACAAACATTTCTTTAAAAAATGTTCCCCTTATAGGGGATTATCGAGGGTTATAGTAGGAAAAAATTTACGAGTCAAGAAAAAATTTTATTGCTAAATTCGGTTTCAACACGTCAAAGTACATGGGAAAAGTTGGGTTTGATCTCCAGGACAGAACATTGTTCTTGTTGTTCTTGTGTAATCAACCGGAACTGACTATTATTGATTTTTTCAAAATTGTATTATGATCCATACTCCAAATTCTCCAACAGTTATATGTTCTTCTTCTCTTTCTTCTTCTTTTTCTTCTTCCTCTTGTTGCTGGATTTCTGTAGGTTCCTCTAAGAAATAAAATGGATCAGATATCTCTTCAATGATATTATAAGCATCATCATCTATTGTATTTGATGCAGCATTGAAACTAGACTGGCCTTGACAATTACCACATACAAAAATTACAGTATTGAGAAGTTTTATATGTTCTTTTGAAAAATGGTAACAGAATTTCAACCAATTATTACATGTAAAAATAAGATATGAGCTTGCCATTTTGGATATGAAGTTAAACTTTGTGATGAATATGAGCTTTCCTAGGCTTTAAAAAGTAAATAATCTTATCAATAGGAGTTCGTGCAGTCAATATTCAGCGTCATTATCAGCTTGTTTCGCAAAAATATTAGCAGCTGTTAATTTTTTACATAGCCAGATTTGTTATTAGCGTTAACAAGGAATTGTTGTTGGTTTATTGGAGTAGCCATGAAATCGTTCAAAAGGGACATCAGAAGATGAAGATGAAGAAATCGTGGATGTCGATAAAGAATGTAGACAATGATAAATAATGTTTAATATTATATTACTTTAATTATTATTCTTTCTTATTATCTTGAGAATAAAAAAATTAACAATTTTTCTTATTAGAATCAAATCAAATCATGTTGCGATTATTCACAAAAAAATTAAATACGATATAAAAATGTAAGAGTTTCTTCTTAATTTAAAACTTTGCAATTAAAAGCAGTAAAGCTGACATATAGGTTACGCCAGTACCCATTGATTTATTACCATCAACACGTAAGCTAGAGATATGCATTACGACTGACTTAGGCTTCAACACTTACAATATGAAAAATGGAGAAGTTTAACCAGTTGTAAATTCTTCGGGTCCTATGATATAGCACAACACAACTTATTAATTTTAAAGTGTATTAATTATAGAGTGAATGTATTTAAATCCGACAAGTATATAAGGGAGACAAATTTTCATATTGATATCAGTGTGTGCAAATAACCATTACTACAATGATCGCCCAAGTAAGGCAGCTATTTTTATATATGTTAATATAATTTCCAGTTTTGTTGTCAAAACAGTAAAAATATATTTTTTAATCTAATAACTCTAAGAGTATTTTATATCAGATTGTTTAAGTAGAAACAGGGCTACATCACCTCCTGATGACGCCACCTTAGTTGTGGGGGGTGAACAATTATTCTGTTTATAAAAACTCAACTTCGGTGCTAATCTTATTTGTCTTTAGTTTTTTTAAACGAAACGAAATCGATTAATTATTTACTCTAAAATGTCTTCAAAATTCAGCTTTTTGCATTGGCCGCCTTTTTGGCTACAGTCAGAGGAGGTGCTATTTCAACCATTGGATACGGCGGTGGAGGTCTAGGACTAGGACTAGGCGGAATTGGTCTTGGAGGCGGAATTGGACTTGGAGGTCACGGAGTTGCCATTGCTAGACCTGCCGTAGTAGATCTACATGTAAGTAACAAAAATTAATCAAAAATACATTGTTTCAAATGTTTGATGTATTTCGTTCCAGACTCCAGCTAGATACGAATTCCAATACGGCGTACAAGATGCTCACACTGGTGATCAAAAGCAGCAGTCCGAATCTCGCGTTGGTGATACAGTACATGGACAGTATTCGCTTGCTGAACCTGACGGTACCGTACGTGTGGTAAAATACACAGCTGACCCCCATAACGGTTTCAATGCAGTGGTAAGCAGAATAGGCCACGCTGGACATCCTCAAATTGTTGCCACCCATGGACTAGTCGGGGGTATAGGACTTGGAGGTGGATTGGGTCTTGGAGGACACGGAGGATTGATATAAACCAAGCCATACTGAGGACTATTATCCAAGCTCACTTTTGTTGTTCATGATCATTTTTGCTGCTCATCCCCTTATTTATTATCATTTGTGTATTTATAGATATATGTATATAATGTAGCTTTTTATAGATTACAAAAACAATAAATGTTTTTCATTAAGAAAGTACTTTTTATGAGAATTTACAGATATTTTTAAAGATAAGTTAAATCCGATTTTTTAAAACAATGAAGTATTAAGAAAAATGTGAAACAAAATTATAATTAGTTTAAAGAGTTCTCATTGATTTCGCTCCTTTCAAAATGTGTTAAATCGGAAAAAATATTATGGAGGCTCCTCACGTGTAGATGTATATTTCCAAGGTTGGTTTCTTTGACTTTGAGATAAAAAATAAAGCTGAATTTGT